>JAJSOF020000017.1:21446413-22838208 GCA_025594305.2 Periplaneta americana | reverse complement strand
GTGACATCAGCCATAAGATAACAATACAGAAAGTTATTCTTCACAAAGTGTAACACTACGGTGGATACAATCTGGATTAAATTGTTACGTGGGAGGAAAATATTGCCCGAATTCAAACGATAAGCTTTAGGAAACAGGTTAGAAGGATATGGTCCATCGTAACAGCAGGCTCAGTGTTCGCAAACGTATTTCTCTTGCGCCCATATCGGTGTAACAGAGAAACACGACGCTCGGTGTACTGTATACTTCATTTTGCAGGCTTCAAATCCGCGGCTATGGATCTGTAACAAGGAATGTGGCGAATTCAGAGCACTAGGGCTTCCCAAACTTTCTCTAATGACATCCGGGGTTCAGGTAACTTGTACATAACGATTTAACAAGTAACAAACATTACGTTTTGGGACCTGTAAATCTTAAATGTATATACTGCTTCTGAAAGAAATTGGAAGTTCAGGCATCTTGTTGGTTGAGATCTCTAGATTTTAATTTTTCTGTGTACAACACAGTTTTCCCTGAGGACGCTATTATGCTTGAACATGTTTTATATCATACAGCGTACACATGTAAAATTACACGACAAATGGCGAAAGACTGAGTACGTATAATTTATATATATAGAGTGAACCGTAAGTAACGTCATTAAGTTCAGAGGGTTATTGTTGGAGTTATTAAAAATAAATAAAATTATTATTATTATTATTATTATTATTATTATTATTATTATTATTATTATTTTGTTTGCTTTTGCTTCCTTTTCGAGATAAAAATTGTTTTATGTGAAACATTTCATAGCGTTAAATAAAATCACTACACGAGATGTTCTGTAATAGATTCATGTGAATTATTAAGATCTTGGCATTAATAGCATTGATATATGTATATACTTTGTTCTGGTAACGAGCATCATTGAAAATTTTTGAGTATAGGCATTACATTTGATACTTTCTTCCCCACAGCTGTCGCCCCAGCTCCTACCAAATATGGAAAGCTACATAACCATCAAACTGGACGACTATTAATTCTGATCTTAACAATTTTAAAGTATTTTAGTTAATTTTATCATCAGCAATTGTAACCCTTCATCACGGCCCATAGAGCCGCTTTGTATTTATATTGTAATTTCTGCCATACAATTATTGATTTTACATAGAAACATGTCATTTTAATTTTTAATATTAATTGAGTTTACTTGTACGGCAACATATAGTGTACTCACACCATACATATGGGCTTACTTGTTTCTGATGATGGGTCCATAGAGCCGAAAACGTTTAAATAGATATATTATGTAACAAAATATTGTACAACCATATATTTGTTAAATAAGGATAAGCATAGACGGTACATGTAATAAATTTTAATTGTCATTTATAGTAATTAGCTTATCGGCCCATCATGCCTCTTAAATTTCATAGCGTGTTTTGGCAAGCCATTGATTTAATTTCCAAAACGTTCATTCAATTTAAGAACTCTCTACCACAATATGTTAGAGACTGTCGGACATTATCTAGTTTCAAAAATAAACTAAAACTGCACTTTTTCATTCTGATTCCTTTCAATTATAAGCTCTTTTTCTCTGCGATAATTTTGTAAAAAAAAAATGTAGATTTCTTTTCCTTCCTTTCTCTCTCTCTCTCTTTTTTGTTCTCTTGATCACCAGATGAATTTATTATCACACCTTTTTCATTGTGGATTTTATTTAATTTTCTTATTTTTTTCTTATTTTCTATTATTTTATTACATTCCATTTGTTATATTCTTTCTCCTACGTTTTCCCTATTAATTATTTGTACTAACAGAGTTGCTTTAATTATATTCCAATCTTAAGATCTGTATTTTACTTTCTTTTTTCTATTATGGTATTATTTTCATGTTCTTTAGTGTCGATTTTGTTATGCTGTTATTTTTTTGCAATATGTTAATATTCTATTCTTTAACTTTTTGTTAAATTTTCATTGCTTGCATGCTTTGTGACCTGGTAGAGTGTAAGAGAAGACCTTATGGCCAGTATAAATACATTATTATTATTATTATTATTATTATTATTAGTAGTAGTAGTAGTAGTAGTAGTAGTAGTAGTATTAGTAGTAGTAGTAGTAGTAGTATTAGTATTATCATCATCATCACCACCACCATCATAAATTATTAAAATAATTTGTTTTCTCCTTTAAATGTGTAGGAATTTGATCCGAACAAATGTAACATTTTAAAAATCCTTTTCAGAACAGAAAAGTTACATTTTGTCGGATCAAATTTCTGCACATTTAAAGGACAAAACTAAAATTCTTTCAATCATTTATTATCATAATACACTGCTGTCTTAAATCCACGGAGCATATTGGGAATTAATTGAGTAACTTTCCCAAAATACGCTATGGAATGTTTTACATAAAACGTTCTTTTTTTCTCGCAAAGGAAGCAAAAACGAGCAAAACTGAATAAATGTAAACTTTTTTCTTTGAAATTCCTCAAATAATAACTTGAAATTAAGACATTACTTTCTGTATACAAGCAGTGTAATTACCTGGGCCAAACCATGAAAGGGAGATAGATTTTATTTTCCTACAATGATTCGAACCAGCATCCCCTGAATTTGTAGCCGGAGACGTCACCACTTGGCCGCATAGAGAACTCACCTTAAATTATGAAGAACAACATCGTGTTTCTCAACAAACTCGACTGTTTATGTAGTCAGAAGCATAGGAGTCTTTACTATGTAGGGAACACTTGAAGTCGTAGTATTAATTCACTTGTAAGAAAACTTCAGGAGGTCCTTGCTACACCAAAAACAGTCAACCCGACAGTTTTAAAGGAAGCAGCATCAGGAGCAGCCCAGGGTCACGGGTTTTATTTTATGTCAGTCAAGCCTTCGAAAACGATCTGGGCAGCTGCCTACATCTCTGTTATTGCTTTCTCTAAGTGGTTGTAACCTTGGCGCCATGCGTCATGCAGGACTCGCGGTCACATTTCATTTTGACGTATTATATGAGGCCAGATCCCTTGTAGATAAAGCATTTTGTCTTCTGTGCCTTGGGTAATAAATTTCTAGACAATTTCTCACTCCGAACAGGTGCTCCCAGAACTGATACCTATCGCATGTGTTTAAAATTCAACCTGCTTATTGATACGTGGTGTAACGTAGAATCGATTACCGGTGTCGTGTCCATCAGGATTATCCGATAATCAAACGCTGTAAACATGATCAGGTACACTGTTAGTACAGCGGTTACAGCATTCAGCTTCCACTCTAGAGACCCAAGTTCCAGTCGTGGTAAGAGCACATAGAATTTATGGCAGCAGCTCATGTTACTGATTATAGTACACGCCAAGTATATGAAGCAATCCACTTGCTCTACTGCCTCATTTCGAATTCGCACGTTTACCTTCTTGTATTGAACTTCTGTCATGTAGCTCCAGTAGCATAATTCACTGCGGGCTAAAGCAGGGAGATGCACTATCACCTTTACTTTTTAACTTCGCTCTAGAATATGCCATTAGGAAAGTTCAGGATAACAGGCAGGGTTTGGAATTGAACGGGTTACATCAGCTTCTTGTCTATGCAGATGACGTGAATATGTTAGGAGAAAATACACTAACGGTTAGGGAAAACACGGAAATTTTATTTGAAGCAAGTAAAGCGATCGGTTTGGAAGTAAATCCCGAAAAGACAAAGTATATGATTATGTCTCGTGACCAGAATATTGTACGAAATGGAAATATAAAAATTGGAGATTTATCCTTCGAAGAAGTGGAAAAATTCAAATATCTTGGAGCAACAGTAACAAATATAAATTACACTCGGGAGGAAATTAAACGCGGAATAAATATGGGAAATGCGTGTTATTATTCGGTTGAGAAGCTTTTATCATCCAGTCTGCTGTCCAAAAATCTGAAAGTTAGAATTTATAAAATAGTTATATTACCGGTTCTTCTGTATGGTTGTGAAACTTGGACTCTCACTCTGAGAGAGGAATATAGGTTAAGGGTGTTTGAGAATAAGGTGCTTAGGAAAATATTTGGGGCTAAGCGGGATGAAGTTACAGGAGAATGGAGAAAATTACACAACACAGAAATGCACGCATTGTATTCTTCACCTGACATAATTAGGAACATTAAATCCAGACGTTTGAGATGGGCAGGACATGTAGCACGTATGGGCGAATCCAGAAATGCATATAGAGTGTTAGTTGGGAGACCGGAGGGAAAAAGACCTTTAGGGAAGCCGAGACGTAGATGGGAGGATAATATTAAAATGGATTTGAGGGAGGTGGGGTATGATGATAGAGACTGGATTAATCTTGCACAGGATAGGGACCAATGGCGGGCTTATGTGAGAGCGGCAATGAACCTTCGGGTTCCTTAAAAGCCATTTGTAAGTATGTAAGTAAAGCTCCAGTAGCATATCCCTTAGCATCCTCTCCTTTTCTTCTTGACACTGTTCATAATTATGTGTGAAAATAAACTATTTTATTGTAATGTTGCACAAAATAAGTTTTTGATAACATCGTGGAAATGTTTTCATCATGCCGTCTAATTGTGCACAGCGATTTCTCCTAATCTATTGGAAGATTCTGTTAGCCTAATATTCGTCATTAATATGGTCAGTTTGTCTGGGAAGAATGCATATGTTGTTGTTTAGTCAACTGCCCGAACCTGAACCTCACAAGTGACACCAAGACACCAATTATGAGGCAACTAGGCCAGGAGATAATGCGGAAGGGTGACCAGTTCCTTTTCTCCCTCCATTGCATACATCGCCGATTAGCTACATATTACACTAGTCAGACTTCATACAAACAATTGTTACTCTTCCTCTGACACAAATCGTCAAGTGAGATGTACTGCCTGATAATAGATGTACAGTAGTGGCAAAAAAAAAACGGACCGACCCTTGTAGCTGATTTCAGAGCCTTGATCACTCCAGAGCACGATAGACTGGTAACTAAGACTTTCGTCTTATTCAAATTTATTCCCAACACTTTTCGATTGCTGGTAAAATTCATGTTCTGGGAATAATAAGTTAATTTAGTAGTAAAGTATCGCTGTAATCGAAAAGTATTGAGAATAAATTTGAATAAGGAACAAAAAAAAAAGCTTCCTTCGCAGGCAGGATTCGAACCACGAAAGTCTTAGTTACCAGTCTATCGTGCTCTGGAGTGAACAAGGCTCTGAAATCAGCTACAACGGTCGGTCCGGTTTTTTTTGCCACTATTGTATATATCAGCCAGAACCTCAATCAAAATATTGATGCATATGAGATATAATAATAAAATTTTGTACATCTCCAATGTAAGTTGGTAGTTGGTCACTGTTAACTTATTTTTTCCACTCCCACTATCGTAAATATGTTGTCATTAGCTTGTTTTGAAGGAAGTAAATGGATTTTTACCGTGATAGTGTTGGTTGCTATTGACGACGAGACGTAAGTCACATTACTTATCTACGGAAGTAAGTGAGATTACAGTTCGTTCAACAGTCGCATAGCAACAAACAAAAGAATACTCAAAACTCGACGATTCTCCGGTTATTGAATTACTTTTTGCATATTTAGATTGTTTAAGGAATCTCGGCCCGCTCGATCTCCCGAAATGTATTCTCGACCTGAGAAATGTCATACATATATATATATATATATATATATATATATATATATATATATATGACCAAAAACAACAAATTGCAGTCCACTTCAAGGACAGGAAAAAGATTTTTTCGAGATTTTTTTTTTTAAGATGAAACTACTTTAAACAGAGTATAAGTTAAGTAGAACGCCATGAAACAAAATTCCGTGACGGACGTATCAAGAGGATTTCGCGTGTTGTTTCTTTAGGATTATGTACTTTGCTATGTTATCGTGTAAATAAATTTATTTTTTTTATTTATCTTATTTATCTAGCTACCTAGTGAGTACAAATTAAAATTATAAAACAAAAATGCTTCTAGCCACTACTATAAGAGCCAGGCTCGTGTACGGTGTGGTCTTAGTCAATAATATAACATAAAATTTACAAGGACAGTTTACTAAATACAGTAAGTAACTTAATTCACACCAATAAATAACACACAAGAGCAAAAGAAAAAAAAAAAGAGACAAAAAACATTGAATATAAATTGACAATCAGACAGAAGCCAGTGATATTCAATAAAGTTGTTGCTGTTTGCGATTTTCAACCAGTTTACACAAATTAATGCAAAAATAAGTGAAACTTGGGCTGCAGCTGAATAGTACGTCTTCCTATAGGCCTAGAGTGTTGTAGTTATTCAGTCGAAATTAGTGAGAAAAATTACACTGTTGACAAGCTTTCTCTAGAAAGTGCACCGGATACAAATCTCAGACTATACATAGTGATTGTGGTATTCTTTAGTGGTTTTCGCACGGAATCTAAATCCTTCAGAATTTGTTTCCATTACAAACAGATACGGATATTCGTAAGACGTGAATCCCTAATTGTAGAGGACGGACATACCTGCAGCCTACTCAGGTATGACCACTAGATGACAGTATATGAAGAGAATGTAACTTGTGTACTTGCCAATAGATGGCAACACGTTGGAAGTGTATATGTACTGGACGGAAGATGGTAGCCTAGATCATATCTGTATACCCAGATTGCTCTGCGTTATAGGCTTTGGCGGTAACTACTTTTGTCAGGTTTACTATGCTGCCATCTAGTTGTTACGTAAGGAGTCACGTCAAAACTCCCATTTGAATTGCATTAGCGACTGTACTTCCATGCAACCGATTTTAACATAGGAATGAGCAATCTATATGTGATCTGGGATGGTAGCAAAGATGGAATCGTCCACATCTGTGGAGTAACGGTCAGCGCGTCTGGCCGCGAAACCAGGTGGCCCGAGTTCGAATCCCGGTCGGGGCAAGTTACCTTGTTGAGGTTTTTTCCGGGGGTTTCCCTCAACCCAATAAGAGCAAATGCTGGGTAACTTTCGGTGCTGGACCCCGAAATCATTTCACCGGCATTATCACCTTCATATCATTCAGACGCTAAATAACCTAGATGTTGATACAGCGTTGTAAAATAACCCCCCAAAAAATAAAGATGGAATCAAGAATGCATCATTCCCAATAGACAGCTGCAATTATGAATAATAAAAAAAGAACAGCTTGAATATTTATTTCTTTTGTTTTAATTCGTGCCAAAGCAACAGAAAACCAACAGGAAAAACATCGCCACATTAAATTTAAATTTTTTTCTTTCTTATAATTCAGTGTTGTTCTGATGTTTAATTTACGGACAAAACAGGGTCGCCTTCTAAGTCTATATTTTTGTGATACATCATGGATATTTTCTCCACGAATTTTCCTATCATGCAGATATAATGATAGTCGGGATTTTTCGAATGTATTTAACATGCATCAGTGCTCTAAACATATTATGTAAATGTTTTTTTTGGACTGTCAGAATGTACATGGATTTCTTTTACCTTAATATTTTTTAAAGTTTACTCAAAAGCTCATTACAAGTACATCGTGAGAATCTCCTGAGACTTAAAAGAAGAAAAAAGAAAAAGCTGAGAATTCTGTGTAACTTTCTGAAGTCGCCCTCTACATTAACTGTAACGGGAACGGCGGAACGGATGTCTGTGCAATTTACGAACAGACCGCGCCCCAAACAACAAAACATCATCACAATACGCGAGCAATTGCAGTATCTTCCGTATCTCTTCCTTTCCCATGCTTCGTTTCTACTTGCCTTCGTGTACACTTCCAGCTGTTAGGGATGACACACGAGCGTATACTATACTCGTATTTGCTTATATAAATAATATTAGGAATTCTTCAGAAAATCCTTCGGATTGTGAAATAAACCTCTTTGTATTATCCCGCAACAGAATAGCACAAGTGAATAGTTCATGCCTCGGGATAACAGAATTTTATGTATATATTTTCCAACCTTACTTACTTACTGGCTTTTAAGGAACCCGGAGGTTCATTGCCGCCCTCACATAAGCCTGCCATTGGTCCCTATCCTCAGCAAGATTAATCCAGTCTCTACCATCATATCCCACCTCTCTCAAATCCATTTTAATATTATCTTCCCACCTACGTCTCGGCCTCCCCAAAGGTATTTTTCCCTCCGGCCTCCCAACTAACACTCTATATGCATTTCTAGAATCGCCCATACGTGCTACATGTCCTGCCCATCTCAAACGTCTGGATTTAATGTTCCTAATTATGTCAGGTGAACTATACAATGCGTGCAGCTCTGTGTTGTGTAACTTTCTCCATTCTCCTGTAACTTCATCCCTTTTAGCCCAAATATTTTCCTAAGCACCTTATTCTCAAACACCGTTAATCTATGTTCCTCTCTCAAAGTGAGAGTCCAAGTTTCACAACCATACAGAACAACCGGTAATATAACTGTTTTATAAATTCTAACTTTCAGATTTTTTGACAGAAGACTAGATGACAAAAGCTTCTCAACCGAATAATAACAGGCATTTCCCATATTTATTCTGCGTTTCATTTCCTCCCGAGTGTCATTTATATTTGTTACTGTTGCTCCAAGATATTTGAATTTTTCCACCTCTTCGAAGGTTAAATCTCCAGTTTTTATAGTTCCATTTCGTAGAATATTCTGGTCACGAGACATAATCATATACTTAGTCTTTTCGGGATTTACTTCCAACCCTATCGCTTTACTTGCTTCGACTAGAATTTCCGCGTTTTCCCTAATCGTTTGTGAATTTTCTCCTAACATATTCACGTCATCCGCATAGACAAGAAGTTGATGTAACCTGTTCAATTTCAAACCCTCTGTGTTATATATTTTCCAACCATATGACGAAAATGAAATTATCAAAGGCTGAGAACAATTTAGATCTCTATTCTTCCATCATCTGAGTAACAGGCATGACTGTGAGTTAAATATCGCTTGGGCTCATTTTTTTTTTTCCCGAGATTTCTTACAACCGTAAGGCAAATATTAGGTAACATTAATGCAAGTCCTCGGACTCACTATCTCGCTACCACACCCTCTACGGTGGTTGAATGGTCAGGCCTTCAGATTGCCACGCAGGGTTCGATTCCCGGTCAGATTCGGGATTTTTTCATTGAAAAAGTTCATAGTGACAATTGTGGCGGACAAGATCGCAGCTGGGGTTTATCCCGGGATTCTCCCGTTTTCCCCAAAATTAGGCATTTGCGTCATTCCGTCACCATTTTTCCATTTCGTTATCATTCCGTAGCATTCCCCGAACGCCGGCTGGCGACGCATAAAGGGGCTGGCATAGGGACGAGGGGGGGATTGCTTGCTCGAAACCTGGGTACACAGAGTACCGTAGTGTGTTCAGCCGGTGTGGGTTTAGGAATGCGTCACCAGAGGATCAGCGCAATACGGTCAGCGCGTCTGGCTGTGAAACCAGGTGGCCCGGGTTCGAATCCCGGTCGGGGCAAGTTACCTGGTTGAGGTTTTTCCGGGGTTTTCCCTCAACCCAATACGAGCAAATGCTGGGTAACTTTCGGTGCTGGACCCCGGATTCATTTCACCGGCATTATCACCTTCATTTCACTCAGACGCTAAATAACCTGAGATGTTGATACAGCGTCGTAAAATAACCCAATAAAAAAATCAGCGCAATAGATCTTAACAGGTCCTAGTGCTGGGCCATAGTGCCCCCTCCGTTAAATTCAATTTCGCTACCACCAATTCCACCGATGGTAGATGGCCATGTAGTTGAAACAGTGTCGTCAAATAACCAATTAAAATGCATATCACCTGGATAGTACAAACACTGCATTCGTCAAATTAGAGAATTGTGAAAAGGCAGATGTCTGGATTAGAAAAAAAATATGCAATACACAACGTTTCCAAATTTAAATCTAAATATTGCCCTCACAAGCAAACATTCTGATAGGGGCAGATAACAAACTCATTTTTTTTTCTTTCATCATGCTAATAATGTCAAAACAAGTCCTTATTGAAATTTTGGCCATTCTAGCGCAATTACGAAAGTAAGTTTACTCGGAGCCGTTTACAGGAATAAAACACAGTTTCATTGAAAGACTTATTGAAACAGATACAGCAATTGTTGAGCTATTTTTCATTATATTCCCCACCGGGATTGTTACCTGGTTGAGGTTTTTCCGGGGTTTTTCCTCAACCCAATATGAGAAAATGCTGTGTCACTATCGGTTCTGGACCCCGGACTCTTTTCACCGGCATTATCACCTTTATCTCACTCAGACGCTAAGTAAACTAAGATGTTGCTACAGCGTCGTAAAATAACCTACTAAAATAAAAAGAATGAAACTGGGAAAATGCAAAGAGGAGATATGATTGATGAATGTAAACTTTTGTAATATAAAATTTACGTGATTTACACCACCACCTTCAACATTATCTGCTTTCCAGAAACGGACGTTTTCACAGATTCTCCTTACACGTGGGACTTGCTAACGTTTGTTTGAACATGTTCTATCACCTGAGGTTATAGGTTGGAAATAGCGTCGATGGAATTAGTCATAGCTCGATAGTACTTAGCAAAGTGAATCCAAGTATGCGCCATAGGATTATCTGACATTCTCCTTGCAGTTGGGAAATTTTCCTTCATGGGCTATCGTACCAAGCAGCGGGATTTCTTACTCATGTAGCTATTAAGTAATGTCTTATAATTTATATTTTATAATACTTTTGATCTCTTAAAAAGTGCCTATGTTCTTAGATTTTTAAGTTTTACCTCGTAAAAAAATTCCACCCCAAAAAAAATTAAGCTATTCATATCGTCGTTGTTCCTGCAATAACTCCTTTGTGACATATTTATTGATTTTCAGATTTTTGGTCCATTAAATAACTTAAATAGTGATACAGCAAATAATAAAATCTCCTGTATGTAATTATATTTCTTTCGAAAATGTAAGAATTCACAATCTCCTATGTAGGCCTACCACTCCCATACAATGAATAAATGCGTTTTTTTCTTCCTACAGAAAAATTTTATACTTTGCACATAGAGGTTACTCCAGGAACGACAATATTACAATTTGTAAAGTTTAGGCCTACATAGTGCACGCACAAATTCTATTTTATTTTTTATTCAAACATTTTCTTGAACAAAAATTCAACATAACTTTGTTATTGTAAGTAGGCCTATATCTTAAAGAACATGGAGTAAAATTTCAGCTTCCTAGCATAAAATATGTGAATGCAGGGAAGGTGGGGAAAGGGGAAGTACGCGGAAATGAGTTCAGAAGTTTGCATGCATTTTAAACTTAATGAGCGCAGCCTTTTTAAAGATGGTGTACCGGTAATTAATGACACAACTGCCGTAGGGTTCTAAAACTTCGCCAAAGTGCAAATTAGACCTCATAACTTAATTTTCTACAAAGAAAAAAACGAAGAATGTGATTTTTGAACAAAAACTATCAAATATTCACCCATCCTTCCTTAACAGAACTGGGTAGTGATTTCTGTACGATTAGAACATTTCAGTACAAAAGTTTACTTCAATATTTCTACGCTTTTTGTGTGAAATTGGAATAAAACTTGCCTAGTGTTATACAATAAATCATTCTGAATTCAGTGGTATAAAGAACAACTAATTAGTTCTTATTCAAGTGCAAAAAAGGTCGTAATTGGTAACCTGTTTTCCCATTTTGCTAAATGTACCTCAAATTTTAAATGCACAATACTAGCTATAATCTTGACTCATATCCCTTGTATTTTTTTAAAGTTATCAAGTAATGTATATTGTAAATTCTACAGCAATATTTAGTTACATATTTTACTCTTAGTGAAACATAAAAAAATATATATTTCGACTAATAATTTTTGTCATTTCTTCAATGCATATATTTTTTCCTTGTGTTACATGTGTGATATTCATAAAGCCGTCGATCTACTTTGTAGAACACAAGCTGCAGGAAACATTGTAAAAATTTAATACAAATAGATTCAATGAAAACACGGGAATTTTACTTGAAGCAAGTAAAGAGATTGGTTTGAAAGTAAATCCCGACATTAAATCCAGACGTTTGAGATGGGCAGGGCATGTAGCAAGTATGGGCGAATCCAGAAATGCATGTAGGTAGGTAGGTAGGTAGGTAGATAGGTAGATAGATAGATAGATAGATAGATGGATGGATGGATGGATGGATGGATGGATGGATGGATGGATGGATGGATGGATGGATGGATAGATAGATAGATAGATAGATAGATAGATAGATAGATAGATAGATAGATAGATAGATAGATAGATAGATAGATAGATAGATAGATAGATAGATAGATAGATAGATAGATAGATTATTTTGCAAAAACATGTGGAACATGTATGGCATCGTCATATACATATTTGCCTAACTTGGAGTCAGGCCACAAAGGGAAACATTGAAGGGGAAGAATTCGATCCGGTGCTGTGGATTGAATTCGGCGTAGCTCAGTGGTCAGAGCGCTTGGTACGTAGAATCAAGGACCCGGGTTCGATCCCCGGCGCCGGATCGAATTTTTCTCCTCAAATATTAATTGTCAATGTTATAGATATTATTCTGTATGACAAATTAGTAAATCTATAATATTTAAAATTTAAGTTGCTTCCCTTTTGAACTGGGCCGTCGATATATTGTTTTAAAGGACAAGTTATGTACTTTTAAAACACAAAATAAAAAAATAGAGTTTTTCACCCCAACTCACTCCCCAGTTCCCTTTAAGGGGAGTTGGTCATTATCGCATGCAACATAATGGTAAAAATAGCCTATCTTCAGGCAGTCATAAATATAATACTATTTATCAGAGGTCTTTCATTTTTGTTAGCTATGTGTGTATACATATTAAGCTTTAAAATGAAAAAGAATGGTTACTCTAGAGTAAATCTGTATCCTTAAATTAATTTTGTTAATTAAGCACAATTTTTTTAATAAATTCACTACATGTATGTGAGTAGGTACACTCTATTCACTTATTATAGCACATATTGAATTGAAAATTTGATCACTTACTGCTAACAGACACTAAAACATACCCTACTAAAATTATTCATGTATCTGTAATATTATGGGCATAGGGCTTATAGAAATCATCACCGTCAATAAATTAAAAAAAAAAATTGACGAAGATTAGTATAAGCCCTATGCCCATAATATTACAGATATTTTAATAATTTTAGTAGGGTATGTTTTAGTATCTGTTAGCAGTAAGTGGCCAAAATTTTAATTCAATGTGTGCTATGATAAGTGAATAGAGTGTACCTAATCACAGACATGTAGTGAATTTATATAAAACATATGTTTAAATTCAGAAATTAATTTAAGGGTAAGATTTACACTAGATTAACCATTGGTCTTTCATTTTAAAGCTTAATGTGTATACATATACCACTAAAAAATGAAGAGCTGTGATAAATAGCATTACGTTTGTGACTGCTTGAAGATAGGCTATTTTTACCATTACTTTGCATGCGATAACGTCCAATTCCCCTTAAGACAAAGAAAAGACAAACAGAAAGACACGGAATACACAATCATTCGCGATAGCAGGGAGATAAATTTAGACTTTATAGACGGGAATCGAAGCCATGTTAGCTGAATTTGTGAGTATAAACGCTACCTCTTCTGTCACGTAACAGGTCATAAGTGACTTATACAAAGAGCAATTCGGGAAATTAAGTGTAGCGTGACTTTGGCATGCTTAGGGTTCGACAAACGACAGAAATGGAAGAGTGGATCGAAGTTTAATAGTTATAAAGGCTTGCTCTGAGCTACTGGTCTGAACAGTTTTTCTACGTTCAATATTATGTACAGGAAAGAAGCCTTATGCCCATTTTGCAGTGCGAACACTTCAGAATGGTTTAATAAACAACATTAGACAACAGAGAAGCATAAGCGATTATATCTACGGTATAAATAACGCAAGGAAAACACTTTTCCCTACGCGACATGGCCTTCAATATTGACCTTACTAATGTGCTTACACCGGGCGATCCCCTGCTACAGCACTTGCGATGTGAGTACAAAGAATCGGGCGCCATATCGCAAAAACCCTTCACACAAATTAATTTAATGGTGTTCACTTTTCACACCCTTCAATGTAACTGTGACATCGCTACATTTGTTGGTACATAGTTACCATAACAACGATTTGCCATGTAAGTCAGTTCATTTTTTTTTTTTTTAACTGATAGCGGATACTTTACTGTTCGTCATTATACGAAGCCAGTTATAGCTCGCGCAAGAAACGATTACCGAAAACCAATGGTGGCGTTGCTGTCTGTTTTGACGTGTGTATGTAGGCACGCCGAGGGGTCGAGAGGTGCGAGCCGATGGAAGTACTGTCTCTTCCAAGAAGATGAACAAATGAGGACATCGCTGTGGAAATAAAGAACGTAGCAAGAGAAAAATTCGAAGCTAATTAAGCGCGCAACATATGTTTAAGAATGAAATAATAATACCGTGCGATTCAAGACACGCATTCACATGCAATGGAACAAACTAAAGTCGTAATGTAACTATCACAACGCAAGACTGATTCTTTCGATGTCATTTCTCTTCCGACTGTGCTCTTGAATATCATTCATGTTATCTCGTGACCTTTCCTGTCGCCCGCTCTTCCTTATCGCAGTGTTTGATTCGCATTCCTTCCGTCGGTATTCCGTGGTTGCGAGACCTATATGTAGACTAATTTACTGACAGAGTCGTTGCCCAGGGTGCGCTCTAAGAGGCTGGCCTACGCTACACCCGCGATGAGATGATTATGGAGATTTGTTGGGATGCCACAGGAGAACCGGAGCCCCTGGGAGAAATCCCCTGTGTTGCCTGGACCACAGCTTTTCCCAACACAAGTTATAAATCTGGTGTACGTCAGGAATCGAACCCAAGTCAACAGGATTATAAGTCCAGCGCTCTACCCACTAGACCACCGTTACGGCTTATCATAGCGATGTGTATTTTGTTTTGCTATACACTAGTAGAAATTCACTCGTAATAACATTGCTAAAATTTTGTTTTATAACCCAGGATGCCTGCCACGTTAAGCGTCTCTTAGCAACCAAGTTAAAACAGCGTAGGATCAACAAACATTCATGTTGTCGCTACTATTTATTCTTTCAACGCGTAATGAAAATTGTGAAAAACGATCAAATAATGGGAGCGAAAACGAAGATGAAAAGCTTTTGAGAACCCCACCTGAAATTCTAGAATCTGTAAAATGATAGCAAATTTAGCAGCTGTTCGTTCCGTTCCCGGCAGATCTCTCGACGGTACCCGGTGCAGACATGGCTGCTCGGAGATTGAAACTTTAGCACACGTCTTGGGGTTCTGTGAACAGGGATTGCTCTTAAGGAACTCTAGGCATCATCTTGTAAGATCCAAAATTGCTGCCGCATTAAGAAATAAGGGCTGGATAGTAGAAGAAGAAATCTCCTGTCTAGCTGAAAATGGGTCAACGAGACGAGTATATTTTAGCGTACAATGCTGACACTAAACAGGGCATCATTCTGGACCTCAGGATACGTTTTGAAGTAGAATGTCATCAGTTAGCCGAAGTCCACCTTGAGAAGAAGTCGATCTATGAGCCTACAGTCAACTATTTCAAGCTGAGATATGCCTTAATTCACGTTAATGTATTCGGCTTGCTCATAGGTGCTCGAGGGACTATACCAGCTTTTTTCCAAGAATTTTTCTTCGGCAGTTTGCTCTGCCAACATCTCTGAGGGATGACATTGTGATAATTGTGTTAAAAATCCTTCCAAATTCTAATTAATCACATGGTGCCACATTAATAGCAATTGTAATTTTTCACGCCCTTTTCTTTGTTTCCCTTTTTTAAAACTTAATATCTATGTTTACATATGTATAATAATTTTTTTTGAGGATATACTGAGTCCGTAAGGGCTACCCTCAATGGGGGGCAGTTTAATATTATTTATTATTAGTGCCAAATTGCAATTTATTAACTACAGTGCTGCTCATCGGAGTGACTACTACCGCGGAGGAATCGGAGATTACGAATAAAGCTCTCCACCGGTGATCTCCGGTACTACCGTAGGTGGAACAGTGGACATACGGAAGGATGCGGGGGTTCGGAGCGAAGCGACAGTTAGCTCAAGGACGACCGGCGCGTACGGATTGACGGTAGTTGTGAGGGGAATAAAATGGCACCAAATCGGATATCCGTCGCATGGAAATTCTTTAATTTAGTCGAAGGTAATGATAAAGTCGCACAGTGTAAACTTCGTGGGCGAATTTACTCTAAGGGTTGTGGAACTTCGAATTTGTTAGACCATTTGAAGCGATCGCATAATCGCAAAACATTTGATACGATTTATTTTTAAATTGGTTAGTGCTATTGTTCCCAAAGGTTAACAGTCTTGGAAAAAGTCTTGAAATTTCTCTAAAACGTAACTTTCGAGGAAATAAAAGACATATGAACTATTTACAAGACGACTTGAGTTATATTTTGCTGTTTAGACAACTTGAGTTATATTTTACTGTTTGGATTAAAATATTTCTGAATGAAACTAAAGAAACATGTGGTAATAATATAATTACAATTATCCTTAAGTTGATATCCGCTTATATTTTTATTACAGAGCAAGAGTGGCGCGTTTTAGAAGAGGCAGTTCAAATACTGACACCCTTTAACACAATAATCACAATCCTGTCCGGTGAAGAATCTGAATAAATTATGTTGGACAGTAAACTTTATCCCACTGATAGCCCACGTTTCTTTTGTTTCATTCCGAAGCTCCCTTAATATATTTTACGTTAACTAAACCGATTAGAATAATAATTGACAAATCCTGTTTCCGATTAAACGAGAGTTTCTAGAAGAATTAAAGTATAAATGTTTATGCAAATCAAGGTTTCAGGTATAACTCCCTGTAAAGTTGATTTGAATAATTTCGAGGGAAAAATTGTTCCGGAGCCGGGTATCGAACCCGGGACCTTTGGTTTAACGTAGCTCAGTGGTAGAGCGTTGGTACGTTAAACCAAAGGTCCCGGGTTCGATACCCGGCTCCGGAACAATTTTTCCCTCGAAATTATTCAAATCAACTTTACAGGGAGTTATACCTGAAACCTTGATTTGCATAATACACGTCACTGTTCGTTAACAGAAAACCACAACTTAAGTCACACGGAGTTAGCGTGCACTCGAAGTTGGTTGCTTGACGGTTGTCAGCCCACTTTGAGGTCTGTGGATATAGAGGGAAAAATTGGATCGGTGTCGGTTAGAGTTCCCGAGTAGCTCAGTGGTAGAGCGTTGGTACGTTAAACCAAAGGTCCCGGGTTCGATACCCGGCTCCGGAACAATTTTTCCCTCGAAATTATTCATATAAATGTTTACATTAGCTATTGAAAAGCTTTACTTCTGCGTTAGTTTTTCAGTTAGATTGAATGTTATTAATTCGATCAATGACATAAAACTAATACGTCTTTCCACATATAGGCTACTATGAATTTCAAAACTAGAAAAAAAAAATCTGTCAGCTAACGTAGCACTTTAAGCAACACAAAAAAGAGCCGAAGAAGAGAGAGAGATTAACATAAAAGAGAGATTAAACAACAACAAATTACAACTTATTTTAATAGATACGTAGACGTCAGCGGACTCGAATCACTACCTGATCCGATTAAAGGAATGCTCAGCGGAAAGTGTATGTTTGCGCCACAGCACATATACAACCTGCGCTGCATCAATCGGAGGTAACCGGAGGTCTCCGATTGAAAACGCGCAAACAACCGCTCCGGAGAAAACCTAATCATAAGCAGCACTAATTAACTAGAAAGATCAAAAAGATTGTACGAATCTACTTCAAGCGATAAAAAGAACGGTATATGAACAAAAAACTGAAGGTCACAGAAAACAGCGTATTGACTTAAAGCGTGTTAAGCCTGCTAGTTTTGGTCTGAATATTTCATGATAAAATTGTGGTACTGTAATATTGCAATAAAGTTAGTTGTGTGTATTTTTTTAACTTATTTGCAAAGATTGTATTATAAAATTTTTATAACACGTCACTATGTAAAAATACATAGCAACATGTTTTTTTTTTAAATTTACATGACATAAAGTGATACTTTAGAAATTGAAAAGTATCAAATAATGGGCTGTTTAACGCACGACATCAGATATAATATATTAAGCGATGAAGCAGAAAAAAGTGAGCCATGAAAAATAAGGGGAAAAGAAGCCGATAGATCTGGTCATTGCTCGTTTATTACAAAAATCTCATAATAAAAATAGAAAACTTGAAGTTCATAACAAAAGACAGTTGAAAGTTTAACATTACAGCTTTTCTTTCCCCCTGCAGATTTATACATACCTACTGAATGCTATTTCAAAGTAAATTTAGAATACCTGTTTTTTTACATTCTCCGACATTAATCCCAAAATTTAGATGCAGAGGAAACCGAACTATCACACGACGAAACGGTTTATAGATACACAATACTTATTGCTTTACAACTTTATTACAATTGAGAATTGGTCAGTTTGTAATATCCTTACAGGAGATGCTGAAACTTCAAACTTCATAAAGAAGCATTAAAGGATTAAACCTGACGTCTATATGATGTTACAGAGGAATCTGCGAGCCTATATTAAGCAGTAATTTTATACCTTAGTCATACGCTGACTTGATCTATAAATCAGCTTTTCCTTATTTTTATAATAAGGATGAATATGCATTGAATACAAAGAAATTTATGAGAAAAACGTTATAAATTATTTATCGAAGATGGGGAAGACATTAGAATCCTTCTATCTTCACTAATACGTGAGAGGATGAAGAAATGAACAACGGAAACAACCATTACTCACTCTTATAGAGGTGACCGCGTCGAGCGGGGTATTCCGATGCTAAACATGAAATTTATAGGTCAAAAGTTGAGTACCTTCTCCCCAAAATTACTGTGTACCATTACGTTAGAATTGATTTCAGGAACAAGTCTCCAATTAGCATCCAGTGTTAGACCATGACAAATGAGATGATTTATAAAATTAGAAACTTTGAAAGATTTACAACTGCGGCAAAGAGGAACAAAAGAAAAATATTAAAAGGTTTTATTGAAGCGACAGGTTTATCTAGCTTCAGTAATTAAAGAAAGTCGACTTTCACTCGAGTGTATGGGACAGACAGACAAGATGGTGAAAGCATCGCATTAATTTACTCGCTCGCCGACAAATGAAACTCTTTCTCGACTCCACGGAAATCGATTAGATACGGAATTCGATATATAAGACGGGTAGAAGACCATTCGGTAACTAGGTATGGTTTTGTTCATTTTGCTTTTACTGTACTCCCGGAAGAATTAGAGCTCAACAGATCTCTCCATCCCAGTGAACCTCTTCAACAGATTATACGTTAACTTACTGGAGCATAAAGTTTTCCCATGAATTCAATGTTAAATACTCTTAAATGTTTCATTGTTTGCGGAATATGGAACAGTTTTCAACAGTCCAAAGAACATTCCTGTCAATTCAATGTCAATTATTTATTCCAAATTTATTAAGCTATCAGTTCCTAATGCCTCACACTATTTGACGGTGAATTCGGTGATATTTATTCGTTTATATGTTTTTAGTAACACCGATTTACCCCTTTGAATTCACTATTAGTTATTTATATGTAGGTTCCGTATTCCAACTACCTATAAATTGGAATGAAGTTGCCTGATTCGAAGTATATGTGGCGTCACAGCGCAGGTATAGGTACGTTCATATACAAAATAGTTACGCATCCTCTGCGCTCTTCCTCTACTGGGTGTTCAGTTCAAAATGTGTCATGGCTCGCTGTATGTCGTCACGTGGCTATCCGATGAGCCTAGAGAATTCAATCTTCCTACACTTCCGCAAAGGCGTATTACCTAAATGCGAGAGAAGTTGCCTAGCAAGTACGGCGTTCATTCTGAAGATTACTTACCGATACGTATGGTAACGCCAGTAGTGGCAAGAATGTGAACTGTTTGGAAACACGTACTGAAGTGAGTTTTTTTTCCTTACTGTCGGGCTATGGGGGAGAGGGTTAAGACGATTACTTGCGTATTTGTTGACATTAACTTCGACGGTCAACATGGACACGGAGCATTTGATTTGTATTGTGGAATGTTACCGTACGCAACCGATGATAACAAATATCCTGCGTACGACTTGCCGGCGCAAAACACAGTTCGAAAGAGGTTGTGGTAGCACACAGACCGTACAGACCGCCATCTGTTGCTACGACGTTCAAGTTATACCGTACACGTTCTCAAGTTCAGATTGAAGAACGCCTTAAATAATAGGCAACTTCTCTAACATATAAGCTGAAACTCGCTTCAAATCGGTGACCCAACAATAGTGACGTCATGACACACTTTGAAATGAACACCCAGTAGAAAGTGAAAATCGGTATGCAGTCATAGTGAGCAGTCTTATCGATCACTGCTGTTACTAATGGTATTATTTAAATAACTACACCTTTGTGGCCGAGTGAAGGTTCAGTGTAAAGGTAAAATGTCTCAAGTGTGTAATATTGCAGGACATAATTGAGGATATTTGAACTAATATTTTCACTGTCAATATAGACAACATTACATATAAATTGTGTAAAATAAACAGTGCACTGAAAGACACTGCAACAACCTAAGGCACACAAAATGTGTTGAACGCAATCGAAAAGAAACAGTACATTACAGATATTAATTCGAGCGACGTTTAGCATGGATTTGTGTAGCCTACCATGACGTTCAGTGCCAATATCTCAATTAATAAATTAAACAATTTACATTTTAGGGAATTTCTATTTTGTATATGAACGTACCTATACCTGCGCTGTGACGCCACATATACTTCGAATCAGGCAACTTCATTCCAATTTATAGGTAGCTGGAATACGGAACCTACATATAAATAACTAATAGTGAATTCAAAGGGGTAAATCGGTGTTACTAAAAACATATAAACGAATAAATATCACCGAATTCACCGTCAAATAGTGTGAGGCATTAGGAACTGATAGCTTCATAAATTTGGAATAAATAATTGACATTGAATTGACAGGAATGTTCTGTGGACTGTTGAAAACTGTTCTATATTCCGCAAACAATGAAGCATTTAAGAGTACTTAACATTGAATTCATAGGAAAACTTTATGCTCCAGTAAGTTAACGTATAATCTGTTGAAGAGGTTCACTGGGATGGAGAGATCTGTTGAGCTCTAATTCTTCCGGGAGTACAGTAAAAGCAAAATGAACAAAACCCTGTAGTTACCGAATGGTCTTCTACCCGTCTTATATATCGAATTCCGTTTCTAATCGATTTCCGTGGAGTCGAGAAAGAGTTTCATTTGTCGGAGAGCGAGTAAATTATTGCGATACTTTCACCATCTTGTCAAGTACATAGAAAATTAGTGGGTTTTCAGTGATGAACGGCATGCAGTAACATAATGAAACACGAAAAAATACTGGACAATAAGAATATCTTGTACTACATCATGCACTAATAACATCACATGCTATTGAAAGAATTTCTTGTAATATGAAATCATTTTAAGTTCCGTAACTTACGAATGCACGTTATTATTCACTGCAAAGATTACGATGAAAATGAACGTCATGGCTCAAGCATGTGTTTATTAATATAGCTTCAGAACGTCGGGAGTTGACTGTATTCCACGAACATGCAGCGACGACCTGTTTGTTTATATCTTTATCCATTGCATTACCTTTGTTCGACGTACTATATACCAAATGTGTCTTTAACTTCAGTCTTTAGGTAGCTGGAATACGAAGCCTATTTATATGCATTACCATTCATTTGAAAGACATCTGTTTTCATTTTCGTATTATGAATTCAATTAAAACTGTAAACAATATTCTTGAGAATTCAATAAAAACTGCTACGAATTCAATCAATGGTAACAATTAATTCCATATTTCGCATAGCCTAGACGCCTAGAGAATATTCTAACGAATTGTTGAATCGATTTTAGAAATAAAATTCATTCCATGATTGTACAGAAAGTATTCATTCATTCGTAGTTTTCTGCCCAAGGGCAGGTCTTTCACTGCAAACCCAGTTTTCTTCAATCTTTCCTATTTTCTGTCTTCCTCTTTGTCTTCAAATATGATCTATGTATCTTAATATCTCTATCATCTGATATCTTCTTCTGCCCCGAACACTTATCCCGTTCACCATTCTTTCCAGTGCATCCTTCAGCAGACAGTTGCTTCTCAGTAACCCAACCAATTTCTTTTTCTCCTCCTGATCAGTTTAGCATCATTCTTTGTTCAGCCACACTTTTCAACACAGCTTCATTTTTTATGTTTGTAGTTTTTCTTGGGAAAGATATATACCGTAGCTTTCCGTTGATTTCCGCATACCACTCTCTCTTTCGCATTTTAAAAGATCCCAGGGTGCCCCAGCGTGGAATTGACTGATTAGGCCTTCCGAGCTTCACTAAAATTCACCGCAAAGGTTAAATATCAGTTCTATCAGAGTTTTTGACTCAATCGGAGACCGGGATATCCCAATTAAGCTTTGCCCTCCCCCAGAAAGTATTATATAACGAATTGAATCAATGATAATTATTCCTTACTTCATAAGATTGTTTTCTCATTTTAAATATTGAAAATACGCATAATTACAAAAAAACTGTCCATTGCTATGGAGTAACGGTTAGCATGCCTTACCGTGAAATGAGCTTGTCCGGGTTCAAATCCTGTCGGACAAATGAACATAATAAGAAATTAAGCTGTTCTAGAAAGAGTGTGTGAAGAAAGAATGATGCTGAAACTGATCAGGAAGAGAAAAAGGAACTGGTTGGGTCACTAAGAAAAAACTGCCTAATGGAGGATGCACTGCAAGGAATGGTGAACGGGAGAAAAGTTCGGGGCCGAAGAATTTATCAGATGATAGACGACATTAAGATATATGGATCACATGCGGAGACAAAGAGGAAGGCAGAAAATAGGAAAGATTGGAAAATGCTGGGTTTGCAGTGAAGGGCCTGCCATTTCGCAGAACACGTATGTATGTTTTTTTTAAGGTAAAGAAGTACCAGTAGGGGAGAGTCGGGCAGTATCGGACATCGGGTAATATCGGACAGTGCGTTTCTTTCATCTACCACCATATGGTAGTACCTGAATGACATGGTTACGGTTCTCTATGTGACATCACAGAAACGTAACCATGCCAATCAGGTACTATCATCGTGTGGTAGATGAAAGAAACTCACTGTCCGATATTACCCGATGTCCGATACTACCCGACTCTCCCCTATTGCACACCAGCCTATTTCGAGCCCTGATTTTATAGGATATTGACTAGACTCACAATCAGGAGTTGATTTTATAGTTAATAGTGAGATACAATATTCGGGCTTGAACCCCAGTCCTTCCAGCACGTAGTCTCTGTTCAGGTAGTGGAGAAAGTATTTCTTATTCTTCTGAAATTTAATGTCTTATAGCCAGCCCATTGGTTTTGTCGCCTAGCTGAGAAGCGGTACTGCCAACTCTGTTCTCCATGGTTACGGGTTATGCTGTCTCGCCAAATACGGGAGTTTTATGATGCTGACGACGTCCTGTTACAGACGATAACAACGACGATTAAGATATGAGCCAGGCACGATGATTCTCGGCCCTAATAGACACTTGCCGCTCTATTACATAACAGTCAACAAGGACGGGTTCGAATCCATATGCGCGCCCACTATGATAATGAAGACTGTAACCTTATTTAACTCCAGATAACAGAGTCTTATTAGATCAAGCTTTCAAACAAAGGATTGGGGGATAGAATCGTGATTAGGGCGTGTTTATACATTGCAGGTGCGATAGCTCAGTGCTAGGACGCGAGGTTTATTCTGCAGACATAGATAGGTTTGAGCCCTTGTGTTGACTGGAGTGATAATGTGGTGTACGTATTCCGAGGATGAGAGGTTACCCCCGGGGTACTTCTGTTCCTCCGAATTTATTTAATGAAACCAATATTTCCTATATTTTCATACCATTTCTCCTTATAAAAATGGTATAGATCTCGAAGATATCTTTGCCTCTATGCGACGTCACATTTCACGGTGAGAGGGAAGAGAGACGGCGATACCGGAACCAGAGGGAGGGAGAAATTAGTTTCCCGCTGCGTTAAATATTTGTAGCTCCTAAGACAGTCAATGAATCGCGCTGTAATTTTTATGACTGATGGGTAAATGTCTGAGAAAAGCATAGAAAAAATCGAAATCAAAATCTTTTTTTGGAAACAGAGATAGAAAATATAGTAACTTCGAAGTGATCTGTTCAAAATAAACATTTACACCTTCAGAAATTGGTAAGCGGCAAACGTTTTTATTTTTCAAGTTAGATGGGGGATCGAAGTGAGAGAAATGTTGAAAAATAATGGAAACAACTTTTAAAAGTTCTTTCTACTCAAAATCTTTACTGATTTCCGAGTTACGGAGAATTAAACGACCGTTGTCGCTTCGTCGAAGGACTCAAGACTCAGCCTTTTCTCTGTTAAAAGAGGAAAAACGCTGGAATGTTAAAAATAAAAATTAGTAAACTCTAAATATCAATTGTGCGTGGTCTGCGTGAAAAACAACCTTTTGTCTCTCTTTTATCACTACCACTTCCTTTACTGAACGACAAGGTGTAACAGAAATGAAGAGTCCACTGCAAGAATGATGGATGTCATTTGGAATACATTTTGCAGGAGAAGCAATTGAAAGTTTGAAATGCTTAGCGCTCAAAGCTTAACTGTGATTTTCCGATCATTACTGGACAAAGGCTATCAGTGTTAATGCCATATAACTCTCTATGTACATTCTATATGTCTTAAGCTATGCATTGACAGTCTTGGTTCATTTTCGACAAGAAAGTGACATCCATCATTCTCGCAGTGGACTCTTCAAATCAGTGGCGGTTCCTCGGGGGAGGGAAGGGAGGAACGTCCTCCTCACATTTTCTTCTTTTGAAAGTAAATACCAAATAAAATATGTGCCTTGAAATTCGAGGAAAATTCGATCATTTTTAAGTTCACAGCTATAAGAAAAACTCGGTTGATCGAGTTTTAAACGATGCGCGCTCATGTGCTGTAGAAAACTGTGAGAAAGATGCGAGATTGTCTGTGTGGAGGAAAGGCACTGTGAGAAAGATGCGAGATTGTCTGTGTGGAGGAAAGGCACTCCATTCCTCCTCTACTGCAGTTAAAACACATAGACAACAGCGCACTAGCGGCCAGAGAAAGAAGCAGAGTTTTAAAACAAGTAAATGAAAGGAGAGAGAGGAGGTCCTCCTCTGAATCAGGCATGGGCGGGAAATAGAAACCGACTGGTCGTGCAGCAAGCTCGCTACCGCTGCCATCTAACGATGCTGCATTCAACCGGACTTATAACACATCTAGGAGGAGACACAATAAAAACAGTTTTAACGCAACGCTATGAAAGACACCATATAAACTTTTTTTTTTATTATAAATCAAAAATATTATTCATTGCACTTTATATAGCCTACTATTCATGGTTTGAAACTTTCGTGGATATTTGAAAGTTAAAGTCGGGTTTATGTAAAACAAAGCGGAAGTAGTTCTACGTAGTTGGCCCCTGAAATTCACTTCTATTCATTGTTTACTAGACAGGGCAACAGCCAAGTTGTCAGTTTTGTACAAATATATTTGGAACTGAAAGTAGGTACCCCAAACTACATTATTTTTAACATAAAAAAATTAATCGGCCACCGGCAGCTTTGAACAATAATGATTGTATGGCTTTACAAGAACTGACATTCTTCAAAAGCATGTGATACTGAACTTGTAAAATGTACATGTGGCAACACAGACCACGTGTGGGTGCAGTGTTATCGCTTTCCTCAGACTATTTCCCATTCCCATTCCCATTTCCGTAAAACGGTTCTGGTTACGAGTTAGTAGCTAGTCTTCCAACACGTGTGATTCTGTAGTGTGCTCGAAAAATAGTACGAGGTTGTGAATTTCCTTGTAATTGTTAATTTGTGCAAGTGAAAACATAATATATTTTGGACAATTTAGGAAACTCGGTTTACAAGAACAGATTATTGCTATACAGAAGGGTAGGCCAACCCCAACACTACCTGGTCTTACATGTATGCATGTAGGCTAATTTATAGCATGTTTCATTCAAGAAGGTGTCATTTCGTGCTATTAACTTCTTTCCTCCTCTTAAGAAATATGCAGGAGCCGCCACTGCTTCAAATATTCTTTCACGTGAACGAGAAATAATCTGCTTTTTTTTTTTTCTTTTTTTTGAAAATATAAATAAAGAACAAGAATGATAAGAGTGCGTCAGCTTCATCGTGTGTGTGTGTTTTTTCTTGTATCTACATGTCTTTAGTGATGCAGGCGTTCTAAACAATAGCGCTATTCTTCCGGAATGCGTAAGTTCGAACACTGCACTATAATCCATATTCTTGTAATAATTGTATAGAGGGAACGGTTTGACCTAAAATTACGGTTTTTTTCGGACGTACTTATAAATGCATTATCTTTATATCTGGCAAGCTACTGAATTTCAGAATTAAATGCCCGATCGCCAACGTCCCCTTTGATAGCGATATCCTTTTATTAGACAACGCTGCACTCCTGTGATTCGCAGGAGCTGTGAAGCCGCTGAAGGTCATATGCAGATTTCCCGCGGAGGATAGCTCAGCGAATAGGGATTATATAGAATGGACACTGAGCGAATTTTCCTGAGTTTTGTTTCTCTGTGCTCCGGCGTTTAGTTCTACTTTCAAGCGCTAGAGGTTAGTATAATCGAGCACACGCTAAGATAATAACTGAGTATAGAGTTGAGACACAGGATCCAAACATTGCCTACCTTATTGCATAATCCAATAACGCTTTGCTTCAAATAAATTCAAGTTAACAGCTTTTCCTTATTTGTCAGTGACGAACTAGTTGTAATAATTTTTTTATATTTTATAATTAATAAATTATATTATAAAATAATATAATACATTATAAAATTATGTATCAAATTCGTTTAATATTTGTATGCAATACAATATAGGTATATGGTTTTACTTCTCATAGGGATTTTGTTTTTCCATTTTCAGGTCTATCAAATCTTTACATATTATTTTAATTGTTGTTGGGGTCAACGTCTCAACTCTCATTATAAAGAAACTCTAGAGTCTAGACTTTACAATTAATGACGGATTTATTATTTCATCAGTCCAATTTATTTTATTTGAGTACATAATGTACCTAGATGTATTAATTTTATGTGTTACATTTCCGCTGTGTCGACTGCTAGCTGGTGTGATGTCAGCGCCAACTCCTGGGAGAAAGTAGAATCTCTCGCTCAAACTGGTTTGAAGATCATTGAAATCAGTCCGGCTACATCAAAGGTACGGACGCGAAGTGTCCATACTGTATAATTATCTATACGCTGGATAGCCTGTCTATTTTCTTGTAAGTCATCATAAATATACAATATTTTAGATGATCACAGCACTTTCTCTGTACATAGCTTATAATAACAGATAAATGAAAAAGTTACACAGAAACTCCAGTGAGTTACAAGAATAATTTCCTTTTTTGGGTGTGTTAATCATTCAATATCAAGTAAAACAGACCTTGATTTGAAGTAGCTTCCATGAACCTGAATCACTTATATTATTAAGCTACCCAGAACAATACTGAATCAATATTCCAGACATTTATCGACGTTCCTTAGCTCGCTGTCAGCCCGGCTCTCATTATAAACTGCTCTAGAATATTACGCACGTATTCACGTTGTTATTAACCACTTGCTTCTGGCGCAAGGACAGTTTTTTATTGCGTCACTATTCAAAGGTGGGTGTTTCTTACATCCTTGATTGGTTTCTTTTGTTGTTCGCGCCTTTGTTGTTTGATTTTTGAATTATTTAAAAGGTCCATGAAAAAGACTGTGCCGCAAACGTTCCTTTGTGGTGTAGGTAGACTTGAACCTGAAATTAATTATCCGCAGTAATTTTTTGTGCTACTATTTGTGTGCTCACTATTTATACAAGGCTCTCGCTATGTAAACTAGAAGGAAGGTTGTATGCAATGGACATATATCAGAATTGACACCAGTTTAACACATAATACAAAGCGGAATGCCGTGAGCCTGACCTGTCTTGTAAGACTGTTATTTGCATTGAATTACACTCAACGCTACATGTGTCACAATGGATAATCACTCTGATAAATATATGCAACACGGTGAACTGCATGTGCAGATGTCCATATATGGGAACATTTATAACTACGAAAGCTGTAGTAGGTCAAAAATCGAAATTTTTCACTCGGCATCCATTTTTAAATATAGAGACTATTCACAACGATGCGATGACGGTACCGGAGCAATAGTCGAATTAACAATGATAGGTTAAATCGAACTACTGTATGGGGAGGACGGATAGATGGACTAATACAGGGACATCATTTTATTTTTACTTCAATTTTTATTGTACCTGAGTTTTTTAATGTACTTCACTCCCACCCCTTCTACTAATGAAGTTCAACCGTCCTCCACACACAACCAAGACCGCATATACAATCATAGTAGCCTTACGGTCATAGTGAACAGTACGTGCCAGAAATATGTTCGCGTTTTCCAGTGACGAAAGAGCTTTCAATATTGAATCATTTTTGCACAGGTGCTGTCGTCCATTTGCCTATATCGCATCCGGGTTTCCCCTACCAACTTCTATTCGCCCTCTGTAAAGGCTAGTGACTAGGCTGTCTTAGCTCTTTTCTGAGAACATTAATTTCTGTTTGGAATTGGACGTTTACGTAATATTATACAACTGTTTAAAATAACTTAAATAAAAGGGCCTCGTTAAGTAATTAACTGTCACGTGATTTCCCCTCTTTCTACGATCCTGCGACATAACCACTTGAACGGACAGTAGATAGCATGCCTGAGTAATTTTATCTTTTCGAATCGGGCAGAAGTGAAGATTGAATTTACAGTACGTAAGGTAGGCCTACTATTTTATAGAGTAGGTACAGAATTATTTCAACATGAGTTACTAGTACGAAGGACGAACCTGATAATTGGAATAGGTACAGTAGTCTATAGTGCGATAATATGCACAACAGAACTGAAGCCTGTATCGAAATGAACGGCCAACATTTTCAAAAATTGTGTTTAAATATCCATATTATGATTATTTTTCAATTTAACTTCTTTCTCTATATTGTACGCTAATGTGCTGTAGACAGTATAATATACACTGCATAATGAATACGTTAGCATGGACAGCTCAATTAGTGAGTAAAAACACTTATTGTTAATACTGTACTGTATTTTGATTAAACAAAAAGCTAATGAAAATTATCACACTCAAAATCGCGATATTTTCTAGTTTACGTAAATGGATGAACTACTTCTCTTCCCTCCTATACTTAATAAAGTGATTTGTTTGTATATTACGCCGTATCATCGAACTCCAGTCGTGGAAGGGGATAGAAAACTGTGTTTCCGGTTCTCAATCATTAATCCAAAGGTACAGTCAGGTTAATATTAAAAGTGTTAATAAAAATAAAATGATGTCCCTGTAGATTTGATGTGGAGGGTTACTTGCCACCCAGTGCATTGGTGGCTAGGCTGTCACAAGGCGAACCTAGATTGAATCCCGGCTTCAGAGAAAATAGACGGCACAGTCCAAAAGGAAAGCAACTGGCTATTATTATTATAATTATAATTATTATTATTTCATATACGAGTACGTTGACATTCTTAATAATAACTCTTTAATAATAATTTTTAATCACATACTGTTCGTCCTCAGCACAAGACATTGCAACCTCGGTTTTAGTCCACATGGATTAGACAAGTAGGTGTCATTTAATAATGGAAACAGCTTATTGGTTGCAATATTGAAATTGGGGCGAGTGATTGGAGCGGTGACATAAGAAATTGCAAACAACAATACAATTAAATTTCAAAGACCTGCCGAATGTTATGCACGAGGCCGCTCAAAGACCGAATGTTAACCATGAGAGCGCGGCGATAATACCAATGTCCAAAATAATAATATGGGCCAATAATAGAGTAATTTTTAAATGTGTCATTGTTACCAATCCCCAAAATAATATGGTTCAGTGATAGACTAATTTTTTTAATTGTCATTGTGGCATTAATAATAATAATAATAATAATAATAATAATAATAATAAAATAGAAATATAGACCAATAATAATGTTTATAAGTGTCGTTACCAATGCCCAAAGTAATAATATGGTCCAATAATAGAGTAATTTTTAAATGTGTCATTGTTACCAATCCCCAAAATAATGTGGTTCAATGATAGACTAATTTTAAAGTGTCATTGTGCAATAAATAATAATAATAGAGTAATTTTTAAATGTATCATTGTTGCCAATGTCCAAATAGTAATGTAGACCAATAATAATGTTTATAAGTGTCGTTACCAATGCCCAAAATAATAATATGGGCCAATAATAGAAGTCGGTAATGCCAATGAAAGAGGCATACTTAAGAGGGGAAAAATCTATTCACTGTAAGTATTGTCTTTACTTCATGTATCATTGTTATCAATGTCTGATACAGAATAATATGGTTAGAACATCAACAAATTATATATTTACTTCAAGAATTTACGCACATGGAAATTATGTTTGATAATATTGACAGGTCTGTAAATAGTGAGACCCACAGTTTTGTTGCCAGCACATCATATGAACACTGCTTAAGATATCATTAGTCTGACACATGCCAAGCTCCACTTTATTCCTCAGAAGAGAGAAACACATTTCATTGGTAATCCTAATATATATATAATAGACATTTGACCGCTGCAACGGCGTTGAGTAGAGGTCGGAGGATCGTGTTCGAGAATGAGTACGGGCGTGGATTTCAATTCGCTCAGACCGGATACCTAATTAAGAGGACACTATGGTGAAATAGTGGTAAAAAAAATTAAGAAAATCGACTAAAAAATTTAGTGTGGCTCTCTATTTAGACCGAGCTCAAAAACTAATTAATTTATGTTCCCATGAGTATTTTCAAGCTTTTGAGCTAATACGAATTAAAAATTGTGAAAATTGTGACGCAAGGAGCCTTTTTAATGACGTCAATATAAAATACATTTAAAAAATATCGTTTAGAAAACTATTAGCCCTACTGGCACAAAATTTTGTACAGATGATAGTATTGTAGGTATATTTATGTAGTTTAAAATTCATAAATTTTGGATGAAAATTGTAAAAGTTTTAAAACTCACAGAAGTGTCCCCGTAAGTTGTTTCTATGATTTTTCCAACTTAAAGTGAATGTCAGGTAATCCAATGGCAATCCTCAGATTCTATCAACGCTATAAAACTGCACAATTGATGTACTGTACTCCAACCACGAGAAAGTCTCCAGGGAATGAAGGGAAGCGGGATGAAGCTGTGAATGAATATTGATGTCATAAGATGTCATAAGGTCACACACGTGGGTACTCTTATCTCTATTGGCTAGCTCTCACAGCACAAACCATAACATTGATACAGACATATTGATACTACCCTAGTTACAAAATTAGATCACAGTTAATCTCCTGGTCTTTTAATCTCTTCATACAGGAAATAACAAATGCAGGAGAGCGCATGGTTTTTAAACTGACGTTATAACGATAATATTATTTATCTACTTCGTTCCAATAGATGACGCAACAGTAAGCACATTCCTTTCACGGTTGATCTTCTGGTTGGAGAACAGTAGTGTCGTTAAAAAAGCAGGTAAAAGTAATATTCCTTACTTACTTACTTTTAAGGAACCCGGAGGTTCATTGCCGCCCTCACATAAGCCCGCCATTGGTCCCTATCCTGAGCTAGATTAATCCAGTCTCTACCATCATATCCCACCTCCCTCAAATCCATTTTAATATTATCTTCCCATCTACGTCTCGGCCTCCCCAAAGGTCTTTTTCCCTCCGGCCTCCCAACTAACACTCTATATACATTTCTGGATTCGCCCATACGTGCTACATGCCCTGCCCATCTCAAACATCTGGATTTTGTGTTCCTAATTATGTCAGGTGAAGAATACAATGCGTGCAGCTCTGCGTTGTGTAACTTTCTCCATTCTCCTCTAACTTCATCCCTCTTACCCCCAAATATTTTCCTAAGAACCTTATTCTCAAACACCCTTAACCTATGTTCCTCTCTCAAAGTGAGAGTCCAAGTTTCACAACCATACAGAACAACCGGTAATATAACTGTTTTATAAATTCTAACTTTCAGATTTTTTGACAGAAGACTAGATGACAAAAGCTTGTCAACCGAATAGTAACACGCATTTCCCATATTTATTCTGCGTTTAATTTCCTCCTGAGTGTCATTTATATTTGTTACTGTTGCTCCAAGATATTTTAATTTTTCCACCTCTTCGAAAGATAAATCTCCAATTTTTATAGTTCCATTTCGTACAATATTCTGGTCACGAGACATAATCATATACTTAGTCTTTTTGGGATTTACTTCCAACCCTATCGCTTTACTTGCTTCAACTAGAATTTCCGCGTTTTCCCTAATCGTTTGTGGATTTTCCCCTAGCATATAAAAGTAATATCGCTAATAATAATAATAATAATAATAATAATAATAATAATAATATGGACCAATATTATCTCAGCTGTCAGTACTTTAAATCGGGTTCTCTAATTTTACAATAGTAATCGTAATCTCTTGAGTCAAAACGTTGGATTACAATTTTTTTACACACGATGACATCCCTCTGGGAATGCAGACAGACAGATCGCCACATGGTGCAACAAGTAGTTTAATTGAGAGCCATTCACTTAAAATCGACTTTGTGTACATATCAGGCGTTCCCCTCCCTAAAAACGAGGGCACAGCTGGTCAGATAATCAAGAGACAAAATGCTGAAAACCGCAGAATGAGATTGTGACCCCTGCGATAAGTCATTTAGCGGAAGTACGGGGGGGTTGGTACGACTGAGAGACTATCAGCGGCATGCGTTGTGCATATCTACGCTAATACGGTCATTCTGGCGGCGTGTTATCAAAATAATGCAATTCATTTGGAATCGGCGCTGGATATTTTATAATTAGTGGAACTCTGCGTCGCGATGGGAACCCATAGCGTACATCCGCGCTATCGGAAACAAATGAAACACGCTAATGCACCTTCCCTCCGCGGAAATAAAGCCAAGGGTTGAAATTCGGTGCGAAATTTCATCGATTTTACGGCTCTGTAAAATGGAGAACACGCACAATTACGTAAAATAATTAATGAAACTATAACTGTGGGACTGGTCGGCTTCCATACACCCACACTGTGACCCACATTGTCATTATTTTATTCAATAGATAAAGCTTCACATTTAATAGAAAAACTAAAAACACTCTTTTGTTAATAGTAATATTTGCCTGAAGCACATTATTATAGCTTATCAAGTTATCATTTATACCCAACATGGAACTATACGTATTTTCAGCGAGCTTTACAAGCCAATTCATTTCTATTAGTTCAGGACATTGCAACGGAATATATGCATTTAGTTTATTATTATTATTATTATTATTATTGTACGCCGTTGTCGCTATGTGGATTGTGTATACGCTTCCCAACCAGTGCACGTGGTTCGATTACCGGCGCGAGCAATGGATGATAATTACCTTCCGTCCACGGGATTGGGTTTTTGTCCCTTGTTATGTACTGTCTCAACGTTGATGCAGCGACGTGCTGATCACAAGTCCAGGGATCATCATAATTGTGCCTGTCAAGTGTTGCTCCATAGCTCAGCATTCGTTTTAACCCTTTGCAGCATAGTGGTTGTTCAGAAGAACCGTCTTTTTTTTTTTTTTTCTAAATTTTATGACGCAGATATTCCACCAAGCAACCACCTTTTGAGTATACAGAGAGGTGCCAGCTAAGTTTTGAAATTGTGTGCAGATTTAAAATGTTGAAAAAATTGATCGAAGCTTTGTTATGAACCATGAAATGAAAAACATAAAAAATTAATTTGTGCTGCAAAGGGTTAAGCCAGTATAAAAGCGGAAGGCTATACAAAAGAAATTATTATTATTACTATTATTATTATTATTATTATTATTATTATTATTATTATTATTATTTAAATAAAGTTGATGTTTGAATTTTCCACCAATTTACACAAATTAATGCATAAATTAGAAGTGGGGTTGCTGCCGCGTAGTGCTTCTTACGTGAAATATTGTGACGTTACATAGTCAGACTAGTGAGTGAAATTACCTTATTGAGAAGCTTTTTGAAGAAAAATATGCTGAAATCTTGCGAGAGCATGGCGTGAAAACCGAAAATGAGTAAATTGGAACGAGTGCGAAAATGCAGAAAGAGAAAAAGACATATTTTTATAACCTCTCCTCTGCAAACAGTATTAATGTTAGAGTTTGTTAGTGGTTGTAAAACTAACTGGACGTGATGGACGTGGAGCGCAAGGCCAACTGTTCAGTTCAGTTACAAATTGTCAACGATTTAGTGAATGTTTCTACAACGACAACAATCAGCGAACAATTAATGATTGAAATGTCTGACCCAACTGGTTCAGTGAAATATAATGAAATAGTTGTTCACCATACAGCTTACAGACTGTTTTTATTGTTTGGTTATTTAACAGCGCCAACTACTAGGTTATTTAGCGTCCATGGAATAGGTGATAGCGAGATGGTATCTGACGAGATGACGCCGAGGAATGGCAACAGATCACCTGACATTTGTTTTACGGTTGGGGAAAACCTCGAAAAAACCCAGCCAGGTAATCAGTCCAAGCAGAATTCACATCCGAGCGCAACTCAGGAACAGCAGGCAAATGCGCTAATGCCTGAGCTACGCTGGTGGCCTTAAATAGAATAAAATTACAGATTAAGTATTTTAATCAGTTTTTTAGTAATCAATTTGGTCTTATGTGCTTCAGTTTTTGTATCTTATTTTAGCGACTATTAACAATTTATTTTACGTTTTAATTATGAAGAGCACTGATTATAACTGTTTAAATATAAAACTCATCGTCTCTCACTCCACAAACATTTAAAATGAGTAACTTACTACACATTTACAGCATAAGAAGTTTAAGGGGAGTTGGTCATTATCGCATGCAAAGTAATGGTAAAAATAGCCTATCTTCTAGCAGTCATAAATATAATAGTCTACTATTTATCAGTGGTCTTTCATTTTTGTTAGCTATATGTGTATACATATTAAGCTTTAAAATGAAAGAGAATGGTGACTCTAGAGAAAATCTGTATCCTTAAATTAATTTTTTTAATCAAGCACAATTTTTTTTTATAAATTCACTACATGTCTGTGATTAGGTACACTCTATTCACTTATTATAACACATATTGAATTGAAAATTTGACCACTTACTGCTAATAGATACCAAAACATACCCTACTAAAATTATTCATATATCTGTAATATTATGGGCATAGGGCTTATAGAAATCATCAGCGTCAATAAACTTAAAAAAAATTTAAGATTAGTATAAGCCCTATGCCCATAATATTACAGATATTTTAATAATTTTAGTAGATTATGTTTTAGTATCTATTAGCAGTAAGTGGCCAAAATTTTAATTCAATGTATGCTATGATAAATGAATAGAGTGTACCTAATCACAGATATGTAGTGAATTTATATAAAAAAATATGTTTAAATTCAAAAATTAATTTAAGGGTAAGATTTACACTAGATTAACCATCCTTTTTTCCATTTTAAAGTTTAATGTGTATACATATATCACTAAAAAATGAAATAGCTGTGATAAATAGTATTACATTTATGAGTGATTGAAGATAGGCTATTTTTACCATTACTTTGCATGCAATAACGTCCAATTCCCCTTAATTTCAACGTATAGCCTATAAGTACACTACTAGTGCTGCTGCTACTATATAAATTACGTTACACATGGTGCAAAACAATGAATCCAAAATAGTTTCCTATTCCATGTCGTATCAACACTTTCGGAGGAGTGATAGTAGGAGGAACAAGAATAAAGTGCTTTTAATAGCTTTTAATAGAAAAAGGAGCATCTTCTACGGATCTCTGGAAAAAAGAACTAAGGAAGAGACTAATGAAGTACTTTGTATGGAGTGTTGCATTGTATGGGGCAGAAACATGGACATTACGACGAAGTGAAGAGAAGCGATTAGAAGCCCTTGAAATGTGTGGATATGGAGAAGAATGGAACGTGTGAAATGGACAGACAGAATAAGAAACGAAGCTGTGTTGGAAAGAAATAGTGGGTGAAGGAAGAATGATGCTGAAACTGATCAGGAAGAGAAAAATGAAATTGGTTGGGTCACTGACAGAAGAAACTGTCTGCTGAAGGATGCACTGGAAGGAATGGTGAACGGGAGAAGAGTTCGTGGCAGAGGAAGACGACATTAAGATGTTATGTGAATCATATGCGGACACTAAGAGGAAGGCAGAAAATACGAAATATTTGAGAATGCTGGGTTTGCAGTGAAAGACGTGACCTTCGGCAGAACACTATGAATTAATTTTTTTAAGTAGGTTACTTTACGACGCTTTATCAACAGCTTAGGTTATTTAGCGTCTAAATGAGATGAAGGTGATAATGCCGGTGACATGAGTCCGGGGTGCAACACCGAGAGTTACCCAGCATTTGCTCGTATTGGGTTGAGGGAAAACCCCGGAAAAAAACCCTCAACCAGGTAACTTGCCCCGACAGGGAATCGAACCCGGGCCACCTGGTTTTGCGGCTACACGTGCTAACCGTTACTCCACAGGTGTGGACACAATGAATGAATGAATGAATGAATCTCTACTTGGACTCCATAGTTTACTTCATCTTCATTTTGTCTGAAACAGGCTTTAAAACATATGACATGCGAAAAGAGGATTTTTCTAGGTCCGGATTTATAGGTGCATATGAAGGATGCTTCCTGCTTAAGGACGTATTTCTCCACCAGTGGACTGATCCTGTTTCTCAGACAATAAACTTCAATTTTCTAACGTCAACCTATCAGCTGTTGTGGACTGAAGGATAATTATTTAGTGCGCCTGATTTCATTTCTTACAGACAACGACCTTCAGCACGGATAGCAAATGATACCTTTCTCGTACAATGAGGGTCATTTTGACCGGGCCCCATTATGCTCGAAACACCTTGATACAATAACATGAATACCGGGTCCCTCCCCAAGCCTGCCGATGAATACAACCCCTGTTATTTCTGTATTTTGAGTTACAAGCAACGGCTTTAAAACCCAGAGCAGAATCCTAAGACCTCAGATAGGAAGTCATGAAGGCCATAAGGTTCAATCTCGAATCCCGGAGCGCCTCTACCTGGGGAGAATGAATAAGGCGAACGTTTTGAATCCATTACATCCCCATATTTTAATTCTAACAATGCCTGATGCTGGCTAACAAAGAAATATGTAGGAAAGGGACTCGTAGCGCATTATTCGGGACTGTAGGAAAGCTTTCATGACCCTGGGGTTCTTAAAATTGGTCTCCTAAAATACACACTCAGTCAGGGGTGAGAAAATTTTATCATCCAAACGTAACAAAATTCGATAACTAAATGTTACACATTTTTATCGCCAACATCACCTATCCAAGACCAGATGCTTTTTTTAATATTAAGAAATTTTGGTTAAACAAGAGAAAAGAGATCTGTGCAAAACCATTGGAAGGTTTTCCTCAGATTTTGTTACTTATTATTTATTTGTTTACTTGCTTAATTTTTGACTCACATACTCATTCATTTCATTCATTCTTCTATCAATTTGTTTACATACTTAATTTTTTACTCACATACACATTCATTTCATTCATTCTTCTATTTATTTGTTTACTTACTTAAATTTTTACTCACATACTCACTCATTTCATTCATTCTTCTATTTATTTGTTTACTTACTTAAATTTTTACTCACATACTCATTTAATTCATTCTTCTATTTATTTGTTTACTTACTTAATTTTTTACTCATATACTCATTCATTTCATTCATTCTTCTATTTATTTCTTTACTTACTTAATTTTTTACTCACATACTCACTCATTTCTTTCATTCATTCTTCTATTTATTTGTTTACTTAATTTTTTACTCACATACACATTCATTTCATTCATTCTTCTATTTATTTGTTTACTTACTTAAATTTTTACTCACATACTTATTCATTTCATTCATTCTTCTATTTATTTGTTTACTTACTTAATTTTTTACTCATATACTCATTCATTTCATTCATTCTTCTATTAATTTGTTTACATACTTAATTTTTTACTCACATACTCATTCATTTCATTCATTCTTCTATTTATTTGTTTACTTAATTTTGTACTCACATACTCATTCATTTCATTCATTCTTCTATTTATTTGTTTACTTACTTAATTTTTTACTCATATACACATTCATTTCATTCATTCTATTTATTTGTTTACTTACTTAATTTTTTACTCACATACACATTCATTTCATTCATTCTTCTATTTATTTGTTTACTTAATTTTGTACTCACATACTCATTCATTTCATTCATTCTTCTATTTATTTGTTTACTTACTTAATTTTTTACTCATATACACATTCATTTCATTCATTCTTCTATTTATTTGTTTACTTACTTAATTTTTTACTCACATACACATTCATTTCATTCATTCTTCTATTTATTTGTTTACTTACTTAAATTTTTACTCACATACTCACTCACTCTTCTATTTGTTTACTTACTTAATTTTTTACTCATATACTCATTCATTTCATTCATTCTTCTATTTATTTGTTTACTTAATTTTTTACTCACATACTCATTCATTTCATTCATTCTTCTATTTATTTTATTTTATTTACACCACTTCAACTCATATTTGACAATGAGCGGGATGAAGATGATACATTCTATCCCTTTAACGTTTCATGTATTCACAGTTCAGTTCCATAATAAAATTATGTTATGAATGATACAGAGCGTTCATCTGGACTCCTGGCCGGGAACACGAGCGTCAGACATACCTGCATGACTGGCTTAGAATGCGTCAGTTTCACTAGGCAGCCTTCCGCGTATTTTCACTCATGTAACTTTTCGTTCTGCAAAGAAATTTTACAATGTTGTATTTATTCGAATCAAATTTCTGAAAATTTAAAGGAGGAAATTAAAATTCCTGCAATAATTTATTATTACAATACACTGCTCTCTTAAACTGATTGAGCATATTGGAAATTCAATCAATGACTTTCCCGAACACGGTATGAAATGATGATAATGAAGAAGAAGAAGAAGAAGAAGAAGAAGAAGAATAGACTGACCTAATTTTACAATGAAACTATTAAGGAGCTCATGTAGAAAATTCTCCTCGAAGTGTGCAGACTGTTAGAACTTCGCAGCAGATAAACAAATATAAAAAATCAGCTGTCCAAAATTAAATCAACAGCGCTGATTTTTAACGAAAACATCTCGACTTCAATGCCAATCACTGCGACAACGTCTGATACATTTTTGCGTGACACAAACCTCGGATAGGATAATGAATTGAAGTTTTCAACAGGTCAACAGGTCTAAACCCATGACGCCGATGGTGGTAAAATTTGCACAGTGTATACCGAGGATCGAACGCGATCCATTTGGCTAGAAGCTGTCGGCTTCCCGATGTACAACCGGAGCTGTAGCTATTATGCTTCAACTGGGCTAATACGAGCAACACGAACTTGACTCCAATGTTAGGGGTCGCGTAAAAATTCAGCAGCCGTTGTGAACCGCACGCGCTGAGGATAAGTGGGTTGCTTGATCGTTCGTGAAATCAACAATTTATGGGAATTCGTGATGGCATTCTTGGAGATGAACAAATAACGACGTTTCCATGCTATAAATACTGTATATGTCACTGCCCACTGTACCCTCCGAACAACAACAATTTATGCAAAATTTAAGATATGAAATTTTCTTTAGAATACGTGTAATGATTTACTTACATAAATATATCTAGAGTGTGATAAGATGGATTGAAAGTAATAAAACTCGAAGAAACAAATTACATAACTTTTTTGTATCTGCATACTTTATTAATTTTATCTTTCTCACAATTATTTATAAAACCGGACAAATATTTCGCACTTTGCACAAATACAGCGTCATCATTTTATTTTTACTAACATTTCTAATATTAACCTGGCACGATTAACGGTTGAGAACCGGAAACACCGTTTGCTACCCCCTTCCACGACTGGAGTTCGATGATACTGGCAAAAAGTACAGGGACATAATTTTATTTTTACTTCAATTTTTATTGTACCTGAATTTTTTAATGTACTTCACTCCCACCCCTTCTACTAATGAAGTTCCAACTTACTGTCCTCCACACAGAACCAAGGCCGCATATAGAAAAACAGCACTGAGTTAGTTAGTATAGTACGTTCCAGAAATATGTTCGCGTTTTCCAGTGACGAAAGAGCTTTCAATATTGAATCATATTTTCGCACAGGTACTGTCCGTTTGCCTACGTCGCTTCCCGATTCCCCCACCCGCTTCTGCTCGCCCCATTGTAAAAGCAGGGCTGTCTTAGCTCTTTTCTGAAAACATTAATTTCTGTTAGGAATTGGACGTTTACGTAATATTATACAACTGTTTAAAATAACTTAAATAAAAGGGCCTCGTTAAGTAATTAACTGTCACGTGATTTCCCCCCTTTCTACGATCCTGCGGCATAACCACTTGGACGGACAGTAGATAGCATGTCTGAGTAATTTTATCTTTTCGGATCAAGCAGAAGTGAAGATTGAATTTATAGTACTTAAGATACTCTTTAATAGAGTAGGTACAGAATTATTTGAACATGAGTTACTAGTACGAAGGTCGAAACTGGTAATTGGAATTAGATACAATAGTCTATAGTGCGATAATGTGCACAAAAGAACTGAAGCCTGTATCGAAATGAACGGCCACCATTTAAAAAAATGTGTTTAAATATTCATATTATGATTATTTTTCAATTTAACTTCTTTCTCTATAATGCACGCCAATGTGTTGTAGACAGTACAATATACACCGCATAATGAATACCTTCGCATGGATAAATCATTTCGTAAGTAAAAATACTTATTCTTAATACAGTACTGTAATTTGATTAAAGAAAAACCTAATGAAAATTATAGAACTCAAAATCGCGATATTTCCTACTTTACGCAAATGGAAGAACTAATTTTCTCCCTCATATACCTAGTAGAGTGATTTGTTTGTGTTTTACGCCAGTATCATCGAACTCCAGTCGTGGAAGGGGATAGCAAACTGCGTCTCCGGTTCTCTAAAGGTATAGCCAGGTTAATATTAAAAATGTTAGTAAAAATAAAATGATGTCCCTGCAGTTCATCCATTTACGTAAACTAGGAGATACCGCGATTTTGAGTTTTATAATTTTCATTAGTTTTTGTTTAATCAAAATACAGTACTGTATTAACAATAAATGCTTTTACTCACGAACTGAGCTATCCATTCGGACGTATTCATTATGCAGTGTACATTATACTGTCTACAGCACATTAGCGTGCAATATAGAGAATGAAGTTAAATTGAAGAATAATAATAATAATATGGATATTTAAACACAATTTTGAAAATGATATCCGTTCATTTCGATACAGGCTTCACTTCTTTTTTTTGCATATTATCGCACTACAGACTATTGTGCCTAATTCCAATCACCAGTTTCGTCCTTCGTACTAGTAACTCATGTTGAAATAATTCTGTATCTACTCTATAAAAGAGTACCATACGTACTGTAAATTCAATCTTCACTTCTGCCCGATCCGAGAAGATAAAATTACTCAGACATGCTATCCACTGTCCGTCCAAGTGGTTTTGTCGCAGGGTCGTAGAAAGGAGAGAAATCACGTGATAGTTATTTAATTAACGAGGCCCTTTTACTTAAGTTATTTTAAACAGTTGTATAATATTACGTAGACGTCCAATTCCTAACATAAATTGATGTTTTCAGAAAAGAGCTAAGACAGCCCAGCCATTAGCCTTTACAGATGGCGAGCAGAAGCGGGTGGGGGAAACCGGGATGCGACGTAGGCAAACGGAAGACAGTACCTGTGCGAAAATATGATTCAATATTTCGTCACTGGAAAACGCAAACATATTTCTGGAACGTACAATACTCACTCAGCACTGTTTACTGACTTTGACTGCGTACGCGGCCTTGGTTCTGTGTGGAGGACGGTTGGGAGTTTACTAGTAGACAGGATGGGAGTGAAGTACATTCAAAAACTCAGGTACAATAAAAATTGAAGTAAAAATAAAATGATATCCCTGTATAATTTTTCATTTGTGCATTTTTGCGACAACTGTTTATTTTCTAGCTTAAACCCTGATATAAATCTGGATTCTAGCTGTAGCCAACCGTTGCAACACAGAGTACTGTTTAGAAACATCAGTTATAAAAAGCATAACGCAATTTAAGTTTCGTTTTGTCGTTGAATTTTACTGTTCTTCCCGATTCTCAGATTTATGCCTGAGATAAGTTTTTATCGTGCCTCGAGGGAAGCTTTTGTCTAATTGGGAAGGACGTGCTCTTGTGTGTCTGGGGCACCCAAGAGGAACGGCTTTCATATTTCCCTGGGAGGCCAAAGTATCGTTCAAAGAGTCGTCCGTAACCCAATAAAAATTTAGTTATGAAAGAAAAAAAAATGTCGACAATTAAATTACTCTCTACTCTTTAAAAGGGAGACGAAGCCCTTGTTTTTGAAGTTGAACGCCTTTCAGGAGCAAGATGGCGTAAAGGACAGGAAGTTGTATGGGTGCACCATGTGATAGTCGCGGACGGGGTGTTACTTTTTATATTGCATTTCACACACAGTCACCTCTTTCATGTTGTTACTCTTCCGTGGCAGAAGGACAGGAAATTACAGACTGCGTATCTATGTGAAGATTAACTTTGGTTAGTTGCTTCCTTATTTGAAGACGCTTTTGAAGTGTGGACGCTGTTTGGTGTTAATGGGCTGAGACTGTAATATATCAAGGAAGCAATGAGATTAGCTGTCATGGCATGGCTCAAATTGTAGAAACAAGAATAGATGTACTCATAGCAGCTTTACACATTATTATTATTATTATTATTATTATTATTATTATTATTATTATTATTATTATTATTATTGGCCTCTGGCTGTTGTTCAGCACACAAATATTAATAATAAATAAATAAATAAATAAATAATAAATTATTATTATTATTATTATTATTATTATTATTATTATTATTATGCGTAAAATATCACTCCGGCTAACGAGTCCTCTGTAGGCACGATGGTGCACTACGGTATTGTGAAGAAGACCGGAAATTATTATTAATATTATTATTATTATTATTATTATTATTATTATTATTAATTCTTATGCGTAAAAAATCACTCCGACTAACGAGTCCTCTGTAGGCACGATGGTGAACTACGGTATTGTGAAGAAGACCGGAAATTATTATTAATATTATTATTATTATTATTATTATTATTATTATTATTATTAATTCTTATGCGTAAAATATCACTCCGACTAACGAGTCGTCTGTAGGCACAATGGTGAACAATGGTATTGTGAAGAAGACCGGAAATTATTATTATTATTATTATTATTATTATTATTATTATTATTATTATTATTAAGCGTAAAAATATCACTCCGACTAACGAGTCCTCTGTAGGCACGATGGTGAACCATGGTATTGTGAATGAGACCGGAAATTATTATTATTATTATTATTATTATTATTATTATTATTATTATTATTAATTCTTATGCGTAAAATATCACTCCGACTAACGTGTCCTCTGTATGCATGATGGTCAACCATGGTATTGTGAATAAGACCGAAAATTATTATTATTATGATGATTATTATTATTATTATTATTATTATTATTATTATTAATTCTTGATATTGGTTAAAATTAAAAGGGGAAGTAGGTCTACTTTAACCAGTTCTTTTTCGACAAACAATAAAACTTCCACGACCAGTAACTGCATGATTATGATAGATATTATTATTATTATTATTATTATTATTATTATTAATTCTTGATACTAGTTAAAATTAAATAGGAAGCAGATCTACTTTAACCAGTTTTTCGCCAAACAATAAAACTTCCACGATCAGTAACTGCATGATTATTAATGATAGATAGATAGATATTATTATTATTATTATTATTATTATTATTATTATACTAGTATTATTATTATTAGACTATTATTATTATTATTATTATTATTATTATTATTATTATATTAGGAGAAAATCCGCGATCTATTAGGAAAAAACGTGGTAATTTTACTTGAAGCAAGTAATGGGATAGGTTTATGATTATGTCTCGTGGCTAGAACATAATACGAAATGGTAATACTAAAATTGGAAATTTATCCTTTGAAGAGGTGAAAAAATTAAAATATCTTGGAGCATCAGTAACTGAGACCATTTGAGAGCAAAATAAACACATAATAAATATGTGAAATGTCTGCTATTATTCGGTTGAGAAGCTTTTGTCATCCAGTCTGCTTTAAAAAATTGAAAGATAGAATTTATAAAACATATTACCGGTTGTTCTGTACGGTTGTGAAACGTGGACTCTCACTTTGAAGGAGGACGAGAATAAGATGCTTAGGAAAATATTTGGGGCAAAGAGGGATGAAGTTAAGGAGAATGGAGAAAGTTACACAACGTACAACTGTATGCACTGTATTCTTCATCTAACATAATAAAATTAGGAACATTAAATCCAGACGTTTGCGGTGGGCAGGGCATGTAGCACGTATGGGTGAATTCAGAAGTGCGTACATAGTGTTAGTTGGGAAATCTGAAGGAAAAAAGCCTTTGGATAGGCGAAATGTAGGTGGAAGGATAATATTAAAATGGATTTGAGGGAGGTGAGGTATGATGGTAGGGACTGGATTAATCTTGCTCAGAATAGAGCTCTTTGGCGGGCTTATGTGAGGGCGGCAATCTACCTCCGGGTTGTCTGAAAGTCATTTATAAGTAAATTATTATTATTATTATTATTATTATTATTATTATTATTATTATTATTATTATTGTAGTTTACATTGACATTTTAAAGAAATATAAAATTTGAGCACACCAAGGAACTAAATTCTCCGATTACACAGTATCTAGATCGAAACCTCTAGTCAGATTACTGTAGGTAAATCTCAAATTCTTTATCACCAGATTGTTATTATTATTATTTTTAGAAAACACACCTTAGCCAATTTCAGGATCGAATATAACCACCAATTCAGCTATTTAGGCACATTAAGAGTAAGGTAAGAATTTGTTACAAAATTTCTAACACACAATTTGTAATACTGTAAACAATTGAATTTGTAGCATCATGGCCTGAAACCTGTTATTTTCTACTTCACTTATAAATTTACAAGAGTTTTTTTGTAAAACACGAAAAAATTGTGAATTTGAAAATTTGTAACTTTTCTCGTCTGTAATTTGTAACTTATACTTTCGTGAATAAGGCCCTTGAATCACTTCTGGAGTAAAGAATAGACTTCGTAGTAAACAAGTTGTTACATTAATATTATCTGAAAGGTTTACAGTAGGTTATCTTATTCATTAATCAGTTCTTCTGCCACCATTCTTCCCCCTCGCTCGTTTTCACGAAATCCTACACTTGCTGGCAGAAATGTTCTTTCAACTTTCAAGAGGAGACCATGATATCGCTGCAGAAAAGAAATCTCGTAGCTCTTTGAAGTGGTACATCCGTGAGATAAATATTGTTGGAGGATTCGTGTTTGTCAACACAGAATGTTGCATGCAAATTGTCATGTCTAGACGCCACATCATTAAAGAGCATCGCCAACTGCACCTACGATTGTTCACTTCCTCCATTTTGCAAGAGAGCACAAAGCTAAAGTTTCGTTTTCCGTTATAATCCGCAGACAGGAAAATGAGAGGAGTACGTCGGCTAGTGAAGTGAGGTCCGGGGTTTAATCCCACGGCATAAAATTTTCTTGTTACAATAGGCACGTTGTTCACAATGACTGCCACACTGTCAAAATGCAAGCAAACAAAAATACTGCAACAGAAGGAACTGAGCTCAGTGCTGAAGCATGCTAGCCTGTTAACATGAGATCCGACGTACCACCAGTGACGTCAGAATAAACCTTCATGACAAAACTTAATGTTATTCTATTGCAACTCGAATATGGACGTTTTACGCCAAAAAAATAACAAAGAGAGAATATTTCCAGCAATCGCTATGAAATAGAGACAGTTGCTAGGTACAAAGAAAATTCCAACTCTGTCCGCTTTTCTACCGGAAGTAAGCCGCCATATTTTTGTAGGCGGAGCTACTATCCTTGTAAGAGGTCTGGTTTCAAGTGTTGCATAGCTTAAAAATGACATTACATATAATATTAATTTTTTTTTACTTGGTTATTTAACGACGCTGTATCAACTACGATGGAATTGGTGATAGCGAGATGATATTTGGCAAGATGAGCCCGAGGATTCGCCATAGATTACCTGACATTTGCCTTACTGTTGGGAAAAACCTCGGAAAAAACCCAACCAGATAATCAACCCAAGCGGGAAATTGAACCCGCGCCCGAACGCAACTCCTGTTCGGCAGGTAAGCGCCTTAGCCGACTGAGCTACGCCGGTGGCTTTAAATAATTTTTAAAGCTAGCAAATAAGCAAGAATAATGACGAAAAGAGAAGAAAATTATAAAAACACCACAAAAAAAAAGAAAAAAAAAGAGAGAGTAGCTCTTTCCAACAAATGAATCGGTTATTTGAGAAACCATACAAGTTCATTTTCAGCCAAAAATTATTTTTTTACATTAATAGGTAGTATAGGACTATAGTTAAGATATCGTCTACATTAACTTACGTACACAATAAATAAAAACTATTATAATTTACTGAAAACATTTCGGATGTCCAACAATTGAATCGGTTATTTGAGAAACCATACAAGTCCATTTTCAACCAAAATGAGTTTTTTTTTTTAATACATTAATAGGCAGTGTGGGACTGTAGTTAGATATCAATGTTTTCGGTTTAAAATCTTTTAGTATTTTAATTTTAATTTTGTAATATGAAGGACAAATTACATTAGGTATTAAATTTCTACTTTAATAGCTTTCGTCGACATTTACTTACGTAAACAATAAGCAAAAACTACTATAACTTACTGAAAACATTTCGGGTGTTAGAACAATAACACATGCCCATGAACTTTAGGGAACTCTGGCGCTCTCAAAGTGAAATAACCTTGCAAACTGAAAGGGACAATAGGGTACATTGAAATGAATAGAAAAACTATAATATTACGTTTTGTGATTAAATGTACGATTAATTAGAAAATTAAGTTTGAAGTTCCAACAGTCCGGGAACATCGCCGCTAACACACTCTTCTCGTGATACAGATGTAAGAGGTCAACGAACTCGGTGTGTATCGCTGGACGAGCTGTTCTCTGGCGCTGTGTTGCAACCAAATCGCATCTTGCAGTGGCTTCAAATTAGAGGTTTTTAAAATTAAATTTACACGAAAGCCATCCACACTATTGAAATACGCAGAAGGATAAATTGTTGTTTATTAATTTTCCTATCGATGTGGACAAACATCAACTGGAATCTATTCTTTTGGTTGATCCACACCTGTGGAGTAACTGTTAGCGCGTCTGGCCGCGAAACCACGTGACCCGGGTTCGATTCCGGTCGGGGCAAGTTACCTGGTGAGGTTATTCCAGGGTTTTCCCTCAACTCAATATGAGAAAATGTTGGGTAACTTTCGGTGCTGGATCCCGGACTCATTTCACCGGCATTATCAGCTTCATGTCATTCAGACGCTAAATAACCTGCGATGTTGATAAAGCGTCGTAAAATAACCTACTAAAATAAAAAAAATTAATCTACTGTTTTGGTACGAATTTCCTACCTATGCCCATGAGTAATGCCTTATTGGTTATGAGATTCCAGTCAGCCTTTGGACTGCTGCTTAAAATTATATAAGTTCGCAAATAGAGAGCCTAAAAAAGGGTTCTCAAACTGTGCGTCGCGATCCCTGCGGTTTCTTTCTGGGCCGTCGTGGCTACCAGGAGAAACTAGAATTTATAACGTATAGTCAAACGTAGCATGCGTGTAACGTTAACAGAATACAAGCTAATAATGTAAATGAGTAGGCTATTTACTTTTAAAATACCACTAAATAGGAGTTTGGCTTTTTTTTTTTGTTATTATTATTATTTTGGGTACATGAGCGTCGCACGGAAAATGTGACATGTGAAGGGCTGCACAGTCTCGAAAAGTTGGAAAACTCCTGGTTCAAAATACACTGTTATAAGCAGGGGCAGGTATTTATAGAAATTAATTTTATCATTTGTTTTTTTTTTAACCCTTAAATTGGCAAAACTTCATTTCTCACACTAGTTTATTAAACCGTATCGGACTGTAAAAAAACAACTATCGCAACGTCCATATTTTATATGTTGTGCAATATTATAGTATTGCGAAATTTTAATTTTCCTACAAATTTTTTTCTATTGTTCTATTAAAATTATAGCATATAGCCTATTAACCTGTTGTATCCTATAGGATACATTGCTAATTTAAGGGTTAATATTGGTGTCGGCGGAGATTGTTCGAGATTGATTCGTATTCTTGGCAGAGTTTAATTGAAATTTTGGAAAATACAATTACTGTATTTTGAAATTGGAGTATTAACTCAGTATGAATATTACTTTCCAAATAATTAACATTAAAGGTTCGTTGGATTCTGGTAAAGGTGCGGTGTGATCAATAGACAATAATTGTTGGATTGAGACTAGGCCTATATTTAACACACATTCATTAGAAACGAAAAAAAAAACTTGCAGCCCTCAAATTAACACTTTTAAATTATTAGAGAAATGTTGAATTCTCCGTCTTTTGAGTTCACTAATGTAATCAGAACACCTGGAATACCATGTAATGTAGCCTACTATTATAGAGTCTAACAAATTTAAGTGAAAAAAAAAAAATCCGAAAAATCTCAGAAAATGAAATTCGCTATAAAACGACGCAATAGTAATAATTCGCTATTGTGTTCATATTTCGCTATTAGAACTCTATTTCGCGATTTGTCGCGATTGTTTTATCCGCATATTATTAATCAGAAGGACTTAATTCGTAAAGATTAATAACAATTTATTGTATGTCTATTATGTGGTGATTTTCGGGATCTCCATAAATACCCTGCCCTGGTTATAAGGATCTCTTCTAGTTCTGGACTCACGACCCTCGGATTTAATAGCAGACATGGTAACCATCGAGGAAAGCTAGTGGCCATAGCATCCACTACTTTATTTTCTGAATTTGACGTGAAAGTGGTTAAGACTCTAACTTATGGCCACTGTGGTCATGTAATACAATACCAAACATTGTAAGATCCCTCGCTTATTGCACCGATGTCATTTCGTGGCAAGCTCTTTAAAATTTCAGTTGATTGATCGTCATAAAAATCGAGATGAAGAACACGGTTCCTCTTGTTAGGGAGCCTGGCTGATTAATTTTGAATTCTGTCCATAAAGCAGTAGAGCAGCAGAAGCGTGTAACTGTGGAATCTATACACTTCCTCGCCTTTGACCCTGCCGGAAACATATCTCTGCGTTCTGCAGCACGAGGCAGGCCCTCGCATGACAAACGGGCTCTGCGGCTGAACGTGCTGTTCTCGTCTTATTCCGACTCGGACTAAAATTAAATAACACTGCTTACAAGAAATAAACAAACAAAAAGACGTCTTCACGACACGGTATTCATCTTTCCAGTCCGAGTTGATACTCCACAGAGCACAGCAAGCCTGAGTCTTGTGCACGAGATGGTAGCTAGTGCTTGGAACATTGTATGGCATAGAACTTCAGATGGATGGTGTGTCAAAAACAAATTTCCAGGTGCCAAGGTTGCTATAAACCTGAAATCGATATTTCTGAATTTGTTTAACTGATACATTGTGTAAAATGTTTGCTTCACCCGTTTCATAACAAAGAAATAAATCCCGATTTCAATTAAGTTTTTTTTCCCCTTGCCTGCATGTTTATTTTTCTTTATTTACTTATTTATTTCTTTTCTGTTATATTTCCGGTCTTATTTTTTTCTCTTTCCTATCTAAAGTTTCTTTCCGTTTCTCAATTTTCTGTTCCCCAATTGCTCCACAATTTCTTTATTTTTTCAACCAATTCACTTACTCATTGCATTTTTACAATCATTTTTCTCTTTATTTATCTCTCGTCTTATATTCGACCCACAAGAAGATAAAAATTCTAACGTATCGCAAAAACTCCCACCGACTCAAAAAGAAAAAGGACAATTTTTAAGGGAAAAGTAGAACATTTAACAAAACAATATGGACAGTATTTCATTGTTGATGTTGTTATTAATATTGTTTAGTCAATTGTCCGAGTGATACCAACAAGACACCACTTATGAGGCAACTAGTAGGCCAGGAAGTAATGGAGTAGGGTGGCCAGTTCCTTTCATTATAATATATTTATTTAAAGATTCAGGGGGACCCACCCCCACATTAACGCACACACGCGATTCTATCAGCGCTAATAAGAAGCTACTGCATAATAAGTCTAACGCCATTATATGAAATACTAACATGAAATGATTTAAGATTATTTAGTTCAAACTGGACTTACCCTTGTAGCTGATTTCAGAGCCTTGTTCACTCCAGAGCACGATAGACTGGTAACTAAGACTTTCGTGGTTCGAATCCTGCCTGGGAAGGAAACTATTTTTTGTTCCTTATTCAAATTTATTCCCAATACTTTTCGATTGCAGCGATATTTTACTATTTAATTAACTTATTATTCCCAGAACATGAATTTTACCAGCAATCGAAAAGTATTTGGAATAAATTTGGAAAAGTATTTGAATAAGGAACAAAACAAAGTTTCCTTCCCAGGCAGGATTCGAACCACGAAAGTCTTAGTTACCAGTCTATCGTGCTCTGGAGTGAACAAGGCTCTAAAATCAGCTAGGCCTACAAGGATCGATCCGATTTTTTTTTTTTTGCCATTACTGTACATTAATGGGAATGAACTGCATGTGTGTTCCCGCTCTTTGTTTAATATAAAAGTAAAATGTTATTTATTTATTTAATTAATTATTTATTTATTTATTATTACTATGTAAGTAACAATATTGAAGTTAATTTTGTGAGTAATGTTCAGTTTAATTATAAAAAAGTCAATCTTCTTGATAAAAATTAAATATTATTTTATTAGAATATGAACTCAGTAAAAAGTGGGGAAATTAGGACAAATTACTAAAACGCAGAACATAATAGGACATTTTACACAAAAGTAGGACAAGTAGGAACCTTGCGTATCGATATATGAAAGATTTGTCTATAAATTTTGGCGTCACACGTGATACCATAGAAACAGAAGTGTAAGCTGAACTTCGTGTGTTGTGGTTTTCCAACCGGTCGGTCTCGCTTAATATGCCCTAGGTTTTCCACACGACCTTCCTCATAATATGATTGCTATTACATTAAGTACGGCTTCCTCCCCAAAATTCTCCAAGTTCTTTGAATGAAACTCTGAAAATCAAGTGGCCAATAAGCTTGGAGTTCACAGCCCAAAATTCCCCTGCAAGGACACGCGATCTATCGTTTTGTCCTCTCATTTCCCCTTCTTTCTTTAAGATTCCTATGAACCGTCTCACTCCATTATTCAATTTTTGAATAGGGCATACTCATCCTGCCTGTAATTGTATTCATTTAGAACTTAAGACTATCCTTAAAACTACATACCAAAGTTTTAAGACGTTTCACGCAATCCCCAATCGCTAATTTTTATTATTTATTCACCTGTTTTTGATTCTTTCATTCTATTTTCATTTTTCCTTTCATTTGTTTCTTACTTCTTACTAGTTTCTTTTCTATTCCCTTTCTTTAATTCGATATTTCCTTCCCTCTACTTTCTGACATATAATACTTAATATATTTCCTAAATTTGCTAATTCATTTTCCTTCCGGTTATTTCTTTTTCTTCAAATATTACGCTAGCTCTTCATTTTAACTTTTCTCAGTCATATTTATCTATGTCTATCCTTCTTTCATTTTATTTTCTCTAACAGTTTCAACCATTGATTTGTTTCAGTATTTCTTTTGTTCTTCCCATATCGTCTTCTTTCACATTTCCCATCATTTCTTACACTATAATCCACAGAGTGGAGGAGAGAAGAAGAAATGATGTTGATTTTTTTATATTTTAGTAGGTTATTTTACGACGCTTTCTCAACATCTTAGGTTATTTAACGTCGGAATGAGATGAAGGTGATAATGCCGGTGAAATGAGTCCGGGGTCCAGCACCGAAAGTTACCCAGCATTTGCTCATATTGGGTTGAGGGAAAACCCCGGAAAAAAACCTCAACCAGGTAACTTGCTCCGATCGGGAATCGAACCCGGGCCACCTGGCTTCGCGGCCATACGCGCTAAACGTTACTCTGCAGGTGTGGCCGAAATGATGGTGATGATGATTATTAATTTTCATTCTTTTTCATATCTTGCTGTCTTCCATTTTGTTTCTTTACTTTATATTTTAATTTCATTTGATGTTTCTCTCTTTGCTAACTTGCATGACTATTTTATTTCTCTTTTCTTCGCTTTCCCCAACCCTGTTTCACGTTATTTCTGCAAACTAAATAGGCCTACTTCACTTCACGAAAAATATATTTTTTAATCCCGGAAGTACAAGAAAATGACGTGTCTGTCCACGAGGTCGTCATTATCATCCCATCGACATTTAGTGACATCTGCAGTCGAAAACATCGTTAGATAAACCGATAACAAAATAGAAACCGCAACGTCACGTTGCCATATCGGAAGAGATTTTCCCTCAGTGAGGAAGAATAGCGTGGCTGTGCTGGCCGGGTGCAAATAATTGAGACTACTAGAGGCAGGTGCTGCAGCATTAAACGGCCTCGCGGCACGCAGCGTTGGACCCTCTTCTAGGAATCTGCCCAGCCACACTAGTGTCCAGTCCATGTGAAGCACATAGCACAAAATAAAAACGAAACATCTGAATTCATAAGGGCTACTCACTATCTCTGTGCAGTTCAAGTTCAGAATAATGTATTAGATTCAATTCCTAGCAAAGTAATGAGTGTTACAAACATGGGCGCCCATTAGAAAGGGAAATGGGGAGGTTGAGCACCTCTTGTATGTATGTATGTATGTAAGTATGTATGTATGTATGTATGTATGTATGTATGTATGTATGTACAGGGACATCATTTTATTTTTACTAACATGTTTAATATTAACTTGGCTATACCTCTGGATCAACGCCGTTTGCTACCCCCTTGCACGACTGGAGTTCAATGATACTGGCGTAGAATACAAACAAATCACTTTACTAGGTATAGGAGGTAAGAAAAGTAGTTCATCCATTTACGTAAACTAGGAAATATTGCGCTTTTGAGTTTGATCATTTTCATTAGGTTTTTGCTTAATCAAAATACAGTACAGTATTAACAATGAGTGTTTTTACTCACGAACTGAGCTGTCCATGTGGACGTATTCATTATGCAGTGGATATTATACTGCCTACAACACATTAGCGTACAATATAGAGAATGAAGTTAAATTAAAAAATAATCATTATATGGATATTTAAACACATTTTAAAATGGTGGCCGTTCATTTCGATACAGGCTTCAGTTCTAATGTGCATATTATCGCACTATACACTATTGTACCTAATCCCAATTACCAGTTTCGTTCTTCGTACTAGTAACTCATGTTGAAATAATTCTGTACCTACTCCATAAAAAAGTACCTTACGTACTGTAAATTCAATCTTCACTTCTGCCCGATCCGAAAATATAAAATTACTCAGACATACTACCTACTGTCCGTCCAAGTGGTTATATCGTAGGGTCGTAGTATTTAAGTTATTTTAAACAGTTGTATAATATTACGTAGACGTCCAATTCCTAACAGAAATTAATGATCTCAGAAAAGAGCTAGGACAGCCCAGCCATTAGCTGGCGAATAAAAGCTGGTGGGGGAAACCGGGTTACGACGTAGGCAAATGGACGTCAGTACCCGTGCGAAAATGATTCAATATTGGAAGCTCTTTCGTCACTGGAAAACGCGAACATATTTTTGGAACGTACTGTTTACTGTGACCGTAAGGCTACTATGACTGTATATGCGGTATAGGATCTGTGTGGAGGACGGCTGAACTTCATTAGTAGAAAGGGTGGGAGTGAAGTACATTCAAAAACTCAGGTACAATAAAAATGATGTCCCTGTATGTATGTATGTATGTATGTATGTATGTATGTATGTATGTATTTACATTGCAAATGGGTTAATACCCGGTGGCAGTGGTAACTAATTACACTCAATAATGGCAATTAATAATAAACACAATTAATAAAAATATAAATAATAATAATAATAATAATAATAATAAAAAGGGCAAAGATATCCCCGTAACATGCCATGAAGGCACTTGGGGGGGCATAGAGGTAGAGCCCCATGCTTTCCATGACTTCGGCACTAGAATGAGGTGGTGTGGTCGGCACCACGCTCTGACCGCCTTTTACCCCCCGGGAAAGACCCGGTACTCAATTTTATAGGAGGCTGAGTGAACCTCGGGGCCGTTCTGAAAGTTTGGCAACGAGAAAAAATCCTGTCACCACCTGGGCAACGGAAGCCTCAATAAAGTACTTTATTGAGGCTTCCGTTGTGTATACATTTTTATTAGTTGATATTAGAGGAATAAATGATAATAAATTAATTTCTAATCCTATTCATGCCCCTAATCATGAATTTGATGAAATTGAAATTAATATACCTCTTACTAGAGTTGTTAATAAGAGGATTTTTGTTGAATTGTTGGTCATTAGAGAAGCTCCGGCCCTTCCAGTCCGTAGCCAGCTCCTCTAATAATAATAATAATAATAATAATAATAATAATAATAATAATAATAATAATGATAATGAGCATCCTAAATTAAATGAAGCAAGATCACTTAAAAAAAACATTTAAACTAAGTCTAATTTGTATCTTAACCCTGAGTTCAAACTAAAACTCACGAGTATGATATGTTCATACACAATCCAGACACAAAGCTCAATACGTAGTAAATATGCATCCATAGATAGTTGCTAACCACTAGGATCGCTACTAACGCCTCATCACAGACAATGCGAAATAGTACCTACACAGTCTATTGTTCCTAGTACCCTCACAACTAAAGCTTCGTGACTCTATATACTAGAATGTGCTATCCTGATTTCACTAGCACTTCAAATACTTTGCACTATCACTATAAAGTGACACAACACGCTTCTTCACTGGTACAACACTTCAAATAACAAAACATCAATTAAACCCTTTAAATAGTGTGTATAATATACTACAATCTATTAGTAAAGTCTCTTAAGCCTATTTTTAAAGCCTTTAGAAGTCTGCAGGTAAAGCAATGCTTTGCTCTACAATACCTACACCACTGGTAAGGATGAGTGTTTTAGTCCGTTAGGTCGTAATTTCTGTAAGTATCGTGATTCACTATTTGGTGGCATATCGATGGCTGAGAACCAGACTGTTCAAAGTCCAACTTTTTATAAGAAAGAAATCTGTGTTTCATTGTGTTCCACTTCTTGTCTGCATATATGAATCGAACAAAATTGTAACTATTCCTCTCCATAAGGTTGCTATGAAGCTATTCCAAATTGTTTCATGAAGCTTTGAATGTCAGGAGTTTAAAACAGCTCTCCTGAAAAAAAAAATAATAAAATGAACTTGGAACAGTCTGGTTCTGGGCCATCGATATATCGATTCGTTATAAGCCACACTCAGTTCCGACGAAGTCCGTGTTCAAAGTCCCTGAAAGTTCTGCAACTTCGTTAGAACGATACTATCTTTTGAACTTAATGAATGATGATAAATTTGAAATTAATGATAGGCCTAATGGTTGTGAAACTTGGACTCTAACTTTGAGAGAGGAACAAAGATTAAGGGTGTTTGAGAATAAGGTTCTTAGGAAAATATTTGGGGCTAAGAGGGATGAAGTTACAGAAGAATGGAGAAAGTTACACAACACAGAGCTGCACGCATTGTATACTTCACCTGACATAATTAGGACCATAAAATCCAGACGTTTGAGATGGGCAGGACATGTAGCACGTATGGGCGAATCCAAAAATGCATATAGTGTGTTAGTTGGGAGGCCGGAGGCAAAAGACCTTTGGAGAGGCCGATACGTAGATGGGAAGATAATATTAAAATGGATTTGAGGGAGATGGGATATGATGATAGAGAATGGATTAATCTTGCTCAGGATAGGGACCAATGGCGGGCTTATGTGAGGGCGGCAATGAACCTCCGGGTTCCTTAAAAGCCAATAAGTAAGTAAGTAAGTAATGATAATGGAATGAGCCCCAACGCCCAATGTCGTAAATTGCATAACATTTGCTTTGAATTGTCTGTCGAAAATCCAGGAAAAAACCACAACCAATTTGTCCCAACCAGGTTTTGAACAAGTCTCGTTAGTTTCATAGACATGCTGGCTACTACTTCATAGTTGTGGATAAGTTCGTCTTTGTGCTGTCCTCTGACTGTTGAAATTGTCATCAATGTGGATGGTCACCACTTCAGAACTTCGTAAGACAAAGCAAGGGAATTTATTTCCTATTAAAGGACCACAAAGCTTCAATATCCTGCTGGAATTGTAGTAAGTACGAATATTCGACACCAGAAAAGGGAGATTAAATTGCTTTAGGCGTTAAAAGCTAGGAACACGGATTATTTGAAGTGTGGGAGTGTAACAGATCATGTACAAACACAGTGGTTGAGCATCATTGGCACAAAAGAATATATCACTGAATTCAAAGCTCTTTCGCTTTATTTTTTTCACCCTCTCTTCATTTTACGGCAGAAAATAACTGCCAGAAGCACGGCCTGTAATAGACAGCAAAGAGAGAGAGCCTATACAGTCGAGTGAGTAGCGATATTCATGTGAAAGTGTTTAGTAGAATCAATTTATGTACGGTGACTGGACACCCCTGGCGTTGAAGTATCTAGCGGGCCGTGAACGCTCTGTTGTCTGTCACACGCTAACTGCAGCCAGGGGCAGGAATTACAAACACGTTCACTATTTTCGTGTAATTGCCATAGGAATTTGCCCCGAACTCTTTTTTTTTATTATGGGTTGGATGAATGCAAGAAAGATGCAGTAGTGTGACCAGGTTACAGCACAAAAAAGTTCAAGTTATTACGTATCTTCCCCCAGAGTTATGTTGGCAGTACTGTTGTTACAGATGAAACACGTTGTCATGGTGTGAATGTGAACTTAAAATACAAGACAGTTGTTTTCAGTCGTTATTGTGCCTCTTGCTAGTGTATTTTCGTCGACTATTTCGTTTATATGACGTCATTCCATTTTCGGCCAATGAAGTGTAATGAAATTTTGAATTCCAACCAATCACAGTTATACATCGCGATAATTTCTGCAGCTCGATTTATCACTATCAATTTATCGCATGGTCATTCTTTTGTTTAGTTAGTGTTGTCAACTGTTCCCACGTAAATCGACGAGCATGAATCCATTGTACTAAATAAAGTGCGAAATCCTACTTCCACATCTACATCTTTTAATTCCATGTCCATTTTATCTAAAGAAAATGACACTCCTTCATAACAATTGCTCATTTAATTAATGTATTAATCAGTTATTTGTAATTATACTATAAAATGTTTAAATTGAATTATGATTTCAGCAGATAATGATTACGTATTTGTTATAATAACAAGCGAAAAGCGCAGTACTTGTAATTAACATTTTAAACCTGTATTTCGCTTTTCTCAATTGGCATTACTGAATAACATTCAATTTCTTTATTGTAGTAATCGTTATTCATCTATTTTGACTTCACAATGTCTAAATAGGTTAAGTATTCATAACTATACAATTATTAACATTTTGTGAGCGAATTTTAGGGATATATTATTTACATGCTTATTTTATTCACGAAATAGTCCTAATAAATGTCACTCGAGGTCTGAGATTACTATAGATAAAATATTAAACCAAAACTTCTGAAACAGGGATAGTCCTTTCTGACGGTTAAAAAAGCGCTAAAAATCTTAATGAACAGTTACCGACATAGTCCAGAGTTGCTGCGCATGCTCAGATCTCTTCAACTGCGAGGTGTTTATTAGTCACGGAAACAACTACTAAATTGAATTTATCCTTTTTGAGAATGTAACTATCGATTAACTCGTTCGATAGTGTTGTTTATTCGGCTGTCAATGTTTTATTTCGATTTGTAAATAGATTATATTCAATAGAATTTCTAAATTTTCAACCAACTCGAATGATTTTAAAATATCGAACAATTGGAGTGTTTCCAAACAATAGAATAATTAGATTGGTTCCAAATTATGGAACATTTAGATTGTTTCATAATTATCGAAAATTCGTTTCCAAATTATATGAAAATAAGATTGTTTCCGTATTATGGAACAATTAGGCCTATATTATTTCGATTAATTATACATTATCGATCAATTAGGCTGTTTCCAGATTATAGGAGTATTAAGAATCCTTGCAAATTATTGGACAATTAGAATATTTCCAAATTATAGAACAATTCGAATGGTTCCAAATTATACAACAATTCGATTGTTTCCAAATTGTAGAACAATTCGATTTTTTCAAGTTGTAAAACAATTCGATTTTTTCCTAATTATACAACAATTCGAGTGTTTCCAAATTGTAGAACAATTCGATTTTTTTCAAGTTGTAGAACAATTCGATTTTTTCCTAATTATACAACAATTCGATTGTTTCCAAATTGTAGAACAATTCCATTTTTTCCTAATTATACAACAATTCGAGTGTTCCCAAATTATAGAACAATTCGATTTTTTCCTAATTATACAACAATTCGATTGTTTCCAAATTGTAGAACAATTCGATTTTTCCTAATTATACAACAATTCGAGTGTTTCCAAATTGTAGAACAATTCGATTGTTTCCAAATTGTAGAACAATTCGATTTTTTCCTAATTATACAACAATTCGATTGTTTCCAAATTGTAGAACAATTCCATTTTTTCCTAATTATACAACAATTCGAGTGTTCCCAAATTATAGAACAATTCGATTTTTTCCTAATTATACAACAATTCGATTGTTTCCAAATTGTAGAACAATTCGATTTTTCCTAATTATACAACAATTCGAGTGTTTCCAAATTGTAGAACAATTCGATTGTTTCCAAATTGTAGAACAATTCGATTGTTTCCAAATTGTAGAACAATTCGATTTTTTCCTAATTATACAACAATTCGATTGTTTCCAAATTGTAGAACAATTCCATTTTTTCCTAATTATACAACAATTCGAGTGTTCCCAAATTATAGAACAATTCGATTTTTTCCTAATTATACAACAATTCGATTGTTTCCAAATTGTAGAACAATTCGATTTTTTCTTAATTATGCAACAATTCGAGTGTTTCCAAATTGTAGAACAATTCGATTGTTTCCAAATTGTAGAACAATTCGATTTTTTCCTAATTATACAACAATTCGATTGTTTCCAAAATGTAGAACAATTCGATTTTTTCAAGTTATAGAACAATAAAATTCCATTGTTTCCAAATTACAAAACAATTCTTCTCTTCTGTATTTTTCCTATGGCGAATGTTGCTTTCTCTGACGTCTCAGTCTTCTTCTTTGTCTTCTTTTTTATCTACCTTATCCTACTTGTTGTTGCTTTGCTTTTATCTATCTGCCTATGCGTCGACTACCCAGGGCTAGACGGGGGCAATACAGGGCTAGATGCGGGCTATTCGAAGCTAGACTCGATACAGGTTGCCAGGCAACGATAGAAAACAAAATATGCGAAAACAAATGAATGAGATGTATAAACAATAATTGAATACTCTTTCATATTTAAGTATAAAAATACAGGGGTGCCATTTGAAATCGCAAAGTGGGGGTGGCTGGGGGTGTGAAATCTATAATGCAATTAAGCCTGGTTTCAGACTTCCCCCTCAATATCTAAATTGACGTGTTTTTTTGTTTAAATTGAATTAAATTTAAATAATTAGTTATTTAGGCTGGGAAGTTTTGAAATGAAAGCCCTGTATAAGAAAATAGTAAAGAAATAACTTATGACTTAGTATCCACTTTTCCCTATTTTTTTTTCGAAATATAGCTTACATGCACAACCGTTATACGAAACGAATGTGAAAACTAGGCACTAGGTAGCCTACATGAACATCCCAGTTAGAACAATGTCATATTTGTGTTGTTTGGGTAAAGGGAGATAAATCATACAAATGAGTTAGAAGATAAATGAAAATTAAACTTGGAACTCCTATTGAAAATAATTTTCTACACAAATAAAACACATCTACTGCTAGTATTATTATGATTTTTGGACAATCACTTGTGTATTAAACTTGTGTGTTCATCTGAGGAACAAAATTCCATCTAAACAAAAAAATTACATCCCCCTTTACCCGAACACCACAGATTTTCTCAGAATGATATAATTCTTCTCGTGGCTTGTCAAGCTTTTCCCCTACATCCCTCACCGATTTAAAAAGATTACGCACAAATGTATTCTGGATATACATTTTTCTAGACATACACGTTGACTTCGCTTCTCAGTGACAGATATCGACAGCCATGCTCGTTTGTCGTTAGCATCACAAACCAAACAGAGATCAGTCATGCTTACTGCACCATTTAGATTTTTAATCCATATCTATCCCCAGGTAGGTCTAATATGAATAAGCACCTCGTTTATTGACCTAAATCCGAATGATATGATTGTCACTATTTGCTGTATTTGTGCTTCTGTATTCACGATGTCTTCTGTTTCCAACAAAATATGAGCAACGTAAAATTATATAACGTCATTGTCATAGCAACGATTGCTTGTAAAATCGACACCTTTTGTTTGCATTACAGCAATATCTGTGACGGCTTGACGGTCAGTTCATCGTTTGTCAAGTGCCGGCATCTTCCACATTGTTTCCTACTTTATTTAATGGCTCTGTCAACTACGTGGGCTATGTACCTACAAATGAGGAGTGCCAGTGTGAATATTGATTCCGCTAGGACGTGAGAGGAAATGTGTGTTACACCCTCGACTGTGAGCAAAGCAATCCCTGTGAGTCCGGGATCTCCAGAACATGAATAGAAACAAAATGTTTATTTAGAAAAGTAAAGACTTGTAAATTACAATTTTTTTATTATCGAAAGGAACTTAGCCTACATTATTTTTAGAAAGTTTTCACATCCTTACAGGATTTAATCTAAAATTCAGTAACTCCAGTGGTAATTTCTTCATTTACATTCACTAAAATTTGCCTAAGTTTAAGGGAACACTTACATGAGTTTTAAAAGTTCCACAATTTTCATCCAAAATCTGTGAAATTTAAACTACATAAACATGACTACAACATTATCATCTAGACAAAATTTGGTGCCATTATGACTAATAAAAAAGGCTCCTTGCGCCAAAGTTAAAAAAAAATAGTTTATATTTGCTCAAAAGCTTACAAACAGTCATGGGAATAAAAGTGAATTAGGTTTTTTGAGCTCACTCTAAATAGAGAGCCACAATACAGTTTTAAACTTCATGAATTTACCATTACAGCATGTGCAATATGAATATTCCACGAATGAACTTAATATTATCACATAAATGCTAATCAAATTTTATTTAAAAACATTTAATTGCACTCTGTGAGAAGTTTCAGACCAATCTGACAATAACTGTTGTGCAAGGAGCTTTTTTTTTAATACAATAAACGGCTTAAAACTTTATAGTCGAGAAAACAGCATTAAAACACAAAAAACATGCTAGTAAATGTATCAGTAGAAATATATCATACACTGTATAGTCTGTTCCTATATCTTACAAATTATCTATGAATATATTCGTGAAATAGCCTTCATAAATATCACAAGAGTTTTCATTTTGTCGGTATTTCACTGGATGAAAGTACCCAGGTCAAAATAAAATGTTATAACCCCAAATATTTGTTTAATTTTGCTGTTTCATCAATCACAATTTCTACTGTCAAATGTTTCGCCATGAATTTTATATTGCAGGTGGCCAAGACCATGCTGTTCAATGAAATATATTAAGTTGGCAACTTAAATACCTTATTCAGTTTAATAGTAGGCCTAATATAAATATTATTATTATTATTATTATTATTATTATTATTATTATTCTCGAAATAGTCTTATTCAAATATAAAGTGAGTTCTCATATCTTCGGATAATTAGAGAGCACTCACTATTATACTGTATCATACATCTATGCAAGGATTTACAATACAATTACTGTTTCATCTCAACGATTCGTTGCTAAGCAAGTGACGTCAGAATAGTGACAACCCATTGCCGTTGCTGAGCAAGTAGCGTCAGAAATTTTCGTAATTTTATTATTATTATTATTATTATTATTATTATTATTATTGCATTCCAGCATAAATATTTCACGTGAAAAGGTTGTGTTTTGATGGAATAGACATTAAATGCTATTGATTTAAAATAATTTATCATACTAATATTCTCGTTTCATGATGCTTTCACTGTAGAAACTATTAATCGTCGAAACAAGAAAATATTGCCTAAAGTCTTCTATAAAAAAAGTCGACTTGGTTGGCGAGTTGGTACAGCGCTAGCCTTCTATGCCCAAGATTGCGGGTTCGATCCCGGGCCAGGTCGATGGCATTTAAGTGTGCTTAAATGCGACATGTCAGTAGATTTACTGGCATGTAAAAGAACTCCTGCGAGACAAAATTCCGGCACATCCGGCGACGCTGATATAACCTCTGCAGTTGCGAGCGTCGTTAAATAAAACATAGCAATTAACATCTATCAAAAACAAGATTTTACTTGTCTTAAATTTGACATTGCATCTACAGCTTTACCTCACAGTACGAGGGCATGTTAAGGACGATCGTCCTGCATCATCTCGGTCGGGTTTGTAACTCACGAGTCTCGGGTTCAGCGAATAACATGCTATCCGCTAGATCACCGAAGATGATCAATGCTAAAAACATAAATACTTGGGGTGCTATTCATAGACATTTCGCTAGCCCGCGCTACGAGCGTGCTAAACAAGATTCATATCAAATCACATCGCTAATACTGGTTTATGAATACGAAAAACGTTAGTTCGCTGATCATCCACCGAAAGTCCGCGCTAAGAATGTCTATGAATAGGGCCCTAGGTGTTTACATATAAATAACTTGTTACCAACTCTTAACCCTAATATACCTTACAGTTAAATAGGGTTCTAAACTTTGGGTAATAAAAAATACTTATTGTTTGAGTAGTGGAGAGTACGTATGTATTATTAGTATTATTACATAACGTCGAGATATTGTGAGGAAATTCACGTCAAACCTGTGTATGATATGCAAACAGAGAGGTTATGAAAACAATCCACCTCGACTTCATAAATTTTGCGATGAATTATGGGAAAATAATGTTTTTGTTTTTTAGATTTACAAACCGCCAATTTCTCATGATTATATAGTCTTGCATCTACCATAGAAGAGACATCCGTTCAGAGAGGAAGTGATATTGAAAAACTTCGGGAAAAAATGGGCAAGATCACAAACAGCACTTGTCCATATTTTAATAAATTTTGTAATTAAGTAATTATTCTGTACGCTTGAAGTAATTGTGCATAACAAATTGTAGATATTACGCTATAAGCGGAAGGATGAATGCCATATGACACAAAATTACAAGTTATTATATAATATTTTGGAAGACGAGCGGCGGGCATTAAAATCGTGGCTGTGTTTACTTGCAGCAACTGTTCTTAAACTGCGGTACCAAAGTGAATAGAGAGAACGGAGGTGGGTTGGAAGAGGAAATTTAAACAAGGCTGCAACTAAATTATATGTTACCTTTTTCTCCTCCCACCAACCCCGACGATTTCCAAGCTGTTACAAGTGTAGATTTCATAAGGCATTAAACTTGTATTTTGTGCCTCGTAAGCCTACGGTATATTTCAGAGTCCCCAACGCACAGACGTGCCTGTAGGCCACATTCACCGACCGCAAGTATTTTTTAACTGACAGTATTTTAAATTCCTGACAAATTTTTAACTTGCACGGAAATGACCATATTTTCACCCACAATGCCAGTTGTATTGGTAAGCCTTAGTCGAACACGGAGAAAATTACTGGACCTCAAAACAAAGTTCCATTCATCCGCAATAACCACACTTTAAACTCTATATACAGGGTGATCCATATAAACCTTTACCATTTTAATGAGTTACAATTTCTCTTTGAGAGTTGGTATAAACTCAAAATAGAATATTATGAAGTCTGTGGTTCTGGGAGAATTTATATTGGTACCCCTGGCACGATTGTCGTCCATTGTTCAGAAAGTATCATATTTTGACCCACAATGCGAGTTGGTATTGATAAGTCTTAGTCGAACACGGAGAAAATTACTGGACCTCAAAACAAAGTTCCATTCATCCACAATAACCACACTTTAAACTCTATATACAGAGTGATCCATATAAACCTTTACCATTTTAATGAGTTACAATTTCTCTTTGAGAGTTGGTACAAACTCAAAATAGAATATTATGAAGTCTGTGGTACTGGGAGAATTTATATTGGTACCCCTGGCACGATTGTCGTCCATTGTTCAGGAAGTATCATATTTTGACCCACAATGCGAGTTGGTATTGATAAGTCTTAGTCGAACACGGAGAAAATTACTGGACCTCAAAACAAAGTTCCATTCATCCACAATAACCACACTTTAAACTCTATATACAGAGTGATCCATATAAACCTTTACCATTTTAATGAGTTACAATTTCTCTTTGAGAGTTGGTACAAACTCAAAATAGAATATTATGAAGTCTGTGGTACTGGGAGAATTTATATTGGTACCCCTGGCACGATTGTCGTCCATTGTTCAGAAAGTATCATATTTTGACCCACAATGCGAGTTGGTATTGATAAGTCTTAGTCGAACACGGAGAAAATTACTGGACCTCATAACAAAGTTTTATTCATCCACAAGAACCACACTTTAACTCTATATACACGATCATCCATATAAACCTTTACCACTTTAATAAGTTACAATTTTTCTTTGAGAGTTAGTATAAACTCAAAATAGAATATTATGAACCCTGTGATTCTGGAACTCTATATACGGGATGATCCATATGAAGTGTTGAGAGTTATTGGGTTATTTTACGACGCTGTATTAACATCTAGGTTATTTAGCGTCTGAATGAATTGGAGGTGATAATGCCAGTGAAATGAGTCCGGGGTCCAGCACCGAAAGTTACCCAGCATTTGCTCGTATTGGGTTGAGGGAAAACCCCGGAAAAACCTCAACCAGGTAACTTGTCCCGACCGGGATTCGAACCCGGGCCACCTGGTTTCGCGACCAGACGCGCTGACCGTTACTCCACAGGTGTGGACATGATCCATATAAACCTTTACCACTTTAATGAGTTACAATTTTTCTTTGAGAGTTAGTATAAACTCAAAATAGAATATTATGAAGTCTACAATTTTTCTTTGAGAGTTAGTATAAACTCAAAATAGAATATTATGAAGTCTGTGGTTCTGGAACTCTATATACAGGATGATCCATATAAACTTTTACCACTTTAATGAATTACAATTTTTCTTTGAGAGTTAGTATAAACTCAAAATAGAATATTATGAAAGTCTGCGGTTCTGGGAGAATTTATATTGGTACCCATGGCACGATTCTCATTCATTGTTCAGAAATTATCATGTTTTGACCCACAATACAAGTTGGTATTGGTAAGTCTTAGTCGAACACGGAGAAAATTACTGGACCTCAAAACAAAGTTCCATTCATCCACAATAACCACACTTTAAACTCTATATACAGGGTGATCCATATAAACCTTTACCATTTTAATGAGTTACAATTTCCCTTTGAGAGAGCTGGTATAAACTCAAAATAGAACATTATGAAGTCTGTGGTTCTGGAAGAATTTATATTGGTACCCCCTGACACGATTGTCGTCCATTATTGATATTGATATTGGCTATTATTGCAGAACGTATGTAGTGATCAGTTCACCGTAATATCGCAAACATACAGGACGCTGCACCGAGAAATTAACCCTGGCTATAGTTGACAATGACATTTGGATTAATGATGGCGAAATGACTCAGAGAAAAAATGTTATGTTTTATCTAACGACGCTCGCAACTGCAGAGTTTATATCAGCGTCGCCGGATGTGTCGGAATTTTGTCCTGCAGGAGTTCTTTTACATGCCAGTAAATCTACTGACATGTCGCATTTAAGCACACTTAAATGCCATCGACCTGGCCCGGGATCGAACCCGCAGCCTTGGGCATAGAAGGCCAGCGCTATACCAACTCGCCAACCAGGTCGACTGACTCAGAGAGCCAACGCCGAAAGTTACCTAGCATTATTCTTCAGTTGGTTAAGGGAAAACTCCAACCTTATTTAATTTGGCCCTAAATAAGTTTATGTTTTGAGTTCCATTTTTTATATCCATAGGAAGGCTATTAAAAAATTTACTGCCATATAACGCACTCCTTTTTTATAACACGGTCGACTTGCCGATGGAGTATGGAAGTCCCCAATTTACCCAGAATATTATTTCAAAAGTGGGCAAAGTATATTGTTTTTAAGGTTTCCAAACTACGCAAACTTTCAGTCTAATTTTCTAATTAACCTTGCACTTAATTATAAAAGGTTAGGGGAGAGTCGGGTAGTATCGGACATCGGATAATATCGGACAGTGCGTTTCTTTCATCTACCACCATATGGTAGTACCTGAATGACATGGTTACGTTTCTCTATGTGACATCACAGAAATGTAACCATGTCAATCAGGTACTATCAATCGTGTGGTAGATGAAAGAAACTCACTGTCCGATATTACCCGATGTTCGATACTACCCGACTCTCCCCTAATCGGTTTTTTATTCATTTTAATGCATTCTATTTCCCCCTTCAATCTGCACAGTTATATCATCTCCATCTATATACCCCCCTCCCAAAAAAAACGACCTGTCCTCCTTAGTTTTATTTTATTATTTTTTTCCCCTCGAAAGGAATCGTGCTTCCAATCTTTTTCGTCTCAAAAATGCATTCATTCTTTGGTTTTGATCCTGCGATGCATCAGTTCAGAGCACGCGCGATATCCATTAGACTACCGCTGATACAGAAACAAATGTATGCATTGATTTATTAACTGATGGTACTCAGCGCATCGAACGTATAAATCTCTCTTTGTTTTCTCTGACGTATTCAATTCGTCACAATAACTATATGGCACACAACAATAATTTCATTCAATTAACTTAAATTTAATTATAAATTCATTCCTGCATAGCTTTGTAATCCCAAATTAAAAATACAAAACACTGAGTGTGAAATTTCAAACGTCGCGTCGCATCGGTACACCAATACTACTCTTTCAGATTATAGTTGAGCCTCTCTTTTTTCTGTACTATATGCGATATCCAAAACCGATTAGCGTTTATATTACTTTATTGAAAACGGGTATATTTGCGATAAAAAAAAAAGTAAAGCGCTGTTGGTACAGTAATCATAGAATAATAAATGCATGAAAATCATTTGGCATTTGTTCAAGAGAGACTGAATAAACAGATGTTGCTATAGAAACTTACGTCGTCATTAAAACACATGAAGGACGATAAATGCAGCGCCTTGAGGAAAATTTAATTTTATTAACAAAGCTTCATGAAGGCACTTTTGTTATAAACGAAAAAAAAAAGAAAGAAATTACTGTCTAAAAAGACCCACTGGAATTCGGTTGGTGCGACTGTAAGACAGACAATGACGTAGAAATATCGCTGCCAGGGGCCTTATATTGCCTGACTATGGCTTGTCCCTCCTGCACCGACCGTATATTATGAAGTTAATTTTCCTAGCATATTGTTTACACCTGGGGACCTGACAGACTTCATGAATGTTGTTGGCAAGGTAACTTTTTATAGGAGCTTTTTCCAGTCTCTCTGGAATAAGAACTCCATTGCTTCGTGCAGAGGTTGCCTAGTCAGAATTCGAACGAAGCTCGAGGAATCGAAAGAGCATGAACAGTTTTCATACGCAAGAAGATTAATGCGTAGACTCAGTGGCGTACGCAGAATTTTGTCAAGGGGTTGGGGGATCATTATTAATAGTACATTATGCAACGAGCCTATAATGATAGTAATTAAGAAGCGAGTGTGGATGTTTATGAAACGAGCGCAAGCAAGTTTCATAATTTTCATACGAGCTTCTTAATTACCATTATAGGTGAGTTTCATACGACTTTTTATGCTCGACCATATTTCTAACTTGAAATCACCGGTATTCAGATGTAACTTATACATTTTATTTGTATCTGACAAGATCGGAAGTGACCTTGTTCTAGGTCGTGAATTGTGAGATGTGCGCAGACGCGAAAGTATTGATTTTTTCCGAGGAACAATAATGTCATTAACCTTGATGTAATCCCGTTAAACTTGATATAACCTTGATTATTGAATTCGACATTGAAAAACGAGATGACAAATGCAATTTATTTGAATATTATTTACAATTAACGCTAATTATTATAGTAACAGAACATAACCTTCTGCGACAGTATTGGATTTCCAGCCTCCGTGACTTTTCGCTAATTCTCTTTCGATTGCATATCCGAGAATAATCGATACTTGAGGTTTTATAACTGTACAAAGCTGACTTGTCATTTGCTGAGGTTTTATAACGGTACAAAGCTGAGTTGTCATTGGCAGAACACCTATACTTTAATGAGTAGGTGTACTTTAATGACATGCATTAAAGGACTGCTACCAGGTGTATAATTACTACATTTCGGCATGGTCGAGCATGAAAGTATTAAAGATTTTATTAATTTGTCCCACAGAATAACATCTGTAATATTGACAATTAATTTTTGAGGAGAAAAATTCGCTCCGGCGCCGGGGATCGAAGCCGGGTCCTTGAAGGAGGAGGGTTCCGTCCGGTGCTGCGGATTGAATTCGGCGTAGCTCAGTGATCAGAGCGCTTGGTACGTAGAACCAAGGACCCGGGTCCGACCCTCGGCGCCAGAGCGAATTGTCAATATTACAGATGTTATTCTGTAGGACAAATTAATAAAATCTTTATTATTCTCATAGCTAGCAGTGCTTATTCCTGTACAGATTACTGTGCACTTTACTGCGGAATCCCGGCCAAACAGTCACTCAACTGAGTGCGCCTCTTGTATAATGGCAGTTGACTTGGACATAAAAAAGAAGTCAACGTATATGCCTTACTTGTAGTCAGGCCACAAAGGGAAACATTGAAGGAGGAGGGTTCGGTCCGGTGATGCGGATTGAATTCGGCGTAGCTCAGTGGTCAGAGCGCTTGGTACGTAGAACCAAGGACCCGGGTTCGATCCCCGGCGCCGGAGCGAATTTTTCTCCTCAAATATTGTCATTATTAAACGTGTTTATAGTTTACATTATCGGTATTATAAATTTAGTGCATTATTATTATTATTATTATTATTATTATTATTATTATTTTAGGACGTATTTATTAATATTATATTATGTTGTAATAGAACATATTCATGAATATCCTCATAAAATCTTTTAAACGTAATTTTTACACAGCCATCCAATTTTTTTAAACACTAGGTACTATGCTTTTTGTCGATGTAGATTTTGTTACTCTGACAGTGAAAAATTAGAGAAGAGAAAACGATTATAGATAAAACAATATACTAAAATCTAAATATGTAATTTTTTTAAGTTCAAGAGGGGTGGAGGGTTCAAACCCGGTAACCTCCCCCTTGCCTACGCCCCCGCGTAGATTCATATTTTTCAAAGCTGTAGGTTACGCATATATACGTGTACACCTATCTTCATTTTAAATTGCAACTAGAAAGTGCATTAATGATTATTGCAGCCGTTTTTCACGTTGTAGTCCCGAGTTAAAATCCCGGCGAACAAAAATGAATTACATTTTAGTGAAGGAAGACTGGAAGACGGTGTTTGCTTTAGTTAACTCTTAGGGCCGTATTCATAGACATTCTTAGCGCGGGCTTCCGGTGGATGATCAGCGAACTAACGTTTTTCGTATTCATAAACCAGTGTTATGGATATGATATGAATCCTGTACAAGTAACCAGTCGATAGCCGGGGCTAGTTTAGCACGTTCGCAGCGCGATCTAGCGAAATGTCCATGAATAGCAACCTTAGAGATTAATATATATCGTACGATACTTACCCATATACTTCCAAAAATTGACACTTCACTGTAGGCCTAGGCATATGTCTGTGAGAATTTCAAATGTGGTTGAAAAAAAATGATCTGAATTGTAGCCTATATGACACACTTGCGAGATCTAAAGGCGAAAGCGAAAGAACTTATTGAAATACTATTTATTCACTGACAATGATGTTTCTTGTCGGAAGATACTAATAATTTCTACTGTGTTATACCCGAATACGTCGTATATCGGTATGCATTTTACCAGACTTAAGCTGTAACTGAAAATCCGGTATTTACGACAAAAAAGATGTTACTGAAAATGATTTGCGCTTCATTTAAAAGTTGTTCTGAAGTTGAATATAGCAACCAGCGGATATATCAATTCACCAGGCGGTGCCAACATTACGAAAGTGTTTCCGCAGCTGGTGCAATGCTTGTGGTACCGCAGTTTTAACTGCTTGCGCACTTTCTTTAACTTCTTTAGATTTACATAACGACCTCGGAGGAGGATATGTTAACTAGGGGACAGAGCTCGCTCTGAGAATGGATACACGGCCGCAAGAGAATGTTTCCTCAACGCCGGAATACAACTTTCCCTGTGAAAGTGTTTAGAACTCTCTTTTATGTAGGATCTTATTGAAATTCTGGGTTTTGTATTGCAATTCTCGTTTTTCACGAGAACAAATCTTCGAAATACAGGAAAAGTCACTCTTGATATCAAAATATTAGACATAGCACTAAAACAGTAGCGGCTTTCGTAAATATGTACGCTATGCAGGGTGAACCATAAGTAATGATACAGTCAAAATGAAAATTGATCAAGTACAAAAAATAAAGTTTTGAGAAAACTAAAAAAAAATACTGTATATTATTCAGTTTTATGTGAATAATGACCTGAAAATGTTACCAGTACAACTTACTGACATACAGTTTACTATAATAAAGCTGAATTAATTCTTACTTACTCACATTAAGTTATATATATATAGTATAATTTATATCCCTTTTTTGGGCCAGTTTTCACTTTGACAAAAATTTGTAACTTTTTTACAAAACAAATTAAGAAATCATTCGTTGTTTATAATGGAATTTTATTTTAATTTCTACAATTTGGAACTCTCGTTAGAGATCTTTCCTTCTCCACTCTGTCCTAGAGTAGTCATCACACTTCTCTAGCTGAAGAGGTGAATTGAAGCCGAAACAGAGAAAAGCGCAAAACAATAAATAAAGTTTACACTCTTGAAAATACGAGTTTGTGTTTTCATGGGCCTTTGCCAAAGGTTTGATCCTTTGATCGCATTTGGTATTACCCTTTGCAATCTTTGGATCTTCCAAAGGCTTTGGCCTGTGACACACAAAATGGGATGATATTGTGACAGCCACCTCGAGACTCGAACACGCTTCCCGCAAGAGAGCAGGTCGCGCGCGAATCGACACGGGCTCCACAGAGCACTGGGGTTCGAACACGCGTCCGACAGGGCGCGCGGCAGACGAAACGCTGGTACGGAGAGCATCTGCATGCTGAAGGGCAGAGGGGGTGTATTACGTCAACGCGGCGAGGGGAGGTTGCGCGCGCAGCTGCTACTTGCGGAGTGAAGGGGGGACGGACCCTCCCGAATCGTCCAGGGGAGTCCGTCGAAGTGGAGATATCCAGATAATTCGAGAGAGCTATCTCAGGACACCCGTAGAAATTTATCGTAACTATGGATAGCTATAAAAGAAGAAACGCGAGCGAACTTGAGCAGTTTCAGTTTATTCAGCCATTCAGTGAGTAAGCCAGTGAACAGAGCAAGCCAGCCAGTCTTGTGTACCGGAGTTCGACTTGAGTGTGCGTCCGCAACTGTGTCAGCATCCGAAGGCCTGAGTTCGAGTGCAGTGGACCGCAGTTGGAGGGACCTGAGTTCGAGTGCAGTGGACCGCAGTTGGAGGGACCTGAGTTCGAGTACAGTGGACTGTCTCTGAAGGTCTGTGGTTCGAGATACTGTGAACTCGAGTGACTGAGCTAGAAGAACTGTGAACTGAGAACTGACAGTTCTGATTTGTAAATAGTGCTGTGTAAATATTAGTTAAAATAAAGTTACATTGTTGTTAGTAATAAAACGTTACAATATTCTTAATCCAGTTTGCGAATCTCCGGTTTCGAACTATTCGGTTCTCATCAGTACGACGAAGAAGACGTGGAACGGTAATCTTGTGAGGAATATTGCAAAAGCAAAGTCAAAAGGCGTAAGCCAAAAGACAAAGCAAAAGCAATTGACAATTTTGCTAAGTAGGTGATATTACTTCAAAGCATTTGCAAAGCAAAGTCAAAAGACGTAAGTCAAAAGACAAAGCAATGGCATTTGTGGAGGTGTATCAAATTCTACAATTTGGAACTCTCGTTAGAGATCTTTCCTTCTCCACTCTGTCCCTAGAGTAATGATCGACAGAATTTTTGTCATCACACTTCTCTACATTTATTTTGTTTAATGTTGAAAACTTTGAAATGTTTAAACAACAATTCAGTTGGGTAATCTTTCTGCTTTTTTAAACAAATTTTTAATACATTTTCTCTTAGTAAAATTAACGGATAAAGGTTGCATTTATAAGTTCCACCCCAACCTATAACACCATACATAAATATAGATTGAAATAATGTTAATTAATTACATACAGAACAACAGCTATTAAGGAAGTAATATTTCAGCAGCATTGGCTGTCTAAAGCTAGAGTGGCCAGTAGTATTTCAGCAGCATAAATTTATATGTCCCAATGAAAACTGACTAACTATAAAATCCTGGCCAGTTTTACATTGCCATACTGTTTTATATGCTTAGATGTCATGTTTAGAGTCAAGACATGGTTACTTTTCCCATCGTAAACGATAGAGAACACATTGAAAACCAGATGACATTACTATCTCAATTTTGGAGGGGGAAAAAAAGTCAATTGGTCAGTTTTCAGTTTGACTGTATCAATTTCAGGGGGTATTTTCTGAGGCATTTCTTACAAAAAAAAAAGTTTAATACAGTTTTGCTAGCTTTTGATTCCTTTTCCAGATAAAAATTGTTTTATATGGAACATTTCATAGCGCATTTGGTTAAAATCATTGATTGAATTCCCAATATGCTCAGTCAATTTAAGAGAGCAGTGTATTATGATAATAAATTAATGAAAAAAGTTTAGTTTTATCCCTTAGATGTGCAGAAATTTGATCCGAATAAATGTAACGTTGAAAAATTTCTTTGCAAAACGAAAAGTTACATAATTGTTCGGATAAAACTATAAAAACTTTAGCATGGCTTCCTCCGGGGAAGAAATGAAATAGCGTGGTCCGTAAGCTCCACTATAGAAAGCAACAAGACGTAAGATGCAACCATAATCTAGTATATACAGTCACGAAGGTCAATATGTAATAAATATGCATCCATAGATAGTTGCTAACCACTAGGATCGCTACTATCGCCTCATTACAGACAATGCGAAATAGTACCTGCACAGTCTATTGTTCCTAGCAACCTCAACAACTCAAGTTTCGTGACTGTATATACTAAACTGTGATGTAACCTAAAAATATGGGGGGTGGGGTGGGGGGAATGGCGCAATACAAGTAAATGAAGTACAAGAATGAGACAATTCAAAGCCACAGCTAGAACAAAAATGCTTTCTGTGCGCGTTTATTTCTTACACATATGGGGAAGCTAGGAGAATAGTACATTATGCAACGCGCCTATAATGATAGTAATTAAGAAGCGAGTATGGATGTTTATGAAACGAGCGCAAGCGAGTTTCATAATTTTCATACGAGCTTTTTAATTACCATTATAGGCGAGTTTCATACGACTTTTTATGCTCGACCATATTTCTAACTTGAAATTATTCATTTTATTTGTATCTAACTGCCCTTGAGCAATACCTCGTAAATTGTGAGATGTGCGCAGACGCGAAAGTATTGATTTTTTCCGAGGAACAGATGACCACATTGACCTTGATAGCCTATAAGAACCTACAGAGTAAACTAAATATTAACTTTGATATAACATTGAAATTAAATTAGACATTGAAAAACGAGATGACAAATTGAATTTATCTGAATATTATTTACAATTAACGCTAATTATTATAGTAACAGAACATAACCTTCTGCGACAGTACTGGATTTCCAGCCTCCGTGACTTTTCGCTAATTCTCTTTCGATTGCATATCCGAGAATAATCGATACTTGCGGTTTTATAACGGTACAAAGCTGATTTGTCATTGGCTGAACATCTGTACTTTAATGAGTAGGTGTACTTTAATGACATGCATTAAAGGACTGCTACCAGGTGTATAATTACTACATTTCGGCATGGTCGAGCATAAAATATTTAAACAATTACTGAACTAGTGACGTAAGTATACACCGAATAAATTATGACACCGCACCTAATAGCATTGGACTCTAAACCTTCACGTCTCTGAATTTCTGCTGTACTGACAAAAATGATACTGGATAAAGAATAGTCATTCTCGTACTGAACGCATCAGAATTGTCGTCGCTGTTAAATGTCTGCGATTAGAAGACAGGAAAATGCAGGCTAATAAATCAGTAAGAGGAACTCCGTATCTTAACCGATCAACTTGGAGGAAAATTATATATATCTGACAACATCAAGAGAACGGCTCTGAGATCTGTATCACAAGTTTGCCATCAAATTATAAGTTTTCTACGGTTCATTTGTCGCTCTACCCCAAGTTCTCTTCTAAGAGTGAGATCAGGGCCGTGAAAACTCGGTGAAAGTCTGGATCCAACTTGAATAAGGGAAAGCAATCAAAATGTCATTCATAAATAATCATTGCTGCTTGAGAGTCAAAGGTCAGTAACGCCCAATGATTATACAGTTATTATCGATCGTGTAAAATCCAACCGCAGCTGATTCTAGCCAGAGGAGAAACGGTTCGATGCCTGGATGATTGCTTGAGAGATTCGATGGGAAAAAGACTGCTATGCATACGTAACACATATATATGTTGTTTGTTAACTGTCCGAAGACAGACTCGAACATCGTGACACCAATAAGGCATCACCATGAAGCAACTAAGACAGGAGATAGTGGGGTAGGGTGGCCAGTTTCTTTCCCCCTCCATTGTATACATTAATTAATTCTTTATTTTATTCTGCGGAGTTAAGGCCATTAGGCCTTCTCTTCCACACAGCAAGAAATACTGATACAAGTAAAACATCGCTGACCAGTAACATATTACACTAATCAGACTAGACCATACCTGCACAAGCAGCGCTCAATGAGCGCGCGCTCCTTCGGAGCGGGAGAGCCGTGTTTAGCTCTCGCCGAAACGGAGAGGAAGATACGTTAGAATGACATAGACTTGCTATAGGTAGAGGAGAGGGAATCGACCACTCAGTTATCTAGAGGAGTGCAGTGTGTAGGCCTATTCTCAGTAACTGTTTCACGTTGCTTACCTACTGCCACAGTACAGTATGGAGGAATCTAAAAGACGGAACATAACATTTAACATTTAACGATTTACAGCTCGAACTTATTGATCTTCAATGTGACCTAAAGGCTAAAGATCGTTTGAATAATATTACTAGCCTGGTTGAGTTTTACAAGGCTAAACATTAGCAATAATATCCACGACTACACAGGCTGGCTGTGAAAATGATTGCTATGTTTGTCTCAACATTTATATTTGTGAGCAACTGTTTTCTATAATCAACTTTAATAAAGGCAGGCATGGAACATGGAACATGAGAATAAGGTTCTTAGGAAAATATTTGAGGCTAAGAGGGATGAAGTTACAGGAGAATGGAGAAAGTTACACAACGCAGAGCTGCACGCATTGTATTCTTCACCTGACATAATTAGGAACATTAAATCCAGACGTTTGAGATGGGCAGGACATGTAGCACGTATGGGCGAATCCAGAAATGCATATAGGGTGTTAGTTGGGAAGCCAGAGGGGAAAAGACCTTTAGGGAGGCCGAGACGTAGATGGGAAGATAATATTAAAATGGATTTGAGGAAGGTGGGATATGATGGTAGAGACTGGATTAATCTTGCTCAGGATAGGGACAAATGGCGGGCTTATGTGAGGGCGGCAATGAACCTCCGGGTTCCTTAAAAGCCAGTAAGTAAGTAAGGCATGGAACATCTTTAACTGATGTATCATTACGATCAGTAGGCTACTGTTCCTTTCAGCTGCCAACAGCATAAAACCCCATTTGATGTACTGATAAATAAAAATATAACAAAATGATATTGTACATTTAAGTAGCTATAGAATTTATATTATTTCTGTAAAATAAATATTTCTTTATTAATTAATAATAGTCCAAGATAGTTTTGCAAACACTGAACGGGAATTCATTTCATAAACACTCGTAATAGTATTTTCTTTTGTGTACATTTTGTACGAGATCATCCCTTTTTCCAGTCACCATTATACAGAGCGCAGTCAATATCTGCCTCCGCTCATGAGCTGTGAGCCGGCTCGGAGAGCGCAAACCTTGTGTAGGTCTGGACTAGACTATTAATTGAAAAGATTCTGACAAGCAAACATTTTCATGGGAGCAGATAAAAAAGTTAATTTTTTTTCTTCCACCATGTTAATAGTGCTTATACAAATTTTACGAGGATCGTAAAATAATAAGTTCGCCTAGGGCCATTTACAGAAAGAAAACACAATTTCATTGGAAAAATTTATCGAAACAGACAGTCTACAGCATTTGTTGAGCTATTTTTCAACATATTCGCCACTGGAATGAGATATTTGTCATTACGCGGGATCGACAGAGAGGTGCAGACGGCTGTCGCATATTGGTTCCGATCCCAGGCGGCAGAATTCTATGACACAGAGCGTATTCCGAATCTCAGCGCTGAGCAATCTGATGGCATCACAGTGTTCCGAATTTCACCGATAGCTTCACTGATGTTCCACCGGTGTCGCACCGGTGCCATCAACTTGCAGAGGTCGTGGCAGTCTCCATCAGCCGCCATCAGTGAATCTAATTGGTTCTTGTATAGGGCGGGAATTAGCAGACGAATGACATCGTGCACTGTTGTGTCATGGCGGTGTGTTCTGCTGTATTGTTTGTAATGAGCACAACGTAAAAACAATATGTTAATGGCTGATGAGCGAACATGCCAACGGACCAGTTATTACTACCGGTTCAAGAAATAAATTGTTTATGGTCTCTTTTCTTTGAACGAGATGGCAGTACGAAAATTTCGCAAAATTTTGCTAGCGTAGCACAGACAACAACTTGTACAGTCGCCATGACAGCCATCGATCCTTCCAGCAGTTTTGTTCCTATTTCGCTGCAGTGTGACGTCATTGTTGTCCATCGGTCCGGTGAGATTCGAAATACGCTGACAGCTAGCGTCGCGAGTAACGTGCAAGGCTGGAAAGTCGGAAGGTGCGAGTTCAATTCCTGATGGGGTCATGGTCATACGAAAATGCAAAAGACTTACAATTCGACCTCATTTGTTACAAAAAAATAATAATAAAATCTCAACTATCTACAGGCAAAGTAATGACGGCTCTGTTTTGGGATATTAAAGGATTATGTCTCTCCTTTGATAAATAATGCAATGAACGCTTGTTTTCGGTATGAGACTTCGGTATTGAGTTTCGTAGAACAGCCGTGGCAAAAATGTGACTCATGAGCACATTGTGGCTCGCAATGATAGCTATGCGCTTCCTACCTCCCAGAACCCCCACCCTCTCAATCACTGGAGTCAAACTCCGTTCCATTTGTATTTGTCTCTGACCTGCGAATGTCGTATCGTCGCAGTGTCTCTCTCGAAACCATGTACCTCTACAAAAACGAAAGTTTCAAATGGGATGGAAGGACGCATTTTTTTGCTGCCAATATGAGGAGAATATTAAATGTATGATTTGTTCACAAGTATTACGAGGAAAACGGTTGTATAACATAAAACGGCATTATACTACATGTTACTGATGAAATATTAAAAGGTTGTGTTATTATTGTTATTGTTATTATTATTATTATTATTATTATTATCATCATCATCTCTGTACGTCATTCCTTTTTCAGCAGATATACGAATAATGCGGTTAGATCTTCAATTTAAAATCACAGGTTTACAATGTGATGTTAAATGAAAGCTTGGTGTAAGGACTTGACAAATGTTGAACTTTTCAAATCTTTGCCAAAAAATAAATATCCGAAGCTTCGTTCTTTCTCTTGCTCTTTTGAAGCCATGTTCATTACAACTTACGTTTGTGAAAAATTATTTTCAAAAATGAAAATAGTAAAAACCAAATTTAGATCACGACTGACAGACAAATACCTTCGTGGTCAAATATGACTGGCAGTAAGTGACATAATTCCTGATTTTGAAACTCTGTCGCAGAGACATTCTGAAGACAGTTAATTTTAGGTTGTGATCATTTGTCCTATGTTTTATTGTTCATTTCTTTCTTAGTTACACGTATTAAACATTAGTTTGTAGCCTTGTACTGTATCAAATTATATTTAGGTGTTTGACGTAAGGAAAATGAAAATCCGTTAATAAGTCAGACAGTTGCTTCACTTCCCCTTCGGGTGTCCGTCTCCCTCATTAGGTGCTATGCACGTTGCAGGTTACACAGTGGCTCGGCGAACGATAGCGTTTTTGCCACGGCTGACGTAGAACAACGTCATAAGATTCTTAGATCAGCCCGTCTAAAAATATGAGTTCATAAAAAATTGATATGTACTGTAGGCCTACCTGATAAAGGGTCAGTGGCGGTTCCTCGGGGAGGGAAGGGAAGAACGTCCTCCTCACATTTTCTTCTGTTGAAAATTCGAGGAAGATTCGATCATTTTTAAGTTCACAGCTATAAGAAAAACTCGGTTGATCGAGTTTTAAACGACGCGCGCTCATGTGCTGCTAGAAAACTGTGAGAAGGATGCGAGATTGTCTGTGTAGAGGAAAGGCACTCCATTCCTCCTCTACTGCAGTTAACACACATAGACAACAGCGCACTAGCGGCCAGAGAAAGAAGCAGAGTTTTAAAGCAAGTAAATGAACGGAGAGAGAGGAGATCCTCCTCTGAATCAGTCATGGGCGGGAAATAGAAACCGACTGGTCGTGCAGCAAGCTCGCTACCACTGCCACCTAACGATGTTGCATTCAACCGGACTATAACACGTCATCTAGGAGGAGACATAACAAAAACAGTTTTAACGCAAAGCTATGAAAGACACCATGTAAACTTTTTTTTAAAATCATAAATCAAAAATATTATTCATTGCACTTTATATAGGCTACTATTTTTCGTGGATATTTGAAAGTTAAAGTCGGGTTTATGTAAAACAAAGAGGAAGTAGTTCTACGTAGTTGGCCCCTGAAATTCACTTCTATTCATTGTTTACTAGACAGGGCAACAGCCAAGTTGTCAGTTTTGTGCAAGTATATTTGAAACTGAAAGTAGGTACTCCAAACTACATCATTTTTAACATAAAAAATTAATCGGCCACCGGCAGCTTTGAACAATAATGATAGTATGACTTTACAAGAACTGACATTCTTCAAAAGTCTGTGATACTGAACTTGTAAAATGTACATGTGGTGCAGTGTTCTCGCTTTCCTCAGATTATTTCCCATTCTCATTTCCATTTCCGTAAAACGGTTCCGGTTACAAGTTAGTAGCTAGTCTCTTCCAACACGTGTGATGCTGTAGTGTGCTCGAAAAATGCTACGAGGTTGTGAATTTCCTTGTAATTGTTAATTTGTGTAATTATTCAACAATGAATGGAAGTGAAATCATAATATATTTTGGACAATTTAGGAAACTCAGTTTACAAGAACAGATTATTGCTATAAAGAAGGGAAGGCCAAGTCCAACACTACCTGGTCTTACATGTATGCATGTAGGCTAATTTCTAGCATGTTTCATTCAAGAAGGTGTCATTTAGTGCTGTTAACTTCTTTCCTCCTCTTAATAAATATGCAGGAGCCGCCACTGTCCACTATCGAGCTGTAATTGAATAGGAAAATTACGAGTACCAGGTAAATTAAAAGTGGCCGCATGTGGCTGTAGAATCCATTCTTTCGAGACCCTACTTGAGATGTTCATGAACCCACTGGGAGTGGCTCCCAAGGTGAATGATCAAGCGATATCATCTTGAGGAAGAATTTGAATTTATTGAAATTACACGTTGTGAATGGACAAGCTTGCTTCAGCCAAGCTCTTTAATTGAATTAACTGTGGGTTGAGTCCCATAATATTCCTTCCGACACAATACAGTTTACTTGCACACGTCATTTCGAGTGGAAGGGAGGGAGGAACGCGACATACACAAGGAAATTATTTTAATAAAAGCTTTAGCAATTGTACAGAGACATCATTTTATTTTTACCAACATTTTTAATATTAACCTGGCTATACCTTTAGAGAACCGGAAACACAGTTTGCTATCCCCTTCCACGACTGTAGTTCGATGAGACTGGCGTAAAACACAAACAGATCACTCTACTAGGTATAGGAGGGAAGAAAAATAGTTCATCCATTTACGTAAACTAGGAAATATCGCGATTTGAGTTCGATAATTTTCATTAGGTTTTTGTTTAATCAAAATACAGTACTGTATTAAGAATAAGTGTTTTTACTCACGAACTGAGTTATCCATGAAAGCGTGTTCATTATGCAGTGTATATTACACTCTCTACATCACATTAGCGTACAATATAGAGAAAAAAAATTAAATTGAAAAATAATCATAATATGAATATTCAAACACATTTTTGAAAATGGTGGCCGTTCATTTCGATACAGGCTTCAGTTCTTTTGTGCATATTATCGCACTGTAGACTATTGCATCTAATTCCAATTGCCAGTTTCGTCCTTCGTACTAGTAACTCATGTTGAAATAATTCTGTACCTACTCTATAAAAGAGTACCTTACGTACTGTAAATTCAAACTTCACTTCTGCCCGACCCGCACAGATAAAATGACTCAGACATGCTATCTACTGTCCGTCCAAGTGGCTATGTCGCAGGATCGTAGAAAGGGGGGAAATCACATGACGGTTAATTACTTAAGGAGGTCCTTATTTAAGTTATTTTAAACAGTTGTATAATATTACGTATACGTCCAATTCCTAACAGAAATTAATGTTTTCAGAAAAGAGCTAAGACAGCCCAGCTTTTACAGAGGGGCGAACAGAAGCAGGTGGGGGAAATCGGGATGCGACGTAGGCAAACGGACAGTACATGTGCGAAAATATGATTCAATATTGAAAGCTCTTTCGTCGCTGGAAAACAGGAAAATATTTCTGGAACGTACTATACTCACTAACTCAGTAATGCTTACTATATGCGGTCTTGGTTCTGTGTGGACAGTTTGAACTATATTAGTAGAAGGGGTGGGACTGAAGTACATTAAAAAACTCAGGTACAATAAAAATTGAAGTAAAAATAAAATGATGTCCCTGTATAATGTATTTAGAGGATACAGGTAAGTGATACTATAACGAATGTTTGTTGTCTTGTATGACGCTCTGTATTGCTTCTTAAACGTTTGACCCTCGTATGCACACCTGCATATGAAGTCCAGCCTGCTGACTCAGTGTTGGTTCTAAACTCTAACAGGGCCCTATTCCATAAAAGTACGTAAATGAAGGGATGTATCGTGTGGTCAACACGATGATCCTCCCCGCAATTTTAGCTTGTTTCCGTTCCTGGATTTCGATGATGATTCTGATTATAATGATGATGTTTAGTAATTGAAGCGTCGGCTGGAACAACGTTGTAAGTTACAAAATTTTCATTCGGCGTGTTTCCGTGTAATACTGTTGTATCACAGTCTACTATATACAGTCGCGAAGCTCAATATGTAGTAAAAATGCACACCACTAGGATCGCTACTATCGCCTCATCATCGCAGATCTCTCTCCTAGCAGCCGACAAAATATGTTACACTTTCGTCGTGTTCTTTTGGAAAAATTAACACCTTCCTTCCATTATTGAAATATTAAATGCATAAAGTTAATTTATTATATTAATGAAGTATATTAAATTCCACCATAAACTCGAAGATACCTGCAAGAAATATGTTAATATTATTTTTGTTTGTGCAAAAAGAACTGAAATTTACTATAATCGCTTCACTCATTCAAGATTATAGCGATAATTAACAATGAAACCAATAAATATTAATTTGCATTTCCCTTTACAACAATAATAATGGAAATATGAATTAATCGATTAACTTACGTGTACCGTTACTTGTAGTGTAGGCTTACGTAGTTAACAAAGTGGGATGAGGTTAAGCAATAATAATCACACCAGAATTGGAAATAAAACGTGATCAATAAATTTTATTGTAACAGAGTTTTTCTACGTCTCTAGCAAAGTAACAAATAAAAATAACAACAAAATTAACAGCTATATTTAAAAACATATCCTTTGAAAAAAAAGTAGGCCTAAGCAATAATAATCCCACCAGAATTGAAAATAAAACGTGATCAATAAATTTCATTAAGACAAACTTAATTTTTCTACGTCTCTAGTAAAATATTATTATTCCAATTATTGTATTTTAGCCATTAACATTTTCATTATAACCAATAACAAATATTTCACAAGCATCAATGTGAAATACGCAACGAGCTAGCACGCGATGGAAATACGATTCAGTCCAAAGTCGACCGTGGACAGTCTATTGTTTCTAGTTGCTAACCGCTTGGAGCGCTTTATCACGAGCTTTGCAAAAAATCACCTCAAGCTTCGCGACTGTATATAGTAGACTGTGGTTGTATGCCATGTTACCTTGCTATACTCCTTGGCTTGCAACTGTCCATCAATGCAGTACGTGAAATTTGTCCACTCAAAAGTTTGCTACCCTATAAGAACAACGTTGTACGTGTGCACATTTTTGCAGCTCCTGTAAATTTTACCAAATGCAACTTATAACGTTGTTCCAGCCAACGCTTCAATTATTTTCGATGTTAAAATGTTATGTTTTATTTAACGACGCTCGCAACTGCAGAGGTTATATCAGCGTCGCCGGATGTGCCGGAATTTTGTCCTCCAGGAGTTCTTTTACATGCCAGTAAATCTACTGACATGAGCCTGTCGCAATTAAGCACATCGATGTTAAATGTATGAACGTTTGTCTCATAAGAGGTCAGCGAAGCTACTATAATAATAATAATAATAATAATAATAATAATAATAATAATAATAATAATAATACTAACAATAATAATAATAATAATAATAATAATAAAATATTTTCGTGTGGTAGTAGTTTGTTTATAGTTTTTATTGTACTTGCATTTCTGGTGGTGTGGGAGAGAAGTCCTAATGGCCTTAGCTACAGCAGAATAAATACTTAATTACTTACTTATGGCATTTAAGGAACCCGGAGGTTCATTGCCGTCCTCACATAAGCCCGCCATCGGTCGCTAACCTGAGCAAGATTAATCCAGTCTCTATCATCATATCCCACCTCCCCCAAATACATTTTAATATTATCCTCTCATCTACGTCTCGGCCTCGTAAATGGTCTTTTACCCTCCGGCCTCCCAACTAACGCTCTATATGCATTTCTGGGTTCGCCCATACGTGCTACATGCCCTGTCCAACTCTAACGTCTGGATTTAATGTTCCTAATTATGTTAGGTGAATAATACAATGCGTGCAGTTCTGGGTTGTGTAACTTTATCCATTCTCCTGTAACTCCATCTCTCTTAGCCCCAAATATTTTCCTAAGCACCTTACTCTCAAACACTCTTAATCTTTGGTCCTCTCTCGAAGTGAGAGTCCAAATTTCACAACCATACAGAACAACCGGTAATATAACTGTTTTATAAATTCTGAGTTTCAGCTTTTTTGAGAGCAGACTGGATGACAAAAGCTTTTCAACCGTATAATAACACATATTTCCCATATTTATTCTTCGTTTAATTTCCTCCCGAGTGTCATTTGTACCTCTTCAAAGGATAAATTTCCAATTTTTATATTTATATTTCTTCTGGTCACGAGACATGATCACATACTTTGTCTGAGGCTTCCACCCCCCAAGCTGGAGGACCACCCCTCATCGGCGTTCCGCGACTGCTTATTCAATATATTCTCAGCTACTCTCCATATCTGGAGGCCGTCTCCTCTATCCGCAATCTGATGACGCGCCATGCCGTAGTGATGGGGACCCACAATACATAAATAAATTAATTAATAATAATAATAATAATAATAATAATAATAATAATAATAATAATAATAAATCCGTGACTTTCAATAATAAAATCTCGGAAATTCAGAATACAAGTAGACGGTGGTTACTGTAATAAATTCGTTTTGAAATTTCACATTATATACGTGAGTTTCCACAGTTAGGGGGATTATAAATACTTCTGTTCTTGTATCTGAGAGCAGAGAATACATCTCTACAGTTACCTGGAATCTCCCCTGGGCAAATAGAACACTTCTGACAGATTGCAGACCAGGTAATTTTAAGAAACGTTCCAGCATTGTCCCATACTTCAACTGGGACACAAGTGGGCTAGTACTTTAACAACACAGAGTTGTACGGTGGGGAGAAATCATTACACAAAGGATGCTACAGAGCCCTAGGCTATCCCAGTTTGATACTAGAAAAAAGTGTAATTGCTCAAACGGTTGTGAAGCTTTTCTAAGAACATTAAGCACCATTATGTAATATGAATGATAATAATAATTGCTTGGATACAGGTCTGCCTCGGGAGCAGATTTCTTTCTCTTCTACATGAAGTACCTGATTTCGAATATGCGTAAAGTAAGGTTAACAAGCCCCGTTTCTCGGGGACAGTCCTCGATTTCTACTTTTGCCCCTGGCTAAAATGTGTCCCTGGAATGTTCCCGATTTTTAATAATTTTCTCAAATTATTCCTGTTTTCAAACGCGAATTACAGATTCTGCAAAAAGTTTAGACACCCATTCAAAAGAGGTGTTTCACTCTGTCCTTATACTTACGTGAAACTCTCTGATTTTTATCATCATCATCATCATCATCATCGTCCTTGTAGGTATTAGGCCTAGTGGCCTGTTACGGTCTCCATCCTCTTTTCAGAGGGCGTCACAAAGATCGTCTTCCATGTGGTATATAGCGGAGAATTTGTCTTGGGAGTCTGGAACGGTCCATTCTATTGACATGTTTAAGCCATTTTTGTCTATAGTGGTTGAGATGTTCATAAATAGGGGTAATTTTCAATTCTTTTGTAATTAGTTCATTCCTTTTGTGATCAAGCAAGCTGTAGCCGGCAGTCCTCCTTAGAAATCTCATTTCCGCAGTTGTTAGGCGTTGAACATCTGAGTTTCGGACAGTCCAGGCCTCACTATCATACATGAGGACAGATCTTGCTCGAACTTTATATGCTTTTAACCTGGTATGTTTTTGGGTTTTCGTGGTTGTGAAAACCTGGTTGATGGTTCTTAAGGCTGCATTAAAATGTTGAATATTTTCAGATACATCAGTAACAGGTAAATATGTCAAATTATAACCTAAATATTTAAATGAGTTTACCTGTTCTAACGTATGGGTTCCAATGCAAATTTTACTCCTAACTGGCTGTTTACCTTGGAACACTATAATTTTTGTTTTGTTTGGGGAAATTTTCATATTGAAATTTTGTGCTATTATATTCAGGTGATGTATTGGACAAGAGATGGAAAAAGAAAAATATTTTCAAACTTGCTACCTCTGATTTTTATAAAGGGACCAAATGCTTGGAAAAATGTAGTATTTACTGCAGAGTCAGTCTGTCTAACTTTCAAACCATGGATTATGTAACTATTTTTCTGTTATGAAAATGTATTGAAAAATTACATTTTATCTAGCAAAAAAAAAATAATTACTCGAGAATGAATGTATTTACATCTATTTTTTGGAATCTTTCATACAGTAAAATAAAATATAAAATAGATAATGCAATCTGTGAATTCGTTCCAATTCCTGAGAAAACTATTCAGGTTACAAATTGCATTTTTTGCACGATCGAGTTTTTTTATTCTATTTACAGCTATTTTTGTTAGGCCTTGAAAGTTAGAACTCCCACACAGAAACTTGTTGCTAAGGAAACAATTCTTCATGACATAAGACTATATTAAAATAGATACATTACAGCGCACTTATTGTTACTTAGTTACAATTACAGTGCAGTTTTGCGAAGGCTTTGGAATAATATAGCTGTAAATTTTCAATGCAAAACATATTATATTTGCAGTTTTAAAAATATCGTGTAAAAAGTGTTGTACAATACACGTTTGTGAAGTGCATTACAAAATCTCGCACTGCTGGTTTTTCAAGCTTTTCCTCGATTTTGTGAAAAGGACTTCCTAACCTAGTATCGTAATGGGTCTACTATTTCGTTTGCGTGTAAACTCTGATTACGTTTGGATAAGATAAACTACCCTTTCATAAGGATTGATTTTAAAGGAATAATAATAATTTTATAAAATAAATATTTCAATTTTTTACGAATTCGAATGAAATAATTCTGGTAGGCCTATGATGTATGTAAATAAAATATATCTTTTTATTATTTAATTAATATTATATTAACGAAATAGCCTTACAAAATATCACGTGATATTTCAATTTCCTTTCAATAAAAGATAAAAAAACTCTTGTGATATTAGGCCTACTGTGATTTATAAGTACTGAGTTATTAAGTTATTATCATTGGAAAAAGAAAATACAAATGCATGGTCTTCGGAAGGTTACTAAAGAAACGTTATAAAAATATATAGCCCTATATTAATTCTAATAAATATATACTATAACTCACAACTGATGAGCTCTGAATTGTTTCAGCGAATCATGTCACCTTTACCTGGAACAAAAGAAATAAGACATTAGTAAAAAGCCGGTATTTGTTTAGAAAAATAAAGAAAAAATGAACGTAGAGGCAAGATTATTGTTATAACTATAGGGCGGATTCATATGCACTAAAAACTTGTTACTTAGTTACCATTACAACATATATATATATATATATATATATATATATATATATATATATATATATATATATATATTATAATGTGCCGAAGTACATATGATATTTCCATGCAGATATTCTGCGTCATCATACGATGAAAGAGTAATGGAACGACCACTAGGGGGAACCCAAGAGTTGGAACTTAAAACTGAGACGATTCTTCCGACGCCGGGGTGGAATCCGGTGTGGCTTAGTGGATAAAGCGTCAGCACGTAGAGCTGAAAACCCGGGTTCAAATCCCGGCGCCGGAGAGAATTTTTCTCCGTTCCATTACTCTTTCATGGTATGATGACGCAGAGTATCTGCATGGAAATACTCTTTCATCGTACTCTTTCATCATTACAATATAGTTTTGTGAAGGCTTTGGAATATTATTGCTCTAAATTTTCAATGCAAAATATATGCATTTGTAATTTTAAAAATACCTCTGATTGAGGTATTGGCTGATATGTAAATTTATTATCAGACAGTACAGTACATCTCACTTGGCGATATGTGTCAGAGGAAGAACAATATTGTCTGTATGCGTCTGAAGTCTGATCAATGGAATATGTAGCTAATCGGTGATGTATGCATTGGAGGGGGGAAGGAACTGGCCACCTTACCCATTATCTTCTGGCCTAGTTGCCTCATGAGTGACGCCTTATTAGTGTTACTTATGAGGTTCAAACCTGTCTTTGGACAGTTGACTAAAAAACAATTTTAAAAATATGATCGTGCAACAAATATTGTACATACACGTTTGTGAAGTGCATTACAAAATCGAGGAAAAGTTTGCAGAGAGAGAGAGAGAGCAGAGCATTTCCCAATCTTGCATCATAATATAGGCTACTATAGTCCACACCTGTGGAGTAACGGTCAGCGCGTCTGGCTGCGAAACCAGGTGGCCCGGATTCGAATCCCGGTCGGGGCAAGTTACCTGGTTGAGGTTTTTTCCGGGGTTTTCCCTCAACCCAATACGAGCAAATGCTGGGTAACTTTCGATGCTGGACCCCGGACTCATTTCACCGGCATTATCACCTTCATATCATTCAGACGCTAAATAACCTAGATGTTGATACAGCGTCGTAAAATAACCCAATAAATAAATAAATAAATAAATAAATAAATAAATAGGCTACTATATCGCACTGTTCGTTTCGTAAGGTACTTGATTAACTCCGTTATCTTCTGAATGTAACCCTAGCAACATGATTAATTCTCCTTTATTTATATTCTTCAGCTTACAGTTGCAGGATAATAATAATACATCTTGAATCTTGCGTACACTACTTTTAACACTTAAATATAATTGATTGATTAAATGGCAAACTTACTATTGTTAAATTATATAACCACGCGTGGCTTACACCTGTTTCGGTGCTCCTTCACACCATCATCAGAGCCTACTAGATCCCCGGCGTCATCTCGACTTCGCTGCCTGTTGTAGGGGTGCGTTTGCGTGTTGAAAAGTGGAGTCGAATAGTGTATGTGTTCTAAAATTGATCTGTGTGTTGAGGATTTGATTTGATACAGACATGGAAATCCTACACATACAACCCAAAAACCAAAAACTCAACACACTAGAACAATATGAAATATACAGACACACCAAAACACACCCTAATCAAAACCTCAACACACAGATCAATTTCAGAACACACACACTATTCGACTCCACTTTTCAACACCTAAACGCACCCCTACAACAGGCAGCGAAGTCGAGATGACGCCGGGGATCTAGTAGGCTCTGATGATGGTGTGAAGGAGCACCGAAACAGCTGTAAGCCACACGTGGTTATATAATTTAACACTAGTAAGTTTGTCATTTAATCAATCATTAATAATAATAATAATAATAATAATAATAATAATAATAATAATAATATTTTTACTAATGCCACCAGGTTGTCTTTCCGCAATAATAATAATAATAATAATAATAATAATAATATAATATTGTAAATGCTTAGTAGCCGGTGAGATCAGCAGTTTCTCCCTATATGAAACCTGATTATAAAAGGCCTAAGTCGAACATTAAAGCAAAGCCTCGCACAGATGTTCGTTCACTGCAAACCAGTTTCACTTTTCAACTGAATTGCATTCCTGCGAATAACGAATATTATATTAATTTTCCCGTCTTTCCATGAAAAGCTCAATAATCACGGTATTAATACACAGAAATTGAACAATTTTCCTCACTAAAAGCTAATTAATTCCTATACAAGGTCACAAAATCGATCAGAAAGCCATCCATTCACACATTTGATGCTGAATGCGCGATATTTGAATAACGATGCTGGGGGGAGCGGATAAATCTGTAATAGATTAGTTCAGAATAATTTGGCTTTTCTCTGTTACTGAAAGCAATATACTGTTTCTATATTCGTAATTATCGAAAATTATAATTATTTACCTTCTCTCTTTTTCACTATGCAAAAATCACAGGAGATACTCTTACTGAACTTCACTGGAAAGTGCTGCCACATACTCCATACAGTCCGGATTTATCTTCATGCGAGCGACTGTCACTTATTTAGAACGCTGAAGAAAATATTGAAAGCAAAACATTTGAAACGAACGATCTACTGATACAAAAGAGCGACAATGATTGCGCAATGAAATATATTATTTCAAGACGCAGTAAAGAAGATTTCTGGTCGCTGCGAAATTGTACCGATAAGCTGGGGGATTTTTGAATCACGGGTGCATTTTTGTGTATTATGTAATGTGAAAAAATAAATAAAACTCCAGATCAAAGTTGAATCTTAAAGATCCAATATTCAGAATGTTGTGAATTGTTTCAGATAATACAGGACGTACCAAACTTCGCGCACAGGACTGCGTAATATGATTCCAGAATGAAAATGTACACGAAAATGTTAGTGACAAAATTTTACGAATTTCTAATTGCACAATGTGGCAACATTATATTTTACAAATAATTGAGCCGTTCAGAGCAGAAGTGGTGTAAGTCAGAAATGGGTAATGAGGGATAAAGTTAACATTATGTAAAACACAGCGCAAAGTAGCAATTAATATTCAATTTATTTAAACTATTAGTAATCAGTGGATAGCACGAAGGACATATGAACTGCTACTTTACGCTGCATTTTATAAAATTTCTACTTTAAACCTCATTACCCAATCTTGACTTGCACCACTTTTGCTCTGAACGACTCAATTATTACTCCTGCGTTGGTAGCCCAAGGTATACTTATTCCTATTTAAAGTGTTACATTTGTTCGAATCAAATTTCTGCACATTTTCAGGACAATATTAAAATTCTTTCAATCTAATACCATAATATGTTGTTTTCTAATGCCAGCCGTTTGACAATAAAGTCATTTGACCTCTTGCACTCCAATATTTTTCAAAGATATTATCATGACCAGCCACTGAAGCACAGATTTTGAGGTGTTCCGAATCCATTTCTTGGTTGGATAATACCATAATATACTGCTCTCTTAAATTGGCTGAGCATATTGGGAATTAAATCAATGGCTTCCCCAAAAATACGCCATGAAATGTTTGATATAAAACAATTTTTATCTCAAAAAGGAAGCAAAAATGAACAAAATTTTATTAAGCTTATTGTTTGAAATGTCTGAAAGAATAACCCCACGAAATTAATGACATCACTTACGGTTCACTCTGTAGACCACTGCATGATTAATAGAGCAATGATAGAATACTGCTAGGGGGGAAACTGGAGTATCCCGCGAAAACCTATCAGCAAGTACCGTCTTTGTCCACCACAAATTCCACTTGGACCTGGCGGGACTCGAACCCGGGTTAAGGCACAAAAAACCGGGAACGGAAACGACAATGAGAACGAGAACGGAAATATTGTTAAAATAAATGTATTCAAATGTGAGCATTCACAATTAACTATTGTGAATGATCATATTTAAATACATTTATTTAACATTATTTTCGTTCTCGTTGTCGTTTCCATTCCCGGTTTAATGTGAACCAGCCTTTACTTGTGTGGAAAAATCAACGTAAAATTAGGCTTAAGAGGGTAAGATAGAATAACAAAAACAGGGTAATATAAATAAAAAATAAGAATAAGGATCTTCTTTCTATAGGTTTCTTAATGGCCACAAAAAGTAACATAGAATTTTGGAAAAATCTAAGTTAGAAACGTGGCAACCCTGTCCATGTCCCGCTCTTGCAGGCGCCATTCGCCACACGAAGCAATATAATCGCCAGTGGCGAGGCGCTGTGACTTTGCAAGTCCGACCGACATCACCGAATCACCGAAACTGCTCACTACTTATCCTTAATGAAGATCTTCAAGTTTTTGTGTAACAACAGATTGTAATGGCATGCGAGACGGTCATTAGTCTTGGATTGTGTGGCACATTAGTCACGTTACTATGGTCACCGAGTACGTAAATAACCTCACTCAAGAGCGACTTCATCATAACTTCTTAGCCACAGCAGAAATATTCAGTTCACCTGCCGCAGATTTTCAGTACCACTCTCCTGGACATTGCTTCATTATCATAACCAACCGCGGCTCGTGATGTTAAAATGTTGGGTGGTTCTGACGCACACAGACCTATAGGCTACAGATATTGTTCCATAAGCAGATTTCCAAGTTAGGGTCCCTGTCGGAGAAATGCAGGTTAACCGATAGCGGAGTATTTGGCGAAGATGGAGGGAACAGGCAAGGCCTTGTCTACTTTTTCAATCTACCGGATCTATCCTTGCGCTCTCTGTCAAGGTCTGCTTGGAGATTTCGTACGTACTAGCATTGAAGCTGGGAGAGTTGGAAGAACATGAAATTACTGCGGTGTCGAAAACGATATTTAACTGAACAAATTTTTAAATGTACGATATTATTTATTACACGAAAATAAAAAAACCCTTACATGAAAAAAAAAATATATATATATGTTTTTTGAACAGACAAAATGCGTTATAATGACATGATTTCGAAACATCTATATTAAAAATATATAACACTTAAATTCGACTGTTGATCAGATTTTTTATATTCGACAGATATTGGAGAAAAAAATGGGAGTATAAGGGTACAGTGCATCAGTTATTTATAGATTTCAAAAAGGCGTATGACTCGGTTAAGAAAGAAGTTTTATATAATATTCTTATTGAATTTGGTATTCCCAAGAAACTAGTTCGATTAATTAAAATGTGTCTTAGTGAAACTTACAGCAGAGTCCGTATAGGCCAGTTTCTATCTGATGCTTTTCCAATTCACTGCGGGCTAAAGCAGGGAGATGCACTATCACCTTCACTTTTTAACTTCGCTCTAGAGTACGCCATTAGGAAAGTTCAGGATAACACAGAGGGTTTGGAATTGAACGGGTTACATCAGCTTCTTGTCTATGCGGATGACGTGAATATGTTAGGAGAACATCCACAAACGATTAGGGGAAACGCGGAAATTCTAGTTGAAGCAAGTAAAGCGATTGGGTTGGAAGTAAATCCCGAAAAGACAAAGTATATGATTATGTCTCGTGACCAAAATATAGTACGAAATGGAACTATAAAAATTGGCGATTTATCCTTCGAATAGGTGGAAAAATTCAAATATCTGGAAGCAACAGTAACAAACATAAATGACACTCGGGAGGAAATTAAACGCAGAATAAATATGGGAAATGCCTGTTATTATTCGGTTGAGAAGCTTTTGTCATCTAGTCTTCTGTCAAAAAATCTGAAAGTTAGAATTTATAAAACAGTTATATTACCGGTTGTTCTGTATGGTTGTGAAACTTGGACTCTCACTTTGAGAGGAACAGAGATTAAGGGTGTTTGAGAATAAGGTTCTTAGGAAAATATTTGGGGCTAAGAGGGATGAAGTTACAGGAGAATGGAGAAAGTTACACAACGCAGAGCTGCACGCATTGTATACTTCACCTGACATAATTAGGACCATAAAATCCAGACGTTTGAGATGGGCAGGACATGTAGCACGTATGGGCGAATCCAGAAATGCATATAGTGTGTTAGTTGGGAGATCGGAGGGCAAAATACCTTTGGGGAGGCCGAGACGTAGATGGGAAGATAATAATAAAATGGATTTGAGGGAGGTAGGATATGGTGGTAGAGACTGGATTAATATTGCTCAGGATAGGGACCAATGGCGGGCTTATATGAGGGCGGCAATGAACCTCCGGGTTCCTTAAAAGCCAGTAAGTAAGTAAGTAACACTTAAATTCAAATTAAGAATAAAAGAAATATATTGCAGACTACGCTATTTAAATTACTATCACATTTTTTACTGATATATTTTAATTACTTACTTATTTACTTAACTATGGCTTTTAAGCAACCCGGAGGTTCATTGCCGCCTTCACATAAGCCCGCCATCGGTCCCTATCCTGAGCAAGATTAATCGTCTGTATCATCACATCCCACCTCCCTCAAATCCTTTTTAATATTATCTTCCCATCTACGTCTCGGCCTCTCCAAAGGTCTTTTTCCCTCCGGTCTCCCAACTAACACTCTATATGCATTTCCGAATTCGCCCATTCGTGCTACATGCCCTGCCCATCTCAAACGTCTGGATTTAATGTTCCTAATTATGTCAGGTAAAGAATACAATGCGTGCAGTTCTGTGTTGTGTAACTTTCTCCATTCTCCTGTACTTCATCCCTCTTGACCTCAAATATTTTCCTAAGAACCTTATTCTCAAACACCCTTAATCTCTGTTCGTCTCTCAAAGTGAGAGTCCAAGTTTCACAACCATACAGAACAACCGGTAATATAACTGTTTTATAAATTCTAACTTTCAGATTTTTTGACAGCAGACTAGATGACAAAAGCTTCTCAACCGAATAATAACAGGCATTTCCCATATTTATTCTGCGTTTAATTTTTTCCCGAGTGTCATTTATATTTGTTACTGTTGCTGCAATATATTTTAATTATCTTGTGATTTGATGATATTTAATTTTAATTCATTTTATTCTCAGTTGTTTAGTCAACTGTCCGAAGGAAGACAGGTCTGAACCCCACAAGTGATACCAAGAAGGCATCACTTATGAGGCAACTATTCCAGGAGATAATGGGATAGGGTGGTCAGTTCATTTCCCCGTCCATTGCACACATCGCCCATTAGCTACATATTATAATAGGCAGACTTCAGATGCATACAAACAATTTGTTCTTCCTCTGACACATATCATCAAGTGAGATGTACTGCCTTATAAGTTATAACAGATGTACATATCAGCCAGAACCTCAATCAGTGACATAATTCTCAGTTTACTCTTTTATTACTAAGTTAACCTAGAATACTTTCATTGAAGCTTCTTACTAATGTTATTTTCATTTTAAGTCTTAATATTATCTTTCTTTCTTGGAAATAATAGGGCCCACATTAAGGTACTGTATGCTCAATTCCTCCCCTCCTCCGAACACCAATTTTACTCGTACGGGGGTTAGATTTATATTAATAGAACATATTCTTATCTAAAAGTTGTTCCTTTAATATTAATATTATTGTTTTAAGACAAGTTTTCCTTCAACCCATTAAGGGCAAATGCTAGTTAAATTTCGGCAAATATCTCAATTTCGGTGGAGAATATATTGAAAAATAGTTCAACAATTGCTATATCTGTTCCGATAAATATTTCCATGAAATTGCATTTTCTTTCTGTAAACTGCCCCAGGAAAACTTACTTTCTAGACAGCCCTCGTAATTGCGCTCGAGTGGCAAAAATTTGTGTAAGCACTTGTTTTGACAACATTAACATGGTGGAAGGAAAAAAATTCACTTTTTTTTTCTGCCCCCATGAGAATGTTTACTTGTCAGCCAGTGATCTCTTTCGCCACAATTCGTTCAGCTCGCAACTATACTAGCTTCATCGTGGATTTTGCGTTTTCATTTTGTTACAGCTTATTTAATCAACAGATAGGCTACATGTCTTGTCCACACCTGGGGAGTAACGGTTAGCGCGTCTGGCCGCGAAACTAGCGAGCCCGGGTTTGATTCCCGGTCGGGGCAAGTTACCTGGTTGAGATTTTTTTCCGGGGTTTTCCTTCAACCCAATATGAGCAAATGCTGGGTAACTTTCGGTGCTGAACCCCGCACTCATTTCACTGGCATTATCATCTTTATTTTATTCAGACGCTAAATAATGTAAGATGCTGATAAGTAGTAGTAGGGTTTAAGAAGGGCGCGTCATCTACTATGGCTATTTGCACCCTTATCTAAAATTCTTAATGTAACAAATACATAAATAATATAATAATCAGAGTGCTAAAAGAATTAAAAAGCGTTGTCACGATAAAACGAGGCACACAAGATGCTGATAAAGCGTCATAAAATAATCTACTAAAATAAAAAAAAAAATATACATGTCTTTATTTTCAGAACTTCTTATTGTAGTAGATAGTAAAAAAAGGTAAAGGTATCTCCGTAACATGCCATGAAGCCACTTGGGGGGGGGGGCATGGAGGTAGAGCCCCATGTTTTCCATGACCTCGGCACTAGAATGAGATGGTGTGGTCGGCACCACGTTCTGACCGCCTTTTACCCCCGGGAAAGACTCGGTACTCAATTTTATAGGAGGCTGAGTGAACCTCGGGGCCGTTCTGAAAGTTTGGCAACAAGAAAAAAATCCTGTCACCACCTGGGATCGAACCCCGGACCTTCCAGTCCGTAGCCAGCTGCTTTACCAACTGAGTATAGTAGATAGTATGCTTTCATTTTGTTTCACACGATGTAGTAATTTTTACTGTCGGTTTGTTCGCCACTAATCTCAACAGGACTTCTTTGGAATCGAACCCGTGCCCTTCAGTGAGAAACCGCTCAGCTGGGCTACTCCCCTACAGTTGCATGATGCTACTTATTCCCCTGATTTCGGAGACTGGATACAGACTATACGTCACGTATTTGAGTGGAATAAGAACACGTATCATAATGCTGTGTGCTACATGAATATCAGAAATGTCTTGGACTGTTGTCAGCCCTTAAATCACATAAATGTTTGAAGCAACATCAAGTGTTGTGAGCACGTCGATACACTGGCACCTCTCTTCATTTGCATGTGGCTGAGGTTAAGGATGTGAGGCGACGTCCTCTGACTAGGCCGTTATTAACCCACCTTCACCGGGCTCCGATAAAATCTAAAGATGGCCAGAGGGATAGCGTCATTGTTCTATCACAGCCTGGCTGCCAAACTTAACCAACGCACGATATTCCGATATTACGAGGTCAGGCGCGTGTGTTTTGTTCCGTTGGCCCTAGAAACCGCAACATTACTTGTCTTCATGTATTACTAAGGAGTCTTTACTCTAAGCTCTTGATATCGGTCTCTAGGCCAATAATTCTGCAGCAATTGTGCATGATTGGCTTCTGGAGAGTTAAAAGAACATCTCAATACGTGATTTATAGTTAAATTAACAATGGAAGTGTGATTTAGAAGAGGAGTATATGAAGGAAAGAGGGATACAAGAAAGTAAAAAACCTAAAAAAAAAGAAGAAAGAAGAGAAGAAAAGAAAAGGGAGACAAAAGAATAAAGCACAAAAAAGCAAGAGAAAAAATGGACAGAGACAGAACGGATTGAAAACAGAAAGACACAAAGGAAAATGAAATAAACTAGGAAAGAAACATAAAGAAAAGACGAACTAAAATCAAAGACCAAAAGTTGAGGTAATTAAAAGAGGAAGAAAGCTAGAAAGAAACATAATGTCAGGAAAAATGAAAGGAAAGGGAACTGAAGGAAGTAAAGAAATAATGCGAAAGAAAGTAAGAGCAAAAACAAATAAAGAAAACCAAAGAAAGGAGAAAGATAGAAGTAAAAAGGATAAAAAAACAAAGGGAGTGAAGAAAAAGAAAGGAAAACAAAAAATAAAACAAGAAAGAACGAAAGGAAAGATAAGGAAAATAACGAAACGGAAAATAAAAAGGAAATATTGAAAGAGAAAAGGAAAAGAAATGGAAGATGAAAGGAAAAAAAGGAAAATAAAATGAAAAGAACGAACACAAAGGAAAAGGAAAGAGAAAAAGGAAGAGAGAGTACGGAAAAGAAAAGAAATAAGAGAGAACGAAAGAGAAATAAAGGGAAAGAACGAAAGAAAAAGGGAAAGAAAAGAAATAATCAAGAAAAGGAACGAAGGAAAATAAAGGGAAAGAACGAAAAAAAAAGTTAGGGAAAGAACGAAACAATAAGTAAGGCAAACAAAAGATATAAGCAAAAAAAAGGGACGAAAAAAATAAAGGAAAAGAACGAAAGAGAAAAGGGAAATAAATAAATAAAAGTAAATAATAAATCAATAAAAGAGGAGAAAGAGAAGGAAAAAGAACGAGAAAGAACAAAAGACATTGAAATGAGAAAATAAAGAAACAGAAAGAAAAAAGTAAATACCGGTACTGAAAAAGGAGAAACAGGAAAAGGAAGATGATAGAAAAAGAAAATTTAATAAAAGAGAGATAATAAAAGCATGATGAAGAGAAAAATAGAAACATTAAAAAGATATAAAAGAAGAAAACATAGAAAAGAAGAAAAAGGAAAAAGAGAAAATCGATAGAAAAGAAAAATTAGAATGAAAGAGAAAGAAAAAAGTAGAAACAGAGAGATAAGAGAAGTAAATAAAGAAGAGGAAATGGAATAAGGAAAAAAGTAACGTTGAAGTAGAAGAAATGCATAAACAAGAGAAGAAACGAAAAAGGTGAGAAACAAGAAAGAGAAAGGACGGCAGCAAAAAATTGAGACTAAGAAAGAAATAAATTAAAAAGAAATCACGCAAAGAAAGAAGAAAATAAAATAAGGCAAAAACTACGAAAGAAATAAACAAAAGAAGAAAGAAAGAAACATGGATGGCTGTAGCATTAAGTGAATGTTAAGTGAATCAGTTATTTAATTAATCACATACAGTAACATAAAGGCACGCGTGATTCTTGGGTCCTTGAAAATCGTAATGGGCGTGGCTGAAGCCCCAAGCCCGGAAGCCACTCCGAGATTCGCTGTCTCACTGGCGGAACTCTGAAAAAAGGGCGAAAATGGGACGTAACCGACTAGAATACGTGTCATCCCTCTTGAGCAGTGGTACTAATTACATGGCCCGCGGGCCGCATGAAGTTCTTTAAAACATTTATTGCGATTCTTGAACTAATTTGACTTACTATTCTTATATTCTTTTTCTGAAGAGTAGGCCTATTTTATCCGTAAAAATGAGTAACTGAAGAAAACGTTGGTTACCCCGCATCATTACTGCCAGTGTATGAGTTCGCGCAAATGTGTTCTAAAAAAAAAGTTGTCATGTTTCATATACTGTACTTGTTATGTCTTGATATAATAATGGGTTATAAACGTTTTTATCTTAATAGACATTAAAATAGCGTGCATTCAAATTCTGATAACGAATATACAAAACATTCTCAATCAAGAATAAAAAAACTGAAAATGTTAAAAATGTCCGTAATAGCTGAACAGAAATTCACTGCACTACATAAAAGCGAATTGACAACATCATCGTTCCACACTAAGCTAATCCGAAAATCTGGTTAATCCGAACAAAATTATTTTAAGAAAAAACCAAATTTATTGTAATAGTACAAAGTAGAGGAAAGAAAAAAGTATGAATTCACTCAATTTCTTTTACTTAAAAAAATATAGGCTATATGAAAATAGCACATTCAAGGGTACTTACAACAATTAGTGTTTTCTGTACATAATTTACACATCTGTCATGCTCATAAAATCAATAATTTTCTGTTGTAATGAAGTGAACCTGTTGACTGTGGTTCTAAAAATAGCAACAGGGTACTCCCACCACCGTCTCTCAGCGCTCGCGAATAGCATGCATTGCATTACAGGAAATATTTCGGTTAATACGAAAATCTTGTAATCCGAATAGGTCTTTGGTCCCAATTAGTTCGGAATAACGAGACTCTACTGCAGTAGAAATTGAGCCATTTACAGATGCGGAGATTGTTGAGAATGACTTATAGCTGTGATACTTTCTTTTATAAATAATTTACAATTTTGAAACAGACTACAGAGAAATAAAACAACAAATCAACCTGCTCGTAGTATCGATTTTACAAAATAGTAGTACAGTTTGCCCTTTAACTTCAAAATACCAGTAGTATGTAACTGTTAGTTCTGTTACTTTATAAAATAATAATAATAATAATAATAATAATAATAATAATAATAAAGATAATAATAATAGGCCAAATAATTTAATAATTACAAATCTGCTCATTTTGTTAAGCTTCAATACTGTGAAATGCATTGTGGGTCTCGGCAAATTACTATATCTCACTTTTGGCCTTCCTCTAATTTCTAGTGAGTACAACTGATAATGAGAATGACATTACAAAATTATTGGAAAAAAGTTTTCTTGCATCAAATTAAACGTACGCAGACGATATCTATACTAATAATAAATCTGCAGCCGAAATTTTTCTGGTAATTTTCGATTTTCCAAAAATAATTGGTCCTAACATATATAATTAACCACCCTGAAACCGAAAATCGCATTTTTGAAATTTTTGTTTGTATGTCTGTCTGTATGTTTGTTACCTTTTCAAGCGATAATGGCTGAACCGATTTATGTGAAAATTGGAATATAAATTAAGTTCGTTGTAACTTAGATTTTAGGCTATATGGTATTCAAAATACTTTATTTAAAAGGGGGGTTATAATGAGGCCTGAATTAAATAAATCGAAATATCTCGCTTATTATTGATTTTTGTGAAAAATGTTACATAACAAAAGTTTGTTTAAAAATGATTTCCGATAAGTTTTATTCTTTACAAAATTTTGATAGGACTGATATTTAATGAGATAAATGAGTTTTAAAATTAAAATAACGCCATCTAAGACGGTGCAATGAATTAAGAACAAATAACTTCGTCTATAAGAGGCCTTGGACAACAACAATCGAAAAAGGGGCCTTAGCCATCAACAATCGAAAGCTATTAAACATAGCCTACAGACAATGTTTCTGTGTTTGTATGAAGTAATATCAGAAGCTAAATTAACCGATTTGTATAATTAATTATTATTTCACCATTGGAAAGTGTAGTTTCTCTAGATGGACATAATGCTATAATGTTATTACAGTAACGTCTGAGTAAATCGAGGACAGGTAAGATTAAAATAGCTTCTTATGCACAGAAAATTTGATAGGCTATTTTGTACATTCGTTTTCTGTATTTCTTAAAATAATATTTATGTACACTCATTTTAATCTCAGAACATTAACGAACAACAAGAGTGTATTGATTTAGTATGCAGTAATAGTACGTTAGCTTAGCAATCCATTATTTTATTATTCAATGCTCAATTGAATCGTGTTAAAATACATAAAATATATATGCAATAAATGCAATGCAAAAAAATTGGGTAATGAGCGAAGCAGATTATCTTGCGCTGTTGTAAAAGTTGTTCCCTGGATCAAACGTCCTATTTTAATTATGTAATTACTTTATATTTATTTCTAACAGGTTCAGCGGAGCGCACGGGTACGGCTAGTACACAATAAATGAAGGGATTAAAAAAAAAAGAACCATAGTCCAAAACAATGAAAATTTTAAATAGCCTATTAATCATATAGTGAACGTATTGTAGCAGACATCTACTGAATTAGTTGTTGGGGGAGACACAATGGGCCTATGTTATAAGATTGGAAATTTTCAGTAGTCTTCATAAAACAACAATAGTCCAAAGACTTTTTCGTGAAAACAGTCATTATCCAGCCAGGACGATGGGGGTAACATTTATAAATATCCCATTCACATCATCTTGAAGCATTTATCTATACAGTCGACCTCGGTAGCGCAGTTGGTATAGCGCTGGCCTTCTATACTCGGAGTTGCGTGTTCGATCCTGGCCGAGGTCGATGGCATTTAAGTGTGTTTAAATGCGACTAGCTCATGTCAGTAGATTTACTGGCATGTAAAAGCACTCCTGCGGGACAAAAATTTCGGCACACCGGCGACGCTGATATAACCTCTGTGTGTCGTCAAATGAACCATATATTTTTTTATCTATACAATTTTAGTCCCGCGCCGTGGCGTCGCGGTCTAAGGCATCCTGCCTAGGACTCGCGTTACGGAATGCGCGCTGGTTCGAGTCCTCATGGGGGAAGAAATTTTCTCATGAAATCTCGGCCAGTGTATGGGACCGGTGCTCACCCAGCATTGTGATGCACTTGGGGAGCTACGATAGGTAGCGAAATCCGGTTGCGAATACCAGCTATAACGGCTGGGGAGATCATCGTGCTAACCACACGACACCTCCATTCTGGTTGGATGATCGTCCACCTGTGCTGTGGCATGTGGGCGTGAGGCCAGCAGCCGGCTGGTCGGTCTAGGCCCTTCACGGGCTGTAGCGCCACGGATTATTATTACACAATTTTAAGCTGTGTTCGCAGTACTGCTTCTTACGCGGCAAAATCCACCTCAGAGAAAAATATTTTGGCACCGTATTAGTTATGGACTCATCTTTAGGTGCAGAAGTAATCCCATGAAAGAAACATAAGCAACGAAAGGAGAAGAAACAGGAGATTAAAGGAGATGCACATTTCATCCACAACAGAGTATTTTTCTTGAAACAATCATTGTCCACAGTTAACTGCATTTGTATAGGTATTTCTGTGAAGCAGTTGAAATTATAAATGTACTTCAGTTTTCCGAAGTTTCTACAACACCTTAAGAAATGGCATGATAAATGTCATAACTGAAGTGTCAACAACAGCCATGCCAGATAGGTTTTTGCTTTTTCTAAAAATCTACATTTTTGGACTGTTTTTTTAATCTGGCCTCAATGAAAACTTCAACACATAAGAGAGCCATGCGTATCTTAGGTTGGTATACACAAAGCAAGGAACAAACAACCAGACTCTGGCCAGAGAGGAGTCGAAACCTCAGCTACTGAGTACACCGGTGAAATAAAGCTTCCGGAGTCGGGATTTCTGTGTCTTTGAAGAGCTCACCTTAGCAGTCAGGACCGACAATATCAATAGCAGGTGCACATTATCGCGCAGATAGACATCAAAAGAATGGTGTGGCATGACAAGTGTACAGAATTTGCAAGCAAGTCGGCTCTCAATACAAAAAGGCCACAAGTGCAAGTCACTTTCAACACGAGTCTAGACGCATCGTGGGTGTAGAAACCAAGAAGTTCTGTCTCCTCCCATTCAAGCGAACTGCATTGCTCAATCGTAAGGCCAGCTGGCTATGCCGTGTGCAGCACAGTGGGTTTACATTCTCAGTCTTACTAATAAACCGTGTATAGTTTTTATACGAGACTTATGCAGAGTTGAGACAGAAAATGTTACTAATAAACCGTGAATAAGCTATGAATGCATAAACAGGCTGTAACTATACAATGGGAATTACTTTGCTGTAGTTATATACACGAAACCCCTTGTTTAAGCGTTGTATATAGCGAAAAAATGGCCGCCCCTCTAACAGCTGATCGTATCGACTGTCATTTTATGATGATGTTTACCTTGTAACCACAGAAGAACAAACCAAAGATCATAGAATTATTAGAATAATATTGCTGTAGCTTGTACTCTTTGACCAAAATGTAGTGTGGTAATCGATTAGAGCCAGTTGTACTATCGATATTTAACACGCCACACTAGAGCGCTCTACCGGATGCAGTAGAGAACCTCAGATATTCTATTACCTTTCGTAACGAAGTAATGACGAAACTATGACGTAGCTGCGTAACAGTTATACTGTTATACACGACGCATGTAATGATTATCAGTCATGAATTTACAGACGACTTATAAACGAGTTACTCATTGTATAAGTATAAGACAGTTAAACGTCTGTATATAGAGTTTTTATTAGTAAGACCGTCTGTGCATAGGATATTAATAAAACTGTTTAAGATTTACGTACCGTGGTTTAAATTCCTGAGTTTTTAATATCATGACATCTGCACAAGGATTACAGATAATCTAATCACGATTGTTAATGAGAGATTTTTTACTTCGCCATTTAACGACGCTGTATCAACTACTAATCCCCATTTCAGTTTAGTTGATAGGACTTTCCCATCTACTCTCACTCTCTACCATCAGTGATACTACTGTCCATCTCAGTAACGTTCGACTAATTGAATTTCAACACAGTGACACATTTTATTATTGAAAGTGTTTATCGGTAGTCTGTATTGCGAAAGTCTGTACTAAGCATTTATATTTCATTTTATTGCTGTTTATAGCAACTGGCACATTAAAAAGCTACTGACAACAGAAGATAAATGTTTTCTTCACCGCTAGTTGCTACTCTACAGCATACACAATGGGATTATCTGCACTGTTCACTCCCCCTGACTTCATAACATAAACTAACATTCCTTATATTAGTTGAAAATATTGTAAGAACGACACTAAAATATACTAAAACATGTAATTGTCAAACACTGTATTTTGTGTCACTGTATTTTATATTCACTAATGCGCTTTATTTAATATTTTATTTTCTTGTGTGTACAGCTTAGGGGGTGCAGGTATAAGAAGTAACAGTTACCGGTCTGTCACTGACGGACTCAGGGCAAGTAGAAGGGGAAAGAAATGCCTTCGCATTCTCTCAACTTGTATAAAATGTCGTTTAGATCATTTAGCGTCGATGGAACTTGTGATAGTAAGATGTTATTTAGCGGGATAGGTGTAAAAATATCCGTAATTTGTCATCAATGTAAAAAATGGAACATATTTCTACAACATATTATATAGCCTAAACAATGTTTTCAATAATTGTTACTTGGCTTTCCAGGCTAACATCGTGTATTGCGTTCGGTAATTAGAAGTCTTTGTATTAGGTCTTCATTTCTTCTATCCTTTTAAATGATACGCCGACCATGTTTCCGCGTGTTGCTTAGCTACTAGCCGCGCCGATACAGATGCCAGAGTTTACTAGTCATCAAAGGCTACCGACGGTTTTCAATATTTGCATTTTGTCGTTATATTTACTATAGGTCCCATCGGCATCTTTTGTCTTAGGCTATATTTTTTTGCCGAATTCTTTATATCAGTACGCGGCTCTTGAACTAATATTACTATTACTATTCTTTTTCTGATATATATAGACACACAGATCCCGCCTAGGACTCACGTTACGGAATGCGCGCTGGTTCGAATCCTTATAGGGGAAGAAATTTTCTCATGAAATTTCGGCCAGTGTATGGGACCGCTGCCCACCCAGCATCGTGATGCACTTGGGGAGTTACGATAGGTAGCGAAATTCGGTTGCGAATACCAGCTATAACGACTGGGGGATCATATGCTAACCACACGATACCTCCACTCTGGTTGGATGATCGGCCACCTCTGCTTCGGCATGTGGGCGTGAGGCCAGCAGCCGGCTAGTCGGTCTAGGCCCTTCACAGACTGTAGCGCCATGGATTATTATTATTATTATATATATATATATATATATATATATATACACACAGAGAACAGATTACACGTGAAATAAAATTACAAATCATCCTGCCCGTATTGATATAATTTTGCAGAACAGTTGCAGAGTCCGCCCTTCAACTTTAAAATACCAGTAGGCGTAATATATGTCGTCTTAATTACGTGAAATAATAATAAAATGAGTAATAATAATAATAATAATAATAATAATAATAATATGCCAAATTAAAAATCCGCGCATTTTCGTTAAATTTCAATACTTACTGTCAAATGCATTATGGCTCTCAGCAAATTACTATTTCTTATTTTTGGCTCTCCTCCAATTCATAGCGAGTAGGCCTACCACTGCTTTATTGTATATCATTGTGGTAATGGATAATGTCTTTGTGCGTAATGCCGACTTCGTTTAATTTCCTTTATCCGCTGAGAGAAAAAGTCGTCCTCTTCACAAAGGCCAATATTAAAAGAGAGAACACAAAATGTTTTGTCCCTTTTGAGAACTTCTTTGGACACTTTCCCAGTGGCGGCACCTTTGTCTTTTACTACACACTCCTAGATTACTCATGATCACATTGTGATCTGATAGTGTAGAAATAATTAAAAGCATGGAATGACATAATCAAGTTCAGTTCACAGCTTTCCGAAGAGCTCATAGGGGGTTTTTAATCAGTGATCTTGTAAGATTCTTTATTAAAAAAAAAAGCTTGAAGACTACATGTGGTACACAGAAATACCTTTGGACAGTAAGTATGATGATCGCTCTCTTGTAGCGTGAATTTACTTAAGTGTTGTTCGGGGTAACGAGAGGTTCACACGGGGTAATATTAAGCATCGAGGGCCGAGGATAAAGTTACGGGGTTAGGTACAGCTTACAGCAGTAAAATGTTTGGAAATATTCAACATTTTTCTCTCCATTACTGTAACTTGTGCAATAATGAAAATTGGTGTCTTTAAAACACTGTCCTGTTATATGAAAAAATATTTTTACGATTTAAAAAATTATTTATTTATGATATTTTTTTTTTTTTTTTTTTTTACAAATTCAAAATGGTTGCAATTCACTGAGCAGTGATGAAGCGTTTCCCTCATATTTGATAAACTTGTTAACTTTTTCATGTTCTCTCTCTTTTATTTTATTACTGACACTCATGTTTACAATATCGTGCTCTTTCAATAATATATATTTTTTTGTGTTAGAAGAAAGTACTGATACTTGACCATTTTTTGAATGAATTTATTTTTTATTAGACAATCTATCAAAAGTAGAGAAGTGATCTTGCACCATATTGTAGATATAACATGCATAAATACACACAAAAAATTTCATCACAGAATGTTGGATAGTTTTTTTAGTTATGTGGGAAATGCTTTATCAGTGCACAGTGAAATTAATTTTGAAAAATAAATAAATCGTAAAAATATTTTTTTCATATAGCAGAAGGACAATGTTTTACACATACTAAATTTCGTTATTGTATAAGATACAGTTAATGGAAGAAATATTTCCAAAATTTTACTGCTGTCAGTTGTACCTAACCCCTTAAGTCGTAGCAGTGACGTATCAGTATGTCACGAAGTGACATATTACCTAGGAAGCTATTAGCTACGGCTTAGCGATAGAGTCTTTCTTCTCGTTACAAAGACCGGGCTTCGAATCTCTCTATGTAAAACGCAGGCGTGTAAACACAGCGCACACGATGATTCCCAAGCTATTCCGTACAGGGATTTAGTCTCTGAAAAGCGACCAATTTCCGTCTTAAAGAGTGTAGAACATTTTGTGGCTTGATAATTAAAAACACAGAACACAGCGTCTTCAAGTAGCCTACATAGAAGAATATGTAACTTATTAATTTACTTCTATGAAAATGATTTATTACATTCGCGTAGAAAATCGTGTAAAATTAGTTTTCTACACAATGTAAATTACGTGTAATTCACGTAAAATATATGTCGTGCAATTTACACGGCCAGCCCTGACCAAGATACCTCTCTTACAGCATTGTTGCTAAGTTGCAAATTTTGTAACTCTGGAGAAACAGATGAAACGAACTTTTATTCTAGGTATATATATTTGTTTATGCTCGACCATGCCGAAATGTAGTAATTATACACCTGGTAGCAGACCTTTAATGCATGTCATTAAAGTACACCTACTCATTAAAGATCAGGTCTTTCAGCCAATGACGACTCAGGTTACAACTGTTCAGCCAATGACAGGTCAGCTTTGTACCGTTATAAAACCGCAAGTATCGATTATTCTCGGATATGCAATCGAAAGAGAATTAGCGAATAGTCACGGAGGCTGGAAATCCAATACTGTCGCAGAAGGTTATGTTCTGTTACTATAATAATTACCGTTAATTGTAAATAATATTCAAATAAATTCAATTTGTCATCTCGTTTTTCAATGTCTAATTTAATTCCAATGTTATCTCTGTAGGTTCTTATGGCCTAGCAAGGTCAATGTGGACATCTGTTCCTCGGAAAAAATCAATATTTTCGCGTCTGCGCACATCTCACAACATACGGGACATTGCTCCAGGTCAGATACAATAAAATTAATAATATCAAGTTAGAAATATGGTCGAGCATAAAAAGTCGTATGAAACTCGCCTATAATGGTAATTAAGAAGCTCGTATGAAAATTATGAAACTCGCTTGCGCTCGTTTCATAAATATCCATACTCACTTCTTAATTACCTTCATTATAGGCTCGTTGCATAATGTACTAATGCCGTCTAATGAATTTCGTTATCTGCTGCTGTCAATGTGTAGTTATTCACCTCACTGCTGTTGACCGGGATTACATATCATGCACGCCTTCTAAACTTTACAATGAAAGAAATGGCCGTGGAGTAGATAACCTAAAACTCTGCACTGTATCGAGAAAATCTTTCCAGAGAGTTTTCAATTATCAACTTTCGTTTTAGTGTAACTTGTATTTAAATTACCAAGCCTAACAGAATTAAGTACAAAGGCTTTAAAGGCCTTTAATAGATTTCACAACGAAAACAAATGCAATTTGAAACGCACTTGTTATGCTTTTACCTAGATGTCATCACGGTATCTCTTCTAAAAATCTTTTGAAGATGTTACTTGGAGTATATCGAACATCCCCTCTTGAAGAACCCCCTTGGAAGAAAAAAAAATAGAAGAGTCCGTAAGCCAAAGGGTACGTGCTTCGGCATAATTTAATACAGCCCCCCTCCGTACTTCTCTCTCTCCAACTTATTCTTTGAAGGGTTGAAAACATGTTTCAAAGTTTCGGAACACAGTGGTAGGTTTGCCTGTATCAGAAGAGCTTCTTTCTAGGGGGTTCTTCTTCAATTCCACCCCCTGCAAAGCTTCCTGAAAGTATGATATAACCCACCCTTTATGTATATAGAGAAAGGGATAGGGGTGAATCTGAAAGGGCTATTTAGCAAATCGATGGTCGAACAGGATTGTTAGTAGAAAGAGAGTGGAGAGAGAGGGGGAGAGTGAGAGAAAGAGAGAGAGAGAGGCAGTGGAAGGGATCGGCACCTTGCAGAAGATATAGTTACACAGTCAGGAATAAAAAAAGAAAAGAGAGGAAAGAAAAATACCCGTCGAGAAGGCGTATTAAATTGGAATGGCCCGTTAAAAATGAAATATGTATGTTTTTAAATACACAACCGATAGGGTTCTAGTTTAATGTTTCTGTTGAAATGACCTAAATAACAGAACACCCGACGGACAGACAGACAGCTCAGAAATAATTTACAGTTTATATACTGCACCCTAATGAGTTCTTCGGGCCGATGGCATGCGGTTCATGCACTGGCTCTGAATAATCGATCCGAAGGGTATGCCACGCGGCCAGTAATTTATTTTGAAAATGGGAGTGGTGCACTCCATAACACAGATACGTCGAACTTGGGTTGTGAATACTAATGCTTGATACTAGGGATTGTTTTTGGGTCTGAACTACGAATTGAAGGCTGACACAACAAAACAAAACCTCTCTGAACATCTAAAATAGACACTGTGAGATTCACAGTAGCCTCCTATATCAGGCATGTCAATTGATGCCCACAGGAACAAGCGCGCGCTTTAGAGCCCAGGAGAGCCTGAGCGCTTTACAGCGGAAAGGAAAGAGACAGACGAAAGAGGTGGTGTATATACCGCTTGGTCGAGCTATATACAGGGATGGCCAGCACTGATTCCATAGATAAAGGGAAGACAACTTATTAAAACTGTATCCATGTTAATTTTTAGATTTGCCTGAGAAGTATAAGTGCATTATAAGAATGTAAGTTTTAATTTTAATGCTCATTTTTCACAAGTTTGATTTTTTTATTCAAAAGAAATATTTTCTCAACTTTTCGTATAGAAAAGTGAAATTTTCAGGTATAGGCCTATTTATTTAGTAGCCTTACATAATGTTTTCGTAAATCTAACATACCGTATATACGTATTACTGAAGATAGTGTATTGAAAATATTCGCATGGAAATTGTTTGTAAGGAAATGAATTAACAAAGCAACTACTGTTACATCATAAGCAAAAGATACGTGCCCATGTGTTGTAAAAATGTCAGCTCTATAGCTTCAGCAGATTTCGAGAAAATAATTTAATATTTTGATGACAGGAAGTTGCTCACAAATATCACCTTAAAAGCATAATGCGATAAGAGTTTTCTTATGTAATATTAGTTACACTTAAAACAGATACAGTACCTAGGTAACTTTGCTTTGTACTGTAATATTGTTTTGATCAGTTTATTGATTACTTTTGTAAGGCTAAAGATACCATCAATATAAATTCCAACTTATCATGTCATACTCAATCTCTTTCTTTGGAATATCACTTTCTTTAAGAATGATGTGTTTCAGCCATTTAATAGAGTATAATATTATACTACTATGGAATTTAAGTGAATATTCCTTCTTAACTCTCTATTATGTTATTAAGATTTAAAACACAAGTGCAATATTAAGAAATCAGTGTTAGTACTTTTGTTTTACAGACAATATAAATAATATTAAACAGAAAGAAGCCATATAAAAATAACGACATAAAATTTCACGTTCCGTTTGAAGTTTGTGCACCACTGTTTTCTTAATCCAACGGGTTGCTTATTCATATACACAACCCTTCCTCTTTCCATACTTAGCGCTTGCTGCCCGCGCACGACGTCAAGGTCAGAAAAATACGCTTGCTTTGACATCACTGTCCTATATGGTGAGACTTGAGAGTTGGGGGGAATTTGCTCATATATCTAGAAGTCACTGCTTCATTCCACAGAATGGGAGCAATTCGGTTTACTTATCTCTATTCCATATTAAGGAAGTCTGTGAAACCTTCGTCTTACTGTTCTAGTAGAAACCTGCACTTCTAACCTAAGCGACGAGCAGTAATTTTATTGTTGCCGGTTTACTGTGAGTAGCGTCGTGCCTACAACAAATCTGTCATCCTGTTAGCTATCAACAGACTGTGGACGGCTCGATCGTGCCAAGTTTCATTCTATCTTCTAATGCCATTACTGAATGTCTTTCGGGCTTCACCCAAGCATTAGAAATGTATCAAATGTTCCGTTTTTCCTACTGTCCTTGCGACGTCTTCAACTATCATATCTGGAGGAATTTCTTCAAATTATTCCTTACAGAACATACTAGGGACTCTGTGAAAATCTCGTCTATTTTTTATCTTTATTTATTTTTATATTTATTTATCTTTATAGTCGCTTTGAATTCTAGATCATTTCGCGACTGTCTACAGTTTACAGTTTACTGCTGGTCGGATCAAATTTCTGCATATCGTCGTTGTTCCTGCAAAATATAAAATGTTTCAGTAGGAAGAAAAGCACATTTATTCTTTCTATGGGAGCAGTACATAGGACACTGTGAATTCTTTCTTACATTTTCTAAAGAAAGAAATATAATTACATAAGAGATTTTATTATTTGCTGTATCCCTATTTAAGTTATTTAATAGAGCAAAAATCTGAAAATCGATAAATATGTCACATAGGAGTTATTGCAGGAACAACGACGATATTTAAAGAACAAAACTAAAATTCTTTCAATAATTTATTATCATAATATAGTTCTGGTCTCATTAGTGAAATATGTAGCTAATCGGCAATGTATGCAATGGAAGGGGAAAGGAACTGGCACCCTAACCCATTGTCTCTTGGCTTCAGAAGTGGTGACATATTGGTATCACTCCGACCTGTCTTCGGGACTAAACATTACAGTCTGCATTAGCTTAGTTAATATCCTAAGGGTGAAATGTAACCATTTTTCCCTATTACTACATGTGCTACTGGATGTAGAGATTTTCTAGCTCTCAGGTTAAATATTCTTTTAGCAACTTGGTTTCGAATTTCGTGTATTGACAAATACTAGGTACAATTGGCAGTTATTTTCTAACTGTTAATGTTGGCAGCAATAATTTCGATTTGCAGTAAAGGAAACCGATGAAAATGCAAGTAACGTAACGATGCTTGTGAATTAATAATTAATTAGTAATACCGGTATTAATATTAATATCAATACACAATTCAGTTCTGTTGCGTTGCGATTCGAATTCAACTCTACTAGTGGCTTGTGCAGCAAATGCTGCAAACTAAGTTCATTAGACGTTCAAATAAACATTTTTCAGATTTATTTTCAATGAAGAATACCAGACATTCGGAAAGTTATTTGCTTCCATAATAATGAAAGATACTCTCTCTCGAGCCAATACTGAAGAAAACCAAGCATATAAATATCTACACCACACCGCCATGAAATATATGAAAAAGACACAACCCCACTTGATTAATAACCATACAAATATTTGATTTTTAATAATATTATCTTACGTAAGTTTTATAGCTTTCAGTAACATATACTATATATACTATATAGCCGCCACTCAGTAAAATATAGAAATCAAAATCTAATTTAAGTTATTCTCTACATCTACTTATATAACCCCAAAACGTTTCACCTTCATATCATCAATATAGCATTAATATGTATAATTAATGAAAAATAGTCACATCATGGCATTAACTACAATAATATATCATTTCTAATGGTAATAATGTCATCAAACCACCTCAAGTTTTGTAGTTTTTAATATCCAATACACAGCTGTACCCAGAAAATTACACACCACAGAATCGAACCTGTAAATTATTTTTAGTAAGTTAAGTTTTTAATAACCAATTTAATTTGAGCTCTAAATATGTCAGCATTCTTGCAGATCATGGCCTTTGTGTAATATTGTTTACTGTAGTGTGTGTTTTGTTTTATTCTGAAATGCAACACGGCCGACTTGATGCTCGCTTCGCTTCTCCTTTACAAAAAAGCGAAGGGAATATCAAGTCGGCCGTAAATGCTATTAGATAGTTCTCAAAACTGACGACAGACGGATTTTGGAAAATAGGAAAATTATGTTTAAAAATTGACATTTCACTGAAAACTACTATTTTTCCGAAAAACTTTGAGTTCTAAGCTTCAAAATGAGGGGTCATTTATTAAAATCCGTCCAGCCGTTTTCCCGTAATTTCCATTACCAGTTCAAATTATATATATATATATATATTCATCTAAATGTAATTAAATAAGATATAGCTTATAGATCTACTTGGTGTGAAACACGCACGTAAATATATTTCACATTTTAATACATTTATTTTATGTTTAGATTTTTATTAAAATGTTCGAGAAATTATCACGATAGCGACTTCTCCAAGAAAGAAAGTGCTTGTAAGTATTTTAAGTAGGCTATACATTTCAAAGTGGTGTTCTGTATTAGGAATTTCACGTGATCAAACTGCATTTTAGGTTAGGTTTCGTGTATCATGAACTTTTTAGTCAAAGCAATGAATTTCATGTTGCCAGACAAAATAAATGTCAATATTAGATCATACTAATCCTAATTACCAACATAATATGAGAGAAGTCGAGGTGGAAAATACACTATTTCATAAATTACTGAACCATTTAAGAAACACCTTACAACATAAAGATGAGATGTGGTAAATAAGCAAGACATTGTGACTGTTAATTACTATGTTATTATTATTATTATTATTATTATTATTATTATTATTATTATTATTATTATTATTATTTCAGTAAGTAGCATTGTGATTTTACTCTGGTGATATCTGGTATTAGTTGGCAACACTGAAGAGACGGCCAAATTAGACTTTTACTACTCTCTTAGACTTAGACTACTCTCTTAAATTGACTGAGCATACTGGAATTAATTCAGTAGCTTTCCGATAGTACACTATGATATTTTTCATATAAAACAATTTTTTTCTCTCTCGAAAAGAAATAAAAAATGAGCTGAATCGTACTCAACTTTTTTGTTTAAAATATCTCAAGGAATAACCTCCTGAAATTAATGACATTACTTACGTTTCATCCTGTATACGCTTCAAGCAATCATTGGTATCATTATTTTATGTTGTTCTGTGACTACCGTACATGAACCAACAATAAAATATATATTTGATTGTGTGCCAAGCACGATCCATCTTACTCCTACAAACGGTTCACGAGTACTGTCCAAGTCAAGAGATGTCTCCTACGAGTAAATAAAGGGGATCGGTATTCAATTTCTGGCAGATCTAAGAAATTTTGCTGTGACGAAGGTGCCATTTCGCACATGTGACACCGCAATTCACACAGTTAAAATGGAAAACTAGCTCTGTCTTTTCATTGCCATGGTGACAATTTTTGAAATGCTATTTCGCTACTCACAAATTTAATTGTAGATATTTCAATGCCGAGAGCATTTGAAAATTTCGGCATAAAAAGAGAGACACAAGCCCACATTATGAATTTATACTAAATTTCTCTGTATTCTGTTTGATGTTTGTTGAGTTTGTTCAGAGCTAAATTCCAGGGAGGTAGAGACCCCATTTGAAAATCAGCTTGAACAAAGAATGCATAATTCGAGATTTTATTACAGAGGCAAGGAACCATACCATCAATATATGATGGAGAACTGCTAAAATGCCTTAATGCACGGCGTGTAACATTGAAAGCTTCAGCACACCCGCCAGATGTCGTTTCACTCGGTACCTGTGTGGACAGAACAGGTGATAGATGCTGAATGTTTAATAGGCACACAGACACTCACAAGGGTTCAGAATACAGACCCGCACTTTTAATTGAGTTCGCTTTATAACATACTTAAATAATAATAAAAAAAGAGAACATCGCGTATCTAGGAGACCAGCTAGCTGTAAAATTACGTCAGAGAGGTAATAGAGATTTTAGGCTTTAATCATGCTGAACCGTAAAAAAGCGTTATTTTAAATAAGCAGGTTAGCAAGTAGGAATTTATGAGCCAATGAAAAATTAATTTACAGTGTCAAATGACTCTCCATGAAAATACCCATTTTTAGTACACCGACTCTAGAGACCTCCTACATTTTATGCCTTTATCACGATGCTAATTAAAGAGAATATGGCCAAGTTTAAGCTCTTTTTTTTTACGGAAAGGGATGTTCTCTGGTATATCAAGGGTAGAAATATGCTTAAAAGGTGTAGGATTATTTAATGAAGTACTTGCCGCGAAGATGGTGACTATATCCGGTGTATACTGCGGCAACCAAGTCCACTAACACTGATGGGCATTGTCTTGGTTGGGCTTGGGTGGAAATCCTACGTCATGTCTATCTCTCAAGCATGTTAACTGGTGTCCAGCAGTAGTTATAATGGTCATGAAGTTTATTATTATCATTATTGTGTATAATCAGCAGTCTGAAGATTAGTTGGAACGTTATAAATGATATCAATAAGATATAAGGCAACTAAGCCAGGAGATAGAGAAGGATTGCTACTTCCTTTCCTACTCTATTCGCTGAATATTTGTTTATTTCAAATTTCGGTCAAGTATAAATTTATATGATAATGCAGAATAGAACATACAATACAGAATAATACATCAGGCTACAGAATATAATTACAACAATAGAAATATAAATAAAATAATACAATCAATGTAAAAAGAGTATACAATAATATTAACAAAATTTGAAGACCGAATGAGCACCGCTCGTGTTCGGTCGCAGTTCAGATATATTAACTAGCCGTACCCTTGCGCTCCGCTGCCCCTGTTAGAAATAAATATAAAGTAATTACGTAATTAAAATAGGACGTTTGATTCAGGGAACATTCGTGTTTGATAGAAGGATAAATCGTTTAATATGTTACTTAATTTAAATTGTATTTAAATAATTAAAATGCGGTCATTTTTATTCATAGAGCACTCAGAAGTTACTGTATTAACATTATAGCATTATGTCCATCTAGAGAAACTACACTTTCCAATGGTGAAATAATAATTACGAGTAATTACACAAATCGGTTAATTTAGCTTTCGATATTACTTCATACAAACAAAGAAACATTCTATGTAGGCTATATTTCATAGCTTTCGATTGTTGTTGTCCAAGGCCCCTTATAGACGTAGTCATTTGTTTTCATTTCATTACACCGCCTTAGATGGTATTGTATTTTAATTTTAAAACTCATTTATCTCATTAAATATCAGTCCTATCAAAATTTTGCAAGGAATAAAACTTATCGGAAATCATTTTTAAAGAAACTTTTGTTATGTAACATATTTCATAAAAATCAATAATAAGAGATTTATTCAATTCAGCCCCCCTTATAATCCCCCTTTTAAATAATGTATTTTGAATATCATATAGCCTAAAATCTAAGTTACAGCGAACTTAATTTATATTCCAATCTTCATATAAATCGGTTCAGCCATTATCGCGTGAAAAGGTAACAAACATCCAGACAGACAGACAGACATACAAACGAAAATAAAAAAAAATAAACGATTTTCGGTTTCAGGGTGGTTGATTATACATGTTAGAACCAATTATTTTTGGAAAAGCGAAAATTACCAGAAAAATTTCGGCTACAGATTTATTATTAGTATACGTAGATATAAGAAGAATATAGAAAATAAAATAAAATAGCAACTAAAATTAAGATTACAGCAATCAGTTGTTATTATTGTTATTATCATCAATCATCATCATCATCATCATCAAAATTTCGTAATATTTTTCTAAATTTCACCAATTGTAGAGCAAAAGCCAGGTAATAACATGTGGAATCCTCGACTTCATCTCGTCAAATATGATCTCCCTATAGTCAACTCCAAGGACGCTAGATCGTATCGTAGTTAATACAGACAACATAGTTAAATAACCGATATAAAACACATGGCATTGCACTGAAACCTCAGAGCAACGGGACCCAACACAAGGCTTTAACCCCAGGTACTTTACACAGACGGTATGATAGTGTGTAAGGCAATGTTAGAATTTTATGTTGTCAGGGGTATACAATGATGATCTCCAAGCACGTTAAATAGCTCGAGGGCGTCCTGTGGCACAGGAAGGGGGGAAGGAGGCAGTGGGTGGGGTACTGAAGCCTTACACAAGTAATATGACGTGCCTATAGGGACCTATACAATAGACAGGCTTGTCAGGCAGCTGCTCGGTAAACTAGGCCGTATAATGGGGAGAGAGCCCCCCCACAACTTGGCAGCCATTGTTAGTTATGCTGAGGTGTCGCCGCTAACAGTGAGTGGGCCCTGCTCCACAATTTGCTTTTGTTGGACTTGGAACAAAATACTCATATATTCATTCCCGAATACAGGAAGCGATATATCACTTGTGTATCTGAGTTTTTTTTTATTACGTGAATGCTAGAGTAACGAAGCTACCCTGCCGAAATGCACTCAATGCGCTGATATCTTCTCTGATTTATAGCAGAGGAAGCAGAGAGCCACTTCCTAGGAAGAAAGCAGAAATGTATTTTATTTAAAGACGCTTTAGTTATTCGACGAGGAATCCAACGTGAGCGAGAAGTGACTGATGTATAGACTTCGTGGAATTGCCACGAGAATCGCAAGGTTTACTGCGCACGCGGTATAGACCGTATGAGAATTTATTTTATTGGGTTATTTTACGACGCTGTATCAACATCTCGGTTATTTAGCGTCTGAATGATATGAAGGTGATAATGCCGGTGAAATGAGTCCGGGGTCCAGCACTGAAAGTTACCCAGCATTTGCTCGTATTGGGTTGAGGGAAAACACCGGAAAAAACATCAACCAGGTAACTTGCCCCGACCGGGATTCGAACCCGGATTCGAACCTGGTTTCGCAGCCAGACGCGCTGACCGTTACTCCACAGGTGTGGACCTGTATGAGAAGGGGTCGTGCAAAGGATTGAGTATGCCTCTGATGTAAACACTGAACAGTATACTGCGGTTACAATAAAACCTGTACCCTGCATTCAAGAAATATAATGAATGATCTTTGAAGTAGGAAATGTCTAAACATGTAAATACACAATTATTTTATAGTGAGATATATTAACTCTTAAAATTTAATGTAAGATACTCGCATCATTCTTGAATATGTGCATTGCAGTGAAGAGTTACGTACATTTTGAGCTACTGCAAAGTGAACCTCCTCCGATGGTCACTTAAACAGTTTTTATATTGGGAAATGTACGTTCAACATCACACGGTGTAATACGTGCATATTTGAAGAACGGAAAGTCACTACTTTTTAGTACACCAACTTCAGACGTCTTGTCGTGACCTGATAGTACATCATTTATAATACGAAGTTGTGAATAGGCAGAATTTTTAGCAATAATGTTTCTCAACTTACATTTCACTTTTTCTGAAATTAGTGAATTGTTATTTTGGATAACGGTAAGTGATACTTTATCCACTATATTAAGGGCTTCTGAGAGTTGTAGCTTAGACGATTCTAACAGGGTGATGCTTTGGACACGATTTTAAAATTAGAGTCAGTGAACACAATATCTTCCAATATTCAGAAGACAATGATTTTACAGCTGCAACAGCGGAACTGTCTGTGCTATCCAATGCATCAATTACCTCCATTATTTTACTGTAATGTTCTGCATAATTCTTGTTTGCACTGAACAAATGTTAATCTTTGACTATTCCAACCACAGTAATGCAAAAACAAGTGCTTACATAGGTATACATTAGCTGTAGCTGCTCTATCTATTTGGACCGGTCACAACTCTTAACATGAACTGCTTATACTACGAGACCGGGCGGGCGCTCACCTCCTCTATACTACCGTACATCGGCAACCTGATAGCATGCTGCGTGTGGCAATTCAACGAAGTCTACTGATGTATTCTGTCTGCAGCTATCAGGGACGGAGTTGTGTAGACCTGTCTTTCATTTGCAGATGTATTCTAAGAAAAAATCAATACTACTCACCTAATCTGTTCAACATCTACTTGGAGGATTTACTGAAGAACTGTTTTCAGAACATGGGAGGAGTGATAGTAGGAGGAAGAAGAATAAAATGCTTAGATTTGCTAATGGTAATTATGGCGCTGTTTGCAGAAGAGATGATCAGTGGCGATTCCTCCATGAAGGATATGAGAATGATCCTACAGTTTAATATCGTGCCTCTGAGGATAGAAAACATTTTAATTACAGGTTCCCGACATAATAATTTCCTTTAAGCTTCCACTTTCTGTCGTGAGTTGTCGCCACTGCACAGCGTAGAAATAATTTCCGAGGAACCATCCCAATACTTTACAGCAAACTGTTTTTTCTAGCTGTGAAGTTTAGTGGACAGGGGAGAGTGCGGAGGGAGGGGTATGGCTTGAGTTTAAACGCGTTTGAGGATATGACCGCGTATCCTAATAGTATGACCCTTCTTTCTGCGTGATGGAGATCCTATTAGAGACTACAATAAGAATTTTCAAGTATCCTTGTAGCCTTCTTAAATGCACTTCATTGATCATTTTAAAAGAATGGAATAAACGAAATAATAAATAATTTAAAATGATACAGTATAAAAATAAAATGAATAAAAGACAAAATTACATAAAGATAAATAAAATAAGCTATAATAAATGCAAGAATTAACAGGACTTTCAGATGACACAACAGCCGAAAGAATATCTGAAGTTGTATTTCATCATTTAGAAGAAGAAATTAATTGCGCAAACTTGCGACGGAGCATCGGTAAATATCGGGCAGTACAATGGCTTAGGAGGAGAGAGGAGGAGAATCGAACTTCATTACTAATAAAGTGCCAGTTCCAGAATGGTGAATCAAAGACTAACATGATCTATTATTATTATTATTATTATTATTATTATTATTATTACTAATATTATATTATTATTATTATTATTATTATTATTATTTTTATTACTATTAATTCTATACTTCACTTTGGTTCGCTCTAAACTTGAATATGCATCTGTACCCTGGAATTCCATTACTTCAACCGATTCGGTTAAATTGGAAAATAATCAAAGAAAATTCATTTCCTTATGTGCTTTTCGATATATACCCAATTCCACTGACTTTAACTATGATATTACCTGTAAATATTTTAACTGTTGTAGCCTTTATGCTAGACGTCTAAATCTTGATTATCAATTTTTTGCAAAGTTATCAAGGGTGATATTGATTGTGAGTCTATCATAAACAATATCAGCCTTCGTATTCCTACAAAAGGTTTAAGATTTCAAAAATTTTTTATAACCGAAATTCAAAATCACTTTCTCCAGTCTGTAGATGCATAAAATATGCCAATTTGCATGGGCACAATTTAGATTCTTTTAAGGTTTAGTTTCGTTTTGATTATTAGTTTTTACTGTTTGTACTCAATTTTATTCATGTATGTTTTTGTTATTTAAGATATTATTTATTTTTGTTTTGCACCTTTGTATCTTCTGTTTGTGTATTGTGCTGAACTATAATTGGCCTCTGGCTGTTGTTCAGCACACAAATATTAATAATAAATAAATAAATAAATAAATAAATAATAAATTATTGTTATTATTATTAGTTTCTGTCTTGGTCATCAGTCGTCAATCTCATATTCTACATACAAAAAATATCACGAGTCGCCACTGGAGGTAATGATACTAAGAGATATGCTACTGGAGCTAAATGACAGCTGTGAATGAAGATAAATGCCAACAAGACGAAGACTATGATCATAGGAAGAAAATAAAGAAAGTAAACTTGCAAATTCTAAATGAGGCAGTAGAGCAAGTGGACAGCTTCAAATACTTGGGGTGTACTATAAGCAGTTACATGAGCTGCTGCCAAGAAGTCGAAAGGAGGATAGCAATGGCAAAGGAAGCTTTTAATAGAAAAAGGAGTATCTTCTGCGGACCTCTGGAGAAAGAACTAAGGAAGAGATTAGTGGAGTGCTTTGTGTGGAATGTGGCATTGTATGGGGCAGAAACATGGACATTCCGACGAAGTGAAGAGAAGCGGCTAGAAGCATATGAAATGTGGATATGGAGAAGAATGGAGTATGTGAAATGGAGAAAATAAGAAATGTAGCTGTGATAAAAAAAAAGTGGGTGAAGAAAGAATAATGTTGAAACTGGTCACGAACAGAAAAAGGAATTGGCTGGGTCACTGGCTAAGAAGAAACTGCCTAATGAAGGATGCACTAGAAGGAATAAACGGGGGAAAAAGTTCGGGACAGAGGAAGATATCAGGTGATAGACAAAATTTAGATGTAGGGTCATATGCGGAAACTATGAGGAAGACGGGAAAGAGGGAAGATTGGAGAATACTGGGTTTGTAGTGAAGGACCTGTCAATGAATGAATGAATGATTTCTGGACAAGATAATAATATTATGCATAGCGTCCTATTTCTGTCTGCGGAAAGGACATACTTTCTAAACGTATAATCCATTATGCTTATTAAAAACACCAAGGCTTCAAAGAAAAATAAGCACTCAAATTTTCGGAAGTAAAGTGACTTTGAGGCAGGTTTCTTTCGACTACTTCCATTTCCTCGCTATTGTCATACCGCCATTTATCCAGTATCGCCAAACTACAGGGACATCATTTTATTTTTACTTCAATTTTTATTGTACCTGAGTTTTTAATGTACTTCACTCCCACCCCTTCTACTAATGAAGTTCAACCATCCTCTACACAGATCCAAGACAGCATATACAGTCATAGTAGCCTTACGGTCATAGTAAACAGTACGTTCCAAAAATATGTTCGCGTTTTCCAGTGACGAAAGAGCTTTCAATATTGAATCATTTTCGCACAGGTACTGTCGTCCATTTGCCTACGTCGCATCCCGTTACCCCCACCAGCTTTATTCGCCAGCTAGTGGCTGGGCTGTCTTAGCTCTTTTCTGAGAACATTACTTTTTGTTAGGAATATTATACCCATACAATTGTTTAAAATAACTTAAATAAAATGGCCTCGTTAAGTAATTAACTGTCACGTGATTTCCTCCCTTTCTACGACCCTGCGACAAAGCCACTTGGACGGACAGTAGATAGCATGTCTGAGTAATTTTATCTTTTCGGATCGGGCAGAAGTGAAGACTGAATTTACAATACGTAAGGTACTCTTTTATAGTGTAGGTACAGAATTATTTCAACATGAGTTACTGATACGAAGTACGAACCTGGTAATTGGAATTAGGCACAATAGTCTATAGTGCGATAATATGCACATTAGAACTGAAGCCTGTATCGAAATGAACGGCCACCATTTTCAAAAATGCGTTTAAATATCCATATTATGGTTATTTTTAAATTTAACTTCATTCTCTATACTGTACGCTAATGTGCTGTAGACAGTATAATATACACTGCATAATGAATACGTCCGCATGGAAAGCTCAGTTCGTGAGTAAAAACACTTATTGTTAATACAGTACTGTATTTTGATTAAACAAAAACCTAATGAAAATGATCAAACTCAAAATCGCCATATTTCCTAGTTTACGTAAATGGATGAACTACTTTTCTTCCCTCCTATACCTAGTAAAGTGATTTGTTTGTATATTACGCCAGTATCATCGAACTCCAGTCGTGGAAGGGGGTAGGCCTAGCAAACGGTATTTGCGGTTCTCAATCGTTGATCCAAAGGTATAGCCAGGTTAATATTAGAAATGTTAGTAAAAGTAGAATGATGTCCCTGTAGCTTCAACACATCGTCTGTGGATAGCTTATGTACTTGGAAAGGTGCATTAGGTAAAGCGTACTCTATTTCACAGTTAACTTGGCATTATTAATACATAATATCGGTTACTATGGCAACTCTGTTAAAGCTATCGCAATAACGTATAACACGAAGTCGTGTATCTGTATTCCCCGATATTGAGGTAAAATAACTGACTGCAATTGGTTACGATTCTGCCTGAAGCCATTCAATAACGCACACAAGCGGTTTACTACAGCCAGCAATTTCATTTAATATTGCATTTTAATACGATTTCGTAGAAATATTCCAGGTGCGTGACAAGTCATCATCATCTGCAGTAATAAACCAATGCGCACTTCGAAACGGTAATATAGTTTTACAGTTTCCATTTTGCAAAGCAAATAGCCGTAGATGTTTCTTTTTAATCTCGCTCATAAAGTGAAGTCATTAATAGCTGAGCTATCTCCATGGAAACTCAGAGTATCGAAGCTAGGAACATATTCACACTGTAAAACGTTATATGACTGAACTATGTCTTTGTCTGCAGAGACTATAGTGAGGATCATGCAAGAGTAGTTCCTAAAAGGCTACTTTATCCGTCTCTCCAGTATTGCCAAATAATTCCAGATATCACCAAATATGGTGAAGTCACAATACTATGTACATAAATAATAATCTATACTAATAATAAAACTGTAGCCGAAATTTTTCAGGTAATTTTCGATTTTCCAAAAATAATTGGTCCTAACATATATAATTAACCACCCTGAAACCGAAAATCGCTTTTCTGAAATTTTTGTTTGTATGTCTGTCTGTATGTTTGTTACCTTTTCACGTGATAATGGCTGAACGGATTTCGATGAAAATTAGAATATACATTAAGTTCGTTGTAACTTAGATTTTAGGCTACATGGCATTCAAAATACGTTATTTAAAAGGGGGGTTATAAGGGGGCCTGAATTAAATAAATCGAAATATCTCGCTTATTATTGATTTTTGTGATAAAAGTTTCTTTAAAAATCATTTCCGATAAGTTTTATTCTTTAAAAAATTTTGATAGGGCTGATATTTAATGAGATAAATGAGTTTTAAAATTAAAATAACTGCCATCTAAGGCGGTGTAATGAAATAAAAAACAAATGACTTCGTCTATAAGGGGCCTTGGACAACAACAATCCAAAGCTATGAAACACAGCCTACAGAGAATGTTTCTGTGTTTGTATGAAATAATATCGGAAGCTAAATTAGCCGATTTGTATAATTAATTATTATTTCACCATTTGAAAGTGTAGTTTCTCTAGATGGACATAATGCTATAATGTTATTACAGTAACTTCTGAGTGAATTTAAGACAGGTAAGATTAAAATAGCTTCTTATGCACAGAAAACTTGATAGGCTATTCTGTATATTCGTTTCCTGTATTTCTTAAAATAATGTTTATGTAAGTTACATCCGTTATCAACACACTTTTTATATAATATAATATAATATAATATAATATAATATAATATAATATAATATAATATAATATAATATAATATAATGTAATATAATATAATATACAATATAATATAATTTAAGTTATTTAAGTTATTTGAAGGGTTCAGAACCATAGTGGGCCAAGCGCCATTTACTGAATAAGTAGAAAACAAGGGTTAAAATTAAGTTATTACCACAATTCAATGGAAACATATAGCAAGTAAAATAAAGTACAAACATTAAATCTAAATGATGTCATTGTTCATTAAACTATGGTTGTATGTAATAACAATGCCTTTCTTATTTACTCATACAGAGTGCTTCATAATTCCTATTACACACTTCTACAGGATGTAGCGGAGACTTAGTAGATGACGTTTTGATCCAAAACCCATATCCGGAAACGTACCGTTTTGATGCTACAATGATAAGTTCAAATCGATTTAAAATTTTCCACTTCACCTAGATCAAAGATCTCTTACCTGCGTCACTCCAAGAGGTAGTCGAAATGGTGATCAAGGCGTTCGTTGCACACATTGTATCTGCGAGGAATGTTCCCGGGGAATTTATGCTGAATCTCTTCTGCCACAGTCACAACTCGTGCACTCAGATTTTCCTCGACTGTACAGGGGTCTCATAAACAAGCCTCTTCAAGTGGTCCACAAGAAAATGCTAAGATGACTTAAATCCGGCAATCGTGGCGGCCAAACAATTGGTCTACTTCGTATTATCTATTTTACCCGAAGGTTTGGTCAAGATGTCGGACTGCGAGTGAAGTGTTCTCGGTAAACATGTAAGCAGCCATGCTATACTGTACTGCATTAACGATTGGATGGCAAGTGAGGTGAAGTTCGGAGCAGTGTATCAGATTGTAAACAGAAGATACTTGACATCAGGTGACTTCAGACATTGCCCTTTGCAAACTTGGGTTGCTTACCGTGAAGCAGGAGATTTGAAATGTTCATTCTTATCATCCTTGTAGCACCGAAACGGTACGTTTCCAGATATGGGTTCTGCATCTACTAAGTCTCCGCTACATCCTGTAGAAGTATGTAATAGGAATTATGAAACACCCTGTATACCACATCTCACCTTTATGTTGGGAGGTGTTTTCTAAATGGTTCAATAATTTATGAAAGAGTGTATTTTCCTCCTGGACCTCTCGCATATTATGCTGGTAATTAGTATATTAGTATGATCTAATATTAAAATTATTTTATGCTCGACCATGCCGAAATGTAGTAATTATACACCTGGTAGCATCCCTTTAATGGGCCTCATTAAAGTACACCTATTCATTAAAGTTCAGGTGTTCCACCAATCAGAAAACACCATTATAGCAATATGAAAGCGCAAGTATCGATTATTCTCGGATATGCAATCGAAAGACAACTAGCGAAACGAAACGTCACGGAGACTGGAAATCCAATACTGTCGCAGAAGGTTATGTTCTGTTACTATAATAATTAGCGTTAATTGTAAATAATATTCAAATTAATTCAATTTGTCATCTCGTTTTTCAATGTCTAAATCAATTTCAAGCTTATATCAACATTAATTTTTATTTTACTCTCTAGATTATATCAAGGTCAATGACATTTCTTTCTCGGAAAAAATCAACACTTTCGCGTCTGCACACATCTCACAATTTACGAGATATTGGACAAGGTCAGTTCCGCTCCCCAGTCAGATAAGAATAACATGAATACTTATGAATAATTTCAAGTTAGAAATATGGTCGAGCTTAAAAAGTCGTATGAAACTTGCCTATAATGGTAATTAAGACGCTCGTATGAAAATTATGAAACTCGCTCTCGTTTCATAAACATACTCGCGTCTTAATTACTACCATTATAGGCTCGTTGCATAATGTACTATTCTCCAACAACATGAAATTCATTGCTGTGACTAAACAGTTTACGATTCAAGAGACCTAACGTAAAAATTTATTTTCTTTGATTACGTGAAATGATAAATACGAATTCCGAAAACACACTATCATTTTCAAATGTATACTTTTATTTAAAATACATCCTTGTAAGTCGCTACCATGCATGCTATTTCCTCTCTTGGACATTTTAATAAAAATCTGATCACTAAGAAATATATGTCTCTCCATTAGCCACGTGTAGTTCTGCAAGTTATATCTTATTTAATTACATTTACCTGAATATAGTGTTGAATTGGAACCACAACGCAACACAACTGAATTACGTATTGATATTAATAGTAACACCGGTATTACTAACTAATTATTAATTACATTAAAATTTCACAAGCTTAATTAGGTACTTCCATTTCAGCAGTTCCCTCTACTGCAAACCAGAATTATTGCTGCCAACATAATAGAAAATAACTGCTAGTTGTCATATTAGTCAGTACTCGAAATTTGAAACAAAGTTGGTAAATGAAAATTCAACCTGACATCTAGAAAATCACTATAATTCACTAGCATATGTAGTAATAGGGAAAAGATGGTTAGATTTCACCCTTAGGGTATTAAGTGAACTGATGCGAACTATAGGAATGGGGAAATTAACAATTCTTTGACAACAGTAAAATTCCAGCACACCGGCGACGCTGATACAATCCCTGCAGTTGCGAGCGTCGTTAAATAAACCATTATTTAAAATTTTACAAAGAACTGAAACTTGTTGGAAAATACATTGGAGTTCCAGTTCCAAGAAGATGAAGAAGACTATCGCAAGCGACACTTTTTTCCAGTAGTTACCAACTCTTTATTTTAAAACATTGTGCGCCCTTAACCGAAGGGTTATTTATTGTAGAGCAATTATAATACACAAAATTCAAGTACTAAAATAAATCTTTTCTATTTTTTTTTATTTTAGTAGGTTATTTTACGACACTTTATCAACAGCTTAGGTTATTTAGCGTCTGAATGAGATGAGTGATAATGCCCGTGAAATGAGTCCGGGGTCCAACACAGAAAGTTACCCAGCATTTGCTCATATTGGGTTGAAGGAAAACCCCGGAAAAAACCTCAACCAGAATCTTTTCTAAATTCCACTTTCACCAATTACATATTACACACACTGGGAACAGAATCTCCATCTTAGTTAGTAAAAGTCGACATTCTGACCTTTGGGCTAAGGTTATGAAACTTATGTCGCGAAATACGACAGCATATAAACAAAATATATGTGCTTTTGTGCATCATAAATTTACACTGAACTGGGTTTGGAACTCGAGTCACTTGCGTGGATTCAGCAGTTGCGTTTTTAACGACATCCTGCTGATTTACGCCGCGTATCAAAGCCTATTACCGGTATCGATTCGTCTGCTTGCTTTAACCGTCCGTTACTGTCCCAAAATTCCCGAGATATTTGCAACACATTGAAGAACGCGGTCCACAGAAATAGCAAACATTTTGTGGCATAACTGAAATATTGCGGACATCCATAAACATGTGTGAGATGCCATCTGCATTGTCCCATTGTGGGATATTCCGTTGTTACATTTCTCTGTCCAATTAACAACCACGCTCAAGTTTTTCATGCGCCATGATTACGATGAAGAAGATGGATTACAGCGCATGCGCCTTTAGATGCAATCCTCGCTGTGTCATTTGCTACTAAAAGATAGTTTTTACTAGCACCTTTTTGGGGAACTACACTACAAAAAGACAGACTAGGCGGCAGGTAGCAAAGCTCATTATAAACTACAGCACTCATTTTACTTGATTAGATGTTGCAACAATGCTAATGGTGTCGTCATTCTCTCTCTCTCCTTTTCTTTCTCTATATACATATTTCTCTCAAGAGCTCTGAAGTAACACATTAATTTGGTCACGTGATATACAGCTGGGAAACAAAAAAAAACCGTAAAACACATACGTTACTATGGTTACTGTGCAGGTTCTGCTGACAAATTGCATCGAGTCATGTGAATTAGATTTAAAGGCAGAGGGAAAGAAGATGACCATACAGTACCTTCATTTGTTTTAAATTTTGAGTCCAAATTCCTTCAGAAATAATCATATATCAGGTCTAAAAGCCATTTAAAATTTAGTACGGATATTTTCAATTGTTTTTTAATTAATCTTAAAAATATATTTTATTTTTTTTTATTTATTTAATCGTCCACACCTGTGGAGTAACGGTTAGTACGGCTGGCCGCGAAACCAGGTGGCCCGTGTTCGAATCCCGGTCTGGGCAAGTTACCTGGTTGAGGTTTTTTCCGGGGTTTACCCTCAACCCAATATGAGCAAATGCTGGATAACTTTCGGTGCTGGACCCCGGACTCATTTCACCGGCATTATCACCTTCATATCATTCAGACGCTAAATAACCTAAGATGTTGATATAGCGTCGTAAAATAACCTATTTTATTTAATCTGACAGGATTAAGGCCATAAGGCCTTTTCTTCCATCCTACCAGATAGCACATATAAATACAAAAAAGAAATACAAACACTGATGAAAATAATACAAATTAAATTATTGTCAAAAGAACACTATATAGCTCTCATCGAGCTAATATAAGAAAAAAAGAAAGAAAAACAAAGATAGCAATGATGATAGTGATGACTGATAATAATAATAATAATAATAATAATAATAATAAATATATACATATTAATTGTCATTTTTACAACAGCATAGTTACAATATTTACTATAAGTCATGGGTTAAGCCGAAGTTGCGCAACCTGACAGGTGTTCAACAAGCAATTCCATGAACTAGAATGTTATTTTTTAATTTAAATTTGAATGTTGATATTGTCCGACAGTCTCTGACATGGTCAGGGAGAGAATTCCAGAGGCCTGTAATCGATATGCTCAAAGATGATGAGTAGAAGGATGTTCTGTGCAGAGGAATAGAGAGAAGGTGCATGTCCCGGGTTCGAGGTAGTGAAAGGTAAACAAAACGAGATGCTAGGTAATTTAGTACTTTTTGTACTACAGATATTCACTGCAATGTTCAATTGGAGCACCTTGACTCATCATTAAATATACATCCAAACAACTTGCGTTTTTCATACAATAGGCCTATGCACACTAATATCAGATTTAGTACCGGTATACAAAAGGGAGCAACGACAGGAAATAAACAAATGTAAATCTCTTTGAGGGAATTCACATTCCCGCCATTGGCAGAAAATATTTTGATGCAATGAAACCTTCGATTATAATGGAGTAATATTGGGGTAGACAAGCACATATAAATAGTGAACAAACAGTTTTGTCTGTGACGAATCTCGCAAGATCGAACCCCGGTTCTTTAGGAAAGAGGATTAATTAGGATTAGAAGGCGGATTTTTATTATTATTAGACCTATTATTACTTTTATTATTATCATTATCATCTTCTTCCAACAAAGGGAGTATTTGTCCGTTATCTTGTGATTATCCTGCGATGTCTCAGCGGTGGTGTAAAGTCACGTCGGTCCCATGACCAAGGAGGCCTATATTTGTGAGATATCTAATGTACAATCAAATTCATCTTTCTCCCCTACCCGTAGTGGTAAGTCGGTTTTCCCCAGCCGTGAGACTGAAGCTGGATGGTTTATGGCGAGTCCTCGGCATCAACCCCTTTGATTTGATTACTTGGTTGGGTTTTCCGAGGTTTTCCACAACCAAAAGGCAAATGACGGGTAATATTTTGGCGAATCCTCGGACCTCATCTCATATCACTACATCTCGTTAAAATATTGTAAAAAATTGTACAAAATTGTAAAAATTGTAGAAAATTACTAAATTGTAAAACTGTAAAAATTTGTAAAAATTGTAATTGAAATATTGTAAAATTTTGACTTGTTCCACATCTTAAAGCTTCATTGCTCATGTAAGATCTATGGAATAAAATAAATGAATGAATGAATGAATGAATGAATGAATGAATGAATGAATGAATGAATGAATGAATGAATGAATGAACGAACGAATGACGAATGAAAGAATGAATGAATGAATGAATGAATGAATGAATGAATGAATGAATGAAAGGGGAGATTACGTGCAATACGAAAGTTATTGTTATTATTATTATTATTATTATTATTATTATTATTAGTAGTAGTAGTAGTAGTAGTAGTAGTAGTAGTAGTAGTAGTAGTAGTAGTTTTATCATCATCATCATTATTATTATTAGTCACATTCCAAACCATCGCTGGTACCACCAGAATAACTTTACGTTATAAAACAAGGAAAGATGCCCAAATGCACTTGTATAAAATTATGGTAATCGTAACGTTATTATGCCTTCACATATGGAATTTCTAAGAGCAGTAGGGAGCAACGGATTGCTAGAAAAAAAACCACAACAAAAAAATAGCAATAGACGAACTAAATACAAAAATCGAATATGACACGGAAAGTAGTACAGTATTATGCATGAATAACAGGTTACCAAGGACAATTCGACACTACACACCATTTGGGAAGATCGTTGAAAAAATGGGAAGACCAAAATTAATTAGTGGTTCAAGTTTGGAGCCGAGTCAGATCCAGACGGAACCAATCAATGACGTTTATTATTTATACTTATTTACTTACTGGCTTTTAAGGAACCCGGAGGTTCATTGCCGCCCTCACATAAGCCCGCCATTGGTTCCTATCCTGAACAAGATTAATCCATTCTCTATCATCATATCCCACCTCCCTCAAATCCATTTTAATATTATCTTCCAATCTACATCTCGGCCTCCCTAAAGGTCTTTTTCCCTCAGGCCTCCCAACTAACACTCTATATGCATTCCTGGATTCGCCCATACGTGCTACATGCCCTGCCCATCTCTAACGTTTGGATTTAATGTTCCTAATTATGTCAGGTGAAGAATACAATGCGTGCAGTTCTGTGTTGTGTAACTTTCTCCATTCTCCTGTAACTTCATCCTTATTAAAAATAACAAATTTTGTAAAAGTTATCGGCATTATCAATTCAGTTTTCAAAACTAATTTAGTACAGAAACATACAAGATTGATTATGTACAACATTTTAGCACGACCTACTTTAGTCTATGAATCAGAAGCCTGGAGTTTGAAAAAAAAATGTTCAACGTATAACTACCAACGAAATGAAATTCATGAGAAAAACGGCGCGATACACACTTTGGGATAGAAAACGAAATACAGAAATTTTGGAAGAATTGAACGTCCGACCTATATTAAAATTTCTTCAAATCTATAGAATTGGAAACAGCATGTCGAGAAAATGCCAACAGAGAGATGGCCAAAAGCAATGCTACATTACCGCCCTTCTGGAGAACGATCTGTTGGAAGACCATTAAAAAGATGGCATGAGACCGCAGCAGACCACTAGGTCTAGTGCTTGAATTGGATGATGATGATTATATTATTATTATTATTATTTTCTTGTGACATATTCAAGCCATTTTAACCAGTATAAGACATTGTATTCATAAACATTCGCCTCACAGTCGAATGCAGCAAAGTTTTGAACCCAGTCAGAATCCAGAACTAAATATCTCTGGACATAATAGTTAACAATAGGGTCACACGATCATTTGTCATGTTTGGTTTCTCAAACAAGTCTTTATATATAGGGCCTTTCTCACCCCCGATTCGTCTCCCCTTAATCCTCCCTTCACGTATATCAGTCCCCCGTTAGAAAAGAAGTTTTAAATCTTGCAAACGCACAGGAAGTTGTCAACCTCACAATCTTTTCAAAATATGTCCCCCCTTCTCTCTCTTTCAGCCGATAGCTTCTAAATACCCACGAAAACTTTCCAGAGTCTTTGTTCGCACAAAGGAAAAGTTTTCAATCCCAAACGTCATTTTTCCCACCTCCCCTTTCTGAGCTGGGTCTCCATATGAACAAAGTATCCCATTGCTCGACACCTCTGTGAAAGAATTCTTGAGCTAGTTTTTCTTAAACATATCAGAGCGCACAAATCAGTGGGTCAGGTCCGGAATCTGCAAGCAAAGGGGCCGTCTGCGGGCATCAGGTGGTGCTACAGGAATGTCGCTATTACGCGGCCATGTGTTGCTGACGTGAACGTCCCTTAAGCCCTCCGCTGTAGCGAAGGACACGTCCTATATTTACTGGACTAGAAACGTCAACAGTGTCGATACCGGCCTTGTATTGCTCTGTCATTCACGTGCAGCTCAAGACGCATTACAAATTCGAGATACGTACCTCACAGAAAACACACGTGACCGAAATCTTTCTTCCCACTGCTCAACTTCGTAATATTTAAAAATTTTTCCGTTTATGATACCGTCAAGGCTCAGCTGTCTCTAGTTGGTGTCGGATTCCCGATTCCAAATCCAGCGATTCTGATGATTTCGATCCATGAAGTGTGGAGTTGTCAAGTGTATAACTAGACTTCGGATTTTAGGTAAAAAAAAAAAAGTTTTTTTTGTTTGTTTCTGAAGATACAAGTAGTATTAATATGTTTTATGGATTGTTTTAAGTAATATTGGTAATTATATTACTTACTTGCTAACATGAGCCCTCCATCGGTCCCTATCCTGAGCAAGATTAATTCAGTCACTTCCAACATATCCCACCTCCCTCAAATCCATAATCCTACTACTACTACTACTACTATTACTAATAATAATAATAATAATAATAATAATAATAATAATAATAATAATAATTTTAAGCCAGTAACTAAGTAATAATAATACTAATAATAATAATAAATTAATAATTTATTTATTTAATCTGGCAGAGCTAAGGCCAGTAGGCCATTTCTTCGCCCAGCCAGACTCTAATTCTAATTGAATAGAGTTGGCTTACAATAGTTATTACATTAGTACCTAGACCATAAAACAACATGAAAGTAAATAATGAAAGTTGGATAAGTAATGTTAGTGTGACAATAATAAACATTGGTAAGAAATAGTTATGAAGAAATACTACTGCTGCTACTACTACTACTACTATTACTACTACTACTACTACTAATAATAACAATAATAATAATAATAATAATAATAATAATAATAATAATAATAATAATAATAATAATAATAGGTATGTAAAATTTTAAGTGTGCTCATTAGATTTGTTTAAAAAATATTTACATTACGGTGACTCAAATACGAAAAAAAAATGCTATTGTACAATTTTTAAATCCTTTTGAAATTCTAGTAAAATATCCATGACATCTCTCATAGAGCATAAATTGAGGGAGGTGTCAAAAATGTCATGAGGCTAGCTCAAAATTTGCGGAAGGAGACAGATTTTCTACATGCGCTAAAAATGCAAAAACCAAAAGCTGAGAAAAATGGAATTAAACAGCAGAGACTAAGTGCGATTTAAAGAGCGCACCATTTTAAAATGGCTTCCAAAACAAGTGTTCTAATGGGCAAAGTGTCTGAAATTTTGCGAGAAACATCTGTAAGCATCGATATATTCTTTTAAGATTAAAAGCAAAAATTTTATTTTTCCGTGAAATGATCGTTTATTACATACCTGAAAGACGAATTTCTAATTAGTTGCAATGAAATCTCCATGTTGGTTTCTGTTTAATGGCGGCAACTTCGGAAAACCAAAATATCTCTCTTCAACATTGTTGCTATAAAATGTTTTCTGTGTTTACTATACTCCAGCAGGCCGTGATATACGTCTGCCTTCCCCCCCCCCCCCAGTCTATAAATGCGAACTTAAAACAAACGGTACGGTTATGTAATGATTTATTTTTCATTTTAATATTTTAACAATATTATTTATATACCATATTGCAGTAATAACATCCGCATCTGGAATCTTGTTGATTTTTTCACGGCTTCCTTAATGTTACTTGTATCAGGAATGCAATAAGTTTCGTGGAGTAGTAGACTTTACTTAATTTTTGCAAATATTTAAAAACAATAATTAACATTGCAATTTAGGTGAAATTGCAGTGGTAAGTTTCCAATTTATAATTATTGCTATGTTAAACGTCACTAAAAATAATATGTTAAAAGCCTAAAGCAATAAAATGAATGTCGCGCTTAAGCGGTAAGAAGAGGGAAATTGTTATGTGTGTTACGTTGGGAATACTGAATGTGGTATTTCACACTTACCGCGTATTGGTTCTGTGCGGAAAACAAGCAAATACGCACGATCTCGCACAAAATACAGTATTATTTCACTTCAACGTATACAGTTGAATGGTATATATTTGTTCATATATAATAATCAAATGATCAATATGACGGCTATCGCCACTACCCCATCATCGTGTCCACACTTGTGGAGTAACGGTTAGCGCGTCTGGCCGCGAAACCAGGTGGCCCGCGTTCGAATCCCGGTCGGGGCAAGTTATCTGGTTGAGGTTTTTTACGGGGTTTTCCCTCAACCCAATTTGACCAAATGCTGGGTACCTTTCGGTACTGGACTCATTTCACCGGCATTATCATCTTCATCTCATTCAGCCGCTACGTAACCTAAGATGTTGATACAGCGTCGTAAAATAACCTACTTTTCCTCCTCTTATCATCGTGCCTGAAAACCCAGGCATCAGCAACTTTAGATATTTTATGGTTACTTGACACTATTCGTTACAGGAATCCCAGAGAGGTGGTCTTGTTGCAAAAGATGAGATGGTATTGAGACAAATGCGATTTTTCAGTACTGGGACTCTCAAGTAGGCCAAGAAAGTTAGTCATAACTTATAATTAGGCTCTTTCCAGCACAAATTTCACTTATTTACATTAGCCGGAATATGAACTGGGGATCCCGGTGTGAAAACCAACGTCCTAAAGTTTTGGCTAACGGTGTGCCAAATACATTCGAGCTAAATGCACACATCAGACCTGGTTGCCAAGAAACTAAGGTAAAAATGACAAATGAGCGTGGGAGAGCATTGTTAGCTCTGATGCTGGAAGTCATAAATCTTGAGTACAAACTGGAAATGCATGAGTAAAGGAAATCTTTAAATACCAAAATACTGGGTAGGCTACGTGTTCTGGCAGCAAGTTTGACGTTGCAGGTGCTGCAAAAGCGTTTATAACTCTTTTATGTAGTAAAGTAAATATATCGAGAGCTATTCTTGTAACTGTAATGAAAAATCAGTGTTTTACGACAAAAGGAAACTCAGGATTTTTTCAGACCAAATTTAGTCGGGACTCACCACATGCGGGTAAGCGCTCTAAGCAATCAGATCTAAACTGCAAAAGTGCACTGTTTACATTTAAAAAAATCCAGCGCTGTATCAGGGATATACCGGCACGTAGAATGTCACCCAATTTAGGAAATGAAACTATAATTGTATTGGTTTCAATGTTTTTTTGGTTGACAAATGAAGAGTATGGGTCTATGATTCATTTCATTTCATTCATTCACAGTTTTCTACCCAAGACCAGGTCTTTCACTGCAAACCCAACATTCTCCAATCTTTCCTATTTTCTGCCTTTCTTTTAGTCTCGGTATATGAGCCATATAGCCTATCTTAATTTCGCCTATCATCTTATGTCTTCTTCTACTCCGAACTTTTCTCCCGTTCACTATTCCTTCCAGTGCATCCTTCAGTAGGTTGTTTCTTCTCAGTCAGTGACCGAGCCATTTCTTTTTCTCTTCCTGATCAGTTTCAGCATTATTCTTTCTGCACCGACTCTTTCTAGCACAGCTTAAGGGTCTATGATATACAAGTTTTCATTTTTACATAGCAGGAAGTTTTTTAATGACTATTTCGTTTATATGACGTCATTACATTTTCGGCCAGTAAAGTGTAATGAAATTTTGAATTCCAACCGATCACATGCATACATCGCGATAATTTCTGCAGCTTGATTTATCACTATCAATTTATCGCAAGGTCGTTCTTTTGTTTAGACAGTGTCGCCAACTGTTTCCACGTAAATCGATGTGCACTGTACTAAATAAAGTGCGAAATCCTACTTCCACATCTACATCTTCATCTTCTAATTCCATGTCCATTATTCATAACGAAAATGACACTTCTTCATAATAATTGTCCATTTAATTAATATAGGCTATTAATCAGGTTATTTGTAATTATACTATAAAATGTTTAAATTAAAATATGATTTCAGCAGATAATTAAAACGTACTAGTTCTGTTATAATAACAAGAGAAAAGCGCAGCACATGTAATTAACATTTTTAAACCTGTATTTCTCTTTTCTCAATTGGCATTACTGAATAACATTCAATTTCTTTATTGCAATAATCGTTATTAATCTATTTCGACTTCACAATGTCTGAATAGGTTAAGTATTCATAAATATACAATTATTAACATTTTGTGAGCGAATTTTAGGGATATATATACACTTTTATTTTATTCACGAAATAGTAATAATAAATGTCACTCGAGGTCTGAGATTACTATAGAAAAAATATACTGACAAGCCATGGGTATTATTTGCAATTTTTTTTCAATGATCCTACACGATTCCATAGATTTGGCACATACTATTATTCTTTTCTGTAGTGGGAATGTACTGTTATTAGCTGTAGAATTTCCCCAGAATATTAGACCAAAACTCATAACCTGATATTTACTATCACTTGCATACATCTTATGGAAAAACATACTGAATTTAATGTTTGGGGATAATTTCTTTAATTTGATTTTTGCAGTTTTAATACATTATCGATGTGTAAGCCAAGAAATTTGGTTATTATTTCTATTAGGGACCTGTTATTAATTATTGCGCTTGAAATTTCCGAGGCTGAAGTTGGGCAGGATTTAACAAATTCATCTATCAATACATCGATCTGTCTGTCTGTCTGTCTGTCTGTTTACGTATCTCTCTATTTCAGTACTCCTGAAATTAAAAATCGAATTAATGTACGCGTTCATTTAGATCCTTGATTGACATAATATTTGTATTTAAAATATTAACAAGTTTCCTCACCAGAGGGAAGCTAAATATTTACAATATATTTCATAACAGTTGTCTCCAAAATGCAGTAAGCTTTGTAAGTTAAGGGTATGCATATAAATGTTTGCGAACGCGTCCAATATATGTGCTGCGCCGTTTTCGATTCCGACAAGCCTTCGCTTTATTCCGTTTTACTATTTCAACTGTCTGGCTCAGAGCGGAGGCGTGGATTTCTAACTTTGTAGCTTGTGTCACGCTATCAACACGGCCTCCAGTTCCTCACACGTTTATTGCGGCTGGTGTAGCTCCATATACGAGGGCACAATTACAGCTCTAATGTTTCTCCTTCCTGTTTCCTTCGAGTCTGTAAACCGTTTATACAGTAACGTTCACGGACAATGACGGATTCTCCATTTGTCCCAATTTTACCACTATGACATCAAAATAGTAATAATAATAATAATAATAATAATAATAATAATAATAATACTAATGTGAATTTTATTAGTAACAACAATGTAATTTATTCGCCACAACAATAATTCCTTTCTACAATTCGCCTTAAACGCTCTCGTCAACAATTGGATTTTCACTCAACACAGTATTCGTTATAGCACTCCACCGACGACAATGACAATTTACTTGGACTAGTACGAACAACAATGAGCTGTTAATCTTAACTAATATTTACAAAGCACTATTTACAAATCAGAACTGTCAGTTCTCAGTTCACAGTTCTTCTATCTCAGTCACTCGAGTTCACAGTATCTCGAACCACAGACCTTCAGAGACAGTTCACTGTACTCGAACTCGGGTCCCTCCAACTGCGGTCCACTGCACTCGAACTCAGGCCTTCGGATGCTGACGCAGATGCGGACGCACACTCGAGTCAAACTCCGGCTGGCTTGCTTGCTCTGGCTTACTCACTGACTGAATAACTGAAAACTCTGCTCGAGTTCGCTGGCGCTTCTTCTTTTATAGCAAAATCATAGTTGCGAGAACCTTCTACAGGTGTGTAGAGAATTATCTCGATATCTCCACTTCGACGGACTTCTGGAATAGTCGAGAAGGTCGTTCCACATTCACTGCGTTAAGTAGCAGCTGCGCGCGCAGCCTCCCCTCGCGTGTAGGCTCCTTTCCCCTTTCCCCGTGAAGCCCGCGCGATATGCTCTCTCGCGGGACGCTGGTCGTGAGTTCGAATCTCACGTCGCTGTCACAATAATAATAATAATAATAATAATAATAATAATAATAATAATAATAATAATAATAATAATAGCCAACCTGGCCAAGGCTTTCACGAAAACTGCGTATCAGTTGTCCCTTTGTTTATGTCCAACATTACTGCATCTTTTCAGTTTATTACTTCCAATCGGTTACTAAAGTCAGGTTTTCCCCATTTCCACATTGAAATCAAAATTGTTTCGTTTGTTTAAATGTTTTCGTTATAATTTTACTGCCACTATCGTCAACATAGGATTTGTCATCCTTCATCGTCATTTTCCCCGGTATCCAAAGTCATCATGACATCTTCACCATCATTATCGCCTTTATTGTCATTGTCGTTATCATCATTTGTCATTATTGACAGTATCAATATCGTTGTGTCGTTACTGTAATCGCCGTAGTGTCGTAGCTATCATCGACGTAGTTTCATTGCTATCATAGCCGTAGTGTCGTAGCTGTCATCGCCGTAGTGTCGTAGTTGTCATCTCCGTAATGTCGTAGCTACCATTGTGTAGTTTCATAACTATCATCGCCGTAATTTCGTTGCTACCATCACCGTAGTGTCGTAGCTATCATTGCCGTAGTTTCGCAGCTATCACCGCCGTAGTGTCGTAGCTACCATCGCCGTAATTTCGTTGATATCATCAACGTAATGTAACTATCATCTCCGTAGTTTCGTAGCTATCATCGCCGTAATTTCGAAGCCATCATCACCGTAGTGTCGCAGCTATCATCGCCGTATTGTCGTAGCTATCATCGCCATACTTTTGTAGCTATCATCGCCGTAATTTCGTTCCTATCATCACCGTAGTGTCGTACTTATAACCGCTGTAGTGTTGTAGCTATCATTGCTGTAATGTCGCAGCTATTATCGCCGTAGTGTCGTAGTTGTCATCGCCGTAGTTTCGTAGCTATCATCGCCGTAATTTCGTTCCTATCATCACCGTAGTGTCGTACTTATAATCGCCGTAGTGTTGTAGCTATCACTGCTGTAATGTCGCAGCTATTATCGCCGTAGTTATCATCGCCTAGTTTCGTAGCTATCATCGCCGTAGTGTTGTAGCTGTAATTGACGTAGTGTCGTGGCTATCATCGCCGTAGTTTCGATGCTAATGCACATATAATCGAAGTAGTGTCGCAGCTATCATCATCGTAGTTTAGTCGCTATCATCGCCGTAGTGTTGTAGCTGTAATTGACGTAGTGTTGTAGCTATCATCGCCGTAGTTTAGTCGTTTTCATCGCCGTAGTGTTGTAGCTGTAATTGACGTAGTGTTGTAGCTATCATCGCCGTAGTTTAGTCGTTTTCATCGCCGTAGTGTTGTAGCTGTAATTGACGTAGTGTTGTAGCTATCATCGCCGTAGTTTCGTTGCTATCATCACGGTAATGTCGTACATGTAACCGATGTAGCTATCATCGCCGTAGTGATGTAGGTATCATCGCGTAAGTGTCGTAACTACCATTCGTAGTACTGTAGTTTCATAGCTATCATCGCCGTAGTTTCGCAGCTATAATCACCGTAGTGTCGCACCTATCATCGGCGTAGTTTCGTTGCTATCATCACCGCAATGTCGCACATATAATTGATGTAGTGTCGTAACTATCATCGCCGTAGTTTCGCACCTGTCATCGCCGTAGTCTCGCACCTATCATCGGCGTAGTTTCGTTGCTATCATCACCGCAATGTCGCACATATAATTGATGTAGTGTCGTAGCTATCGTCGCCGGAGTTTTGTCACTATCATTATCTTAGTATCTTCACTATTGTCGTCTTAATATTCATTAACGTTTCCAATTAACTCTATATTCCTTGTATATATCTATAAGTCCCTCAAGGGTAGCTGCCCTTCAGTAAGGGTTAACTAAAGACACATCATACTAAACAAATAAAAACAAACCTTGTATTATCAGTAATTATTATGATTATTATTTTCAAATGGAAGACACCCTTGGAAAGATACGTTTATTCCATTATTATTAGTAATCAGATTAAATATAAAGTAATTTAGGTGTACATACTTTTACATGACTTCGTAGTGTATATGATAAACGTACTTTGATTTACTTATATTTAGTACCGACCTTCACAATGTCAATTCTCGTTTTTGTACTCCAATAAAAATTCCATATTGTCTCTTGCCACCCTTTCTCCCTACAAAAAAGAAAAGATGAAAGGGCGGCTCGAATGAAAAACAGTTTTGTTTTTCCCTTACTAGCTTATACTCAACCTCAAATAATTGTGGTTTCCGGTTTCTGGATTCTCCCTGTGTAGTCAATCTTGAAGGCCGAGCGAGATCATAGGTGAAGAACTCTCGAAAACGTTTTGTGAACGTGGCCGACCGGTCTATGATGCTTACATACTGCAGCTGGTAAAATCGCGTGTATGTGGTTTTCATGCCAACGCATCATTCGTGGTTTCGATATAAACCCAACACAGAAGTGGTTTCTGTAACTTCTACTACATTATCATCTTTCCCTTCCTTTTTTTTATTGCACGGCCTAAACATATACAGAGCAGTAAAATTGCTTGCGTTTATAGAATAATTTGAATACACGTGCTATAATTGGGTACCATTTTCAAGAGATACAGCCCTTCATATGAATCGATACACGAATTACAATGCCTATAAGCCGTTTCGTAAGCATTTTCCAACTCAAATATTTGAACACTGTGATCACAGAACATTCTGAATAAATACTGAAGAAGTGAAACAATACGTCTCAAGTTTTACTCGCACAATCACAGTCAGAGAGTGAGAGTGTACCTAATGTAAGCGAGTCCGGGTTCAATTCCCTGCGAACCTGACATTCATGGCGGATGAAACCAAAGTTTTGGTGATTTCTCTTGGGGGTTCTCCTGAGCTAATTATAGTGAAATAAATCAGTTCTGTCAACAGTTACTAAACAAGTGTGTTAAATAGTCGGAAAAACCTAAAACTCTAAATGACGGTCATAATCTAATCCAAACCTAATATGTAGTCGATGTTCGTTTCCGTTAATTGAGAATCCTATACTAAACTTAAATTACGTATTAAACTTTTCTTCATAATTTGCAATATACAGGGTAAATTTTATATTTACTATGACACTGAGAACTACAGGAACTTCGGGAATTATTGAATAGATACCATTTGTGTTTTTGTTAAGCATCTAAGCTAATGATTGGTGAGTATATGATTTGCCATTTTTAAACGTTTTACATAGCATCAATTGAATAAATTAATATTATGTTACATAAATAACGACCAATATAAAAATGTACATTTGTCGGGTAATATGGAATGCGAGGGTAATATGAAATACAATTTTTACCTGGTACTGTTGGCTTCTTTTAAAAAACAGTTACTAAACAAATGTGTTAAATAGTCGGAAATACCTAAAACTCTAAATGAATACTTGAAATAATTAAAAAAAAAAAAACAAAGTGAACGGACATAATCTAATTCAAACATAATACAATGGTTTAAGAGGTTAGGTGCAGCTTACAGAAGTAAAATTTTGGAAATATTCATTTTTTTTCCTATAACTGTATCTTGTACAATAATGAAAATTAGTATGTGTAAAACATTGTCCTTCTGCTATACGATAAAAATATTTTTACGATTTAAAAGTTGTTTGCTTTTTCAAAATTCAAAATGGTGGCAGTTCACTGTGCGGTGATGAAATGTTTCGCTCATAACTCAAAAACCATCCAACATTCTGTGATGAAATCTTTTTGTGTGTATTTATGCATGTGATATCTACAATAAGATGCAAAATCACTTCTCTATCTTTGATAGTGTGTCTGATAAAAAATAAATTCATTTTAAAAAATGGTCAAATATCAGTATTTTATTATAACACAAAAATATATATATATATATATATATATATATATATATATATATATATATATATTACTTGTTAAGGAATGTAGTTGAAAGAGCATGATATTGTAAAAATGAGTTTCAGCAATAAAATAAAAGAGAGAGAACATGAAAAAGTTAACAAGTTTATAAGTTATGAAGGAAACGCTTCATCACTGCACAGTGAACTGCCACCGTTTTTTTGAAATATATATATATATATTCAATCGTAAAAATATGGAGGAAACAAATGTTAAATATTTCCAAAAATTTTACTGAAGTAAGCTGTACCTAACCTCTTAATGTCAACGTATTCAGTGTTCGTTTCCGTTAATTGAGAATCTGATAGGAGTATATCTGTATATGTAAAAGTTCCGAAAATAAAATGTTTCATTTCAACCTTATTATATTTTTCTTTCGATTAATAGGCCTATGAGATATAAGGTTGTAAGTGAGGGTAAATACGGAATACTGGTATTCCATATTATTCGTACAGCCACTGTGTAAAATAAACTATCACATGATCGCGGAAAAACATAAACACGTAAAACCACTGAGATGCTACAGATTAAGTACTTAATTACATGGCGTATTTCGTTAAATTGTATATCACATGCATATTTAATAACCATCTACTAAAAATATCAGATTACCTGGAAGAGTTTTAGAAAACAACAGAACATAGAATTGATTACTTACAAGTTGTCACTATCTTAGAAAGATTATACTGTAACAGTATTCAGATAAGTTAATATACAATATAATATATGAATATTTATTTTATTTGTTCAGTCTAAATGACTTATCAATATTTAAAAAAAACAACAAATGTTTATAAATATAAATAATTCATTGAAGTTAAAAGATTTAATGCCAACGTTTTCGCCTATTTGGCATCTTCAGGCACAGATTCAAACTATCTCAGTGGTACATTAATTTTACAGTGATTGGAATAACCATTGAATATAACTTATACATAAATAATCTTAAAGTAAACATATTAAAACCATATATACAAATTAAATAAAATAATAAACCAATAAACTACAGTTGAATTAATTATTGTTTTCAATAATCTATTTGTGTGATGGTTAAAACCAAATCAATATTCATATCTACTTCAATTTACAGTTCACTAGCACAACTTAATCGAGACTGCAATCATAGCGCCACCAGGATCATATATATATATATATATATATATATATATATATATATATATATATATATATATATAACTTCATTTATTTAATACTATACACTTGAACTACATTAGGCATTGCAGCCTGAAAGAGCAGAAGCTCGTGCTCGGGCGCAGTTCAGATCAGTTATACAAAATATATCACAAAATTAAGAGAGTTCATTGAGCACAATAACATTAATAAGTGGTAAAATACATACAGCATGTAATAATAGGGTCTATATACAAACAGAAAATACAAAAGTACATGAATATTAGAGTATCAATTTTTAACTCAATTAAGTTAAACAATTAAATAATTAATCTGATTTGTTTCTTAAATCTATGTGTGTGTTAAGTGTACTTAGCTCAGTGTAAGCTCTAATTAATGCATTATATATTTTGGGTCCAAAATTTCTGCTGTGTTTTTATCCAGCAGTTGTGTGGCATTTGGGAGTATTTAGAAAGAAACTGTAGTTTTGTCTCGTATGGTATTCATGAGGATCAAACTTAAATTTATTGTGGTTTTTATGGAAGTAAATCAGCAATGTTTGTTTATAAATTTGTTCTAGATTTGATACACCAAATTCCAGAAAAATTAATTTTGTTGGGTAATCAAAAGGTTTATATAGACAAATTTTGATAATTCTTTTTTTGGATCAAATTTAAAGGATGGAGAGTCGATTTTGCCATTCCTCCCCAACTCAGATCAGTTATACAAAATATCTCACAAAATTAAGAGAGTTCATTGAGTACAATAACATTAATAAGTGGTAAAATACATACAGCATGTAATAATAGGGTCTATATACAAATAGAAAATACAAAAGTACATGAATATTAGAGTATCAATTTTTAACTCAATTAGCTTAAACAATTAAATAATTAATCTGATTTGTTTCTTAAATCTATGTGTGTGTTAAGTGTATTTAGCTCAGTGTAAGCTCTAATTAATGCATTATATATTTTGGGTCCAAAATTTCTGCTGTGTTTTTATCCAGCAGTTGTGTGGCATTTGGGAGTATTTAGAAAGAAACTGTAGTTTTGTCTCGTATGGTATTCATGAGGATCAAACTTAAATTTATTGTGGTTATTATGGAAGTAAATCAGCAATGTTTATTTATAAATTTGTTCTAGATTTGATACACCAAATTCCTGAAAAATTAATTTTGTTGGGTAATCAAAATGTTTATATAGACAAATTTTGATAATTCTTTTTTTGGAGCAAATTTTTAAAGGACGGAGAGTCGATTTTGCCATTCCTCCCCAACCTAAGATACCATACTGAATTATTGATTGAAACAAAGCTAAGTACACAGTACGTAGAACATAAACAGGTAAATAAGAGCGTAGAATGGAAAATTTGTGGATTGTTTTAAGCAATCGGTTACACAGAAAGGAGATATGCTTGTCCCATTTTAAATGTTGGTCAATAATAATGCCTAAATATTTAACTTGTGAGGATATACTCAAAGCATTACATGAGCAAGTAGGTAGGTTACAATCATGTGTTGTTATACTTCTATTATTATTTATTTTTAGTTGCTCAAGACCATGTGATGTTAATGAAAATGGTATTAACTTTGTTTTAGAAACGTTCAAAGAAAGTAAGTGAGCATGTATGAAGTAGTTTTCGTGGTTTCCGGTAGTTTCTGGTATTTTACAGAGATGAAACATCACTATTTCATATTACCCGAATACTCCGTAATAGCCGAAGCTCCTGTGCTTTAAAACGTCCGATTTCATAATATCTTCTAGCAAAACAAAAGATCACAATAGTACACATTCAATCTAAATCATTAGCAGTATAAAATTTAGTGACGTTTACTCACCTGCATCAAATTCAATTCCTCTAATCGTCTTCCATGGCTGGCACACAGTTAAACGAGTAATGTACTTCAGCTTTCATATCGCTAAGCTAGCAGAGGCCGTGAAAGTCCGCGTTACCACATCCGGAGGCATTAAGAAAAGTCACAACGGACATGTAGGCTACAGAGATTGGTGTCAGATCTCTTCTGTGTGTGTAAGTGAGACTGATAGGAGAGTCTAGACTTCTCACAGCAGGAGATACATTCATATTTATGTTAAGTTAACACTGTAAATGAGACCTAACGCCAGACTTCAGCACTTTCATTGTGATCATCCTGGTAAGACTTTTTTTTATGACATTGTGGTTTCACCCTGACCACCGTGGTAGCTCTAACCGGATAGGTGGCTGTGTCCTATGCCTACCTGCGCGTACGTGTCGCCACACCGACCTAGTCAGATTCGTTATTTAAGGGAGGGCTTTAAAAAAATCGGTGGGTATTTTGTGCTTCTCATCTGAGCCGTGTAATTGGTTTGGCATTGTAAGTGGACCGCCAGGTGGGCCCCGGCATTCCTCACTCAAGACGGACTGGCTGTTTGTTTTCTATCGGTAATAAACCAGTATCTTGCTTCCTTCCCACTGCGCAGGCGCAAGACACTGGATCCCGGTAAACGCAGATCGATTTCAAATCTTTACAAAAGACGTTCTTGTGCTACCGAGGTAGCTCAGTCGGCTGAGGCGCTTACCTGCCCATTCGGAGTTCGGTTCGATTCCCGTTTCGGCTGATTACCTGGTTAGGTTTTTTCCGAGGTTTTTCCAGCTATAAGGCAAATGTCAGGTAATCTATGACGAATCCTCAGCCTCATCTCGCCATATACCATCTCGCTATTACTAATCCCATCGACGCTTATAAAGTGTCGTTAAATATACAATTAAAAACGACTTCCTGATATCCATTTACAAGCTGCTGCTGCTTCTTCTTCTTCTTTTTCTTATCTTTCATCTTCGCCAACATCCTTAATTACGAACACTATTACCACCAACCTCTTTCGTTTTTTTTTCTTCTCTTTTTTTTTGTAGGTTATTTTACGACGCTTTATCAACATCTTAGGTTATTTAGCGTCTGAATGAGATGAAGGTGATAATGCCGGTGAAATGAGTCCGGGGTCCAGCACCGAAAGTTACCCAGCATTTGCTCGTATACGGTTGAGGGAAAACCCCGGAAAAAACCTCAACCAGGTAACTTGCCCCGACCGGGAATCGAACCCGGGCCATCTGGTTTCACGGCCAGCGCTAACCGTTACTCCAAAGGTGTGGACCTTCTTCTCTTCCAGTGCCACTATTATTTTCAAATAGCGAGTTCTGTTTTTTTTTTTTCCCCATATCATCAACATCAACAGTCCTTGAAATCATCACTTATTACATCCCTATTCTTTATCAATTATCTATCATCAGTATTTCTTCTTACCTCTGAGATTCTGGATGATATGATTCAGAGGAAGAATAATAAGAATAATAATAATAATTGTTGTTGTTGCCAGAAAAATACAATATAATGAAATTGTAAATTTACAAAATTCTGGCACTCCCCTGAAAGAGTGTGTTCTCGTTCTCAGGAGAGGATTCGATACGTAAATTGTCTGGATTAGTAGCATGATGCTAGTTAGCGATGTACGTAATGGAGGGAAAAGGAACCGATCTACCCGATTATCTTTTTTTTTTAATTTAGGTTATTTTACGACGCTTTATCAACATCTCAGGTTATTTAGCGTCTGAATGAGATGAAAGTGATAATGCCGGTGAATTGAGTCCGAAAGTTACCTAGCATTTCCTTATGTTGGGTTGAGGGAAAACCCCGTAAAAAATACCTCAACCAGGTAAAGGCTGGTTCACAATAAACCGGGAACGGAAACGACAACGAAAACGAGAACGGAAATATTGTTAAAATAAATGTATTTAAATGTGAGCATTCACAACTAACTATTGTGAATGCTCGTATTTAAACGCATTCATTTCAACATTCTTTCCGTTCCCGTTATCGTTTCCATTCTCGGTTTATTGTGAACCAGCCTTAACTTGTCTCGACCGGGAATCGAACCCGGTCACCTGGTTTCGCGGCCACAGGTGTGGACTAACCGATTATCTCCTGGCTTAGTTGTCTCATAAGTGACGCCTTATTGGTGTAATTTATGAGGTTCAAATCTGTGTTCGGATAGATGATCAAACAAACAACATTTTTTTTTACAATCAACAGCACCAACATTTTTTCTACTCTTTCTTCTTCCTCTTCTTCTTCTTCGTCTGTTTTTTAACACTGTCGGCACAGTTTTCATCCCGGGTTGAAATCCTTGTTAGGACAAGTTATTTTCTTTCAACCAATTAAGAGTAAACTCTGGGTAATTTTCGGCATTGGACCCTGAACTCATTTCGCTGAGACGTTGGACAACCATCGCAGTTGATAAAGTGTCGTAAAATAAACCAATTAAAAAAACACTCAAAATAATTACACGGAAATTCATTGGAAAACAGCAATTGAGTATAGTTCAGTATCTACTACGTTACGAAAGTGTGAATGGCCTATAGCGTGTTTTGACATTAATCTTACTTTCAGGCGTTCGGAGTAACGCCAATATAATATGTACATTCGAAAATATTTAAATTATAATGGTCGTTGTTCCTAACTTCATTATTATTCGTAAACTTTCACACAAAACTCCTACGTGATTGAAAGAACTATTACCAAACGCTGATATCCTGAGGGGAAAACGAGCATTTCTGTAACTGAGACCAATGTTCCCGGTCTGCCAGTACGCTGTACACACACACACACGCATGCATAAATACGTTATAATAGGTACAGGAGATTAACGAAGTTGTGTGTGACAGGTGGCAGCATTGTAACTAGGAAATCACACTTTTGTCACGAAATTGCTTGCCTTTATTGTGAGTGCTATGCGATACAGCCGGCGGTGTAACAATGGAGCGATTTAAGCTGGTAGTCGGCCGCGGAGCGCGCCATCTGCACGGCCTCCTGTGTTCACCTTGTGCAAGGCGTGGAGGGGGCCGTGGATGCTGTTAACCAGTAATGGTCTAATACTAGCGGATTTTGCAGTTAACGGCATGTCTCTCTCTTTCTATCGTCTGTCAGTTTTGGGAGGAAGCCGTGTCGGCAGATACAGACCCCGTCTTGAAATACGATGGCTGCTCTACTGACAATTATTGGGCCTTGGATATATTTACCTTTGAGAGTTTTTATCTCTCTTTTCAACCGCACCGAAGGCTGGATGGATTCAAGTTCACGGACAATGAGGCTTCGACCTGTACAGTCTGAGCAGGCGCTTTGCACTCAACGTAGCGGTGAAAGCGTTTATCCCATATACTTTACAAAAATAGAGGATGCAACCTAAACACAAGTAAGACTAGGGTTAGAGCTAGACTTGCCAGATTTTCAGAATGTCAATAAGGTACACTTACCATTTTTACTTTCGAGCGAACATATAGGTGTTAAAACTGTTGTTTTCTCTTGAAAGCCAGAGAAGATTCTGTAAGCATTGGCTTTAAAATGACTGGAGTCTGTATTCGAATTAATTCAATAGATTTATTTAGGCCTATACTACGAGCTAAAATTCATTTATTTCTGAGGAAATGTCTGTATTTTGTGTGGGTTTAAACCAGAGTTTAAGCCACAGTCGCATTTTGCTACTCGACTTCTAAAATGCAACACACTTTCAGTGTAAATGTGCAAAAATGCGACAACCAAATTGGACTTCAGAAACGAAGATAGTAACGGAGAAAATGAAATCAGAGATGTGTTTGAACTAATCTGAATTTAAATAAAATGCTAATGGCGTAGGCAATGTTAAAAAAGTATCGAGCAATAGTTGTTCAGGAATTGAATTAAAAGAGTTGGTAAAAATTCATGTAAGTTAAGTGAACAATTTCTTCTAATTGATTTATATAATTCCATCGCATACTGTAAATTGTGGGCGAGGATTTAGTTGCATGAATCTTGTAAAAACTGGAATTGGAAACTGCCTTTCAGTAAAAAGAGTTAGTACTCTGCTAACAATAAATCTTGAAGGGTCAACTAGTAAAGAATTTCAATGTTTAGAGTGCCCATAAAATAACGTATTTTAATGTGATGTAAATTCAGCAGTAATTGATTCTAAACATACCTACGTGTAATGATTTAATTACATAAGTATATCTAGAGTGTGGTAAGATGTATTGAAAGTAATAAAACTCCAAGAAAGGAATTACAGTACATGACTTTTTGTTTCTGCATACTCGATTAATTTTATCTTTCTGCACAATTTTATTTATAATACTGCACAAGCATTTCGCAATTTGCACAAATATAATTTTTCATTTTTGTATTTTTGGGACAATTATTTATTTTCTATCTTAAACCCTTGTCTAAGCTGTTTTTGATCTCAACTGTGTGTAATAAAAAAATTATCATCTTTTAATGTGAAATGTATTTGCTCATTTTAGGTAATTGCGTCAAATAGAATACATGAAATAACAAAATCAGTGACTTCTGAATCCTATAGAACAATCATATTTATCAACTTTTCTTTGTATTGGTAAAAATTGCATCATTTTTAATAAGGGCATAAAAACTCTGACAAGTCACACTATAATAATTCAATGTAATTTGAATTTCACTCTATATCACGCACAAACTTTTTTGCTTATTTTATTGTTTCATTTTGTATTTAAAATTTAAAATAGTCTACATCGGCAATTGAGCTAGGAATGCTTAAAAATCAGAAGACGAAATAAAGGGATTTTTTAATGTCCCGTATGACCGTCATAATAGACACGATTTTTCCTCCCAAATAAGTCCAGTCACAGCTGTCAGAATGCCAAAAAGGGAGAAGATGAGGTCGAGGTGAGATGTTTACCGCAAGGAAAATACACATAAATATGAGAGAACTCCACAGTTCAGTACATAACATACAGTATCTAAAATATGTGGATATGGAGAAGAATGGAGTGTGTGAAATGAATAGACAGAATAAGAAACGAAGCTGTGTTGGAAAGAGTAAGTGAAGAAAGAATGATGCTGAAATTGATGAGGAAGAGAAAAAGAATTTGGTTGGGTCATCGGCTAAGAACAAAATGTCTACTGAAGGATGCACTAGAAGGAATGATAAACGGGAGAAGAGTTCGGGGCATAAGAAGATATCAGATGATAGACGAAATTAAGATATATGGATCATATGCGAAGATTAAGACAAAGGCTGAAAATAGGAATTTTCAAGCATGTCTTACAAAAACAACTGAAGGAATAATACCATCCCCTATCTAGTGAATAAAACGAAATGCTATTGGAGATAGGACTGTCATATATTGAAGAATGAAATTATATAAAAAAAAACAACCGAAATCAGAATGAGAATGCAGTAAATGTGAAACAAATGAGATTGGAAAATGAAGTGGGCATAGCCTTTCAAGGGGTTAGGTACAGCTTACGGCAGTAACATTTTGGAAATATTCAATATTTTTTTCCTCCATTACTGTATCTTGTACAATAATGAAAATTGGTATGTGTAAAACACTGTCCTTCTGCTATATGAAAAAAAATACATTTACGACTTTAAAAAATTATTTACATGTTTTTTTTTTTTAATTCAGTTCACTGTGCAGTAAAGAAGTGTTTCCCACATAACTAAAAAACTATTCAACATTCTGTGATGAAATTTCTCGTGTGTATTAATGCATGTCATATCTACTTATATGACGCAAGATCACTTCTCTATTTTTGATACACTGTCTGATAAAAAATAAATTGATTTTACAAAATGGTCAAGTATCAGTATTTTCTTCTAACACAAAATAAAAAAAAAAATATTTATTAAGGAATGTAGTTGAATGAGCATGATATTGTAAACATGGGTTTCAGCAATAAAATAAGATAGAGAAAACATGAAAAAGTTAACAAGTTTAAGAGTTATAGGGAAACGCTTCATCACTGCACATTTTGAAAAAAAAAATATATATATATATATAATTTTTTTAAAATCGTAAAAATATATACTTTATATATATTTTTTTTTCCTATAGCAGAAGGACAGTGTTTTACACATACCAATTTTCATTATTGTACAAGATACAATAATGAAGGAAAAAATGTTGAATATTTCCAAAACTTTTACTGCTGTAAGCTGTACCTAACCCTTTAAATATCCGGTAACAGTTTTAAAAATGGTGCCACTAAATATCATAGCAATGAGTTAGGGCTTAAATTTTATTTGTAATATAATGTATACAATCAAAAGATAATTTTAAGGGAAAAATTGTTAAAAAATGTCAATTGTAGTCAGATTTCAATATCCTCTTCCCTTAATCCATGGCGAATCATCGGTCTTACTTCCCAAAATACTATTACGTTTACACCAATTTCACTGACGGTACGTAACCTCGCGATTGATCGAGCGTCGCTAAATAACGGACTATTAAAACAAATTAGTCTTTCTGTTTAGGAAAAAAACATGATCAGTCGAAGTTAAAATAAATAAATTTAATTTGAAAAGTTATAATTGATAGTAAAATTAAGCAATTATCTGTAAAGACTAAATTCGATCAATTTTACTAATAGTTAACCAATATAAACGATTAAAGTAGACTTTGCTTCAAAGTTTATTATCGTTAGCGGACTTCTCAACTGCTGTCATTTGTCTGCTGGCCTCGACAGTCCTCAACACGTTCTGATCTCGATTGAGTATTCACCCTCCATTAAGGTCATTTTGCCATAAATGGATTATGTCAGTATACTGGCTTCATAATCCCCAGAAGTTAACTATTTTGTTACATCTGTTGTAGGTGGTTGATTATTCTTAAATAAGCTACCGTAAGTAAATTTTCTGTGTAACTGGATAGAAAATTAGAGCACGCAACACTTCAACAAGGATGCAGATTATCTCGTGAGTACAATCGAAGCATTTCGAGACCCGCTATAGAATACGCCGTTTCACGCTCGGTGTATTTAACGCTCTACTTGGAATGGGTATTGTGTTCTAAACAAATAATTATACCCAGAAGACCTTGCGATACAACTGCATAGCCTGTATTTGAGGTCGTCCAGACAGAATACAAATGCTGTGTGCTGAAATATCGTATCAGAAAGAAACGACGTCCGCTGTCTGTCTATATTATTCATTACTAGCCGTACCCGTGCGCTCCGCTGCACCCGTTAGAAATAAATATAAAGTAATTACATAATTAAAATAGTTCATTTGATCCAGGGAACATTCGTGTTTGATAGAAGGATATATCGTTTATAATGTTACTTAATTTAATTTGTATTACAAAAAATAAAATGCGATCATTTTGATCCAGAGACCACTCATTCGGTCATAAAAATTATTTTAGGAAATACAGGAAACGAATGTACAGAATAGTCTATCAAGTTTACTGTGGATAAGAAGCTATTTTAATGTTACCTGTCCTCGATTCACTCAGAATTTACTGTAATAACATTATAGCATTATGTCCATCTAGAGAAACTACACTTTCCAATGGTGAATTAATAATTAATTATACAAATCGGTTGATGTAGCTTCCGATACTACTTCATACAAACACAGAAACATTCTCTGTAGGCTATGTTTCACAACCTTCGATTGTTGTTGTCCAAGGCCCCTTATAGACGAAGTCATTTGTTTTTTATTTCATTACACCAGATGGCGTTGTTATTGTAATTTTGAAACTCATTTATCTCATTAAATATCGGTCCTATCAATATTTTGCATGGAATAAAACTTATCGGAAATTATTTTTAAAGAAACTTTTGTTATGTAATATTTTTCATGAAAATTAATAATAAGAGAGATATTTCGATTTATTTAATTCAAGCCCCCTTATAACCCCTCTTTTAAATAAAATATTTTGAATGCCACATAGCCTAAATTCTAAGTTACAACGAACCTAATTTATATTCCAATTTTCATATAAATCGGTTCAGCCATTATCGCGTGAAAAGATAACAAACATCCAGACAGACAGAATTGCAACATGCGTCCCCTTACTGATTGTTCGACCCTCAGAAATAAACTTTACGAAACCTGAATATAGAAAAGCACTTCAAGCAATTCTTTCCCCTTTGATCAGTCGGCACACTGAGTGTATACGCCTGGAGAGCAGGCCACATTTCACAAGGACAAGGCAGAGAAGTTGCCTACAGAGCATGGCGTTGCCATCCGAAGTTCCGGTACTTTCTGACTCTACTAGTGTGTGTGTTTTTTTATATAAAGTGGGAGTGAAATAACCTTGTAGATTGAAAGGGACGATAGGGTATATTGAAATGAATAGAAAACCTGTATTACATTTTATGATTAAATGCACTGTCAATTAGAAAATTAAGTTTGAAGTTTCAGCAGTCCTACAACATCGCCGCTAACACACTTTTCTCGGGATACAGATGTAAGAGGTCAACGAATTCGGTGTCTTTCTAGAAGAGCTGTTCTCTGGTGCTGTGTTGCAACCAAATCGCATGTGCAGTGGCTTTAAATTAGAGGTTATTAAAATTAAATTTATACGAAAACTGTCCATCCTATTGAAATACACCAGAGGGATGAATTATTCTTTATTAGATTTTCTATCGATATGGACAAAAAACACGATCCTACTCGCAATAGTTACCGAATAAAAGGTTATTAAACATTTGAGGAAAAAACGTTTTTTTTTCTGAAAAAAAAAAATTAACTTTCCATCAATATGATATTATAGTTTTTTTTTTTGTTACATACAACATGAGCTATTCGTCTGAAATCTGCAAGGCTATCACAGTTCCAACCTATATGGGCTATACAAACGTGACGGCAACTGTTCCATATTTGGCTTAACAGCAGAAAAGAATTATGGAATGAGGATGTTTTTAATCACTGTGTGAGTTTTTTAGGCCTGTGAAATTATTCACATGACATTGAATATCAGCTTAAAAAACGTTGATACGTTTTTATCTATACATAATAAACGCACCGTACATCACAAAGTAAATCTAGTAGCTGGACAAAATTAATAACTTCTCTGCATATTAACGGATTATTATGTAACTTGGTACAGGTCTTAGCCTATAGATGGCAAATATTTTTCGTGTACAAATTCTGATTACGTTTCCACAAGAAACACTACCCCTTCATAGGAGATGCATTTAAACGCAATAAGTAACTTTTCTATCTAACAGATTTTTATTCTGGTGCTTCTGGTATTAACAAAGAATTTTTCTACAGTATTTTGTGTTTTGTTTAGCTATGCCAGGACAAGTGCAATTATATTTATTACGACAGTAAATTGGAAATGATTCTATCTTTAATAATAATAATAATAATAATAATAATAATAATAATAATAATAATAATAATTTATTCTAGCTCGCAGAGTTAAGGCCGTAAGGCCTTCTCTTTCACTCAACCAGCAAAAAGTATATATACATATGCATGAACTTACAAAAAATTCAACAATTTGATTTAGATGAGAGTTACATGTATACAAGAGTTATTTACGAATTAAACAACAAAATACTATGAACTATTAATTAAACACAGAGAAAAACTGTGTAGCAGAATTAAGCTAAAATACATAGAATGTTAATAGGCTATATTTCAAATAATATTAGATAATAGAAAGAGATTATTATGAGACAATTTTGAAAATACAGCACTATGAGGATGATGTCTAAAGAAAGAAGTAACAATGTAGTCAGTGATAGTTTAAATCAGTATGATTGGAGTGAAATGCTAATAAGGTTATCTTTTAAGCTGTTTTTAAAAGTGTTTATTTTCTTGCAGCCCCTAATACTTTGTGACAAGGAATTCCATTGACGCGAGGTGGATACTGTAAAAGATGATGAATAACAAGATGTTCTATGAAGAGGTATACTTAGCGTGCCACAGATAAGTGATCTGGTATTTAAGTCGTGGTTAGAGTATAGATAGTAGAAACGAGACGAAAGGTAATTTGGTGTTGAGGTGTGCAGAATTCGAAAGAGTAAAGACAAAGAGTGTAAAGTTCTGCGTTCTTTAAGTCGGAGCCACGAAAGACTTGCGAAGGACGGTGATATGTGATCATATCGTCGGATGTTGCACACGTATGTGACGCACATATTCTGAGCTCGCTGTAACTTGACTGATAGTTCAGAACTTAGCTCACTTAACAAAACGTCACAATAATCGAAGTGCGGCATTAGTAGGGTTTGTACTAATGAGGGAAAAGTTATGTTACTTAAAATTGACTGTAAGTGTACCTACATTTTTAACAAACCGGCCATTTTGTAACCCTTTTCACAGTTTGGACAAAGAACCTACTTCACCTATACTCCAATAACCTAAAATGGACACCTTAAAAACCTATAAATCCGATCCATACTAATAACGGGGTTTGTCTACGTCGTCCGACTTTCGAATCACCCTGTATAACGTTTGCACAAGAAGCCTAGATCCTCATGTCTCGCTCGATATGCGCCTATAATCAACCCACACAGGTCACTGCTGACATCGCTGACTTTATACAAGCACCAAGGCAGCATATTCTCGAACAGTAGACGGTTCCGTACAAGACAGGCCGACCGATGAATAACAAGAAATGTGTTCCTCCCACTTATGCCACGATAAAGACTTTGTGACGTAGGGTAATCCTGATACACCTGTTGTAGATTCTGGGCGTGACAGCTCTCGGTTCGTTGCTGTATAGCTGGATCCGACTGTACAAATAGATGGACGGGATGTTAAGGTGAGGTTTCAAAATATCTGGCCGGCCTGACAGATGGGCGATAGTGGACTAACCGCGCTTGAATGGAACACGACCTCAGCGAGGCATCCGTATGCCATTACCGGACAGGCTCTTTTACTTACAAGCCCGATCAGGCGTTCAACCACCCGCTCGCGCTCCACCGTCAATACGAGCCTCGGCATCGGCAGGGATTTCACTACTGACATCCCAGCGCCTCCGAATGGTAGACTTTCCGGCTACAAATTCAACGTTTCTGAGTTCTATTCTCGGCAGGAAAGTGAAATTTATAGCTTCTCCCTTTTTTACGGAAGACGCGCCCACTGTCTTGCGTTAGAGTCAACAATAAGTATTTAATAGCGCATATATACGGTGTGTGTGTATGCGTGTGTGTATATATGTATATATATATATATATATATATATATATATATATATATATATATATATATATATAGTGGACTAACCGCGCTTGAATGGAACACGACCTCAGCGAGGCCGTACCCGTGCGCTCCGCTGCACCCGTTAGAAATAAATATAAAGTAATTACATAATTAAAATAGGACATTTGATCCAGGGAACATTCGTGTTTGATAGAAGGATAAATCGTTTAATATGTTACTTAAATTAAATTGTATTTAAAATATTAAAATGTATCTTCTTTCTATATTGCTTGTATTATCTTAGTTGTATTTCTCTTTTTGTTTTGTTTTGTAATTATATTTCTTTATTCTGTATATTTTGTAATTATATTTCTTTATTCTGTATATTTGAATTTAAATAAATAAATAAATAAATAGATCATTTTGATCCAGAGTCCACTCATTTGGTGCAATGACAATTCCTTTAACATGTTTCTTAATTGTTATTACCAATTATATTTGGAAAAGCGAAAATTAACAAAAAAATTTTGGCTACAGATTTATTATTATGTTTATATTATATTATATTATATTATATTATATTATATTATATTATATTATATTATGTAAAAAGTGTGTTGATAACGGATGTACTCGAATTAGAAAGTTTTTAATTTGTTGTGGGAGCTCTTGAATCTCAGGAGGAACAGGTTTTACAACAGCGCAACATAATCTGCTTGGCTCATTACCCAATTTTTTGCATTGCATTTATTGCATATATATTTTATGTATTTTAACACGATTCAATTTAGCATAGTTAAAATTTGAATTATAAAATAATGGATTGCTAAGCTAACGTACTATTACTGCATACTAAATCAATACATTCTCGTTGTTCGTTAATTCTCTGAGATAAAAATGAATATGTTCATAAACATTATTTTAAGAAATACAGGAAATGAATATACAGAATAACCTATCAAGTTTTCTGTGCATAAGGAGCTATTTTAATCTTACCTGTCCTCGATTCACTCAGAAGTTACTGTAATAACATTATAGCATTATGTCCATCTAGAGAAACTATACTTTCCAATGGTGAATTAATAATTAATTATACAAATAGGTTAATTTAGCTTCCGATATTACTTCATACAAACACAGAAGCATTCTCTGTAGGGTATGTTTCAAAGCTTTCGATTGTTGTTGTCCAAGGGCCCTAGACGAAGTCATTTGTTTTTTTATTTCATTACACCGCCTTAGATGGCGTTGTTATTGTAATATTGAAACTCTTTTATCTCATTAAATGTCAGTCCTATCAAAATTTTTCAAAGAATAAAACTTATCGGAAATTATTTTTAAAGAAACTTTTGTTATGTAATATTTTTCATGAAAATTAATAATAAGGGAGATATTTCGATTTATTTAATTCAAGCCCCCTTATAACCCCCCTTTTAAATAAAATATTTTGAATGCCATATAGCCTAAATTCTAAGTTACAACGAACTTAATTTATATTCCAATTTTCATATAAATCGGTTCAGCCATTATCACGTGAAAAGGTAACAAATATCCAGACAGACAGACAGACATACAAACAAAAATAAAAAAAAAAGCGATTTTCGGTTTCAGGGCGGTTAATTATATATGTTAGGACCAATTATTTTTGGAAAATCGAAAATTACCAGAAAAATTTCGGCTACAGATTTATTATTAGTATAGATTAATATTAATTAATCGAAAAATTGAGTAGATTAAAATTAATTCGTTGTACTTGATATTAATTATTTTATTAATGCAAACTGAAGAGTAAAAATTTCGACAATATTCGTTTCTCAGAAATTGCTTACTTCAAACACGATAATAGACTACCGTTATTTTGTAACTGAAAAGCAGGTAGCATAGGGCAAATCTTTGCACAAACAACTCAGAAAGAGACTAAGATACGATGACAGTGACCTGGTGAAAGTTGAAAGCAATATTTACCATACTGATTTCTTTAGTGAGAACTACATCCTCCCGATTCATCACATTCCTCTTAGTGCTCAACAAAATCCAGACACTTTCCAGGAATTTCTTCATTCCTACAACCAAACTACATTACTGAGTATTTGAACAAAACACACTCCCTGATATTCAAAACTTTCTCTTTCACTGGTACACGATAATTTAAAATTATTTGTTTTTTCATTTAATTTATGATAATCCATAGATCTTACATTAACAATGAAGCTTTAAAATGTGGAACAAGTAAAAATTTTACAAGATTACGATTACAATTTTTACAATTTCAATTTCAGTTTTTTACAATTTTTTGGCGAGGTGTAGTGAGATGAGGTGAGGCCGAGGATTCGCCAACAATTACCTGGCATTTGCCTTATGGTTGGGGAAAAACTCGGGAAAAAACCCAACCAGGTAACCAGACCAAACGGTTCTGAAGTGAAGTGAGGCTGAGGACTCGCCATAGACCACCCGGCATCAGTCCTACTGCTGGGGAAAACCTCGGAAGAAACCAATCAATCACACCAAACGGGGGATCGAACCCAAGCCCGAGCCAACGAGTTTGCAGACTGAACTACATTGATAGCTCTATTAAAAATATACAGTATAGATTATTAAATTTACAAACACACCCAAACGATTATTCATCAACTGAGCTATAAAATATAATACATATTGTAAATATTATTGTAAATTGTATTAATATTTATTGTAATGTTATTATTATATATTATATATCACTGCCACCGGGTGTATACCCAATTGTAGTGTTTAATAAATACATACATACAAACATACATACATGCATACATGCATGCATGCATACATACATACATACATACATACATACATACATACATACATACATACATACATACATACATACATACATACATACATACATACATACATACATACATACATACGCACAGGTCAAACCTGGCCTCCACCTTTTGATCAGTTCACAACAACATACCTCAGAAGCTTCAGAAAATTTATAAAATCCATAGAATTTGGCAAAATGTAACAGTAATTGAAATTAGAAATAATATAAACAATGATGGTAACCTAAAATAGAAGTAGTACAATTAGGCAACACTTGTATCTATTACAATTTCAAGATATCAATCAAAATTGTAAATATCTTGTTCTCATGTCATAAATTATGTAACTAATTATTGTAATATTTTATGTAAAGCATGTAGTATTACTCCAATGTAATGGAGCATGCTGATGTACAAAACAATACATACATACATACTGTAGATTACATACATAGTAAGTTAATTCAATTTATTCAATTCAATACGTAACAAATAGAAATATGCAACTTTAGACTCTAAAAAAAAACCTTAAAAATAGGTCTCAATGGGCAAAATAGGCATTTTTAGACATCATAAAACAGCTTTCAAACGTTCATATTTTATATACTTTCAAATCAGTAACATTACAATGATTAAAGACGCTATTATCTTTGTCAATTCCATTTTTGTCTGTTTGAAATCCAATTATCACATATCTTGGTTTTCGAAGGCTAATAACAGATTTGTTTTGTAGTACAGACAGTACTACCTATGATGAAGTCCATAAAATAGCGGAAACCGGAAGTCTTCGGCGTATTGACATTATAACATTTAAACCTGGAGAGACAAAAGGTTATATTCTGGATCTGGAGTTTAGAAGCTCAATTAAATTATCGAGAAACTATTAGCACTCGTATTATAGAAGATAACATTCAATTATATGGCTGTATGGAGTTAAGTTGTGCTGTAGCATAGATTCTGTGAAGATATGTTAAAATGTCAACAATAAAATCTGCAACTTTCCCTGTGTTTGTAAAAGACTCAATAAAATATGAATATATTTTAACTAGTTTTAGTTTATCCCTACAGAAAAAAATAGGCACTTAACCTAAAATCCGAGGTCTAGTAATGACACAGAAATATTGAAGCAACAGTGAAGAGCTATACCCGGTATAGAAATGTGCCCGTGACGTGGTGATACAGACAGAATAATCCGATATCCAGTACCAATCTCATTTGACCTCTGCCGTCACTACCACCGGCGTCATCCAACATATAGCATAATCGTGCCAGGATGGCCACTATGGTTTTCAAAGGGCTGTTAAATGAAGAATGTCACTACCGATAATAATGCTTGTTGTCTCCTGATTAAACTACGCTGATACCCGTGTCTCTAGGGAGGGGGGGAAAGTTCCTACTGACCGTGGATTAGAAGTGTTTCATTGTAAACGGCTAATCCCCAGTACCATGGGATGAAATTCATACAGATTACCACGCAGAAAGCTCTGACAGAAACAGAAATGATTGGAAAGTTTAAACCTCTACAGGACAAGTATAACTCGATGCATAATAAATAGCAATTTCCCGTACTTGTTCAATTAACAATAAACCGCGTTCCCGAACAGCTAGTGAATCACTCTGCTAGCTCATAAACAATGCAACCACCACCACACGGGTGCGCTTGAATCTGTTGTAACAGCATCCAGAAAAAAATGTATAACGTTCTTCAACCGCCAAACACAATGCAGTGTAATAATTATAGTAAAGCCACAGTAGGCAGGTGGTTTTAATGTACAATTACAACATAATTTGAGCGAGTTAGCGTTCAAGATTCCGTTACACAAGTAGAGGCATTAACGCCAACAGAATTTTTAGTATAATTAATCAGTAAAAAATCTGCGACGGACTCTGTTCACGAAAGCGGACGTTACTATGGTTATGGTAATAGGGAACAAAAGAAGACAGCACTGTCAAATTTAACAGTGGACCCAACCAGAAACCTGAAATAAAGTTTTTTCCAATTTTTTAAGGGGTTAGGTATAGCTTACAGCTGTGAAATGTTTGAAAATATTTAAAAAAATTTTCACCCATTACTGTATCTTGTACAGTAATGGAAATTGGTAAGTGTAAAACACTGTTCTTCTGCTATAGATCTATGAAAAAAAATATTTTTACGATAAAAAAAATTTTCAAGATTCAAAATGGTGGCAGTTTACTGTGTAGTGATGAAGAGTTTTTCTCATAACTCATAAACTTGTTAACGTTTTCATGTTCTCTCTCTTTTATTTTATTACTGAAACTCATGTTTACAATATCATGCTCTTTCAACTACATTCGTTAATAAATAATATATTTTTTTTATTTTGTGTTAGAAGAAAATACTGATGTTTGACCATTTTTAAATTAATTTATTTTTTATCAGACAACCTATCAAATATAGAGAAGTGATCTTGTATTATATTGTAGATATGACATGCATAAATACACGCAAAAAATTTCATCACATAATGTTGGATAGTTTTTGAGTTATGTGGGAAACGCTTCATTACTGTACAGTGAACTAAATTTTGGAGAAAAAAAAAAAAATGTAAATAATTTTTTTAAATCGTAAACATATTTTTTTCACATAGCAGAAGGACAGTGTTTCACACATACTAATTTTCACTATTGTACAATATACATTAATGGAGGGAAAAAATATTGAATATTTACAAAATTTCACTTCTGTAAGCTGTACCTAACCCCTTAAATATTTACACGAAATGAGTAAAATCAAACGATGATGAAATGGATTATTACAATTTACTGATGACGCGATGACATTTTGTTCTACAGAATAGGCTAGGTCTTTAGCGATATAAACTCCGTGGCTTGGGAAAATCTACGGGGGAATCGACCATATTAGTAGCCCAAGAGAGGTCATGCTATTTCAGTGACATATGCATTCTGAGTTCATTAGATGATAGACAACATTAAGATAATGGATCATAAGCGGAGACTAAGAGAAAAACAGAAAATAGGAATGATTGGAGAACAGTGGGTTTGCAGTGAAACACCTGTCCTTGTGCAGAAAAGTATAAATGAATTTTATTTATTTATTTATTTATTTATTTATTTCATCAATCTTTCTTCACGTCATGGCGGATTAGATGTATTCCAGTTCTTAATCCGCCATCACTCTCAATACAAATATAACAAAAACTAATACATATTGTACCTATAAGCATCCTCTGTTTACAATAATAATAATAATAATAAAACTAATAATAATAATAATAATAATAATAATAATAATAATAATAGTAATAATAATAATAATAAAACTAATAATAATAATAATAATAATAATAGTAATAATAATAATAATAAAACTAATAATAATAATAATAATAATAAAACTAATAATAATAGTAATAATAATAATAATAAAACTAATAATAATAATAATAATAATAATAATAATAATAATAATAATAATAGTAATAATAATAATAATAATAATAGTAATAATAATAATAATAAAACTAATAATAATAATAATAATAATAATAAAACTAATAATAATAATAATAGTAATAATAATAATAATAATAATAATAAAACTAATAATAATAATAATAATAATAATAATAATAATAATAAAACTAATAATAATAATAATAGTAATAATAATAATAATAAAAACTAATAATAATAATAATAATAAAACTAATAATAATAATAGTAATAATAATAATAATAATAATAAAACTAATAATAATAATAATAATAATAATAGTAATAATAATAATAATAATAGTAATAATAATAATAATAAAACTAATAATAATAATAATAATAATAATAATAATAATAAAACTAATAATAATAATAATAGTAATAATAATAATAATAAAACTAATAATAATAATAATAGTAATAATAATAATAATAATAATAAAACTAATAATAATAATAATAATAATAATAATAATAATAATAAAACTAATAATAATAATAATAGTAATAATAATAATAATAATAAAACTAATAATAATAATAATAAAACTAATAATAATAATAATAGTAATAATAATAATAATAATAAAACTAATAATAATAATAATAATAATAATAATAGTAATAATAATAATAATAATAATAGTAATAATAATAATAATAAAACTAATAATAATAATAATAATAATAATAATAAAACTAATAATAATAATAATAATAATAATAATAATAATAATAATAAAACTAATAATAATAATAATAGTAATAATAATAATAATAAAACTAATAATAATAATAATAGTAATAATAATAATAATAATAATAATAAAACTAATAATAATAATAATAATAAAACTAATAATAATAATAATAGTAATAATAATAATAATAATAATAAAACTAATAATAATAATAGTAATAATAATAATAATAATAATAATAATAGTAATAATAATAATAATAAAACTAATAATAATAATAATAGTAATAATAATAATAATAATAAAACTAATAATAATAACAGTAATAATAATGGTACATAACTAATAATAAGTATAGATCTTGTATTTAAAACTCCTACCTTAGCTTTTTCATTTTATGCTCAATCTCTTAAGAATTATTCTGTTAACTTCATTGACTACTCTTCGTTGTTTCTTATCGTGTGACTACTCAACATTTATAATTCCATCTCCGTTAGAGCTCTGACTTTCTCTTCCCATCTAATTTTAACTCTAAAAAGAAATTTTCCTAATTTATGCAAATTGCTGGCGTTTAGGTGACTATTCATTTTTTTTATAAGCTACTATAGCGTTTATTTGTAGAAATTTTTTATCTACCCAACTGTGTCTCAAATCATTCGTTGCCTGGCACTTTAGCGCAATATGCATTGCGTCTTCAGCTAGTCCACACAAAGGACATTTCTCCTTCTCTACGTTCCCTCGCCTATTCTTGAGTCTCCAGATACCTAATCTCCACCATGCCATTCCTGTTCTCTCTTCCCTTGAATTTCGTCTAACATATAGAGCACATCTAGGTCAGAAAGCATGGGTAGACATAACGGCTCGGTTAGAAAAGCCAACGTACTATGGTAGGAACGATCATGATTTTAAAATCAAATGTAGGAAACAGAAAACGGATGTAGGTAAATTCTCATTTTTAAATAGAACTATAAATGATTGGAATGACCTACCTGCAGCGGTCTTTGAGGGCTGTCCTTCCTTAAGGAGATTCAAGAATAATTTAAAAAGTTGTATATAAAGTGAAAATTAAAATTAAGGTGACATTCAACATTTAATTTTTTAAGGTGACATGTATTTATCTAGGCTGACGAGTTTACTTCCTTGGTCTGAATTGTAAATTATTTAAAACTAGCGTGTAAGAGGGCCTTAGACTAGAAATGTTTAGTTTAAATGTAGTTCTGTTTATAAGTATGCATAAGGATGTAATTATTTGACTTATTTGAACTGTTGTATCAGTGAAGCGAGGTGAGTCAGTGAAGTTATGATTTTACAGTGCAGTGAACAGTTCCGATCAGTGATAATTTATAGCGTCAATGAAATGTGTTCTATAGTGTCAGTGAAATGTGTGCTAAAGTGTCAGTGAAATGCGTCATAGTGCCACTACAGGGAATGAGATGAGAGTAAAGAGAAAGACTATTGAAACTTATGTAGGACCTATACATAATTATGTAGGTTGTATTGTAAAATTAGGTATTTTATTTTATGTTTTATTATTATTGTGTTAAATTGTATTGTGTATTATTATTGTATTGTGTGTAAAATTGTATATGTGTTGTAAAATTGTATTGTGTATTGTAAATTTTATTGTGTATTGGTTATCATTTTATTGTGTATTGGTTATCATTTTATTGTGTATTGTTAATATTGTATATACCACTGCCACCGGGTGCTTGCCCACTTGCAGTGTAAATAAATACATACATACATATTCTTCCTGTTCCCAAAACTTCTTAACTTCCCTATAGTATTTTAGTGATCCTAGGTCTTTAATATTACTAAAAATATCTTGTCTCGAAGTTTCGTTTGCCCTCTCTTTTACTATTCTTCCAATAGTTTTCGTGTTTATAGACCCTAGTTCTCTCCATAGCCAATTTAGACCTAATCTGCTTATTTCTCGTTCCAGCTCCTTCAGCCAATTCGATTTCCAGTTAGCGGCTTTCATACAAAAGATACATGTTTTCATAACTGCCGAATCATTCCTACACAGAATATTACCTAAATATTTGATTTTTCTTTCTAGAATAATTCCCAGACTCGAATCGATTCTCATCTCTAGTAACGCTGCCAGGTTAGAAGCATTCTCCGATATTCCTAGAAATTTTTTTACACATTTTGGCTCTTACTTTATCGATGTTCTTGCTGGATAACCTACTACCCCAGATCTCAATATTATATAATATGTATAAATGAATTAATTTTAAACATAATATATTACGTTTTTGTCTATTATTTATTCGATGGTGTTTAGGTAAAAGGGGTTAACCCTCAGTCTTTAAATGTGGCTTTTTTGCTGTAGGCCTAATTAGTTAAAATTTCATTAGCTTACAAAACATGAAGATATGTTTTTTGACATTTCTGTATTCATATAAAATAACTAATAATAATGTCTTAAAAAATTTAATTAAAGCTATTTCTGAAAAAAAAATATATATATATTTTATAGGCTAAGTCTTTTTACTTGAACATCATCAAAATCTTCAACATGTCTTAAAATTTTATAGCCCTACTGAATTATAAATGTAGGAATGGAGTAATAAAGATAACATGAAAGTTTCCGAATATCTACAGTAGACTGCTCTGCTAACAATATCAATATTCAACTGTAAAAAATTCTCTCTCAAAGAAGTAATTGTATGAAACTAATAATAACATAAATTATTCCCTACTTTCCTGCGAAAAGTCGGTACAAAAATGTATAAAATCCAATATTGTGACTTAAATTCCCTTAAAACTTCTGAACTCCTAAATATAGCGTTCATGAAGACTACTACTCGTATATCATGCGCTTATTGATTTAAAATGGTGAACGTTTCTGAAGAAAGAAGAATCAACCTAAGACAGAGCTGAGACCTAAGAAAACTACAGTATAGTGGAAGCATCAGACCTCCTTTACACAAAAAAACACAGGCTGACAGAATATTAACTACCAGCGAAAAGATTGGCATTTTATGGAATGGAAAAGTGATAAATTCGCATTTCATTATGTGCATATTTATGACTGATGTAATTTTCAGTAATTACCTCCACAAATTTTCAACTACCGGCCCCGAGGGAATATTACGGTTAGGAACAGCTTTGAAACGTTTGACAGACGACGTCAACTTGCTCACAGAAACAGACCACCTGGTCTAACGGGCATGGGAAGTTAGTTTGCAAATGCAGATGATTAATTTGCAAATGGAGTTGATAATGGTGATTATGTATGACTTCAGACTTTCACAGTTTTCAACGTTTTGCGAGATTCTTGGGCTTTCACATCATATAAAAAATGTAGAAACATCCAACGACTAGCAGCTAATATCGGCTCCATCATAAGGGACGGCAGACATATTTTATAGCATTTTTATCCTAATACCATTTTCCTAATAACCTCACAAACGTTACACGCAATCGTAGAGATTTCTTCAAATCACCTGCCACTTTTTTCTGTACAATTTTACAGGAGGATTTGGAGATGACTTTTTTCAAACCAACAAGTAAAAACGGTGATTTTTAACAGATATGCCCAATAGAAAACTATGTAAATTTTGAGTTAATAATAACAATAATAATAATTATTATTATTATTATAATTATTATCATAATTCTATTTTTATTATTTAATTATCATTATTATTATTATTATTATTATTATTATTATTATTATTATTATTATTATTACTACTACTACTACAGTAGAGCATCGATTATCCGAATATCGATCAACCGAAACATCGGTTAACCGAAAGCGTTCCAGTCGACAAATTTAAATTTGCGCTCGCGCCATGTAGAAGTTTTGCTAGCGCTATTTGCGAGATTTAGCGGGGGGGGGGGGGAAGAGTCTCAGCTAAAAAAAAATCTGGACTTCTTTTACTAAACTGTAGGCTATTTTAATGACCATTTTGAACTTGACACAACCAATTCCTTTTCCTCTTCCTGATCAGTTCCAGCATCATTCTTTCTTCACCCACTCTTTCCAACATAACTTCATTTCTTTTTCTGTCTGTCCATTTTACACGTTCCATTCTTCTTCATATCCATATTTCAAATGCTTCTATTCGCTTCTCTTCACTTCGTCGTAATGTCCATGTTTCTGCTCCATACAATGCCACACTCCATACAAAGCACTTCACTAGTCTCTTCATTAGTTCTTTTTCCGGAGTTCCGCAGAAGATACTCCTTTTTCTATTAAACGTTTCCTTAGCCATTACTATTCTCCTTTTGACTTCCTGCAGCAGCTCATGTTACTGCTTATAAAGGCTGTGTGATGTATCTTGTCTTACTTCGTCTGTGTTGTTATGGCGATGGGGGAGTAGAGCGGTCCATCCATCCAGTGGCGGAAGGGACTAGTTGATACACTCTGTAGCGCAAAATAAAATAACAAAATATCTCTCTTCGTACTGTGTAATTCCGTCACTGAGTTTGTCTTTCAAGAAAGTGAGTTCCGGCAGCCTGTACAATAACAATATTTTGAAAGGAATCCTGAAAATTTACAACCCTCCTATAATCTCCACCCTCATTTGAAGGGACTTGGTTTTATTACTACTAAGACAAGATAAACCTTACCAGGTTATACTGGGTGTTCAGTTCAAAATGTGTCATGGCTCGCTGTATGCCATCATGTGGCTAGCTGATGAGCCTAGAGAATTCAATCTTCCTACACTTCCGCAGCTCAGGTGTATAACCTAAGAGGCAGAGAAGATGGCTAGCAAGTACGGCGTTCATTCTGAAGAGTACGTACCGATACGTACGGTAACGCCGGTAGTGGCAGGAATGTGAACTGTTTGGAAATACGTACTGTCGGGATATGGGGAGAGGGTTAAGACGATTACTTACGTATTTGTTGACATTAACTTCGACGGTCAACATGGACACGGAGCATTTGATTTGTGTTGTGGAATGTTACCGTACGCAACCGATGATAACAAATACCCTGCGTACGACTTGCCGGCGCAAAACACAGTTCGAACGAGGTTATGGTAGCACACAGACTGTACAGACCGCCATCTGTTGCTACGACGTTCAAGTTATACCGTACACGTTCTCAAGTTCAGATTGAAGAACGCCTTAAATAATAGGCAACTTCTCTAACATATAAGTTGAAACTCGCTTCAAATCGGTGACCCAAAAACAGTGACGTCATGACACACTTTGAAATGAACACCCAGTAGTACACCCCAAGTATTGGAAGCTGTCCACTTGCTCTACTGCCTCATTTAGAATTCGCAAGTTTATCTTCTGCATTTTTCTTTCTATGACCATGGTCTTCGTCTTATTTGCATTTATCTTCATTTCATACTGCTCACAGCTGTCATTTAGCTCCAGTAGCATATTCCTTAGTATCTTCTCCTCTTCTGCTAGTAACGCCATATCATCAGCAAATCTTATGCACTTTATTCTTCTTCCTCCTCCTATCACTCCTCCTATGTTCTGAAAACAGTTTTTTAATAAATAATCCAAGTAGATGTTGAACAGGGTAGGTGATGAAGGACATTCTTGAAGTACTTCTCGCCCAATTTCACTTCCTTCTCTCAAAGAATAACCCCCTTAAATTAATGATATTATATACGTTTCATCCTGTATACATGAAAAGATTGTCTTACTTTGTACTAAGCAATGTAGGCTGTAAAGTTCACGTGTTACCGGGTCCGGCAAAATGCACATCATTATGGGTAGACATAACGGCTCGGTTAGAAAAGCCAACGTACTATGGTAGGAACGACCATGATTTTAAAATCAAATGTAGGAAACAGAAAACGGATGTAGGTAAATTCTCATTTTTAAATAGAACTATAAATGATTGGAATGACCTACCTGCAGCGGTCTTTGAGGGCTGTCCTTCCTTAAGGAGATTCAAGAATAATTTAAAAAGTTGTATATAAAGTGAAAATTAAAATTAAGGTGACATTCAACATTTAATTTTTTAAGGTGACATGTAATTATCTAGGCTGACGAGTTTACTTCCTTGGTCTGAATTGTAAATTATTTAAAACTAGCGTGTAAGAGGGCCTTAGACTAGAAATGTTTAGTTTAAATGTAGTTCTGTTTATAAGTATGCATAAGGATGTAATTATTTGACTTATTTGAACTGTTGTATCAGTGAAGCGAGGTGAGTCAGTGAAGTTATGATTTTACAGTGCAGTGAACAGTTCCGATCAGTGATAATTTATAGCGTCAATGAAATGTGTTCTATAGTGTCAGTGAAATGTGTTACAGAGTGTCAGTGAAATGTGTGCTAAAGTGTCAGTGAAATGCGTCATAGTGCCACTACAGGGAATGAGATGAGAGTAAAGTGAAAGACTATTGAAACTTATGTAGGACCTATAGATAATTATGTAGGTTGTATTGTAAAATTAGGTATTATTGTATTGTGTGTAAAATTGTATATGTGTTGTAAAATTGTATTGTGTATTGTACATTTTATTGTGTATTGGTTATCATTTTATTGTGTATTGTTAATATTGTATATACCACTGCCACCGGGTGCTTGCCCACTTGCAGTGTAAATAAATACATACATATGAAAGGGGTCCTCGAACTCAATGTTTAAGAACCGCTGCTTTACAGACATTACACGCAACCATAGGAATTTCCTCAAATCGCCTGTCACTTTTCAATTAATTTCTACGACCTGCTAAATAACCTCGCCCTGTGTGTCAACTGCCTTTGCAACTTTTAAACCTTCGCTTCTACTTAAGGAGAAGGGAAAGACTTTCTTCCTTCTCTGCGACGTGCCCTTCCCCCTTCGAAACGCAGTAAAGTACGGCTCCAGCAATCATTCCACATGCTGGGTAGTTCTCTGACCTGGTTCTTTACGATATAAACTGCAAATATCCATGTTCCAAACCAGAATCGAACCGAAAGGTTCAGTAACCAAGCCCGCAGGCATGACGTTCCGGATGAGCGGGCCGCACGGTCGGTTGGTTTGCACAGGTGGGGCGGAGCCCCCCGGGCAGCGGTGGCGACCAGTGCGCCACTGAACCACCACAACACTCGTCTCATTACATGGAAAACCGTTTAGTCCTCAACAGATTAGGGTATACTCGCAGATGCTAGTTTTTATACAAACAAGTAGTCCAGATTTGCATGCACTCACAATCAGGTTTCCGAATCATAATGCAATCTGATTATTTTTATATGAAACTTCTGCTATCTTTTTCTTAAGACTTACCTGGCGTTCAAGAGGTGCGCAATTTTCGATTTCTTGTGTCGTATAAGAATAATCTAGATATCTAACATTTCGTATACCTTATTTTATTTCAAGGAGTGCAGTTCGGTGGCTCCTTTGAACACCCACTTACAGATTTATGACTTCCTACACAAACAACTCTGACAATTCCATCCTGTCCCCTCGTCCCAACATTGCACAGTTGTCACAATCCTGGTGACCTTCGAAATTATGCAGTGAAACTGACGGGATTCTTGAAATTCGGAAAAGATGCGGCAACTCTGCCTCCACGTGGATTTGACGGGCACCTGTCAATTCTTCTGAACGAGGGTTATGATTGGTTACTGACAGGAGAAGACAAGATTTCCGTCACAGTAAGGAAGACATTTATTTATGACAACCAATTAGTAGGGGGCAGTAGAAGGTCTGTCGGCAAAGTCCTTTCTATGAAACTGCACTCCATGAAAAAAAATAAAGTATAACTACATATAGGGGAGAGTTGGGTAGTATCGGACATCGGGTAATATCGGACAGTGCGCTTCTTTCATCTACCACCAGATGGTAGTACCTGAATAACATGGTAACGTTTCTGTATGCGACATCACAGAAACGTAACCATGTCATTCAGGTACTATCATCTGGTGGTAGATGAAAGAAACTCACTGTCCGATATTACCCGATGTCCGATACTACCCAACTCTCCTCTAGGTTTCCTCATCAGGGGAGCATAGGTAATATGGAAACCTGGAGAATAGTGTTTTATGGGGAATTCAGCAGATAAGTTCCTTGACTTTTCTGAAGATGGAATAGATTTTAATGTTTCCATTGACTGACTTGACGAGGACTGAACCCGGGATGAGTCCGTACACTTAAGCACGTCTGCCCATTGTGCATCCAACAAAGGATGAACCGTATATAATGTCATTAATTTCAGGGGGTTATTCTTTGAGATATTTCAAACCAAAAAGTTTAATACAATTTTGCTCGTATTTGCTTCCTTTTCGAGATAAAAGTTATTTTATATTAAACATTTCATAGCGTTAATATAAAATGTGAAGTTTTGATATTTCAGTCTTTGACTTATTTATTATAGCAAATATCAAAAAACTTATTTTTGCTAATACATCTTAGTGAATGTTTTCGCCCTTATTATGGGCATCATCAGACTAATGAAAGGATATCTATATAGTATGTGGTGAACATATTTAACATATTTCAAAAAGTATAAAAATAAAAAAAAAAATCATCAAATTTAAAAATAAATGATCAAAAATAATAATTAACAAGAATTACATATAAAATTTATTTGAAATTATGCATATTTATACATACTAAAAATTGTCCATATGAGATGAGGAATTTTACGAAATACATGCTTTTCTATCTTCACTATGTTTGTCATGGGTAATTATTAAAATTAAATATGTACTTTACGCAGTAATTATATGAATGTGGAAAAAAACTGTAGGCCTAAGTAATCACTTGTTTATCTTGTTAATTTTGGCAATGTGGAAAAAAATTAAATATTATTTAAAGAAATAACACTCGTGAATAGTTTATTCTGTATCTGTAATATTATTTTACCCTTAAAACTCAAGAATAATAGTATTTTACAAACAATTTCAAATTAGTGTACCTTTGAAAATATTGAGATTCGGACAAATGTTTATATGACTTTTTTGCTCAAAATATCTTCTGAAATAAGCTCTGTAAGGGACGGTAAATTCTCGTGAGTCACCCTGTATATTAAAGGAATTTTGAATCGAAAAGCAGAAATGTAAATGCCCACCACAACTACGAAATGTAAAGTTGGCTGACAAATAAATATAAAAAAAAAAAAAAAAAATCCCAAGATACTCAGTCAATTTAAGAGAACACTGTATTAGATAGCAAAATGATAGAAATAATTTTAGTTTTGTCCTTTAAATGTGCAGAAATTTGATCCGTAGAAATATAACTTTTCGTTATACAAAAAGGAATTTTTACAATGTTACAGTGATCGATAAATACAAAAATAATTATTTTGGATATGTTTTGACAGTGAATAGAAACAAAATGCCTAGAACGATAAAAAAAATGCAAACCGAAAGTTAGAGATAGAAATGTATACCTTTGGATGGAGAGGAAACGGGCCTACTGTTGGCCTAATTCGTAGATGATGATGATGATGATGATGATGATGATGATGATGATGACAGTTGGCATAAACGAGACAAACATACAGTAATATTAAATGGAATAAGAGAGAACAATACAATATTTAAGAGGCTGGGCAATGGATCAAAAACGGACAGTATCAAAATTATTACTCCATCTGTTAAAATAAGAAGAGACAAGAAAGAAGACGCACGCCTGGAAGGTCTCACAGAGGACGGATTGACTCAATTTTGGTAACAGCAGGTTAGTAGTAACTAAACAGAGTAACAATGTATTAATTTCTCGACACCCATAAATTATAATAGAGTACACGTGGATTTTAAAATAATTATATATAATCAAAATAATGATTATACGTATATAAAAAAACTTGAATTAAGTCTGAAAACATACTAATTTATCCATTAGGATGTCTAATAACGGATAGTTAAGTGCTTTCATAACAGCTGGAATCAGTACGCTCACTCAAGTCATGAAGTCACAGCAATTCTGTCTGATACTTCAATGAAAGACACTACAATTCTCATAAAATTCATAAAATTAATTTGGTTACGGTCCCTAGTTATAATATCAATTCACTCACATACGCATTAGCTTTCACTAGCGAATTACGAACATGTACAACAATATTTTAAGAGTGTTGCATATCATGTGGAAATGGAACAATTTAGGAACGCCCGATATAAAATGTAGTTCTATCGACACAGCGCCGGTAAGAGTAAATAACACAAAGGCACATTAATTACACTGGTCAACAAAGTTAAAAACCTGTCATCCAGTCTGCTCTAAAAAAAACTGAAAGTTAGAATTTATAAAACAGTTATATTACCGGTTGTTCTGTATGGTTTGAAACTTGAACTCTCACGGAAACAGAGGTTAAGGGTGTTTGAGAATATGGTGCTTAGGAAAATATTTGGGGCTAAGAGGGATGAAGTTACAGGAGAATGGAGAAAGGTACACAACGCAGAACTGTACGCATTGTATTCTTCACCTGACATAATTAGGAACATTAAATCCAAACGTTTGAGATGGGCAGGGCATGTAGCACGTATGGGTGAATCCAGAAATGTATATAGAGTGTTAGTTGGGAGGCCGAAGGGAAAAAGACGTTTGGGAATGCTGAGGCATAGATGGGAGGAGAATATTAAAATGGATTTGAGGGAGGTGGGATATCATGGATTAATCTTGCTGAGAATAGGGACCGATGGCGGGCTTATATGAGGGCGGCAATGAACCTTTGAGTTCTCTAAAAGCCATTTGTAAGTAAGTAATGTTATTTTTTTTTTTTAATTGTACCTTTCAAATCTTGTTATCTATATATTATGTTTCCTTCTTTAAAATGACATTTTTCTGTTTTATTTATTTTCTGCATCTGTTATGTTCACTGGGATACCAGACAGAAAACGTTAAAATATGTCTCTCAAAATTATTAATTTCGTCTGCTCGAAATCTGTGTCTTTGCTCCTGCCTCTGGTGGCAGAAAGTTGCAACGTAAAATATGTGCGCACGTTTCGAAACACAAACAGTTGGATTTCCCAGCCTTGTAAACGAATACAACGGCTAAGAATCATTTGTATAGATGTCTGTGTAATATGTACAATATGTCGTATCGAAGTGTATAATCTGTACATCTTTCTTTTGTTTGCTGGAATGATAAAAGAGCTTTGGCTATTGTTGTAAAATCAGAAACAAGAGAAATACGTAAACGCATCAATTTTCAGCCTACAACACTATATGTCGGTAAAAAGGAAATGTATTAGTGAAAGCTATTCTACAAACTAAAGTAATAATTTCAAACTACGTTTGTGACGGAATAAGAATCGATAGGTAAGTACAGTGTAGCAGTCAAGCAATCAATGAAATACTTATTCTGAACGAAGCGTTTCGTTCTGTCTGTAGCGACCCCGGTGGTCACTGGGTCCGTTATGAACGTAAATATTTCCATTTAAAACACACACGTAAACAAATGAAGTATACATTCCCAGAAAAGATATTGCGAAACCGTGGATAATGTTCAAGAATACGACATAAACGAAGTAGTGTATATTTTGAAACATTTCCAACTGCTACCGTAAGAATCTTATTTCATAGCCCTTTTTTTTTTATTTCAATCCACGTCTATCTCAGTTCTGCTGCATTGCCACCGCCTTCTTGTAATGATGTTTGTTGGTTATTTTCTGCTTCTATATAACGGGTTTCGCTTCCCTGGGTTTACATACCAATAACCGTTTCTAACAATTATTAGTCCCGTAAGAACGCTATTAACCGCCCGCCTTTAGAAATACGTGTCGTGTGTGGAAGTTGCATGACTTTTTCATCTTTTGCTCTTTTTTTTTCCTTTCTCTGTATTCGTTGCTAAAAAACCCAACGCATAACAATACGTCACAACTTGAATAAATGTCTACATCCCGGATTTGTCCCAGCATTCAAAAGAATGAGCGTATGAATACTGCAAGCTAATGACAAAGGCTTTGAAAGGAATTTGCAAGATCAACAGTTGATACCGCCTCAAGAACTCGCTAGCTAAAAGAGGCCTGAAACATTGTAACACGACTATATCTATGGACTGGCTTTCACAGTTGTGGAAATTACGTATACCTGTATTATATCCTAATTCAAGTAAATGAACGTCTATTTTATTGAAATTAGTAACATTATCCGCAATATCTACACAGAAAGAAACGGCATAACTGCCGCGGATCAAGGGATTATTAGCAAAAAAAGAAAAAGGTACTCTGGACGTCCAACGAAGAGATGAAGCCGAAAAAAAGCCCCTACTTAACACATGATGATGACGACCACTCTATTTTATTGTAGTTAATTTGATAATGGAATAAAGATTATCTTTTAAGGGAAGATGGTTGTGATGTAATATTGAACAAATTTATAAGTATACGCTGTTAAAATTGTATCATAAAAATCGTAATAAGTTTGTATTACAGACACATAATTATGACACAAGACGAAATATTAATTCAACATTAGTAGAACCTAAATGTCTCACATCTGCTGGTCTAAAGCATAGGATTAATTTTGGCCCTCGGTTGTACAATGCTTTACTAAATTACACCCAGAACTTCTAACATGTATCCCACTAACATATAACAAGAAAATTAGAAACGTGTTAATATCTTCAATTTGATTAAATAAATTTGTAACCTATGTGTATGAATTAATCAACCTATATTATATTTGTATTCTATAGTTTTGAAATATATAGTCCTACTTTTCACATGCAATATTATTCTTCTCTAGTGTTAATATTATATTATATAATTCCATTGCCGCTGTAATTTAAATTTTAGTTCCTATTTTATTTTACTTATTTATTTTTATTATTTTTTATTTCCTATATTTCTCTTATATTAATATTGTATTATACAATTTCTGTAACTGTAATTTTAATTCTATTTCCTATTTTATTTTATTTTATATTCTCTTATAGGCCTATTAATATTATATCTGAACTGCGACCGAACACGAGCGCTGCTCATTCGGTCTCAAATTTTGTTAATACTGCTGTATATTTAAATTTAAATAAATTAAATGTATGACAAATTATAGAAAGAAATATACCCGAAATCATACAGAGTTCGTCCTAATGACTGCAGCTCTTCTAATTTTTTGTGCTAAATACGTGAACTTTTGGCTATTGATTTAACCTAGAATGGTTTTTATCTACTGTATGAAAAGTTAGTGACGTCAAAAACTTTTTCCTTGCATTTTTAACTATGTCCTGATTGTACCTATGCAGTGTAAAATATTACCATGACAACTGCATATTATTAAGCAAAGTCTGCATGGTATAGTCAAAAAACAAGGAACAATAAAAATGTAAGGAAAAAGTGTTTGATGTCACTGTATTTTTAAGATTATTACTACATTACTGTAGGCTACAATGGCACCTCTTTATTCATTTCATATAGTTCTAACCGTAAAGACCTATTGTCAGAGGGCACTACAGCAAAACCATACAATATATTTTTTTGTGTTTTTACACTGGGAGCTCAAATAAATTCGCCTATCAAAAATTGCTTTATTTTCATCTACAAAAATGAACACAAATCAGAAATTTTTATAGATATTTTAAAATAAGTATATGGAAATATAAAAATTGGAAATTTATCTTGTGAAAATATGGAAAAATACTATACCTTGGAGGAACAGTAACAAATAAGTATAAATGACATTCGAGAAAAATTAAACGCAGAATAAATATGGGAAATGTCTACTATTATTCGGTTGAGAAGCTTTCGTCATCCAGTCTGCTTTAAAAACAACTGAAAGTCAGAAATTATAAAACAGTTATATTACCAGTTGTTCTGTATGGTTGTGAAACTCGGACTGTCACTTTGAGAGAGAAACAGAGGTTAAGGGTGTTCGAGAATAAGATACTTAGGAAAATATTTAGGGCTAATAGGGATGAAGTTACAGGAGAATGGAGAAAGTTACACAACGCAGAACTGTACACATTGTATTCTTCACCTGACATAATTAGGAACATTAAATCCAGACGTTTAAAAAGGACAGAATATGTAGCACGTATGGGTGAATTCAGAAATGAATATAGAGTGTTAGTTGGAGTACCTGAGGGAAAAATTCCTTTGGGGGTGGGGACCGAGATGTAGATGGGAGGATAATGTTGAAATGGATTTGAAGAAGATGGGATATGATGGTAGAGACTGGATTAATCTTGCTCGGGATAGGGACCGATGGCGGGCTTATGTGAGGGCGGCAGTGAACCTCCCTGGTTCCTTAAAAGCCATTTGTAAGTAAGTATATTATGACGGTCACATAAATTTATCAACATGTCCAGAAAATTTCATAACCCTAAGTTAAATAGTTTCTAAAAGAAAGTGTACCAATAGAATAAAATATGTAACTTAGGAGAAATGGTAAATAAAATTAATTTATAGCTTACAATCCAGTAGATAACCATTCTAAGTTAATTTAACAGCCAACATTTACCTTATTCACCATAAAAAATTTCAAAAAGCTACGAAAATTACGACCAAATCTATGGCAATCTATTTTTTTTTATTTTTCCTACGCTACAGAGGTGTGAAGATTATTAGAATAATCTTAATTTTAAAGATTTTTTAATAGTTCCTTCACAAATATTCATTGAATTGATGAATATTGGTATATAATATTACTATACTGATGTAGGATATATTTACTACTAACAATGCCGGAAAGCATTGTTGTACATTGGTGTTTTTCTTATTTTACAATTGTTATGGGAATTCAGAAATTATTATATTATGTTGGCGGAATTGGAAACATAAAAAATTAATTAAGAAATGCGTTAAACAAATTGTTCTTTGCGTTTACATTGTTGTGAAGGTTCAAATGAACTTATACATCTGTTTTGTGCATAAAATTTTTTATGTTTCCAATTCCGCCAACATAATATAATAATTTCTCAATTCCCATAACAATTGTAAAATAAGAAAAATACCAATGTACAACAATGCTTTCCGGCATTGTTAGTAGTAAATATATCCTACATCAGTATAGTAATATATACCAATATTCATCAATTCAATTAATATTTGTGAAGGAACTATTAAAAAAACCTTTAAAATTAAGATTATTCTAACAATTTTCACACCTCTGTATAATAATTTACTTCAAATGGCTTTTTAAAATATCATTTATCTTAAAAAATAATGTAACTGTGCCCAAAAGCCGTCAAATATAGCATAATAAACTAACGAAGAGAGTCGATCCACGAAGTGCAATATTGAATTTTGCGTCAGACATTGATATGATCGCGGAACTGTGGTAGAATGACCACAATAGAGTCATTTGTACAATTATCTTCAATTAACAGTAAGAGATGGAAGCAAAAAAAGGCAGGTCTGAAATGCGAAGAACAATGGTAACAAATTGCATGCCGACTGTGGTGGCCTTGCACACACATAGCCGATATCCCGCCCCGTTCCACCACGTCGTTCTCGTATTTTACAAGGGTTCGCGTGGTTACCAAGGCGACGCCAATTTCTCCATACCAAAGCCGTTCATTTCCTGCAACTGGCAGAGAGAGTGACGGATAGGTACATTCACCATCACGCCTGCAAGAGTAGCTAAGTCACGTGACATACACATTAATTAACACATGCAGCCCTATATTTCTATCCATTCTCCGGACCAGTGATAAACTATCGTGATGAAGTTTCAAATATTCACCACAGAATGCTGTAATAGTTGCAAAATATTCAAACAGTATGAGACTGTGTTTTTCCCACATTTATGTCTTTATTCACTCCTGTAATTCCGTCATTTTCACTCAATTTAACAACTAATAATAATTATAATAAAGCATACTAATTAAGTAAGAAAGAATGATGGATTAATCTGTTGAAGTTTATATAAAAACTTTTATACTCAGAGATAAACAGTTGAGAATATTGCGACATTAAGGTAATTACAGAGTGTTTCAGAAATACTTCGACAAACGTTGGGGGCAAGTTCCTCACACTAAAACAAGAAAAAAAGTTCATATAAACATATGTCCGAAAATCCTTAGTGTTTTTATGCTCGACCATACCGAAATGTACTAATTATACACCTGGTAGCAGCCCTTTAATGGACCTCATTAAAGTACACCTATTCATTAAAGTTCAGGTGTTCCACCAATCAGAAAACACCATTGTAGCAATATGAAAGCGCAAGTATCGATTATTCTCGGATATGCAATCGAAAGACAACTAGCGAAACGTCACGGAGGCTGGAAATCCAATACTGTCGCAGAAGGTTATGTTCTGTTACTATAATAATTAGCGTTAATTGTAAATAATATTCAAATAAATTCAATTTGTCATCTCGTTTTTCAATGTCTAAATCAATTTCAAGATTATATCAAGATTAATGTTTATTTTACTCTCTAGATTATATCAAGGTCAGTGACATTTGTTTCTCGGAAAAAATCAATACTTTCGCGTCTGCGCACATCTCACAATTTACGAGATATTGCACAAGGTCAGTTCCGCTCCCCAGTCAGATAAGAATAACATGAATACTTATGAATAATTTCAAGTTAGAAATATGGCCGAGCATAAAAAGTCGTAAGAAACTTGCCTATAATGGGAATTAAGACGCTCGTATGAAAATTATAAAACTCGCTTGCGCTCGTTTCATAAACATACTCGCGTCTTAATTACTACCATTATAGGCTCATTGCATAATGTACTATTAGTTATTAATGAAAGAACACAATGAAAAATCTGTTAGATATTGTGAGCTTGATAGCAAATGTTGCAATTTTTATCAATTGAGAAACTCATAACAATGAAAATGGAAGCAAGAGGAGAACATTTTGAACTTTTGGGGTGGGTTTCTGAATTGATTAAAGTTGCAACACTTGCTGCCAAGCTGACAATATCTAACAGATGTCTCATTATGTTCTTTCATTAATAACTAAAAAACTAAGGATTTTCGGACTTATGCTTATATGAACTTTTTTCTTGTTTTGGTATGAGAAACATGCTCTCAAGGTTTGTCAAAGTATTTCTGAAACACTCTGTATAGTAAAGAAAATACAGAAAAAATCTAATTTAAGGCACGGAAGAAATCTAACTCATAATTTGACTATTTCAAATCTTGAATGATCTGCCTGGCATCCAACCATGACCATTTGCTAAGAAGACGTCAAATGACTGATCTGTGTCTAGGTTCTCAACATAGCATAAAAAAGTTTTAAATATTAGGCAATTTCGACAGATCCTAAATATAACATTTAACCAAAAATGGTTTTAAAACTGTATTATACAGTGTGAACCATGCGTAATGAGATTAATTTCAAGGAGTTATTCTTTGAGATATTATAAACAAAAAACTGTAACACAATTTTGCTCGTTTTTGCTTCCCTTTCTAGAAAAAAAAAATGTTTTATATTAAACATTTTATAGCGTGTTTTGGGAAAGTCATAGATTTAATTCCCAATGTGCTCAGTCAATTTAAGACAGCAGTGTAGTATAATGATAAATGACTGGAAGAATTTTAGTTTTGACCTTTAAATATGCAGAAATTTGATCCGAACAAATGTAATATTTTAAAAGTCCTTTGCAGAACGAAAAGTTACATTTGTTCGGATCAAATTTCTGCGTATTTAAAGGACAAAATCAAAATTCTTTCGATCATATATTGTCATAATACACTGCTCTCTTACATTCACGGAGAATATTAGGAATTAAATCATTGACTTTCTCAAAACACGTAGTAAACTGTTTCATATAAAACAATTCTTTTCCTTGAAAAGTATGCAAAAACGAGCAAAATTGTAGTATTTTTTAAATACTTCAAAGAATAACCCCTTGATATGGATTGGGGGTTTCCCCGGAATTCTACACTTCCTCTTCTTTCAACAAATTTCATTCCAATAGGCCAAACCAGAACATTTCCAGAAAAGCCTCAATCAGGTAACTTGTCCCAACTAGGATTTGAGCCCGAACTCGCTCGTTCCACGGCCAGGCATCCTAACCGTTACTTCAGGGGAGAGGATGGTATTTTTAGTGAAAAATGAGGAAATTTTCAAAAAAACTAATTCTTTAAAATACACTGCGATATGTGTGGAATGCATAGCATAACATTTTGTGGGTATTTGTGCCCTTATCGGATGTTGAGTCGCCATTTTTAAACTTCCTGCGTTATGGATTTTTAAATCACTCGCCAAATTTTATTGTTGTTTCCGGTAAATTACATTTTCAAAGAAAAAAAATTTTTTCTTTAAAATACACTTTGATATGTGTAGAATGCATTGCATAACATTTTGTGGGTATTTGTGCCCTTATCGGATGTTGAGTCGCCATTTTTAAACTTCCTGCGTTATGGATTTTTAAATCACTCGCCAAATTTTATTGTTGTTTCCGGTTAATTACATTTTCAAAGAAAAAAAATTTTTTCTTTAAAATACACTTTGATATGTGTAGAATGCATTGCATAACATTTTGTGGGTATTTGTGCCCTTATCGGATGTTGAGTCGCCATTTTTAAACTTCCTGCGTTATGGATTTTTAAATCACTCGCCAAATTTTATTGTTGTTTCCGGTAAATTACATTTTCAAAGAAAAAAATTTTTCTTTAAAATACACTTTGATATGTGTAGAATGCATTGCATAACATTTTGTGGGTATTTGTGCCCTTATCGGATGTTGAGTCGCCATTTTTAAACTTCCTGCGTTATGGATTTTTAAATCACTCGCCAAATTTTATTGTTGTTTCCGGTAAATTACATTTTCAAAGAAATTTCTTTTTTTCTTTAAAATACCCTTTGTTATGTGTGGAATGCATAGCATAACATTTTGTGGGTATTTGTGCCCTTATCGGATGTTGAGTCGCCATTTTTAAACTTCCTGCGTTATTGATTTTTAAATCACTCGTCCACTTTTATTGTTGTTTCCGGTAAATTAAATTTTCAAAAATTTTTATTTTCTTTAAAATACTCTGTGATATGTGTGCAATACATTGCATAACATTTTGTGGGTATTTGTGCCCTTATCGGATGTTGAGACGTCATTTTTAAACTTCCTGCGCTATGGATTTTTAAATTACACGTCCGCTTTTATCGGTTTCCAGTAACTTCATTTTTTTGCTACATTACCAGACAAAAATGGATATAATTTCTGAACTATTAAAGATACAGGCATGAAATTTAGAACATACATTCTTTAGACTATTAGGAAACCTTCCTCTGTAACAGAATTTTGTTAATTGATTACATTTTAAAAATACGTCCATTTTTTGCAAGAAAGGAAATCAGAAAATTGTTATTAAATTTTAATTGTTTATTTTACAAACGTAGGGACTAATATCAAAATTCTGTTACAGATAGTTTGTAGAACATGCTTTTGCAAATACATTACAAAAAACTGTTTGAAACTATCTTTAAAAACGGTTTAGATATATCGGTTTTAGTACAATCCTGCATTGGGTATATATATTTTTTTTTAAATTTGGGCCCCCAAATAATTTCTTTTCTTTTTTTTTTTTTCAAAATATTTTTATTTGGTTGATTTGCCACAGTTATGAGCTCTTTACATACAAAAAAAATAATATTTTACACCAAATAGGAAAAAAGTTTTAAAAAATACCATCCTCTCCCCTTCACAGCAGTGGACGGAGAGCTTGTTGCCGAGATACGTTAGTATACAGGGTTATGTATATCTGGTGACCATTAGATAACTATCTTGCATAACTTTGTGATATCTCCGGGCTGTAAATCAAACTTCTCATCTGATTCATCCTACTTCTTCCTCCATTGGGATTTATTAGGTATAATAGAACAATCTGTGGTCGTAGTTCAGAAGACTTCCATTTGCGTCCTCCGTAGAAGAAAAAAAAATTGTTACATTGTTAGGACTTTATTGGCGTACTGGAAGGATGTAAAAGGAAATGACATTTTCTTCGTTACAATAAAACCACACAAAATACGGAACTAAGAAATCAAAGCCTGGACTTCTAGAGTTTGATGTAACTCTACAGTAAGTCGTAGTTTACAGACACAAAATAACGACCGCTGCTATAGAAACTGCTAACAAGAAATAGAAGGCAGTGTACATGTCTTTGCCGGAGTACTAACTTCCTTTCCCACTTAACTGGAAATTAAAAACTGGTGCTTTAAAAAGTTCAGCTGTTTTCTTTCCTTTTTATTACATTAGCGATTCAAAGATAACATCATTTCTTTGCACGAGAGCCTTCAGGGAAGAATGCCGGGTAATATACTGCTTTAAACCTGACTATATGATGAAAATTAAACCACAGTTAGCAGTATCGCTAGACCAGACGAATCTTCTTTCTTGCGCGACCACACACGCACGGTTCCCTAGCGACCATGCCACGATAACCCATATCCGCTCGCAAATCTACTATCTTTTGTTTTCTTTTTGCTTCTCATTGCTGTCCCTATCTGCGTTCCTTTCGCGGGAATGCCATAAAACAAGTGACAAACTCTCGCCGAAACAATCTAAGAATGTACGTATAGCATGATGTTGCAGTTTATTGAAATACCTACGTAGAAATAACACAAGGAATGCACTCAAATATTACTAGTTTAACTCAGTCTTAAGATCTCAAACTTGCATTAGTAGGAAATAGTTATTTTGTACACCTACTGACTGAAGTGAAACTTTATGTTACGAATGCAGTAAGAACCAAGAGCGATGTAAAGTTACTTTACCCTCTAGGCCTATACAGTGTACACATGCTTTTTACAACATCAAGATATAAAGTTTAAATAAATAGCCTATATTAAAACTAAGAATTAAAATTTTAGGAATAGCAGCTGTTTCTTTAACTAACGATTGTCGAATGTTTAGTGTTGGGTTTCTAAGACTACAAATAAATAATTGAGGCATCTGAATTAAAACCAGATTGTGTATTAAAATTGATAATTTACCTGAACAAATTCTATAAAAAAAGGTTATAAGAAAAGGGGTAAGGAAATTTTTACTTTTTAAGCTTTTACAAGCTAAAAAATTTCACTTGATTGTTTTTCCAAGCCCATCTGACACCGAAATCACAGATCTATAGTAACTGTTTTAACACGGCCCTCTTTATGAACCCTCTCAGTTTAAGTTCCACCTATCAGTTTCCCTCTAATGGCCAACCCTCAAGCACTGTATCACAGATGTGTGACAGTGGCACAATATCCAACGCACTTTGTGCAGAAGTGCACTCATTACGAGTGATTAAGTGGCCGGGATCCGACGGAATGAGCGCCGTCTTAAATCACTAAGTGATTATTTACGCTTATATCATATTATTATTATTATTATTATTATTATTATTATTATTATTATTATTATTCTGGAACTTAAACCTTTTATCATCCAGTCTGCTGTCAAAAATCTGAAAGTTAGAATTTATAAAAAAGTTACATTACCCGTTGTTCTTTATGGTTGTGAAACTAGGACTCTCATTTTGAGAGAGGAACATAGGTTAAGGGTGTTTGAGAATAGGGTTCTTAGGAAAATATTTGAGGCTAAGAGGGATGAAGTTATAGGAGAATTGAGAAAGTTACACAACACAGAACTGCACAGATTGTATTCTTCACCTGACATAATTAGGAATATTAAATCCAGACGTTTGAGATGGGCAGGGCATGTAGCACTTATGGGCGAATCCAGAAATGCATATAGAGTGTTAGTTGGGAGGCCGGAGAGAAGATCTTTGGGGAGACCGAGACGTAGATGGGAAGATAATATTAAAATGGATTTGAGGGAGGTGGGATATGATGATAGAGACTGGATTAATCTTGCTCAGGATAGGACCGATGGCGGGCTTATGTGAGGGCGGCAATGAACCTCCGGGTTCCTTAAAAGCCAGTAAGTAAGTAAGTATGGAACTTAAACTGAGAGGATTCAATCCAGCATCGGAACTGGAATCCGGTGTAGCTTAGTGAATAAAGCGTCAGCACGTATAGCTGAAAACCCGGGTTCGAGTCCCGGTACCAGAGAGAATTATTCTCCGCTCCACCCATCCTTCGTCATGAGATTTATGAAGTTGGATGAAGGAAACCCATTATTTATGGAAAATTCATGTTAGAATTATTATTATTATTATTATTGAACTTAAACTGAGAGGATTCAATCCGACATCGGAACTGGAATCCGGTGTGACTTAGTGGATAAAGCGTCAGCACATAGACCTGAAAACCCGGGTTCGAGTCCCGGTGGCGGAGAGAATTTTTCTCCGGTCAGTTGGGTGAAGGAAAACCATTATTTATGAAAAATTCATGTTAGAATTATTATTATTATTATTATTATTATTATTATTATTATTAGGGAACTTAAACTGAGAGGATTCAATCCGGTATCGGAACTGGAATCCGGTGTGACTTAGTGGATAAAGCGTCAGCACGTAGACCTGAAAACCCGGGTTCGAGTCCCGGTGCCGGAGAGAATTTTTCTCCGTTCCACCCATCCTTCATCATGAGATTTATGAAGTTGGGTGAAGGAAACGCATTATTTATGAAAAATTCATGTTATTATTATTATTGTTATTATTATTATAATAATAATAATTATTATTATTATTATTATTATTATTATTATTATGGAACTTAAACTGAGAGGATTCAATCCGAGATCGGAACTGGAATCCGGTGTGACTTAGTGGATAAAGCGTCAGCACGTAGATCTGAAAACCCGGGTTCGAGTCCCGGTGCCGGAGAGAATTTTTCTCCGTTCCACCCATCCTTCATCATGAGATTTATGAAGTTGGGTGAAGGAAACGCATTATTTATGAAAAATTCATGTTATTATTATTATTATTGTTATTATTATTATTTTCATTATTATTATTATTATTATTATTATTATTATTATTATTATTATTATTATGGAACTTAAACTGAGAGGATTCAATCCGAGATCGGAACTGGAAACCGGTGTGGCTTAGTGGACAAAGCGTCAGCACGTAGAACTGAAAACCCGTGTTCGAGTCCCGATGGCGGAGAGAATTTTTCTCCGCTCAGTTGGGTGAAGGAAACCATTATTTATGAAAAATTCATGTTAGAATTATTATTATTATTATTATTATTATTATTATTATTATTATTACGGAACTTAAACTGAGAGGATTCAATCCGGTATCAGAACTGGAATCCGGTGTAACTTAGTGGATAAAGCGTCAGCACGTAGACCTGAAAACCCGGGTTCGAGTCCGTTGCCGGAGAGAATTTTTCTCCGTTCCACCCATCCTTCATCATGAGATTTATGAAGTTGGGTGAAGGAAACCCATTATTTATGAAAAATTCATGTTAGAATTATTATTATTATTATTATTATTATTATTATTATTATTATTATTATTATTATTATTATTATTATTGAGTGTTTAATTTTCCTGTTTATAAAACATTCGTGTCAAGTAACACTCGCTGGAACTGAATAGGTGCGGTGTTTGGTTCGCAGAATAACATTTTCCCACGTTAAATCAACAGATATAAGACCCAGAAACTCTGATACCACGAAAATTGTCGTAAACGATTCGCTAACACCATTGTAGTAGTTTACAAAGCACTCAAGTTATGCTGTATCTCTACAACAGCTATAAACCATGGGGGCGATACCGGATTACTGACGCTACTGCGTTGCTGGACGTTCCCGTCGACCGCGCTTGAGGGAGCGAGACAGCATTTAGACAAATACAGATTCTACATGAATACTTCCGCTGGCTATAGCCGTCTCTCGCTAAACCAACAAAACAATAAGATTATAATGTTTAACTTAATCCTGGTTGTCATGAAAACCACCGCCTGCTAGAGAAGAAGTATGTGTGCAACAACGGTTTGGTGTTGCCATAATCCGACAGAATGCGCTCTACACTTAATCTCTACGTATGTGAATGCGTGCAGAACAAGTTTCCCCCCCTTCATCCCATACAGATCGAAGGAGATTTGTTTTCTAAAATTCCGACAGGGGTGTAAAAAGTATTGAAAATTCTGGGCCAATTCATATATTAATTAACAGTACAGGGACATCATTTTATTTTTACTAACATTTTTAATATCAACTTGCCTAAACCTCTGGATCAACGCCGTTTGCTATCCCCTTCCACAACTGGAGTTCGATGATACTGGCGTAGGCTAATATACAAACGAATCACTCTACTAGGTATAGGAGGGAAGAAAAGTATTCATCCATTTACGTAAAGTAGGAAATATTGCGCTTTTGAGTTTAATAATTTTCATTAGGTTTTTGTTTAATCAAAATACAGTACAGTATTAACAATGAGTGTTTTTACTTACGAACTGAGCTGTCCATGTGGACGTATTCATTATGCAGTGTATATTATACTGTCTACAGCACATTAGCGTACAATATAGAGAATGAAGTTAAATTGAAAAATAATCATATGGATATTTAAACACACTTTTTTATATGGTGGCCGTTCATTTCGATACAGACTTCAGTTCTAATGTGCATATTATCGCACTATAGACTATTGTACCTGATCCCAATTACCAGTTTCGTTCTTCGTACTAGTAACTCATGTTGAAACAATTCTATAAAAGAGTACCTTACGTACTATAAATTCAATTTTCACTTCTGCCCGATCCGAAAAGATAAAATTATTCAGACATACTATCTACTGTCCTAGAAAGGAGGGAAATCACGTGACAGTTAATTACTTAACGAAGCCTTTTTATTTAAGTTATTTTAAACAGTTGTATAATATTACGTATACGCCCAATTCCTAACAGAAATTAATGTTCTCAGGAAAAAGCTAAGACAGCCCAACCACTAGCTGGCGAATAAAAGCTGATGGGGTTAACCGAGATACGACGTAGGCAAATGGATGACGGTACCTATGCGAAAATAATTCAATATTGAAAGCTCTTTCGTCACTGGAAAACGCGAACATATTTTTGGAACGTACTGTGGCTACTATGACTGTATATGTGGTCTTGGATCTGTATGGAAGACGGTTGAACTTCGTTAGTAGAAGGGGCGGGAGTGAAGTACACTAAAAAAACTCGGGTACAATAAAAATTGAAGTAAAAATAAAATGATGTCCCTGTATAATGGAACTATAATTTTATATTTTGTGCAAATTTGTATTTTCGTACGGGCTGGGTTTTTGTACCTGGATTTCATTTGCAGAAAATACAAAAATTCTACCCAAACGGCACGAATATAAGGCTGTTAAAGTGTCAAATCGATACAATAAATAACAATGACATCTGAAAGAAGTGGGAATATGACTTTCATGTTTATAATTAAACTATACCGAATAAAAACGATGAGTTTTAGTACATAGAAATAGAGATCCGAGTATTGCAAATCACGGATTTGCGAAATACAATTTTTCAGCTGATAAAAGCAAATATTACAAGTTTAAAGCCCTTCTAGCCAAAATATCATAAACTTAAACTCCAAAAAATTTTATGAACATGCAAAATTTTTCTTTTTAGCTCGAATGTATTAGAAAGTAGGGTTTCTCGAGAGTAATTTTGATTTTTTTTTTTACGAAAATTTAATTTGAAGTGCCCAAAGATTGATATTTATGTATAAAATTTTGAATTTAATATTCCAACCCTACTTCAAAACAGAGAAATTCTTATTTCTTTTACGAAATTTTAATTTGAAGTGCCCAAAGATTGATAACGGTATTTATATATAAAATTTTGAATTTAATATTCAAACCCTACTTCAAAACAGAGAAATTCTTCCTTCTTTTACGAAATTTTAATTTGAAGTGCCCAAAGATTGATATTTATGTATAAAATTTTGAATTTAACATTGAAACCCTACTTCAAAACAGAGAAATTCTTCTTTCTTTTAATAATAATAATAATAATAATAATAATAATAATAATAATAATAATAATAATACGTGGCGCTACAGCCCGTGAAGGGCCTAGGCCGGTCAGCCGGCTGCTGGCCTCACGCCCACATGCTAAAGCAGAGGTGGACGATCATCCAACCAGAATGGAGGTATCGTGTGGTTAGCACGATGATCTCTCCCAGCCGTTATAGCTGGCATTCGCAACCGGATTTCGCTACCTATCGTACCTCCCCAAGTGCATCACGATGCTGGGTGGGCACCGGTCCCATACAGTGGCCGAAATTTCATGAGAAAATTTCTTCCCCCATGAGGACTCGAACCAGTGCGCATTCCGTAACGCGAGTCCTAGGCAGGATGCCTTAGACCACGACGCCATGGCGCGGGACTTCTTTCTTTTACGAAATTTTAATTTAAAGTGCCCAAAGATTGATATTTATATATAAAATTGCCATTGATATATGAAATGCTTCTCAATCAGTACTAATAAACAAGTTTATCCATGACCATAACGAAAAACATGCCTTTACTAAATACTTTTGCGTGTGTAAAGTAGGCTTTTATTCAACATTACTTTATTTCACTAGTGAGATAAAGACTTTACCTCACAGTTTGAACTTTATCTCACAGTTCATTAGTAGGCTATTTTCCTAGTACCCGGGTACACACGTATACATTTCCATTGAACTATTACTCAAGAAGTTAATATATTAGTTACTAGATGTCACTACCTCTACTTCTTTATTACCATTTCTTAAATATACATACACTCAATCTCCTTCTCTTTTCTCTATCTGCTACGTCGTAATTTGTACATTAAATCCATATCTAATATGCATCTTTTTAAAATTTTGTAATAATTTACCTTTTGGGATACGAGGAGACTTGAACCTACGAAGTTGGGTTTATAGGATTTTAAAACAACACTCGTTAGCCAACTGAGCTAAACAGACACGATAATTAATGAAGTTTTAATATTCCTCTTAAGTTTACAGAAGTAAAATGTTAAATTATTTTAATCACATTATTTCCGTGAACACTTCTAAATAATCCCTGAAACTTCAAAAAGACGAAAATACACGTTTAAAGTGAAAAAATATATATTAAAATTATATAATTAATTATAATTTGTTATTTATCCAACGCATTAGATACCATTCTTTACTAATCATGGCCTCCTACATCATGACCTACCTAGTAACGTATTGATTCTAAAATCCATGTCATGGTATGTGATTACATGAGGACTTATTTTCAACATATTTTCTTTTATAAAACATAATTTTTCGTTATGGTCATGGATAAAATTATGTATGGTACTTGTGAGCGTGATCTTTATTGCACTCGTGTAATTTAAGCACTCGGCTGACGCCTCGTGCTTAAATCTTTCCACTCGTGCAATAAAGATGCACTTACCTCACAAGTACCATAAATAACTATTATGTAACTTATCATGATGATGATCATCATCTTAAAATTGTCATCTTTTAGTCATTATTGATCAGCTGTACTGCACAGCCAATTATGTCCTAAGACTCCATTCGAGGGAAGAATAATTGAGAAAATGTTATGACTACATTGCAGGTGTTCTAATGTTTCTTGCTGTTTTGTTTGTAGCGTTGGCTGTAATTCTGATTTCTTCAAGTCATTTGGTCGATTTATGGGATGACACTACAGCTGCAGACCTGACCATGAGAATGATATCCAATGATATTCCTTGGTTATTTGTCGAAGTTTTTCAGCTAGGTGATTGCCCTTATATGGCGTAGGCAGTCTATTTTACGGTGAATGCACATTGCACGTTAAATTGAGGACGTAGCTGCAATAAGGGCCCATACTCCAAAATACTGTTCTGAGATATATGGAGTTAAAATTTTTATAGTGCACTAAATGCACTAACCAATGAGTATGAAACTGCTGTATAAGTAGTATTGTGTTTTTTACAAAATATATTAGAAATGCTAAAACATTTCAATCCAATGTTATATATTTAAAGAATATTGTATAAAAGTAGGCTATTGCATTTTATGGGCCCCTTTTCTGGAGAACGTACTTTCAATTCAAAAATATAAGCTGTGTGTAGTCTTTATAAAAATTATTATTATTTATGTTTTTTATAAAAATACAGCAATATTATTAATAATATTCTTTAACATTTTTAGAACTTGAAATATTTTCCACATAACGTAGCAAATAACGAACATTTCGAAAAGTTAGCAATGTTTTCCAAACCAAATAAGGAATCATGAATATTTAGACTTTATGACATTTTTTCCACACAAAATAACAAATCATGAACATTTTGAAAAGTTAAATTTTTTTTTTCAAAACAAAATAAGGAATAGAAGTTTATCAAACAAGGCCCTAACACATCATGAACTTGTTGAACAGTAAAAAATGTTTATGCTCGACCATGCCGAAATGTAGTAATTATACACCTGGTAGTAGCCCTTTAATGCACCTCATTAAAGTACACCTACTCAGTATAATTCTGTTGTTCAGCCAATGAGAAATCATCATTGTACATTATAAAACCGCAAGTATCGATTATTCTCGGATGTGCAATCGAAAGACAATTAGCGAAAAGTCACGGAGGCTGGAAATCCAATACTGTCGCAGAAGGTTATGTTCTGTTACTATAATAATTAGCGTTAATTGTAAATAATATTCAAATAAATTCAATTTGTCATCTCGTTTTTCAATTCTGAATCAATTTCCAGGTTATATCAAGACTAATGTTCACGTTATTCTCTAGATTATATCAAGGTCAATGACATTCGTTCCTCGGAAAAAATCAATACTTTCGCGTCTGCGCACATCTCACAATTCAGGTCAGTTCCGCTCCTCACTTACATAACCATAACATGAATACTTATGAATAATTTCAAGTTAGAAATATGGTCGAGCATAAAAAGTCGTATGAAAATTATGAAACTCGCTTGCGCTCGTTTCATAAACAAACGTACTCGCGTCTTAATTACTACCATTATAGGCTCGTTGCATAATGTACTATTTTCAAACAAGGTAGGACATTATTTTTGTTCATCCCCCATTCATATTTTCCACACGATTTCCCTCCTCATCTCTGTCATCATTTTCACACTCCTCTTCATCTTCCATAGTCTCAGAAGATTGGAAAAGAGACTCATAAAATGAGTGGCTTTCCTGTTTTACATATGGAAATAAGTCTCTGACATCTTTAACTCTACTTTTCTTCAGTGGAACTCGAAACGCTGATTGGAGATCCAGTCTTGGAGGGTAGTTTTTCATGTATGAACATGTTCTATAGATAAAGGACCTATAACATACAGGGTGGAACATAAGGTAGTACATTAATTGTAGGATGTGATTCCTTAAAATATAACGAACAAAAAAGTCTAATACCATTTTGCTCGTTTTTGCGAGGTTTTTGAAGAATAATACTTTTATGCCGACATTTCGATCGCGAATTTTACGAATACTGTTTCAAATACGCTGTACGTCCAGCTGCACACTAATGTAACGTAAACATCACAACAGCTGATCAGTTGCGAGTACTATGCAAACCGTCTGCCGTCTCGACAGCGATGCCAGACTTTTAGACCTTCTGTACATGACTCGACAATCAATGTTTCCAATGTTTCTTCAATCGATTAATTCGTTTTCTGTGAATTTTCTAATTAAAATACTGCTGCAATATGAACATAACAAACGTTCTCTTCGTTGTTATACAAGAAATTATACCGTATTTTAAACAGTACTCGTAAAATTCGCGATCAAAATGTAGGCATAAAAGTATTATTTCTTCAGAAACCTCGCAAAAACAAGAAAAATGGTGCAAATCTAGTCTTTCAGGTGAAGCTCCCTGTAAAGCAGATTTGAATAATTTCAAGGGAAAAAATTGTTCCGGGGCCGGGTATCGATCCCGGGACCTCTGGTTGAACGTACCAGCGCTCTACCACTGAGCTACCCGGGAACTCCACCCGACACCGTCTCAATTTTTCCCTTTATATCCACACAACTCGCGTGGGCTGACGAAACGCCAGAGACCCACAACGAGTGCACACAATCTCTGTGTGACTTATTCAAATCTGCTTTACAGGGAGCTTCACCTGAAAGACTAGATTTGCATAGTATATACGTTACTGTGTACGTTAACACAAAACCACAATTCCAAGTCACACAGAGATTGTGTGCACTCGTTGTGGGTCTCTGGCGTTTCGTCAGCCCACGCGAGTTGTGTGGATATAAAGGGAAAAATTGAGACGGTGTCGGGTGGAGTTCCCGGGTAGCTCAGTGGTAGAGCGCTGGTACGTTCAACCAGAGGTCCCGGGATCGATACCCGGCCCCGGAACAATTTTTCCCTTGAAATTATTCAAGAAAAATGGTGTTACACTTTTTTGTTCGCTATATGATAAGGAATGACATCCTACAATTAATATACTACCTTATGTTCCACCCTGTATATTAAAATAAACAGGTTTACTAGCATTGTTTTCCAAAATTTCTGAAAGAAACTTTGTGGGTATAACAAAGAAACGAAGAATCGATTTATGCATTCTCCGAAAAAAAGGGCCTATTGCAGCTACGTCCTCAGTGTACAAATTTTGAATTAGGTATATATAGCTCTCCGTAATCTCACCGATGTTAGCTAACCGCACAACGTCGTTAAATAACCATCCAAGAACATCTCAGATTCTTTTACACTGGCTGTTGAGAATCCATCTTGGTCGTAATGTTTTGTCAGGCAATCGTCTGAGATAATTAAAAAAATCGTGAAGAATATCCCCGGCTAACCACCGGGAAGTCTTGCAGATGTCAGATCCGTGACTTAATTACCAGAGATGCCAAGGTCGAGCGTGTAACACAGCTCGGAGCGTCGAAACGAACGGTTGCAACGAACGAACTTCCACAACTCAACCTGAGTCGTACGGACCTGCCAGAAACATTCTCGAGTAGCTGCTCCTACGAAATATAATTCCATGATGCCCTACGTACGCCTTTACATCATTTCCACTGTTGATACGGAATCAGTAACAGTAATTTCTTTACCTCTGTGGTGTGACAGTTTTCAGGTGTACGCAATGAGTCATAGATGGAAAGTAGTGTTGCCAAGAAAAGTGAAAATTCCGGACACCTACTCTTAACGTTAAAATATGCGAAATGAAAAACGCACAAAAATACATTAATTTTCTATCATTTGATGGTATAGTAAATATATGATTAGGGAAAACACGGGAATTTTATTGGAAGCAAGTAAAATGATAGGTTTGGAAGTAAATCCCGAAAAGACAAAGTATATGATTATGTCTCGTGACCAGAATATTGTACGAAATGGAAATATAAAAATTATCTTTTGAAGAGGCGGAGAAGTTCAAATATCTTGGAGCAACAGTAACAAATATAAACGATACTCGGGAGGAAATTAAACACAGAATAAATATGAGAAATGCCTGTTATTGTTCGGTTGAAAAGCTTTTATCATCTAGTCTGCTGTCAAAATATCTGAAAGTTAGACTTTATAAAACAGTTATATTACCGGTTATTCTGTATGGTTGTGAAACTTGGACTCTCACTCTGAGAGAGGAACATAGGTTAAGGGTGTTTGAGAATAAGATGCATAGGAAAATATTTGGGGCTAAAAGGGATGAAGTTAGCCTACAGGGGAATGGAGAAAGTTACACAACACAGAACTGTACACATTGTATTCTTTGCCTAACATAATTAGGAACATTAAATCCAGACGTTTGAGGTGGGCAGGGCATGTAGCATGTATGGGTGAATCCAGAAATGCATATAGAGTGTTAGTTGGGAGGCCGGAGGGAAAAAGACCTTTAGGGAGACCGAGACGTAGATGGAAGGTAATATTAAAATGGATTTGAGGGAGGTGGGATATGATGATAGAGAATGGATTAATCTTGCTCAGGATAGGGACCAGTGGCGGGCTTATGTGAGGGCGGCAATGAACCTCCGGGTTCCTTAAAAGTCAGTAAGTAAGTAAGTGAGTAAGTAAGTAAGTAAATATAAAATAACCTAAACTTTAAAACAATCAAAGTACTTAAACGTACTTTTTAGTTGGTTATTTAAGGACACTGTATCAACACTAGGTTATTTAGCTTCGATGACATTGGTGCCAGTGAGATGGTATTTGGTGAGATGAGGTTGAGGATTCGCCACAGGTTACCTGACATTAGCCTTACGGCGTAGCTCAGGTGGTGGAGCGTTTGTCCGCTGGTTCGGAGTTGCGCTCGGGCGTGGTTCGATTTCCGCTTGGGCTGATTACGTGGCTGGGTTTTATCCGAGGTTTCCCCCTGTCGTAAGGCGAATGTCGGGTAATCTATGACGCAGTACTTAAAAATACTTTTTAGTTGGTTATTTAACGGTACTATATCAACACTAGGTTATTTAGCTTCGATGAAATTGGTGATAACGAGATGGTATTTGGCGAGATGAGGTCGAGGATTCGCCATAAGTTACCTGACATTAGCGTTACGGCGTAGCTCAGGTCGTAGCGCGTTGATTCGGAATTGTGCTCGAGCGTGGGTTCGATTTCCGCTTGGGCTGATTACGTGGTTGGGTTTTATCCGAGGTTTTCTCCTCCCGTAAGGCGAATGTCAGGTTAATCTATGACGAATCCTCGGTCTCACTTCGCCAAATACCATCTCACTATTACCAACTTCATCGACGCTAAATAACCCAGTAGTTGATACTGCGTCGTTAAATAACCAAGTAAAAAAAAGATAATAAAGATGTCTACGTTAAAGTCGGCCTGGTTAGCGTATTCGGTTATCGCTGCCCTTATTTGCTCGAGGTTGCGGGTTCGATACCGGTCCAGGTCGATGGCATTTAAGTGCTTAAATGCGTCAGGCTCATATCAGTAGATTTACTGGCATGTAAAAGAACTCCTGCGGGACAAAATTCTTGCACACCGGCGAGCGTAGTTAAATAAACCATAATTTAATTTCTCTACGTTAAGTCTCCAGTATTAATTTTGTTTCTAAATAAAATAAAACAATTTTAATTCTCTGTGACGTAGTTAAAGCCAGAGTGAAACATTTTTCCAAGCTTACACAGCAAATACCTAAAAGCAAAAGAAAGTAGTTTCATTTGCAAGGTTAGAGTATTAGGCTGTAATGACTCAACCTTGTATTAATCCATGTATCGACCCTCAATTTATAATAATAATTGCAATCCCGGATATTACCGCTTTTTAAGGGACATAATCCAGCAATACGAAGTCGTCGTAAGCATGCAGTAAGGACTTCAGTCCTTGAGAGCAGCAAATTTCCAGAAACAGCCAGCATTAGCATTGGAATTGCCTTTACGTCCTTAGTCTAAAGCGTACAGAAACTCCAGAGTTTAGGGGAGGACAGACGACTACCGAACACGCTACCACGAGTGGTGAATGTGTTGACAAGCAATTCACAACTTTTTGCATAAGCAAGTCATTATAACAGCGTGACCACTACGCAAACTTCTCAGACACAAGATAGTTAGCCTACACGAGTAATATAATCACATTATAACTCCTAGTAGTACAGCGTACACTGCAAAGCCACCTACTATCGGTAAGTTGTCCTCCTAGCGTGTATTGTTTCCAAGGTTACACAGGTCATTGTTTTAACCGTTGCCTAAGAGATATTGCGGCACTGGAAAATGCGGAGAAAAACATGAAGTTTTTACAATTTCCTCAATATATAAACGATGCTATAATAGTATAGGCCTATTACAATACAAGATTGAGAAATGACTTTTACAAAGTCGAAAAAAAGTTTCAAAAACTAGCAGAGCGAGTTTTTCATTTTCGGAGATTTTGTAATGCACTTCACAAATGTATATTGTACAACATTTTTTGCACGATCATATTTTAAAAATTGCAAATATATTAGGCCTATATTTTTCATTGAAAATTTAGAGCAATATTATTCCAAAGCCTTCGCAAAACTATACTGTAATGGTAACTAAGTAACAATAAGTGCTGTAATGGGTCTATTTCAGTATAGTTTTTTGTTATGAAGAATGGTTTCCATAGAAACATGTTTCTGTGTGGGAATTCTAACTTCAAGGTCTAACAACAATAGCTATAAATAACATTAAACAACGATCGTGCAAAAAAAGTATTTCTTCAGAGATTTTGACGAAAACAAAAGTTTTAAGCGTCCTTGATACCTATAGGCTATAATGGCGTTGGACAGCAACTGTATGCTTATCTGCTGTGTACAGTGATTCCTGAGAAATCATTTGTCGTGTTTAAGGTCAATATCTACGAATCAATTCATCTGAGAAAATTAATTCCTCGTAATTTCAAACGAAAAACACAAAGTGCATTATTTTCTTTTTTTTTTTTACATAATCAAGGTTCGCCATAAGAGAGTGGTGTACACCACACTCGCGGTGAGATGAGATAATGGAGATTTTTTGGGACGCCACAGGAGAACCGGAGCTCCTGGAGAAAATTCCTATGTTACCTGGACAACGGCCAACCCAAGTCGTAAGTCGGAGATGCGCCAGGAATTGAACTCGGGTCTACAGAATTAGCTCTATGAGTCCAGGCTCTAGCCATTGGATCACCATGGCGATTGTAATGTATTATTATTATTATTATTATTATTATTATTATTATTATTATTATTATTATTATTATGCTCATGGCTTCCCACTAACTGTTCTTCGGCCTGTCAGAGACCCGTGGCACCCAGGTTGAGAATCACCAGGCATAGAATATACCGATAAATAAAATGGTACAGTTCATATGGCATAAGAATTTCTTTAGAGAGATTAATTATAAATAACAAAGCTTAAGTTTCGTCAAAATTGTTACACCTCAAGCTAGATTGTGATGCTTGTAAAGAGTCTCTGTGTCTTAAAGCATTAACCAAACATACATACATACATGCATGCATAGAGTACATGCATACATACATACATACAGTACATGCATGCATGCATACATACATACATGCATAGAGTACATGCATACATACATACAGTACATGAACGCATACATACATACAGTACATGCATGCATACATACATACATACATACATACATGCATACATACATACATACAGTACATGCATGCATACATACATGCATGCACACATACATAGACTACATACATACATACATACATACATACATACATACATACATACATACATACATACATACATACATACATACTTTAATGTACTTAACGTAAGACAAATTTATTATATTGTATTAATAAAATTCATACATAAAAATCGAAATAATTTTGAATTGTATTCTCATAGTTATGAAACAAAAGGTATGAATTCTTTAAGATTGTTTGAACCAAAATGCAACACTGTTACAGTATTTAATCATAGTAGTAATTTAGGCCCAAGAATATATAACAAATTTATATTTAAATATCCTAATCTTGTCAATTCGAATAGTTCTAGTATTAAATTTAGAAAGTTATGTATGGATTTTATAAAAATTGAAAAATTGTAAATTTAAATTTATATACTATAGTTTCAAATTGTATTGTATAATTATTAATTATAATTGCATTGTATAATTATTAATTTCAATTCAGAAATCCGCCCCTGAGCACGAGTTCTACTCTTTCAGGGGCGAGCTAAAGTTTCTCTGTATATTTTATATTTATGTTACGATTATTAGCAAAATAATAAATAAATACATACATACATACATACATACATACATACATACATACATACATACATACATACATTTCATGCATTTTGTCAAGACACTCGTGATGTGTAGCATGGTAACAACGTTTCTTGGAGGGGGTAAAAGTAGAAGGAAAGGTCGGGTGTGTGTCTACCGAGTTCAAGGCAAAAACTAACCTATTCCCCTATAATTCGTAAGTAGACTCATCCAAACTTATGCTCAGCTCTGTAGGAAGAGTGGGGGAGTGTATTGACAAACCGCATGACCTGTACATACATACATACATACAAACATACATAAATACACACACACGTACATACATACATACTTACATACATACAGCAGTTACTTCACGAAGTAACGTATAACCTATAATATACAGTGTATCTACTAAATTAATATCAGTATTAGGTTAGGTCTAATATGAATTAGACAGGTCTCAAGGTTGTGGTCCTTGTCCTTAAAATTATATATCGGTTTGTGTGGTATGCAGCGCCATGGCAACGAAACAAAAGATTCTCCGCGTTTCTTACAAAGAACTACAGACAAAGACCGCCCTAGAGCATATAGCTTGCCTTGCCACTTGTCGTCAAATGCCTCGACGCTATTTGTCATGTTGACACATTTCAGCGCCCTCAATGCTCGCCTGGAATGCGTTCTGACTTGCCATCGGAATTACCCTTCAAATTTCTGTTTTCGCTGCAGAAAGCACAAAAGGGTCGCGTTGAAATTGTGTGAAATAGCATTAAATTGGATCGGAGTAATGTAAAGCTACGATCAATAGCATTATATTCTCACAACCTCAATGGAAATATTCAACGAAAAAAAAAAAAGATACAGGTCATATTGACTAATGTATGTACCTTTTTTTTTCCAAGAGTAGTGACCGGAAACCAAGGAATAGTCAAGTCAACCCGATGACAGACCAAATCGGCCCAGAGACTGGCGAGAGGTTAAGGCTCCATTGGCATTAATGGCAATAGGGATGTCAGTGCTACGTGCCCGTCGCATTTACCCCAAGGAACCACCCATGCCACTCATTTCTATTAGAGGCTGTGTAGACCCTATGGTCATAGTGAGGCTAGAAGGATTAAATCAATGGAAAAATTCATGACCCAACCGGGAATCGAACTAGCGACCTTCCGGCTCGCAGCGAAACCAAGCAACATTATCTAGGATTCTACATACACCAGGATAGACTAAATATTTGACTTCCTGGTTTTTTAATATAAAATACGAAGCGTTATTTTACTCGAAGCCAGTATTTGATTTTTTTTTTCGGCCTAGTAATAGACGGATTTACAGGGTGGAAGGAAAGATATTACATTAATTCACATCAATTATAATTATATCAGGTCATTACATGAAAATTTCGTCAAATAATTATTTTAATGCAGTCAATAATCTTTTGAGAATTTATCATCTTTTTCTTTTTGAATACAAATTTTAGGAACGCAGCAGAGCACAAACGGAAATGCATATTCAATCATTCCACTTTCACCCTGCAGCGTTGCCGGATTTCTACATCCACATTATTGTTGAGTGAAATGTTCAATTCCTTTTTAAGCGATTAATCAAAACCCACACTTTTTTCTCTAAAGCCCGTAACACACTATAGCAAAAAATATGTAATGGGTTTGTAAATCTATTGAAAATGCTTTCCTTTAGTACAGGGTAACACTAGAAATAAGCATAGTTGAACCTGGTGGGTTAGAGATTTTTTTTAAACATAGCTCGTAAAATTTATATTTACTTACTTACAAATGGCTTTTAAGGAACCCGGAGGTTCAGTGCCGCCATCACATAAGCCCGCCATCGGTCCCTATCCTATGCAAGATTAATCCAGTCTCTATCATCATATCCCGCCTCCCTCAGATCCATTTTAATATTATCTTCCCATCTACGTCTCGGCCTCCCCAAAGGTCTTTTTCCCTCCGTCCTCCCAACTAACACTCTATATGCATTTCGCCCATACGTGCTACGTGCCCTGCCCATCTCAAACGTCTGGATTTAATGTTCCTAATTATGTCAGGTGAAGAATACAATGCGTGCAGTTCTGCGTTGTGTAACTTTCTCCATTCTCCTGTAACTTCATCCCTCTTAGCCCCAAATATTTTCCTAAGCACCTTATTCTCAAACACCAAAAATAACGATTGCAGCGATACGAAGGCTATAACTGAAAACGGAACTTACTTTAAGAACACGCCTCGTATATATGGCAGATCCCCAGAAAACGAATTCATGTCTTAGGCAGAATTCAAACCGCCCTACAGGTAATTCGAACACACGAAGCGCCAAACTGTTCTTTACACTTTCGCGTACACCATAGCCGGATAAGCTCCGTTACTTTCATAAACTAGGAAGTATGCATAGTATGGCCTATACGTACGTGAACTAACGCAATCAACTGTAACAGTTCAATAAGCTGTCACATCACATCTATCGACAATTGATTACCATAGATGCCGCCGTGTGTGATAGGCAACTTCTCCGACACTCGGGCATTGCAGTGAAATCTTAACCCCCTTCCAGGTGCTGTACTGCAGCAGGTGTTTTATATTGGCCCGTTAATTACAGGAAGAACTTGTCCACTTAATTAAAATTTCTCTTAGAAGTACATCTTTATAATGAGTCTTGTAATCCCTGTGTGTTTCACAGCTACATTTTAATGTTAGGTTTTGATTGTGGTGCCCACATCAAATACTTGGCCATTTCAGCACAACATGCTCTAAATCGGTGCTAAGGCAAAGAAAATGGCGAAATCTTGTACCCTTCCACGTGTTTTATTACTGGCCGAAATTTCGCAGGCCGGCTCAGATGCGTAGATTTAACGCCCACGGCCTTGGGTTCAAATACCGTCTAGGACATTAATGTTTGTCCGTCGTCATTTTTTTATGTTCTGTGTAGTCTTAAATGAATACCGACCGCATGTCAAAGGAGCCTGCAGCTTGTGCGTCTAGTATGGATGGCTAAATAGCACAAAATAAAATGTAAATTTGTCTAGGGTTATTTATTACTAACTAGTTAAGAAAAAAGCATTGGCTTTATGGGCCTTGCCTATTATATTATAGAAGCTAGTGGTATGTAGACGTTTCTATGGCAACAGCACATTTGATGGAATAGCCCCAAACGCCTAAATCCCAAAAAGACTAAGTATATGATTATGTCTCGTGACCAGAATATTGTACGAAATGGAACTATAAAAATTGGATATTTATCTTTCGAAGAGGTGGAAAAATTCAAATATCTTGGAGCAACAGTAACAAATTAAGAGTTCGCGGGAAAAACGATGAATGTCAGTTTTCTTAAGGTTGATGTCATTATCTGATTCAATGGATCACTGCGAAATTTAATGTTGTTCTTATGAAAAATGGTAGAAAGGAGAATTATCACCACGAATACAGTAATCCTTTCCTTTATTTTCTATAGAAACAGCACTACATCTTGCAGTTATAGACTCAATTAGATCATTATCTAATCCTTAACAGAAATGTGACATTCATCGTTATTCCCGCGAACTCTTCAAATATAAATGACACTCGGGAGGAAATTAAACGCAGAGTAAATATGGGAAATGCCTGTTATTATTCGGTTGAGAAGCTTTTGTCATGTACGATGAAAGAGTAATGGAACGGAGAAAAATTCTCTCCGGCGCCGGGATTTGAACCCGGGTTTTCAGCTCTACGTGCTGACGCTTTATCCACTAAGCCACACCGGATTCCACCCCGGCGTCGGAAGAATCGTCTCAGTTTTAAGTTCCAAATCTTGGGTTCCCTCTAGTGGCCGCCTTCTGCACTACGTCATAGATATCTATGAACCTAGGACTGAAGTCCACACATGTGTTGAAGTGCACTCGTATGATGACGCAGAATATCTGCATGGAAATATCATATGTACTTCGGTACATTATAATAATATATATTTTGTCATCCAGTCTTCTGTCAAAAAATCTGAAAGTTAGAATTTATAAAACAGTTATATTACCGGTTGTTCTGTATGGTGGTGAAACTTGGACTCTCACTTCGAGAGAGGAAAAGAGATTAAGGGTGTTTGAGAATAAGGTTCTTAGGAAAATATTTGGGGCTAAGAGGGATGAAGTTACAGGAGAATGGAGAAAGTTACACAACGCAGAGCTGCACGCATTGTATACTTCACCTGACATAATTAGGAACATTAAATCCAGACGTTTGAGATAGGCAGGACATGTAGCATGTATGGGCGAAATGCATATAGAGTGTTAGTTGGGAGGCCAGAGGGAAAATACCTTTGGGGAGGCCGAAATGTAGGTGGGAAGATAATATTAAAATGGATTTGAGGGAGGTGGGATATGATGGTAGAGACTGGATTAATCTTGCTCAGGATAGGGACCAATGGCGGGCTTATGTGAGGGCGGCAATGAACCTCCGGGTTCCTTAAAAGCTAGTAAGTAAGTAAGTGAGCCCCAAACGTCTAAAGCCTTTTTCTTAACCTGGCATGCTCTGTGAGTCCAATAAGAAGAAAATAATTTCATTCATCTAAATGTACAATGTAGTAGCCATACAGAATGACTTGTAAGTAATGTCATTAATTTCAAGGGGTTATTCTGTGAGATATTTCAGACAAAAAAAAGTTTAATATAATTTTGCTACTTCTTGCTTCCTTTATCGAGAGAAAAAATTGTTTTATATGAAACATTTCATAGTGTGTTTTGGGAAAGCCCTTGATTTTTTTGGGGTTATTTTACGAAGCAGTATCAACGTCTAGGTTATTTAGCGTCTGAATGAAATGAAGGTGATAATGCAGGTGAAATGAGTCCGGGGTCCAGCACCGAAAGTTACCCAGCAAAAAGCCATTGATTTAATTCCCAATATTCTCAGTCAACTTAAGAGAGCAGTTTACTATGAACTATTGACTTACACTTTTACTACGTCATACTACTTTTGACCAATAAAACGATACGAAAGGACGTTTTTCAACCAATCATGACTGTTTATTGCTACAATTTTTATCACTTCCCAAGCACTTGTTTGTTTTGTCACTTCCCTAGCATTTGTTTTTATCACTTCCCTAGCATTTATTTCTCTTGTTTGTCAATATTTAAAACTGCAAATTCTTTACGGTACTATAAAACATGCTTTGCGATCGTCATTTGTTAACCGCATAGATAGTCAACTGAAAATGGTGCCTCCGTTCAAACGTTTTGGTGAAGCTAACATTAGTGAAATATAATTTTAGCAAGTCAATTAGTGTATTAGAGTACTTTAGTTCTTCTAATCTTTATATACTTTCTTCTAATCGTGTAATAGTCAATTAAATTCCACTTGAGTTTTGATTTTCTCTAGATAAATCAAAACCTCCAGTGAGTTTACTGTTGATAATAAATTATTGAAATAATTTCAGTTTTGTACTTTAAATGTGCAGAAATTTGATCCGAACAAAAGTAACATTTTAAAATTCCTTTGAAGAACGAAAAGTTACATTTGTTAGGATCAAATCTCTGAATATTTTAAGGAATAAAATTAAAATTATTTCAATAATTTATTATCATAATACACTTCTCCCTTAAAGTGACTAAACATATCAGAAATTAAATCAATGGCTTTCCCAAAACACGCAATGAAATGTTTCATATAAAATAAATTTTTGTCTCGAAAAGACAGCAAAAACGAGCAAAATTGCATTAAACTTTTTGGTTTGAAATATCTCAAAGAATAACTTTCTAAAATTAATGGCAATATTTACGGTTCACCCAATATAATTAATATAATATAAAAGCAAAATGAAAAATAATTCACACGATAAACTGATAGAAGGATCGCAGAATGATACCCTGATTGTAAAAGAAGACGGCGATCTTCTTACATACCTCAGAGCCATCGGACACTATTTGGGTGCAATTTTGAAACATAAATCATGTAACATTTTATACTGTGTGGCAATTTTGAAGCATTAAACACATAACATTTTATGCAGTGTAGATATGGATATTTTATTTGCCAAAATAAATTATTATTTATACAAAAATGTGTACTGGTGACCAAAATATCGAATGACCAAAAAGTGGAAGTGACCAAAACACCGGGTGACAAAATTGCAGTGACTAGATGGTACAGTGACGAGAATTCCGCTTCTCACTTTTTTTAGGTCATTTTTAGGGATTTTTTAGGTAATTAAAATCCGCGCCTCAGAGCCATTGGGCACAATTTGGGTGGCAATTTTGAAACGTAAATCACATAACATTTTATGCAGTGTACATATGGATATTTTATTTGCCAAAATAAATTATTATTTATAAGAAAATGTGTACTGGTGACCAAAATATCGGGTGACCAAAAAGCGGAAGTGACCAAAACACAGGATGACAAAATTGCAGTGACTAAATGGTACAGTGACGACAGTTCCGGTGACGAGAATTCCGCTTCCCACATTTTTAGGTCATTTTAGGGATTTTTTTAGATAATTTAAAATCCGCGCCTCAGAGCCATTGGACACAATTTGGGTGGCAATTTTGAAACGTAAATCACATAGCATTTTATGCAGTGTACATATGGATATTTTATTTGCCAAAATAAATTATTATTTATAAGAAAATGTGTACTGGTGACTAAAATATCGGGTGACTAAAAAGTGGAAGTGACCAAAACACAGGATGACAAAATTGCAGTGACTAGATGGTACAGTGACGGGAGTTCCGGTGACGAGAATTCTGCTTCTCACTTATCTAGGTCATTTTTAGGGATTTTTTAGATCATTTAAAATCCGCGCCTCAGAGCCATTGGACACAATTTGGGTGGCAATTTTGAAACGTAAATCACATAACATTTTATGCAGTGTACATATGGATATTTTATTTGCCAAAATAAATTATTATTTATAAGAAAATGTGTACTGGTGACCAAAATATCGGGTGACCAAAAAGTGGAAGTGACCAAAACACAGGATGACAAAATTGCAGTGACTAAATGGTACAGTGACGAGAGTTCCGGTGACGAGAATTCTGCTTCTCACTTATCTAGGTCACTTTTAGGGATTTTTTAGGTCATTAAAATCCGCGCCTTGGCCATAATAGTTATTGGTGCCTAGAACAGTGAAATAAAACTTCCCCTCCCCAGCCTCGTGGACAATCTCCTGACCACATCAGTTGACACGAGAACAGTAACACGCGTGTCACAAGTTTAAAACTCTGATCTAGTTGAGGATCCTCTTCAGACGTGTGCTGTTACGTACACACAGCAGACAACAAAGAAAAAGTCTCAGAAGCGACCTATCGGTAAACATAAAGACAAACAGAAACTCCAAGTCTTGGAAGAAAAAAAAAAAAACAAAAGGAAGCGAAATATTGCTCCATGGAAACGAGACAAGTGAAGAGCACTCTATTAGAAAAGGGTTCACGGCCGAAACGAAATGTAATCTGATTCATGATTTCGGGAACTTTTCCAGCAGTGCTCGTCGGCCAGCTATCATGTGACAGCCTGCAGCACCGCCGAGATTCCTCGCGCGCGGGGAGCGGCGGGATGCTGGCCCGACCGGTCTGTTCTGTTCTGCGACCGCCCGTAGAGCGGTATTTGTCCAGCAAAACCCAACCAAGCCCCCATCGTACGTGCAGCCGACGGGTTCACATTGCTGCTCGCTTGCTTTCAATCCTTCCTTCCTATAATTCATTCATCTCTTTCTAGTGCTGTACTTTCCTCTTATTTTCGTACGTTGTTTTGCTTTGTCTGTTAACTTTATCATTCTATGAATTGAAGTTTGTATACAAATACAATATATGCATTGATCCTGCGAGGCAATGAGAGAAAAACCTTTAATTACAACATTAAATAAAGGTACATGTCTTTTATTTCTTTAACTCATTGTCAGTTTACATACATATAGTGTATACAATATTATTATTATTATTATTATTATTATTATTATTATTGGCGGCCGGGTAGCTCAGTTGGTAGAGCAGCTGGCTACGGACGGGGAGGTCCGGGGTTCGATCCCAGGTGGCGACAGGGGGTAGAGAGGTGAAGGGAAGCAGAGGGAAACTGCCGCTGTTTAAAACCCATATTTCACTGCAGTGGCTTGCACAGCCAGGCGACAAGGGAAGATCTTTCCTCCCCTCCCACACTACTATTGTAATGCTACGTCAAATGGATTCTCTATTCCCTTGAAACTTAATGACAAAATTTTTATTTTCTCTTCACATACTTATTGTTGTAAAATCTAATAGAGTTAATATAACGAAATTAATATTCTCTTTTGCCTTATTATTACGTATATATCCAGCCTCCAGCAGAACCTAATATTTGCCTTAACTCAAAATGACTGCACGAGTAGAATCCTTTTGATATAGCACGTAAAATAAGAAAAAAAGAGACTTCTTTTCCAGTTTTAGAAAATTGTTGACCATCAGTATATCTGAGTGTTGCTTTGGTGTGACGTCTTGGTACCGTAACTTAACCAGTGCAAATGTGCAAGCATGAGTGTGTGTGAATTACAGAATATTAATTTTATTTTTCTCAACTTTCCCTTGCGGAGAAAATTGATGTAATGGAGTGAAATTAAAGAGTCGTTCGTTACCCGACTTAAGTCTTACTCAAGCTTCATCCAGCCGAAATAATGCATATATGTAAGGAAGTATAATAATGAAATTTACGCTGAGCATTTGTGGTTGCCTTCTCTTCGGTGGTGATACTGCATAGACTAGGAGTGGTGTGACAGATTTAGGACATCTGCCCTAAAAATTAAAAAGCATGAATCTTCGCAATCTCACCTGAAAAATGTTGTTACATTGGTTATGTTAGGCAAAACTAATATTGCTGCGCAATTAAGTGAAACGAACAGAACAAACATTCTCAAACATAATCACGAAGTGAGAAAAAAATGTGAAATTATTTTAAAAAATATTGATTGTATCAAATTTTCTGGCCAATATGAACTTCCCCTTAGGGGACATGATGAAAAAACGATCCGAAGGACACTGGTGTATTTCGTGGGTTGCTACAGTCCGTGAGTAATCTAAACGAGCCCCTCAAAAATCATTTGAAACATGCCAGTGTTTAAAGGTAATTCTAAGACAATTCAGAATGAACTGGTAGATTGCAAGTTGAGTGTCTGCCAATCAGAAATTCAGACTGAAATCGATGGTATGTTTTTTTTTTTTTTATTTTTTTTTAAGCAAATGATACCACAGACATCTCCCAACTAAGTCAGAAAGTTTTGGTTTTTCGATACTTATTAGTAATGGTATCAAGAAGTAAAATTTGTATGTACCAAAATCTAATGCAGCTCTCCCAATCCACAAGTTCACGAGCCGCCACTGCGTACAAGAATAAGTAGGTCTATAGCTACTGTATGTAATGTGTAATATATTTCCAGTAATCGCCCTCACGAATGTTCTTTTTAGGTCATTTCTACAGCGGCTGAAATGTATGTAAATGGTAATGCATTCCTGTTACAGGCGATTTTGTATAATTCACGCGATTTGTCTGAGCGGAAACCATTTATAATTATTAGAAATAACACAACCACAATCAATCTACCATACAGTTACGATATGGAAATGTGGAATATATATCGGGCTGGCGGCTGTATACATTATATTATTAATTTAAATCGCATGTGTTTTATTTTGTTGCTTCTCTGACGTTACAATTTTCCATTTCGGTCTGTTACTTGTTAAAACGTTCATAAAATGTAAGTTTTTTCATTATTATTAGTGCAAATATATCAGAATGCAAGCCTGGCCCTTTGGATAAGGTTACCAGAGTCTCCGTTTCCCGGGGTCAGCCCCCGAATTTTGCTTTATGTCCCTGTACAAAATTCGTCCCCAGAATGTGCTCGAATTTAATAATTTCTTCCCAATGATCCCCGGATTTTCAGTGTTAAGGCTCATTCACAATGAAAATTAAACAAAACGTAGGCGTTAACTTAAGAATATAAACGTTACGGTAAAATCAAGATCATTTACGATGGGAACATAAACATTAACAGCAAACATACTTGGTAACCATGGAAACATAACAACGACGCCATTTCCTCATATTCTGTCGTATACTTCAGCGCTCCACGATTGTGTTCTGTTTGCAAATCACGTAAGCATAGGCATGAAAGTTTGGAGTTTGCAGACTTTCATGTTAACGTCTTACGGTAATGTTTATGTCAATGCTTATGTGAATCATTGCGAATGATCCCATTTGGTAGCCTGGGCGCAAACTTCTGTGTTTATGTTACGGTTATGTTTAATTTTCATTGTAAATGGGCCTTTAATTGTTATAATTTTATGACAATGTTGTTGAATATCTCACTGCTTGGGAATATTCATTCGCAAGATGAACTATTGTGGAAAGTCTATTGCTGAGATTCCTCCAGAAAGAAAAAAAAATGAAGCGACAGTCAACTATTTTTCTTTAAATGTAGATGGAATTGACCTGGATGAAATAATTCATTTCATGACTTTTTTTTTTCCTTGAAGAAATATGTTATCAGAGAAAATAGCAAAGTCGAATGAAGAAAATGCTGATATATTTGGTGAAGATGAATTGCAAGTTTTAAATGTTTCGTCCACACCTGTGGAGTAACGGTCAGCGCGTCTGGCCGCGAAACCAGGTGGCCCGGGTTCGATTCCCGGTTGGGACAAGTTACCTGGTTGAGGTTTTATCCGGGGTTTTCCCTCAATCCAATTTGAGCAAATGCTGGGTTAGTTTCGGTGCTGGACCCTGGACTCATTTCACCGGCATTATCACCATCTCATTCAGACGCTAAATAACCAAAGACGTTGATAATCGTCGTAAAACAAACTACTATTATTTTAAATGTTTCTCTGAGAAATGATAGATCCATCCTATTCACAGCTCCAGAGTTTGATTGAACTAGCTCTGTGTCTTCCTGGAAGTAATGTTTCAGTGGAAAGGGATTTTCCTTCTGTGAACATATTGTGGACAAGCCAAAAATACAGGATGAGTTTAGAAACTGTCATGCCTAGTATCTAACCAGCTGCACCTTGGAATAGCTCGGGAATCACGGTGTTCGCTGTGTTCACACGAGTACGTTTTATGTAGAGAGATTCGAAGCCCGGTTTTTTGTAACGAGAAGAAAGAGCTTTAACGCTAAGCCACAAAAGCTTCGTAGGAAATATGTCTTTTCGGACCTCGATGCTTAACATTTCCCTTTGTGAATCTCGCGTTAACCCGAACGACACTCAGACAAATTCACGCTACAGGCGAACGACCATTTTCCGTGTCAAAGGGTGTGTTTCTAGCATTTGAATCGCTTCATGAAGAAAGGGCATCAGTCACATTTTTTTCGAAATTGAGTGAACACTGAAATTCCCATCTTGAATGTTCAACACATCATTTTATCAACAGTAATCTCACTAGACGTTTTGATTTATCTAGAGAAAATCAAAACTCGAGTGGGATTTAATTTACTATTACACGATTAGAAGAAAGTATATAAAGATTAGAAGTAACGAAGTACTCCAATACAATAAAATATTAATTGACTTACGAAAATACAACTGTCTTCAAATGTATTATTGTACCATCTGAACATTACAAATATTACGCTAGATGCATGCTAGATGGCAGTAGTGTCTTTATACAGACACTGTAATGATTACTATTCAATAAATCTTAATATTAAACAATCTCTGATACATGACTATCCATAATATCATATAGCAGAAGTTCTTTTTATCCTCTCAGAGCAGAAGCTATAACATAACCTAACTAATATACACAAGTGTTAGAAAAGTTTTAATTAACGACGATGACATAAAAATAAACATGAATAATTTTAAAAGGAACAATTATTGAATGTACAATTTTCAAACTTGAATGTGGTTGGTGGTTCAATTGATGTTATATTGGACGTGTGCGTAATAGAAGTGGAACTCGTTGATTTAGGCCTACATGGTGTGTTCAACTTATTCAGAATTTCCGAATGAATAATTTTAAAAGGAATAATTATTGAATGTACAATTTTCAAATTTGAATGTGGTTGGTGGTTCAATTGATGTTATATTGGACGTGTGCATAATAGAAGTGGAACTCGTTGATTTAGGCCTACATTGTGTATTCAACTTATTCAGGATTTCCGAATGGTGCTCTTCATTTATTTGTAAATGGGATTTCAGAAGATGCATAGGTATGATCAGTGATTTTTATTAATTCTTGTTCTTGAATGCCAATGCGAGTCATATTTGAAACTTCTGTGCATCGACTGGAGTGGTTTGTAATTTTATATATATTTTTGACGTCCAGACCAGCGGAGTTTCAAATGTTGGCAAACAAAGAAACAAATGCTAGGGACGCGATAAAATTAAACAAATGCTAGGGACGCGATAAAATTAAACAAATGCTAGGGACGCGATAAAATTGTGCGATAAGCAGCCATGATTGGTTGAAATACGTCCTTTCGTACCGTTTTATTGGTCAAAAGTAGTATGACGTAGTAAGAGTGTAATAGTCAAGAAAAGAACCGAGTCCAACATTTCTTTCATCGTGGTATTGTGTTCGGAACGTGAGCGTTTTGTAAAGGAAGGGGCATCGGTCCGGACAGTTTTTCTTCATTTCCAACAACTTAGCTAAACTGGACTGATGCCCTTTCTTTATGAAGCGATTCATTTGTTAGTTTGCCTTTCACTTATTTTACTTTTACTTTACTACTCAAATTACTGGTACTTTTCAGAAGAGTGAACTTTTTTAAGCAGGTCTTTTCTGGTTCCCAGATTTACAAGACGTTCCTGAGACAGATTATAGTGAAGTTTGATGTCTACATACACTACAGTCTCACTAACATAAAGAGAACAAAATTGTGAATTTTTAATTAAATGATGAAAGCACAAATTCTTATTGTACCACTCATAGCAAATAAAACATATATAGATGTTTTCTGCATATTTTATGGAATACTTCATTAAATAAATTAAAATACTGTTTCAAGTAAACACACCTAAATAAAGAAATGAATTATTGGTAATTGGGCATAAGAACGTTTATTATGACTCTGAGAGCGACACTTGATGATTTTCCATTATAAATTTGGTTAGTGGTACAGCTAATTTCCTAAATTAAAAATAGTGGTACATCTTTGAAAAAGGTTCAGAACTGCTGCTCTACAGTTAGACGAATAATTATGAATTAATTTCTGTAAAGTTAGCGACTTATAAGTTTTTTTTTTTTAATTTTAGTAGGTTATTTTACGACGCTTTACCAACATCTTAGGTTATTTAGCGTCTGAATGAGATGAAGGTGATAATGGCGGTGAAATGAGTCCGGGATTCAGCACCGAAAGTTACTCAGCATTTGCTCGTATTGGGTTGAGGGAAAAACCCGGAAAAAACCTAAACCAGTTAACTTGCCCCGACCGGGAATCGAACCAGGGCCACCTGGTAAACTATTTGTTCTCCGTGAAGGATCAGTGATAGAGTAAGCGCTTCCTAACTAAGCAGTGTTACATTTCCAGCACGGTTAATAAAAAAATATTTTCGCATCACAGGATTGGGCGAGTGAAGTGATTGCTCTGTGTTGTCGGCAGTGACCCTGCGTCATGTTGACCCCACATTCAAGGACGTCTTCTCTGTGTGATGGAAGTTTAGATACAACTTTTTCGAAAATTCACCAGGATTCAAAAGCTCTATAGAGCCTTTCGAAAAGTTATCATCAGTTGATCTATCAACCAGCATAAATTTAAAACTGAACTGATTAATTGTAGGTAGGTAGGTATGTAGATAGATAGGTAGGTAGGTAGATATGTAGATAGGTAGGTAGGTAGATAGATAGATAGATAGATAGATAGATAGATAGATAGATAGATAGATAGATAGATAGATAGATAGATAGATAGATAGATAGATAGATAGATAGATAGATAGATAGATAGATAGATAGATAGATAGATAGATAGATAGATAGATAGATAGATAGATAGATAGATAGATAGATAGATAGATAGATAGATAGATAGATAGATAGATAGATAGATAGATAGATAGATAGATAGATAGATAGATAGATAGATAGATAGATAGACAGATAGGTAGATAGGTAGCTAGGTAGATAGGTAGGTAGGTAGCTAGGTAGGTAGGTAGGTAGATAGATAGATAGATAGATAGATAGATAGATAGATAGATAGATAGATAGATAGATAGATAGATAGATAGATAGATAGATAGATAGATAGATAGATAGATAGATAGATAGATAGATAGATAGATAGATAGATAGATAGATAGATAGATAGATAGATAGATAGATAGATAGATAGATAGATAGATAGATAGATAGATAGATAGATAGATAGATAGATAGATAGATAGATAGATAGATAGATAGATAGATAGATAGATAGATAGATAGATAGATAGATAGATAGATAGATAGATAGATAGATAGATAGGCAGGCAGGCAGGCAGGCAGGCAGGCAGGCAGGCAGGCAGACAGACAGACAGACAGACAGACAGATAGATAGATTATTTTGCAAAAACATGTGAAACATGTATGGCATCGTCATATACAATTTAAAATACATGATATCATACAATGGATACAAATTAAGATACATGAATATTAAAAAACTCATCGATATCATACAATGGATTTGCCAATAATATAGTCCTAATTCGTGTCCTAAACACTAGGAATGGGAGATTCCTTATATCAACAGGTAGACTATTAAATAATTTAAAAGCAAAGAATAGAAAACTGTTTTGAGTAATACTGTATTTACATTTGTCAATATATAAATTTGTATTATTTCTTGTATAATATTTATGAACAGAAGAACATGCTACGTAATTATTAATGTTATTCCGAATGTAAAGGAGACAGGCCAATACATACATAGACAGCAATGTCAAAATTTGTGACCTTATAAAAAGAGGTTTACAATGAGTCGTATTTGATACTCCATGAATTAATCTTAAAGCCTTATTTTGTAATGCCGAAAAAAGTAGACTAAGAAGATGACTCGTCCAAATAAATGAATAATTAATACTTTTGTGCATTTATTCTTCGTTTGTTTTCTAATGGCCCCCTTCTTTAAGTTACCATAGAAATGTTTGCTGTTGTTGCAGGAGGCCTTGGTCGGGACGAGACTCTCAGACTCTAGTGCAGACAGCGATACCGTCGTTCTGATGACACCACCCCCTTGATTCAAGAGCAGCGTATTCAGTGAGTACATTATTCCATGTTTAGTTAAAATGCAATGTATTATCTCCTTAGCAGACGCTCTATTGTGCTGCAAGCTACAGCTACATATGATGTTCGTATAATTCCGTAATAATCTTGCTTCTCGGCAATTATGAAAATAGTTACTCCAATCCCTTCGGGACGTGAGTTAGGAATTGCAAACCCACAAATAATTTAGAATGCATATAACAACCCCTGAAGCTTAGAGGGGGTGGTGGAAGTAATGAACTATTCCAGACCCAACTATTACTTACTCCTGAATTCAGACGCATTCTGGGTAAGTTTCAATCATGATATCCTTTATTGCCAAAGCCAGAATGTTTCATTCCGACCTAGTCTCAACGCAAGAGCGAGTTAAAGTCTGAAAGATTGTAACCATAGCAACAGATAAACGAGACTTAATACTCCAGATCCAACAAAATCATTACTATCTCCTGCATCAATCTATTGTAGGAGATTTTTGTCATTTCGAGGTACCTAAAAGTATAGACCTACTTGAGCTTTTCCATTTATACGAAACGGATGTAAAGTCACCGTCGTGCCTTCGAATCTCGCCTGAGGCCTGGGTGTTCGTTCGTTATGTTACATGATGTCTTGCATTGTACTAAACTGTGGGACATCTGTCCAGTGTAACCTTAATGTCTCTAAAACAGATGAATAGCTAAATATAAAAAACTATATAAATAAAAACAAGAAAATCAGTGACAGACAACTAGAATCAGGATTTTGTTACTTTCAAGATTGGATTACAAAGCTTTAGGTCCTAAACCGCAAACAAGGCTTTTCGATATATGAAATTCTAAGATTTTGTCGACAGGGACATGAAAATTATGGAGTTTAAAAGAAGACAGGGAATTTATTAGAAATGTGATATTCGTTTTATAAGTGGGTATTAAATCTATAAACTCATTATAATAATGAGAAATCAAGTGTAGTAAGTTCTACCGTTAAAGCTTTTATTATAGATTTCAGGAAGACAGATGGACACTGTTAGGCCATAAAAAATTGAAGGAACTTTACAAAACTTAGTAATTAATCTATATTAGAAATAATCAGAAATTAATAGCAAAACGCGATACAACATAGGTCTATATATTATTGTGTGGAGTGTAGCATTGTACGGAACAGGAACATGGGCATTACGACGAAGTGAAGAGAAATGACTAGAAGCATTTCAAATGCAGAGTGTGGAATGGACAGACAGAATAAGAAATGGAGCTATGCTAGAAAGTGTGAGTGAAGAAATAGAATAGAACACAAGAAAATAGAATAGAATGTTTTATTTTCGCTGGCAGAGTTAAGGCCATAAGGACTTCTTTTCCATTCAATCAGCTTAATCAATACAATAGTGACATACTTACTTACTTACTTACAAATGGCTTTTAAGAAACCCGAAGGTTCATTGCCGCCCTCACATAAGCCCGCCATCGGTCCCTATCCTGTACAAGATTAATCCAGTCTCTATCATCACCAACCCACCTCCCTCAAATCCATTTTAATATTATCCTCCCATCTACGTCTCGGCCTCCCTAAAGGTCTTTTTCCCTCCGGTCTCCCAACTAAAACTCTATATGCATTTCTGGATTCGCCCATACGTGCTACATACCCTGCCCATCTCAAACGTCTGGATTTTAAGTTCCTAATTATGTCAGGTGAAGAATACAATGCGTGCAGTTCTGTGTTGTGTAACTTTCTCCATTCTCCTGTAACTTCATCCCGCTTAGCCCCAAATATTTTCCTAAGCACCTTATTCTCAAACATCCTTAACCTATGTTCCTCTCTAGAGTGAGAGTCAAAGTTTCATAACCATACAGAAGAACCGGTAATATAACTGTTTTATAAATTCTAACTTTCAGATTTTTGGACAGCAGACTGGATGATAAGAGCTTCTCAACCGAATAATAACCCGCATTTCCCATATTTATTCTGCGTTTAATTTCCTCCCGAGTGTCATTTATATTTGTTACTGTTGCTCCAAGATATTTGAATTTTTCCACCCCTTCGAAGGATAAATCTCCAATTTTTATATTTCCATTTCGTAGAATATTCTGTTCACGAGACATAATCATATACTTTGTCTTTTCGGGATTTACTTCCAAACCGATCGCTTTACTTGCTTCAAATTATGAATATTTATAATACACTAAAGATTCTCCAGCAATATTCTTCAGTTAAATTTTAGCGACTAGTACATGTTTATTTAATTTGAGGTAAAGCCAATAAGTAATAACTTAATTTATGAATTAATACAATTCAATTAAATCTATATGCAATACGTAGGCCTAAAGAATTATTATTAAGATGAGATAGCTAGTTGGTTAAATGACGAGAATTAATTTAATAAGAAAGAATAATGCTGAAAATAACCTTAAGAGAAAAAGAAATTGGCAGGGCCACTGAATACAAAGGAAATGCCTACTGAAGGATGCACTGGAAGGAAAGATGAACGGGAGTGAAGTTCGGAGCAGAAGAAGATATCAGATGATAGACGACCATAAAGTATATGGATTGTGTGTGGAGACTAAGAGGAAGGCAGGAAAAAGAAAAGATTGGAAAATGCTGAGTTTGCAGTGAAAGACCTTTCCTTGGGCAGAACACTACGAATGAATGAATGGATTAAGGATAGGCGACAACAGAATCCAACAGATTTTTAATTACTGACACGAAAGTAAGAGAACTAAGAAGATGTTTAAAACATCTGTCGATTTCATTTTGTGAGCCGAAACGACCCACTTGATCTAGAATCTTGAAGGATGTATGATACGATACGATATGGTATGACATGACATGATATATGATATGATATGATATGATATGATATGATAAGATATGATATGATATATGCATGCTATGATATGATATATAATATACGATACGAAATATATATGATATGATATGATATGATATGATATGATATAATATGATATGATATGATATGATATGATATGATATATGTATGCTATGATATGATATATAATATAGTATTGCAAATATTGTATGCAATGGAACATGCTGTTTTAGCACAATAAAGGAAAAAAAGGAAACATATACGATACGAAATATATATGATATGATATGATATGATATGATATGATATGATATGATATGATATGATATGATATGATATGATATGATATGATATATGTATGCTATGATATGATATATGACATGATATATGATATATAAGATATATGATATGATATGATACGATACGTCACGACACGATATGTGATATGATATATGACATGACATGACACGATATGAAATATGATATGATATATGATATGATACGACACGACACGATATATGATATGATATATGATATGATGACTTGACATGACACGATATGTAATATGTAATATGATATATGATATGATATACGATACGATACGACACACACGATGTGATATGATATATGATATGAGACGATACGACACGACACAACATGACACGATACGATACGATACGACACGACACGATATATGATATGATACGACACGACATATGTGATATGATATATGATATGATGTGATATATGACATTATATATAATATGACGTAGATGGGAAGATAATATAAAAATGGATTTGAGGGAGGTGGGATATGATGATAGAGAATGGATTAATCTTGCTCAGGATAGGGACCAATGGCGGGCTTATGTGAGGGCGGCAATGAACCTCTGGGTTCCTTAAAAGCCAATAAGTAAGTAAGTAAGTACGTAAGTAAGTATATAATATGATATGATATGATATGATATGATATGATATGATATGATATGATATGATATGATATGATATGATATGATATGATATGATATGATATGATATGATATGATATGATATGATATGATATATGATGGTAAATCTCAATAGCAGGAATGGGAAACAGTCACTCTCATTGAGCTTAGCTTTTCCCAATACAGTTGCTGTTATACGTAGATACCCATGAAAACTGCTCTGTTTACAATACGAGTTTCTCACCCCTGCCCAACAGATTTCAAGAATGAAAAGCAACAGACCTCTTGCTCTTCTTTAATACTCGTGTTTCCTCCGTACGCAACCCATTGCAGTATCTCGCATTAAGGAAATGAGAATGGCTCTCCACATCGTCATACAGTATCATTAATGCAGAACGATGCACATAAAATCCTTGTAGCGTGGCAGCCACGGACCTAGTCGTCCCGTTAATTGAGACTTGAACCATCTTCCCTCCTTCAGGAAAGCGGCAAGACGCTGGTTCGATGCCCGCGGGGCGCAACCAATGGTCTGCAACCGACTTGGCGGTGCTTGGGAATGAGGATGTGCGCATGCGTGTTAGTTCACTCATGCCCCCAGGACGCGGTTCCGGTCCAGTGGATCGCAGGTAATTGTGGCCCACGTCGAGGGTGGGTCACAATTTACAACCCTTGTGAGTCGGCCCTTAGCGCACTCATATCCCGAGGTGCATCGCTCCGTGCTATATGTCTTGTGCGATGGTTCTGTTATGATGATATCTGAAGCGGGGATTGTGATGATGGCGATGATATTAATGGTTTCTCGATGCTATGTCTGCGGGTGGTCCGAATGCTCGGACTTTTGTGTTTTCCCCAGTTAAAGGTGATGGTAAACTGCAATCGTAACCTCACGTAGCCCTACACATTAATGAAGTCCTATGTTACAAATCCATCCATGCATGCAACCACCCATTCATTCATAACTGCCATCATCATCATCATCATCATCATCATCATCATCATCATCATCTACTGCTTTCAGTTTATTGTCGGCATCACATTCATTTTCCTATCAACCTCTCCTACAACTTGTTATATTCCTATTACTCTTTTTCTACATAATCATCGTCATCATGATCATATTTTCTTCTTCTTTTTCTTTATTTTATCTTAGTTTATTATTTTACGACGCTGTATCAACATCTAGGTTATTTAGCGTCTAAATGATATGAAGGTGAAAATGCTGATAATGCCGGTGAAATGAGTCCGGGGTCCAGCACCGAAAGTTACCCAGCATTTGCTCGTATTGGGTTGAGGGAAAACCTCAACCAGGTAACTTGCTCCGACCGGGATTCGAACCCGGGCCACCTGGTTTCGCAGCCAGACGCGCTGACCGTTACTCTACAGGTGTGGACTCTTCTTCTTCTTCTTCTTCTACAATTATTCACTGATTCTGGTTCACGTTAAGACGTCGAAACGGGCCGTCCAAGGTACATAACCTTTTTTAAAAATGTTAACACTTTTAACGTGTCGTTAAACAATTTTAAGTTTTTTTTTCTACAATTGCTTATAATTTTCTGTTTATTTTTTGCGCCTTTATTTATCAGTCTTCTCTTCTTGATCGCCTTCTTTTCTACTTAATGATCAATTTTTTATTGCATTAAATGATCATCTTCTTTAACTATTCTATTACGAACTTCTTGATCATCTTCTATTATTGTTTCATTATCAACTTCTTTCATTTTTTATTATGATCTTATTTTACTGTACTGTACTCACTACTTACTACTTAACATCTTCCTGCCATCGGCGTAGCTCAGACGGTAGAGGCTCTTGCCTTTTGATCTGTAGTCGCGCTCGGGCGTGGGTTCTATTCACGTTTGGGCTGGTTACGTTTGGCATTTTCCGAGGTTTGTATGGTTGTGAAACTTGGACTCTCATTTTGAGAGAGTAACAAAGGTTAACCCATGTATTGTGGGTCCCTATCACCACGGCATGGCGCGTCCTCAGGTTGCGGATCGAGGAGACGGCCTCCAGATACGGAGGGTAGCTGTGAATATATTGAATAAGCAGTCGCGGACAGCCGATGAGGGGTGGTCCTCCAGCTTGGGGGTTGGGCGAAGGGCTAACAATCCTTCACCGTAAAAAAAACAGCTTGTTACGAATCCTTTAAATAAGAGAGATGGGCAGGGCATGTAGCACGTATGGGCGAAACCAGAAATGCATATAGAGTGTTAATTGGGAGGCCGGAGGGAAAAAGACCTTTAGGGAGGCCGAGACGTAGATGGGAAGATAATATTAAAATGGATTTGAGGGAGGTGGGATATGATGATAGAGAATGGATTAATTTTGCTCAGGATAGGGACCAATGGCGGGCTTATGTGAGGGCGGCAATGAACCTCCGGGTTCCTTAAAAGCCAGTAAGTAAGTAAGTAACAAAGGTTAAGAGTGTTCGAGAATAAGATGCTTAGGAAAATATTTGGGGCTAACAGAGATGAAGTTACAGGAGAATGGTGAAAGTTACACAATGCAGAACTGCACGCATTGTATTCGTCACCTAACATAATTTGGAACATTAAAATCCAGACCTTTGAGATAGGCAGGGCATGTAGCACGTATGGGTGAATACAAAAATTCGTATAGAGTTCTGGTTGTAAGGTCTGAGGGGAAAATACCTTCGGGGGACCGAGACGTAGATGGGAGGATAATATTAAAATGTATTTGAGGAAAGTGAGATATCGATGGCTGAGAACCAGACTGTTCTAAGTCCAACTTGTTATAAGAAAGAAATCTGTGTTGCATAGTGTTCTATGTTCTTGTCTGCATATATGAATCGAACAAAATTATAAATATTCCTCTCCATAAGGTTGCTATGAAGCTATTCCAAATTGTTTCATGAAGCTTCGAATGTGAGGAGTTTAAAATAGCTCTCTTGAAAAAAAAATATCAAAATGGACTTGGAACAGTCTGGTTCTGAGCCATCGATAAGATGATAGGGACTGAATTAATCTTGCTCAGGATAGGGACCCATAGCGGGCTTATGTGCGGGCGGCAATGAACCTCCGGGTTCTCTAAAAGCTATTTGTAAGCAGTACGGGCTTCATACTTCACCAGCTCCGAAACTTCCAACACCTATTAGGAAAATTAAGTTACTCCTATTCTTGTATAGACATTGGTGGTTTAAGGTTTACAAAATTTAACATTTAGAAAAAAATAGCATGTAGGGTAAAAGTTGGTAATATTGTGATACGAGTTAATATTGTGATAGTTCTTTTGAGAATTTTTCATAATTTTACTGAGCGAGAGAAGGACCGGTTTTGTGCAGCAACTTATTCACGAATATTTCCTTAATACGTTGACGCAAAAAAAACCGATCTTCCTCTCACTTAATAAAATTCTAAAATATTCTCAAAACGAACTATCATAATATTATTAATATCACAATATTACCAACCTTTACCCTATATTCTTTACAAATTGGACCTTTCCTTCAACATTGAACACAGTACACGGAAACCAAAAAAGCAAGGAATAGATCTAGAACACGTCGAAAACTGCAACGTTCAATTGGAGAACACACCAAACTGTACCGAAAGTAATACACATCCACATTCCATAGGGACAGATTTAAACTAGGTGTAATTATCTACATAATCCCGTCATAAAGAAGTAATATATTAATAGTTACCCTTTTTTTCACAGTCCGTTTATAAGCGTCGTGTCCCGTTAGCGATATTAAAATTAATATCATTTTTTCAGCTATCATGTCAGCTGCTTCTTGCTCAGAACCGGATGACCGGGTTTCGATTCTCTGTGAGGCAGGAACCGCTACTGTTGGATGACTCCTGAGGCCATAACAAGCTCCTCGCCTCCTACAGAGTTATCTCTCAGATCATTGTCCTTCATCGCAGCTGTGTTTAAACTCGGAACAAGCTGTTGCATCTGGGAGACATGGTATTCGAGTCTAAAATCTGAATGTCCTATTTCCATGCTTTCCTCTCTCCACTGTTCGTTGTGATGTACATGGCGTTCCGTGTGACTTCCTCCTGTGTCGGACGTAGATGGAGTTCTGGCGTCATGTTCGTCTCAAGTTAAGTGTCCGTCTAAATCATCATCATCATCATTATCATCATGAACACTTCAGGTTTGGCAGTCTTTTTCCCTTCGAAACAAATCACAAGTATTACTGAAATTTTGCATTTGGACTTCGCTGTAGCCTAAACGGATGACTTGACATGGGAAAGATTATCACCACGAGACTCATCACCCTCAAATTAGTAAGGTGAGCCAGTTTCATCTGTGTTCGTGTGACCAGACCCAGATTCTTGGGTGCAAATAATTTTTTGTTAACTTCAATTTCAGATGAGCAGAATTGTTTGACAGATTATTATTAAAACTGCATTTTGAAGGGTATTCTTTCCTCAGTACTAGAAAACATACACACTAGCCACCGGCGTAGCTCAGTCGGCTGAGACGCTTAGGCTACCTGCCGATCCGGAGTTGCGCTCCGGCATGGGTTTGATTCCCGCTTGTTTTTTTTTTCTTTTTTCTTTTCGAGGTTTTCCCAACTTAGCAAGATTAATCCAGTCTTCATTCATATCCCACCTCCCTCGAATATATATTAATAGTATCCTCCCATCTACGTCTCGGCCTCCCTAAAGGTCTTTTTCCCTCCGGCCTCCCAACTAACACTCTATATGCATATCTGGATTCGCCCGTACGTGCTACATGCCCTGCCCATCTCAAACGTCTGAATTTAATGTTCCTAATTATGTCAGGTGAAGAATACAATGTCTGCAGTCCTGTGTCCTGCAACGCCATCTCTTTTAGCTCAAAATATTTTCCTAAGCATCTTATTCTTAAACACCCTTAACCTGTGGTCCACTCTTAAAGTAAGAGTCCAAGTTTCACAACCATACAGAATAACCGGTAATATAACTTTTATAAATTCTAACTTTCAGCTTTATTGACAGCAGGCTGAATGACAAAAGCTTCTCAACCGAATAATAACGGGCATTTCCCATATTTATTCTGCGTTTAATTTCCTCCAGAGTGGCATTTATGTTCGTTACTATTGTTCCAAGATATTTTAATTTTTCCACCTCTTCAAAGTATAAATTTCCATTTTGTAGAATATAATGGTCACGAGACATAGTCATATGCTTTGTCTTTTCGTAATTTACTTCCAAACCTATCTCTTTACTTGCTTAAAGTAACATTTCCGTGTTTTCCCTAATAGTTTGTGGATTTTCACCTAATATATTCACGTCATCCACATAGACAAGCAGCTGGTGTAACCCGTTCAATTCCAAACCCTCTCTGTTATCCTGGACTTTTTTTTATATAGGCCTCTACATACAAATATCCCCAAATTTCATTTCAGCATTTAACATCACTCGTTCTGTGCACGGCAGATACGTATAACTTTTCTGCGCAAGAAAGACTCACGGCCTGACGACGAACAGAGATGATGAGGAAATAATCACACTTATAGTTCTCGCAAGTACGGATTACCGACGGAAGGAATGCGAATTAAACACTGCGATAAGGAAGAGCGGGCGACAGGAAAGGTCATGAGATAAAATGAATGATATTGAAGAGTACAGTCGGAAGAGAAATGACATCGATAGAATCACTCTTGCGTTGTGATAGTTACATTACGACTTTAGTTTGTTCCATTGCATGTGAATGCCTGTCTTGTATCGCACGGTATTATTATTTCATTCGTAAACATATGTTGCGCGTTTAATTAGCTTCGAATTTTTCTCTTGCTACGTTCTTTATTTCTACAGCGATGTCCTCATTTGTTCATCTTCTTGGAAGAGACAGTACTTCCATCGGCTGGCACTCTCCCCCCTCGGCATGCCTACATACACACGTCAAAACAGACAGCAACGCCACCATTGGTTTTCGGTAATCGTTTCCAGTGTTGCCAACTGGACGGAAATTCCGTCAAAGCTGACGGAATTTCAACGTAACGGACGGCAAAAGAATGGCTTTGACGGGTGACGGATTTTATGACGGAAATTACGATTTACATCGTCTTTTGACTTTTTTAGCTACTGTCATTTTAATTGCTTTATTTTTGGAAAACGCAGACCAACCCAGCACATCAAATGCAGAACTAGAGGCAGATGTGGATGAATTATTATTTCAATCAAGATTGGTAAGTAAGTAATGTTAAAATTTGCTTCTTATTTCTATTATAGATATGGGTGGGTATTTTTTTTTTATTTTGACGGATTCTGACGGATTTTTAGGTTATAGACTGACGGGGATACAATTTATGTGTTGGCAACACTGATCGTTTCTTGCGCGAGCTATACAAATAAAGTTGTATCCCCTACCAAAGCGTACTGTTGTTGTTTAGTCAACTGTCCGAAGACAGGTCTGAACCTCACAAGTGATTCCAAGAAGGCACCACTTATGAAGCAACTAGGCCAGGAGATAACGAGGTAGGATGGCGAGTTCCTTGCCCCCTCTATTGCATACATCGCCGACTAGCTACATATTACGGTATTCAGATTTCAGATGCATACAATTGTTGTTCCTCTGACACATATCGTCCAGTAAGTTGTGCAGACATAAATATGAGGACATAGTCCGCTCATATCCCGAGGCGCAGCGTTGTGCGGTATGAGAGTCATGGTCGAGTGACTGCGGGCAGGAATTCAGTGCGATGGCCGACCAACTGACAGACAGTCAGCACGGCATCAAATTCTGGTATTTTACACACTTGTGTACTCGCTCCACCCTCCACGTTTACACCTAATTTATCGTCTGCATCTTCAGTTGTCTTGTACCAACGCCTCCGCTAGTGCTTGCAGTTTCCATGTCGGCAAGTGGTGGCCTATTCTAAAGTGTTAACTCGACAGTTGAAAAGGGAACGGGTGACAGCAACAGACAAAACTTGGCGCGTCTGTCTACTGCACGTGCGGTTTTATGTTACAAGAGTAACAATTTTCTGAACTTGGATGCGTGCAGGAATTCTTATAGGAATAGTTTATAAGTGTGGCGACAGAAGAGTAAATAAATAAATGAATGAATAAACAAATAAATGAAGTGTTCGTAAATACAGTAAATCAGTGTTCGACTTTCACCACAAGGCTTGGTTGGAGAGCTATATCCCTCGTACCAGCAGGTAAAGATTTCTAAGTGTAAACGTTTCGATTAGAAATTTAACATATTAGAATTCAGTAACAAGCAAAACCTTACTGAATACTATAGGCTACTTGGCTGAATAAAATACAGCGTGTCTTCTGCTAATGTGAAACAAAAATTAATTACTTTTAGTTATCATAATTTAATACTTACTCATAAGCACGATGAAGAACCATTAATCATATTTCAGTCATTTTACAATCTGTCATCAGACATTCAGCAAGAGGAAAAGGAATTGGTTCGGTCATTGGCTGAGAAGAAACTGACTACTGAAGGATGCATTAGAAGGAATGGTGAACGGGGGAAGAGTTCGGGGCAGCAGAAGATATCAGATGATAGACGACATTAAGATATATGGATCATGCGAGGAGACTAAGAGGAAGTCACAAAACAGAAAAGATTGGAGAAAGCTGGGTTTGCAGTGAAAGACCTGCCATTGATCAGAACACTAAATGAATAAATCAGATTTGCTTCTTAAGAGGGCACACACACGATTTTTAAAACTTAATTTTCATAAAAAAGAAAACTGTGAAATTTAAAATACGTAAACAGGCCTACAATACTATAATTTGTACAACATTTGGTTCCATTGAAGCTAATAGTTTTGAAATTAAATTTTTAAAATATATTTTATATTGACGTCACTAAAAGGCCCCTTGCGTCAAATTTTTCAAAATTTTAACAAAGCAAGCTACTAAAAATGATGTAACATTGTGTAATTTTGCAGTATATTCCTCTATTTTGATCGTTCTTTGGTTACCATTCACTAATTTTGAGTAAAATTATCGTTGTTTTCGATTTTATAGGGATTTGTATTTTTCGAATGGGGTTAAGTACCCTATCAGTCTACTAAAAATAATATTCATGTAATATTGTGTAATTTTTGCAGCATATGCCTCAATTTTGATCATTCTTTGGTTACCATTTACTAATTTTGAGCAAAATTATCATTGTTTTCGATTTTACACGGATTTGTATTTTTTCGAATGGGATCAAGTACTCTACCATGCTACTAAAAATGATATTCATGTAATATTGTGTAATTTTTGCAGCATATACCTCTATTTTGATCATTCTTTGGTACCATTCACTAATTTCGAGTAAAATTATCGTTGTTTTAGGTTTTATAGGGATTTGTATTTTTTAGAATGGAGTTAAGTACTCTACCAGGTTACTAAAAATGATGTTCATGTAATATTATGTAATTTTTTCAGTACATTCCTCTATTTTGATCGTTCTTTAGGTGCCATTCACTAATTTTGAGCAAAATTATCTTTGCAAATCTAGTCTTTCAGGTAAAGCTCCCTGTAAAGCGGATTTGAATCATTTCAAGGGGAAAATTGTTCCGGGGCACTCGATGTGGGTCTCTGGCGTTTCGTCAGCCCACGCGAGTTGTGTGGATATAAAGGGAAAATTTGAGACGATGTCGGGTGGTGTTCCCGGGTAGCTCAGTTGGTAGAGCGCTGGCACGTTCAACTAGAGGTCCCGGGATCGATACCCGGCCCCGGAACAATTTTTCCCTTGAAATTATTCAAAATTATCATTGTTTTCGATTTTGTAGGGATTTATATTTTCCTAATGGGGTTAAGTACCCTACCAGTTCGGTAGTGAGAGAACTGAACCATCTAAATGTGATACTACTCGTACGTACATGGATAATGCCGATCTTTGTGTGATACAGCACCGTTAATATGCACGTCCTATGACCTCTTCACACCTGCTCCCAAGTGCCTTCTAGTCAGCGTCACTAGTTACTATGGAGACGTGAGACCAATTTTGAAATAATACATGACAGACGGATATCATAAAAAAAATCCCTTCCCACTTACATCCTGTGCTAAACGGTTAATGCTACTTCGAATACAGTTCCCAGAAAAGTTTTGGTTTACACGCGTAACAAAAGGTGCGTAGCATGTGTGTTAGGTCTCATACCAGAGAAAACACGTAGGTATGCCTGCAGAATTACTGTCAACATGACAGCAATACTATCTCTAATTGGCTGGAAACAGTACTTCCGTTGGTGTTGCAATTCACCAATAATAACGCTATTTTTTTTTTCTTTTATATAATAAAGGTATTGAGAAAATATACCTACATATGGCGTTTACCAGCGAACTAATAGTATGTTAGCTTAGCATGTGCAAACCATATGCTCTAAATATTGCAATTATTGTTGCTGCGCATGTTTTGTAAGGTTTTGTAAGGGGCCATGGGTTATATTTTACTGCCAACTGTTTAAAATCGATAAGTTGGTACGCCCATGCTTGCAACATGGAGATGGTCTTAAGGGAATTTTAAAGTGAACGCATGGAAAAATTCATTATAAAATTTGCTAATATTTAAGCTGTAAATGCATAAAAAGGTGTAGCCATAATTTAATATAATTTTCAAACTTTTTTTACAATTTACAAATATTTCGAAATGTCAGATGTAACTTTTAAGTGCATAGTTTTTTTTTTCTTTTTCTTTATTATTACATACTACGTTAAAAATATTCTTAAATTTTCATATAGTGCACATATCTCAAAAACAAAATTAATAGTAGATTGCAAAAACCGCATATGTCCATTTCAGTTTATTTTTCAGGAGGCAGAAAAAAATGATTATCTTCAAAAACGTTTGATATTTTGAAGTGTCTATTTGTTTTTATTAAAGCATATTATTAGTGTTTGACATATAGAGAGTAAACTGTAAGTAGCTAATGCCATTAAATTTAGAGGGATATTCTTTGAGATATTTCACACAAAAATGTTTAATACAATTTTGCTCGTTTTCGCTTCCTTTTCGAGATAAAAATAGTGTTATGTAAAACATTTCATAGTGTGTTTGGGGATAGCCATTGACATAATTACCAATATGCTTAGTCAATTTAAGAGAGCACTGTATTATGATAATAAATTATTGAAATAATTTTAGTTTTATCCTTTAAATGTGCAGAAATTTGAACTAAATAAATGTAACTTTTCGTTCTGCAAAGGAATTTTACAATGTTGCATTTGTTGTATTTTCATGCAGGGCCCTACATTCTCACAAAGGAACTTTTAGACGTTAAAAAACGAAAATTTAATTCCGTTGACATCACAGAAATAAATAAATTGTACAAAATTTTTAACTTGTTATAAAATGTAAAACTGTATTGATATTGATATTTTAATTATTGTCTATTACCAAATAAATTGTAATGACATAGTCCCATATCTAAGTTAGAAACACACACACATACATCTTAGGCGTGGTCATTTGAGGTCTAACGTTCATTTCCTTCCACACCTGTGGAGTAACGGTTAGCGCGTCTGACCTCGAAACCAGGTGGCCCGGGTTCGAATCCCGGTAGGGGCAAGTTACCTCGTTGAGATTTTTTCCGGGGTTTTCTCTCAACCCAGTATGAGTAAATGCTGGGTAACTATCGGTGCTGGACCCCGGACTCATTTCACCGGCATTATCATTTTCATTTCATTCAGACGCTAAATAACCTAAGATGATACAGCGTCGTAAAAACCCATAAAAACCTTCATTCCAAAGCACTCTTTGAAATACTGACTTACATTCAGGCATCTATGCATTTTCATGCATTTTCGACTATATTTTCTAGTAACTAACTGAAAACAATGGCATGTATGTAATTCATACCCAAGACTTTGTATTGTAGAAAAATAACGGTAGCATATGATTTGCTATTTTACCAAAACAGCTGAGAATTTTTCATACCAATTCAGAGCAAAGAAATTCACTGAACATGCCACGTTTGCTGAAGTTCTTGGCAGATTAAATATGAATAAGTTCTCGTTAGCTATATTTCTTCCAGTGCTACCACTAGGTCTACTACCACAGCTGTTGTTACTAGGGAAAGGAAGTTCATGCATTTGCATATTTGTTTTCTATCGTTGTGTGAATATGCTGAAAGATTATATACATGAATCACAAATTTCTGAATACAATGATATTACTTTTATTGTGCATAAAAGTGCATATTTTGCCTTTATTTATAAAAGCATCGTATTTTAACATTTATGCAGGCAAACTACATATTATGTGTGCTCATTTGTCTTTCCCCCATTTTTTAAAGTGTGAAACCTCGTAAACACGACTAATTTATGTTTGTGAATTTTGAACGTAACGATGACGTCCTCATAGGGAGCCTCTCAAGTTAGCAATTGGAATTCCTCTACTGCAGTCTTTAGCAGATTTCGATAGAACAATATCCAGTTTAACATCAGTTCCAGGAAATGTAGGAGATAAAGTGAACGAGAAAACAGCAAATATTCTTTCCAAAAACCCTGGCTATTATCAACTTAAAGAAATTCAAGATATTCTCGAAGGGAAAACACCCCAAAATCCAACAAAATTTTCTACAGAACAGCTCACAGCTTTTGCGCAAGCCCCTCTTACTTCTTGTGACGTAGAACGAAGTTTTTCGCGCTACAAAACTATGCTGAGAGACAACAGGCGAAGAATGACAACAGAAAACATACGTCACTGCTTAGTTTATTCTCCTCTCTCTTCTTTTTTTTCTCTTTTCTTTTTTTTTTATTATCTTCATATATTACTTAATCATTTGTGTTTGTATGCCATTTAGTAGGACTTTGCTAATCAACATTTTATGTCTTGTCACCCATATGTATTCTCCAATTAGTATATTAACTGAATAATATATCTCAAGTAAATTAATCGTCCAATTTGTCTCGGGCATTTTACATCTTATAAATTGTGTGTTAGTGTGTGTGTGTGTGTGTGTGTGTGTGTATTCCCCTTATGTTATGTAACTGATTTTGATTATGTGTAATTTTCTACTTTATTTTATATATTATGTAACTGATCTTGTCTATTGTAATTTCCTACTATATTTTATGTAATTTCTAAGTTATGTTCTTTTGTGTTGTTTTGTAATCAAATTTTGTATCTCATGTATTTGTATTATTGAAACCTGGTTGAGTGGAAGAGAAGGCCTCATGGCCTTAACTCTGCCAGGCAAAATAAACCTACTACTACTACTACTACTACTACTACTACTAGTTGTGAACTGTATAGCATAAATGGAGCATTCAGCAATGAGCCATAGACTAAACGTAAGTTACCTATACCTTATTATTCTGTTAAAATAATCTCAGACTGATAATGCATATTTTGTAGCATATTAGTCTATTTCTACGACATAAATGCATACATATTCTTCACGTTTTAGGGCATGAACTTCCTTTCCTGTATATATATATATATATATATATATATATATATATATATATATATATATTTTAATGTACCGAAGTACATATGATATTTCCATGCAGATATTCTGCGTCATCATACGTTCCATTACTCTTTCATCGCATTCCTTTCCCTGGTTACTACTACTACTACTACTACTACTACTACTACTACTACTACTACTACTACTACTACTACTAATACTACTACTACTATTACTATTACTACTACTACTACTACTACTAATAATAATAATAATAATAATAATAATAATAATAATAATAATAATAATAATCTTATTGAATTCTGTCCATACTTAATATTCGCTCTCTTAGTCTCATTCATTTCTCAGCATATGTGTGTTATTTCTAAACATTTCCTTAGGCTCTCAGCGAGAGTCTCTGATATCTGCACACAGCTTGCATGTGCGCATGCACTTCCTGCACAGTTACTCGATGTCAGCGCCTTCTCATTCTTTCTCACCAAATCGTACAATAAAATTCAGTATACAATACTCAAGACAACACATTCTTCAGCTTTTCCCATAATAGTGTGTGTGGGCCAAAACAAGACAGACATCTGGATCCGCATATCTTCCCACAATCACGCTGTGGTCCAACCCAGGCCACAGTCTCAGGAACTCAATTTATAATTTAGATACACAATTTTAATCTATGAGTGTCATGTTGCTGGAGATTCTGTGCTTCAACGGTAGCTTCTGCTACAATACGAACTAGCATTTTGATATTTACGAGCGAGAGTCAGTAAGATATAAATTCAAGTAATGACTTAAAATGTTGAATGAGCTTCCTGAAGCTATCACTGCTAAATGACAGAGTTATCTATGTGTGCACAAGCAAAACAAAGAAGCAGCAGTTGCAAAATGGCGGCACCTCTGCACGTGTATACCATTGGGCTAATATATTATAGTTCCCTTCATCTTGTCTGCTCAGATCAAGTTGTAGGCATATTTGCTTCCATGACACTCTCCACTGGCCAATCGACTTGGTGTTGGATACTTGTCCACCTTCAAAGAATTTCTTCACAAAACTGTAACCAGATTAACGTGATGCTTAGTATAAAAAAACAGTATTCCTTTGTGAATATCATTTTTTGCAGAATTTCTGCCCAGATGAATGGCACAACGGAGTGCCACTCGGCAATAGTACACTCTTGCAGAGGTTACGACATCTGGCAACTACTGCTTCTTTGTTTTGTTGTATGCACATCGATTACTTTTACACCTGACTAATACTGCCATCTAGCGGTAATAGCTTCAAGCGCGTCATACAAAACTAAAAGGCCGCTTTGATTTGTAACTTAATGACTCGCCTGTGTATGTAGCTTGAACATGCTTTCAGCCACCGGCATAATTTTAGGGATAAACAGCGGGATTCATGCGCCGAGGCTACTGCCGGACGTGGTTCGATTCCAGCTTACGCTGATTGGGCAAGAATTTTAAGGATTTTTTCTCTAACTGTAAAGTGAATATCAGGTAACACCATGATGAATTCTCGGATTCATCTCATCAAATATTTATTTACTTCATCAGCTGCACCGATACTATACAGGGTGTTATCTAATATGTGGGAAACCTTTGGGGAATGGATAGAGAACATAAAAATAAACAAAAATGTTCATGTAAATATATAGTCAATCTCGTTTCGTTATTTTTTAAACTATCTATACTTCTTAGTTCATATCTGTTTGTTTATTACAACTTTATTTTTACATCTTTTCTACGAAGTCCATGCACAATTATAGAGATAGTGCTCAAAATGGTCGCCATGAGTTCTAATACAGGCTTCTAAGCGTATCATGGACTGTCTTACTCTCTCTGTCATATTCTAATTGTCTGTTTATCTGTCGACATCCTTCTTCAATACGCTGGCGAAGAATTTCAATGTTCTCAATAGATCTTGAATGCACAAGTCCCCATAAGTAAAATTCCAATAAACTTAGGTCAGGGGAACGAGCAGGCCAGATGTTGATTCCCACAACCTATCAGTTTATTAGGGAATCGCTAACTTAGAATCATTCTAACAACAAGAGAAAAATGTGCCGTGCTCCGTCATGTATCTCGAAGCTTCCACTATCTTTTGTCTTCAGTTGTCACTTGGCAACAATAAGTAAATTCTGTTTTGCTTTTTTTTTTATAAAACCTACTGATTTAATAACATAACTCACTAATAATGTAAGAACTAAACCACATAAATTCAGAAGTAGGCCTACCTGTAATTGAAAAACAAAGTGAAACTGACTTCATATTTACATGGACTTTTTAGTTGTTTTTATTTCTCCTATGTTTTTACTTGATTATTTAACGACGCTGTATTAACTACGAGGTTATTTAGCGTCGATGAAAGTGGTGATAGCGAGATGATATTTGGCTAGATAGGTCGAGAATTCGCCATATGTTACCTGACATTTGCCTAACAGTTGGGTACAACCTCTGAAAAACCCAACCAGGCAATGAGCCCAAGCGAGAATAAAACCCGTGCCCGAGCGCAATTTATCCCTGATCGACAGGCAAGCGCCTTAGCCAACTTACTAGGCCGCGTCGGTGGTTTATTTCCTCTATCCACTCCCCAGAGATTTACAATAAATTAGTTATCACCCTGTAAAAATTGTATCGTTGTTACGTCATGATATAACAGAATAAAAATGCTAACAAAATCGAGAAGAAAATAGTGGACACGCAGCAAAATAATGACCAAAAGATAGGAAAATGAGAAGATGAAGTAGATGGGAAAGGGCTAAAGAAAGGAGAAGAATGAGAAGGCAAAACGCGGAGAACCTCATCACTTTCCAAGTCAAGAAATGTGACCGTCCATCTTCTCAAACTAATTTTAGCTTTCAGTAGAGAATTGATGTGAATTATGGGTTCTCTGCAACGGGTGGGAAAGTTTATACAGCGGACTTCACGCGGAGACAAACTTTGTGCTTGAATACGACGACTCTAACTCAATATTAACCAATAGCCTGAAAATGAGCAATGTGTCACCAAGCATACGAAGAACATATTTGTGCAACGTGACCTCCTGCTGCTTTTTGTTTGTCCACATTGTGTGGTTCAGCGACCAAGACAAGAACAAGTGCAAAATATTGCGTCGTCCTAAAAAAAAAAAAGTAGTCATACATAATAAAAAAGAGAAAGACAGCATTAGTGAAGAGAACCGAAGAGTTTATGAACGTAGTACTACGGTTATCAACTATGGCGATTCTGGGTTAAATTGACGTAAAAGAAATGTTGTCAGTTTGTTTCGTTTATTGCATGAATTATTCACAGAATACACATTATGCTTACACACTAACAATACACTGTTTGAGTCGATGTGATATGTCTTGCCGTTCTACAGTCACAGAATCTCCGGAGCTCGCGTGTATCGCCGGGATCTTGCGCTCTCTCTGCCGTCTCTTGTACTCCGCAGCGATGGTCTTGGGTTTGTTTGATTCGTCTTGAGATGTCCTTTTCCCAACTTGTGCTCTTTTTCACATTTTAATTCTCTCGACGTTTTAATTTCGAAAAATATTTTAAGTTCGTAAATTCTTTTAACTGTCCGCCGAGTTAGCCCTGTGGTAGCGCGTCTGCCTCAGGCTAGCTAGTCCCGGTTCGATTTCCGGCGGGCTCAGAGATTTTCGTGTAAAATTTCTACCTCAAAACGAGGAGAGGTGGTGGTGCACAGCTTTTAATCACTAGTATGCCTTGGTTAAATCCCAAATATCTCCGCAGTGCATACGAATGCATGTCACTGTTTATGTGGACTCACGAAGCTTGTGCTAGTGTTCCGAAAACATCAGACAACCAGGAATGCGATTCTGAGCATTAAACATGTGTCCGGTACTGTACTCCACTTGTAAATACAGTATAACTTCAATTATCCGGACCCCAATCATCCGGATCGATTTGGGGGAAAATACAAGAATTAATACTGTAAGTAATACTGCTTGCGGTCATGCGCCTGCGAGATCTTGTGACATGGAAACGAATGACTTCTTCAAAGCAAAGTACGCTATTCGATGTTCCAAGTAAAACAGAGTACAGAATTATGTACTCTGCTAAAATAAATTGGTATACAATATTGTAACCTTAAATTTTAGTTTTTATTTATTTTAACGTACAATTTTAATAGTAGGGGAGAGTAGGGTAGTATCGGACAGTGCGTTTCTTTCATCTACCACCATATGGTAGTACCTGAATGACATGGTTACGTTTCTCTATGCGACATCACAGAAACGTAACCATGTCAGTCAGGTACTATCATCGTGTGGTAGATGAAAGAAACTCACTGTCCGATATTACCCGATGTCCGATACTACCCGACTCTCCCCTACAGTACAGTACATACATACCTATGTTTGCTTAGCTAGTTTTTATCAATAAAAATTGGGTTTTTACTGTGTCAGACATCGTTTTTTCTTAATTATTCGTGAACTGTATCCACTTACCTGGATCGGCTCGATACTCAATTGGTCCGGATAATTGGAATTCTAGTGTATATGAAAATTTTTATGTTCATTTTATTTCTTTACAGCATTTTTTTAGATTCATTTTTAAGTGTTTATGTTACAAATATTAGTTGACTTGTTGATTTCATGTTAAAGGAAAAATAAAGTTAATATAATAATGTTTTTTTAACTACATAAGAAAAAACTTTCAGTGTCCGGTGCTGAAAGAACTCTCCCTACTTAATAGTATAAGCTCGTATTTTCTTTAAGGGGAGAGTCGAGTGAAATTTTGTCATTTTCAATCTAAAATCTCATTTTCGTTTTCTTGTGAAAAATTAATCAGCAATCTCTTATTTATATGTTGAGCACGTTTAAATGCTCTGCGGTGCTCGAACGCATAAAAATTACGCAAAAATTCCATGCAAATTTTACAAGCTGTTTCCTCACATTTTTTTCAGCACATTTCTTCAGGTTCGAAGTTAAAGGTTCTTACAATTTTGATGCTATAAACATTAAATTTTTGCTGCATGTTCTATTCAGTGCGGTTAACAAAATAACATATGGATTTTATGATTAAATGAATTCTTTTTGTAATAAAAATTGGAATATTTATGGTGGCAATGGATAATTTCTATTTTTCGATATGCAGTGGTTATAAATTGTTTTCCCCGTTTTGTAGCAAAGCTGTAGGAAAACTAATGCGTGACTTTTTTTTTCAAAATATGCCACTGTTCTTGCAAAAAACTTTTCATACACTTTACTGAAAAATTGAGCGACACATTTCATTTTGAAATATGCAAATTTTTTAAAATATCTTTGTTAATTACCGAGCGGGCTAGCGGCGTGGTAGAGGGCTGGCCTCGCATTCCGGAAGTCCGGGGTTCGATCCCAGGGGCCGGCAATCCTAACTGAGGTTTTCCATGGTTTCCTCAGTTATTTCCAGGCAAATGCCGGGATTGTACCTCTTGAAAGTCCGGCCATGAACGGCGATCCTTCCCTTAATCCTTTCATATGTGTGAGTGAATGCTGTGTAATGTCTTAAATGTTTGTGTTGTATCGGAGGTGGCCCTGGCATTGAGCTGATCCCTATCCGGGGAGGCCCTCCATGTCCTTGTGTGGTCAAAAAAGTATGTACAGGTATGTGATCCATAGCTTAATACCTCTCCCGACAGGTCGCGGCCCTGTAAGGCCCGGGTGGCGTGGGTCGTGTAAATGTACCTACAAGGGAGAGGTTAAACTGAAAGAAAGAAAGAAAGAAAGAAAGAAAGAAAGAAAGAAAGAAAGAAAGAAAGAAAGAAAGAAAGAAAGAAAGAAAGAGATTTTTGTTAATAACTAAAAAAAACTAATTGACTCACAGAAATGAAACTTCTGCATATCATTACCTATCACACTGTGATTATGTATACAAAAAATCAAGGTCGTATCTTGCAAAATGTAGTAGCCTACATAGAAATTTCACCAATAACCCCCTCCCAACCTTAAGCAAAATTCGAAAAAGAAATCCTTTCTAGTGACCCCAGCTCGTCATTCAGAGTACTAAACCACAATACATCCTGTGAATATGTTTGTTGAACCGTGTGTATTTGAAAAACACCGCATAACACAAGTTCTTTGATTCTCTTGATAAATTGTTGCAGTAAATGTTTGGCCGCAATGTCGGGATCATAATCCTGTTATAGCGAGATCGATCGCCATCGCCGGCACTGAAGCCAGGGGGCCAAGTTCAAGTCCCTCTCAATCATACAAACTGGCCGAAAATGTGTAATTTCCGTAGTGAGATAAAGCGTTGCTGGATAATTTATAAAACGGTTTTTTGGTTATTTTTTTGTACAGTGCACTGGTGATGTGTGTGATAGCCGAGCACAGCTTCACTGAACAGGATAATGCTCAGCGATAAACGCTTCCGCATGGCACACGTTATGATCGACGCAGCTGGGGTTCACCCTGGTGATTGGCGTGGTACGTGAGCCAAACATTCTTCCAGCTAGGTGTCTACCTCCAGCGGATCTCGGGATTCCAAACACATTTAAATTTGCGAACGTTTTGCTTTCTCATTACACGAGGTGTAAAGATAAGGTATTTCTATGCTGCAAGTAATCGATTTACATATTCTTTATAAAACTACACGTTTTCAACCTTCCTGCACCGAAAATAGTTATTTATGATACAAGTTCGTAAAGGTTCTCTTTTTGGTACGAGTGTAAAGTTCGCCTCATTTCATAAACACACGAGGGCCAAAAAGATAACTTTACGAATGTGTATCATATAATGTTTTTTCTATGACTATTACACTTTTACTACGTCACACTACTTTTGACCAATAAAACGGTACGAAAGGACGTCTTTCAACCAATCTATTATGGATAGTCACGTATCAGAGATTGTTTAATACTAAGATTTATTGAAAATCATTTGTCAAGTAACGTTGGTTACTGGGATCCGGATGATTGAAGTGGAATGCAAATGTTTTAATAAAAATGAAACTGAATCAACAAAGCCTTCTTGACTAGTAACCGTCTACAGAGTTCAATGAAGATTCCATAGTTGGCACACCTGATAACATCACATAATTATAACACACCACTGCCATTTAGCATGCATCTAGCGTAATATTTGTAATGTTCAGATGGTACAATAATGCATTAATTGAAGACAGTTGTATATTCGTAAGTCAATTAATATTTTATTGTATTGGAGTACCTCGTTATTTCTAATCTTTATATATTTTCTTCTAATCGTGTAATAGTCAATTAAATCCCGCTCGAGTTTTGATTTTCTCTAGATAAATCAAAACCTCCAGTGAGATTACTGTTGATAACGCAAATTTACATTAAATAAATACAGAACACCGAAGGAACTTTTTCGGTAAGAGGGATGCCGAAAATGTATGTTCCAATAAGAATATTAAAATTGGTATATTACATAGGTTTACTATGTTGAATATCGTTACGTAGAACTAAACCTTTCAACTCCTTTGCAGCACCCTGTACTAATATGGCTCAATCCAGGAACCAGAAATAGGCCTACCAAAGAATAATAACATAGGAGTAAAGAGACCAATGTTAGAAAAAGATGGCACCGAAAATATTGAGAAAATCTGGCACATTGACATTTTGTTCATTAAAAGGGTCATAACACCTTTTTTTCACTTGGTTGTTCAACGACGCTGTATCAACTATAAATACAGAACACCAAAGGAACTTTTTCGGTAAAAGGGATGTCGAAAAAGTATGTTCCAATAAGAATATTAAAATCGGTATATTACATAGATTTACTATGTTGAATATCGTTACGTAGAACTAAATCTTTCAACTCCTTTGCAGCACCCTGTACTAATATGGCTCAATCCACGAATCAGAAATAGGCCTACCAAAGAATAATAACATATGAGTAAAGACCAATGTTAGACAAAGATGGCACCGAAAATATTGAGAAAATCTGGTACATTGACGCTTTGTTCATTAAAAGGCTCATAACACCTTTTTTTCACTTGGTTGTTCAACGACGCTGTATCAACTATAAATACAGAACACTAAAGGAACTTTTTCGGTAAAAGAGATGTCGAAAAAGTATGTTCCAATAAGAATATTAAAATTGGTATATTACATAGGTTTACTATGTTGAATATCGTTACGTAGAACTAAATCTTTCTACTCCTTTGCAGCACCCTGTACTAATATGACTCAATCCATGAATCAGAAATAGGCCTACCAAAGAGACCAATGTCAGACAAAGATAGCACCGAAAGTATTGAGAAAATCTGCTACATTGACGTTTTGTTCATTAAAAGGCTCATAACACTTTTTCTTTACTTGGTTGTTCAACGACGCAGTATAAACTACGGGGTTGATGGGATTGATGATATCGAGATGATATTTGGCGAGATGAAGCGTGGATTCGCCATAAATTATCCAACATTTGTCTTACGGACAGGAAAAACCTCGGAAAATACCCAACCAGGTAATCAGTCCAAGCGAGAATCGAACCTATAGTCGACCTGGTTGGCGAGTTGGTATAGCGCTGACCTTCTGTGCCCAAGGTTGCGGGTTCGATCCCGGGCCAGGTAGATGGCATTTAAGGGGAGGTGGTACAACACGCCAGGTTAAAATATAATGTGTATGTGTCCTGATCCATTTACAAAAATGTCAATCAATACAGAAACCATCAATATATAAGTGTACCAAATTTCATCGTCCTAGGATTGATAGTTTTAGAGAAAATCCAAAATAAAGATAGCAAATTTAACATTGCGGAGATTGGGTGTACCACCTCCCCTTAAGTGTGCTTAAATGCGGCAGGCTCGTGTCAGTAGCTTTACTAGCATGCAAAAGAACTCCTGCGGGACAAAATTCCGGCACATCCGGCGAAGCTGATATAACCTCTGCAGTTGCGAGCGTCGTTAAATAAAACATAATATTAACATCAAACCTATACCCGAGTGCAACTACGGATTGACAGTCAAGCGCCTTAGCCGACTGAGCTACGCCGGTGGCTTCATAAGATCTACCCGGGATCAAGTCAGATAACATCCAACCAGAAGAAGAAGACATGCCACTAAATCATGCCTAGCAAATAACTACCAGTACCTGTACCTGTGGAGAAGAGGACTTAACTGCAATGTATATCAAAAAAAAGTTCGTAATGCTAGCGGAACGGAATGGTAGGATTATCCTTAAAGTACACAGCAATCAGTACGTCACGTGCTTACAAATAAATCTTAAGAAGAGGCGATACAAAGATTTTTCATGATAAATATTCCAGCTTTTCGCATTGAAGCACTAGTGGTATTATTTTTGCAATCATAATAATTTTTTACACATTTCAGAAGCAATTAACGCCAAGACGCTTTCACCAGCTTTATATCCTTCTAATGGTTACTTCTGTGGTGGAACCAACTTTTATAGACGAACCACAAGCTATCACGCGACATAAAAAAGGGAAAAATAAACTTTTACAACTGTAACATGTATAGAAACATTACGACGACTTGAAATTTCTGCCCTTCGCAACATCTCTATCTTTGAGAAGCTCGCAGTAGATCCAACCCGTGTTAATGTGGTCATGTCTCACTACTTTTAGTCCAGGAACACGAAGACAATTTTCTAGACCGACGGAAAAATAGCAGCTGGCATGCAAAAGTGGGGTCGCAATCGCTAATTTATTTAAACCAAATTACATAACGAGCGGTATACAGGCTAGATCATGAAGAACCCTTGTTTAACGATACGATTTTTTAATAATGTTATGTCAACTGCGTTACGAAAACCAAACAATTTACTAAGACAGATAACCATGAGAAAATGTCATTTGAGATTTTTGTTTTATACCATTTGTTAAAGCACAGAATGGTATATTACGAAACGAGTTTATAATATTATAGGATACTTTATATTGCCGGTTCTTCTGTATGGTTGTGAAACTTGGACTCTCACTCTGAGAGAGGAACATAGGTTAAGGGTGTTTGAGAATAAGGTGCTTAGGGAAATATTTGGGGCTAAGAGGGATGAAGTTACAGGAGACTGGAGAAAGTTACACAACACAGAACTGCACACATTGTATTCTTCACCTGACATAATTAGGAACATTAAATCCAGACGTTTGAGATGGGCAGGGCATGTAGCACGTATGGGCGAATCCAGAAATGCATATAGAATGTTAATTGGGAGACCGGAGGGAAAAAAACCTTTAGGGAGGCTGAGACGTAGATGGGAGGATAATATTAAAATGGATTTGAGGGAGGTGGGATATGATGATATAGACTGGATTAATCTTACACAGGATAGGGACCGATGGCGGGCTTATGTGAGGGCGGCAATGAACCTTCGGGTTCCTTAAAAGCCAGTAAGTAAGTAAGTATAGGATACTTTACTGGATGAGTCAAGGTTGAGGAATTTTGACGAGTGCAATAAGTGCATAACATTATAAACGTGTTACATACACTATTTTTTGTACGATAGCATTATAAAACAATTAATAAAGAAATTACATACTAAATCTGTAATGTTGATCTATGAAGAATGGGTTGCTATGACAACAATGATGTTTTAAATATCATTGCACGGCAAATCGTTTCATAACGTTAACTTCATTGTACAAGTTATGTCGTCATAATAGACGTTATGACGTGTTAGTTTGCATGATAGCTCATATTTTACGGCACTGGTACAATTGAAGACCTCCCAGGAATAAGGATGTAACCAACAAAACTATAATTCATGTTTCAGAAGAAAGAAAAATAATTTCAATAGCTCTATATTCACTAGCAGAACCATTTCACTAAAAGTGCATGAGGGTTAAGTTGGCGTGATTTCTACTGTCCTTGTCTGCGGTCCTTATCTACCGACCGTCAACAGATGTAACGAGGAAACGGTTCTAAATTAATAAATTATTGCTTCAAATTTACTTCTCTCACTCGTCACACATATTATTGTAATAAGTTACTGCTTCAAAATTACTTCTTTCACTCGTCACACATATTATTGTAATAAATTACTGCTTCAAAATTACTTCTTACACTCGTCACACATATTATTATAATAAATTATTGCTTCAAAATTACTTCTATTACTCGTCACACATATTATTGTAATAAATTACTGCTTCAAAATTACTTCTTTCACTCGTCACACATATTATTGTAATAAATTATTGCTTCAAAATTAATTCTTTCACTCGTCACACATATTCTAATAAATTACTGCTTCAAAATTACTTCTTTCACTCGTCACACATATTATTGTAATAAATTATTGCTTCAAAATTACTTCTATTACTCGTCACACATATTATTGTAATAACTTACTGCTTCAAAATTACTTCTTTCACTCGTTACACACATTACAGTAATAACTTACTGCTTCAAAATTACTTCTTTCACTCGTCACACATATTATTGTAATAAATTATTGCCTCAAAATTAATTCTTTCACTCGTCACACATATTCTAATAAATTACTGCTTCAAAATTACTTCTTTCACTCGTCACACATATTATTGTAATAAATTATTGCTTCAAAATTACTTCTTTCACTCGTCACACATATTATTGTAATAAATTACTGCTTCAAAAATACTTCTTTCACCCGTCACACACATTATAGTAATAACTTACTGCTTCAAAATTACTTCTTTCACTCGTCACACATATCATTGTAATAAATTACTGCTTCAGAATTGCTTATTTCATCCGTCACACATATTATTGTAATAAATACTGCTTCAAAATTACTTCTCTCAGTCGTCACACACATATTATTGTAATAAATTACTGCTTCAAAATTACTTCTTTCATTCGCCACACATATTATTGTAATGAATTACTGCTTCAAAATTACTTCTTTCACTCGTCACACATATTATTGTAATAAATTACTGCTTCAGAATTACTTCTTCCATTTAAGTCACACATATTTTAAATAATGTGATGTTACAACCTTTTTCCGAGTTGATCTTCAATTGTGAACAACAATTCAGATCAACGATAAAGACTGTTTACAAAGCTGGTGTACAAAAAAAAGAATGATTTTGTATGCGGTGAAGTTTATGGGTAGAATGAAAATATTTTTTAAATCAAACGTTTATTAGTATATTTATATGAATGTGCTAACCACTGACTATAACAATACAATAATAAGTAATACATACAAAATATTCTACAAATTCCATCTTGAAATAAAAATGTCTGCTGTGCAGTGGCTTTTAAACTCAGTTGTTTTGCCTTAACGTGTTCATGGCCATTGTTCTGATCAAATTCACGATAATGTTTCGTCTGGTAGTGTCTTTTAATGTTACATTAAATCACTTATTTCCATGTTATTTCACAATAATTTGCAACAGCGTACTTTCAAACAGTCTACATTAAGTGTAAACCTTTACAAACAAAACAGAAGAATTTTGACAAATGAAAAATAAATGAAGATCGCAGGTTTCCCCCCTCCCCCCGACTGACGCTCCGATGCACGCCTCTCACAGTGTACCCGTATGGCGCACACATCTGTGAGACCGTTCATGTTAGATTGGATACGCTGTAGATAAGTGATTCATAATTAATTTCTGATCAATGATATCCTCAGTATCCTATGTTCTTTTTGCCAGTTATGTGAACAACTCAAGAGCGATTGTGGAACTAGTGGTCCACAAGTGGAAGTTCGATTTTCCTTCATTTATTGGAAGGTAATATGTATACAGTTTCAAGAAGCCTGTTGAAAGTATTGTTAAATAAAATATTGCTACTACCACCACCACCACCATGACTGGGAACTTGTTATTGACTGTATTTATCTGCAGTCATCTTTCATAAAAAAAAAGACAAACGAAGTCCCATATTTACAGGAAGATCTAATAAAACGAAACAGTGAAAACAAGGCTAAGAGAAGTCATAAAAAGTTCGAAGCAGAGAGTGTAATTTGTGCCCTCTGGATTCTCTTTTTCCTTAATTACTACTTAGTTCTGATTATTTCTGAAAACTAATTACTTGTTAACGTTTTTGTTCCCCCCTCCCCCTTCTCCCGGGCTTGCGATTCCTGACACAGTAGTTTTAATTTAGCTCTGTTTTCCCCTCCTCTCCGTTTCTTGTCTCATCTAATTTTTAAAGATTTGTAAGTAAAACTACAGAGAAAGAGGCTGTTAGTATAAGCGAATGCTGAGATCTCTTCTGCTCTTTTATTCGCTATTCTAAATTAAACAAGGTTTCAAAACTTGTCCGACAAGAGATGGCATAAATCACGCACGACATTTTGTAGATCTCCAGCTTTAGTAATTGGCCAATTATAAAATCTGAAACGGAATGCAATATTAGTTTAAATATTTTTGTAATGGTTTCTGTTATAACACACATTCTACACGCAGACAGACTTGGGTGTAGTCTTCAGATAATGAATTCCACGACTGTTGCATTAACAGAAGGCCATGAATATGCATATGCATCCATCACAAACCAACAATAACTTTTGGGAACTTGTCTGCATTCACAATTAACCACCAAGCGCGAATAATCCTCCTACTTGAATCTCTCTCTCGAGTTATGGAATACATTTTGCTGTCGACAGAAATCTGTAACGTTCCCAGGTTATCCGTGCAGTTAAAGATACGATTTTGCGCTCCTTCTCCTCCGCATTTTAATTTCACGCGCACAAGAATCCACGTTTATTAAAAATAAGTAGGCCGTACCGCTGAGAAAACGAGTTTTCCTGGATTCAAATTCCGGCAAGTCCAATTGAAATTAAATTACAATTTTTTTTTATTTATTTTAATTTGCTAATAACTGTAACATAATAGTTATTTATGGTACTTGTGAGGTAAATGCATCTTTATTACATGAGTGGAAAGATTTAAGCACGAGGCGTCAGCCTCGTGCTTAAATTACACGAGTGCAATAAAGATCACGCTCACAAGTACCATACGTAGTTTTATCCATGACCATAACGAAAAATTACGTTTTATAAAAGAAAATATGTTGAAAATAAGTCCTCATGTAATCACATACCATGGCATGGATTTTAGAATCAATACGTGTACTAGGTAGGTCATAATGTAGGACGCCATGATTAGTAAAGAATGGTATCTGAGGCGTTGGATAAATAACAAATTATAATTAATTATATAATTTTAATATATATTTTTTCATTGTAAGCGTGTATTTTCGTCTTTTTGAAGTTTCAGGGATTATTTAGAAGTTTTCACGGGACTATTGTGATTAAAATAATTTCACATTTTACTTCTGTAAACTTAAGAGGACTATTAAAACTTAATTAACCATCATGTCTATTTAGCTCAGTTGGCTAACGCGTGTTGATTTAAAATCCTATAAACCCAACTTCGCAGGTTCAAGTCTCCTCGCATCCCAAAAGGGAAATTATTACAAAATTTAAAAAAGATGCATATTAGATATGGATGTAATGTACAAATTACGACGTAGCAGATAGAGAAAAGAGAAGGAGATTGAGTGTATGTATATTTAAGAAATGGCAATAAAGAAGTAGAGGTCGTGATATCTAGTAACTAATATATTAACTTCTTGAGTAATAGTTCAATGGAAAAGTATACGTGTGTACCCGGGTACTAGGAAAATGCTAATGAACTGTGAGATAAAGTACAAACTATGAGGTAAAGTCTTTATCTCACTAGTGAAATAAAGTAATGTTGAATAAAAGCCTACTTTACAAACGCAAAAGTATTTAGTAAAGGCATGTTTTTCGTTATGGTCATGGATAAAATATAATATATACAGAAGAACTTTAGCTCGCCCCTGAAAGAGTAGAGCTCGTGCTCAGGGACGGATTCCTGAATTGAAATTAAGAAGTATATAATACAATTTGTCATATGTCTACTACGCAATAAGAATATATAAATTTAAATTTTCGATTTTTATGAAATCCATACATAACTTTTTTAATTTAATACTGGAACTATTAGAATTGACAAGATTAGGATATTTAAATATAAATGTGTTATATATTCTTGGGCCTAAATTACTACTATGATTCAATACTGTAGCAGTATTGCATTTTGGTTCAAACAATCTTAAAGAACTCATACCTTTTGTTTCGTAACTATGAGAATACAATTCAAAATTATTTCGATTTTTATGTATGAATTTCATTAATACAATATAATAAATTTGTCTTATGTTAAGAACATTAAAGTCTAAAAACCATTTTTGAGATGGAAAATCAGTAGCTTTATGAAGATATATTTTAATTATTTTCTACTGTAATAAATAAAGTGGATTAAAAATGGATTTAAATAAGCTACCCCATCTTATAATTCCATACATAATTACCGATTGAAATAAAGTTAAAATATATTGTGCGTAGTAAACTTATTGACAAGCAATTCCTCAATAAAACAAAATAATATATTATTTTACGTAATTTATTACAAAGGTAACTGGTTCCATCTTAAATGATTGTCGAAAATTATGCCTAAATACTTAACTTCAGAGTACAGCTTAATTAATTTTGTTGTACACAAAGGCAGCTTTGGTACTTTATTATTTCGGACTACTCCAGTAGCTTATTATTATTATTATTATTATTATTATTATTATTATTATTATTATTATTATTATTATCATCATCTAAAGCGAAAAAAAAATATTTGTCATTTATCACTTTTTTTCCCACATAATATGTGTGCACCAAACAAAAAAAAACAAACAAACAAACAAACAAACTAAATAATGAAAACGCAAAAATGAGGCTACAACTTTTCGCCATAAAACCACGTAAAAAAGAATATACAGACTTAAAAAACAAACACATTCATACCGCTGAACAAAACGGAGATACTAGCTTTCACATGTTCCTTTATTGTTAAATAATAATAAAAGAATATGACACATTTTATCGTAAAAATTACAGTTCTTTTTTATTTTTAAAAATTCTGATTTCACAGTATTGATCTTAGCAATCTCTGATTTAAATAAAATTCAAAATTCAATATTCTGCCAATGAACTAACGTGCAATATTAACACAGTTTCAGTTTTTCATGTTACACCCACTTCATTAAATTAATAATAATAATAATAATAATAATAATAATAATAATAATAATATAATAATAATAATAATAATAGCATAACATTCCGCAGTTGCATTATGGGTTAAAAGAGATTCCGCGGAGGGAAAAGTTTGAGAAACACTGGTCTAAGCTAAATTATATCGATTCTCTACTTGCTCAGGACACAAACTCCGTGGAATCCCAGTGGTAAACGTTGTACACAGCAAACAACGATTGGGTAACCATGGCGACTGTTTGCGATTGGATTCGAGGCTCGCACGTCCAAACTAGCCCGAGGGGGATGGATTTTTAAGGGCGTTAAAAATCATTGTCATGGTTTTAATGTGGAAATGAGGTAACGCGAGCCAGTGTTACCAACTCTATCGTTTTTCGTCTTCCGTCATACCGATTCCCAATCTCTCGCATTTGGGAAGGGGGAGTCTCCCCCCAATATTTATTTAAAAGCATCACTATTTTTTCATTCATTTGTAGATGTGTTATACAGGACTTTTCAGGGATTCTTTCGTGAACTTTGTACAGTGCACGTTTTCCTGCAGGGAAGCCATTTTATACAGGGTGATTCACGAGGATTTACCCCCACTTACGGAGCTTATTTCCGAAGACATTCTCTACGTAAATCGATATCTTACTTTACTTCTTGTTCATGGGTGGATCAATTTAATATCTTCTTGGGCCATCGCATTTCCGGCATCCTTTGGACATCCTTAAACCATCGAAACTTTCAGAAATTCCTGACGATCAACCACGATTTCTTACGTTAAGTTTTTAGTATAAACCTCTGTGCCTATTATTTCGTGACCTTTAAATGGTAAAGTGTATAAAAATAACCCATATACTCCGAAAGAACTGAAAAATAGAACCCTGGAAAATGCTGCCTCCATTTCTTAAAGGAAATTGCAGTAATTGCTGCATCATATTTGAAAGAAGATGAGTGTTTCAACATCTCCTTGATTGACTTGGATAGTAAATGGTGTTTGAGTTGTCATAATTAATCACACTTGACTTTAATATTTTGAAAATTGTCTTAACCGGCGCATGAGAGAGCACATACCGGCCGTCAAGTTGACGTTTCGTGGTAAAGAAATTCTACTTACAGACTCTGATGTGACAGACCAACTGACAATATGCTATGCTGTAGAAATGTCTGCGTCTAATGGCATTGCAGAACAGAAAATTCGTAGCTACACGTATAGAAAATTATAATTCAGAGCAAACTTACTTTTGTATATCATCATCACTGGGGAGATGGTCATATCGTCTTACCTGTAACAAAAAATTAATCAATTAATTAACAAATAAAAGTACATTATATATATATATATATATATATATATATATAATTTGAACTGGTAATGGAAATTACGGGAAAACGGCTGAACGTGTTTTAATGAATGAACCGTCATTTTGAAGCTTGGCATTCAAGGATTTTCAGAAAAATAGTAACTTTCAGTGAAGCGTTAGTTTTCCTACGTACTTTTCCTATTTTCCAAAATCCATCTTTCGTTAGTTTTGAGAATTAATTGCATTTCGCTCGGCCGTGATTTCAGAATGAAACAAAACACACACTACAATAAACAATAGACTTTTACACGAAGGCCATGACCTGCAGGATTGCTAACATATTTAGAGCTCATATTCAATTGGTATTAAAAATTTCAAGACTTACTAAAATAATTTATAGGTCTGATTCTGCGGTGTGTAATTTTATGTGTATTGGATATTAAAGTCTATAAAACTTGAGGTGGTTTGATGACATTATTACCATTATAAATGTAATACTGTTATAGTTAATACCATGATGTGACTATCTTTCATTAATTATACATATTAATGCTATATTGATGATATGAAAGTGAAATGTTTTGGGGTTATGTAAGTAGATGTAGAGAATATCTTAAATTAGATCTTCATTTCTATAATTTACTGAGTTGCGATAATAATATTGCTATTAAAATTAAATATTTTTATAGTTATTAATCAAGTGGGTTGGGTCTTTTCCATATACTTAATGGCAGTGTGGTGTAGATATTTATATGTATAATTTTCTTCAGTACTGGCTCGAGAGAGCGCAAAAATTAGTTTCTAAGGAAAGACCAAAAGGTATTACTTACTGATAAAATAAGAGACCTACAAAATTTTGTAGTCTCCCGATCGTTTCAGCAAGATCTCTTAGCAGGATAAAATAATTTTACCCTCTACATTTCAAGCTCTACATGCACCAGCTATACCAAGATGCTATGTCTATTTCTCGAAAGCATAGCAAACCTGACTTTTTTTTAACTTTCACCTACAATCCGCAATGACCGGAAATAGCTATTGGTTTACTCCCACATGAAAAACCCACTGATCGTCCTGACATTGTTACATGAGTTTTCGCGTTGAAACTCAAAAACTGAAGGTTGATAGGTTCAAGAAAAAGTATTTGCCATAAAAAACATTCAGAGGGAGTATGTTTCATTATTATGGAAGCAAATAACTTTCAGGATGTCTGGTATTCTTCATTGAAAATAAATCTGAAAAATATTTATTTGAACGTGTAACGAACTTAGTTTGCAGCATTTGCTGTACAAGCCACTAGTATAAATATAAAGAATGAGTGAAGAAAGAATGATGCTGAAACTGATCATGAAGAGGAAAATGAATTGGCTGGGTCACTGGCTGAGAAGAAACTGCCTACTGAAGGATGCACTGGAAGGAATGGTGAACGGGAGAAGAGTTCGGGGCAGAAGAAGATATCAGATGATAGACGACATTAAGATATATGAATCATATGCAGAGACAAAGAGGAAGGTAGAAAATAGGAAAGCTGGGTTTGCAGTTAAAGACATGCTCTTGAGCAGAACTCTATGGAATAATGTAAATATGTAAATGACAATTGAACATATATTTGTAATGTACAAAGCAGGCTTATAATAGATAATTTTCAAGTTTGTTTAAAGAATAAATGCATTTTATCACGAAAATTCAGTTACTGTATATGACCAGATCCAATCCATCATCGTGAGAATAATGGAGAGCTACAATGAATAGTGCCATCCGATCTAGCAAACTAGCTCCAAACGTTCTGGCCACATGTTATTCCGTACTGATCACTTGATCGTCCACCTCTACTAAGGTGAAATAGGCGTGAGGGAGACAGTTGACTTATAGGCCTTAGCTCTATTAGGACTGTTACGCCAGGATTATTATTATTATTACTTACTTACTTACTTACTTACTTACTTACTTACTAATGGCTTTTAAGGAACCCGAAGGTTCATTGCCGCCCTCACATAAGCCCGCCAGCGGTCCCTATCCTGTGCAAGATTAATCCAGTCTCTATCATCATACCCCACCTCCCTCAAATCCATTTTAATATTATCCTCCCATCTACGTCTCGGCCTCCCTAAAGGTCTTTTTCCCTCCGGTCTCCCAACTAATACTCTATATGCATTTCTGGATTCGCCCATACCTGCTACATGCCCTGCCCATCTCAAACGTCTGGATTTAATGTTCCTAATTATGTCAGGTGAAGAATACAATGCGTGCAGTTCTGTGTTGTGTAACTTTCTCCATTCTCCTGTAACTTCATCCCGCTTAGCCCCAAATATTTTCCTAAGCACCTTATTCTCAAACACCCTGAACCTATGTTCCTCTCTCAGAGTGAGAGTCCAAGTTTCACAACCATACAGAACAACCGGTAATATAACTGTTTTATAAATTCTAACTTTCAGATTTTGGACAGCAGACTGGATGATAAGAGCTTCTCAACCGAATAATAACACGCATTTCCCATATTTATTCTGCGTTTAATTTCCTCCCGAGTGTCATTTATATTTGTTACTGTTGCTCCAAGATATTTGAATTTTTCCACCTCTTCGAAGGATAAATCTCCAATTTTTATATTTCCATTTCGTACAATATTCTGGTCACGAGACATAATCATATACTTTGTCTTTTCGGGATTTACTTCCAAACCGATCGCTCTACTTGCTTCAAATAAAATTTCCGTGTTTTCCCTAATCGTTTGTGTATTTTCTCCTAATATATTCACGTCATCCGCATAGACAAGAAGCTGATGTAACCCGTTCAATTCCAAATCCTGCCTGTTATCCTGAACTTTCCTAATGGCATATTCTAGCGCGAAGTTAAAAAGTAAAGGTGATAGTGCATCTCCTGCTTTAGCCCGCAGTGAATTGGAAAAGCATCAGATAGAAACTGGCCTATACGGACTCTGCTGTACGTTTCACTGAGACACATTTTAATTAATCGAACTAGTTTCTTGGGAATATCAAATTGAATAAAAGTATTATATATAACTTCTCTCTTAACCGAGTCATATGCCATTTTGAAATCTATGAATAACTGATGTACTGTACTCTTACATTCCCATTTTTTTCTCCAATATCTGTCGAATACAAAAAATCTGATCAATAGTCGATCTATTACGCCGAAAACCGCACTGATGATCCCCAATAATTTCATCTACGTACGGAGTTAATATTATTATTATTATTATTATTATTATTATTATTATTATTATTATTATTATTAATGGATTAACTGCTCGGTTGGGAGTCGGTAAGCTTGTTAGCTGGTTGGGTAGTCTACCTGTTAATTAGATATGTTTATGCTGGAAAACTCTCTATCGTGGTTTAGTCTCCTAACCAGAGGTACCTCACCAAGGGAATACATGTTCGATTCCCGACAAATTCTATGAGATTTGCGGTTCTGTGGGTCTCCTCTCCTCCTCCCCCAGTACATTTTCCTCCGAATGTCTCACCACTATTTCAACATAATGTGGTGCGCACTTACGCAACAACCAAATAGCACAAATTTTACGTTTGTAGACAAATTAAATTTTCTCTTCCCCGAACTCTCTTGCAGGACGCGTTTCGCGTACCTTTTAAGTTCCTCCTCGCATTTCCCTCTCTTTTAATTAAATTCAATATTATTTTATATTAACTACCTTCAATATTTTAATAAGAAACGGTTTCTATTATTTAATGTAAGATAACTAGATGCTATATTTTACATATTTCGTTGAAGTCAGAACACATTTTTAACAGTGGTGAATTTTTATGTCATGATGTGTTTGGTGTTTTGTGATGTAACAGTTGAACATTTCTTAAATTTGATGTTCGAGCGTTAAGCTCGATTTATGACAATATTTCCCCATTATCTAGTAGACCGTTGAATATTTTATACAATAAAAGTTGCTCATTGTATTTTAAAAAGTTATGTCGATAGTACATTGTAGTGGCGGTAGATACCCGAGAAAAGCCTAAACTGCAACATCTACCACAGTCCACCATTGTGGCTGAGGGTTAGCGAGTCTAACTCCGAACCCAGCGATCCCGGGTTCGATTCCCGGTCAGGATGCCTGGGTGAGCTTTTTCAGGGGTTTTCCTATGGATGAATTTCAGGTAACTTTATCAGGCAATTGGAACCCCACTCATCTTCGCCACTTCCTTTCCTCCCCCATCATCCCGTTTCTGGTTTTTCAGATCACTCAACCGGCGGCCCCCGAAGCTGCTGATTCTATCGACCGGCCTCCGTGGAATGTAGTTCAGCGATGTTGGATGGCTTCTGCAATGGCACCCGAGGCGGACCTACTCGGGGGAGGAGTTTCGCCTCGGACCGACAGGGGGGCCTTGGGGCAATTTACCGAAGCAGGAATGGTATATGGATTCTGTTGGCTGTAGGGACCGATCGTTAAGGGAGTCATGTGGTTAGGGCGGTGCGCGTAAGGGATCTGTGGCATGCAACTCATTCTATATCGAGGGTTAGCGCATTAGATATCAATATGTCGCAGTGCTGGGCCATCTGTAACCCCCTCAGTTAAATTTCATTCCATTCCATTCCATATCTACCACAAATATATTACAAAGAATTTAATGAGAAATCTCAGACCTGATCGGGACTCGAGCCTGGACCGCCTATGTGACAGCTGCTGGTCCAGTTCACCCGTCACCGCAGGATCACGGAAATACGTTGCTATGATACAAGCATTAGAATGATTGAATTGTGTATTAGACAGACTCACTCGTGATTTGGCATGCCTTTGCATCCTCGTAAAGCTGCGTGTCTTGTAACCTTCTTCCTTTATTAGCCATGTTTACTCCACTTACCTCTTAATCACGGTTTTATTGATTCTCGTTCAGTAATTAACGAAGAAAGGTGAAGCCGTAACAAAAACAAGGCCCGACCATTTGCTGTCTAATAACTGCCTTATTGGCAGACATTAAGGATGGCCAAAATGTTTACTCTGCTAATAGCTCCAAAAAGAAAGAAAGGAAAAAAAAAAAAGCTAGTCTAAATTCTGATAATTAAGAAATTTATAAAAATCGTAGGATGACTTTTAGGGACCGGTTTGAAGGGAAGAAGGACAGATCCAAGATTTAGGGTGACTTAAATGACCGGACTTGATGAGTATATCCAGCTACAATGAATATTAAATCACAGCAGCTTCATGAATAAATCCTTGTAATATCAACGATTTGGAGCAAATAAATACGCTTTTTAACGAGTCGGTATTTTTTTAACTTCTTCATTACAGTCCTCTCCTACCCACTCATTCTGTAATGCGTTTATGAAAGTGCATTAATTTATGTCGCATCTATCACTTAATTTATGTTCACTGTTGGATGTCCATCCTGTCGCAGCTGAGGGGTTCTCAATAAGGAAGGCGTTCCCAGGAAAATTCAGTGAGATTTTGATGGAAAAATGGGTACGTTTTCTCCTATAACCCCGGTCTATTCTACCATTCTAATTTGATCATTAGATCTGTGTAGGAAATTGCTCATACATACATACATACATACATACATACATACATACATAGCCTACATAAATACATACATAGGCCTACATACATACATACATACATACATACATACATACATACATACATACATACATACATACATACAATTAGATACCTAGTTTTTGTAAACCACGGATTCTCAAATTATGCCATTTTGAATCTTGCGTACACCACTTTTAACACTTGAATATAATTAATTGATGAACTAGTGGACTTACTCGTGTTAAATATGTAATATTTTTCCGGCTTACAGCTGTTTCAGTGCATCACGCACCATCATCAGAGCCTACTAGATCGCGGCGTCATCTCGAACTTCTCTGCCTGTTAGGAGGGTGTGTTTTATTGTTGGAATGTGTTGGATTGTGTAGTCGAATAGTGTGTGTGTACTGAAATTGATCTGTGTGTTGAGGATTTGATCGGGGTGTGTTTTAGTGTGTTTGTATATTTCGTATTGTTCTAGTGTGTTGAGTTCTTGGTTCTTGGGTTGTGTGTGTAGGATTTCCATGTCCGTATTTATGTTATTGTATGTATGGTTGGCATTGGTTATGTGATCGGCGTATGTAGATGTATTGTTTCCTCTGGTTATAGCCTTAATGTGTTCTTTGTAGCGAGTTTGGAATGATCTGCCTGTCTGTCCTATGTAGAAATTGTCGCAACTATTACATGTGAGTTTGTATACACCTGTGTGGTCGTATTTATTTGTTTGTGTTTTTTGTGTGTTGAGATGTCTTTGTATGTGTTTTCTGTTCTGTATGTTATCTACATATACATACGCCGATCACATAACCAATGCCAACCATACATACAATAACATAAATACGGACATGGAAATCCTACACACACAACCCAAGAACCAAAAACTCAACACATTAGAACAATACGAAATATACAAACACACTAAAACACACCCCGATCAAATCCTCAACACACAGATCAATTTCAGTACACACACACTATTCGACTACACAATCCAACACATTCCAACAATAAAACACACCCTCCTAACAGGCAGAGAATTTCGAGATGACGCCGCGATCTAGTAGGCTCTGATGATGGTGCGTGATGCACTGAAACAGCTGTAAGCCGGAAAAATATTACATATTTAACACGAGTAAGTCCACTAGTTCATCAATTAATTACTCAAATTATGGTTTCCCAGGGATAAAATACAAAATTTTGTTTCAAGCCTTTTCGGGTCAAAATATCGAAAGTTTAAACTAGCGAAATAACGTGAAATATTTGTTTTTGCCACGAATTTATTCGAAATTTATGTTTTTGAAGATCGATTTTAATATTTTATTTACAAAATTTTAATTTGAAATACTCAAAAGACATATATATTGAAAGTCACATAAATATGTGCGTGAATTAATACAAGCATCTTTGGTGAAGCTAAGTTCTCTGAGCATTGTGCTGTTGGCACGCATGGCAGTGATTGGAGTTAGCTGGATTTACGATTTTGTTTTAATTAAGTAGAGGAATTTTCTTAAAAATTATACATTATTAAAATAAAATGTTATGAGCGTTGATATTTATGTACAACATATTGAATTAAACGTTCAAACCCTATTTCGATACACAATATTCAAATTGTATTTCCGGAGTTGCGTTCGGGCGCGGGTTCGATTCCCGCTTGAGCTGATTACTTGGTTTGGTTTTTTTTCGAGGTCTTCCCCAACTGTAAGGCGAATGTCAAATAATCTTGGCGAATTCTCGGCCTCATCTCGCCATATACCATCGCGCTATCGCAATTCTATCGAAGCTAAAAATAACGTAGTACTTGATACAGTGTCATTAAAGAAGCAACTAAAGAACTTTATTTCGAGTGACTATTTTCAAATATAAAGTAGGATTAGCCTGAATGTATTGTGATGTCTGTTAGTTCATGTTATTTACACACACGATGGAAGACTGTTACACAAATTTCTCTATACAACAGCTAAGAGTCGATAGAAATCTGTAAATGCTGTTAAATGTACAAATACCCTTAAGATTCCCTTGATGATACAGATCTCTAGTCTTTGTAAGAATATTCAGTAATGTATTTTGCACGACGAGAATAAAAAATTTATATTTTTTAAATTTGAAATAACACCGAATTTATTTATTGGAATGGAAAATAACATCTGAATTAACAAAATTTTAAAATCGAGATTTAAGATTTTTATTTTCCATAAAATATGATCTCTAATTATAGTCGTTTCCAAACTATTATCGCAGAAGCAGAAACTAAATTATCCAATCTACACTAAAATTTATCCTCTGATTGAGGTTCTGGCTGATATGTACATCTATTATCAGGCAGTACATCTCACTTGACGATATATGTCAGAGGAAGAACAGTTGTTTGTATGCATCTGAAGTCTGAGTACTTACTTACTTACTGGCTTTTAAGGAACCCGGAGGTTCATTGCCGCCCTCACATAAGCCCGCCATTGGTCCCTATCCTGAGCAAGATTAATCCAGTCCCTACCATCATATCCCACCTCCCTCCAATCCATTTTAATATTATCTTCCCATCTACGTCTCGGCCTCCCCAAAGGTCTTTTTTCCTCCGGTCTACCAACTAACATTCTATATGCATTTCTGGATTCGCCCATACGTGCTACATGCCCTCCCCATCTCAGACGTCTGGATTTAATGTTCCTAATTATGCCAGGTGAAGAAGTCTGATTAGTAGTGTAATATGTAGCTAGTCGGCGATGTATTCAATGGAGGGGAAAAGGAACTGGCCATGTTACCCCATTATCTCCTGGCCTAGTTGCCTCATAAGTGGTGCCTTGTTCGTGTCATTTGTGAGGTTCAGACCTGTCTTCAGATAGCTGACTAAACAACAACTGAAATTTACCTCTGAAGTCCTGGCTGATGTCCCTGATCACATAAAATCAAATTGGTTATTCCCATGTTATAAAATGGTAACATAAAATGAGAACAACCACCAGAGCCTCCGCCGTCGAAAAGGTATTTTTGATAACGACCGCTAGATGGAAGTAGAGTTGCTCCATAAAATTCCATAAGGGTTATAGCGTGACTTCTTTTGCAGTCGCTAGATGGCAGTATAGTGAAATTGATAAAAGTGGTTGCCTTGAAAGTCCATTAGGCTGATTAACCTGTTATATGTGATCAGGGCTGATATGTACATCTATTCACAGGCAGTACATCTCACTTGACGATATGTGTCAGAGGAAGAACAATAATAATTGTTTGTACAGTAAAACCTCGATTATCCGTTACCCTATTAACCGATTGGTGGATTATCCGGCTGTCTTTCTCTCACTATGTTTTTCTTTTTGCTGCACAAAATTATTAAGTACTGTACAATATGTTAACACGCATTTTTTCTACGGAAGGTTATTACTAGCCATTACCGCTACACAGTATGTAGTAGGAATGCTACTGTTACCGGCAGTAGAATCACTTTTGGAAGGAGGTTTTTTTTTTTTCACAACTTGTAAAATAGTCACTATCAGCTTTGAAAGAAATGACCCCAAGAACTTTCACACAACTGGAAACCTATGCATCATTTAGATTAGATTAGATTAGATTTATTTATTTAACCTGGTAGAGATAAGGCCGTCAGGCCTTCTCTGCCCCTCTACCAGGGGATTACAACTATAACATGAACAAGAAGATTACAATTAATATTAAATTTACAATTACAATTACAATAAAAATTAAAGTACGACAAGAATACCTGATTAATGAAAGCTAGACATTTTATCATAGAAGTTAAGAACAAAGAATATTTTTGTATTTACTAAATTACAAATTAAACCTACAATAACAAAATTCTATAGTGATGAAATTACCGGATATTGAGTCATTTAGTCATTCTGTGCAAAATTCCCAAAGAAAACGTGTTGAGGTGTTTGGGACAGGAAAAACTGTGGCTCATAGAGCATCAGAATACAAGATTGGCATTAGAAATATGCACAATTTAACAGAATAAAACAAAGTAGTACGTATAATTTATTTCACTGTTCTCATTAGTTATAACCAGCATAACATTGTATAGTGTGTAGTATGAAGGCACCAATCTTTGCAGTATGATAGGAATTTCAAATTATGAAACCAAGTATTATATGCCTAATTTATGAAAATATTTTATGGTACGGATTATCCGATTTTTCCGATTAACCGTTCAGTCCACCCCCTTCATTACCACGGATAATAGAGGTTCTACTGTATACATCTGAAGACGATTAGTGTAATAAGTTACTAGTCAAGGTCCAGGGATGTATGGAGGAGAAAAGGAACTGGCCACCTTACCCTATTATCTCCTGACTTAGTTGTCTCATGAGCATGCCTTATTGGTGTCACGAGGTTCGAGGTTGTTGACTAAACAACAACATTGAAATTGAAGATGAGCAAGATTACATTAATTCTCAATAAACCACATTTCAACCAGTTTCTGTTTTAAATATTGGTTATTTTACAATTCTGTAACAATTTGTATCGAAAGAACTAGTGGTTGTGGGTTGATATTTTTGCTAAATGAGTTCGAGGATTAGTCAGGAAAGTACACGACATTCTCATTTTCAGTCGTCGGGGGTTGAAGGCTGTTCTCCAGCGTAAAAAGCCGCCGCTTTTGCCGTTCGACTAACGGTGAGTCATACACTGTTTACCCCTGATATGAGATCTGCATAAACATACTGAAACTGTAAAATAAAGCAACAATATGGAAACGAGCGCCCTCTGTGGAACACGGCTCCGTCACACCGGAAGCATGCGCACGTTTAAAATTCATACGAGTTTTCTTCTGCGAGGCCACCTTCACGCTCACGAAAGAGCAAACAGAATCGTCTCTGGTGTCCTGGGTATATAAATTATTGTAAGGCCGACCACACCCTCGATCTATACCTGCATTATCACTTAATTGCGCTGCCTATACTTATCCTGAATTACGTCCAACTTTATTGTCTCTCCGTCCTTGTCCTGGCAAGACCGCATTAAACTGGACTAATCGAAGCAATTTTTTTTTTTTTCAGAAAAAAATATATCGGCGTGCCCTTAAACTTGCGTAATTATCTCTGTACTTTCTACTGTCAACCTTGTTCATTCCTAACTTGTCCTGTAGTATGAAGACTAATTTATATAAAAGCGATTGTAGCCCACTAAATTCCTATTCAATAAATTACCGAACCAGTTATATTCCACCACAAGAGTACACTTATGGGATCGCAGGTTTTGATTATTCTATTTTCGACAGAACTTAATTAAGCTACCGGCGTAGCTCCGTCGGCAGAAGCGCTTGCTTTCTGATTCGGACCTCCGATCGGGTGTAGGTTCGGTTCCCGCTTCGGCTGATTACCTGGTTGGGTTTTTCTGAGGTTTTCCCTAACTGTAACGCGAATGTCTGGTGATCTATGGCGAATCTCCGGCCTCATCTCGTCAAATACCACTTGGCTATCACCAATTCCATCGACGCTAAATAACCCCGCAGTTGATACTTACTTACTTACTTACTTACTTACTGGCTTTTAAGGAACCCGGAGGTTCATTGCCGCCCTCACATAAGCCCGCCATCGGTCCCTATCCTGAGCAAGATTAATCCATTCTCTATCATCATATCCCACCTCCCTCAAATCCATTTTAATATTATCCTCCCATCTACGTCTCGGCCTTCCCTTCCCAAAGATCTTTTTCCCTCCGGCCTCCCAACTAACACTCTATATGCACTTCTGGATTCGCCCATACGTGCTACATGCCCTGCCCATCTCAAACGTCTGGATTTAATGTTCCTAATTATGTCAGGTGAACAATACAATGCGTGCAGTTCTGTGTTGTGTAACTTTCTCCATTGTCCTGTAACTTCATCCCTCTTAGCCCCAAATACTTTCCTAAGCACCTTATTCTCAAACACCCTTAAGCTATGTTCCTCTCTCAAAGTGAGAGTCCAAGTTTCACACCCATAATGAACAACCGGTAATATAACTGTTTTATAAATTCTAACTTTCAGATTTTTTGACAGCAGACTGGATGATAATAGCTTCTCAACCGAATAATAACAGGCATTTCCCATATTTATTCTGTGTTTAATTTCCTCCCGAATATCATTTATATTTGTTACTGTTGCTCCAAGATATTTGAACTTCTCCACCTCTTCAAAAGATAAATTTCCAATTTTTATATTTCCATTTCGTACAATATTCTGGTCACGAGACGTAATCATATACTTTGTCTTTTCGGGATTTACTTCCAAACCTATCTCTTTACTTACTTCCAGTAAAATTCCCGTGTTTTCCCTAATTGTTTGTGGATTTTCTCCTAACATATTCACGTCATCGCAGTTGATACAGCGACGTTAAATAACCAAGTAAAAAAATGGTATATTTCTAACAAGTTAATCAAGCTACCGGCGCACCTCAGTCGGCAGAGGTGTTTGCCTTCTGATCCGGAGCTGTGATCGGACGTGGGTTCGGTTCCCGCTTAGACTGATTATCTGGTTGGGTTTTCCGAGGTTTTCTCCAACCGTAACACGGATGTCTGGTGATATATGGCAAGTCCTCGGCCTCCTCTCGCTATCACCAATTTCACCTACGCTAAATAACCTAGTAATTGATACAGCGTCGTTAAATAGCCGATAAAAGAGTTAATTATATGAAACTAAGTATAGCAGAATCAACTCAACAAATGCTGCGGTCTCTTGACGGCCTTAATTTACTAAAGACTAAAATAGTTTAGTAGGTTATTTTACGACGCTTTATCAACATCTTAAGGTAATTTAGCGTCTGAATGAAATGAAAGTGATAATGCCGGTGAAATGAGTCTGGAGTCCAGCACCGATAGTTACCCAGCATTTGCTCATAGCGGGTTGAGGAAAAACCCGGAAAAAACCTCAACTAGGTAACTTGCCCCGACCGGGAATCCGACCCAGGCCACCTGGTTTGGCGACCAGACGCGCTAGCCTTTTACTCCACAGGTGTGGACAGAATAGTTCATATTTCTTCTAAAACTGTTCCATAATATGTCCTTATTCACCTGCAGTTAGTGGTGTAAGAAGGAAAAATTTGCGCAGAAAACTATTTTAATTGAAAAATGTTCCGTAAAATTTAGTTCATCCACTGAGGATGGAGTAAACAGACCCCGAAGCGGCAGTATTAAGGCATAGTCGTATTACCTTCTTAAACAAATTTTAACAAAGTATTTTATATAACTGCAAGGTTTCTAAACTTTTATTACAGCTAAATATTAAATACTATAAAGTGAATCGATAACAAAATTTAGTCCTATAGGCCAATTTTTCCGTCTGACCAAATTTTTGTTTAACCGTGAAACAAGAGGGCCCGGGTTCAAATCCTCGTTGGAGCAAGTTACCTGAAAGCTTGATTTGCAGGAGTTATACCTGAAAGCTTGATTTGCATAACACACGTCACTGTTCGTTAACAGAAAACCACAATTTAAGTCACACAGAGTTAGTGTGCACTCAATGTTGGTTGCTTGACGGTTGTCAGCCCACTTTAAGGTCTCTGCATATAGAGGGAAAAATTAGATCGATGTCTGGCAGAGTTTCCGGGTAGCTCAGTTGGCAGAGCGTTAGTACGTTTAACCGAAGGTCCCGGGTTCGATGACCGGCCTCGGAACAATTTTTCCCTCGAAATTATTCAAATCAACTTTACAGGGAGTTATACATAAAAGCTTAATTTGCAGGTTTTTGGTTGTTATTTGCACTTTGTCCTAGATCAGCGATCATCAGAACACTCCACTCTAGCTAGCGTCCCTTACCCGCGGACAAGACACTGCCCTAGCGTGCATTCGTAGCTGCTGACGGGTATGCTGCCTCTCTATCCCTTGTGCACGACGGAACATATTTCCTTACCCTCCATGCACTCTGCCCATTTTAGCGAGTGCTGACGACCACTGTCCTAGATGAAGAGCTATCCAACGTTTCGGAACTCTCAACTTCATCATCAGGAATGGTGAAATAAGAGAAAAGAAACAAAAAATAAACAAGAAACTCTCATTACGATTAATAGTTCACTGTTGATAAGATAATCTTGCTGTATTGTATCTGCTAATACTTTTAGCAATACAGTAAAACCAAACACAACAGTATAGCCACTTTGATTTAATCAAAAAACGAACGACTGAAGCAGTGGCTTCCTTCTGCCCATATCAAGAGGGAGTGGGTTAGTTCACAGTGACATCATCCCGAATGCTTTTCACGGCCGCAGGCATCAGTAACAGACAGGATCTGTTGGTTTGTATTAATAGAAATAATTTTTTTGGATGGAAGTAAAGAATTGCCAATTGTCAATTGTCATGTCAATATTTCGTTGTTGTAGAAGTTATTTACTGTCATTGCCTCCAAGAAAAGACTTTGTACAAGAACAACTGTTCCAATATCTCAGGTTTTAACAAAGAAAGCCAAGAGTCGCTCCAGACTGATGCATTATTCCTTGGATTTGAGTTTAATTTCTGCCGCAGTACCACATTTATATTACGAAAAACAAATAAAAGAACCGGTACCTGCTCTCTGCCTCGGGGTACGTCATGTCGAACGTTCCAGTTCTGACACTGGACTCGCTTCGATTTCCTACCTCCACATTGCAAGTAGACTTACTTGCTGGCCTCCTGTAATTTTATTCGTGGTTTATTAACACTTAGTTTTGATTTAGTCGCTATCGTTTAATACATATCTTCAAATGCCGAGAGAGATGAGGAAGCATTTCTCCTTCAAATGTAACGTAATTTATGAAAATATAAATGAAAAGCAAATGCTAGAGAAGAAACCTTAGAAAAGTTGCAACGAGCAAAATGAATATGGATAATAACAGAAAGCAAAAGTTTAATACATTATTTGTATTTACAATTATCTGAACATAAACAGAATTTCTCTGGATGTAATAATAATTTTTGTGCGAGATCGTGCGTATTTGCTTGGTTTCCGCACAAAACCAATCCGCGGTAAGTCTAAAATTCCACATTCAGTATGCCCAACCTAACACACATAACAATTTCCCTCTTCTTACCGCTTAAGTGACGTATTGAGTTTACTGCTTTAGGCTTTTAACATATTATTTTTAGAGACGTTCAATATAGTAATAATTATAAATTGGAAACTTACCACTGCAATTTCACCTAAATTGCACTGTTAATTATTGTTTTTAAATATTTGCAAAAATTAAGTACACTCTACAACTCCACTAAAGTTACTGCATTCGATTAACGAAGCCGTGAAAAAATCAACAAGATTCCAGATGCCGATGTTATTACTGCAATATGTTATATAAATAATATTGTTAAAATATTAAAATGAAAAATAAATCATTACATAACCTTACCGTTTGTTTTAAGTTCGCATTTATAGACTGAGGGGGAAAAAAAGACAGACGTATATCACGGCCTGCTAGAGTACAGTAAACACAGAAAACATTTCAAAGCAACAATGTTGAAGATAGATATTTTTGTTTTGCAAATTTGCCGTCATTGAACAGAAACCAAGATGGAGATTTCATTGCAACTGATTAGAAATTGCTCTTTCAGGAATATAATAAACGATCTTCGCACAAAATAATGTACGATACACGAGCGGTATGTTTTCTTTCAATTCTCGGAAATTAAAAAAGGTCAACTACGTTTCACTTTTTCAAACTTTTCCTCGAACATGAAAACTTCAACATACCGCTCTTGTAACGCATATCACTATTGCAGGATCGTGTTTCTTGTATGTACAGAAATATTCTTGTTAGGCCTTAAAAGTTAGAATTTCCACACAAAAACTTGTTGCTAGGGAAACCATTCTTCATAAAATTAAAGTATACTGAAATAGACCCATTACAGTATACTTATTTTTACTTAGTTACCATTATACAGGGTGATTCGTTTGGGTATGGATAAAATAAAACCACCGTAAAACATTTACTACTAAACTTTTATTTGTTGAAACTTTGTGCATACAACACTGAAAGATGGGATATTCCTTCGGCTCAACATGACCCCCATTGCGCAGCCTGCACAACTCATAACGGTGATGCAATTCAGCCCATGTCCGTCATAACATATGAGGGGTAATTCGTTGAAAAGCTTGAGTAATTTTTACTCTCAGATCATCAATGTTCCTGGGTTTCTGTGAATAGATAATGTCTTTAAAAAAACCCACACGAAGAAGTCAGGAGGGGTTAGATCTGGGGAGTTTGGGGGCCAAGCCAAGAGATAGCTGCTTCTCGTACTGCGTTTCGCCTGCGACCTCCTACAATTTTTTTAACACGGAACTTGTTTCTACAAATGTTCGATACCACAACATTGTGGAATCGTATTTAGGTACATTACACACACCATACTCACGACGAAATTCCCTTTGAACTCTTTTAACACTCTCAAATTTAGCATACCAAAGAACACATTGTCTGTGCTGTTGATTTGTAGTAGTCATTATAATCATCTACGATTTTCATTTGTCCTTTCAGATTATGGATTGTTGATTGTCATATATGGAAACTCCCATCTTTAATCATAATATAACCAGCAAGAAATTTTTTCTATTATCATAATATCTTCATAATAATAAATTAACATTATCCATACCAAACAGATCAGACTGTAGTATAGTTTTGAGGAGACTTTGGAATAATATTGCTCAAAATTTTCAATGCAAAATATATTGTGTTTGCAATTTTAAAAACAATATGATTGTGCAAAAAATATTGTATATTAGAGCTTACACTTTTGTAAAGTGCATTACAAAATCTTGGAAATTGAAAATCTCGCTCTGTTCGTTTTTCAAACTTTTCCTCGATTTTGTAAAACCAACCTTGTATCGTAATATACTATTACAAAAGCTCACGAAGTATAGAAAAATCCATAACCAATGAATTTCAACTTTTACTGAAATTATACTACGCAAAGTGACAGACAGATCAGATAAGACCAGTTGCAAATTAAATTAACTCAATTCAAAAGCTTTAACGCATTTCAAATGAAATCTAAATCTAAACAAGAAAGCGACATGAAGTGGTCAGAACAAATAATACGTATAATCCGGATCTTATTTAAATAAATCAAACCATTTTCCCCCTATTAGGCCTAGTACATATGCTAGTGGATTATAGTGATCTCCTAGTTGTCAGATTTGATTTTCTGTTGCCAACTTTGTTTCGAATTTCGTTATTGACAAATATTACAACTGACAGTTACTTACTATCTGTAATGTTGATAGCATTGTTTGCCGTTGAAGAATCTGCCAACGTTCATGAAACGAAAGTTACTAGCGTGTATTATTTGAAGTTTCAAAGTAATTAATAATATTAATACATAATATAGTAATAATAAATAAATAAACGACACATTTTAAAGTGGTATTCGGTTTTCGGAGTTCGTACTGACCATTTCATGTGGTCAAACAGAATAATTTTTTTGGGTTAGGTCTCATGCACCATAAACCGTTTCGACAAACCAACGAACTTCATGTTGCGAGACAAAATACATGTTGATATTAGATCAATAAATAGGCCTAAAGTATAAGGTATAATAATAATAATAATAATAATAATAATAATAATAATAATAATACTTACTTACTTACAAATGGCTTTTAAGGAACCCGAAGGTTCATTGCCGCCCTCACATAAGCCCGCCAGCGGTCCCTATCCTGTGCAAGATTAATCCAGTCTCTATCATCATACCCCACCTCCCTCAAAATCCATTTTAATATTATCCTCCCATCTACGTCTCGGCCTCCCTAAAGGTCTTTTTCCTCCGGTCTCCCAACTAACACTCTATATGCATTTCTGGATTCGCCCATACGTGCTACATGCCCTGCCCATAATAATAATAATAATAATAATAATAATAATAATAATAATATTATTATTATTATTATTATTATTATTATTTTAATACATAGCATTGTGATTTTATCTATATCTGTAATATCTGGTAACAGTTGGTAACACTGAAAAGACAGCCATATTAGCTCTTTTTAAATATCCAGAATAAAAAACAGAAAGACCAACAGTTGTGGGATACCATACTATAATGGGTCAGTTATTACCACTAACAAAAATTTAAAAAAATAAATAAATAAAAATATGAGTATAACTTCAGAAGTAACAGACATTTCTTTGAATATCAAAAAATACTCGCAAACTTAAACGAGTAGCAAAATTCGCAACCATTGAATTTAATTTAATAATGCAATTTTAGCAAATAAAATAGCAAACACGCCATCAAAGAACAATTGCGAATAAAACGAATATATACTGTATATAAATAAAAACTGTAACACACTTCGAAATGATTCTACATTCTTAAATAAACCGACAAATATTTGTAACACCTGTTAACACTTACACGACAGAAAAGCCTACAATTAGGGGCTGCCATATGAACGTAGCAAAACAGAACCGTACAACGCTTGGAATAATTGATGACCAGTGGATTCCATTTCATAATAGAATTCTAGGAAACAAAATGGCAAACACGTCAACCAAGTACAATTGCAAATTAAATTAACATTATTCGGAATCCTTAACAAACTTTTAAATGTACTGTAAATATAAACAGATGCCAACGAAAAGTGGCCACAACAGCTAAATCAGCCAAAACCTAACAACTCTCGATTAACGTTATTAATTTGTCCACCGCTGTGGAGTAACGGTTAGAATGTCTGACCGTGAAACGAGCGGGCCCCGGTTCAAATCCTGGTTGGGACAAGTTACCTGGGTGAAGTTTCTCCGGGTTTCCCCTCAACCTATTAAGAGCAAATGTGGGTAACTTTCGACTCTGGACTCTGGACTTATTTCACTGTCATTATCACCTTAATCTCACTCATACGCTAGATAATTTCAGTTGATACAGCGTCGTAAAATAAAACCAAATACAATATTGTTATTCATCGTTGAAATAATTAAATGAACGTTTAACTGATTTTTTTTCTATACGAAGTATTAAAGTGACCGGATAATAGAAAGGTTGTGGTGGTGGTGGTGGTTTAAAGATAGTCGAACTTTGATATCCCGGAGTGCTTTCGGAAACTGATAATGCTTCAACTTAACGAAAATTCGAGATGTAGAAAATATGAAAAAAATTTCCAATACCATACATTATTGATGAAAAGTATTACCGCTAAACTTTCAACAAAGAGGAGTCGAAGTTCTTCACAGCCTCTTTCTTTGCTTTTCAGGACGACGATTTTAGCAATTCATAACAAAGTTTGAGAAGAAGAATAATGTTAAATACATGCCATCATGTCCTCGCAGGGATGCTCATTGTGCTATGCCGTTACAGTACAGATAGCTGCCTGTAGTGATTACAGGGATAGGGTTAGTACTAATGGGTTCATTCCTGAAGAAGGACACTTTTAAAGGAAGGGAATTATTAATATAGCCTACAATGCTTGTAATGGTATTCCTTCATATTAATCCAATTGTATTTTACTTACACGTGTACATAACTTTCATTTTTACTTTAAAATCGAGTTAAAGAATATGTATTTCCTGCTGGGAAGATAAATATTCATCGAGATATACAAAAAATGGATTAATAGACCTTCGAGATAAAGAAAAAGTATTACATGTAAATTGTATATGAATCAGCCGGGAAGAAAAAAAAAAAAACTAGAGTTATACAACTTCGAGATATAGAAGAAGTATTACGTGTAAATTATATTGACTCCGCCCGGAAATTGAAATTACTTCGAGGTATCGAAAAATCGAGTTATAGAACTTCGAGATATAGAAAAGTATTACATGTACATTACGGTTGTTCTGTATGGTTGCGAAACTTGGACTCTCACTTTGAGAGAGGAACAGAGATTAAGGGTGTTTGAGAATAGGGTGCTTACGAAAATATTTGGGGCTAAGAGGGATGAAGTTACAGGAGAATGGAGAAAGTTACACAACACAGAACTGCATGCATTGTATTCTTCACCTGACATAATTAGGAACATTAAATCCAGACGTTTGAGATGGGCAGGGCATGTAGCACGTATGGGCGAATCCAGAAATGCATATAGAGTGTTAGTTGGGAGGCCGGAGGGAAAAAGACCTTTAGGGAGGCCGAGACGTAGATGGGAAGATAATATTAAAATGGATTTGAGGGAGGTGGGATATGATGGTAGAGAATGGATTAATTTTGCTCAGGATAGGGACCAATGGCGGGCTTATGTGAGGGCGGCAATGAACCTGCGGGTTCCTTAAAAGCCAGTAAGTAAGTAAGCATTACATGTATATTATATAACATAATTTCCCCCGAAAATTAAAATTACTTCGAGGTATCGAAAAATCGAGTTATAGAACTTCGAGATATAGAAAATATTACATGTAAATTATATATGATTCCGTCGGAAAATTAAACTTACTTCGAGGTATCGAAAAATCAAGTTATAGAACTTCGAGATATAGGAAAAGTAATACATGTAAATTATATAACTTATGATTCCGCCCGGAAATTAAAACTTCTTCGAGGTATCGAAAAATCGAGTTATAGAACTTCGAGATATAGAAAAAGTATTACATGTAAATTATACAACTTATGATTCCGCCCGGAAATTAAAATTTCTTCGAGGTATCGAAAAATTGAGTTATAGAACTTCGAGATATAGAAAAAGTATTACATGTAAACTATACAACTTATGATTCCGCCCGGAAATTAAAATTACTTCGAGGTATCGAAAAATCGAGTTATAGAACTTCGAGATATAGAAAAAGTATTACATGTAAATTATATAACTTATGATTTCGCCCGGAAATAAAAATTTCTTCGAGGTATCGAAAAATCGAGTTATAGAACTTCGAGATATAGAAAAAGTATTACATGTAAATTATATAACTTATGATTTCGCCCGGAAATTAAAATTTCTTCGAGGTATCGAAAAATCGAGTTATAGAACTTCGAGATATAGAAAAAGTATTACATGTAAATTACCGGTATATGTGATTCCGTCGGGAAATTAAAATTATTACGAGGTATCGAAAAATCGAGTTAAGAGCTTCGAGATATAGAAAATGTATTACGTGTAAATTATACATGATTTCGCCGGGAAATTAAAATACATTTGAGGTATCAAAAAATCCAGTTATAGAAATTCGACAGTATAAAGACGTTATGAACTACCACTTATACATAAACCACCCCTGTATTTGCGGAGGAAAACTAAGTGAACTCGTGTAAATACAGTAAGAAAATCATGATGAGCTCTGAATCAGCACGACGAAGCACGCCACAATGGGATGCACTGGAACAATGCGTCTTTAAGCCACTCATGGTCGCAGAGACCGGGAATAAGTTACAAATATGAGGCAGGCAAGTACAACAAGAATTGCCCAGCTACACACCGCAGCGAGAGCAAGCTAGCGAGCGGGGCAGGTATAAGAAGGTCTGCGACGTGACCAGATTTCCAGTTTGTGTGTCTTGTCGCGTTCAAGGATTTTGCTCACTCACTCACTCACTCACCCGGCTCGGTTCGTCGATCCACACTCTACTCCTTACTGCAGCAACTTCGCTTCGTTTTCACAACATTGAAACATCTTCTGCATTCATACTCCATAAAGACGTACAGGTGGCACACAGATAACGCTCTTATGTTTCTAGATCTCGGCAACAGTAGGAGATGTAGTTAGCACTACATCCCGACCGACCTTCACTACTCCAGGTGATCTGTTTTACAGAAGGCTGAAATGACATTGTTACCCGTGTGGTGACAGAGAATAGTACCACCCACTGGCGAAGTTACTTGGAAATAACTGAGGCAATACCTATTCAAAAAAATTCTTGCTATTAAAAACTATAAATGTAGAATACTCTCGATTATCCGTACGCGATTTATCCGGTTTACGGATTAAGGCTAGTTCACAATAAACCGGGAACGGAAACGACAACGAGAACGAGAACGGAAATAATGTTAAAATAAATTTATATAAATGAGAGCATTCATAATTAACTATTGTGAATGCTTACAGTTAAATATATTTATTTTAACATTATTTCCGTTCTCGTTCTCGTTGTCGTTTCCGTTCCCGGTTTATTGTGAATCAGCCTTTACCATTGCGGCTTACGCTCGAAAATTATTTATTACTTGTTCAAACCTGTCTTCGGACACTTGGCTAAACGACAACAATAAAAAGTGACAAGAACTCGCGAAAAAATTGCATTGGACTTCAAATTAAAATTGTAGGTTGTGAACTAAGTTTTGCTGCTTCGAAGTTAACGTTCCCTGTTGAGGGGGTGGGAAAAAATTGTTTTCTACAATCTTAAATTTTAAGTGAATTTAATTTAATTTGTATTTGAATATACAATTTCTTGAACCCTATTTTACCCGAAAATACATTAGGGTTATAGTTATAGACTGATAGTTTATATTATTACAAGGAGAATTTACAAGTGAATTTTAATCTTATGTGTAAAATGATATGCACATAATGTGTGTATTACAGAAACTATGATGACTATTGATAAAAAATTTTTGTATTCGACAGATACTGGAGAAAAAATGGGAGCATAAGGACACAGTATATCAGTTATTCATAGATTTCAAAAAGGCATGAGACTCGGTTAAGAGAGAAGTTTTATATAATGATCTTATTGAATTTGGCATTCCCAGATCGATTAATAAAATTAACATGTGTCTCAGTGAAACGTACAGCAGAGTCCGTATAGTCCAGTTTCTGTCTGACGCTTTTCCAATTCACTGCGGGCTATAGCAAGGAGATGCACAATCACCTTTACGTTTTAACTTTACTATAGAATTAGAGAAGTCCAGGAAAACAGAGAGGGTTTGGAATTGAACGGGTTATTTAAGTTGAAGAAGGCTTTAGTAAATTTAAAATAAGAGCTTAGGATGGATTGATGATGTGGAATACTATTTGAGGGAACTGGGATCAAAAGAGGAGGAATAAGACTGGATGATCTTGAGGAATTCGCACCAATTATATAATTGTGAAGGAATGAATGAATGGATGTCAACTACAAATGGGCCTTCACTCGGGACAGAGATAAAAAATACAAATCTACACACTTATGAGTGTACAGTTATTATCTAAATATTTATGTATATAAATATAATTACTTATATGTACAAATCTAGATATTTAGCAAGTCTAAATACTTATGAACAGTGGTAGGTATGTGTATATATATATATATATATATATATATATATATATATATATATATATATATATATATCAATGCCAGAATATGATACAATAGATGATAAAAGAATAGAAAACTTTACTGTTGTGGCCTATGTTTAAAGGAATTATCCGCCATTTGTCTCGTATGACAGACCAAGAAAAGCATATATATATATATATATATATATATATATATATATATATATATATGGGGGAGGCGTTCACAACCAGAGTGGACCAAGTCCATCTGAAGTAGTTCTGATATATTGAGTCTCAGAGTTCCTGGCTCCCGCTTAGCAACCTTCACCTTCCACAGGAAATGCTGCTCTCTGTGGAGTAAAAATGAGTTATAGACTTTGTTTGTTATGGCAATGAATAAATCTAAGTTTTCTTCACAAACCGACCAAAAGTGGACTTGGTCCACTCTGGTTGTGAGCCCCTCATATATATATGACAAAAAAATTATAAATTCTTACATTAAAAATAATGTCGAATTTATAAAAATATTAAAGAGTCGTAATTCGTAAACGAAAGCTCTTAACAGGTTGCAAGACGTCTCACAAGTTCACCCCTAGGTTACCTCTAAGGCTAATTAACATACAAATATCTGAGGATAAGAAAAAAGTGTTTTAACAATAGAGTATACTCTAAATTTTCCCCTGCTACTGTTTAACTTCTGGAGAAGAGTGTGAGAGAAAGGTAGTAAGAGACAGAAGAAGAAGAAGAAGAAGAAGAAGAAGAAGAATGACTGGATAACAGTATAACAGTAAAGAAGGTAAAAATATTTCGTGGAAATTTCGATGTCACGTTCTGGATTTTTCCACTTCAATAGACGCCCTGCAGCTCCTACATGCTGTGTGTCGGAAATTCCTTAAGAAGATTGTAAGATGCCCCTCATATATATATGACAAAAAATTATAAATTCTTACATTAAAAATAATGTCGAATTTATAAAAATATTAAAGAGTCGTAATTCGTAAACGAAAGCTCTTAACAGGTTGCGAGACGTCTCAAAATGTTCACCCCTAGGTTACCTCTAAGGCTAATTAACATACAAATATCTGAGGACAAAAAAAAAGTGTTTTAACAATAGGATATACTCTAAATTTTCCCCTGCTACTGTTTAACTTCTGGAGAAGAGTGTGAGAGAAAGGTAGTAAGAGACAGAAGAAGACCAAGAAGAAGAAAAAGAAGAAGAAGAAGAAGAAGAAGAATGACTGGATAACAGTAAAGAAGGTAAAAATATTTCGTGGAAATTTCGATGTCACGTTCTGGATTTTTCCACTTCAATAGATGCTCTACAACTTCTACATGCTGTGTGTCGGAAATTCCTTAAGAAGATTGTAAGATGCTCTTCGTATCTTCGCAACACTGTAAATAAGAAGTACCCCGGGAAAATTCGGTTGATACTTTACGTAGTTCCAAATATTGCACAGATTCAAAACTGAAGTAAAAAGTAACGGTACAAAGTCCGAGGATTATTCACGCCTCATAAAACGCGCGAGTTAGGATGGGCCCCTGAAGGTTTGGCTTTGAAGTTACGGAATCTGGACGGTCAAGCCTCGTTTCCCTGTGAAGCCACACATGAGAATATATGGGTAGACCGCTCGTTCTTTTTATGCATCTTGGTGTACCACCGTTAACCAGTGTTTACTTAAAATTAAACCTACGACTTCTCCCAATGAGGCGATGAAAATGGTATGTCACACCAAAATATTTTCACATCCTAATTACATCTCTTTATTTCAAACATTCATATGCTTCAAGCACGAAGTGTGAAATCCAAAGCTTTTCTTGTAGATGTGAATTAGGACTCAGGAAAATGACATTGAGTTACTTCAATATGAAAGGAAATATCCCGAGGAACCCCATCTCAAACGTAATGTCATCAACCTTAAGGGGACACACATGATTTTTAGAACTTCCATAATGTTCATCCAAAATTTGTGAAATTTAAACTACATAAACAGATCCATAATATTATCATCTGTACAAAATTTGGTCCCATTACGGTTCAGAGTTTTCAAGTTATATTTTTATATAGGGTAAACTGTATAGTGATTGACCACTTAAGCTAATGAATAATAAAACAATGAAATAGCGGAAAACAGTGGTAACTTATTGAGAGAATTTTAAAGGCAATGGGTCAAGTGAAGATTCAGAAACAAATCAAAATCAATAAACAAAAGAAAAAATAAAATTTTAATGCAAAGATAAATTAAATAAACACAACAAGTCCACTTTTACAGTTATTGACCGTCTACTGCACAGTTATTGACCACACGCTTATTAATGATTGACCGTCTACTGCACAGTTATTGAATACTCATTTATTAGTGATTGAACAACACATTTTCACAATTTTCACTTTTTTCTTGTCTGTTTCGTTTCTCTTCTTCTGATCTTTCTCATTAAGAACTATTCGCCACCGGCGTAGCTCTGTCGGCAAAGGTGTTTGCCTGCCGATCAGAAGTTTCGTTCGGGCGCGGGTTCAATTCCAGCTTGGGCTGATTACCTGGTTGGGTTTTTCCGAGGTTTTGCCCAACTTTAAGGCAAATTTCAGGTAATCTATGACGAATCCTCGGCCTCATCTCGCCAAATACCATCTCGCTACCATCAATCCCATCGACGCTAAATAACCTCATAGTTGATACAGTGTCGTTAAATAACCAAGTTAAAAAAATAAGAAAAGAACTCTTCTCGCTGCCTTTTCTTTCATTTCTTATTCGCTTCCTTCCTTCTCTTGCCTCTTCTTCCATTTTTCTCTTTTGTGCCTTATCAGAAGCAAGTGTGTGTCATTTCTCTGATGTTATTACACCAGCACTGGACGAGGACCAAAGAACACTTTTCCTTCAACGGGATATTTGCTCCTGGACGCTTAGGTTGCTTTTAGGACACCAAACTTCTTGGCAGCTTCATTTAAATCAAATCAACTGTGGACAGGATCTGTAGCGTTTCGTAAAGCTTCCCCTGTATAATGCACTTTACCTGGCTTAGGCATTATAATATAGTATCAGTCCTGTAAAAATCCCCATCATTTAACCGATAACATATATAGAATTGGAGCAAATTGGTCATTATTCTAACAAATAATTTATGAACGACCAATCACTGTAGTTTGCGGCCATTCACTTTATAGTGATTGACCACGGGGCATTTTTATGTCATATAAAAACTTTAACAAAATAATATTCTGTGGACGGAAACCTTATACCTTTTCTCACACTGTGAGTGTAAAAACGAGCACCAGAATTTATGTATCCTTTGCAGAATAAATAAATTATTGCGTGCATTATTCTTAGCAATTTCTCTAGCTACTTACACTTGTTTACGTTCAGTTGCATTTCCAATCGATTTCAGTCCTCTCAGACAACAGACACTAACTCAGTGGGATGAACAGCGACAACTAACCACAAATAAGGGTTGTTACTAGAGGTATATGCAGCAAAAAATGAAATCACGATCGTGGTTTATTCACAATATACTTGAAAAAAGGAACCGGTCAATCACCGTATACTGGCCAATAACTACCTAGTTTACCCTATATTTCATATTGACGTCACTAAAAAGATTCCTTGCGACAAAGTTTTCAAAATTTTTAATCCATATTTGCTCGAAAGCTTGAAAATGGTCATGGGAATAAAAATGAATTGGCTTTTAAGCTCAGTGTAAGTCAGTCTCTTAATAATTGTTTTGTAATTTAATAAATTACAGCACATTTTAATCAAAGTGCAATATGAATATGCCTCAAAGGAACTTAGTATTAATATTTCATACGAATGCTAATTAAATGTTATTTATCAACACTTAATTGACCTCTGAGAGAAGTTTCAGACAAATCTGACAATAACTGTTGTGCAAGGAGATGTTTCATTCAATAAACTGCTTAAAATTTTTAAAACAGCATTAAAAATTACCTCAAGTCATTCACATTTGATTATATGACTAGATCAATTAAAACAGTCTCAAATATAATTTACTTACTTACAAATGGCTTTTAAGGAATCCGCAGGTCATTACCGACCTCACATAAGCTCGTCATCGGTCCCTATCCTGAGCACGATTAATCCAGTTTCTACCATCATATCTCACCTCCCTCAAATCCATTTTTACAATATATTATCCTCCCATATACGTCTCGGTCTCCCCAAAGGTCTTTTTCCCTCCGCCCTCCCAACTAACACTCTATATGCATTTCTGGATTCGCCCATACGTGCTACATGCCCTGCCCATCTCAAACGTCTGGATTTAATATTCCCAATTATGTCAGGTGAAAAACATAATACGTGTAGGCCTAGTTCTGTGTTGTGTAACTTTCTCCATTCTCTCGTAACTTTATCCCTCTTAGCCACAAATATTTTCCTAAGCACCTTATTCTAGAACACCCTTAACCTCTGTTCCTATCTCAAAGTTAGAGTCCAAGTTTCACAACCATATAGAACAACTGGTAATACCCAACTGTTTTATAAATTCTAACTTTCAGCTTTTCTGAAAGGAGATTGGTTTGACAAAAGCTTCTCAACCGAATAATAACACGTATTTCCCATATTTATTCTGCGTTTACTTTTCTCCTGAGTGCCATTTATATTTGTTTCTGTGGCTCCAAGATATTTGAATTTTTCCACCTTTTCAAAGGATAAATTTACAATTACCATATTTCCATTTCACACAATATTCTGATCACGAGACATAATCATATAGACTACTTTGTCTCTTCGGGATTTACTTCCAAGTAAAATTCCCTGTTTTCTCTAATATTTGTGGATTTTCTCCTAACATGTTCACGTCATCGCATAGACAAGCAGCTGATGTAACCCGTTCAATTCCAAACCCAGTCTGTTATTCTGGACTTTTCTAATAGCATATTCTAGACCAAAGTTAAAACGTAAAGGTGATAGATAGTGCAACTGCTTGCTTTAGCCCGCAGTGAATTGGGAAAGCATCAGATAGAAACTGGCCTATACAGACTCTGTTGTACGTTTCACTTAGTCACATTTGAATTAATAGAATAAATTTCTTGAGAATACCAATTTCAATAACTCAAATTACGATCATAAAAACAAAAAAAGGGGATTTTCTTAATTTTTCAGCATTATTTCACCACAGTTTCACCCTAAATTGCATTAGTACAATCCGAGATACGAACACTGGTCACCGGGGTGGGAAGCCGATTCTGTAGCTGTTAGTTTCGCTTCAATTTATTTTCCCAATCCCTGTTCTCGAATTCACTTAGGAATTTAAAATTCATCTACAGTGGCTATCCACTGCAGTCTGTAACGTATCAGAATGTATTGGATATTCCTTTTCTGAAGCCCGCAGGCGATGCTCATATAATGATTCCCCCGCTACAGAAATTCCAATTCGTCTTCTTAGAGTAATAATCTTGCTCGAATAGCTGCAGGTCATTGTTTTTATCAACGCAATTAATTTTTACACCCATAACCCAGGTTTTATGGCTAAATACAGACATGCAACAAACCTGATTCAGTAATAAGTCGATTTGCTAAATGCATTAATGTGATGAACTGCTGGATTTTACTGCAGACGAGCTACTTCGAGACACAAATTACAGTTTCTTAGAATGCACTTATATGCGAGTAGTAATACTGAGTCAAATTGAAGCGAAATTAAGTTATCTTAAACCATTCGGAAAAACAAATGACAGATAATTGGGACGACGCTGTTTCCATTACTCTCTTACTTTTTCACAACTTCCTTTTACTTAATCGTTCCTCCCTTTTCTACTTTCTTATATTTAGTGTTGTTCTTCTTAGCTTCATCTTTTCCTAGTAACCAGTACATTTATTTCTGTTTTGTCTGTCAATACTTATTTTTCTGCTTGCAACGTTCATTCTTACTTTCCGATAGATCCCCTTTATTAGTATGTTCGAATTTCACTAGCTTCCAATAATCGGCTCAGAAATCTAGAACAATTTGAATTTTCAGAATTTGCACTGCCGACAACAGCTGTTCCTGCTGCCAACATGACAGATCGAAAATCGCTACCAGTTGTAGTATTTCTCCGTATCGAGATTCGAAACGATGTTGGCAAAAGAATATTCAAACTTCAAACTAGAAAGTCGCCATAATCAACTTGCTTATGTAGTAATGGGAGAAAAATGGTTAGGTTTCAAGGGCATTAATTAAGCTGATCCGGACTATACACAATAATGTAAAAACACTATTTCGCAACACATTTGGTGATTGTGTAGTTAGGCATTTTCCGAACAGTTGGCCTTTTAGGTCACCAGACATAAACTCAGCTGAGTACTCGTTATGGGGTTATCTAGAAGAAAAAGGTATTTCTTAGTAGATGTCATTGAAAACATCCCTAGGAACGGGCTTATTAATGCCGTTTATAGAATAGAAGAAAAGCTATTTCTTACTGAACAACACGGTGGTGGTCAAATTTAATTTTTTTATGTTTTAATAAAATCCCATTTCTTTACGAACAAATTAGTGTTTTTATTTTTGTGGAATCTAAAAATTTGTATGTGTATGTATTTATTCACACTGCAAATGGGTATATATTCGGTGGCAGTGGTAACTAATTGCACTCAATAATGACAATTAATAATAATAATAATAATAATAATAATAATAATAATAATTTCACTAACTTATTGCCATTCCAAAATGGGAACTTGCTTTTGAATAACCTTATATATTCTAATTTAAAATGTTCAATTTTTTAAATTAATTTACATTCCTGTCTTTTGCACTAGTTACAAATATGTTTAATTTTAAAGCCAATTTCTTATCAAAATCCTCACTTTCAAAATGCTTTAAGATTATTCAGCATCTGTCACACACTAACTTAGATAAAAACTCCTGTGAACATCGGTGTTCATTTCTCCTATTAAGATGGTCTTCAATGAAAAAGTTATTACAAAGTGCGAAGTTATTGTTCATACATACCAGTATTAGACATCATGAAAAACATTTTGAGTACAGTAATTAACCTAAAACAAAAACAACTTTTTTCTCAAGCATCTGAGTACAGATGCTACATTATATCTCTGCCGGTGAGTAAGCGTTGAATTTCAAGTGGTTTATCTTGGTCGTGGGCATCAGAGTACTAAAAAGCAAAACAAAAGATCGGTGTCGTGTAAAGTTTCTGAGGTAGCTCAGTAGGGAGAGCATTCGTGCGCTAAGCGAAGGGTCCCGGGATCGATACCCGACACCGGAACAATTTTTCCTTGAAATTATTCAAACCTGCTTTACAGGGAGCTACTATCAGAAAGCCAGATTTGTGTAATACATTCGTTACTGGAGGTACGTTAACAGAAAGCCACAATTTAAAGTCACAAAGTAGTTGTGTGCACTCAAAGTTGGGTTCTGGCGTCTTGTCAGCCCATTTGAGTTGTGTTGATATAAGGGAAAAATTGTGACGATGTCGTGAACAGTTCAGGGGTACCTCAGTCGGGAGAGCATTCGTGCGCTAAGCGAAGGGTCCCGGGATCGATACCCGGCCCCGGAACAATTTTTCCTTGAAATGATTTAAAAGATACCTGGTTGCCTTCATTCCAGTGTTCTGGCCACTGCTTGCCTTAGAGTTTAGACATACTTTTTCTCACAGATTAGTACAACCTCTTGTTATCTCTCTTCCCCCTCACCGCTGTGACAGTGCACAGATATAATAAAAGATCTGTACAAAATGTTTTATTTCTGTCCTCTGGCCCGATTCTGAACTGTAAAATTTCTATGAGGCCCTTGAAGAAAAGTAATTGAAAACCACTGTAGCATGTTTTTCGGACATAGTAACGCTGTGTGTGATACACCGAATAGAGTTCACAAATCGGATTTTGTATTAATGCGCAAACTGGATCAGTTATGTAGTATTATTTAATCGCCAGTGTTTAAACACAAAAGTATTTTAGCAAACAATACGAGTCAATAGTTTAATTATTTTGTGCCGTAAAAATATTAGCATACGTGCTTTTGGGGGTACATTACAGTTTATGTCTGTTTATTCATCAAACAATTGCAAATTTAAATAATGCGATAACAGCAGCATTCACGACCACAACCTCGTTGTTAAATCAATCAGGAATTCAGAACTTTCAAGAAAACAGCTACAACAGTGAAACACCTAAATCTAACATTTCCGACAGTTTGCTGCCGATATAATGGTAACTGTAAATATTTACTTAAACCTTCCTTTCGATTATAGGCAAGCCCAACTTCCGTTCTCGGTAGAGCGACATGTCACGGATAGAAAGACTCTAGGTTCAAACTCGGATGAAGGTGGTATTTAAAATCCTCGTCATAAATGTCCAGAATGGCTCCGGTGTTCACTCATATTAATATAAAAATAAGTATCGCGTCTTTCGCGAGTTCGAAAGAGGTTGGTGTGACATCACCTCCTGGCTCCTAATGCCAAACTCGAAGCATTCTACCTGTGCCTGAACGTCATGTAGGCCGAAACCTTTATCTTCTTTTTAAATTACAGGAACGCATGTTTACTAAAATTCTAAACAGGCTTAGAAAGGTTTCTGCAGAAATTCTAAGAAGAAGCTTCAAAATTCATTATTAGCAGGTTCTAACAAGTTTTCTTGTTACATGTACTGCATGTAGCCTATAACCGTCAGTGGCGTAGCGTCAATGTAAGCTAAAAAGCTTAGCTTCCCCAGTTAATAATAATTTCATAATAAACCTGCAGTTTATGGAGAAAATTATTTATTAATTGTAATAAAATTTATATTTACTCGTTAAATATTGTGATGCGGCAGCTCAGGATTATTTGTGATGCAGCAGTAAACAAGAAGCCTGCACACACCAGCTTCCAAGCAGACCGGTTTCTTCTGTGTAATCCACCCCGCAGATTTTCCATCCTTTTAAACTACCCTAGTCGCAAGACTCGAAAAGAAGCTAGCTTTAACATTTAAAATAAGTAGTTTCCGAGTTATCCCTATTCGTCAGTTGTGTTCAGTTGAAGTGTTAGTGTGCATTGTGGCTGATATAATAAATAATGAGCGAAATAACAGTTCCTGACACTAATTTACTTGAATTTTTTAGGACAATTGTATTATCAAGACTGACTTACGAACAAAAGTGATATTTAAAAAACAAATGACCGACTCCCTTGCTATCAATGAAGGACACAGCCAAAAGACAGACGCATACTTACGTAATGATACTAATATTGTGATTTCTCTAAGTATGACAGGGAGTGAGCTAATGTTATACGTATACGTGTCTATTTGTTAAGAGATATGTGTAAACCGTGAAATCATATTTTACTACGTATCATTTGAGGTCATGCCTTATTGGTGTTATTTACGATGTTCCAACCAATCTTTGATTGCTGACTTGAAATTGACTACTATTTATTTTAAGACTGTATTTTTGTAATACGTTTTCTCATATTGCATGAAAGACAACTTGAGTTAGCTTCCCCTGCTCAAACTTTCATGCTACGCCACTGATAACCGTAGTCTCTGACTAGAGAGGGCTATGCTAAGGCGGGGATTTCTTTGAAATATTGACGATGGCGACAGGATTCTCCACAAAGTCTGAGAAAAATTTAATTGCTGTTTCTAAAAAATTGTATCTATCCAATCATTCCTCACAATCCACTGCCCTTCTTCCACAACCATTGCACTCATTGCCTTGCAACCAGAGAGTACGTAATCTGTAGCTTACATATTTTATACATAAATATTAGCGCTTGTGATCGATCAAAAGATTTAATCGATTAACTATTTAAATTTAATCGATTAATCGAGTTTTGGTCGATTTGAAAAAATGTTTTAATATACTGTAATTCACAATTATGTCCACACCTATGGAGTAACGGTCAGCGCGTCTGGCCGCGAAACCAGGTGGCCCGGGTTCGAATCCCGGTCGGGGCAAGTTACCTGGTTGAGGTTTATTCCGGGGTTTTCCCTCACCCCAATACAAGCAAATGCTGGGTAACTTTCGGTGCTGGACCCTGGACCCATTTCACCGGCATTATCACCTTCATTTCATTCAGACGCTAAGTAAGCTGAGATGTTGATACAGCGTCGTAAAATAATGCAATAAAATAAAATAAAAAACACACAATTGTTGCATATCTGTATATATTGCATCGTTATACATTACAAAACAACTATTTTAATTATTCACTAACATATTTATTACGAGGTTTATAATTGATTGGTCCCGCGCCGTGGCGTCGTGGTCTAAGGCATCCTGCCTAGGGCTCGCGTTAAGGAATGCGCGCTGGTTCGAGTCCTCATGGGGGAAGAAATTTTCTCATGAAATTTCAGCCAGTGTATGGGACCGGTGCCCACCCAGCATCGTGATGCACTTGGGGAGCTACGATAGATAGCGAAATCCGGTTGCGAATGCCAGCTATAACGGCTGAGGGGATCATCGTGCTAACCACACGATACCTCCATTCTGGTTGGATGATCGTCCACCTCTGCTTCGACATGTGGGCATGAGGCCAGCAGCCGGCTAGTCGGTCTAGGCCCTTCACGGGCTGTAGAGCCACGGATTATTATTATTATTCATTATTATTATAATTTATTGGTGGCCGGGTAGCTCAGTTGGTAGAGCAGCTGGCTACGGACTGGAAGATCCGGGGTTCGATCCCAGGTGGTGACAGGATTTTTTCTCGTTGCCAAACTTTCAGGACGGCCCCGAGGTTCACTCTGCCTCCTATAAAATTGAGTACCGGGTCTTTCCCGGGGGTATAGGGGAGAGTCGGGTGATATCGGATAGTATCGGACAGTGCGTTTTTTTCATCTACCACCATATGGTAGTACCTGAATGACATGGTTACGTTTCTCTATGCGACATCACAGAAACGTAACCATGTCAGTCAGGTACTATCATCGTGTGGTAGATGAAAGAAACTCACTGTCCGATACTATCCGATGTCCGATACTACCCGACTCTCCCCTAACGCGGTCAGAGCGTGTTGCAGACCACACCACCTCATTCTAGTGTCGAGGTCATGGAAAGCATGGGGCTCTACCTCCATGCTCCCTAAGTGCATTCATGGCATATTACGGGGATACCTTTACCTTTACCTTTATTATAATTTATTGTGTCAATTTCTCCAGAAATTTTTAGAAAAACATAAATAACAAAAAGTATCTTGGATTTTCTTGTTTCTCTTATAAAAGATCCCATTCTTACACAAAGAAAGTGAGTCTAGACCGGAACTCTTTGTTTTATTTCGATGTCTCAATTCTTCTCTTTCATCCGAAGTGTTGGCAAAGAAGAGCCGTCAGCTCTGTCGGGTTTAGAACCAGTGAACACCGGAACTTGACTAACGTACATAAAAGAACATAATAACTACTGTTAAATTTAATTTCCTTCAGAAGATTAATTAGTGGAAATGCCGGTACTTAATAATATATCACATTTGTTGAACATCTTTTGCAGGCGTACGAGTTTTACCTACACAAAACGATGTTTTTATTGTCCATCAGTAAACGGCATCTGCACGGCGTGCTATTAAGTCTCGTGTTTCTAAATTAAGATTTACTAACTGTGCCATTAACATGCATATTTAACGAACAAAGAAATATTTATAATAATAACTTTTACCTTTTCTTCGACCAGACAAAACACTCTGTCATTATGCAACAGAATATGACGAAAGGGGTGGAATTCATGGTGTATAAGTATATTTTATGACTTTTAAAGTTCTTTTTTGTCTGTAGTGTCTTCGATCATATTTTTATCTTCAACTGTCCGTATTGAGTGTCTCATTAAGCGTGTACCTACAGGGAGGAATTCTAGAGAACAAAGAAAAAGCAAGAGTCTCGAACGATTCCGAAAAGAGATTCAGTGAAACTTTCAAGACAACTACTGGAGTCGGTACGAAAAGCAGTATATTATATCTTTAAGCATGATATTTATATGTGACAAGTTGATTACTATCTTTATTAACTTGAGAGACGTCATTGTCAACACTATCACCTTAATAAAATTATCACCAAGACATTTACTGCTACCATTATCCTCAAATCGACACCATTATAACATACAGGGTGATTCAGGAGGAATACTAAATATTTAAGGGTGGTGGTATGGGCTATTCTGAATAAAAAGTTCACATTATAATCATGTGTCCAATTTTCAATGGTTATGGAAATGCAACATTTTAAAATTCCTTTGCAGAACGAAAAGTTACATTTGTTCTGATCAAATTTCTGCACATTTAAAGGACAAAACTAAAATGTTTCAAAATCACTTATTATCATAACAAACTGCTCTTTTAAGTGACTCAGCATATTGAGAATTAATGGCTTTCCCAAAACCAGCTATGAAAAGTTTCATATAAAAGAAAAATTTCTATCTCGAAAAGGAAACAAAAACGAGCAAAATTGCATTTAACTTTTTAGTTTGAAATATCTCAAAGAATAACACTCTGAAACTAATGACCAAAGCTCACGCTGCAAGTGCTCAGGGACGGCCGTATGTACTAAGAAAATGGTCACATCGAATGACAGGAAGAGGGACGAGGAAACTGTGCCATGTCGAAGCCATAACATTCAGAGAATTACAGGTAAACGGTCTGTTTGGGGAATTAGAAAATACGTGTTATTTGAATGGGTATTATAGATGTTTGAAAATACATTCTCTTTAAATTTTAGGTACAGAATTTCGTGGAGGAATTCGGAGGAGATACTGTACAGCAGTGACAAAAAAAAAAAAAAAAAAAAACAGGACCGACCCTTGTAGCTGATTTCAGACCCTTGTTCACTCCAGAGCACGATAGACTGATAACTAAGACTTTCGTGGTTCCAATCCTGCCTGGGAAGGAAACTTTTTTTTTGTTTCTTATTCAAATTTGTTCGCAATACTTTTCGATTGCTGGTAAAATTCATGTTCTGGGAATAATAAGTTAATTAAGTAGTAAAATATCGCTGCAATCGAAAAGTATTGGGAATAAATTTGAATAAGGAAAAAAAAAGTTTCCTTCGCAGGCAGGATTCGAACCACGAAAGTCTTAGTTACCAGTCTATCGTACTCTGGAGTGAACAAGGCTCCGAAATCAGAGTCGATCCGGTTTTTTTTTTCCACTACTGTACATTATTTTCTTGGAAGTTGTGCCACATACAAACTAAAGACTGGAAACGGACATTCATTGAAAGACATTGCAGTCCCTTAAATTGGTGGAAGAATTGTCCATAGCCATGGATCAAGTCATAGAGGGACTTGTTTTAGTAGTGACACACAAACTGAAAATTATTTTCGAGAGAAATTTAGGATATACTTATCTTTCTCAGATACGAGATCAGCTAGCAACTGCTGAAAATCGAACGGAAAACAGTGACAGTGAAAACATAAGGGTGCTATTCATAGACATTTCGCAGCACGTGCTACGAGCGTACTAAGCTAGCCCCGGCTATCCACTGGTTACTAGTATAGAATTAAAATCATATCCTATCGCTAACACTGGTTTATGAATACGAAAAACGCTGATCATCCACCGGAAACCCGCGCTAAAAATGTCTATGAATACGGCCCTAAGTATTTTAAGTTTCCTCCCGTCACTTCATCTGACGTGGAAATAAGTTTTTCTGGTTTCAAATCATGTTTAACTAACAGGCGATGAAGTTATGGGTTCGAAAATCATACACTGCAATAAAATGTAGGCCTACACAGCAGAACAGTAAATTTGATACATTTCTCATGTTTTTTTTTTTTTATTATATATGCTATAAAATTACGTGTTTCAACCTACTATAATACTATCAATATGTTGTTCCAGCCAGAAACCACTTTCCTAGCAGACCTGACAGCAATAGGTTGGCTTAAACTAGATAAGAAAAGAAATTTACATTCACTTCTCTCTCTTCGAAATCTTGAACTCTTCTATTCCTTCGTACCTGTCGTCTCGCTTCACTTACCTTTCTTCCCACCATAATCTGAACACACGCTCTCGTCATGAAACAATACTAACAATACCATCCCATCGCACCTCCTCATACTCATCTTCTTTCACAATAGCACTGCCAAGACTCTGGAATTCGCTACCTGCTAGCATCAGGGACTGTCGAAATAAAATTGAATTCAAACGAAAACTTACTAGGCACTTGGTCAGTAATTGATTTCTTGTAAATAGTTGCTTTAATCTATCACAAAATATTTCAATATTCAGTAATTTAATCGCTATACAATTTTGTTATTCTAGATTTAATTTGTAATTCAGTAAATATAAAATATTCTTTGTTTCTCTATGATAAATTATCTAGCTTTAATTAGTGAGGTAATCTTTTCGTACTTTGATTTTATTGTAATTGTAATTGTAAATTTAATACTAATTGTAATGTTATTTGTAATTGTAATTATAAATTTAATACTAATTGTAATTTTATTGTTCATATTATAGTTGGAATCTCCTGGTAGAGGGGCAGAGAAGGCCTGACGGCCTTATCTCTACCAGGTTAAATAAATAAATACTAAATAAATACCTCAGTGCTGGAAGCGGGAGTTTGACATTGAAGTCCGGTCGCTTAGCAACGTGCAAAGACACAAATCCCAAAGTTCCGAGCTTTGTTAATGGCATTACTTACGGTTCATTCAATTCGATTCAATTCAATTTATTAAGCCATTAAACATACAGTGATAGAATATTATAGATTTATCAATTTGTCATACAGAATAATATCTGTAATATTGACAATTAATATTTGAGGAGAAAAATTCGCTCCGACGAATATTACAGATATTATTCTGTATGACAAATTGATAAATCTATAATATTCTTATACCTAGCAGTGCATATATCTGTACAAATTACTGTGCACTTAACTGCGGAATCCCGGCCAAATAAGTCACTCGGCTGAGTGCGCTCCTAATATAATGGTAGTTGTCATTGGACATATACGTCAACATATATGCCTAACTTGGAGTCAGGCCACAAAGGGAAACATTGAAGGAGGAGAATTCGATCCGGTGCTGTGGATTGAATTCGGCGTAGCTCAGTGGTCAGAGCGCTTGGTACATATAACCAAGGATCCGGGTTCGATCCCCGGCGCCGGAGCGAATTTTTCTATTCAAATATTAATACAGTGATAGGCTTCGTCAAAAAAAAAAACATACATTTGAAAATACACATATAATTGAAAACAGTAACAGTAATATTCTGTATATACATATAAACATTATCAACAATACTGTCGAACTTTAGGCGATAGAACACTTAAAATTTTCTGCTATACGAAATATGGATAAGAAAATCTGTTATGTTCATAATCACTTCTGCTCTTGGCTCTGTATGACTAAGTACCGTGTATAAACAACACCCTGACTGCATTTATATTGCTTATTTTCTATACTTCCTGATTGTACCTTGTAACAAGGAATGTTTACATAAAGACACTGGCGATAAAACTTTATTGATGAACTTCTGTCGATTTTAAAGCTTTTTATTGGACACGCCTGGTATAGGGTAAGGTTATTTCTCAGATGGAAAACAAGGAGTGGGAGAGAATTATTGTGAAACTGTGTGTTGTAATCTGCTTTGCACCACAGTTTCTTTGTAGACACCTCAATGTGTGTAAACACTAACCCTGCAAGTTTAACATTCTAAGAGATCGTAAAACGTTGGGTTCTTTAAACATTAACAAAGTACAGAGGTATATAACGGGATAATATAGCTTACACTAGGCCCTAACCTAGCAATCTATTAATCAGTTAATTGGATCAGTTGGTAGCTAAATGATGCAGTCTATAATTACATCATTAGTTTGATGAAAACTATTTTTAAAACTTTCGCCAGCTTTACGAGGTATTGTAAAACTTTACATCACTCCCCCGACCGAAATCTTTCGTATCCCAACAAAATGGCGGCGTCTTTAGTCTGATTATCGTCTCGTGTATTGTTTATTTTACAGCAATTTCTTTGCGCTTACATCAGTAGGGGGCAGATTGCGGTGTAAATAATAAATAACGTTCTAATTACGTAGTTTTAATATCCAGTAATGTAGAAAAATATTCAGGCAGCCATAAAATGTTACGACCCTCGCACGCCTTGAGGCGTTTATACAGCTCCGCGTAAGTAATGTTCAATTATGAGACTATAATGCATTTGATTGAAAATTTCCGCTTGCCAACTCTGGCAGACTGTTAACGTGCTGTTTATGGGAAGATGTTCACTTGTTCAGGAACGACAATACTCGAGTTCGAATTTCAGGCTCTCTATTTGAATTGAGCACGGACTCTTATCTGTTATCTCTTTAAAAAATTAAGGTGGAGTTTCAGTCATGTATTGCCAGTATAGGGAATTAAAAACAAACACTGAAATACCTTAGTTTTGTAGTGTGGAGTAATAGAAACCAGTGGCGTAGCGTCAATGTAAGCTAAAAAGCTTAGCTTCCCCAAGTTAATAATAATTTCATAATAAACCTGCAGTTTATGGAGAAAATTATTTATTAATTTTAATAGAATTTGTATTTACGCGTTAAATATTGTGATGCGGCAGCTCAGGATTATTTGTGATGCAGCAGTAAACAAGAAGCCTGCACACACCAGCTTCCAAGCAGACCGGTTTCTTCTGTGTAATCCACCCCGCAGATTTTCCATCCCTTTCTAACTAAACTACCCTAGTCGCAAGGCTCGCAAGAAGCTAGCTTTAACATTTAAAATAAGTAGTTTCCGAGTTATCCCTTTTCGTCAGTTGTGTTCAGTTGAAGTGTTAGTGTGCATTGTGGCTGATATAATAAATAATGAGCGAAATAACAGTTCCTGACACTAATTTACTTGAATTTTTTAGGACAATTGTATTATCAAGACTGACTTACGAACAAAAGTGTGATTTAAAAAACAAATGACCGACTCCCTTGCTGTCAATGAAGGACACAACCAAAAGACAGACACATACTTACGTAATGATACTAATATTGTGATTTCTCTAAGTATGACAGGGAGTGAGCTAATGTTATACGTATACGTGTCTATTTGTTAGAGATATGTGTAAACCGTGAAATCATATTTTACTACGTATCATTTGAGGTCATGCCTTATTGGTGTTACTTACGATGTTCCAACCAATCTTCGACTGCTGACTTGAAATTGATCACTATTTATTTTAAGATTGTATTTTTGTAATACGTTTTCTCATATTGCAAGAAAGACAACTTGAGTTAGCTTCCCCTGCTCAAAATTTCATGCTACGCCACTGATAGAAACTCGATGTGATCACTGGGAGAGCTGTGGTTCCAACCAACCCGCCCTAAATAGGTTCCTTACTTATATAGGACAATCGTCGTACTTGAAGGAAGAAGGCGGCCAAATTCCGTCGTTGTGACGTTATTTGAGGTGGAGTGGGAGAAATGATTCCAGTGTCGCCAACTGTGGTAACCATTCATATTATCTTACACACCTAACAAAACCTAACCTAACCTAACCTAAACTAACGTGCTACACACCTGTTGTAACATTCCTAACGTTTAGCACACCTGTTGTAACATTCCTCACAGTTTCATTTCGTTTGCCGATATTGGCATCCCTGCTACGCCACTGCTGGAAGTCAAGAGTCATCTATTTCTAGTGGAAGTGAAGTGAAACTGCGACTCTGTTAATTACGTTTCCGAAGTTCTTTCTGTGTTATCTACAAGAATTATTGTGTCATTGTAGAGATAATTGCATTTATATTGTACAATAAAAATTGAAATGTGTTCTAAATTGATTTCCAGCGCCACAATCCCAGTGATAAACGTGTGAATATTAGGAGTCCGTTGGAAGTGGCCGTAAGGGACCGAAACTTGACCAAAGTTAATAAGTTAAAGGCACATGGTAAATAGGATTGTCACTAAGGATAGGATTTCGATTAATTTTCATACATTTAGTGGTAAGCCAGAATCATACACAACTGCGTTACTATTTACAATTTTACAGCAATTGCTGACGAAGCTTTCAATAGAAAAAGGAGCATTTTCTGCGGACCTCTGCAAAAAAAAAAAAACCTAAGGAAAACACTAGTGAAGTGCTTTGTATGGAGTGTGGCATTGTATGGGGCAGAAATGTGAACATTACGACGAAGTGAAGAGAAGGCGAATAGCAGCATTTGAAATGTGGATATGGAGAAGAATGGAACGTGTGAAGTGGGCAGACAAAATAAGAAATGAAGCTGTGCTGGAAAGAGTGGGTGAAGAACGAATGATGCTGAAACTGATCAGGAAGAGGAAAAGAGGAATTGGTTGGGTCACTGGCTGAGAAGAAACTGCCTACTGAAGGACGCACTGGAAGAAATGGTGAACGGGATAAGAGTTCGGGGCAGAAGAAGATATCAGATGATAGACGACATTACGATATATGGATGGAAACGAAGAGGAAGGCAGAAAATAGGATATATTGGAGAAAGCTGGGTTTGCAGTGAAAGACCTACCCTTGGACAGAACACTAAATGAATGAATGCATGAATGAATGAATGAATGAACCATTACTACTTTGCATGTTGGTTTGAAAGAATTTCTTTCGCAGTTTAATTTAGCAAAGTGGGACACAGGACACACAGTGTCAAAGAGAATGAAAATTGATTTGGACAAAAATTACTACTACGAATTAATGCGTCCTATTGTGTACATTCATTTATTATTACTGTTGTTATGTAATAAACTGTCCGATGGTAGAGATTGGATTAATCTTGCTCAGGATAGGGACCGATGGCGGGCTTATATGAGAGCGGCAATGAACCATAAGAAGAGAGCCATAAGTAGTAGTAGTAGTAGTAGTAATAATAATAATAATAATAATAATAATAATAATAATAATGTTATCAGTTTAAAAACTCGCATGTTTTTCAAAGACTTGACAATATTTATAGCTTACCACTCCACTATGACAACAGAAATATTTTTCCTCCTATTTCCCTTTCCCGTTTCCATAGTAAATTGTTCCTACCTTCTTTTTTTTTTTCCAAATATCTTCACGGAACACTCGTTAAAACCTCACTTCAATACGTTTTAATACAAAGTGAAATAGAAATCATATCACGTTTACCCAAGCATATCAAATCTATTATTGTTATTGACGAAGCAGTTTAAATGCAATTAATGAAACAGTCGAAGCGATAAATAACTTCTTTTATAATGCCGACTTCTGCAAGTGTTACTTATGTTAGACACGACCAGAGCCGTTACAATCAAATTGCATTGTTGTTCAGAATAAGTTGAATCGGGGCAGTGCTTCAAGTTAAAACACATTCATATAATAATAATAATCTGTTGTTAAAGTGTCAACGATAATGAAATAGCTATCCTTCACAAGGATTTGTAGAATATACAAATTAATAAAACAACAAAAATAGACTACTCAGTATATTTAAGCTCTAAATATTCAAAATAAAATAGAATATGACCACCTCTGTGGTGCAGAGGTCAGCATTCTGGGCTCTTACGCAGAGGGCCCGGGTTCGATTCCCGGTCGGGTTGAATTTCCTGGTTGAGGTTTTTTCAGGATTTTCCCTCAACCGTAAGACAAATGCCAGGAAATTCGGGCCACAACATCCCTGAATATCACCGGCCTCATTCATCACCGAAATCATATTCATAACAAATCAGTATTATCGCCGCGGCCTCATACTTAACATGCCGGCATCATACAATAACGTGCGGTGTGCTTTTAAAACATAATTTTGCCGATCGATTGTTGCTCTGTAGGTTTCACTCTAAGCGTCACGTTGTCACGTCTACTTCCTCGATAAGAATAAGCAATAGTTTGTTATATTTAAATGGCTATTATTATTATTATTATTATTATTATTATTATTATTATTATTATTATTATTATCATTATTATTATTGCTTCATATACGAGTACGTTGCCATTCTTAACTCTTAATAATAATTTTTAATCACATAGGTACCTTAATGTTCGTCCTCAGCACAAGACATTGCAACCTCGGTTTTAGTCCACGTGGATTAGACAAGTAGGTGTCATTTTATAATGGAAGCAGCTTATTGGTTGAAACATTGAAGTTGAGGCGAGTGATTGGAGCGGCGACACAAGAAATTGAAAACAATAATACAATTAAATTTCAAAGACTTGCCGAATGTTAAGCACGAGGCCGCTCAAAGACCTGCCGAATGTTAAGCATGAGACCCGGCGATTATAATACATATAAAGTCGCCATCTATAGTCGCGACGCTGTTATTCCCGGCGTGACTCCTCCTCTTTGCTTACGTCTTAGGAAGTCAAGGCTCTATAAAGTCTAGGTAGGTAGTATCGTTCGCCATTTTTGTTCTTTCGTTGCCGAGCTACCAGACGAGGAATCTATTTGCCACACCGTTAAACGTTATCATGTCGTAGCTCCTATGATAATAAATCAAACGCACTGTAATTCAGCAAATAATTGAGCGGCAAATAACGTCTTCGTGTGCTTTCTGCGAACGCCAATGAAAGAGCCAAAATGGCGGGCGATTATATTAAGTATTTATCCAGCCTTAGGAAATGCATGGCGTCTTCATCAGCGAATCACAAGACGCACACGTTTAAATGTAGCGGACCTGCAACGTGATTGGCTGCCGGAAATTAGAGCGACGGGACTATAGTTCACAACAATAGAACCAGTTTCAACAATAGTACATAGACCTTCGGATTTCACACAGAAGATTAACTCGCGATATGACCAGAGATGTTAAAGGGAGTAGAAATAACAGCGAGAAAAAGAAAATGCATTTATAGCAAAAAGATTTCAAAATATGCAAAACAAACATGGCTTTATTTGAACCTGTAAGAGATGTTCAGGAAGGATTACAAGTTTTTATATATAGGCCTAATTATACAAATTGAATAAAAATATGTTTGCATAAATTTCTACAGTCGGATGATGATGATGATGATGATGATGATGATGATGATGATGATGATGATGATGATGATGATGAACATACACCAGGGCATGGCACTGCTATCATTATTACAGGTGCAAGCACAGCTGCGTCACATTCTTACGGCATGCAGACATTACAATCTGAACACAAAATAGCCTATTTCATTGCTACGTTTCTTTCCAACTCGGCGGTTACTTCAAACGGACAAAATCTCCCTCTTCGAAGGGAATTTTTTAATGTCTGGTGGAAGAGAAGGGGAAAAGATTACATCTGGAGGAAATTCCTTCGATATTGAGAAACGGTGCGATATGTAAGAAGAGGGGACGAAGCAGAAGTTCGCATAGCCACATCTCGGAACAAATTATGAGTAAAACTTTCTGGGATATGAAGTATGACTTGAAACTTTCACGGAGCTCAACCCGATGAGAGCTTTTGCTAGATTTTTGGGTTCTGTACCTTGTATACGTAGAAAGATCTACACATCCACATATAACATCTAATGGCAATCAGGATAACTTTGATCGCACAGAACGACTTTTTAACTTAGTATTAAATAAAGAAAAACATAACTAGCGTCATCGCTATTTAGATAAAAAGCCAGAGCATGAGCTCCGACGGGAATAATTTGTGAATTACAAACTTTCATAAATTCAATTTCAGCTAACATAAATGCGAAAAATATGTCTAAAAGAAACTAAGAAATCTAAACAAATAAAGATGTATAAACATTCGAAATTATAACAATAAGATCCAGAAAAAATAGTCGAATCGAAACAGAGCTGATAGGAATAAAAAGCTTCTTGGAATGAAAACAACTGAACATTTGAGGTTACACCAACTTTTTAAATCTTTTTTATTATTGCTTATTTATAATTTTGAAAATGTTTAATTTGACACCACGAATCCAATTTAATAAGATTATTCAAGAAACAAAATTAAATGTTTTAAAATAATTTTATTACAATTATTATTACAATTACAATTATTACAATTTATTAAATCAGAGAAACCACAAAAATACATACTGCGTGCATGGCTCGCTGTATGCCGTCATGTGGCTAGTCGATGAGCCTAGAGAATTCAGTCTTCCTACACTTCCGCAGAGGCGTATTACTTATGTGCCAGACAAGTTGCATAGCAAGTACGGCGTTCATTCTGAAGAGTACTTACCGATACGTACGGTAACGCCTGTAGTGGTAGGAATGTGAACTGTTTCGAAACACGCACTGAGGTGAGTTTTTTGCTTACTGTCAGGATATGGGGAGAGGGTTAAGACTATTACTTACGTATTTGTTGACATTAACTTCGACGGTCAACATGGACACGGAGCATTTGATTTGTATTGTGGTATGTTGCCGTAGGCAAGCGATGATAACATATACCCTGCGTACGACTCGCCCGCGCAAAACACAGTTCGAAAGAGGTTATGGTAGCACACAGACCGTACAGACCGCCATCTGTTGTTATGACATTCACGATACACCGTACACGTTCTCAAGTTCTGATTGAACGCCTTGATTAATAGGCAACTTCTCTGACATAAAAGCTGAAACTCGCTTCAAATCGCTGACTCACAACAGTGACGTCATGACACACTTCGAAATGAACACCCAGTATTAAATATAAGAGAAACAATGAAACCGTACATTAAAATAAATAAATACATAAAAAAAGAATGAATATGAAAATATTTAAATAAAACAGCCTATAAATTAAAGAATTTGCCTCCCTATGAGCAAGCGCTCGTGGTCGGGAGTTTAAAACGCACTGTAGATAAGCAGGAAGAAGAAGAAGAAGAAGAAGAAGAAGAAGCCAAAATAAACAATTAATATAAGCAATAAAATAGCACAGATTACAAAAACAAGAGTCTATATGATAAAGAATAAAATAACTTGCAAAACCGAATTACTTCCGTAAATTATAATAATTATTATAAAACACAGCAATAGGACATTATTATGTTTCTTTCTAATGAAGTTAAAAAGCAAACTGCTATCTATCACGGCATATTAAATACTATTGCCAGCTACTCAGAGCGGAAATATGAAACAACAATACTTAACCTCTAAAGTAAGATAAACTGAAATGTTACATTAATGGAATAACAACACGAAAGGTTTTTACAGACATTTATATATTTCTTGAAGTTACAGTTACTGAAAACGCAATTTTCAAAGTTAAATTTTCTTGGAATTTATTGATTTTCTGTGATTGACCTGAAGTACTGTTTGAGGCGTTTTATCAAGAAACACAATTGTGATTGGTTGATTTTAAGGCGGCTCTGAAACGTTATTGGCCAATATCGCAAATTCATCCTATAAGTTGAATAGTCAATATAATCATGTGCATATAACCTATAGGATTGTTTCGGAAGTGGTTAAGGGTATATGCACGCAAAAGACCACAAATATTATCAGAAAATGCAGGCTCTAATTTTCTAAAATTTTAAAAGAAAATGAACTCACAATTGGACAAAAATTACAAGGTACCACAACAAGACTTGTTAGAACTTAAATATCTGATAAAAATATACGAAAAGGCTAATAATAATATTTTTCAAACCAGTTTTATCAAAGTATGAAAAAAAAAAAATCTGCAGTTACATCTTTTGGTAACCATAACATTGTTATGGGCTCTCCGACTTCTTTAATATTTTTCCTACATGTAATAAACACTTATTTCTGAAAAGTAGACTACTCTCAGACATGTAGAGTTGTTTATTTTAATATAATGAATTTTTTATTTGTCCTATCTAAAATATATTAAAATTTACATAATGTTTTATGACCTAATTTTTCTATTTTCAAAGAAATGGGAATTATTGTAGTCTACTTTTTGTATAAATGCATGTTACATCACTGTACAAAATTTCAGAATTCTGTCTCTAATGGTTGTGGAGTTATGAAATAATATGTGTGAAAATTTTTAAATTTTGGAAAATTTAATTTAAAGTGAAAAGTTATTTCTAAAAATATTACTAATAACTTATTTTATACTTTTGTCAGATATTTAAGTTCTAATAAGTCTTGTTGTGGTGCCTTGTAATTTTTATCCAATTGCGAGTTCATTTTTTTTTTTTATAAAATTCTAGAAATTTAGAGCCTGCATTTTCTGATAATATTTGTGGTCGTTCACGTACATATACCCTTAAGCGAAGGACTAACATAGTTAGATGGACGTTACATGTTTAGTATGTGGTAAACCTTGCAGTACTAAGACCACCAGTTCTGTACACTTTTTAATAGACTGATGTTCAACAAATATGTCTGATTTCTTCTTATTTGTTGTTTATATTTTATTATTATTATCTTATTCAGTTTTGTGTGTAAAATTGTAGTGTAATTTGTAAATTCGTAGTGTTTTTGTAACGCAGTCTTTACTCCTGGTTGAGTGTTAGAGAAGGCCGTATGGCCTTAACTCTGCCAGGTTAAATAAATCATTATTATTATTATTATTATTATTATTATTATTATTATTATTATTATTATACCGTAACCGTTTAGCAGAAACGAAAAAAAATCATACAAAGGGGAAGAATTACGAAATCAAGAGGAAAATTTCATAAATTTAACATGGTAAAAGTGATTTCCTTATCGTAGAATTATGAATTGTCAATAGGAATATTTCTTAGTGGCAAACATCAAGACGTAATGAACGATTTAAAAATGACGGAATGAAAATGAACAGAAACATTAGGCCTATAAAAAAAAACAGCCTAGATATCAAATTTCGTCTTTAGAAAGGGAACTTGTCCAGAGGAAAGAGGACGTGGTAGAGGAAGTTGTTATGAGGCGGGTTTTGTTCGATATTTTGGTTCCCCCGCAGCTCTGCTTCCAGCATTGTGCAATTATCATAATATGATAATGTCACTGTCTGAATGCCCCCCGGGAGTCAAATAATTACATTAAATTCCACGCCGCATACAAAGAATTCCAGCTGACACGATACCACAGGAAGTGTATACAGCTTAAAATTGTAAATATTAAACCGTCTCCTTCGTTGTGACTCAAGTGATAGAGTTTATAGCTCGAAATATCGAGTTCGATTCCCTACAAAAAAAAAATGGATGTATGTCACAGATAACGAAGAATGAATCATATTAAGGGACTAGCCGTACCGGTGCGCTCCGCTGCACCCGTTAGAAATAAATATAAAGTAATTACATAATTAAAATACAACATTTGATCCAGGGAACATTCGTGTTTGATAGAAGGATAAATCGTTTATTATGTTACTTAAATTGTACTAAAAAAATTAAAATGCGATCATTTTGATCCAGAGACCACTCATTTGGTCATAAAAATTATTTTAGGAAATACAGAAAACGAATGCCTATCAAGTTTTCTGTGCATAAGAAGCTATTTTAATCTTACCTGTCCTCGATTCACTCAGAAGTTACTGTAATAACATTATAGCATTATGTCCATCTAGAGAAACTACACTTTCCAATGGTGAATTAATAATTAATTATACAAATCGGTTAATTTAGCTTCCGATATTACTTCATACAAACACAGAAACATTCTCTGTAGGCTATGTTTCATAGCTTTCGATTGTTGTCCAAGGTCCCTTATAGTCCCTTATAGACGAAGTCATTTGTTTTTTATTTCATTACACCGCCTTAGATGGCGTTGTTATTGTAATTTTGAAAATCATTTCTCATTAAATATCAATCCTATCAACATTTTGTATGGAATAAAACTTATCGGAAATTATTTTTAAAGAAACTTTTGTTATATAATATTTTTCATGAAAATTAATAATAAGGGAGATATTTCGATTTATTTAATTCAAGCCCCTTATAACCCACCTTTTAAATTAAATATTTTGAATGCCATATACCCTAAATTTTAAGTTACAACGAACTTAATTTATATTCCAATTTTCATATAAATCGGTTCAGCCATTATCACGTGAAAAGGTAACAAACATCCAGATAGACAGACATACAAACAAAAATTTCAAAAAAGCTATTTTCGGTTTCAGGCCGGTTAATTATGTATGTTAGGACCAATTATTTTTGGAAAATCGAAAATTACCAGAAAAATTTTGGCTACAGATTTATTATTAGTATAGATGAAAGAAAGAAAGAAGGAAAGAAAGAAAGAAAGAAAGAAAGAAAGAAAGAAAGAAAGAAATCAGATAAAGGAAAAAAAAAACACTTCTCTGTATTAGATGTGAATATACAGTAAAGAGAAAATGGTAGGTGTATGGAAGAGGCAGGAATTGAACTACGGACTGACAACGCTTTCAGAGTAATGGATCGATTGAAGTGTCTTTTAATTGCACTATATCTAGGTTGATTTACGCCCGCCATATATACGAAATGATTTATTTCATGTTATTAGCTATAAAGTATTCCACTAGCATAAACTAATTCTTAATACGAGGTCGAAAGTCTGTGCTGGTTGTTTTATTTCAATTTCATAGCGGGGCGTTTTACTCTTCCAAGCATGTCGTCAAAAATGAAGACGAACACATGTTTAATATATAACATATTTACGATCTCCCTGCAGTTTCTCAAAATCCTATACGCTTGTGCCACATAGAAACTGTCTTGACATGTTACTTACAGACTTCTCTGTCTGCACGGCTTGTTTGATGTTCGTATATTCGTTACAATGTATGATGGGAAGTTATCAGGTCTGTATTGATTTTACGACTTAAGGTGCAACAAGATATGTTGTGCAAACATCAACCGGAAGATGGAGCGGTGTTCGGACTTTGAGGGAATTTACTTTTTATAATACACTTCTGTGATCAAGCTCTCGAGAACACATGTGGTAGACGTCTATCTTTCTCTTCCTTCACTTATTTTGTCATAGTTGGCAACATGACAATACTACATTCAAGTTTAGGGCGGCAGTAATGTTATACGTACCAACCATATATTTTATGTCTTAAAGTTGTCATACCTGAATGCATCATGAAGAAATGATTCATTGTTGTAGCATTTCCAAGAGAACAGCGAACGTCAGAACTGAACAGCTCATCTGGAATATAAATAATGCTCTTCTTTTTACTGTAAGTTCTTATTCATTCACTCTTTTAAATTTATTCATTTCACATAAGCCTGTTATTATTTAAAATTATTTATATCTGACGTATAGTACGCGCTAACGATCCACACCGTTAGAATTATGTATTATTTACATACAGAATGAACCCTGTATTATGCCAGATGTTTTATAGTTTTTGAGTAATAATTTACGGCCAGTGAAAAATATATCTCCAGATGTTTCGCACAACGCAATTATAATGTAAGTAATAATAAGGAACAGATGCATTATAGGACCCACCCCGAGTATTCCATAGTATCGATTATATATTGTATATTTTCGATTATTATATCAAGTATGCCATCTGAATAACTAATATTATTTTATTTAATTGAATTATATTTCTATCATTACAAATAATTTATCAGCATATCAATAACAACCTCATACAATTACTTACAAAAACACTCCCAAAAATAATATACACTTATGAAAAAAAAATTATTGGATTAACAATATTTTCACCGTTACAATTACACATATATAGGTAAATACTAAATATAAACATCTACATAGAAATAAAAAAATTACAGGAGAAAAAGTTCGTCCAAAGGGCTGGACTCTGGAAGAGTACCCAAAACGCTCATTGCATTTCCGCGTTGAATAGCAATACTTAAGCGTTGACGCAAATAAGTAGTGCAACGGCGATCACCAGTAATGGAGATCAAAATTTGGCCGATTTGAGATACCAAAACTTTAGCGTCATGACTCCAAGGACCGAAGGTCTCCACAGCAAATGGAACAAAGATATAATTGTCTAAAAGATGAGCATATTTATTGACTTTCTTCTTCACGGCTAATTCAGCAGCAGATGCTGCGTGTCTGGAGGTATTCGGCAAGTGAGATGGAGCTAGAGTGTCAACGCAAGTGGAGTCCCAAATTAAAGATTTTCCTCTAGACCATGGAATTAAGGTCAGACCATCGGGTCGTTTACCATCTGCGCGACTAATACCTGGTGGTTCCAAAAGAGACGGGATGCCACACGAAGTCAGAGATCTTTTAATGATATCATTGAGTGATGTATGTCTGGGAATGCAACCCTTGCTCCTCGCACAGCCGAGTGCATGATAACCGTAAATATCAGCAATTCCCCCGCAAATACATTGGTGTGGCTGGCAGAATTTACAACCAAGGCGTAAAGCTATTGCGATTTTAAAGGATGTACTATCTATTAGGGTGCCGATGTGAGGAGAAGGTAATGCGTGTACCCAAGCTCCAGACTCACTCTCTTGAAGAGCTAGGAGACGTGCAATGTCTTGTTCGGATGTGAAAGAAGAAAGGAGTGTATCTAAAATTTTTTGGGAAAAGATAACGTCCCACTGTTTTTGAAATTCAGGATGGGCAGGAGGATGAGTGGTTTGTGAGGAAGTATACCAACTTGTCAGAGCATCACGCACATGGCAGATTTCAGCTGCATCACTGTATAAAGGAAAGAGCGATTTGATGCAACGGAAAACTCCAAAGGCAGAAGAAAGAAAAGCAGGTATACAAACGTCAGAAAGTTTCCGAATGCCCACACCACCAAAGTATGCCATCTTAACAATACTAAATACATAGTACTATAAACATGTATAATTTAATAAAACCAACAATAATATTAAGCTCATATTAGTCACCTTTGTTGTACAATATATTAAATTTTATTCAAAATAAAGTTAAAGAAACGAAACAAACCAAACCTAAACTTTCAAACAATACAACATTAAACTTTCAAACAATACAACATTGGTATTAATACAACAATAAAATTAAGTTCATATTAGTCATCTTTATAATATATTATAAAATACTAATTTTACTCAATTTATACTGCATTTTTGGTACAGGGAAAATACTTGTCTTTCACAAAAACACATTTTTACTAGTATTTTCCTTGGACCAAAGAATTAGAAACAAAATTGGTGTAAAATTAGCATTTTACCATGGACCTCACTGGAGACATTCCGTTTCAATTTCCATTTCGAGGCCTACATTTTAAATCAAGAGGGAGAATTTGATCCACTTCTTTTTTATATTTAACTATAGGATTCGAAATTGCCGCCATGATTATGATCAAGCTAATTTACAACAATATTGATTGGTTGGCAACATAATGAAAACAATATATATCGATCATTTAATTGATTGAAACGCAACTTCCGTTGACCTTTTTTGTGGCTTAGCATATTTTATGCTCGACCGTGCCGAAATGTAGTAATTATACACCTGGTAGCAGTCCTTTAATGCATGTCATTAAAGTACACCTACTCATTAAAGTACAGGTGTTCAGCCAATGACAAGTTATAAAACCGCAAGTATCGATTATTCTCGGATATGCAATCGAAAGGGAATTAGCGAAAAGTCGCGGAGGCTGGAAATCCAATACTGTCGCAGAAGGTTATGTTCTGTTACTATAATAATTAGCGTTAACTGTAAATAATATTCAAATAAATTCAATTTGTCATCTCGTTTTTCAATGTCGAATTCAATAATCAAGGTTACATCAAGTTTAACGGGATTACATCAAGGTCAGTGACATTATTGTTCCTCGGAAAAAATCAATACTTTCGCGTCTGCGCACATCTCACAATTCACGACCTAAAACAAGGTCACTTCCGATCTTGTCAGATACAAATAAAATGTATACATCTGAATAATTTCAAGTTAGAAATATAGTCGAGCATAAAAAGTCGTATGAAACTTGCCTATAATGGTAATTAAGACGCTCGTATGAATATTATGAAACTCGCTTGCGCTCGTTTCATAAATATCCATACTTGCGTCTTAATTACTATCATTATAGGCTCGTTGCATAATGTACTATTTATATTTAGGGTGGGTCCTATAATGCATCTGTTCCAATAATAAAAATAATTAATTCTCAGTTGAGTGAACAGTCACATACAAGTAAATAGTGAACATTATTTAACATTCCTGTTCGACAAGAGAAGCATTACTACTGATAATAATGATACTGATAATAATAACAATAATATACAGTAAAATAATTAAAATTCAGCATATTTTTACCTTTAAGATGCTATCAGGTAAGAACTTAATAAGAGGTAATAATGAACGTCTCTCGTGCTTTATAATGAGTTAATTTAGGATAAAATTATTCGGCTTTCTCCTGGAACTAAACTGTGTATTATTTTAATGCTTGTTATATGGGAGTAATATCTCATATTAGAGAATAACCAATCCTGTGACCTACGTAATTTTCTTAACATTTTAGAAAACAAATTAGCATTATCATGTCTTCATTGAGGGTAAAACAAATTGCCATAACGGCCGGGGGACTCTATAGAAAACGCCTCGTTCAAATACTGTCATTATTCCAAGGAAATCTTCACAAGACAGATAACAGAAATGCGCACGCTTTCTTGATGACTGGGCGGTCTTGTTTAGCATCGACCCTCCATTATTGACACGGGCTTAATGTAGCTAGCTAACTCTCCTTCAAGAAAATTCCGCGTCCTCAGAGAAAGTACTATCGTCGTCACACTATAATGGGCATGGGAAAACAACCGACAATCTATGACTAATGGTGTATACAGGTGAAGCTAATTTCTTTTTTCTTAGTTACCTTAGTTACGGAGTTGCTGTCATTAGCTGACAGTATTTTATGTATACTAATGCTTATTTATATCTACGTTTCAATTGTTCTTTGACGATCGAAACAATTTTAATGTACTGTACAGGTTTTTCCAAAAGTATTAGATAATTTTAATTACTCATATTTTCGGACGCAGTTTTTTGACCGTTTGGTATTATCGCCGCGCTCTCATGGTTAACATTCGGCAGGTCTTTGAGCGGCATCGTGCATAACATTCGGCAAGTCTTTGAAATTTAATTGCATTATTGTTTTCAATTTCTTATGTCACCGCTCCAATCACTCGCCTCAATTTCAATATTGCAACCAATAACCTGCTTCCATTATTAAATGACACCTACTTGTCTAATCCACGTGGACTAAAACCGAGGTTGCAATATCTTGTGCTGAGGACGAACATTAAGGTATGTGATTAAAAATTATTATTAAAGAGTTATTATTAAGAGTTGAGAATGTCAACGTACTCGGTAGATGAAATAATAATAATAGCCATTTAACAATATAACAAACTAATGCTTATTCTTATCGAGGAAGTAGACGTGATAACGTGATGCTTAGAGTGAAACCTACAGAGCAACAATCGGTCGGCAAAATTATGTTTTAAAAGCACACCACACGGTATTGTATGATGCCGACATGTTAAGCATGAGAGCGCGGCAGTAATAGTTTAAAGGCCGGTTCACAATAAACCGTGAATGGAAACGACAACGAGAACGAGAACGGAAAAAATGTTAAAATAAATGTATTTAAATGTGACCATTCACAATTAACTATTATGAATGCTCACATTTAAATACATTTATTTTAACAATATTTCCGTTCTCGTTCTCGTTGTCGTTTCCATTTCCGGTTTATTGTGAACCAGCCTTAAGACTTTGAGGGTTGGCGCAGTGCAGTCCGAATTCTTTGCTGAAGCTCGTGTCAGAATTTCAAGAAACTTCTGTATTTCTATTACAGCTATGCAAAGAAATCAGGAAGATCTACAACGGCAACAGATATAATTGATAGATAAATATTACAAGAAACGTAGGGGATTGTGCAAGAGATCCACCGTAGAGAAAGCAATATCAATAAAGCACCACGACATCTGTAGATGAGCAGCGCAGCAATAAGGCCTATACAGCACTAAGACGCAAATTATATCCATATACGAGGGAGAGTCAAAAAGTACCCTTAATAATTGTTTTATTAATTGAATATCTATACTAATAATAAATCTGTAGCCGAAATTTTTCTGGTAATTTTCGATTTTCCAAAAATAATTGGTCCTAACATATATAATTAACCACCATGAAACCGAAAATCGCTTTTTTGAAATTTTTGTTTGTATGTCTGTTTGTATGTTTGTTACCTTTTCACGCGATAATGGCTGAACGGATTTCGATGAAAATTGGAATATAAATTAAGTTCGTTGTAACTTAGATTTAGGCTATATGGCATTCAAAATACGTTATTTAAAGGGGGGTTATAAGGGGGCCTGAATTAAATAAATCGAAATATCTCGCTTATTATTGATTTTTGTGAAAAATGTTACATAACAAAAGTTTCTTTAAAACTAATTTGCGATAAGGTTTATTCCTTGAAAAATATTGATAGGACTGATATTTAATGAGTTAAATGAGTTTTAAAATTAAAATAACTGCCATCTAAGGCGGTGTATTGGAATAAAAAACAAATGACTTCGTCTATAAGGGGGCCTTGGACACAACAATCGAAAGCTATGAAACATAGCCTACAGACAATGTTTCTGTGTTTGTATGAAGTAATATCGGAAGCTAATTAAACCGATTTGTATAATTAATTATTATTTCATCATTGGAAAGTGTAGTTTCTCTGGATGCACATAATGCTATAATGTTATTACAGTAACTTGTGAGTGAATTGAGGACAGGTAAGATTAAAATAGCTACTTATGCACAGAAAACTTGATAGGTTATTCTGTATATTCATTTCCTGTATTTCTTATAATAATGTTTATGAACATATTCATTTTTATCTCAGAGAATTAACGAACAACGAGAGTGTATTGATGTAGTATGCAGTAATAGTACGTTAGCTTAGCAATCCATTATTGTATAATTCAAATTTTAACTATGCTCAATTGAATGTGTTAAAATACATAAAATACATATGCAGTAAATTGAATGCAAAAAAATTGGGTAATGAGCCAAGCAGATTATGTTGCGCTGTTGTAAAAGCTGCTCCTCCTGAGATTCAAGAGCTCCCACAACAAATTAAAAACTTTCTAATTCGAGTACATCCGTTATCAACACACTTTTTACATAATATAATATAATATAATATAATATAATATAATATAATATAATATAATATAATATAATATAATATAATAATAAATCTGTAGCCAAAATTTTTGTTAATTTTAGCTTTTCCAAAAATAATTGGTAATAACAATTAAGAAACATGTTAAAGGAATTGCCATTGCACCAAATGAGTGGTCTCTGGATCAAAATGATCGCATTTTAATATTTTAAATACAATTTAAATTAAGTGACGTATTAAACGATTTATCCTTCTATCAAACACGAATGTTCCCTGGATCAAATGTCCTATTTTAATTATGTAATTACTTTATATTTATTTCTAACGGGTGCAGCGGAGCGCACGGGTAAGGCTAGTGTAAAATAAGACTACAAACACTTCATCACTTTTCAACATAGTCCCCAGTACATTTAATGCAAGTGTTCCTGTTATACTACGTTGAAAAGTGATGAAGTGTTTGTAGTCTTATTGTACATATTCAATTAATAAAACAATTACAGTATTAAGGTTACTTTTTGACTTTCCCTCGTAAAATGCAAATTTTGTTCGAACTGACAGAAAGGGATAAAGTTCAATGAAATGATTTTTCTGTGTGAACAATGGCCCAAATTCAGGTGAATTCAAAATGCCTTGATGAAGTACTTTGAAGCTCATTTCTCAGCAGAGCTGTAAACATTCGTAAATGTAGAATTTGATCTGTTAATACCCCACATTCAGTCATCCGATAAGGACTCTGTTGTGCTTTCGCAAGTCGATTCATAGTCTACTGGTCTACTCTATGCTCTGTAAACCATTCATTCATAGAATAAGAAGAAACAAATTAAAAACATTTCTTTCGCCCAGAACCGTCGTCGCTGGCAAACGTACACAAACTCTCCGGCTCATTGCTGTTTTTTTAATATCCTATTACACATCAGTTCGGCATCGAAGCAATTAATTGTTCAGGGGTGACGTAAGAGTGTCATGAACTGTTATTGGCCAAGATAACTACGAGTCTCCAAACAATATGAGTTCGCCAATGCAGTGCCAACCACAACCTTATTTATCTCCCACTGTATACACAAATTGTTTCAATCAATCCTATCAAGCGAAACTTTTGGGACACCCTGTATAGTAAGATAACATCAACCAACTGAAGTTAAACAATTTAATTTGTTTTAATGAAGGAATGCAGCCATAATAAAACAACATCTTAATAAAAAAATCCACAGCATATTAAATTCCGCCATATTTCATCTCTTAGAAACGGCATCATTAGTTTGTTTGTTGGTTTCCTTAGCAATGTGAAGAACAGAAAATATTTATACATACGAATATCACCGATTGAAGTAAATAATATGGAACTCCGGCGTACAGCCGTTGTGAATAATAGCTGGCGATGAGGAAGCAAGTAAATCAAAATGCTTTATCGCACGGGTAAAAATCCTATCGCAATAAATAAATCCAAAATTTTATAGTTCCTCACCAAAAAAGGTGTAACAAAAATAACTCAAATGTAGGTTTGCGGGGATTCACCGGTACAGAGCATATATCACTCTCTTGTAACACTTTCCATGTAATTTATTAAGCACCGCTGTTTCAATTTTGGAGGATATTTAGATATCACAGATTGTAGGTTTCTATATGGCTCATGGTAGAACGCGTAACCCTGGCAGATAAATTAGTTTATTTGGCTGGACGTGTTTTGCTTCCCTAGGTAGCAATATCCCCCTACAGCAAAATAAATACCAGGCCCAGATATACGACACTGACAATGAATATAAAAATGTGTATGACAACTGGAACATACAGTACGTACAATATAATCCAGGTGGCAGAGGATTTTTATATTTGTATAGGCCTATCTGTGACCAATGATTTTAAACTTTAGGCCTGCCGCAGCTCTTGTCCGCTGAAAAGTCACATAAAATGAAACCGTATCTTGATTCCAAGCGGAGTCTGTGAGATTTTTGGTGTTAAAGTATTTTATTTCAATGCTGCCGATGCTGAATTTGTACAGAAGTACCAAGTGTGGGTACTTTTTGAAAAGCTCTTAATGAGCACTATCCAAAAAAAATATTGGCTGTTCCATTTAAAATAAGAGATTTGGAGTTACTTCCGGTTACACCGGAAGTAGAAAAACTCGGTAATACCATTATTGAGTTCTTAGTATATGGTTATCCCCACATACCAAGTTTCATGTCACTGAACCACAAGCGTCAAAAGTTATTTAGGTGGTGCGGGACTTTTAACTAACCCTGTATATGTGAACAATCAAGTAGCCTATTTGAAACATTATCTCTATCTTTCAGTGTATAATAATCCGTTCCCCAATCTTTATTTAATTACTAGGCCCTTATTAAAAGGCTAGGATTATTTTTTTCGTATGTTCGAGATCAAGTGTACAACCTCAAGTAAAAAAATATTAACGTTTTATTTAACTTTATGTTTTATGTTTCTTAGAAATGCAAATTTATTTGAGATTTTTTATTTATATAACCATAGATAATATCTGATAATAGAACCAGAACATTTTGATAACTATGATACTATTTTGTTTTGTCTTTTTGTATCTATTATACATCTCTAATGTTATTTATTTGAATTATGTATGCTATTCAAAGTTACGAAATCTTTCCACGCCAACTAAATGCTATTTCGAGAATGATGAGCAAGAGTCGAAGCGCACGAGAGTTACGAGACGAGACTCGAAAGACAGGTGCAAAGAACACAGCGAGCGAGAGCGGGAGTTAGTTTTGTTCATCTCTATTATTCAGCGCCGAAATTCAATGTGGACGAGAAATTTCAGACAAATTTTGCGTGAAGCTCTTTCTGAGATACAGGGTTGCTCGATATGGCGTAAATCTACGAAACTGGATCCCCATCTTTACTTCCGTCTCAGAGGAACCATACAAAGGATGCAAATAAGCTTTCAGGTATAACTCCCTGTAAAGTTTATTTGAATAATTACAAGGAAAAATTGTTCTGGGGCCGGGCATCGAATCCGGGACCTTTGGTTAAACGTACCAAAGCTCTAACAACTGAGCTACCCGGGAACTCTGCCAGACACCGATCCAATTTTCCCCTCTATATCCACAGACCTCAAAGTGGGCTTGACAACCGTCAAGCAACCAATATTGAGTGCACACTAACTCTGTGTGACTTAAATTGTGGTTTTCTTTAATGAACAGTGACATGTATTATGCAAATCAAGCTTTCAGGTATAACTCCCTGTAAAGTTGATTTGAATAATTTCGAGGGAAAAATTGTTACGTTTAACCAAAAGTTCCGGGTTCGATGCCCGGCCCCGGAACAATTTTTCCCTTGAAATTATTTATACAAAGGATTATTGTCCTTTAAAATCAGTCATACTTGGTGAGGTTTGAACTCGCGAACCGTGGATTCAAGGCTAGCCAGGCATCCACTTCATTACAGCATCGAAAACGGCTAATTCTGGCGCACAAAGTGGTCGGACGTGATGTACACAACACCTAAGGAGCAGTTTTGAAGCTGCGTAGAATTAACAGTCCTCGAGGGCCGAAATATGTGTTCAGCTAATTGTGCAGTCAGACGCGCTATAATGTTCCACTACGACACAATTTAATAAACGTACAAATATAACATAAATAAGGAAATACATAAAGATCTGACACAGTGGAACAAGGACCACACCCGATTAGATTGGAAGGTTTCTTTGTTGCTAACGATTTATGTCAACATAATTTGCATGTAGCTGGATTATTACTGACATTAAAAGTGAAAGCTGCTGGTACCCTCCCCCACTTCACAAGACATTAAAGTGCTAATTTTGGTCAAAAATAATAATTCTTAACGTACTCCCGAGAAAATCCCTACCTCATGATTCCGTTACTCAACGACTGTACTCTGGTTGCTAGGTAGCAGAGAGATAATTACTACGTGCTTGTAAGTAACGACTACGTCTGGATCAGAACCCATATCTTCAACATCTGCAGACTGAAATTTTTACGTAAGCCATGTGACAGAGACTGGGAGAAAGTTTCTTGCCCGCTATGGGACAGTATCTTATTGATCTCAAGAAAGACACTTTCGTATTAGTTACGTACAATATTTTCTGGCTAGGAGTCACGGCCTTCTAATACTACATTGTCTTTATAGCAATGGCGTAGCGTCAATGCAAGCTAAGAAGCTCAGCTTCCCCAGTTAATAATAATTTCATAGTAAACCTGCAGTTTATGAACAAAATTATTCCTTAATTTTAATAGAATTTATATTTATGCGTTAAATTTTGTGATGCGGCAGCTTAAGATGATTTGTGATGCGCCACTAAACAAGAAGCCTGCACACACCAGCTTCCAAGCAGACTGGTTTCTTACACTCATTCTTCTGTGTAATCCACCCCGCAGATTTTCCATCCCTTTCTAACTAAACTACCCTGGTCTCAAGGCTCGCAAGAAGCTAGCTTTGACATTGAAAATAAGTAGTTTCCGAGTTATCCCTTTTCGTCAGTTGTGTTCAGTTGAAATGTTAGTGTGCATTGTGGCTGATATAATAAATAATGAGGGAAATAACAGTTCCTGACACAAATTTACTTGAATTTTTAGGACAGTTCTATTATCAAGACTGACTTACGAATAAAAGTATGATTTAGAAAAGAAATGACCGACTCCCTTGCTGTCAATGAAGGACACAACCAAAACACAGACGCATACTTCGTACTGTATCTATTGACAGTTAATATTGTGATTTCTCTAAGTATGACAGGGAATGAGCTAATGTTATACTATACGTGTCTATTTGATGTGTAATCCGTGAAACATATTTTACTACGTACCATTTGAGGTCATGCCTTATTGGTGTTACTTACGAGGTTCTAACCAATCTTCGGACTGCTGACTTGAGATTGACTATTATTTATTTTAACCCGTAAGTGGTGAGGTATTTTTCTAGTTACGTAACTGGTGAGATGGGGATTGCACTTACCCCAACTTAGAAACTTGCATCGTAGCACTCAGATAATCAAACTGAATTTTTAATTTATATAATCAAGTACTTTTATTTGTTTTAACTAGGTTTTCTTCAAAATTAGGGAAGCAGGCAGCATAATAAGCAGTGAAAAAATATGTATCTCCGCACATCCATCTGGCGCAGGCTTCTTTTCTTACAATGGCTGGGGTGCTCACAGTCATCACCTCACCAATTACGGGTTAAGACTATATTTTTGTAATACGTTTTCTCATATGTACATGAAAGACAACTTGAGTTAGCTTCCCCTGCTCAGAATTTCATGCTACGCCACTGCTTTATAATATGTCCAATAACTATATTATGTTAGTACTATGACAACTTTCTGTCTAACCCGTTGTGACATGATTATTATGATTTTATACATTCGTACAAACTTTAAACGCTCGCTCATGAAAAACTGCAAGAATTTACATATCACATTTTTTTTTTTTTTGGAGTCACAGAATTACTGTGTGTAAAAAATTTTGCTCCAAGTTAGACTGTGTGTGGTTAAAATATGACTTCGGATATTTATTTTCTCTTTATATTGTCATTCCACTTTTTGTCCATTGTTGCCTTATAGTCATGGGAGTATAAGGGTACATACAGTACGTCAGTTATTCATAGATTTCAAAAAGGCATATGACTCGGTTACGAGAGAAGTGTTGTATAATATTCTTATTGAATTTAGTATTCCCAAGAAACTAGTTCGATTAATTAAAATGTGTCTCATAAAACTTACAGCAGAGTCCGTATAGGCCAATTTCTATCTGATGCGTTTTCAATTCACTGCGGGCTAAAGCAAGGAGATGCACTATCACCTTTACTTTTTAACTTCGCTCTAGAATATGCCATTAGGAAAGTTCAGGATAACAGACAGGGTTTGGAATTGAACGGGTTACATCAGCTTCTTGTCTATGACGATGACGTGAATATGTTAGGAGAAAGTTCACAAAGGATTAGGGAAAACACGGGAATTTTACTTGAAGCAAGTAAAGCGATAGGTTTGGAAGTAAATCCCGAAAATACAAAGTATTTGATTATGTCTCGTGACCAGAATATTGTACGAAATGGAAATATAAAAATTGGAGATTTAAGAAGAGGTTGAAAAATTCAAATATCTTGGAGCAACAGTAACAAATATAAATGACACTAGGGAGGAAATTAAACGCAGAATAAATATGCTATGGGATATGCCTGTTATTATTCGGTTGAGAAGCTTTTGTCATCTAGACTGCTGTCATAAAATCTGAGAGTTAGAATTTATAAAAAAAGTCACATTACCGGTTGTTATGTATGATTGTAAAACTTGAACTCTCACTTTCAGAGAGGAACAGAGATTAAGGGTGTTTGAGAATAAAGTTCTTAGGAAAATATTTGAGGCTAAGAGGGATGAAGTTACAGAAGAATGGAGAAAGTTAAACAACGCAGAACTGCACACATTGTATTCTTCACCTGACATAATTAGGAACATAAAATCCAGACGTTTGAGATGGGCAGGGCATGTAGCACGTAACGGCGAATCCAAAAATGCATAAAGAGTGTTAGTTTGGAGACCGGGGGAAAAATACCTTTGAAGGCCGAGACGTAGATGGGAGGATAATATTAAAATGAATTTGAGGGAGGTGGGATATGATGATAGAGGGTAGATTAATCTTGCACAGAATAGGGATCGATGGCGGGCTTATGTGAGGGCGGCATTCCTTAAAAGCCATTTGTAAGTAAGTTGCATTATGGCCATCTCTGAATAACATCGATAGTTTCAAAAAGTAATTTTAGATAACTTAAGAGACACTAACCAAGCTTGATAGTTTAATAAGGAGAACGTTAGAGGAAACTGATTGCAAGGATATCAACTTGATTGAGCAGGCATAAGATGAGTCCTGAATATAGAAGGCCTTTGCTCTGTAACAATGATGATCCATCGAGATGGCTAAGATACGGCCTCATAAGAAAAAGATAATATCGAAGCATTCAATTAAAGCACACAAGAACAAAGACTTTCCACAGTGTTTGAAGTTATAAAATTAGGAACACAAACATCTCAAGGCAGGGGGGTAGGGAGGAAAAGAGCGCCATCATACTAAGAGAAGCCCAGAGTTCAAATAAGACTTTGGAATTACGTAATCTCTAAAAACTGAACCAGTTCTTGCAAAATAAAAGCACTAATTATTTCAACGTGATTTCATGTATGGCTCTTTATAATCATAGGAGTTTTGTTTTCGGACCACACAGAAGCGTTTCTTAAGCATCTGAAAGAGAAATTGAAAGTCTTGGGAAGAAGCCTTTGTTAATTCTTAACGTCCATACACACTACTTCAAGAAAAATCTTTAATCCTGCTCCGAGAACCTTTGCCTGTGTGAATACAAAATGTTACGAAGGGAGTGAGGGAAAGAAGACAGAGAGAGAGAGAGAGAGAGAGAGAGAGAGAAGCTTCAACATGTAAATGGGCCACAGTGCCTCCCACGGTTGGCATTCATAGTAATAATTACCAACTTAAGTAACAACCACAATTGTGAAATATGCCTTATTGTTTGACAGAACAATGAGTCCGAGAGATACATTTCTTCAGAGTGGACAGCAAGCATAAGAAACGTGTCTAAATGGATTATTTTCAAGACGCTATTAAGTTTAACTCCGTTCGTCTTCGTTTAAATGAAATAGAAAATATTTAAAAGTGGCCAGCGTGTTGCTGACGTTTTTATAGTGTGGATAAATAGAATGAGAAAGGCGGGAGAGCGGGGATTTTTATGTGGTAGTCTCAGAGAAAGAGTGTTGTGATGTGACAGTATATAAACCCTAAGAGAGAACTCTTGTCTGAGAACCCCCCGGAAGTAAGTAGTTCTTGTCCCCAAGTTTTGAATTCTACACCAATCAAGTAACAAATGCTGACACTTTTGACTCGGAATTAGCGTATATTCAACTATGATTGGGGCTTCTGTGGAAAAGAAAAGGAAAAAGATTTTTATCTCCAGTGATTCACTTTTGATCGTCAAGATTTTTATATGTATAAAAAAAAAACAAAACACGGTCTCTTGTCCCTAATGAACTGTTAGAAATTCCTTTCCTAGAGAAGTTATACAGTATCTCGTTTTTCTTTTGTTACCGTAGTCATGGTCTGCCCTGGTTACCCAAGACGTATTCAGTGTATCCCTTAACTGAGTGGTGAGTCAGAAGACGCGCCATGGGAATTTCGATCTTAAAATTTACATATAAACTTACACTGAAATACTGGCTCTTTCAAATGTTTTAATGGATAAAAAAGATCAAATATTTTTGTAAATAAAAATCTTCTACATCCATCTATTCTATTGAAAGTAATTTGTTGTATAATGTTAGAAATTAAAAAAAAAAAAAAAAAAAAACGTAACCAGTAACCACGGAAATTATACTCAGCTGTGATGCATACTTATCATAGTAGGCTGTGGATCGACAAAGAAAATTAAGTGCATTAAACAAAATCCCGACAATTGAATACATTTTACAAAAACAGCAGTTTTTACCATTAACCTACCATGAGAAAAAAATGTAAGCGTTGAAGACTTAGGCGAGATAAAAAATGTGTTACAAGCAGAATATGGTGGGTTATCAACATATCAATTGTAACACTAGAGTTTTATAATAGATTGGGCTAATATATATTTAGCAGCAGGATGGATATTTGAGAGTTTATTGTAATTTAACATGAAATAGGCCTATGTAAGTAAATATATTTTCATTGTTATTTGTAAAAATATAATTCATCTACGTAAAGATTAACTTTCAGTCCTACAGAATGTATCTGTTAGGTAACAATGATTTATTAGGGGAGAAAAATTCGCTCCGGCGCCGAGGATCGAAGCTGGGTCTTCGTATCAAGTGCTTTAACCAGTGACCTACGCCGAATTTCAATCCACAGCACCGGATCGAATCCGTCTCTAGAGTTTTTCCCTTTGTTGCCTGACTCCAGTGGTTAGAGCACTTGGTACGTAGAACCAAGGACTCAGGTTCGATTCCCGGCGTCGGAACGAATTTTTCTCCTCTAATAATCATGTTACCATAACAGATATATTCTGTAGGACGAAAAATTAATGTTTACGTAGATTCTTCGTCCAACAGTGCATATTACTGTGGAATTCCGGCAACCAAGTCACTCAATTAAGTACGCTCCTTGTATACCATGGCAGTTGACTTAATATATGTCAACATAGGGATTCGATCCGGTGCTGTAGTTTGAACTTCGGCGTAGCTCAGTGGTTACAGCGCTTGGTACGTAGAACCAAGGGCCCGGATTCGACTCCCGGCGCCGGAGCGAATTTTTCTGCTCTAATAATCAATATAATTCATGTTTATGTCACATTCATTTGTTCCATCATCCATGGCCTACTGTAATTAACATTTTTCATGAAATATTGTTGTAATGGCTTACAAATTTTTGCAAATTTCAGCAATACATTTTGTCCCATACGAAATCAATCGTAGACAATCCAGTTTAAAATTCACCACTCAGTATATAGTACATTTAAGCTTAGTGAAGTGAACTGTAATAAGAACACTGTCCCTACTTCAACATCAACATAGGAATTAACCAGGTGGCCCGGGTTCGAATTCCGGTCGGGGCAAGTTACCTGGTTGAGGTTTATTCCGGGGTTTTCCCTCAACCCAATTTGAGGAAATGCTGGATAACTTTCCGGTGCTGGACTCCGGACTCATTTCACCGGCATTACTACCTTCATATCATTCAGACGCTAAATAACCTAAGATGTTGATACAGCGTCGTAAAATAACCTACTTAAATAAAAAAACATAGGAATTAGCCTACTCTTTGTTTGCAACTTAGAAACGTCTGAAAATACTGAAAATGCTAATGTAGGGATATTGTCCTTAATCTATGTTTTCTGCATACGTGTCTGAATAAGATGATAAACATGCACTACTTGGTAATGATATAGTTTTGCAAGTGGTCAAATGACATCATCCACTGAGTCTAGATTGAGAGTACCATCAGCATGCTGACCTTATGATATGATTCTGTCTACTTGGAAATGACTTAACTTCTGCGGGAGAGTTTTGCTGTATACATATTTTTAATAGTACTACAGGGACATCATTTTATTTTTACTTCAATTTTTATTGTACCTGAGTTTTTTAATGTACATCACTACCACCCCCTTCTACTAGTAAACTTCCAATCGTTCTCCACACAGAACCGAGGCCGCATATGCAGTACTGAGTTAGTGAGTATAGCACGTTCCAGAAATATGTTCGCGTTTTCCAGTGACGAAAGAGCTTTCAATATTGAATCATATTTTCGCACAGGTACTGTCGTCCATTTGCCTACGTCGCATCTCGGTTTCCCCCACCTGCTTCTGCTCGTCCCTCTGTAAAGTCTAGTAGCTGGGCTGTCTTAGCTCTTTTCTGAAAACATTAATGTCTGTTAGGAAATGGACGTCTACGTAATATTATACAACTGTTTAAAATAACTTAAATAAAAGGGGCTCGTTAAGTAATCAACTGTCACGTGATTCTCCCCCCCCCCATTTTCTACGACCCTGCGACAAAACCACTTGAACGGACAGTAGATAGCATTTCTGAGTAATTTTATCTTTTCGGATCGGGCAGAAGTGAAGATCGAATTTACAGTACGTAAGGTACTCTTTTATAGAGTATGTATAGAATTATTTCAACATGAGTTACTCGTCCGAAGGACGAAACTGGTAATTGGAATTAGGTACAATAGTCTATAGTGCGGTAATGTGCACAAAAAAACTGAACCCTGTATCGAAATGAACGGCCACCATTATCAAAAATATGTTTAAATATCCATATTATGATTATTTTTCAATTTAATTTCATTCTCTATATAGTACGCTAATGTGCTGTAGACAGTATAATATACACTGCATAATGAATACTAATATACATTGCATAATGAATACGTCCGAATGCATAACTCAGTTCGTGAGTAAAAGCAGTGAGTGTTAGTACAGTACTGTATTTTGATTAAACAAAAACCTAATGAAAATTATCAAACTCAAAATCGCGATATTTCCTAGTTTACGTAAATGGATGAACTACTTTTCTTCCCTCCTATACCTAGTAAAGTGATTTGTTTGTACTTTACGCCAGTATCATCGAACTCCCTGAGATGTTGATACGGCGTCGTAAAATAACCTAATAAAAAAAAATGAAAAAAATAATCGAACTCCAGTCTTGGAAGGGGGAGCAAGCGGTGTTTCCGGTTCTAGATCTTTAATCCAAAGATATAGCCAGGTTGATATTATAAATGTTAGTAAAAATAAAATGATGTCCCTGTATAAGCAGCACTGTGATGTGGAATAGTGCGCGGGTTATCTTTCGATTTCAGAAAAGCTGAATCATTTCCTCCTTTTTAAAAGTTGTAGAGACGCCTGCCTCCATTGTTCTGCTTTGTCACTAGCAGTTAGGATTTTTCCACAGATATTCCCTTCTTTGCCTGAAGCCGTCTATCACAGACAGAATTCTTTCATGAACTGTACATATAAATCAATAGCATGAGCCTTCTAGCTTCACTTCCCGACCGGAGAAATCTATGCTGTGGAATTTATCGCCCCATAAAATCCATCACCTTCGGCCGGGTTTGAACTCGCGAACTCGGATCCCAACAACTGCTAGCGTGGTAACCGCTACCATTCCACCTTACCCTACGGCGACGTAATGTAAATCATACTCTTACCGGTAAACCCGTGGCAAGGGGACCAAGGATTCTGCTACTCGTAGGGACACCAGACATGAGAGCAAGAGTAATATTAATTTTATGGAGTCGTCCTGAGTGGCGCAGTTGGTATAGCGCTGGCCTTCTGTGCCCGAGGTTGCGGGTTCGATCCCGGCACAGTGTGCTTAAATGCGACAGGCTCATGTCACTAGATTTAGTAACTTATTTATCAACTGTATAAGTTCCAAGTCCAGTGCCTTTGTAACTTTCATTCATTAATATTATAGTATATAAAATTCATTGATGTAGCAAAATGATAGTGGATCTATTATATGGCCACCCAGACAGATTTTGACATGAATTGAAACGAGGAGAATGGATACTAGTGTACAATACAGACGTGGACAAATTATTAGACAAACAATTTTTCTTGGAAACATAATATAATTCGTCATATCAACTATCAGTGTAATTCACAGGGTCTCTATTGTTGTAAATATGATTGTTTTCATCTTCCGGTATATTTTTCCGATGGTTAAGTATATTTTTTTCTGGCTATGTTGGTACTATTGGTGTTTTAATTATATACTGCAGAAGGTATTCTCCCATGGCCTGCAAGAAGACCGGACATGAACGAAATTGAAAATCTGTAATCTATACTGAAGATGAAAGTGAACAAAAATAGGCTTACAACAAAATATGGACTCATTTAAGCACTGTCTGATATCTGGCTGCATGATGCTGATATTCAAAGAAAGTGTCAAACTTTGGTTTCCAGCATCCCTGACAAAATCAACGTGTTAATAAAGAGTAAGGGAATGTTCACAAAATATTAATAACCTCAATACTCAATTTTCTCTTCATTATATCTGTGCAAAATACATTTTTGTTCATTATTTCTACCGATAAATACTGCTTCGTTGCACATATAATTAATTTAGTCTAATAATTTGTCCACGTCTGTACATGCATAACTATCATCATCGTCCTTGTAGGTATTAGACCTAGTGCCCTGTTACTGTCTCCGTCCATATTTTCAGGGGGCGTACCAAAGATCGTCTTCCATGTGGTATATAGCGGAGAATTTGTCTTGGGAGTCTGGAACGGTACATCCTATTGACATGGTTAAGCCATTTTTGTCTATAGTGGTTGAGATGTTCATAAATAGGTGTAATTTCCAATTCTCTTGTAATTAGTTCTTTCCTTTTGTGGTCAAGCAAGCTGTAGCCGGCAGTCCTCCTTAGAAATCTCATTTCCGCAGTTGTTAGGCGTTGAACATCTGAGTTTCGAACAGAAACTATAGAAAGTTAAAATAAGTTTGACACTATTCACATACATAGATAAGTGTTCTGCCCCTGGGCAATCTTTCACTGCAAACCCAGCATTCTCCAATATTTTCTATTTTCTGCCTTCTTCTTAGTCTCCGCATATAATCTACATATCTTAATGTCGTCATCTGATATCTTTTTCTGTCCCGAACTCTTCTCCCGTTCACCATTCCTTCCAGTGAATCCTTCAGTACGCAGTTTCTTCTCAGCCAGTGGCCCAACCAATTCCTTTTTCTCTTTGTGATCAGTTTCAGCATCATTCTTTCTCCACCCACTCTTTCCAACACAACTTTATTTCTTATTCCGTCCGTGTTATCTAGGTGGCTGTACATGAAAATAACATTATTGTAAATTCTGAAGTTGGTAGTGCCCCCAAGAATGACATTGACCTTCCGATCTTATAAAAACAGATTGTAATAAACTACTGGGAGTTCGACTACCAGCTTTTGCGATCTGATAGAGAAGCCTTTTCTTATTAAGGATCATTAATAATTCAACAATAGCAAAAATGGAACCTGCCCCTAGTGAAATAAGGTACGGTAATTACTAGGGACCGGATTTTTATGTAATATCAAGTTGTGAAATATGTACATATTTATGTAAGAAAAATAAGCTGAATATGTACCAAAATATGTAAAATCATAAAAATATTTAATATCAATATCTGGCAGGTATAGGATAGGTAAGACTGTCCAGTTGTGATTTAATTGAGCACCCGACTTTTTTACCGCACAGCTGACACATTACTATTTTTCCATCTGTAGTGAAAGCTTCGTCCATCGCAATCCATGATTTTATTTTTATCGTTAGGGTTGAATATACAGGGGTCATTTTAGTTAGTTAAAAGCAGTAGATAAACTCACTTGTACTTTATAGGCATTGTAAGTACTAAAACTAGAGAAATGAGTGAAATGAATGACACAACATTACTGCAAGCACTGTTTCGCTTTACTGGATTAGGAGAAAATAAGTGAGATGTGGGACACATGCATTTTAGCTGCTCCCTGTAAGAAACAAGTACCTACTAAAACCTCAAACTATAGGCATTTACAAAGTGTTGTTTGAAAAGTGGCATTCCTGTCTCATTCAGAAAAGTAGGATTATTCCAGCCAAGAACCATACTTTCTAATTGCTCGGAAAATCCCATTTCCGTATAGGTCTACTAAATTTATAATAAAGAGGTCAAGCAATAGTGGTTTTTGTCACACCTAAAAAGGCTTTTATTCATTTTTACTTCTCTGAAAGGAAAAAAAAAGAAACTTCTGCTGGGGAAGTTTTTTTCCTTTCAGAGAAGTAAAAATGAACAAAACCCCTACATATGTAGATTTATGTAATGTGGGGTAAATATGTAAAAATATGTAGTATCAAATTTTAATATATTAATGGTAATTACAAGATTCGCAAAGATTAGTTAATTATATACGGTTAGGTTGAAAGGAATATAATATGTAATTACACAAAAATCCGGTCCCTAGTAATTACTATGACAACTTTGTGGTATTCGTAGGGAAAAGTGAATTGTAACCATGTTTTTTGCCGTACGTGTACAGCAAAGAAATTTCTAACCATCGTATTATAAAAAAAAAACAGCAGTTTCCATGTAGGTGTGCCAAAAACAGTTCTTTTTATTATCTTCTTAATATTTACAGTCTGCTTTAATGCATCATATTATTATTATTATTATTATTATTATTATTATTATTATTATTATTATTATTATTATTAGAATATTGACTTATTCATAGCTTATTTCATTCCGTTCATCAGAGATACTTATATCTTAAAGCAAATTGGATTTACAATAATTACATTACGGTACCTAATTCCTATAGGCCTATAGACGCTACACGCAATCAGAGAGACTTCCTCGAATCCTCTGTCACTTTTTGTCCTTTGTTCCATAAGCCTACTTGGTATCCCTTGTTCTCAATGAATATGAGCACTGTAAAATTATTTTCGACATCAATACTTATTAATCTTTCATGTCGTAAGCTCCAGATGTGCTCAGTGGACGCCTTTCTCAGTTCCCTATCTTGCCTCTTCCTGTCGCACCCATACGTATCTCACAAATAGCATTTCTCCCGTTTGAATGGAACATTTATTTTCATGCGCAAAAGGGTGAATAGAAGACACAACCTACTAGAACACACAGGAGGGGTGGGGAATATTTCCAGCAATCTCAGAGCAAGAAAAAGAAGTAAACCAACGACAGAAGAGCCGGTATATCGATTTTCAGCGGACAAATTCGAAACTCGAGATAAATGTGTGACCTCTTGTATCGGGTCTTGATACCAGACCCGTCATTCAAGTTTCCACTCGTAAAAAAGAAGTAAGCGCGGAAGTGAACCCATATCGTTGGAGAGTGTGTACTGAAACAGCTCTTCCTCTACACCGCGACGGAGGGACGCTTTATCTTCATACAGTGGGGTGTTTGCACAGTAGGTAAGTCTTATGTACATTCGAACAATGGCGCAGAAACCGCACAGAAGAAAGAAGAAAAAAATTAACGTTGCCACAGTATTTACAGTGCAAACAACGGCGACCTGTGAGGAGCATATGTCAAACCGAATTTGTGCTCAGACCAGATGCTGCTCTACATCGCGAGAACTTGTACAGCTGGGAGACGTATCTGGAGCGATTTCGAGATCTTATCCAGTGCACAACTAGATTTAATTAGACAGATGAAGATGGTTATCCCTTCCCTTCCCCTATGATATCGCAGACAAAAACTGAGCACACAAATTTACACATAGTCATTCCTTACTTTGTGGGCTCACTGCTAATATCTCAGTATGTAGTTGCAATGTATAACAATACCTTACAAAAGTTTTCGGAAATAAATTTCTTTCAATTGGCGGGTGCTCGTGTAAAGGGGGTTAAGTATGATTTGGCTAAACTGGAATAAGTTTAGATTGTTTTCCGCACAGAACCAATATGCGGTAAGTGTGAAATACATAACAATTTCCCTCTTCTTACCGCTTAAGCGCGACATTCATTTTACTGCTTTAGGCTTTTAACATATTATTTTTAGAGACGTTTAACATAGAAATAATTATAAATTGGAAACTTACCACTGCAATTTCACCTAAATTGCAATGTTAATTACTGTTTTTAAATATTTGCAAAAATTAAGTAAAGTCTACTACTCCACGAAACTTATTGCATTCCTGATACAAGTAACATTAAGGAAGCCGTGAAAAAATCAACAAGATTCCAGATGCCGATGTTATTTATTTTTTTAGTAGGTTATTTTACGACGCTTTATCAACAGCTTAGGTTATTTAGCGTCTGAATGAGATGAAGGTGATAATGCCGGTGAAATGATTCCGGGGTCCAACACCGAAAGTTACCCAGCATTTGCTCATATTGGGTTGAGGGAAAACCCCGGAAAAAACCTCAACCAGGTAACTTGCCCCGATCGGGAATCGAACCCGGGCCACCTGGTTTCGCGGCTAGACGTGCTAACCGTTACTTCACAGGTGTGGACTGCCGATGTTATTACTGCAATATGTTATATAAATAATATTTTTAAAATATTAAAATGAAAAATAAATCATTACATAACTTACCGTTTCTTTTAAGTTCGCATTTATAGACTGGGGGGGAAAAAAGACAGACGTATATCACGGCCTGCTGGAGTATAGTAAACACAGAAAACATTTTATAGCAACAATGTTGAAAAAAGATATTTTGGTTTTCCGAAGTTGCCATCATTAAACAGAAACCAACATGGAGATTTCATTGCAACTAATTAGAAATTCGTCTTTCAGGTATGTAATAAACGATCTTCGCATTAAATAATGTACGATACACGAGCGGTATGTTTGTTTTCATGTTCTCGGAAATTAAAAAAGCTCAACTACGTTTCGCTTTTTCAATATTTTCCTCGACCATGAAAACGTCAACATACCGCTCTTGTAACGTATATTACTATTCTCTTATGTTAAAGGGGTTAAATATTTCTTCCATCTATGATGCAGTTACAGTGCTCCATATTTTGTGACAAAGGAGTCTTGTTCAGTACCAAAAGAGAGAAGTTTACATACCTTACAATTTGACTTAACCTCCTTTACACGAGCACCCGTGAATTTTGATACGATTGGCAATTCATTCATTCATTCATTCATTCATTCATTCATACATTCATTCAGTGTTCTGCCCAAGAGCAGAGCCCAGCTTTCTCCAGTCTTTCCCATTTTCTACCTTTCTCTTTGTCTCCTCATATGATCCATATACGAGGCGTGTTCTTAAAGTAAGTTCCGTTTTCAATTATAGCCGTCGCATCGCTGCAGTCGTTGTTTTGTGAATGCGTGTTTTCTTCTTCAGTCCTCAGACAAGCTGTGCATGCAGTTTCAGAGCTTCAGTCCGTGTGTGTGGTTAGTTGTGATCAGTTGAAATGTTTAAAGTGATCGAGCACCCCGCCGACTGTGAGATGCGGTCTGTTATCCGTTTCTTGAATGTGAGGAACATCAAACTAGCTAACATTCATCGTAAACTTTGTGAGGTGTATGGTGATGATGCCATTAGTGATGGAATGGTCAGGAGATGGCCACACACAGCTCGTGACACCCAAAATCTCATCTCGAAATTTGGTTGGGAACAAATTGTCCATCCCCCTACAGCCCGGATTTGGCTCCGAGTGACTTTCATCTCTTCCTGCACCTCAAGAAGTTCCTCGGTGGTCAACGTTTTGATGGCGACGATGAAGTGAAAACAGCAGTGCGGGAGTGGTTCACATCGCAGGCGGGCCAATTCTACAATGAGGGGATAGAAAGACTTGTGCGACGACTCGATAAATGCCTCAATATTGGTGGAGATTATGTTGAGAAGTAATTGAAGTGTGGGGAATACAATGGAACAAAAATGGTTTGTAAATATCTTCCCCTTTATTTACTACACCCTTTTGGAACTTACTTTAAGAACACGCCTCGTATCTTAAATTCGTCTATCATCTGATATCTTCTTCTGTCTCGAACTCTTCTCCTGTTCACCATTCCTTTCAGTGCATCCTTCAGTAGGCAGTTTCTTCTCAGCCAGTGAACCAGCCAAATCTTTTCTCTCTTCGTCATCAGTTTCGGCATTGCTCTTTCTTTGCCCACTCTTTCCAACACAGCTTCATTTCTCATTCTGTCTGTCCACTTCACACGTTCCATTCTTATCAATATCCACATTTCAAATGCTTCTATTCGCTTGTCTTCACTTCGTCGTAATGTCCATGTTTCTGTCTCATACAATGCCACACTCCATACAAAGCACTTCACCATCACTTCCTTGGTTATTTTTCCTTGGCCACTGTTATTCTTCTTTTGACTTCCTGGCAACAGCTCATGTTATTACTGCTTATTGTACGGAAAGGTTCAATTAAAAAAATAATTTTATGAGCAATCAAATTATGACCATTCAGCAACATCTTCGGGTTTATTACTCGTAAAAGCAGTAACATGAGCTGCTGCCAGGAAGTTAAAAGGAGAATAGCAATGACAAAGGAAGCTCTTAATAGAAAAAGAAACATCTTTTACGGACTTCTGGAAAAAAAAAAAACTAAGGAAGAGACTAGTGACGTGCTTCTTGTCGAGTGTGGCATTGTATGGGCAGAAACATGGACATTACGATGAAGAAAAGAAAAACGACTGGAAGCATTTGAAATGTGAATATGGAGAAGAATTGAGAGCGTGAAATGGAAGATAGAATAAGAAATGAAGCTGTGCTAGAAAGAGTGGGTGAAGAAAGAGTAATTCTGAAACAGATCAGGAAGAGGAAAAGTAATTGGCAGTGCCACTGGTTAAGAAGACACTGCAACTGAAGGATACAATGGAAGGAATGGTGAACGGAAGAAAAGTTCGGGCAGAAGGTATTAGATGACAGACAATATTAAGATATATGGATCGTATGCTGAGACTAGAGGAAGGCGGAAAGTAGGAAATACTAGAGAATGCTGAGTTTGCAGTGAAGGACCTGCCACTGGGCAGAAAACTATGAAATGAATCACATTTATCTGGGGATCGCCAAATTCAATGTATACAAAATACACTCAAGGTAACGACTATCCTAGATACAGCTATATTCACAAGTCAAATTCCTCGTTCAAGTGACTTTTCGACAGTTAAAAGCAACAAGAAACATTTAGTACTAAATAAAACATTCATAACTTCAATACAAGACACAAATCAGATCTCCATATACCTTCTGTTAGTCTCAGCTGTTATAACAAAGGAATTCGCTATTCAATTATTACAGTCTTCAATACACTGCCTAGCTTTCTTCAAGCTTTCAAGGACCAAGGAAAAGGTTTAGAACAGAATTAACATAATTCCTGCTTACTCATACCTTCTACTCAACTGATGAATAGATTATACTTGTAAATTGAATTAATCTGCTTGCTTTTGTAAGATAAAAAAATAAAAATCCTAATCATATTCATGACAAACATATAGTAAACTAGTAATAGTTATAAATGTTGAAGTACTTCAAGAAAACATGTTACATGATTACTCAGTGCGACAGATATATTGCACAGTATCACGGAGTACTTAAAAAAATGAAAATAGAATTTATTGCAGGTAGAGAGAGTACAGATTAGAAATCTGCTCAATTTTTGCTACTTGGGATCAATTGTATAACGAAATGGAACTTCATATCTGGAAACATAAGAAAGAATAAACAATGGAAGGAAAGTAACTGGTATACTAAACTCTATTTTACGGAACAGTAACATTTTATCGAAAACAAAAACTCTTATTTACAAGTCAATAGTGCAAGGCATGTTAAGGAGCCTAAAGGTGGATTTCAAATAAAAATCAGGATAAATTACTTGATATGGAAATAGACTTTTTGGAACATTCAGCCAGAAAATCTAACATTTTTGAAATGGACATTTAACGGGGACCGGAAAGGTTCTGCCTTAGCAGTGTCAAAAATACATACATATAATTTTCTTTTTTCTCAGAGATTAAAATCTTGAAAAAATATGAGTTGTATAATGTACCGTACCTTTCTGATTGCTTTAACACTGGTATTTTTTAAAACATATTTCCAAAAAGAATAAAAATTAAAAAAGCGGAAATTTTTACATTTTTCATTACTTGTAAGATTCTAACTTGTTTGAAATACCAAAAAATAATGATAATAATAAATAAAATAAAAAATCTCCCTGTTAAAATATGCTCAAGGTCTCAATAATTCCATTCTGTAAATTTGAAACACTTCAGACAGACCCTGTGAAAAAATAAAATTTTATATGAGAAATATACACCTTTCGGGAAACGGGCTTCAACGTTCGTCAATGCATTCCACCACCATATGGTAGGTTGTCAGTATCCTCATCTTCATCTTGCAGTTTTCTTTTGCTGCCCTTCTATGTTGTCTTGTCCTTGATTCAATGTCTCTTACAGCTTTTTCTGACGCTCTCAGTCCTTGTCCATAACAAGTAGAGATTTTATTGTGAAAAACCCAACATCTGTCACCAACCTTTTCAAGACCTCACATCTAGCAATATTCTCAATATATGTGTATCATATATCATTGGAAAGGGGAAATTCTGTAGATTGTGAATAAAAACATAAATTGAAAATTTGAAGATTTGTACGTTTCCAGACCATCTTAAGACGAATATCTGACAGCAGATTGCCAATAGCAGTACTTGAACGAGAGATAGAAGGCAGAAGATGAAAGGGCAAACCATCAAAGGGATGTATGGGCGAGGTGCAAGCAAGTATGCAGAATCATAGTCTAGGGAAGAAAATAAGCAGACAGAAAACTTTGGATAAAGAAAAAAATATATATTAGTAGAAGTTCTTTTCCAAATGTATGTTTGAACTTTTTTTGTGTTCGTATTATAATTACACTGAACAACATGAATTTTGCTCCGACTTAAAGGAATGTGTCCCTTATGGTTTGATGTGCGCTGAATCCGAAAATGCATCTCTTTTCTTCGTATCACGTAAGGACTTTAAGCTACACTATGATTTCACTTTTCGATAAGCGCTCCCCCAGGAAACATCTGGCGCGGGTTGGGGATATAAACCAAAACAAAAGCTAATGCATTTTATGAGTTTATGACTTATTTCCGGTTTCTTAAGGTTTTTGACATGTTATTTTGTAGGCTAGTTTTAATAAATAAACAGATATTGTCCCTTCTATTAAGTAAATTTCATAACAGTTCAAATTGAGGTCTATGCAATGAACAAACAAGGGTGTGGTTTTCAGTACTTAAAGGAAAAGTTTACTAGTTTCAGTGAAGGCAAATTAAAAGTGGCCATTCTCATCGGTCCACAAATTCACAAAGTTATGGCTGATCCTTTGTTTGAGGAAAAACTTTCCGTTACAGGAAGAATGCCATGGTACGCTTTCCAAGACGTTTTCTCAAATTTCCTTGAAAATTCTAGGGCAGACAACTACATAGAACTTGTTGTGGAAACCATGTCAAGTGCATATGACAAAATGGAGTGTAATATGTCTCTCAAAATACACTTTTTACATTTTTATTTGGATTTCTTTCCTCCTAACTTTGGAGCGGTAAGCGACGAACATGGGCAAAGATTTCATCAAGAAATATCTGAAATGGAAAGGCGATATAAAGGAAGATCATCATCCAGCATGCTTGCAGACTACTGTTGGTTCCTTGTAAGACAGTCCCGGGTCTAGGTATAAACAGAAGTCATCCAGAAAATTATTTTAAATGTAAGTTCAAATTCCGAGATTTTTCTCATTATATGCATGAAATATTTTTTATTGTTATTGTGTTTTAAACTATGTAATACCATTACTGTATCTAGTGCACATTTTTCAAGTATTATGAGGAATTTTGAATCCATAGTATGTTGTAATTTTATCAGTAGCAGTGAAAAATAGAAACAAATAAATTTTGTCATAAAAAATTCAATTCATTTTCCGGGGCAATTTGGATTTTAAGTTCAGATTTAGGGCACACATATTAGTAATATTCACCTATTTTTATTTCGGAGGAAGACAAAAAGTTAAAATCTGTTGTTCATTGTTATTTGTCTTTGGTCGAAGAAAACCTTCACAGTGAGGAAACTCCTAATAAATAAACAAACAATAAATGAATAAATAAGATCAATTTGAAATAGAATTCGACTACTGATGAGATATCGACACTACACTGTTATATTCTTAGATAATATTCGTCTTTTAAAGAAATCAGCACCACTTTTTTTTTACGGCTAGGCGAAATTCATTTTAAAAAATGTCTACAGGGAACACTTCTTTTTTTCAACGCATTAGTAGGAAATCTGTCGTCACCTTGGCAGTACGTTGACACCACATATACCTTCTCTCTAAAAATACTCCGGTGTTAACAATGCAACAATACCGTGAGGGGCGGTTGGGTGGGTGGGTGGTCTCTTGGGCGGATGGTCGTAACAACGTATACACGATTAAAATAACTTTTTTAGTTTTTATTATTTTGTATTGTAGATAAAAAAAAAAGAGACGCCATAATTCTTAGTTCAAATGAACATGCCTGAATTTTAAATTTTCTTTCTCTAGCAGCATTCTAAGACTGTCGAACCTCTGGAGGACGGTTTTTCGGTGTGCAGAGACAATACACTAATAATTTGCCACCTACAACGGGGCCGACGCTGCTGAAGTATTCCTACAAGCATTGTGTATGTAGTTTATTGTTTAGGTCAAAGACAAGGACTTGTAGAGATGTCGTGAGTCACTGTTTGAGATATTATATTGACTGTTCGTTACATGTTTTGACCGATGGCCAATGTCAATCCTTATGTTTGCTCGCCCCCCCACCCCACGCTGTTCTGTAACTCTTTACCTGCAGGGAATGTAATAGTTAATACCCACTCCTGACCTTACTTGTAAGAACAAAAGATCTAACTGCTTCATACATAATGTGTGCTACATAAAAATTACGTACATTCTCACTAGTTCTGTCCATATTTAAGAGAGACAGGATTAACTCACGCAGCGCGATAAACAAAGAACAAGACAATGACAATAACATGGAGGAAATTTAGTAGATATAGGAAAATATAAATCAATAAAAAAGGTCACTAAGATGATGCATACTCTGCCATTATACATTTATTCTTTCGAAGGCTTATGTTGGGGTTTCGGTAACAAGCCCTTTGTTACAGTGATGGGCTGTTAGCCTTCGCCCAACCCCCAAGCTGGAGGACGACCCCTTATTGGCTGTCCGCGACTGCTTATTCAATATATTCACAGCTATTCTCCTTATCTGGAGGCCGTTTCTCTATCCTCGAACTTTGGAACTGGTTATGAGAATTGGTACTTGAAATATCACGAGCCTTTATAGAACAGGATGGGTAACATTAGTAGCAGCTATGAAACTTGAACTCTCACTTTAAGAGGGGAACAGAGGTTAAGGGTGTTTGAGAATAAGGTACTTAGGAAAATATTTGGAACTAAGAAGGATAAAGTTACAGGAGTATGGAGAAAGTTACACAACGCAGAACTGCACGCATTGTATTCTTCACCTGACATAATTAGGAACATTAAATCCAGACGTTTGAGATGGGCAGGGCATGTAATCCGTATGAGTGAATACAGAAATACATATAGTGTGTTAGTTGGGAGATCTGAGGGGAGGCTGAGACGTAGATAGGAGGATAATATTAAAATGGATTTGAGGGAGGTGGGATACGATGGTAGAGACTGGATTAATCTTGTTCAGGATAGGAACCGATGGGTGGCTTATGTGAGGGCGGCAATGAACCTCTGGGTTCTTTAAAAGCTATTTGAAATCATGTAAATGCCCTGGCACTCACTTCTGTTAGAGACAGAGCAGACCCCAGAGCCATAGTGCGGCTGGAAGGATTAGTTCAATGGAAAAATCGAACCCGCGACCTTCCGACTTGCAGCGTTATGCGCTCCCCAATCTTTAACCTATATTTAAGCGAGAGAGAGAGAGAGAGAAATCAATGAATAATTTCTTAAAATGTAAAGAAAAAATTCTGACCCTTGCAATGTAGACATACTGAACATTAGGCTAAGTTAGATCTTGTTAATATGAATGTTACCTTTAAGGGAAAGAAATTAGTAATATACGTTACAAGAGCGGTATGTTGACGTTTTCATGGTCGAGGAAAAGACTGAAAAAGCGAAACGTAGTTGAGCTTTTTTAATTTCCGAGAACATGAAAACAAACATACCGCTCGTGTATCGTACATTATTTTGTGCGAAGATCGTTTATTACATACCTGAAAGACGAATTTCTAATTAGTTGCAATGAAATCTCCATGTTGGTTTCTGTTTAATGACGACAACTTCGGAAACTAAAATATCTTTCTTCAACATTGTTGCTATAAAATGTTTTCTGTGTTTACTAAACTCCAGCAGGCCGTGATATACGTCTGTCTTTTTTTTCCCCCCCAGTCTATAAATGCGAACTTAAAACAAACGGTAAGGTTATGTAATTATTTATTTTTCATTTTATTATTTTAACAATATTATTTATATAACATATTGCAGTAATAACATCGGCATCTGGAATCTTGTTGATTTTTTCACGGCTTCCTTAATGTTACTTGTATCAGGAATGCAATAAGTTTCGTGGAGTAGTAGACTTTACTTAATTTTTGCAAATATTTAAAAACAATAATTAACATTGCAATTTAGGTGAAATTGCAGTGGTAAGTTTCCAATTAATAATTATTACTATGTTAAACGTCTCTAAAAATAATATGTTAAAAGCCTAAAGCAGTAAAATGAATGTCGCGCTTAAGCGGTAAGAAGAGGGAAATTGTTATGTGTGTTACGTTGGGAATACTGAATGTGGTATTTCATACTTACCGCGTATTGGTTCTGTGCGGAAAACAAGCAAATACGCACGATCTCGCACAAAATAGCTTTTCACCTCGCCATATTTGCTAAAGTCCTCGGAAAACAATATAATTTCGTATAGGCATTTATTTTGCAGCCCACCACTGGTTTAGATTATATGAGTGTGCCGCGGGATTTAAATTACAATTTTGGTTGAAAAAGGTTGGTCTAATCTTGAGACAATAGAGGGCTGTACAAGACAAAGATATAATATCTAAGGGTGCTATTCATAAACATTTCGCACCACGCGCTACGAGCGTACTAAGCTAGCCCCGGCTATCCACTGGTTTCTAGTACAGAATTCAAATCATATCTTATCGCTAACACTGGTTTATGAATACGAAAAACGCTGATCATCCACCGGAAGCCCGCGCTAAAAATGTCTATGAATACGGCCCTAATACTCCATTCTTCTCGTTACTATTTGTCTGGCTACATGGCCATATTATAGGCCTATTATCATTTTGCTACGTCAATGAATTTTATATACTATAATATTAATGAATGAAACGTACAAAGGAAAGGAAAACAAATGCCACGTGTCGTGTTCTTAGAAGTTCTTGAAAAGCAATAACGTAGAAGTGCCGGACCGTTGTGTAAAAGTTTATAGCATACCTACATCAATTGTGCCGCAATAGTGCCTTTACACTGCGACCTGTATTGATCCTGAAATGTCCACGTGTTCAAGTACAGTCTTTCAATTATGTAAACTCATTATATTATTTCTAATAAAAGTGAAAAGCGTTTATTCATATTCTTCGCAGTAGCTCAAACAATAGCAACTTCATTATTACATTACTCGCAATGAATTCAATGCGTTGGACATTTCAATGTTTGTGGGGAAATAACATAACGCTAAATCCAAAATCGAGGACAGAAAATTCCTTTCACGTAACGATTTTTTTTTTCTAATTGAACCGTGTATGCTTATGCATTTTCATTTTGTGACGGGAATAAAATAGCAGAGGCATTGAGTGACAGTAGCATTTCCATTTGTTTACTTGATACAAAATTAATGTGTTGTTTGAAACTGTTTCGTTACTGTTGCGTCATATTATCCAAAAGGCACTGGATGATGCATGTTAACAATAGAGGAGAGTCTACGGAAGGTTCAGTGGGTCTGGTAAGATTACTTCTTAAAAAGCTAATATGGTCGTCTTTTCAATGTTGCCAACTGTTACCAGTTAGCATTGTACTGAAATATAATAATAATAATAATAATAATAATAATAATAATAATAATAATAATAATAATAATAATTATTATTATTATTATTATATTATTAATATTATTATTTATTTATTATTGTTTGATGTAATGTTAAAGTGTCTTTTGTCTGACAACTTGATATTCATTTGTTTGACTGAACAGTTTATGGTTCGTGAGACCTAACCTAAAAATGTACTCGTATTCTATTTGAACACATGAAATGATTAGTACGAACTCAGAAAACTGAATACCGCTTGAAAAGCAGAACAAAGTCATTCGAAGGCTAATCTTCCGACGTTCATAAAGAAAAATCTCGCATAAACGAACCTACAATTACTTCTTACAAGGAAAAATACAACTTATTATCCATCGAGATGGTAGGTTTGATAACAGGACCACGAAGTACTCTGGCGTTAAAATATATCTGACCTCCAATTTTCTGATCGTGCAAGCGAACTTTCTAACCACGGGACCAAAGATATAACAAATTGACAAACATTGAAATAGTTCTGCTAGTTCCCAACATTATTGGGACGAGTAAAAAAGTATTTGAGAAAAATTTGACGTAAATTAAGCATAGGATGTAGGTGTAGTGACATCCATCACGACGACTAACACGATCTTTTATTCACTGACTGTATCCTTTACAGACCAGGACGAAATTCAAATACAAACTGCTGAGCCATTCATACCGGAACCCACACTTTCTGAAGTCGAAATTGCGGTAGAAAATCTGAAAAAGTACAAGTCTCCAGGTATTGATCTAATTCCAGCAGAATTAATACAAGAGGGTGGAAGGGCATTATCTAGCGAAATTTATAAACTTGTACTTGCAATTTGGGAAAAGGAAATTGTACCAGAACAATGGAAGGAGTCCATAATCGTACCCATTTTTATGAAGGGGGACAAGACTAACTGTAGTAACTTATGACGAATATCACTTTTGTTGACGTCGTACAAAATTCTGTCGAATATCCTTTTGAGAAGATTAACTCCATATGTAGATGAAATTATTAGGGATCATCAGTGTGGTTTTAGGCGTAATAGATCGACTATTGATCAGATTTTTTGTATTTGACATATAAGATTGGAGAAAAAATGGGAGTATAAGGGTACAGTACATCAGTTATTCATAGATTTCAAAAAGGCGTATGACTCAGTTAAGAGTGAAGTTTTATATAATATTCTTATTGAATTTGGTATTCCCAAGAAACTTATTCGATTAATTAAAATGTGTCTTAGTGAAACTTACAGCAGAGTCCGTATAGGCCAGTTTCTATCTGATGCTTTTCCAATTCACTGCGGGCTAAAGCAGGGAGATGCACTATCACCTTTACTTTTTAACTTCGCTCTAGAATATGTCATTAGGAAAGTTCAGAATAACAGAGAGGGTTTGGAGTTCAATGGGTTACATCAGCTTCTTGCCTATGCGGATGACGTGAATATGCTAGGAGAAAATCCACAAACGATTAGGGAAAACGCGGAAGTTCTAGTTGAAGCAAGTAAAGCGATAGGGTTGGAAGTAAATCCCGAAAAGACTAAGTATATGATTATGTCTCGTGACCAGAATATTGTACGAAATGGAACTATAAAAATTGGAGATTTATCTTTCGAAGAGGTGGAAAAATTCAAATATCTTGGAGCAACAGTAACAAACATAAATGACACTCGGGAGGAAATTAAAAGCAGAAGAAATATGGGAAATGCCTGTTATTATTCGGTTGAGAAGCTTTTGTCATCTAGTCTTCTGTCAAAAAATCTGAAAGTTAGAATTTATAAAACAGTATATTACCGGTTGTTCTGTACGGTTGTGAAACTTGGACATTCACTTTGAGAGAGGAACAGAGATTAAGGGTGTTTGAGAATAAGGTTCTTAGGAAAATATTTGGGGCTAAGAGGGATGAAGATACAGGAGAATGGAGAAAGTTACACAATGCAGAGCTGCACGCATTGTATTCTTCACCTGACATAATTAGGAACATAAAATCCCGACGTTTGAGATGGGCAGGACATGTAGCACGTATGGGCGAATCCAGAAATGCATATAGAGTATTAGTTGGGAGACCGGAGGAAAAAAGACCTTTGGGGAGGCCGAGACGTAGGCGGGAAGATAATATTAAAATGGATCTGAGGGAGGTGTGATACGATGGTAGAGACTGGATTAATCTTGCTCAGGATAGGGACCAATGGCGGGCTTATGTGAGGGCGGCAATGAACCTCCGGGTTCCTTAAAAGCCAGTAAGTAAGTAAGTGAGTATGTAAGTAAGTAAGTAAGTATCCTTTGCCACCCTCAACTACCCTCACATTCTACACACACATACATTTCATGGTTTTTATGTTTTTCTTGGAAAATGCCAGAAACGAGAATTGTACAAATAAATACGGTCAATCGATCTGTAGTTATTTCCTCAGAGCAGTGATATACACATAAAATCACCATGTCCAATCGAGATTGTGTAAACAGTCCTGAAATGTTTGTTATATACAGGCTGTCACTAAAACGCCGTCCATATTATTGAAATAGGCAACCCAAATCACGCCATCGGGGATGGGTAAACATGCTGGTTAACGAATTTTAATACCTAAAGGAAATAAACCTTAATTGAATATAACGTTGGTGGTCCACACCTGTGGAGTAACGGTCAGCGCGTCTGGCCGCGAAGTCAGGTGGCCCGGGTTCGAATCCCGGTCGAGGCAAGTTACCTGGTTGAGGATTTTTCCGGGGTTTTCCCTCAACCCAATACGAGCAAATGCTGGGTAACTTTCGGTGCTGGACCCCGGACTCATTTCGCCGGCATTATCACCTTCATTTCATTCAGACGCTAAATAACATAGATGTTGATACAGCGTCGTAAAATAACCCAATAAAATAAAATTAAATTTAAAAAATATAACTTTGATCACCCCTGACACTGTTTCAAAATGAATCCAAAATGACACGCGAGCCAAGCGAGATACTACAATATAACTTGGAAGAAATGGGCGGCGTTTCTGGGACATGCTGTATGTTGTAAATAGATGACGGTGAGGCAAGAGACGGAATATAACGCACGTTGTAGGAAAATGCGTAGGCTTATCATGCATATTTTGAAATGGAACTCGACGATCAATACAAACCTTGTGTCCTCCACACATGGCCTGGATAATATGCATAGAACAACTCCATCAGTAAGTCAAAGGTAAAATAAAAACAGGGTTTAATCCACAGTCGCATTTGTCGCATTCTGTTACTCGACTTTCAAAAATTGCAACAAACTTTGAATGGAACTCTGCAACAATGCGACAAGCACATTGGACAATGAAATGCTAATGGCATGGACAATGTTTTTTTTTTTATTTTAGTAGGTTATTTTACGACGCTTCATCAACATCTTTGGTTATTTAGCTTCTGAATGAGATGAAGGTGATGATGCCGGTGAAATGAGTCCGGGGTCCAGAACCGAAAGTTACCCAGCATTTGCTCATATTGGGTTGAGGGAAAACCCCGGAAAAAGCCTCAACCAGGTAACTTGCCCCGACCGGGAATCGAACCCGGGCCACCTGGTTTCGCAGCCAGACGCGCTGACCGTTACTCCACAGGTGTGGACTATAACAATTTTCAGAAGGTAGTGAGCAATAGATGTTCAGTAATTGATTTCAAAGAGTTGGTGCAATGCATGTAGAGTAAATTTGCATAACTCCGTGATACTCCTAATTCCGTGATACTTTTTAAAAATTGAATGTCAGTTAAAGCTTTGCTGTTCGACCATAGCGCCAGACATCTTCCTCGAAAGAGTGCATTTTTTACCTACTTTAGAGACATCGGTAAACTTCCTAGCAAGATATCCAATCCCGTGACATTCAGTGAAAAAAAAACGTATCACGGAATTAGGGGTAACACGGAATTAGGCACCTTTACCCTAAGTTAAGTGAACAATTTCTTCTAACTGATTTATATAATTCCATCGCATACTGTAAATTGTGAGCGAGGTTTTAGTTGCATGATTCTTGTAAAAACTGAAATTAGAAACCGCCTTTCAGTAAAAGGAGTTAGCACTGTACTAACAATAAATTTTGAAGGGTCTACTAGTAAAGAATTTCAATGTTTAGAGTGCACATAAAATAACGTATTTTAATGTGATGTAAATTCAGCAGTAATTGATTCTACACATACCTATGTGTAATGATTTATTTACATAGGCTAAGTATATCTAGACTGTGGTAAGATGGATTGAAAATAATAAAACTTCAGGAAACAAATTACAAAACTTTTTGTTTCTGCATTTTTTATTAATTTTATTTTTCTGAACAATTATTTATAATATTGCACAAGCTTTTCGCAATTTGCTCAAAAATATAATTTTTCATTTGTGCATTTTTGCGAAAATTATTTATTTTCTAGCTTAAACCATGAAAAAAACTATTATCTTTTGCAACATCAGTGACATGACGAGAACAATCGGACCACGAAAATGACTACTAATTTTGCTCTTGCGACGTGAAGAAGTGCAACACATTATTCCAATTCCTTTGGAAGAATGTTGAACCGAATGTGATGCTGAAAGTAGTGAAAGTGGAAAGAGTGGCAGCTACTTTCGACTAGAGGCCTCTGCTACGAAATCTCAGCTTTTTAATCAGTGTAAGTTTAATTACTTGGCAAGACATCTAGCTCTTCCTAAAGATTCTGCAGAGAATTTAGGTTCCAGACTTAGAGAAAAAATCTACTCTGCGAAAATATATCGTACCTTACTTACTTACTGGCTTTTAAGGAACCCGCAGGTTCATTGCCGCCCTCACGTAAGCCCGCCATTGGTCCCTATCCTGAGCAAGATTAATCCATTCTCTATCATCATATCCCACCTCCCTCAAATTCATTTTAATATTATCCTCCCATCTACGTCTCGGCCTCACTAAAGGTCTTTTTCCCTCCGGCCTCCCAACTAACACTCTATATGCATTTCTGGATTCGCCCATAAGTGCTACATGCCCTGCCCATCTCAAACGTCTGGATTTAATGTTCCTAATTATGTCAGGTGAAAAATACAATGCGTGCAGTTCTGTGTTGTGTAACTTTCTCCATTCTCCTGTAACTTCATCCCTCTTAGCCCCAAATATTTTCCTAAGCACCTTATTCTCAAACACCCTTAACCTATGTTTCTCTCTCAAAGTGAGAGTCCAAGTTTCACAACCATAAAGAACAACCGGTAATATAACTGTTTTATAAATTCTAACTTTCAGATTTTTTGACAGCAGACTGGATGATAGAAGCTTCTCAACCGAATAATAACAGGCGTTTCCCATATTTATTCTGTGCTTAATTTCCTCCCGAGTATCATTTATATTTGTTACTGTTGCTCCAAGATATTTGAACTTCTCCACCTCTTCAAAGATAAATTTCCAATTTTTATATTTCCATTTCGTACAATATTCTCGTCACGAGACATAATTAAAATATATCATACCACTCGCACAAAAACCGAGAAAAGGAATTGATTTCCTATTTTTCTCAGGAAGATCTTCTCATATATTGAAACGAACTCAGAGAGCTTTCATGTAAGTACGTCACTGATTTTTGCGCCGACGAAGGTGGAAAGGAAAATAAAAATTTCTCCGGATTGACAAAGAATCGAACCCGAGACGTTCGTGACAGCAGAAGGTGGAGGGGCATTGCATGAGTCAGGTGGGAGGACTGTGCGAATCTGCCTAGGATCGAACGCTCATGCCAGGCACGCCGAGCGTGGGCGGGGGTAGGCCCCGCCAACCGGCTTGTCATGTCCCGCTGAAAGATTAATGAAAACTTCGAAGGCTCCTTGCATCCTTCGGGACTCTTAACCGGCTCCGTCTGTACTCGCGGACGCCATATTGGGTCCCTCAGCCCATGTAAAAGAGTATAAAAAACAGTATCACCAAGATGACACATTCTTTCTGATTATAGTATTATCTTGTGCAATCCGAAGCAATTTAGTTTCTCTTTATTATCAGAACTAAAAAGAAAAACTAGAAAAGAAACTCAAATGAAATTATATAAAGTTATGGCCGTACTCACTCTTATATATGGCTCTGAATCATGGACAATAACAAAAAAAAGAAGAATCACGTATACAATCAGCAGAGATGAAATTTATGAGATACGTAAGAAGATGCGCTAAAGCCGATAAAATAAAAAATGAAACAATAAGATCAGACCTCAATATTTCCTCAGTACACGACATGGTAGAAGAAAATAAAACAAAATGGAAAGATCATGTTGACAGAATGGCAGAGAATAGGTTACCAAAGAAGATAATGAATTATCGCCCGATCGGGAAAAGGGATCTGGGTAGACCTCGCAAGAGGTGGCTGGACGATAGAGACCGGAACAGGTGATATCACCTAATCCTTGAAGGAAGAAGAAGAAGAAGAAGAAGAAGAAGAAGAACTATTTCATTCTCTCTTTCTTACCTTGCTTAACTTTCCCTCTTATCCGACTTACACACCATGGCGGGTATGGGAAGGAGATTAATTTGACCGTGCACTAGACATTTCACAAATGCGGTCCTTCCTGGTCATGGGGTCCGCATGACGCAGGGTCACTGCTGAGACGTCACAGGACAATCACAAGACAGCGGCGTCCACACCTGTGGAGTAACGGCTAGCGCGTCTGGCCGCGAAACCAGGTGCCCCGGGCTCGATTCCCGGTCGGGGCAAGTTACCTGGTTGAAGTTTTTTCCGGGGTTTTCCCTCAACCCAATATGAGCAAATGCTGGGTAACTTTTGGTGCTGGACCCCTGACGCATTTCACCGTCATTATCACCTTCATATCATTCAGACGCTAAATAACCTGAGATGTTGATACAGCGTCGTAAAATAATCTACTAAAAAAAAGACAGCTGACAAACACGTCTCGTTTACGGAAGACAAATTTCTTTCATTATCCACGCCGAGAATCGAATTTCGGACAAAAGTGATAAATTACTTTGAAGTGACAATGCTAATTTTACTTTAATATAGCCTTGGGCACTATTAACTCGATTGAGTCACTGTAGACCACCCCTCAACTCCCCGTTCCAACTTCCCCGGTTGAGACAGTAATGTTTTGGTGCGGTACGAGCAAACAGGAAGATCAGTGATGGATTGTATCAGGCGAGGATCATAGTTTTTACGAACTTTTGGCTGACAATGGTCGCTTAAAATCAATCACCGACGCACAGAGCATTACTCTGCATTTGTTTATAAGGCGGTATAAGCGAAAAGGAAGTTATATATAGTGGCCTAAATAATTCCGGACGTTAAAAATGCGAAATAGACTACGAGTTTTATGTAAAGAAAAACTAATTTTAGTTGGACTATAAATTATATTATTGAATTTATGACGATTTTATTTAACTCGAACGTTCGAATTATTGTCCATATTCCCGTTCATCATTCAATAAACTATAGAGTAGAATACATACTGACAACGCTAGTCATATATCGATGGCCCAGTTCAAAAGAGAAACAACTCGAAATTTAAAGTTTTGAGAAACGTGAATTTTAAAGCTTCATGTTCATATGAAAAATCAAATTAACACACACAAATTTGAAACTTACAGTATGTATAAAACATCATTAACAGAATTTGAAGTAATTTCAATGATCCTTTGATTTTTCAGTGTAAGGAAGTTTTAAAATGCAGGCTTCTCAAAACTTTAAATTTTGAGTTGTTTCCCTTTGGAACTGTGCCGTCAATATTACAGTTGACAATTAGGCCTACAAATTATTCTTCTGGTCTATATAACTGTTCTAGTCTTAGAATATGCTTCCGCGAAAGGTCATTGGTATTCAAAGCGAATGCAATACATCGTTTTCCCAAAATGTATTTTAAAAAAAGATACATTTCTGAATAACACAGGTTCAAATTGCAAACATATAATAATAATAATAATAATAATAATAATAATAATAATAATAATAATAATAATAAAATAATAATAATAATAATAATAATAATAATAATGTAGTGACGGCGGGCAGCGAACCCGGATTTTTTTTCTGCGAGCTAACATGCTAACCATTTAGCTATCAAGGAAATACGGAATGTATGCGTATAACGTTGTGGTTGGTTTCCATACGACAACTAGACATAAAAACTGCGTTATTAACATAGGGATTTACAGGTATTTCAAACTACTATTAGAGGGAAAACATTTGAAGAGTTCGCGGGAAAAACGATGAATGTCACATTTCTGTTAAGGATTATATAATGATCTAATTGAGTCTATAACTGCAAGATGTAGTGCTGTTTCTATAGAAAACAAAGGAAAGGATTACTGTATTCGTGGTGATATTCTCCTTTTTACCATTTTTCATAAGAACAACATTAAATTTCGTAGTGATCCATTGAACCTTAAGAAAACTGTGACATTCATCGTTTTTCCCGCGAACTCTTAATTTCTTTACATTGATAACATAAGAATATTGCAGCCTGCTTTCAAGAAGCGCTAAATCAGGCAAGACAGTAGGCCTCTAAATATTCTGTGCTTATTTGTGTGCAGATCATATTCGTTCAAAAGAACATTTTGTTGTTATAAGCTTCTTCTTCTTCCTCTCATTCTCTTCTTCAGTTTGATCTTAAATTGTTTGAAAGATTTGAAGAGTTCGCGGGAAAAGCGATGAATGTCACAGTTTTGTTAAGGTTGATGTCATTATCTAATTCAATGGATCGCTGCGAAATTTTAATGTTGTTCTTATGAAAAATGGCAAAAAGGAAAATTATCACCACGAATACAGTAATCCTTTCCTTTATTTTCTATAGAAACAGCACTACATCTTGCAGTTATAGACTCAATTAGATCATTAGTATGTAATCCTTAACAGAAATGTGACATCATAGTTTTTCCCGCGAACTCTTCATTTGGGTATGTTATAATTGGTATATTGGGCTTCTCAACTAAGAAGATTAGAGGCAAGTACAAACTTTCATAACGTGACTGACTTCACTCCCCTCAAATTCTCAGGATCCAAAGAGAGGTTCCCGAGGTATTTATAGCATTCAATTCGGGACATTCTTACATCGCACACACATGACATCATCAGTGATATCCATCACTCTTGTCTGTCTCTTCAGGCGACAGTCACCTGTCAGTTCACCTGTCACTATATTTAAACTCCTGTGAAGGGATTTACTTAAGTCAGGGGGGTGAACTCACGATGAGAAATTTAACCTGACTCTTAGCGGGTACTTCACCCGAAGTTCTTCTGAATTTCTTAAGAAGATCCTTCAGTGCTCCGAATCTAGAAGTTGAGGGAAGTCTAATAAAAGGCTTCAGTTCAGCAGGGATGAATGACTTCCTCACTTAGCCAAAGCATCAATCTCCTTATCTTCTGGAACGCCAGTGTCCAACCAGCTGGACACAAGACGGATTTCATTTTTTCTTTATACTTTTTCATATACAAATGAAGGTTTTTTTTTTTGAAAAACAATAATAGTAAAAAAAAAAAAAAACTTTCTGGCATGTGTGTTGTTGACTGACACTTTAAGTATAACATTCATCATGTCATTTCTTAAGGTGTTGTAGAAACTTGGGAAAACTAAAGTATACATTTATAACTTAAATTTCCTCATAGAAATACATGTCTAAATTTAGGTAACTGTGGACTATGGTTGTTTAAAAAAAAATACTCTGTTGTGGCTGAAGTGTGCCTCTGCTTTAATCTTCTGTTTATTATATCCTGTTTCTTCTCCTTTCGTTGCTTACATTTCTTCCATGGGGTTACTTCTGCAATTAAAGATGACTCCATAACTAATACAATAATTCACATGCACTGCTTGGCTGAGAATGGGTCAACGAGAAGAGCAGACATTATAGCCATCGATCGCCGGAATCAAAGAAGCCTCATTCTTGACCCCACTGTCCGTTTTGAGAAAGATGATCAACAGGCCAATAACGTTAACGATGAAAAGAAGTCCATTTACAACCATGGATTCCTTACTTCAGTGAGATATACAAAATGAATATTAATACATGGGAAATGAAAAGACTTCTTTTTGGCGCTATGGGAACCATTCTCCTTTCTCTTAAATTTTCTAATGAGGATATTAACAAAATTTGTTTAATGGTATTGAGAGATTCATTATCCATTTTAACAATCACTTGTATAATACTACGTAATATTTTTTTTTACTTCATTTCATTACTCTTCAATGTACTTTCATCTCATGTTTCTCCGAAATCAAATTGTACTTCATTTTTAAATTTATCATTGTTCCGTATTCTCTCCGCAATCAAATTATATTTTTCATTTAACCTCTGCTTTGTATTCTGATCCTAGTGGTCAGCCGTAGATGTCGGCCAGATGTCCCAAATTGTGGAATTTGTTGTTGTCTGAGGTGCCTTTTGTCGCATACATAAGAAGCAGTACTGCCAATCTACTAGACTACAGTTTAAAATATTTGTAAATGCTATCATCGCCTTGGACTGTGATTGTTTTATGAAAAACCACAGAAAATTTCCACTCCTATAACATAGGCATATTACGGTGTTTCCCCCCCCCCCACTAAGAACTAATTGAGTAGATGGCCGCTACAATACGCTCACCACATGCTTAATATCTCAAATTTGCATTTTTCGGACTACATTAAAAAAAAACCTCCAAATGAATTTGGTATTGCATATTAGAAACATTTATTGAGAAGTCGGCCTGGTTGGCGCAGTTGGTATAGCGCTGGCCTTCTATGCCCGAGATTGCGGGTTCGATCCCGAGCCAGGTCGATGACATTTAAGTGTGCTTAAATGCGAAGGCTCATGTCAGTAAATGTACTGGTATGTAAAAGAACTCCTGCGGGACAAAATTCCGGCAATGCTGATATAACCTCGGCAGTTGCGAGCGTCGTTAAATGAAACATTTTCTACGGGACACAGTATACTGTATCATGGAAAAATGAATATATTATAACACTTTTACAATAATTTCAATTAGCAATAAGATATTATCACTCTTGCACACAGAAGTGGAAATGACCGGATTTGGATGGATTGGTAATTGCAATACATACTACACAATGTTGGAAATGTCCATTCTTGATACAAAAAGACAATGAAAATATTGGAATTAGTAATATATGGCATTATCATACTGTTTCCCATAGAAATGACCGAGTTGGAATAAAAACAGTAACATATTCAGAAAGATGTCTCTCTAAACATACCGAAAACGTAAAAAAAAAACTCATTTTATATTTTCGGTGGAAATGATCGGTTTTGTTCGCAAAATCCACAATTATTTTTCTGAGTGATTCCATTTCTGTCACATTCAATAAAGGCCTACGTTTAATTTGGCAGCACCATACGTTAAGATTACGGAAATTACACTGTCATATATACGTGACCTAGAATCTGTTGTTAAACATCGGTTGGACCATATAAGCCTATTATAATTTAAACAGCCGGATATTCTTGATGTTTTAATAGCTTGTTGTCTTCCTTCACTTATTAAATCTTTGTTACCGGTACCAGTTACCTGGACACCCAAGTAGTTCAAGCAGTTTACCTGCTCCATAATTTTATCATAAATTTGTAATTTACAGCGACATGGTGCCTTTGAAATTGTTAAGCATTTTGCTTTCTTTGTTGATATTTTAAGTCCATTGAAAATAAAGAAGGTAAACTTGTGAATTCTAAATGAGGCAATAGAGCAAGTGGACAGCTTCAAATACTTGGAGTATACTATAAGCAGTAACATGAGCTGCTGTCAGGAAGTCAAAAGGAGGATAGCAATGGCCAAGAAAGCTTTAAATAGAAAAAGGAACATCTTCTGCGGACCTCTGGAAAAAGTACTAAGGAAAAGACTAGTGAAGTGTTATGTATGGAGTGTGGCATTGTAAGGGGCAAAAACATGGACATTACGACAAAGTGAAGAGAAGGGAGTAGAAGAGTTTGAAATATGGATATGGAGAAGAATGGAACGTGTGAAGTGGACAGACAGAATAAGAAATGAAGTTGTGTTGAAAAGAATGGGTGAAGAAAGAATGTTGCTGAAACTGATCAGGAAGAGGAAAAGAAATTGGTTGAGTCACTGGCTGAGAAGAAACTGCATACTGAAAGATGCACTGGAAGAAACAGTGAACGGAAGAAGAGTTCGGGGCAGAAGATCAGATAATACACAACATTACGATATATGGATCATATGAGGAGACAAAGAGGAAGGTACAAAGTAGGAAAGACTGGAAAAAGCTGTGTTTGCAGTGAAAGACCTGCCCTTGGGCAAAACAATGAATGAATTAATTAAAACATAATCAGGTGAACTGAAATAAAAGTCTTTGTAAAAGATCTGCTGTTGCTAGAAAGTCAAAAGAAGGATAGCAATGACAAAGGAAGCTTTTAATAGAGAAAGGAGCATCTTCTGCGGACATCTGGAAAAAGGATTAAGGAAGAGACTAGTGCAGTGATTTGTGTGGTGTGTGTCATTGTATGAGGCGGAGACATGAACATTACGACGAAGTGAAAAGAAGCAAATAGAAGCATTTCAAATGTGGATATGGAGAAGAATGGAACGTGTGAAATGGACAAACAGAATAAGAAATGAAGTTGGAAAGAGTGGGTGAAGACAGAATGATGCTGAAACTTATCAGAAAGAGAAAAAGGATTTGGTTTGGTCACTGCTAGAGAAGAAACTGCCTACTGTAGGATGCACTGGAAGAAATAGTGAACGGAAGATGATTCGGAGCAGAAGAAGATATCAGATGATAGACGACAATAAAATACAAGGATCATACGCGGAGACAAAGAGGGCAGAAAATAGAAAAGATTGGAGAATGCTGGGCATTCCAGTGACTGACCTGCCTTCGGGCAGAAAACTATGAATTAATTAATGAATGTAAAAAAATCTGCTATGAGAGAACAATATCATTAGCATAACAAACTATTATTGTTATTATTATTAATCATTAGTATCGCCATTAGTAACTTGGAACTAATTCAACATAATGGTATAATGAAAACGTTCTCTGACAGTAAAACGGACATGAAATCAGTTCAGAAAATATTCTGAAATGGGGAGAAGTGTGCAAACACTGAGCTGGTATAAGGAAATTTATGGAGAGCTTTCGTCCATGTACTCGTGTTTCTAATTATCTCACGCAAAAAAGGGGGTGAAATTTTCCGGGTTTTTCATGCACACCTATCCTCTTCCTCCCTCTCTCGCTCTCTCCCCTTCTGTTTGTGTAGCTATAGAGCACGTCTAATGAGCATTTTCTTCCGTGGGAGGAAAAGGGGATGAGGTGCTATGAGGTGACGGCAACTTGACTGAATTATATCAGCCAGATGGTGCAATTCTGAAGCAGAATACCTTCTCAAGCCAGGGCGGTTACCAGGCGTTGATATTCCTGACACACTTTTTCAACCGGCTGCCTCGGAAACCAAACATTAAATAACTGTGGCTGCCCCTTAGTAACTAAACAAGGCATTTCCACTTCTGTACAGTCTATTTTCGAGGTAGCAAAACTTTTTTTCTCCTTCCTTACACCTTTTTGTATAGGCCTATATTTTGAGATAAAAATACGCTAGAGTAGCCCAGGTAGTTAACTGACGGCGTTGCGTCAAAGGGCGAGACATCGACCATCGACCCCAAGCAGGAGCTGATAATTATGGCACACGAACCTTACGAACGTGCTAAAAGGTTTTTTTGGAGTAATAATATGATCTCCACTGCAATGTCGTTTATTCATAGATAGATGGGCTATTCCATCTCAAATCGACCGAAATATAGAGAAAATTGACCTTGTAATTTTTAAATACAATGAAACTTTTTCTGTCCGTTGACAACTGCGATGCAATGCTTTGTGCAAAATTTGAGGCATCAGAACTTCATAATGTTTAAATTAAAAATATTTAAATTTATCGTATTTTCATAAAATTAGAAACTAAACTGTTGTGGCACCGAAACCCTTTCACCCAATGATTAAAATCATGGTTTATTTTGATGCTGAGAAATTAAAGTTTATATTGACATGTAAACAGTTTTTTCTTACTTTTTATTGAAATGGAGAAATTTAGATTTTTCTTCATTAAGACGCCTTTGCCCACGAAAATTTTTTTTTTTAATATATGGTTAGATTCTGCATTGAAAGTACAAATAAACACATATTTTTTACTGGTGCACCGTTGATAAGAAAGTATTGAAAATATCAAATAAAGAAAATAAATAGCACGCGCGTGAACTAACCAGCTGACTGTAGGTAGTCGAGACAAGCAAGGCCATGAGACAAACACGTAATGTGTCGTCTAGCAGTCATGGCTGGGCTAGCTTTATCACAAGTTTTCATAAACACAGGAGTAAAATGACGCCCAACGCTCGCTTATCTACAGCTCTCGGCCAGTGCGTGCGGTACTGCGCCGTTCAAGTCTAGGCGTGTGAAAATAATTTATTTAATACCCTCGAAACTTATTGCCATACCACTAAGCAAACAATGTCGAATCCCTCTTAATAAAGCAAGGTTTTTTCTCAATATTTTTTACATTTTTACAAATTGGCAAAAAGCCTAAAAGTAAGTAAAATCAGATTATCTGTCTCTCTGTATACAATAAAAATAAGGATTACTTCTTAACATAACCTACCAAATGTCAGTTTCAAAATGAGCTCCGTTCATTGTTCTGCAGTAAATGGTTCCAGAGTTCTGAGCGCTGAAAGAGGCTTGTTTTTATAAAATACGCTAAATTTCTCGCTCAACAATACGAAAACCGTTTGACTTTCGATAATATATTTTTGAAAATGCACTGTCCTCAGCACCTTGTATAAATAGGGAAAAAATTAGAGTATTAAAAAAAATGCGAGGTTTTTTACTGATCGATTTCATATGGAATAGCCCAGATGTATCGTCCTTTAAAAACCGGCTTGGTTTATGTTCCTTGCAGCCTAATTTTAAGAATTAAATGAGGAATTCTCCGTCAATACTCTGTACATGCTGGATCCATATATTTCATCTTGGCCACATACTGGGATTTTGTAAGGAGGAGGAGTTAATGCGTAACAGACACCATCGAGCCCTTCAGCAATTGCCAACCTGCTGAGAAACAGAGGATGGGAAGTACATGAGGAGATTCATTATGTTTCTGAAAGGAACTCTCATAGAAGGGGGGATATAATCCCCATCAATAGAAGAGCTCAGAAAGCGATGGTCTTAGACCCTACGATATGCTTTGAGCGAGACACGAATCAGACACATCTCAGTAATGACAAGCGAGCAAATAGTACATTGCCTTCCATTTCTCAGTGAAAAATATGGCATCCCACTTTACAATTGGGGTGTTACAGGCTTACTATTTGGAGCAAGGGAATGTCCACCGAAATTCGCATGTAATACTTTTGAATCTTTTAACGTTTCATTTTATGAGATTCAAAGGACTGTGGTGGATATTCTGCGGACCTCTCTTAAAATTCTACACTATTATTTATATGTAGGCTCTAAATACATGACCACACCTGTGGAGTAACGGCTAGCGCGTCTGGCCGCGAAACCAGGTGGCCCGGGTTCGATTCCTGGTCGGGGCAAGTTATCTATTTGAGGTTTTTTCCGGGGTTTTCCCTCAATCCAATACGAGCAAATGCTTGGTAACTTTCGGTGCTGGATCCCGGACTCATTTCGCCGGCATTATGATCTTCATTTCATTCACACGCTAAATAACCTAGATGTTGATACAGCGTCGTAAAATAACCCGATAAAGTTATTATTATTATTATTATTATTATTATTATTATTATTATTATTATTATTATTATTATTATTATTATTATTATTGTAAATTAATTATATTAAACAGTTAATTGTTTATTCCGTATTATTATTGTAGGGTAAACTAGGGTCTGTTGGACAGTCGGGCATGTTGGACACTCTGTACTTTAACGTGTTACCACGCCACTTATGGGCACCACATACTGCTAGAAGTCAATGACGGAAGTAGCCCCACTCGTGGCTACTTCCGTCATTGACTTCTAGCAGAATGTGGTGCCCACAAGTGGCGTGGTAACACGTTAAAGTACAGAGTGTCCAACATGCCCGACTGTCCAACAGATCCTAGTTTACCCTATCACTTGTCCTGGGCTATCATTGGCCCATGGCTGTTGACCAGCACATTAATATTATAATAAATAAAATAAATAAAAACAAAATTATTGAAACCATACAATGTCTAGTTGTTCCTGTATTCGCATGAAGATAACTTTGCACAGAATTCATAATGATTGCGGAAATATATGCGACTTATTAAAGGGTAGCAGTTCATATTCTGGATATTATTTGAGCTACAGAAAATGTAAGCTTCGCTTTAGCTGCTGCATACTGTGGGGTCGGAAAAACTTAACTGCTGTACTAAATGATTATATATGCATGAAACTGACGGACTTACGGGAAATTATTATTGATTGTGGAAAGAATATTAACTTACATAACTTTCTTGTTTCTAGATTGATTGTACTCGTATATTATGAGCTTCCAGCAAGGCAAGGGAGCGAGTACCAAACGGTGGACACCGCGTAAGCTATGTTAATTACTGGACAAGTCTTGCAGTTATTTAAAAATGTAAAAAGTGGTTCATGATTACGTACTACCGTTGTTTTCTCCCAGGGCCCCCGTATGCATAAACCAGTTCAGTAATGACCGGTTGCAATCTGGATGGGTTATCACTGCAGATCACAGTTCGATTGCTTCAGACATACTGCCAACTGGATCAATTAGATAAACACAACTCCGTGTGTGCTTTCACCAAGTCATACCTTACTAGTTACACAGTTTTCTACTTAAATACAATAATTTACAAGCCGTCTAATGACAGTTGCTTGTATTTCTGCGATGTATCACCGTACACAACTCTTAACACCTACTTTACAAGTTCACCATTTTGAAACAGACGTTAACTATCAGTTTTTCGTGTACAAACTGTGAGTGGTCGTCCTCGTAGTGTAGGAGTTAACATATCTAGCACTAGATCTGAAGTTCACGGGTTCGAACGCGAACGAGGGGTGGAATTTCAAGGAGGGTATGTAAAATATTCATTAAATAAAAAGAAAATTAAAAATTGTGACTTTTGGGGAAAATTGCAAGTAAGGCAACTTATAGGATTTTTCCGGGGTTTTCCCTCAACCAAATATGAGCAAATGCTGGGTAACTTTCATTTCACCGGCATTATCACCTTCATCTCATTCAGACGCTAAATAACCGAAGATGTTGATAAAGCGTCATAAAATAACCTACTAAAAAAACTAGTCTAAATAAGCTATCGAAGTTAATTGTTATAAATTGCGAAATGAATACTATGAACGAAAGAGCACATAATAATAATAATAATAATAATAATAATAATAATAATAATAATAAAGTAGGTATCAATTTTTGTACGATGTGTGATTACCTTGGAAAACAAGAGACGAAAGAAAACTAGAATCAAACTTTGTAAGCCTGGGACTAAATTCCACCTTTTACAGAGTGCAGCATTTAACATTTCTTATTTTCAAAATCTCGCAACATATTTATCGTACAAAGAAATCAACAACAGTGAACAATTGAAGCTAAAAAAATAGTCCAAAAAATTTAAATTTGAGATATTAAGCATTTGGTGAGCGTATTGTAGCGGCCATCTACTCAATTAGTTGTTACTGGAAAAAAAAAACACCATAATCCTATGTTATAACAACAATAATCCGTGGCGCTACAGCCCGCGAAGAGCCTAGACCGACCAGCCGGCTGCTGGCCTCACGCCCACATGCCAAAGCAGAGGTGGACGATCATCCAACCAGAATGGATGTATCGTGTGGTTAGCACGATGATCCCCCCAGCCATTATAGGTGGTATTCGCAACCGGATTTCGCTACATATCGTAGCTCCCCAAATACATCACGATGCTGGGTGGGCACCGGTCCCATACGCTGGCCGAAATTTCATGAGAAAATTTCTTCCCCATGAGGACTCGAACCAGCGCGCATTCCGTAACGCGAGTCCTAGGCGGGATGCCTTAGACCGCGACGCCACGGCGCGGGACAATCCTATGTTATAGGAGTGGAAATTTTCAGTGGTTTTCGTAAAACGACCGTAGTACAAAAACTTTTTTTGTCAACAGCCATAGTCCATGACGATGGTGGCATTTACAAATATCCCATTCATATTATCTTGAAACATTTATCCGCACAATTTTAAACTGTAGTAGATTGGCAGTACTGCTTCTTATGTACGCGGCAAAAGTAATCTCAGACAAAAATACTTCGGCACGTGAATTGTTGTATTTAGGTGCAGAAGTAACCCCATGGAAGAAATGTAGGCAACGAAAGGAGAAGAAACAGGATATAATAAAGAAAAAGAAGATTAAAGAAGATGCACACTTCAGCCACAACAGTGAATTTTTTCTTAAAACAATCACTGTCCACAGTTACCTGCATTTACACATGTATTTCTATGCGGAAATTTAAGTTATAAAATGCACTTCAGTTCCCCCAAGTTTCTACAACACCTTAAGAAATGGCATGATGAATTTCATACTTGAAGTGTCAACAACAACCATGCCAGATAGTTTTTTGTTTCTCCTGAAAATTAATGTTTTTGGACTATGGTTCGTTTTTTTTAAATTAGGCATGTTAGAGTCTTGGATATGTAATATTGTCCACACCTGTGGAGTAACGGTCAGCGCATCTGGCCGTGAAACCAGGTGGCCCGGGTTCGAATCCCGGTCGGAACAAGTTAGCAGGTTGAGGTTTCTTCCGTCGTTTTCCCTCAACCCAATATGAGCAAATGCTGGGTAACTTTCGGTGCTGGACCCCGGAACTCATTTCACCGGCATTATCACCTTCACTTCATTCAGACGCTAAATAACCTGAGATGTTGATACAGCGTCGTAAAATAACCCACTAAAATATATATATATATATATATATATATATATAATATTGATCTCATTTCCTGATTATAGTGTCATTGATATGCTCTCCATTAAAGTCAAGGCATTGCTGCAACCTTCCTCGTACATTGACCATTATGCTTTGTAATATATCTGACGTAACATCAGCAATTTCCTGACGAATTAAGGTCGGGGGATCTGGAGGGCCATAAATGTCATTAGAGAAAATTCGCCCCAACAAAACAGCCCTTTTTTTCTCACGAACACGGCCATAATATGGGAATGATATATCGTACAGCGTTCATTTAGGTGTCATTCGATTCACAATTACAAGTTCTGCTAATAAAGTGTAGAGAAGTCCGAACGAAAAAAAAAAAAAAAAAAAAGAAATATTTGTGCTCAAGACCTAGTTTCAGTGGAATGTTGAAACAAATGCTTATATAATATAGCTATCTTACTACTTCAGCCAATATAAAGCTTCTAAATAATGAATCAAATCTTATAAAAGACGAACACTGTAGTTTCATTCTATCTTAGCGAACCTCTCAGACGTATCCTACGTGGAAATATGCGGCTGTGTCGACGTACACAGTTCTGACTTTTTTTTTTCGGTAACAAAGCTCAGTTTCACTTGAGTGGCTATGTGAACGCCCCGAATAGCCTTCTCGGTACTGGGATATACAAAATTCGCATTTTTATCATGAAGGCGCACCACATAATAATGTACAGTATGGCATGCGGTTAGTACGAGAAGAATAGCTGGATCCATATTATTTTTACGAAATAATTCGGAGTGGATGCCACAGACAGGTTCCTCCGTTCTCCATCTTCCCTAACAATGAAACTGACATGCAGCTCCGAAACGTTGGGTCTCTCTTCTTCTAGGACACGGTGCAAATACCCATAAATCTACCACCGCAACCACTATTTGCGAAATAGAGATAAATCTGATTATACACTGTGTCCACAAATCACTGGATTATTGGATTTTATAATACTAAAGAAGCTTTTAATACAAAAAGAAGCATCTTCTGCGGACTTCTGGCGGAAGAACTAAGGAAGAGACTGGTGAAGTGCTTTGTGTGGAGTGTAGCATTGTATGAGGCAGAAAAATGGACATTACGACAAGTGAAGAGAAGCGAATAGAAGCATTTGAAATGTGGACATGGAGAAGGATGGAGCGTGTGAAATGGACAGACAGAGTAAGAAACGAAGCTGTGTTGGAAAGAGTGGATGAAGAAAGAATGATGCTGAGACTGATCAGAAAGAGGAAAAAGGAATTTGCTGGGTCACTGTATGCTGAAGGATGCACTAGAAGGAAAGGTGAACGGAAGAAGAGTTCGTAGCAGAAGAAGATATCGGATGATAGACGACATTAAGATATATGGATCATATGAGGAGACAAAGAGGAAGGCAGAAAACAGGAAAGACTGGAGAATGCTGGGTTTGCAGTGAAAGACCTGCCCTTAGGCAGAACACTATGAATGAATGAATGAATGAATAATACTAAAAATAATACAGAAAAAAATACATGATATTACCATGACTGTTACACTTTTACATCATACCGGTACTACTTTTCACCAATAAAACGGTACGAAAGGACGTGTTTCAATCAATCATGGCTGATATCACTACAATTTTCGACGTTTATTATTAGATTTTATAATATTAAAATACTGAAAAAAAAAACATATTACCATGACTCTTAGACTACACTTTTACCACGTCATACTACATTTGATCAATAAAACGGTACGAAAGGACGTGTTTCAACCAATCATAGCTGTTCATCAGTACAATTTTGGAAGTTTATATCGTTTACACCCTGTATAAGGACCGATAATTTGTGGGCACAGTTATTATACAGGATGTTAAAAAAAGTATCCAATATTGTAGGAGGTGCTAGTAAGGATCAAAACAAGAAAATAATGTCTAATAAACATGGGTCCTATAAAACGTACTTTCTGAGATCTGAACACTTGTTCATAGGAGGTGCTCAATGTTACGTCCATTCACGGCAATGCATTCTTCTGCCCATCGGCTTAAGGAATCACGCACTCTTTAAAATTTGTTTTAATACGTTAATAAGAAAGTCCTGATAACGATCCCCAGTTAATCTCTGTGATAGCACGTATGGCCCTATTAATCTATCACCAAGAACGCCTGCCCATAAGATGATTGAGAATCGGTGCTGATGCCTTGTTTCTTCAACTGCATGGGAATTTTCATCAGCCCATACATGCTGATTACGAAAATTCACACCATCTCTGCTGAACCCCGCTCTTATCCGCAACCAGACTTTTGTTTTCAGTATTCCTTGTTACGTATTATTATTCCATGCCAGGGGTGTCAACTACGGTATGATTTTTTTTATTGGGTTATTTTACGACGCTGTATCAACATCTAAATTATTTAGCGTCTGAATGATATGAAGGTGATAATGCCGGTGAAATGAGTCCGGGGTCCAGCACCGAAAGTTACCCAGCATTTGCTCGTATTGGGTTGAGGGAAAACCCCGGAAAAAACCTCAACCAGGTAACTTGCTTATCTGGTAGTCTGCTGTACTGTAAGGCAGAGAAATGCATTGACATGAATGGACGTCACATTGAGCACCTCCTATGAACAAGTGTTCAGATCTCAGAAAGTATGTGTTGTAGGCCCCATGTTTATTAGACATTATTTTCTTGTTTTGATGCATGGAATAGAATGGAATTTAACTGAGAGGGCACGGATGACCCAGCACTGTGACCTATTGAGATCTATTGCGCTAACCCTCGACATGGAATCAGTTGCATGCCACAGATCCCCTACGCGCACCGCCCTAACCACATGACTCCCTTAACGATAGCCGATGGAATCCATATACATTCCTGCTTCGGCAAATTCCCCAAGGCTCCCCTGTCGGTCTGAGGCGAAACTCCTCCCCCGAGTAGGTCCGTCTCGGGTGTCATTGCAGAAGCCATCCAACGTCGCTGAACTACATTCCACGGAGACCGGTCGAAAGAGTCAGTAGCTTCGGGAGGCCGCCTGTTTTGATGCATACTATCACCTCCTAAAATACTGGATACTTTTCTTAACATCCTATATACATTTCGTCCCTAATAAGGCCCGTAGAAACTGCTTAAAATAAAAAGAAATACTGTTCATACCCCCCGTTATGATTAAAGCAGCGTGTAGTCTTTCAATTCCTTGTGTAGTCATCTTTTTTATGTACTGGACTTCAATTTACATCCTGTCGCCCAACTGTAAAGCAGTGCAAACGTGTCGCGATGGAAATCGGATTAAACGGGACTACGACACATTCATGCAGCTGATGAATTTATCTGATGATACTAAATAACAATCTGAATTATCTACACAAGTTGCTTCGAGCCTCCAATCCGGCTCTTACGGTGAGTTACTTAACCCATTTTACCCGCCCATCAGGAGATGTGTCCCGAGATAAACATAAACACACGCAACCTCATTGTTGCCACAACGGTCTTTATTTGGCGGCTCTAGCAAGACTCAAACGTATTGGAATTTTATTGCACAAGAGACGATATTAAATTTTTATGTCTTAAAAGGTTGCTAATTAACTTTGATGTGATCGAACGAGCTTGCCGCGGGGTGGCGTGCTGGCTTCGTATCCGGGAAGTGTGAAGTTTCATGCCTAAGGCTCTCTGTGGTTATGACAATTATTTACTCGCCGATCTTTAAAACGACAAACGCTGTTCAGAGACGGTGAGATAAAATATGGCAACATATGGAAATGAGAAATTAGAGTGGGAACGAAGTACTCAGGAAATCTGTGCCACTGCCATTAAATCAGCCATGTATTTTACATTTTTCTGGGAATCGAATTTCAGTCCCTTTAATGAGATGATAATAATAATAATAATAATAATAATAATAATAATAATAATAATAATAATAATGGCTTTATTTAACCTGGCAGAGTTAAGGCCGTAAAACCTTCTTCTCTTACACTCAACCAGGATTAAAACTTGCTTACATAGTTGAACATAATACTGGATCGGAATTAAGTAATTACATACTGATACAATTTAGGTGCATAATGAGATCAAAAGAGGTAGTTACATAAAAATTTACCTCATAAAATAAAAATAAACATAGCGGAATACATATTAATGTTGTTAGAATCAAATATGAATCACATAAAAACAGAAGCCGATAATTCAATAAAAAAAATGTACACAGTAAAAATAAGAATAAACACATTAGTATACATATTAGTATTAGATTACAATTAAGTAGGATTTACATAATTAAACCAGAAACCGACAATTGAATAAAATGTACACAAAAATAGATTAATAATAAAAAACAACACAGTGGGATACATGTTGGCGTTAAGTGATAAATAAACACGATTTAGATAAAAAAATAAGAAAAAAAAAATAAATGCAGTGGAACACATTTCATTAAATATTTGCAACGGGTTAGGTCTGGCAACTCATCATAAGATATTTTTCTAATTTACATTAAAGGAAATTAAAGTTCGGCAGCCCTTGACTTCAGGCGGCAGAGATTTCCAGTGACGAGAAGTAGCAACAGTGAAAGATGAAGAATAAAGAGATGATGTGTGGAGTGGTATTTCTAGCGTGTTATATTGTGATCGAGTATTTAAGTTATGATACCGAGCAAAACTGTGGAATAGGACAGATAAGAGGGAGTAGAGGTGTGCAAAATTCGGTATAAGAGAGAAAGGGAATGTAACTTTCTCCTCTCATTTAACCTGAGCCACAATAATTTATCGAAAAGAAGATGACAGTTGACAGTTGACTTAGGATTTTCGTGTGTACAGTGCTTTGTTGGCTAGTTCCATCGAATGGACAAGTGTGTAAGATTTAAGGGAGATATTTTGAGAAGCAATAAAGCTTAAAGCAAACAATTCGTTGCTGTTTAGACCTATCTATGAGTTTGCACAAACTTTAAAGGCTGGTTCACAATAAACCAGGAGCGGAAACGAGAACGAGAACGGAAGTATTATTAAAATAAATGTATTTATGCTCGATCATGCCGAAATGCAGTAATTATACACCTTGTAGCTGACCTTTAATGCATGTTATTAAAGTACACCTACTCATTAAAGGTCAGGTCTTTCAGGCAATGACGACTCAGGTTACAACTGTTCAGCCAATGACAGGTCAGCTTTCTACCGTTATAAAACCGCAAGTATCGATTATTCTCGGATATGCAATCGAAAGAGAATTAGCGAAAAGTCACGGAGGCTGGAAATCCAATACTGTCACAGAAATTTATGTTCTGTTACTATAATAATTAGCGTTAATTGTAATAATATTCAAATAAATTCAATTTGTCATCTCGTTTTTCAATGTCTAATTTAATTTCAATGTTATCTCTGTAGGTTCTTATGGCCTAGCAAGGTCAATGTGCACATCTGTTCCTCGGAAAAAATCAATACTTTCGCGTCTGCGCACATCTCACAACATACGGGACATTGGCCAAGGTTAGATACAAATAAAATTAATAATATCAAGTTAGAAATATGGTCGAGCATAAAAAGTCGTATGAAACTCGCCTATAATGGTAATTAAGAAGCTCGTATGAAAATTATGAAACTCGCTTGCGCTCGTTTCATAAATATCCATACTCGCTTCTTAATTACCTTCATTATAGGCTCGTTGCATAATGTACTATTCCGTTCTCGTTGTCGTTTCCGTTCCCGGTTTATTGTGAACCAGCCTTTAGTGTGACCCATGTATAATTATGCTGTTTCGATAGAAAGCCATGTTTGTTTAGCGACTGGCATTGAAATTATCAGTTGACACGCTCTTAAATGCCTACGTCACGAGGAGAGAGGTGACGTGCAGTGCCATGATCGCGTACACAAAAGAAAGATCGTAAGTAAGCAAAAGATTTATTTACTTTAAACCCTAAAGTTTAGACTAACTGCAAGCAATAAACCTAATATGCAATAAACATGACTGAAAACCGCCATTGATATCAACATGTAAACGTTCTGCTTACAATAATTCGGAAGACAGATTGACATGTTGAAAGATTACGTATGCAGTTGAAGTTAGATATATAGTTAACAGCAATGTAAAGAGGATTTCTTGTGGTCTAGAGCAGTGATTCTCAATGTGTACGAGCAAATTTCTTTTATAAATTTTATATTGTACTTACTTATATACACAAAAAATCACGAAAATATTAATCAATAATAACACGAAACATAAATCATTAGTATCACCATCAATAATAATAATAATAATAATAATAATAATAATAATAATAATAATAATATGTTCATTTCATGTTTTAGACGTTTTAAAGCCTATTCCGTCTTCATAGTGCAGGGTTAGGTACTTTGGTTAGGTTGGTACTTTTTGTATCAGTGCCAGTATTTTGTCACTATTCATTCGAGATAGGTCTTGTTTCAAATTTTGTTTATATTCATCGTAATTTCTTATCAAATCGCTTCTAGTACATCCTTTTACTATACGAAGAAATCTCATCTCCACGGCTTGTAATTTATTTTTATCTCTCCCTCTTTATCTATTTTTAGTGTCCACTGTTCGCTTCCATACGTCAGCACTGGAACTGTCATACTTCTGTACAACTTTATTTTTGTGTATTTTCTTGTTTTATTTACTGTGTTCTATTTATCGTCCCACACCGGAAGGAATGATGTACGGGGAAAAAAGTCCGGGTCAGAAGAAGATATCAGATGATAGACAACATTAAGATATATGATCGTAAGCGGAGGCTAAGAAGAAGGCGGAAATGAGGGAAGATTCGAGAATGGTGGGTTTGCAGTGAGACATACCCTTGGCAGAAAACTATGAATGAATGACTGATGAATATCAAATTTAAGTCTGTTTATTTTATTCTTCGATTTCTCTATCTGTTTTGAAAGTTTCATTACAACCTAAATAATGAAAATGCGACACTTTTTGTGTGAGTTTATTTTCAACTATTAGTTTTGCACGAATAGGAAATCTGCAACTTTCATTCATTTCATTCATTCATTTATTTTATTCCATAGATGTTACATGAGCAATGAAGCTTTAAGATGTGGAACATGTCAACATTTTACAATATTACAATTACAATTTTTACAAATTTTTATAGTTTTACAATTTAGTAATTTTCTACAATTTTTACAATTTTGTACAATTTTTTTACATTTTGGCGAGATGTAGTGAGATGAGATGAGGTCCGAGGATTCGCCAAAATATTACCCGGCATTTGCCATAACAATATTGTTCCTTTCTGCCGGCGTTTACCACAAACAGTGATTTAATACCCAACGGACAGAGCTTTGCCGGGTGAGCTACTCCATCGGACCTAGACCTAGACCTATCGTTGGGAGAATATAGGATGAGAGAGAGGTAATGAGGATTGGGAAGAAATCGGTTCGTGGTTCTTGAAATTGGTTCTATCCCAGCATTCGTTTGGAAGGACTTCGAAAACAGCGAAGACCCAAGTCAGGATAGCCGGCCTTTGGAATCGAATTCCGGTCTACCGAAGTAAAGCTAGAAATTATGTTAATTATTACGCAACCGTGGTGGGTAATAATTTATTTATTTTATTTTTTTTACTTATATTTATTTATTTACTTATATTTAATGTGCTGTACAACAGCCAGTGGCCAATTACAGTTCAGCACAAACAATATAACAAAAACATCAGCAATAAATTACAATAAAAGTACAAAGAAATAACTAAAATAATGGCAATTAAATAAAATGATATTACAAAGATATGCAAGCTGACGAGAATTTTTAATACAACGACAATAATGACATTGAATGGACGAAAAAAAAAGGATGACTAAACTACATAGAATAATGACAATTAAAAGTAATTGCAATTGAAAATTAAAGGATGGAATCAAGTAATTAATAAACGACAAAAGGATATAAAAGGTAGCGAGAATAATATTAAAATACATATTTAAACAAAAGACATAAATGAAACTGATATAAAGCTCCAAAGTATATACTACACATTAAATTGATCCAAGTTAGATCCATGCAAATTAGCATATTTTATACATCTGCAGACCGGAGAGAGAGATTTAGAATTTCTATTGTAATAATAATAATAATAATAATAATAATAATAATAATAATAATAATAATAATAATAATAGTAATAGTAATAATAATAACAATAATAATAATAATAATAATAATAATAATAATAATAATACTTACTGGCTTTTAAGGAACCCGGAGGTTCATTGCCGCCCTCGCATAAGCCCGCCACTGGTCCCTATCCTGAGCAAGATTAATCCATTCTCTATCATCATATCCCACCTCCCTCAAATCCATTTTAATATTATCTTCCCATTAAGTCTCGGCTTTCCAAAAGGTCTTTTTCCCTCCGGCCTCCCAGCTAACACTCTATATGCATTTCTGGATTCGCCCATACGTGCTACATACTTTGCCCATCTCAAACGTCTGGATTTTATGTTCCTAATTATGTCAGGTGAAGAATACAATGCGTGCAGCTCTGCGTTGTGTAACTTTCTCCATTCTCCTGTAACTTCATCCCTCTTAGCCCCAAATATTTTCCTAAGAACCTTATTCTCAAACACCCTTAATCTCTTTTCCTCTCTCAAAGTGAGAATCCAAGTTTCACAACCATACAGAACAACCGGTAATATAGCTGTTTTATAAATTCAGATTTTTGGACAGCAGACTAGATGACAAAAGCATCTCAACCGAATAATAACACGCATTTCCCCATACTTACTCTGCGTTTAATTTCCTCCCGAGTGTCATTTATATTTGTTAATGTTGCTCCAAGATATTTGAATTTCTCCACCTCTTCGAAAGATAAACCTCCAATTTTTATAGTTCCATTTCGTACAATATTCTGGTCACGAGACATAATCATATACTTAGTCTTTTCGGGATTTACTTCCAACCCTATCGCTTTACTTGCTTCAACTAGAATTTCCGCGTTTTCCCTAATCGTTTGTGGATTTTCCCCTAGCATATTCACGTCATCCGCATAGACAAGAAGCTGATGTAACCCGTTCAATAATAATAATAATAATAATAATAATAATAATAATAATAATAATAGCTACATGTAGGTCTACTTGCAGTCGAATCTCTAACATTTCGTTATTTTAGTTCAACGGCGGATGGGGATCGAACGTGGTATCATGGCTCAGAAAACGCCATCCTGCTCAAGGAACCACGACTGGCGCCCACCTACCGTTCCAGGCCTCCTACTTGTGCAAGTATGATGTGTAGGAATGATGTTATCTTCGCTGGTTTTAATGTTACTTCACACCGATTATGTTGCCGATAAATTGAGTCTCCTTGAGTGTCATTTCTAAGGTTTACTTCGCCCGCCAGTAAAGTGATGACCTCGGTCATTAAAGAGCTTGTTTCAAGCCTCGCTGCCGGTCATACATAGTACTGAAATTTATGCGCATATAAGCTCTAGCTATCTCCATGGAAATATTATTACAACGAATCACTATGTGTTGCCAGACGAAGAAGAGGAGGCTATCAAATACGACACGGGTTTTATGTGCCACGTAATCTATATATGGTAGTTTCAAGAACACACATTTTGTCGTAATATGAAGCAGTAATGTTGCATCATAACACTTAAAAACTCTGGAACAATATAACCATGGCGACATGTCTCACATGAACTTTCTGGATTACCTGTGTCATAACCAGGATCTGGATATTACAATAGTAACTTTCAATTATTTTTCCGCGATATTTTGGTTGATTGTATACGTGGCTCTAGCTGTTACAAAACCAGAGGACTCTAGTTCGTTACCAGAGATGGAATTGGAGACTTATATTGCATAAAAAATAGAAATTTTCGATCTATAAGCGATGTGAATTAAAAGATGGAAAGGTGAAGATTCTAGCCTATATACGAACAGTAAATACAGTGATGTGGTGTATAGTGACTCAAAACTTTCGAAGATTATAAATGTGTGTGGAGAGATAATCATGAAACCACTACAACAGAGAACATTTCTTTAGAAGTTGTAAGAACTGTTGCTAAAGGAAAAAGAAAGACACCGAAGATAGAGAGGGGACGTTAATAAACAAATTTGAATATAAGACTGCGAATCCCGGTCGGGGCAAGTTACCTGGTTGAGGTTTTTTCCGGGGTTTTCCCTCAACCCAATAAGAGCAAATGCTGGGTAACTTTCAGTGCTGGACCCCGGACTCATTCAACCGGCATTATCAACAATAATCTCACTAGACGTTTTGATTTATCTAGAGAAAATCAAAACTCGAGTGGGATTTAATTGACTATTACACGATTAGAAGAAAGTATATAAAGATTAGAAGTAACGAAGTACTCCAATACAATAAAATATTAATTGACTTACGAAAATACAACTGTCTTCAAATGTATTATTGTACCATCTCAACATTACAAATATTACGCTAGATGCATGCTAGATGGCAGTAGTGAGCAATGCCTTCTCGTCGAGGAGTTCTCGATCTATTATACACGATGGCAATGTTACTAGTCAAGAAGGCTTTGTTGATTCAGTTTCATTTTTATTAAAATGCAACATTCCACTTCAATTATCCGAATCCCAGTAATCAACGTCACTTGACAGATGATTTTCAATAAATCTTAATATTAAACAATCTCTGATACGTGACTATCCATAATATCATATAGCAGAAGCTATAACATAACCTAATTAATATACACAAGTGTTAGAAAAGTTTTAATTAACGACGATGACATAAAACATAAACATGAATAATTTTAAAAGGAATAATTGTTGAATGTACAATTTTCAAATTTGAATGTGGTTGGTGGTTCAATTGATGTTATATTGGAAGTGTGCGTAATAGAAGTGGAACTCGTTGATTTAGGCCTACATGGTGTATTCAACTTATTCAGAATTTCCGAATGAATAATTTTGAAAGGAATAATTATTGAATGTACAATTTTCAAATTTGAATGTGGTTGGTGGTTCAATTGATGTTATATTGGACGTGTGCGTAATAGAAGTGGAACTCGTTGATTTAGGCCTACATGGTGTATTCAACTTATTCAGGATTTCCGAATGGTGTTCTTCATTTATTTGTAAATCGGATTTCAGAAGATGCATAGGTATGATCAGTGATTTTTATTAATTCTTGTTCTTGAATGCCAATGCGAGTCATATTTGAAACTGCTGTGCATCGACTGGAGTGGTTTGTAATTATATATATATATATATTGACGTCCAGACGTGCGCAGTTTCAAATGTTGGCAAACAAAGAAACAAATGCTAGGGACGCAATAAAATTAAACAAATGCTAGGGACGCGATAAAATTAAACAAATGCTAGGGATGCGATAAAATTGTGCGATAAGCAGCCATCATTGGTTGAAATACGTCCTTTCGTACCGTTTTATTGGTCAAAAGTAGTATGACGTAGTAAGAGTGTAATAGTCACCTTAATTTCATTCAGACGCTAAATAACCTGAGATGTTGATACAACGTCGTAAAATAACCCAATAAAAATAAAAAAAAATACTGCGGAAGTAATCCTAATGGAATATTTGAAATATTCTTTGTTTTATTATGGTCCAAATTCTTTTTAAATCTGTAAAATATAATAAGTTGATGATAGTTCTCTTCATTGCATTTTTAATTTAAGAAACTACATTTTTAATTATGCTAGGGCATGCGTTACAAGTATCTGGCAATCCCAAGTCTGCATAAAATGAGACAGCTAATTTTGTTTCCGTAATCGTCATGGTGCGCAGATAGGCGAGATCATTCCATACGTCCAATATTCACCATTCCAAATGGTACACATTTAGAAGGGATCGTCCCAAACGTCCAACACTGGTTCCTATTGCATAATCAAAGGCCCTATCAAAGTCAGTGAATGTCATCTGCATTTTTAAATTGACTTATCGTTTTTATAAAATCTTTATATATGCTAAACATGTTCCCACTACAATACCATACACTTAATTTGTTATTTACAGCACAGACTTTTCGTACTTCACTTGTTGCAGTTCAAATTCTGTCGTGACGCTAATTAAATGACGCCCTCATTCCCATCACTAAAATATGAATATGACACATTGTGCAGTTGCCTAGTAATTCCACTGACAGATGAAGGTCACAAAAAAATCGCATATATCTCGTTTTAGAAGATCAAAAGACTTTGTAAAAATAAACAAAGTGTACCGATTGTAGACTAACTTTAACTCAGACATAAAACATGCAAAGGCCTTGAATATTATTAAAATAAAACATAATAATGTCCCTCTGTTGATAGTTTTACCATGCCATTACCATACCATACGTAATACAGCTCTGTCCTTCTATGCCGGCCATTTTTGTCTTAAAATCGATTGCATGTAACTGTGTGCACGCCCATTAAAATGATATAAATTGCTTCTATTGCCACAGACAATAGCATTTGTTGCGGATGTGCAACCTTGGGTTGGAATGCACTACAATAAAATCCCGCATGCCGGTGATCGAAGGCGCAGCTCGCAGGCCGATAGCACAGATGCTTCCAGCAGACTTCGCGTGATTCCCCGCCATGATTGTTAAGTTCGCAAGCATTTAAATCCGATAAGACGTCCTTACCCGGTGTAGTACCTCGCAATAAATCCTCTCTTACTTGCAGTTTCTCCTGAGAAATCCAGCAAGCACTAGGCTATCTTGACGAGATATTCAAGAAACACGCTCTACAAGAACCCTCTTGTCCTTCCTTCATAATCCAGTCTAGGCCCCGTTTCAGTTTGCTAGATCACTAGTTGCAAGTTGAACGCGACGGATCTACTAGGATTACTAACTTCTGTTTGCTGCTGTCAATTTAAAATGACGGCTCACCAAAAGGGACGGAATTCGATCCCGGGAAAATTCTACCAGACAAAATATAAAAAATGTCGACTAAGATTTACTACGAATAGTGTCGTTTCTGGTTCATAATTATTTTATCATCTCTGGATACTCCCTATGATTGCAAAGTAACGGTGAAGTAATTCCCATTACAGGTCATGGAGACTCACAGGGAATAGTCCGGGTCAGCTTACTTCATATCCTAAGGGTGAAACCTAACCATTTTTCCCCCATTACTACATATGCAAGTGGATTGTGGTGATTTTTTAGTTTGCAGTTTGAATTTTCTTTTACCAACTTCGTTTCGAATTTCGATACTGACAAATACTACTACAAATGGTAGAGATTTTGTAACTGGTATGTTGGCAGCTGAGGCAAATATCGACAATGTTTGTCGGTACTGGAGTTCTATGCAATTAAAATTGTACTAGATTTCTGAGCCGGTTACTAGAAGCTAATGAAATTTGAACATACTAATAATTAATTAATATCAGTCGTAATATTACTACATATTAGTTATTTTATGTGTTGCGTTGTGGTTGTAATTCAAGACTATAGTTAGATAAGTTTTCGAAGTTAGTACTAACAATTTCATGTGGTCAAACAAAATACGTTTTTAGGTTAGGTCTCATGAGTTAATTTTTTAGTCAAACCAGTGAATTTCGCATTGCCAGACAGAATAATTGATATGTTGATCCCTTGCCCGCAGAGTTTGCCTACGAAAATATATTACAAATTATTGAATTATTAATAATAATCTTCCAACATAAAGTACATTAAGTAAATAAGTCATTTAGTATGTACGATCGTGTGATATCTGGTAACAGTTGGCAACACTGACAAGACGGCAATATTTGCTGTTTAGGAACTGTTCTTATGTGGCCCTCACTACAGCAAAGGGTTAAGGCTCCCAGCTGTACAGACACTCGTCATTAATGGCAGTAGGGATGTCAGCCGTTTTTATCCTCAAGTGAATACCACTTCGTTAGAAGCTGAGTAAACCCCAAAGGATTAGATCGATAGAGAAAACTCGTGACTCTAGCGGTAATCGAACCCGTGTCAACACTTATGAATTCCAACCTTGCTGTATGATAGCGAAATTTGGACATTTATAGAACTGAGACAAATTGAGGTTATGAAAGTTTATCATATTTTTATATAGGTACCCTTTTTCGCCAGGGCTTCTTCGTCACTTGAATCACTTAATAGTAATTTTTTTCTTATCATATTTTTTCATCAAAATCTTTCGAATTCAAAGCAGAAATATATTGTATAACTTATAATGAATTTAACCTCACCCCTGCGGTGGTTGAGTGGTCAGACTTCTGACTGTCACGCAGACGGCCCGGGTTCGATTCCCGATCAGATCTGGGATTTTAAAATCCATAGGGACACTTGTGGCGGACAAGGTGGCAATTGGAGTTTTTCTCGGTGTTCTCCCGTTTTTCCCCATATTACGCATTTACATCATTCCGTCACCATTTCTCCATTTCGTCATCATTCCATAGCATTCGCCGATCGCCGGCTGGCGACGCACGGAGGGGGCTGACCTAGGGACAAGGAGGGTTGCCTGCTCGACACCTGGGTACGCAGAGAACCTTGGTGTAGTCAGCCGGTGTGGGTTTGGGAATGCGCCTAGCTGGAGGGTTAGCGCAATAGACCTGGGTCGCAGTGCTGGGCCATACTGCCCCCTTCTCGTAAATTCAACTCAATTCAATTTTAACCTCAGTGCAAGTGGCAGAGAGATTTACAGATATGAAATATGCAAGGTCTCCCCTGCTCGTCAACTGTTTGTTCAATGATCGGAACTATGTACTCTGTAATGAGCGTATTTTCTGCCTACATTTAGTGCATCTCCAACATAAAATAATTAACAAATATAAAATCTCGGAATATGTATGATAAGAACTTTCTTGTGTTAAATATTATTACCGTACCTTGTTAACATGTTTCGACCTATTTTCGGTCATCTTCGGCACTGGTCGTTGTTGGTCTTGGTGCCTCTTTTTTTCTCTGTGGATGCGTTTGTAGTGTAGAGTCAAAGAGTGTATGTGTTTTGAAATTGAGTTGTGTGTTGAGAATATCGTTGGGGTGTGTTTTCGTGTGTCTGTGTATTTCATATTGTTCTAGTGTGTTGAGTTTCTGGCTTTTTGATTGGATGTACAGTATTTCCATGTCTGTGTTGATGTCTCTGTAGGTGTGGTTAGCACTAGAACAATATGAAATATACGGACACACGAAAACACACCCCAACGATATTCTCAACACACAACTCAATTTCAAAACACATACACTCTTTGACTCCACACTACGAACGCACCCACAGAGAAAACAAGAGGCGCCAAGACCAACAACGACCAGTTCCGAAGATGACCGAAAATAGGTCGAAAACATGTTAACAATGTACGGTAATAATATTTAACACAAGAAAGTTCTTATCGTACATATTCCGAGTGATACAGTGTTAAAAGTTGTGTAATCAAGATGTATAAATATAAAATATTTTTATGCTCGACCGTGCCGAAATGTAGTAATTATACACCTGGTAGGAGACCTTTAATGCATGTCATTGAAGTACACCTACTCATTAAAGGTCAGGTCTTTCAGCCAATGACGACTCAGGTTACAACTGTTCAGCCAATGACAGGTCAGCTTTCTACCGTTATAAAACCGCAAGTATCGATTATTCTCGGATATGCAATCGAAAGAGAATTAGCGAAAAGTCACGGAGGCTGGAAATCCAATACTGTCGCAGAAGGTTATGTTCTGTTACTATAATAATTAGCGTTAATTGTAAATAATATTCAAATAAATTCAATTTGTCATCTCGTTTTTCAATGTCTAATTTAATTTCAATGTTATCTCTGTAGGTTCTTATGGTCTAGCAAGGACAATGTGGACATCTGTTCCTCGGAAAAAATCAATACTTTCGCGTCTGCGCACATCTCACAATATACGGGACATTGCTCAAGGTCAGATACAAATAAAATTAATAATATCAAGTTAGAAATATGGTCGAGCATAAAAAGTCGTATGAAACTCGTCTATAATGGTAATTAAGAAGCTCGTATGAAAATTATGAAACTCGCTTGCGCTCGTTTCATAAATATCCACACTCACTTCTTAATTACCTTCATTATAGGCTCGTTGCATAATGTACTATTATATAATATGAAACAAAATATTGTAGTAACTCCTTAAGAAAGCGTTTTAACGGTACTCGTCACGATATTCACTCACTTGTACCGTAAAGACTCGCTTTCTTAAGTATTTACGAAAATAACTATTTCGGGATCCGTGATGTTGAAAAATCGTATTTTCACGAAAATCTCGATATCGATTTCTTGCAGTACCACTTTACTGTGTATTTATAAAGGAAGATTATACAAATAAATACTCAAATGAGAGATAAACTCACAAGAGTGCTAACAGAGAGAAGACAAAATCGCCGAAACGCGTAGGCTATTTCCGTGAGAACTTCCGAATTATCTTTCGCTGCGATATGTTTTCCTGGTAGCAATGAACCATTTACACCTCGAGAAATGTTCCGAGTTCCTGTGAAGGCAACTACCTCGCACCGGGCAGGTGAAAGGACCGTGGCCTCTCCCCACACCCCTCGCTCCCGTGTTCGGTGCCATTAATCATCTGAAACACAACCATCAGGTGCGGTATCTGCACCGCGCAGGCAAGACAGTTTGTGCTGATAAGCAGGAATTATCGGCAGCATGACCACAATCACTCCCCGGCTACAACACCGACCTTTTCCCTTGCGTAGTACAGAACTCATCATCACTGTCCACGCAGTAGCATTCGAGTGACTTTTACAGAGTTACGCGTCAATTCATTTACTAATTTTCTATACAACACTGACATATTCAGTCTGCACTGCACACATTAACTCACCAACGTGTTCATTTATTTACTAATACATTCGTTCAATAACAAACTCAGTCACTTATTCACAAATGCACTCATTCTCTTATTCACTAACATACTCATTAACTTATTCACTAATAAACTCATTCACTTATTTCTAACACACTAATTCACTTGTTCATTAATACACTCATTCACTAACTCACTCATTCGTTTATTCACTAATACACTTATTCACTACTACACTCATTCACTTGCACATTCATCCACTTATTCATTAATACACTTATTCATTAATACACTCATTCACAAACACATTCATTCGTTTATTCACTAATACACTTATTCACTATTACACTCATTCACTTGCACATTAATTCACTTATTCATTAATACACTCATTCATGTATTCAATAACACTCATTCACTTATTCACTAACACACTCATTCGTTTATTCAGTAATACACATATTCGCTTGCTCATTCATTAATAGCTACGTACATTTACTCATTCACTTATTCACTGATACACTCATTCACTTATTCACTAACAAACTAATTCACTTATTCATTAATATACTCATTCACTTATTCACTAACACACTCATTCGTCTATTCACTAAGACACTTATTAACTATTACACTCATTCACTAACACACTCATTCGCTTATTCACTAACACACACATTCGTTTATTCATTATTACACTCATTCACTAATACACTCATTCACTTATTCACTAATACACTCATTCACTAACACACTCATTCGTTTATTCAACAATACACTCATTTACTTATTCATTAATACACTCATTCACTAACATACCTATTCGTTTAATCACTAATATACTTATTCACTGTTCCACTCATTCACTAATACACTCATTCACTAACACATTCATTCGTTTATTCGTTAATACACTCATTCACTTATTCTTTAACACTCATTCGTTTATTCATTATTACACTCATGCACTTATTTACTAATACACTCATTCACTAACACATCCATGTATTCAATAATACACTCGTTCACTTATTCACTAACACACACATTCACTTATTCACTAACACTCATTCGCTTGTTCAATAAAATACTCATTCACTTATTCACTAACACACTCATTAACTTATTCACTGTTACACTCATTCACTAACACACTCATTTGTTTATTCAGTAAATACACTCATTCACTAACACACTCATTCAAGTATTCAATAACACTCATTCACTTTTTCACTAACACACTCATTCGCTTGTTCACTAAAACATTCATTCGCTTGTTCACTCATGAATAGCTACATACATTCACTCATTCACTAATACTCATTAATATATACATTCATCCCCCTATTCACTAATAGTTATTCACTTTTTCACTCATTAATACGTATATTCATTCACTTATCTTTAATACACTCATTCACTTATTTACTAATACACCCATTCCCTTGTTCACTATTAATAGCTACGTATATTCACTTATTCATTAATACACTCATTCACTCTCTGACAAATTTATTCACTCACTAAGACACTCATTCACTTGTTCACTAAGACACTCATTCACTTGTTCACTAATAAACTCATTCACTTTTTAACTCATTAATACGTACATTCATTCAGTTATTCACTAATATGCACTCATTAAAATATTTTGAGTATGGCAGGCCAAATGGGCTTTGTTAATCACAACTTTAACATAGAATAGTCTGGATTTGAGCCTCAGACTATGATATAAAGCCAATGTTTTAATCTTTCGGCTCAATAGTGTGCTTTGTTTTATTAAATACCTGGTAAATTTTAATAAGAAATCACGTGTAACTTATATCATGCAATTTCTTTTCATATATATTATTATGTTGGTATCTAAAACCAGCACGTTTACTTAGCTATAAGTAATCTTTGTGCAGATAATCTTTACCGTTTAAAGGATACAAACCACATACATGTAATCGCCATGTAAGCACCTTACTATTATGAGAAGGAGGTCAAAATCTGATAAGAGACGAAAATATGTGGCACAGATCATATCTTAACACGTACTTAACCTATGCGCATGTTTCTAATAATAACAACCCTTTAAAATTAGTTCTCGAGATAGGGGGTAGACGCGTTTAGTAACACTCCGGCAATTATAAGCGATTCGCATTAATTTGAAAGCTTGGAAGTGGAACAATAAGCTGCATCTGTAGTTGTAGAAACTCTTCGTTGTGCTAGACCCAGGAAGTTTCGTCAGGAATGGATGAACGTATCTGTAATGAAACCAGTTTCCCGGGCAACTGCAAGATTCCCCAACAGATACACAAGCCTCATCGATTTCCCGGCAACTATATGCAGGTAATTGTATAACTGCAGATTAAAATACCGGTAACTCTGTTTCGAAACAGGGTTGTCCATTCATTTTACATCTTTTCTGTCCAGGTTATGGCTTCTCGATAGAATAAGACAAGAGTTCGACGCCAGATAGATCCTATGAGAATTATGGTAGAATTTTCCGAGAATTTTGGCCTCTCCTTGTTGTATCTATTCCGCGACTGCTCCATTATAGACGTGTAATCATCTTTGAAAAGCCATTGTAATCGAAAAGAGACGCAAAATAAACTATTACCAAAAGACTGCCAAAAATTCGACATAACTTTTAACAAATATGTAAGGGTACGAATCCGACAGATTTCGTGTCATTTGTGAGTAATGAAGTGGCAATAAGGTACTTTTCATTCATTACAGTAGCCTATATTTCCAAATATAAGGAGTACCTATCATTACAATCATTCTTTTAAGATTTAGACCTTAAGTCTAGACCCCTTATTAGCTGCTCAAATCGGGATGAGCCTTATAATCGCGTGAATCTTATATTCGCATAAAGATGCGGGAATTCCCAAAATTATGTCTATATTCGCATATATACAGCCATTAACCAATAAACTTAATTTCACATTTAGGTTACAACAATAATCGAATATGTTTGTTTATTAATATTGCCCGTACATCTAATCTTTTTTATCATCTTATAGATCTCTGAGTTTGGGGTGCGCCTTATATTCCGAAATATATGGTACTTCGGTCTTTCATTCCATTCTTAATCCACCATTCATACACTGTCTACCAAAAAGTGATTGGGCACTGTTTTTGTGGTACCACCTTTTGTTGCTATAACAGCAGCCACCCTGTCAGGCATGCTCTCTACTAGTTTGTGTAGGATATCCACTGGAATGCGTCGCCATTCCTCTTGCAACATGGCACTCAGTTCGACAATGGAAGTTGGCCCCATGTTTCGGCGGCTACTATGCAGTAGTATGCAGACAATAATGTTCACCGGTTGGACTGGCCTGCACAGAGTCCTGATCTCAATCCCATCAAGTACCTTTGGGACGAATTGGATCGGCGATTGAGGTCTCGGGAGATGCGGCCAACTTCCATTGTCCAACTGAGTGCCATGTTGCAAGAGGAATGGCGACGCATTCCAGTGGATATCCTACACAAACTAGTGGAGAGCGTGCTTGACGGGGTGGCTGCTGTTATAGCAACAAGAGGTAGTACCACGAGGTTCTGAAGGGGCAAAAACCGTGCCCAATTACTTTTTGGTAGATAGTGTAGTTTTCTGCCCAAGGGCAGTTTTTCACTGCAAATCCAACAGTCTTCAATCTTCTGTACTTTCCACCTCCCTCTTAGTCTACGCATGCGATCCATAGGGTAAAGGTTGGTAATATTGTGATACTAATAATATTGTGATACTAATAATATTGTGATAGTACTTTTTGAGATTTTTTTTACAATTTTACTGACCGAGAGATGGACCGGTTTTGTGCATAAACTTGTCCAAGAACATTCCCTTAATACGTTGACGTAAAAAAACCGATCTTCCCCTCGCTCAGTAAAACTGTAAAACATTCTCAAAAGGAACTATCATAATATTATTAGTATCACAATATTACCAACCTTTACCCTATATCTTATCATCTGATATCTTCTTCTGCCCCGCACCTTTTCCCGTTCACTGTTCCTTCCAGTGTATCCTTCAGTAGACAGTTTATTTTTAGTCAGTGAGTCAGCCAGTTTCTTTTCCTCTTCCTGATCAATTTCAGCATTATTTCTTCACCCACTCTTTCTAGAACAGCTTCATTTCTTATTCTGTCTGTCCATTTCACACGCTACATTCCTCTCTACATCCGCTTTTCAAATACTTCCAGTCGTTTCTCTTCACTTTGTCATAATGTCCTAACTCAGCATGCTTCATTTTCGCAGTAGGTATCACAGTCTCTGTGAATAATTGCTATAATTCAAAAGCGAGGGAGAAATGAATAACGAATAGCAAAGCATTCTAATAGACTGACAACAGTAATAAAAACGACGGAAGTGAATGTAAAATATTCGTTCGATTCTCGAGTTATTTCAAAAAGTCTTGGAGCTCCTTGAATACCTATGTCATTTAGTTTTAGTTGTAATTGCTTTCTTTAAATTAATTGATTAATTTCCTTTGAAACATTAATTGACATAGTATTTACATTACTTACTAGCCTGTTTTGTAAAAAGTCAACTTTCATCCAAAGATTAATCCTACCCTAGTGCAAACCCTAGTAACGCCGCACTTCGATTATTGTGACGTTTTGTTAAGTGACCTAAGTTCTGAATTGTCAGTCAAGTTACAGCGAGCTCAGAATATGTGCGTCAGATACGTGTGCAACATCCGACGGTATGATCACATATCACCATCCTTCGCAAGTCTCTCGTGGCTCCGACTTAAAGAACGTAGAACTTTACACTCTTTGTCTTTACTCTTTCGAATTCTGCACACTTCAACACCAAATTACCTTTCGTCTCGTTTCTCTTATCTATACTCTAACCACGACGTAAATACCAGATCACTTATCTGTGGCACGCTAAGTATACCTCTTCATAGAACATCTTGTTATTCATCATCTTTTACAATATCCACCTCGCGTCAATGGAATTCCTTGTCACAAAGTATTAGGGGCTGCAAGACAATAAACACCTTTAAGAACAGCTTAAAAGAGAACCTTCTTAGCATTTCACTCCAATCATACTGATTTAAACTATCACTGACTACATTGTTACTTTTTTCTTTAGACATCATCCTGATTGTGCTGTATTTTAATTGTCTCGTAATAATCTCTTTCTATTACCTAATATTATTTGAAATATATTAACAGTCTATGTATTTTAGTTTAATTCTGCTACACAGTTTATTTCAGTGTTTAATTAATAGTTCATAGTATTTTGTTGTTTAATTTGTAAATAACTTTTGTATACATGTAACTCTCATCTAAATCAAATTGTTGGATTCTTTGTAAGTTCATGCATATGTATATACACTTTTTGCTGGTTGAGTGGAAGAGAAGGCCTTACGGCCTTAACTCTGCCAGCTAAAATAAATCATTATTATTATTATTATTATTATTATTATTATTATTATTATTATTATTATTATTATTATTATAGGGGCTACTTTACTTTATATTTATGAATTAGTTACTGAATTAATTAATTTTCATCTAACTATTAACGCACATAGGGTCTATGTATTTTACTTTGTGTTTTATGTTTTTAAATTCTTCTTCTTCTTCTTCTTCTTCTTCTTCTTCTTCTTCTGCTTCAAGCCCGTTGCGGCTCCTTTATTTCTTGTATCCATCTCTTTGCTGGTCGGCCGATACTTCTTTTGCCAGTGGGTACATAGTCAGCGATTATTTTCGGGGTTCTATCTTGGCCCATGCGTTGTACGTGTTCCCACCATTTCTGTCTATACTCATCTACAGTTTCTAACAGGCTGTTAACTTTTAGATTGTTTTTTATTTCTTCATTTCTGATGTGATCCAGTCGAGTTACTCCTACTACACTTCGAAGAAATCGCATTTCAGCTGCGTGTAGTCGGCTTCTTTCTTTCTCTTTTAAGGTCCAAGTTTCACTCGCATATAACCCCGTTGGTATTGCCATAACTTTATATAGTTTAATCTGTGTATCTTTCCTTGTTTTATTTCGGAGTGTTCTTCTAATGGTCCCACATACATTATTAAATTTGGCAATTTTATAATCAATATCTTTTTCATGAGTAGCCTATATGATAGATGGCAGCCAAGGAAGTTAAAAGTATTAACTTGTTCTATGATACAGTCTTCCACTACTACCTTTGATCTCACCACCCTATTGCCCATAAACTTTTGTTTTTTCTTTCGAAATAGATTCATATCTTTCGTAATTTTATATAATTCAAATAGTCCCCTTTGTAACGTGTCCTCGTCACTAGCTAATATGACTTGATCATTAGCAAAGAGGAGGTTTTTTAAGAATTAATTACTTAATTAATTTTCGCTTAAATTAATGTACATAGGATTTACTTTACTGTATATACAGTAATATTCTGTCACATGGATTTACTTTACCATTGTATTTGCTTATTTCACAGGCAAATACAGTGAAAGCTTACAGTCTGCCAACCTCAAACATACATACATAATCTTGTCGTTGTACACGATCTCATGTTAAAATTGTTACGTCTCCTTGAATGTGGGATTAATAATAGTGGATTGTTCTGCTTGTACAATAAAGTGGTCTAATTTCTACGTTGCTAGGTAAACTATGCACGATTGTGATCGTCATAGCAGCCTGTTTATAATGCTAGAATTGCATACAATCCGTGAGCATTTTTATTAAATATTATTAGGCCTACCGGTCTGATTTTTTGGTAATAACGATATACGTGAAATGTGTTAAAAACTTTATTTTACGCATGAAAAATAAAAATTCCTTAATGAAAGTCCGAAATTAAATTTAATATGTTCGCGAATTTTCACGAAACTAGCCACCGGTATAGCTCAGTCGGCTAAGGCTCTTGCCTGCCGATCCGGAGTTGCGTTCGGGCGCGGGTTCGATTCTCGCTTGGGCTGATTACCTGGTTGGGTTTTTTCCGAGGTTTTCCCCAACCATAAGGCAAATGTCAGGTAATCTATGGCGAATCCTCATTTCGCCAAAATATCATCTCACTATCACCAATCCCATCGACGCTAAATATCCTCGTAGTTGATACAGCGTCGTTAAATAACCAAGTAAAATAAAAAAATCACGAAACTTGTTTAAATTCACGAAATTACTTCATAGTCACGATATTTTCAACAAAAAACAGGGTCCATGAAGAAATCGCACGAAAAATTACTCTTTCTTTCAAACGAAAAGTGAAAATTTTCTTCGTTATGTATTCAGCATTACATACGTGTGGCATATGGCAACGATGTACACATGGTCTAAGGGACTACTTCCAGGGAGCAACGCAAGTAGACAACGGTCATTTCTTTTTCCCGCAACAATTGTCTTCGGGAGATCAAGAAGGCAGTGTGTCACCCCCTCACAGGTGAATGAAATTGAATTATGAATTTAATTAATAATAAAAACAATTTTCTGTTAGTTTCAAAGGGATTGTTTAATGCTATTTTATTATTAAGTTTCTTTAGTATGCGGAATATGCATGAAGATTTTTATTACGAAATTTCACCGCAATCAAACCATTTTAAGGGGACACGTATGGCTTTTAAAATTTCCACAATTTTCATCCAAAATTTGTGAAATTTAAGCTACATAAACAGATCTACAATACTACCATCTGTCCAAATTTTGTGGCATTAGGGCTAATAGTTTTTAAATTATATTTTTAAAATATATTTTATATTGACGTCACTAAAAATTATATTGACGTCACTAAAAAGGCTTCTTGCGTCAAATTTTTTCAAAATATTTAATTCATGTTTGCCCAAAAACCTTGAAAATAGTCATGGCAATAAAAATTAATTAGCTTTTTGAGCTCAGTCTAAATAGAGTCAGAATAAATTTTTTAGTTTATGAATTTATCATATTTAGCATATTTTAATTCAAGCGCAATATGAATATTCCCCGAAGGAACTTAATATTAATATTTCATACAAATGCAAATTAAATTTTATATATCAGTATTTAATTGACCTCTGTGAGAAATTTCAGACCAATCTGACAACTGTCCTGCAAGGAGCTTTTCTATTTAATAAACTGCTTAAAATTTTAAGTCGAGAAAATATTATTAAAAAAATTCTCTCAGCTCACTCAAGCACCATGAATATATGGTTAAATCATTTAAAACAGCCTCAAATATAATTGAGACTCGGAATCCAAGAGGGGCCCAATATTTAATCAATTTCAAAATTTATTTCTCATGCAAAATAATTAATAGAAGCTTGTTGCCATGGTTATATGAAAAGATGTAATGGAGATGTAGGTTACGAAATAAAAAATAGTCAGAGGCAGTTTGTAGCAACATAAAACATTTTTTTCAATTTCCCAAAAGTTTGATGTAATGGACTTGGGCCCCTCTTGGATTCCGGGTCTCAATTATGATCATAAAAAAGTGGATTTTCTTAATATTTCACCATAGACTTTCCTTAATCACCGAAATCAGAATAAAATAATCAGTAATCTCAGATCTCGAGTGACATTTATTAGGACTATTTCGCGAATAAAATAAAAATATAAATACAGTAATATATCCCTAAAATTCGCTCACAAAATGTTAATAATTGAGGGGCTTAGAACAAAAAGCAGGAAAGTGACATTATTAAAAAAAATGAGGTAAGTGCGTGTTGTGATAGCCCAAAAGGATGTTTCTTTGGGATAAAATCAGGTAAGTGATCACACTGTGCAGTGCTGCTATATGGGCATCATTTCACCAAGCTAGTGTATAATATTCCATTGCATGTAGAACTTTAACTGTAATTTCCTCAAAACTAGGTTTCTGTCACTTACCTGCTTTTTGTTCTAAGCCCCTCAATTGTATATTTACGAATACTTAACCTATTCAGACAGTGTGAAGTTGAAATAAATGAATATCGATTACTGCAATAAAGAAATTGGATGTTATTCAGTAATGCCAATTGCGAAAAGCGAGATACAAGTTTAACAATGTAAATTACATGTACTGCACTATACTACTACTGTACTATTTCGCGAATAAAATAAAAATGTAAATACAGTAATATATCCCTAAAATTCGTTCACAAAAGTTAATAATTGTATATTTACGAATACTTAACTTATTCACACATTGTGAAGTTGAAATAGATGAATATCGATGTTATTCAGTAATGCCAATTGCAAAAAGCGAAATACAAGTTTAACAATGTACATTACATGTACTGCACTTTTCTCTTATTATTATAACATAAATACATTTTCATTATCTGCTGAAACCATAATTTAATTTAAACATTGTATAATATAATTACAAGTAATCTGATTAATACATTAATTAAATTAAGAATTTGTTAAAAACACAATTATCAAATCTGAATGAAGTGTAATTTTCTTCAGATAGCCTATAATGGACATGGAATTAGAAGATGAAGATGTAGATGTGGAAGTAGGATTTCGCACTTTATTTAGTACTTCATCGTTACATTACACAACACACCGAGAACTATGTAATATGTGTGGAGACAGCTAGCAATGCTTATCTATTCACACTACAGCGAGAAATATGTTGCTATACAGTGGAGCCATTTCTGTACAGATAATTAAAACCCGAATTTTATTACGCCACACTGAAAGCAGTTTGATAAAAGACCTTGTATATAATAAAAGTTCTTTGGCTTTGATATGCGCTGATGTTACATAAATTTGAACATCTGACTTTCTATTAATTGTTTAATTTCATTCACGTAATACAAATTTTATAGGCTACAATTACGTTAGGTTACCTGTGGGAACGGGACCAATGTCAACAATGCCTTATTTAGACCGTTACCATTTTCCATGGCTCGACAAACGCATTCTCGCTGTAGTGTGTAAAGCGACTACATAGTTGAATTTTCCATGCGTGTATCCTTGCAATCTGGGAAGAATATTGAAAGAATAAAGTTTAAAACGTACGTTCAATTAAAACGCATGAAGATTTTGTGTCTACACGGTTCGCGTTTTGAATGTCGCCTTCACTGCGTAAATATATTAATCAATATTAAATATCAAATATTCATTGCTTCAAGAAACGTTTAACCGCGTAGATGGATCTTAATGGATTCATGCTCATCGATTTACGGGGAAACAGTTGGCGACACTGGCTAAACAAAAGAACGACCATGCGATTAATTGACAGCGATAAATCTAGCTGCAAAAATTATCGCGATGTATGACTGTGATTGGTTGCAATTCAAAATTTCATTACACTTCATTGGTCGAAAATGGAATGACGTCATATAAACGAAATAGTTACAGCAATAAACTTCATACATAAAAATCGAAATAATTTTGAATTGTATTCTCATAGTTATGAAACAAAAGGTATGAATTCTTTAAGATTGTTTGAACCAAAATGCAACACTGCTACAGTATTTAATCATAGTAGTAATTTAAGTCCTAGAATAGGCTTATATAACAAATTGATATTTAAATATCCTAATCTTGTCAATTCTAATAGTTCTAGTATTAGGGGAGAGTTGGGTAGTATCGGACATCGGGTAATATCGGACAGTGATGTTTCTTTCATATACCACAAGATGGTAGTACCTAAGTGACATGGTTACGTTTCTATATGCGACATCTGAACACTGCTGCTACCATCTGGTGGTAGATGAAAGAAACGTCACTGTACTACCATCTGGTCGTAGATGAAAGAAACATCACTGTCCGATATTACCCGATGTCCGATACTATCCAACTCTCCCCTAAATTTAAATTTATATATTCTTATTGCATAGTAGACATGAGACAAATTGTATTATGTACTTCTTAATTTCAATGCAGAAATCCGCCCCTGAGCACGAATTCTATTCTTTCAAGGGCGAGCTAAAGTTTTTCTGTATATATTTTATGTTACAATTATTAGCAAAATAAGTAAATAAATAAATTAAATTAAATTTTCAAGGATAATGAAAACCCGGAGATATCTGGGAAAAATTGTTAAATCCGGGGACATTCCGGGTACGAATTTTTTTCGGGGACTGTCACCGGGTAAAGCGGACGTCTGGTCGCCTCTTAAATATCAAACGACCAATGTTCTCGAACTTCTTCTCTGATAAGAGGCAAGGCAAACATTACGCAACCGAGAATAGCATTGTTACGTGTAGTTTTTGTCAGTGTTATAGAGTTGGATAAAAAAAAAAAAGATTTCTCGAGACTTGACAGACGCGACGCGGCACACACCCTTTGCCGACGTCCCTTAAAATTAGCTACTGTGTATAGGGCACGCCTAGACCTTTCGTACTATCGACTGGATAAACGTCTTTTGAGGATGCGCCGAGCCTCTTGTTACATCAGTTCACCCTGCTCTCCCTTCCCCGTCACCCAGAAGCACGCTTTGTGAGAAATCTATACAACGGCTTTATCTACTAAAGTCTGTGGAATATTAAGAAGATCCTGACGGCTCTACAGAACACTTTGAAGGGAACCAAGATTGCACCAACATAAGGCCTCGACACTGAAATAACAAAGATGACGATAAAGTATCCATTTATAAGAAGATGACGCGCCTTAAACCGTGACGGGAAGCCAGATTCAAAACCCGGCAACTTCAAGTGGAATTCTTGGTGAAAAAAATAGACTGGGGAGTCGTTTCTTGAAAGCATACACAACAGAAGAAAGCGTACGGAGGACAATTTCTTCATCGACGTATAACAGATAAGACGATATCGGCACAATATGATGAACATTTTTACACAATATGCAAATTATTTTGGAAAATTATGAATATATGAAATAAATATTTCAATGCTAAAAATGTACTTTCGTAAATTCTTTAGAGCAGATTTACATCATTATTCACAAAATAAGTAGGAACCGTATTTTTTTGTGAGGAAAAAAAGGGTGATTTCGGTGTTAAACCTGCTATTATTTCGGTGAGTATTTCGTGAAATAAGTTGCTAATTCGGTGGATAATTCGTGTGAAATACGTTGTCAGTTACATGTATTATATGTTTAAAATAACATTTATGCTCGACCATGCCGAAATGTAGTAATTATACACCTGGTAGCAGACCTTTAATGCATGTCATTAAAGTACACCTACTCATTAAAGGTCAGGTCTTTCAGCCAATGACGACTCAGGTTACAACTGTTCAGCCAATGACAGGTCAGCTTTCTACCGTTATAAAACCGGTATTCTCGGATAAGCAATCGAAAGAGAATTAGCGAAAAGTCACGGAGGCTGGAAATCCAATACTGTCGCAGAAGGTTATGTTCTGTTACTATAATAATTAGCGTTAATTGTAAATAATATTCAAATAAATTCAATTTGTCATCTCGTTTTTCAATGTCTAATTTAATTTCAATGTTATCTCTGTAGGTTCTTATGGCCTAGCAAGGTCAATGTGAACATCTGTTACTCGGAAAAAATCAATACTTTCGCGTCTGCGCACATCTCACAACATACGGGACATTGGTCAAGGTCAGATACAAAGAAAATTAATAATATCAAGTTAGAAATATAGTCGTGCATAAAAAGTCGTATGAAACTCGCCTATAATGGTAATTAAGAAGCTCGTATGAAAATTATGAAACTCGCTTGCGCTCGTTGCATAATGTACTATTTTGTTGCTTGTTTAATATAAACCTCACATTTTATTACCTTTTTCCCTTACACATATCACACATCAGCATCACCAACATAAACAAATTAAGCACGGTGTCTACATTGTCTGCATGAAGATTTGTGCGACAGTCAGTATGCACTTTCGTGTACCGTCTCACTGTTCACATTAGACCACACTGCCTGCAAACATTTCACACCAAATTCATTGTCGTCCTCTACTATTCCTCCAAAATCTCTTCGCATTAAAATGCAGCCTTCGGTACATATCATACTGCAGCAAAGATTGAAGATTGTTGTATGTATACCCGTATATTGTTACTTGAAGCAAGTAAAGCGATAGGTTTGGAAGTAAATCCCGAAAAGACGAAGTATATGATTATGTCTCGTGACCAGAATATTCTACGAAATGGAAATATAAAAATTGGAGATTTAACCTTCGAAGAAGTGGAAAAAATCAAATATCCTGGAACAACAGCAACAAATATAAATGGCACTCGGGAAGAAATTAAACCCAGAATAAATTTGGGAAATGCCTGTTATTATTCGGTTGAGAAGCTTTTGTCATCTAGTCTGCTGTCAAAAAATCTGGAAGTTAGAATTTATAAAACAGTTATATTAGGCCTACTGGTTGTTCTGTATGGTTGTGAAACTTGGACTCTCACTTTGAGAGAGGAACAGAGATTAAGGGTGTTTGAGAATAAAGTTTTTAGGAAAATATTTGGGGCTAAGAAGGACGAAGTTACTGGAGAATGGAGAAAGTTACACAACGCAGAACTGCACGCATTGTACTCTTCACCTGACATTATTAGAAATATTAAATCCAGACGTTTGAGATGGGCAGGACATGTAGTACCTATGGGCGAATACAGAAATGCATATAGAGTGTCAGTTGGGACGCAGGAGGGGAAAAAGACGTTTGGGGAGGCCGAAACATAGATGGGAGGGTAATATTAAAATGGATTTGAGGGAGGTGGGATATGATGATAGAGACTGGATTAATCTTGCACAGGATAGGGACCAATGGCGGGCTTATGTGAGGGCGGCAATGAACCTCCGGGTATACCGATATATTATATAAGTCTTTGCTGTAGTCGACTACAGAAATCGAACATTTTTCAATAGCTGTAGAGGTAGTAAACGTGAGTGTAAGCAATATCCATAGAAAAAATACAACAATATTGGCATTACCAAGCGAGTGACAAATTAACTGAAACAAAAGTCGACAGATGACAGCACTCGAGCTTTGGCATGTGCAGCATCTAGTGGAGAGTTCTTAACTTCGTGTTACACTAAAAATGTTACATTTTTGCTCAATAAGTGTACCTCAAAGACGTATTAAGTCAAAAAATCAACTCTTACATTGCTGGTTTGTTTAACAAAACATATTAAAAATCATGTGTGATAATTTTATTCGTGTATCTATATGTAAATATGTGGATAGCTAACAACAAGGACACCTTTGCACCATCCACTGCTCGAATGAAAGAATCTTTCGTTTGGCTGACATTACATACGGCAGTCCTCATGTGGATTATCAAGTTTTCTTTCCCATGCCCCTCAATTATTTGTTTTTAAACTGGTCAGGGAGTACCATGAAGAGAAGAAATGAATACTAATTAAAAACCGCTACGTAAGAAATAATTAATCCTGGCAATTGATAAAGAAGAAAGAAAGAAATGCTGTGGTAGAATCGTGGAGAGACATGTCGATTAAGAAACTTGACTGTATTTCGTGACCAGGACTCAATCTCAATGCAATATGAATATTGTAACGAGGCGTGAATTGTGAAACATGAATCCTGACGTGGTGGCAACGCAGTTCCTGAAACAGTAATGAACTGCGGACCTCACCGATCATCATGTGCGTGACTAGAAAAAAAATCGTTACGGATATACCACCCCAGTTATTTAATTCTTCATTAAAACACCTTCAAGGCTAGAGCGTCGGCTTTCCATGTCGGAGATCAGAGTTTAAATCCAACAAGTCTAAGTGGAATTTTTTTTATGGGTATAGATATTTTTGATCTTGGGACTTCCCCACTTCCCCTTGCGTGTCGCCATTTCAGGATTTCTCTATCGGGTGTCATACACGAAATGAAACAGTAACGCAGTCATACTGCCTTGGTAGCTCAATTGGCAGAGTGATGGCTTACGACGACCACGAAACCGAGTTCAAATCCTGGCGATGGAGTGGTGGGCGTAGTCGAAGTTATATATGTTTTTGATGCAGAATTATGTCTTCAGATTGCTCCTCAACGGTGTGTTTCTAGTCCTTAACTTGGCAAAGCTTCATTTCTCACACTTACTTACTGGCTTTTAAGGAACCCGGTGGTTCATTGCCGCCCTCACATAAGCCCGCCATTGGTCCCTATCCTGAGCAAGATTAATCCACTCTCTACCATCATAATATCCTACCTCCCTCAAATCCATTTTAATATTATCTTCCCATCTACGTTTCGGCCTCCCCAAAGGTTTTTTGCCCTCCGGCCTCCCAACTAACACTCCATATGCATTTCTGGATTCGCCCATACGTGCAGCGAATAGAGATTATAAAGAATGGACACTTCGCGTCGGTACCTTTGATGTAGCCGGACTGATTTCAATGACCTTCAAGCCAGCTAAAGCGTGAGATTCTGCTTTCTCCCTAGAGTTGGCGCTAACATCACACCAGCTAGCAGTCGACACAGCGGAAATATAACACATATAATTAATATATCTAGGGACATTATGTACTCAAATAAAATAAATTGGATCCATAAAACAATAAATCCGTCATTAACTGTAATGTCTAGACTCTAGAGTTCCTTTATAATGAGAGTTGAGACGTTGACCCCAACAACAATTAAAATATGTAATGATTTGATAGCGCTGAAAATGGAAAAACAAAACTCTTACGAGAAGTAAAACCATATACCTATATTATATTATATACAAATATTAAACGAATTCGATACTTAATTTTATAATGTATTATATTATATTATAATATAATTTATAATATCTGAAATATAAAATATTATTATTACAACTAGTTTGTCACTGAGAAATAAGGAAAAGCTGTTAACTTGAATTTATTTGAAGCAAAGCGTTACTGAATTATGCAATAAGGTAGGCGATGTTTGGATCCTGTGTCTCAACTCTATTCTCAATTATTATCTTAGCGTATGATCGATTACACTAACCTCTAGCGCTTGAAAGTGGAACTATACGCTGGCGCACAAAGAAACAAAACACAGGAAAATTCGCTCAGTGTCCATTCTTTATAATCCCTATTCGCTGATACGTGCTACATGTCCTGCCCATCTCAAATGTCTGGTTTTTATGGTCCTAATTATGTCAGGTGAAGTATACAATGCGTGCAGCTCTCACACTAGTTTTATTAAACCTTGTCGGACCGTAAAGAAAACAACTATCGCAATGTCCATATTTTTATGTGTTGTACAATATTACAACTTTTTTTTTCGAAGAATTTCGACGGCAGTTTGCTCTCCCAACATCTCTGAGGGATAGCATTGTGATAGTTGTGTTAAAAATGTCCTGCCAAATCCTAATTAATCACATGGTGCCACATTAATAGCAATTGTAATTTTTCACGCCTTTTCTTTGTTTCCCTTCTTTAAAATTTAATATCTATGTTTACATATATAATATATATATATATATATATATATATATATATATATATATATAAGGATATACTGAGTCTGTAAGGGCTACCCTCAATGGGGGGGCAGTTTACTACTACTATTACTATCCATTTTTTCTATTGTTCTATTAAAATTATAGCAGATAGCCTATTAACCTGTTGTATCCTATAGGATTCATTGTCAATTTAAGGTTCAGCGAAGGTGGTTTGGGAGGGGGGGCGCACGTTGGGGTACCAAAACCGCGATCACAGCGAACCGAAATGACAGGATGATGTAAGACGACCCGGACTATACCCATTGATAACTTTATGGTTTTGGAATCTTTTCTTATCGGCATTTCTCGCCGGCATCAGCAATCGAACCCGCGACAATAAGAGTTGCTAGCCAGAAGAGTTAGGCTGTCACTTAAAGTTACGAATATTGATCAGTAGGGTTCGGATTTTTAGGTACTAAAAATCAGGAAAATGTTTATCTTTATGTGCTAAAAATCGGAAAAATGTTTATTTTTATGTGCTAAAAATCGGGAAAATATGTGACAAAAAAGGAAAAATATATTCAATTATGTTTCAATTATTTTATGTGAATATAAACAATATGCAGTACTGACTAGTATAAGTTATGCAGTCTCGTCAACTGCTGAGGAATTACAGTACACAGATTCATTCTCAAGTTGTCCATCATAAATGACTGACGATTATCGCGGAACACTGAGAAACTACATGCACTCCCTGGAGACGTGTTTATTACTGGAAACGAAAAATTGTACTTTAACTAACACACATAAACACTGATGTGTCGTTTAGTAGTGCCTTGTAATTGATCATAACGTTGACTCAGTTTATTATAATTTCATAAACATTAGTTGCCTCTAACTAATGTTTATGAAATTATAATAAACTGAGTCAGCGTTATGATCAATTACAAGGCACTACTAAATGACACATCAGTGTTTATGTGTGTTAGTTAAAGTACAATTTTTAGTGGTGACAGGTCTTATCGCTTGTGGTGAGAGAGCAGACTGCAGTTCCACAGATAGGCAATTCCGAGAAACAGTTGCTAGGTATCACGTCTAAGCAACTCCACTGGACATTCGGGAGATGATTAATCCGAAATCGGACTTTTGTCGAAAATTATTTGATAAAAACTTAATTTTTATGTGTTTTTATGTGAATATTTGAAAATATTCATTCACATTTAAAAAATAAATAAATGTGTTTTTATGTGAAATAAAATTTAAAATATAGCTATGTTCAGGTGAGTTTGTCCGAAACTTAAAACACATAACTCTGATTGTTGCTTTATACAATGTAAATGTCCGATTATTAAGGGGCCCTCTGAAGTTAAGTATTTAGGCATAATTTTCGATAATCATTTAAAATGGAACAAACACATTAATTACCTTTGTAATAAATTACGTAAAATAATATAGGCTATTATTTTGTTTTATTGGGGAATTACTTGTCAATAAGTTTATTACGCACAATATAGTTTAGTTTATTTCAATCAGTAATTATGTATGGAGTTATAGCATGGGGTAGCTTATTTAAATCCAATTCTAATCCACTTTATTTATTACAGAAGAAAATAATTAAACTATGTCTCCATAACCCTATTGATTTTTCATCTCAAATATTGTTTTTAGACTTTCATGTTCTTGAAATAAGACAAATTTATTATATTGTATTAATAAAATCCATACATAAAAATCGAAATGATTTTGAATTGTATTCCCATAGTTATGAAACAAAAGGTATGAATTATTTTTAAGATTGTTTGAATCAAAATGCCACACTATTACAATATTTATTCACAGTAGTAATTTAGGCCCAAGAATATATAACAAATTTATATTTAAATATCCTAATCTTGTCAATTCTAATAGTTCTAGTATTAAATTTGAAAAGTTATGCATGGATGTTATAAAAAATTGAAAAATTGTAAATTTAAATTTATATCTGAACTGCGACCGAGCACGAGCGCTGCTCATTCGGTCTCAAATTTTGTTAATACTACTGTATCTTCTTTTTATATTGCTTGTATTATTTTATTTGTATTTCTCTTTGTTTGTTTTGTAATTATATTTCTTTATTCTGTATATTTGAAATAAATAAATAAATATGTTCTTATTGCGTAGTAGACATAAGACAAATTGTATTATATACTTCCTAATTTAAATTCAGGAATCCGCCCCTGAGCACCAGTTCTATTCTTTCAGGGGCGAGCTAAAGTTTTTCTGTTTAGGTATATTATATTTTATGTTACAATTATTAGCAAAATAAATAAATAAAATTATGAGTTTCTATTACAGTGCAAATAAAATATTTATTTACCTAAGAATCCTAGCCCTACTGATCAGTATCAGAATATTTACTGATATTTGTGTAAGATGAGTAAGAAGATGCGATATCGGGACTCTAATTAGCGAACACCTGAAGACTAGATGTCAGTTCGTTCAACAGTGAGTGGGAGCCCCTTGTCGTTGCACCGCGCATGATTTATTGTGATTCATTTGTTAGCTGTCCAGACAGAAGGTCATGACGAACAAACATAGAGGTCATGCGCTCGAGGGACTTGTAAAATAACAAGATCATTCGTAATTAACTAAGTTTTGAGCCGTTTTTTCAGGTTTTTACGCCGCTAACGAGGTAAAAATCGTTAGCCTGCTTGCAGTAGGCGGTAAAGCAAGAGACGCGGTTCAACTAATACTTCACCATAACTCATTGTATCTGCGTTTAATAAATTCTAAGCGACTATCCAGTTTTCTCTTAATGGAATGCTACGCTGTAATATGTACGTACATTTATTCTTGATTTATTTAAGGCCGATATATCAACTGCATGCCGGCAGTGGTGTGCGCACAACCTAAAGCGTAGTTTGAATGCTACGTAGCAGCTATAGTGATCGAATCCCACCTAGGCCATAGAAGTTTGTAGTTGTAAATTAGTGTCTCGCAATGTTCGAACATAAGAGAGGCAACCAAGATAACTTATTACAAAATTCGTCTTATTCCATATGAAAAACTAATCGCAAGATACAGGGTGAGTCAGAAGGAAAGGTGCATGGTGTGAGGGGTGATAATATTGGTGATTCTGAACTAAAACGTTCATATGAATATATTCCGTGTTCTTAACAGTATCTGACATACAGCTGTTTGGAAATCACGGGCATCAGTTTCATGTCCTTCATCAGCACTCACATGCGGATGCAATCAAAACATTAGGTTGTATCCTGGACGTTGGATCGGTCGCGGTGGAGTCATTTCTTGGCCACCTAGGTCACCCGACTTTACTCCATTGGATTACTGTGTGTGGGGTTGGCTTAAGAGCGAAATCTACAAGTGCAAAGTGGAAACAAGGGAGGAACTTCTCGCTCGCATTTTACATGCTTGTACTCAAGTAAAGGAATGTCCGAATCAGCTCAGATCAGCAAAACAACATCTGTCTACAAGAGCTGCAAAGTGCATTGAAGTTGACGGTGGACTTTTTGAACATGTCCTGTAAAGAAAAGTACACAATTAAATAGGACATAACGTAACAATGTTTTAATTTACTATCACCTGAACTTTTCCCGTTCCTCATTGTTTCCATTAGTTTTCATTTCGCTGCACAATTATGGTAAGCAATTGAATAAGCATAGACTACTCTGGTATCTCAGTATTGGAGCAGATGTTGAAAATGTCTCCCACTTTCACGTACACAGAGTCTAATCTCGCGGTGCAAGTTCTACACTCCTTGCTGTCATATTTCCGCTGCACGTGAGAGAACCTTTATCACTAGACCATGTCTATTCATGGAGCCCCATAGATACAAGGCAAATGATGTCAAGTCTGGAGACCGCATCGGCCAAGAAACTGCACCATCCCTAATCACAAGTTGGAAAAACTGAATGTATGCTGAAAAATACAGTACATTCATCACAACAGAAGATACTTGTAGGCCTACTTAGCGAAATAAAACAACAAATGGGTTCTTAAAGTACTGTATAATAATCAAACAAACGTTGATAGTCGTGCAACTGGAAAACGGAGACGAATTTAGGAAAATAATAACTCTTTTACAGAAAATAAGGTCCTTTATCGACTTCATAACGATTGACCTTACCTTTCGATACACTCTGCATAGAGAGCACAATGTGCCAAAGCATGCCTGAAGTCTATCCAGCAAAAGAATAAAGTGATGTAAACACAAGCACGTGATTTTGAGATCTCTGATTGACTCTTGGATGCATCACATATTTTCTTCCATGAAATAGCCCTAGCGAACTGTTTCATTCTATTTTTATCATTACATTTTAAAATCTATATATCATTTGAACTGGTAATGGAAATTAGGGGAAAACGGCTGGACGGATTTTAATATATGACCTCTCATTTTGAAGCTTGGAACTACAAGTTTTTCAGAAAAATAGTAGTTTTCAGTGAAATGTCAATTTTTAAGCATAATTTTCCTATTTTCCAAAATCCATCTGTCGTCAGTTTTGAGAACTAGCTAATAGCATTCACGGCCGACTTGATATTCCCTTCGCTTTTTTGTAAAGGAGAAGCGAAGCGAGCATCAAATCGGCCGTGTTGCATTTCAGAATAAAACAAAACACATACTACAGTAAACAATATTACACTAAGGCCATGATCTGCAAGAATGCTGACATATTTAGAGCTCAAATTAAATTGGTTATTAAAAACTTAAATTACTAAAAATAATTTACAGGTTCGATTCTGTGGTGTGTAATTTTCTGGGTACAGCTGTGTATTGGATATTAAAAACTACAAAACTTGAGGTGGTTTGATGACATTTTTACCATTAGAAATGAAATATTATTGTAGTTGATGCTATGATGTGACTATTTTTCATTAATTATACATATTAATCCTATACTGATGATATGAAAGTGAAACGTTTTGGGGTTATATAAGTAGATGTAGAGAATAACTTAAATTAGATTTTGATTTCTATATTTTACTGAGTGGCGTCTATATAGTATATATAGTATATGTTACTGAAAGTTATAAAACTTACGTAAGATAATAATATTATTAAAAATCAAATATTTGTATAATTATTAATCAAGTGGGGTTGGGTCTTTTTCATATTTTAATGGCGGTGTGGTGTAGATATTTATATGTGTCATTCTCTTCAGTATTGGCTCGAGAGAGAGTATCTTTAATTGTTATGGAAGCAAATAACTTTCCGAATGTCTGGTATTCTTCATTGAAAATAAATGTGGAAAATGTTTATTTGAACGTCTAATGAACTTAGTTTGCAGCATTTGCTGCACAAGCCACTAGTATTATTTTAAATAGATAGGAGAACGTTTTTCTTTTGTTTGTTACCATGTGAACAAATATACTGATTCTGTTAAATATGGTACACAGTGATACATCACGCTTCGTAATAGTGTTCTGTGCTTTATATCAATATCAATTCTTTCGCTGGATAGAATATAAGTGAAAGGATCCGTCCCGGGTGCGGCACTCGAAAAGTCAAGCCTACCCTTGTCTATGTTAATAACTAACAATCAATGGAGTTGTGATAAAGGTAGATTTGTTGACTGTAAACTAAGGCACAGAGAGTATCTCCAACACTGAAATAAAATTATCCACAAACCCAGACTAGGAAATCCCACGAAGGTTTCAAAGGACCGTATCTGAAAGTATTAGAAACCAACCAACAAGTTCACATTGAGATATCCATGAATGGAATACTGTAACAAACAACCTGGTTCGGATCTAAGTTTATGAACTCTTTAGGAGGGATATACAGGCAATTTGTGAGTTAACTGATCATACGACTTTCTTCTAAATAAAAGAGAAGAATTATTATCAATCTTTAACTTCTGGCATTAAGATTCTTTTGGTAGCAGTCAACAAAACAAAAAGTCTAAATTTCATGATCCAAATGTCCTCTAAAATATTAACTAAGTATAGTAGATAGCAAATCGACACTTTCCTGACCTTTGCTGCGTAATTATAGACCTCCAGTAAAAGTTTCTCGCCTGCAATAACCATCACATCAATAGCAATATCATTATTAACACTAAATAACCTTTATACGGAAGTTCTCCTCCTTAAAGTAAAATATAGCGTTCTTTTTGTTCAAGCCGCAATATGCATACATTAACATAGTGCATGCGTGATCTGATCACTTTCCATGTTATTAAACTGCAATATTAAACTAATGAATTACCATACACCGATATCAAATTTCACAGCAAAGCTATATGACCTTGTTTCGTAGCTTAGGTGATTATATAAGCCCGAGAATACGGATCTTGATTACGAGATCGTATAGTGCAACATCCTTCATTAGCAGAACTAAGATTTTGATTAAATACCGATATGCTAAATATGTATATAGGCTACACAGGCTACCTACGTAATAAAATCGGTGATATGTACCCAAATATCTAAAAGGTATTCCCTTTAAATGCCACGAAGGCGCATAGGGCATGGAGGTAGAGCTTCACTGATCATTGATTATTATAGTCTGGGTCTTTTACTTAATGCCCTAAGGGTGAAACCTAACCATTTACACCCCCTTATTAGTTCTTTTTAATTGGTTGTTTTACGACGCTTTATCAATTGCAATGGTTATCTAGCATCTGAGTGAGATAAAAGTGATAATGCCGGCGAAATGAGTCCAGGGTCCAGTGCCGAAAGTTACCCAGCATTTGCTCTTAATGGAATGAGGAAAAATCTCAACCAGGATTTGAATCCAGGCCAGCACGTTTAACGGTCAGACACGCTAACCGTTACTCCACAGCGGTGGACCTCCTATTACTACACATGCTACTGGATTATAGTGATTTCTAGTAGTAAGGTTGAATTTTCTTTTGCAAACTGTTTCAAATTTCGGTACTGACAAATACAATTAGCAGTTATTTTCTGTTATGATTATTGTTGTTTCAGTAGATAGCATTATGATTTTTCCTGCTTCAGTGATATCTGGTAACAAATAGCACAGACGACTATATTAGGGTTTTATAAAATATTCCTACGTGAACTGTACTATACAGGGTGAACTATAAGTAATGTCATTAATTTCAGAGGGTTATTCTTTGAGATATTTCAAACAAAACAGTTTAGTACATTTTTTTTTCGTTTTTGCTTCCTTTCCGAGATAATTATTTTATATGAAACATTTCATTGCATGTTTTGGGAAAGACCATTCATTTAATTCCCAATATGCCCAGTCAATTTAAGAGAGCAGTGCATTGTGATAATAAATGATTGAAAGAATTTTAGTTTTGTCCTTTAAATGTGCAGTAATTATCCGAACAAATGTAATATTTCAAAATTTCTTTTCAGAACGAAAAGTTACATTTGTTCAGATCAAATTTCTGCACATTTAAAGGACAGAACTAAACTTCTTTCGATCACTCATTATCATAATACACTGCTCTCTTAAACTGACTAAGCTTATTGGGAATTAATTCAATGGCTTTCTCGAAATACGCAATAAAATATTTCACATAAGATAATTTCTTTTTCTCGAAAAGCAAAAACGAGAAAAATTGTGGGTTTAACTTTTATTTGAAATATCTCAAAGAATAACCCCTTGAAATGAATGACATTACTTACGAAATATGCTGTGTTTATATGCATAAGTACTTAGTTTAATCTTTATATGTGTAAGTACTTAGTTTAATCTTTAAGTCAATTTTTCATTACATTCACAATTTACACATTTTTACACACTTTTTTATTGATTTTTATCCAAGTTTTGCTACATACCGTAATGCAGGTTGTGACACAATATATGGGGCCGATATGAAGACAAACTCTTTTTAACGCCTACTGTGTGTTACATTACGTATACACTTAAATATCTAAATACCGCCAACACTTGTTCTGTGACTGTAACTTGGTATACGAGTACTGTGCCCGCTGACCACTTTATGCAGGTGTTTTTTTCTTACGTCACAAAAAGATATCTTACCATATTAGCCACTTCATCATGATGTTTATCTAAAATAAATAAATATATGTGTAGACCTAATTACATCAAAGACTAAGGTTAATGTACACGGTTGACCTGAAACAACACTTTCCTAGTTACATGATAGCAATGATATATATACTTACTGAAGCAGTGTTGCCAACAAGAGAGATACATGCCTTGAAAAATATGTTTTCTGAAAAAAAAAAAAAAAAGGTTATGTTTTATTTAACGACGCTCGCAACTGCCGAGGTTATATCAGCGTCGCCTGTGTGCCGTAATTTTGTGCCGCAGGAATTCTTTTACATGCCAGCAAATCTACTGACATGAGCCTGTCGCATTTAAGCACACTTAAATGCCATCGACCTGGCCCGGGATCGAACCCGCAACGTCGGGCATAGAAGGCCAGCGCTATACCAACTACGCCAACCAGGCCGACTTCAGGAAAGATATCCATGTTGAGGGAAAAGGGGATTTTTTTTTTCAGAAATTTGCCACGCCGGCTGATTACACTAAGGTTTGCTGCGTACCCAAGTTTCGAGCAGGTAACCCCACTCATCCCTAGGCCAGCCCACTCCGTGCGTCGCCAGCCGTCGCGGCGTTCGGGGAATGCTATGGAATGATGACGAAATGGAAAGATGTTGACGAAATGATTAGATGTCTAAAATGGCAAAAATCCCGACAAAAACCTCAACTGCGACCCTGTCTGCCACAAGTGTCACTATGGATTTTTCGATAAAAAATTTCCAGGCTTGACAGGGACTCGAACCTGGACCGCCTGTGTAAAAGGCTTAAGGTCTGACCATTCAACCACCGGAGGGGTCTATTATTGTTATTTGTTTATTTCTTGTAAAATTTTATTTTGGTGTAACTGTATGTAGTATTAACTACCACTCCTTTTATTTCAAAATATTGATAGACACTGAAACAATGGGAAAGAGTCAGCTACCAACTATACAAATGGAAAACTATTTATACTACTATTATCTGAAATTGCGTAAGGAGCACGATGCTACAATTCATAAATTGAATTACTGACCGTACTATTCAAGTTTAAATTGCGGTTGAGCGAGTCAGGTTAGCGGCTATCGGACTGTTATTGTACAGCGATATTATATAGCGAGAAAGCAACCGCACCCCATTGTAGAGGACAAGTCATTGACAAGTCATAACCGGAATCGTGACCTGACTACCACATTTTATACGAAACTCTATTGAAGCGAAATGCCACTTTATCAGTTTTCAATCTTTCCGACTTTCTTTGCGGTAATTTACTGGCTACGAGCAGATATTTAGCTATTTGCTCCCATAGCAACGTACCTCTTTTTTTTGGCCCACTTTAGAACGCAATATAACAGTTCTCTACGGTTTGCCATGGCAACGGTGCCTGGCTCCATGGAAGTAACTTAAGCTAATTACGCTACTTCTGTGCCGCATAAAATATCCTGTCTAATTTTCGTGATATGTATGAGGTGAGAACTAAACCAGTTTCTTGTTTATTTATTGAGTTCCTTGAATATATGCGCTTGTGACATTTCTTAGGGAAATCTGGGCTTAATTCCCAAAACAAATTATAGCTAATAAAATGTTCTCGGACACTTTGCTTGAAGCTGCATCTTTCTCCAGACATTTAATCAATAGACTACGTCTTTCTACTCTTTCCACTTACATTACTGAGTCTGAGAATACAGTATTGCTCTATTGCCTAACTTCTTTATGACGTGGTGATTAAATCCATTTTAGGGGACACTGGGACTGAGTGTTGAAACTTCTACAATTTTTTATTAATTTATTTAAAATTCGGCAGGTTTGTTGTGCCACATTAAGAGCAATTGTAATTTTTCACGCCCTTTTCTTTGTTTCCCTTCTTTAAAATGTAATATCTATGTTTACATATGTATATTAATTATTTTTTTAAGATATACTGAATCCGTAAGGGCTACCCTCAATGGGGGGGGGGGCAGTTCAATATTATTATTTTTACGTTTAAATAACAGTACCAAATTACATCAAGTTTAATTCATTAGTTCCTTAGATATTAATTTTCATGTATTTTAATGATATTAAATTATGCGTAAATTAAAAACATCCCTGACGGCTTCAGAATTGTTATTGCTTTTAAAAATCTTCTGTGAAGGACTTACATTTCATGTTGAAAACTGAGCAAGGATTTTTAAATTTGAGAATTGTTTCGTGAGATAAAAATTTTCTTACAAATCATAATTTTTGCTTGATAATTTTCTTTAATTTTTTGGAAGTTAAAAGTTCACACCTGTGGAGTAACGGCTAGCGCGTCTGGCCGCGAAACCAGGTGGCCCGGGTTCGATTCCCAGTCGGGACAAGTTACCTGGTTGAGGTTTCTTCCGGGGTTTTCCCTCAACCCAATATGAGCAAATGCTGGGTAACTTTCGGTGCTGGACCCCGGACTCATTTCACCGGCATTATCACCTTCATCTCATTCAGACGCTAAATAACCAAAGATGTTGATAAAGCGTCGTAAAATAACCTACTTAAATAAAAATAAAAATAGAAGTTAAAAATTCATATCATGAATAGTTTTCAGTGAAGAGCTGATTCAACGCACAGTTGTGTATTGCAATATGCTGGCTATTCTTGCAAAGTTACATGTAAATCGGAGCAAAAGGAAGCCGCTAGGAACTTTATTACTGACCAAAAACGTTGTTTTGAGAAAACGTAATTTTTAGTGAATGTGGCATTTTAAAAATGGTGCCAGACTTTTAAAAATAGTAGGCTGAGACTAAATATAGAACAAAATGTTAAACAAATGTATAATGTAATTATTTATTTTAAAAAATATATTTATTTTTACCATTTTGGTCAATAATTTAGTCGCAGGGTTCCTTACTTACTTACTTACTTACAAATGGCTTTTAAGGAACCCGAAGGTTCATTGCCGCCCTCACATAAGCCCGCCATCGGTCCCTATCCTGTGCAAGATTAAGCCAGTCTCTATCATCATACCCCACCTCCCTCAAATCCATTTTAATATTATCTTCCCATCTACATCTCGGCCTCCCTAAAGGTCTTTTTCCCTCCGGTCTCCCAACTAACACTCTATATGCATTTCTGGATTCGCCCATACGTGCTACATGCCCTGCCCATCTCAAACGTCTGGATTTAATGTTCCTAATTATGTCAGGTGAAGAATACAATGCGTGCAGTTCTGTGTTGTGTAACTTTCTCCATTCTCCTGTAACTTCATCCCGCTTAGCCCCAAATATTTTCCTAAGCACCTTATTCTAAAACACCCTTAACCTATGTTCCTCTCTCAGAGTGAGAGTCCAAGTTTCACAGCCATATAGAAGGTTCCTTAAGAATTTATTAATTAGCTTGTTTGATTTTTTATTTTGACGGTGATTTTTTAAGAAACGTGGATTCCAGGCCCAGTTTCAAAAAGAGACAGCATGATCATAGTGACGTGTTATGCACAGATTTTCTCGGAGACATAATACGTGACGATAACATGGAAAGAGGTCTATGCCAATTTAGTGATGTAGGTATTCGAGCTTACGTAATATGGAATATCTGGTTAATTAAAAATGGCATCTATTGATCAGTGTTAAACAAGAGTACATGGAACAATGGCTTCAATATGTAAAAAGGATGGAATATTCCAGAACATCTACACAGATTCTTTGCTACATACGAATGAAAAGATATGCTGGAAGACCCCATATGACCGTAACAGCCATAGGCATAGAAAGGAAGAGAATGAAGATGATGACGATGATAATAATGATAATAATAATAATTTATTTATTTATTTATTTAGAATATTAACGTGCAAAAACAACAGCACAAGGCCAATTACAGTTTAGCACGATACAAAACAGAACAAAACAACAAATGATGATGAGAATGAATGATAGAAAATGACAATGAGATTAAATACAAACAATATAATAGTCTACATCAATCATTGATCACATAATAATTATAAAATTATAAATTAGTACAATGAGATAATTGAAATAATGGAATAGTCTACATTAATCAATTGACCAAATGCAAGAAATAAAATGGACAAATAATTATAAAATTAGATCAGTGAGTTAAAAACTCAAAGATATACGACACATTAAATGGATCCAAGTTGAATCCATACAAATTAGCATATTTAATGCATCTGCAGACCGGAGAGAGAGATTTAGGATTCTTATTATAAAACAATTTATGAAATCTTAAACCATTAGCAGGAATACGAAGACTGATATTGCTTATGAAAGATTCACAATCAATATCACCCTTAATGACTTTGCAAAAAAATAAATAATCAAGATCCTGACGTCTGGTGAACAAACAAACTACCGCAATTGAAATAATTGCATTTAATCTCATAGTTATAATCGGAATTTGGTAAAAATCTATAAGAACACAAGGAAATAAATTTTCTTTGAATATTCTCCAATTTAGCCGAGTCAGTGGAAGTAATGGAGTTCCATACAACAGATGCATATTCAAGCTTGGATCTAACCAACGTATAGTATAAAATTAATAAACACATAGGAGTGGAAAAAGAATAAGTTATAGACCTAATTAGACCAAGCATTCTTAACGAATGGGTATAAATATATTGCACATGATCATGGAAATATAATTTAGAATCAAGTAGGACACCAAGATCTCTAATACAATATTTCTTAGTAATTACGACAATACTGAGAGAATAGTTAAATTTTAGGGAGATAGTTTTTCGTGAAAAGGAAATAACAAAAGTTTTGGATTGATTAATTTTCATTCCATTTTCAACAGACCATTGTGAAATTGAATTAATGTCATTTTGAAGAATTTGACAATCGACCAAACTATAATAATAATAATAATAATAATAATAATAATAATAATAATAATAATAATAATAATAATAATCTTCACATCAGGGATTAGGCGGTTTGCCTGTTCCGTCCTCACACTGTCCCGTCTGATCTCCATCTCTTCCTCGGGCGTTAAATGCTTATTTTCCCCCGTAGCTTGTAATTATTTATAATCAATTATACTATTTTGCATTCATCTGGTTCATAGGGGCCTATGTTCTATCCAATATTTTTCTCGAATTTTGATTTTATCTAGTTATATCAAAACTTCTAGTGAGATTCTACTATACTTACTTACTGGCTTTTAAGGAACCCGGAGGTTCATTGCCGCCCTTACATAAGCCCGCCATTGGTCCCTATCCTGAGCAAGATCAATCCATTCTCTATCATCATATCCCACCTCCCTCAAATCCATTTTAATATTATCTTCCCATCTACGTCTCGGCCTCCCCAAAGGTCTTTTTCCCTCCGGTCTCCCAACTAACACTCTATATGCATTTCTGGATTCGCCCATACGTGCTACATGTCCTGCCTATCTCAAACGTCTGGATTTAATGTTCCTAATTATGTCAGGTGAAGAATACAATGCGTGCAGTTCTGCGTTGTATAACTTGCTCCATTCTCCTGTAACTTCATCCCTCTTAGCCCCAAATATTTTCCTAAGCACCTTATTCTCAAACACCCTTAACCTATGTTCCTCTCTCAAAGTGAGAGTCCAAGTTTCGCAACCATAAAGAACAACCGGTAATATAACTGTTTTATAAATTCTAACTTTCAGATTTTTTGGCAGCAGACTGGATGATAAAAGCTTCTCAACCGAATAATAACAGGCATTTCCCATATTTATTCTGTGTTTAATTTCCTCCCGAGTATCATTTATATTTGTACTGTTGCTCCCAGGTATTTGAATTTTTCCACCTCTTCAAAAGATAAATTTCCAATTTTTATATTTTCATTTCGTACAATATTCTCGTCACGAGACATAATCATATACTGTTAACGGCCCTTGGCGAACTTATTTTTTTACGGCTCCCATAATTGCGGTCGAGTGGCTAAATTTTGTATAAGCATTTATTTTGGCATTATTAACATGGTGGAAGAATAAATTTTAACTTTTTTATCTGCCCCCATCAGAATGTTTGCTTATAAGATACACAAATACGAAGAAGCAATGATGTAAATAATAAGCCTACAATGCCTATATAAAACCTACTTTCTTGGTGCTCTACCTACCACAAATCTTATAACACAAGTCAGGAATCAAACCTACGACTTTTTGACGATAAGTAGTCATCTGGAAATGTCCTCAACAATGTCGTTCTCATCACTACCACCACCACTACCTAAAGTTGGAAATAGTACATTATATCAGCACATCAAAATCTAATTTCCATACTATATCGCAAAAAGCTGCTATTATATGCATGAGGCCAGTTACAATAACTCCCTTCCTAGGTAAGTACACAACCTAAACATTTAACGAAGCGCAGTTCAACAAAGTACGCAGTAACTGAGAATAAATGTTGTAGAAGGGGTAATAGTAGCTTCCATGTCTTATTAAATACACTGCCGAGGTCATTAAGCATTTTCACGACTTCTGACGGTGTCAAGTCAAAGAGTATAAAAGAGGCTCAGTAAAATGTTGGCAGAGAGCAGCACTATCGATACGGTATACATACTCTTGATGGCACTTACGGTTCGTTTACTTTATGGTGCAGTCACTGCAAACACTAGAAAGAGAAAGAATTAATGGAAAAATCGTATTCCTCGTCTTTTATGGCCAGGAGCTGCAAAAGCACAGTATCAGTGCCTGCTTGCTTTTCAATTGTTAATTCAATGAGAAATCTTTCGCTATTATAAATGGTAGCTGGGAGTACAGGAACTTTCAACAACAGAAAAGTTTTATAGTGTATTTCGAAGTTTTTTATCTTGATTAGTTACACGGAAATCTAGTTAAAAGTATTTTGATTGAAATAATGTGAGCTGTGCTATAAAGGGAAGAAAAATAAAGAATTAAGAAAAGAAATAAAGACTGGATAGAGGTTGCAAGAAGTGAATGAAATAAAATGACAGGTGATGTGAGGAAATTCCAATGATTGAGCGAACGTCTGCACTCGAATTGAGGTAATAAAAAAATAGTATTCACTCTAACACTGTAGTTTAGTCAATCTACTTCAATTAAATTTAATTTAAACAAAAAAAAAAAATACACACCAGTTTAGATATTGCGAGGAGGTAGTTTAAAACCAGTGTTAATTTCATTTTAGGTTTCACCTCTTCATCGCTCAAATGGTCTGTTTGTCTGTCTATGTGTGTCTGTCTGTCTGTTTGTAATACTTCACTGTAGAACAAAGATATATATTTCTTTTTATATAAAACACTCTAGCACCTCCAGAAAGCGCAAGTTACTCGTGCTCGGAGGGCATTCCACATAATGTTAAAATATTTTTTATGCTCGACCATGCCGAAATGTAGTAATTATACACCTGGTAGCAGACCTTTAATGCATGTCATTAAAGTACACCTACTCATTAACGGTCAGGTCTTTCAGCCAATGACGACTCAGGTTACAACTGTTCAGCCAATGACAGGTCAGCTTTCTACCGTTATAAAACTGCAAGTATCGATTATTCTCGGATATGCAATCGAAAGAGAATTAGCGAAAAGTCACGGAGGCTGGAAATCCAATACTGTCGCAGAAGGTTATGTTCTGTTACTATAATAATTAGCGTTAATTGTAAATAATATTCAAATAAATTCAATTTGTCATCTCGTTTTTCAATGTCGAATTCAATAATCAAGGTTATAATATTATCAAGTTTAACGGGACTACGTCAAGGTCAATGACATTATTGTTCCTCGGAAAAAATCAATACTTTCGCGTCTGCGCACATCTCACAATTCACGACCTAGAACAAGGTCACTTCCGATCTTGTGAGTTACAAATAAAATGTATACATCTGAATACTGGTAATTTGAAGTTAGAAATATGGTCGAGCATAAAAAGTCGTATGAAACTCGCCTATAATGGTAATTAAGAAGCTCGTATGAAAATTATGAAACTCGCTTGCGCTCGTTTCATAAATATCCATACTCGATTCTTAATTACTATCATTATAGGCTCGTTGCATAATGTACTAATTAAATACAGAGTAAAATGTAAAAAAGAAGGAAAACACAGCTATCATTATAATTGAACTTTAAATTTTCTCTCTAAACAGAAATTGTTTAATTGATTTTTTAAAATAAGGAGCATTAGCAAAATGTTATGTTTGGGAATTTAGTTACATTACTGTATATTGTTATAAAGCCTTGTCCGAAGTTGTTACTGTGATTAGTAGTAAATATACTTCCCCTAAAATAGGGGTTGTCTTGAAGGACAAAGTATACCAAATATACAAGTATTAGTGAATGCGTACAATTTTATGAAAATGTTTTCGTGAGAAATATAATTATTATTATTATTATTATTATTATTATTATTATGTTATTAATTTACTTTATATATGTGATTTCTCAGACGATAGATTCAATATTTTAGAGCTATCAAAGAAACAGTCTTGGCCAAAGAAGATTCAAGATTGAACTCTTTACAGAAATTAATACATTTTTTGTAATCTTGCCTCTAGCACCCACTAATGACCCAATAATTTCAATGGTTTGTAACTTTTTTTTAGTAGGTTATTTTACGACGCTTTATCAACATCTTTGGTTATTTAGCGTCTGAATGAGATGAAGGTGATAATGCCGGTGAAATGAGTCCGGGGTCCAGCACGGAAAGTTACCCAGCATTTGCTCATATTGGGTTGAGGGAAAACCCCGGAAAAAACCTCAACCAGGTAACTTGCCCCGACCGGGAATCGAACCCGGGCCACCTGGTTTCACGGCCAGACGCGCTGACCGTTACTCCACAGGTGTGGACGGTTTGTAACTTATACATAATAAGGAACAGTTGTAGGACATTTAGATTCTGTTAAGCATATGTTGTCTGATCTTTTGGTTTTATTCTTATGTGAATATAAATTAAATATATTTCGGTTTTTATGTACGAAATTCAATTAGAAATTGTTATAGATTTGATGGAGTTCTGAAGGATAATCAAAAGGTTTATTAAGGCATATTTTTATTATTCTCTTTTGTAGCAGTTATTGTCATTAGAGATGTACTATAAGCACTACCCTATTCTATAATAATACCATTTGTACTAATTTGCGAGATAAATCAGTCGTGAAGTATGGACAGACAATACCAGTAGGCCCTGGTTACTGTCGTTGAGTTTCTGTTTCTGTTCTGAATTGTAGAAGGCTTGTGATCATGTACTACTCATTCCAGCTCACGTTACCGGTGGCGTCTTCATAAACTAACCGTTACGTCACACACTGCACAATTGCCGTATAATCTCTGGGTATTATACTTGTGGGTCTTGACTACAGTTCTGTATTGCGTGTTTGCAATTTGTTCAAGCATCTTATATTGTATTACTGATTCAATTAGTTGTAACAGAAAGTGTACTATGCATTGAGTCAAGTTTAGTTTAATTTTTATGCAACTAAACTGATTATATACATAATTTACAATATGTTTGTGTGTGTGATTGTCACATAGAAAATGGTGTGGAGCTGAGAATAGAATTGTAACAAAATATGGAGGAAAGTCCTGAAAGCATCTCCTAAAGTGTACAACAAATTCTTAAAGCAATATAACTTTTATCTTGTTTATATTGCAATAAAATACCTAAATAGTAATAAATTAAAAATTAACAATATACAATTTTAACAAATTCAAATCGATAGTTATTACGAAACCAACACAAATCAAAAGCGAACTCAAATAGAAATAAAAGAAAGTTTACAATAAAAAAAATATAGAATTAACATCAATATATTGAAATTATGTAGAGATGAAAAAGGTTGGTCTCATTCTTCCCTTAGAGAAAGTTGCAGAAAAAAAGCAGTTATTTAACTTATAATTCACTACCAACATATTATAACATATACAATTTTAATAATTACTAGCATTGAAATTAAATCAAATATAATACTTTTTATTGTAGGATGCTAAAGACTTCAAAGAATCCTAATCGACGTACAGCACATGCATTTTGTCAAGACACTCGCGATGTGCAGTACCGGAACAACGTTTCTGAGGATTGGGTAGGAGTAGAAGGGAAGGTCGGGCGTATGTCTACAGAGTTCAAGGCAAAGGCTAACCCATTCGCCTATAATTCGTAAGTAGACTCATCCGATTTCGTGCGCAGCTCTCTAGGAAGAGTCAGGGAGTGTCTTGACAAAATGCATGAGCTGTAATCGAATCGGTTACATTGATGGTTCAAATAATATCGCCTTCGTCTAAAGCACTTCTCGGTGTACCCACTATCTAACATTGCGACACGAACTGTGCAACAATTCTTTCGATCTCTCAACTCGTCTTGGATCCAGTTGTCACAGAAGTTCTCGTGTAAACAGCGGCAGTGACAACCTCACTCTGAACGGTAAGCTCAGGTTAGACGGGTAATAACTGATTTTCGATTTAGATTAATGTTTATGATATTGATGTTTGAGGCGGTGATGAATCATGGAATGCAAATTTCCAACCCGGCATTTGTCTCTGTGACTAAGAGAAACCATGAAAACCACCGGTCAGATTGGTCGGCCACGCGGTTTGAACCCGGGACCTTCCGAATTCGAGTCCCAAGCGCTACCGTCTGAGCCAACTCGCTAAATTTGAAAAAGTACCTATTCAATAGTTTATACATCTCCTTCATTTGTTCTCACATCATTTCTTTTCTGTCGTCGCCTGGCAACCTCGATTCTTGTCATGTCATGTTCGAAACAATTCTCGATCATATTTGCTGACACATTATCCCATAACAGGACTACAAAATGTAGCGCATCAAGAACGCTTATTTTTCTTGCCACATGGTTTTCGAGTCGTTATATGTAGCTAACCATTTTGACAGTATGTTGGTTATTTTGAAGAAGATATCATTGCAATTGATACATCATGGTATCATATTCATTTGAAGAATATGACATCTTCAGTAGTTCAGGATTTTATGCAACTTGTTCACTACACGCTGTACATAAAAAGTCAATATTTGTTTTCGCTGTTAACATGGCCTATATTGTTTCCACATTAAATCGATACTTCCCTTCAAACCATATGTAACATATGTAACTTATGCGGGAAAATATTCTCAATTATTGATGCATTCCTGTCAGGTAAACACAATAGATGTTCAACAGTCTTTATATTGCCATACAACTTATTTTCTTTTCAAATGCACACAAACTTGAGACAATTTCTTAGGCGGAGAATTTTATTGGAACTGTTCACTTTCGTTGTACGATAGCACGCAAATAAGTACATCCATCAATAATTTTGTCTAGATTGACGTTCAAATTTGACATTCTGAGAATAGCACATCAAACACATTGTCAAAATTTTGTTAGGAGACATCATATCTTATCTTCGATAAATTCTCATTTTTATTCCATGCTTTCAAGTTACCTTTTATGTTGACAATTCAAATGTGTACAATCAATTATTGTTCTCCCTTTGACATATAGTCAAATGAGATATACTGGTCTGATAAGAGAGGTACATATCAGCCAGAACCTCAATCAGAGAATACGTTCTAAGACATTAGGTATTAAATGAAGTTACGAAACCAAATTAAGTTCAAAAATGCACCAGACCAAAAGTATATAATAATATACTTGCAATTCCAGTTATAACATATGGTACAAATTTGGACAAGTAGGAAATAAGATGAAATGGGACTCTTTGGAACTAAAATGAAAATAGTAAGGAAAACTGCGGGATATGTTATGATGGATCATCAAAGTTTCAATATTCTGGACACATAATTTAACGTATGATCCAAAGTATAACTTCTTCAAAGCTGAAGTTCCAATAACATTGAGAATTGTAATTGAAGACTATTAGAATTACTGTCTCTTGTACAATAATGAAAATTAGTATGTGTAAAACACTGTCCTTCTGCTATATGAAAAAATATTGTTACGATTTAAAAAAAAAAATTATTTACATTTTTTTTTTTCAAATGTCAGTTCACTGTACACTGATGATGCGTTTCCCACGTAACTCAAAAACTATCCAACATTCTGTGATAAAATTTTTTGTGTGTATTTATGCATGTCATATCTACAATATGATGTAAGCTCACTTTTCTACCTTTGATAGATTGTCTGATAAAAAATAAATTCATTTTAAGAAATGGTCAAATATCAGTATTTTCTATTACACAAAATAAAAAAAATTATTTATTAAGAAATATAGTTGAAAGAGCATGATATTGTAAACATGAGTTTCAGCAATAAAATAAAAGAGAGAGAACATGAAAAAGTTAACAAGTTTTTGAGTTATTAGGGAAACGCTCTATCACTGCACAGTGGACTGACAACATTTCGAATTTCTTTAAATCATAAAATTATTTTTCTCATATAGCAGGACAGTGTTTTATACATACTATTTTTCATTATTATACAAGATACAGTAAGGGAGGAAAAAAATGTTGAATATTTCCAAAAAATTTGCTGCTGTAAGCTGTACCTAGCCCCTTAATAGCATTTTTATAGTTTTTTGGGGGGGGGGAGTGAATTTTCCCATTTTCAGTAGGGGAGAGTCAGACATCGGGTAATATCGGACAGTGCGTTTCTTTCATCTACCACCATATGGTAGTACCTGAATGACATGGTTACGTTTCTCTATGCGACATCACAGAAACGTAACCATGTCAATCAAGTACTAATCATCGTGTGGTAGATGAAAGAAACGCACTGTCCGATATTACCCGATGTCCGATACTACCCGACTCTCCCCTACACGTAATTTTTGCATAAATGTAGTACGTAAAATATTAAAAAGGTGCTTTTTAGACACAAAACATAATTTTTAGGCATTTATAGAACTTTACTGTTCATTTAGGCGTTTCAGGTCCTATAGAATTTTAATACTAATAAATCATTTCTTACCGTAATCTTCCTTGCCTTTGCATGCATTCGCTAAGCATTTTTAAGCCTCTATTTTGCCGTTGCTCCATAAACATATATATGGATAGAAAGTAAATATAGGCTACATTGTATGGATTAAAATATAATGAGTTCGTTAAACATGATACGGAGCATCAGCTAACATAATATCAGAGGAAATAATGTACATTCATGCAAAGGATACAGAACAATTCTATACAATGCAAACACTTCACCGGTTGCGCACATATTCTGTATGTACAGCTATTCCCTGGGTTGAAGACAGAACATAAATTCACCAACAAATGCTACACTGCGAATTCCATTTAGAAGCCTGCTATAACGGTAAAGCGTTTAATACAACAATGTTCAATACACAAACCGCTGTGTGCTGTTCCATCAACGAGAATGGAATGCACAATTGAAGTTGTAAATATTTTGTGAGAGGAGTAATTTTGCTAGCAGAGGCGGCAGAAAAAAGTAAAACAAACAATTTTAATTATTCAAATGGTTTAAATTGTTTAGGAATCGCAATGCTGTCATCATGTCACACTAGAGAATTTTCTAAAACCAACAATTATTCCATAGAAGACTTTATTGCTACAGCAGTTGACATATGCTTCAAAAAAGTCAAATGGATACTCATGTATTTGCAAAATTATTTTTCTTGCTTTCCATCTTTCTCTATGCATTTCTTTATTTTCTTATTTATAGACGATCTTATGTCTCGTGACGAGAATATTGTACGAAATGGAAATATAAAAATTGGAAATTTATCTTTCGAAGAGGTGGAGAAGTTCAAATATCTGGGAGCAACAGTAACAAATATAAATGATACTGGAGAGGAAATTAAACGCAGAATAAATATGGGAAATGCCTGTTATTATTCGGTTGAGAAGCTTTTATCATCCAGCCTGCTGTCAAAAAATTTGAAAGTTAGAATTTATAAAACAGTTACCGGTTGTTCTTTTATGGTTGTGAAACTTGGACTCTCACTTTGAGAGAGGAACATAAGTTAAGGGTGTTTGAGAATAAGGTGCTTAGGAAAATATTTGGGGCTAAGAGGGATGAAGTTACAGGAGAATGGACAACGCAGAACTGCACGCATTGTATTCTTCACCTGACATAATTAGGAACATTAAATCCAGACGTTTGAGATAAGCAGGGCATGTAGCACGTATGGGCGAATCCATAAATGCATATAGAGTGTTAGTTGGGAGGCCGGAGGGAAAAAGATCTTTGGGAAGGCCGAGACGTAGATGGGAAGATAATATTAAAATGGATTTGTGGGAGGTGGGATATGATGACAGAGACTGGATTAATCTTGCTCAGGATAGGGACCAATGGCGGGCTTATGTGAGGGCGGCAATGAATCTCCGGGTTCCTTAAAAGCCAGTAAGTAAGTAAGTATTTATAGACGATAAGAAGCTCAACAAATGAAATCCTTAAGACCGTTGAGAGTATAAGAAACATGCTTGGGGAAACCAATTATGTAGACTTGTAGAGGACAAAGAAAGATACAGATCACAGAGTAGAAATCATATTTTGAGAATAGAGGGACTGGTACAACAGTACAAGCCAATGGAAAGGAGGGATATGGGTTACAAGCGAAACACATTAAGTCAAAAATGTTACTTCCGAAGAAAAGGCCTGACAAAACTGAATCCTCAAAATATTATTATTGTAAGTTGTTTCTTTTTTTAATGTATTTAATTTTCCAATTTTAAGTTTATACAGATTGCTACATGTACTGCCCATGTCACAAGTCTGGATTTAATGTTCCTAGTTACGTTAGGTGAAGAATACTAATGGATTAGCATTAGGCCTAAATTAAGACTATTTCGCTCAGGTACCAATTCGCCAATGGAGTGTAAGAATTCGTTGAATTTCAACCAATCAGAACCATCTATCACTGTAATACTGTCCATTTTATATTATCACTTTATTTTTGTCACTAATAACTTGCAATTGTAGTCCCAGGTTTCCAATATACTGTAGAAGAGGACGGTGCCATGGCTACGCAATTTAATACAACCACAAAAAGAAATAAATTTTCGGAAATCTGTGTTGAAAAAAATATGAGGAGCTGAAGGGACAGAAATAATAAAATTTGTTTGTTCTTATTTGGCGCTATTGGTGGGACCACTGACGATGTCTGCCGTAGCAGCAGATGAAGCGTATGGTAGCAACAGCGCCAACAGACCACGGCCCTTTAGCCCGGATAACATCGATCTACAGTATAACGCCGCCCGTGAAAGCCTACATTCCAAGATTTGTTGTTATTGTTAATAATAATAATAATAATAATAATAATAATAATAATAATAATAATAATAATAATAATAGGTCTATAAAGGTTATCTAATATCAATGACTCTTCCGATTCCTAATAGCCATAGCCTTCTATCCATCCAATCTCCAATATGCAGCTGTCTTTCCTTCACGGCATCATAAATGCCTTCGCTCCAGGAAACTTTAGTTCTTCCCCTGAATCTTCTTCCTTCGGGTTTCCACTCCAATTTACATTTTGGCAGTCGTTCTTCCTCCATCTGCTGAACGTGGCCGTTCCATTTTAACTGCTGTGTTTTGATGTACGGTAATGTAAAATTTTGTATCTCGAAATTTCTCGTAAAATTTGAATGTCTAATTTTATTTTTTCTTGAAAATAATAATAATAATAATAATAATAATAATAATAATAATAATAATAATAATAATAATGGCAGGGCCTAAAACCAAGGGTAACCTAGAGGCCCTAATTTTATAAATCCCACACTGTGATCAAAGACGGTAGTATTAGTAACGGACATACATTTCAGTCCTCGAAAAGTATTGCAATATACAATATTATCAAAGCTATACTTAATACTGAATTGTGTTTTGACGTTACAGTCCTTCAAAAGCCATAGTTATATCAAAGTCTTTCTAGATCTAACATACTAGTCGAACACACGGTGGAATTTCCGTCCCGTAAGGTCAACACGACATCGATAATTACCGAAGACAAAACAGGATACAACAATTATAACGACATGCCTCAGGCGGGATTCCAACCAATGACCGTATGGTCAATATGGCTCCTGGCCTCCACTTAAGACAAGACGCTGCCAGCGAAGATACAAACAGCGTTCGAAGCTACGACCGTCGAAAGTATTTATAAAATTCTTCATTAGTGCTACACAGGGTTGCCTATGTCCCGATTTTCTCCAGCTAAGACAAAACGGGATATCACACTAAAAATAGATAAACATTACATCAATATCGATATTTGAAATACAGTAGAACCTATATTATCCGTGATAATGAAGTGAGTGGAGTGAACAGTTAATAAAAAAATCGGATAATCCGTACTATAAAAGGTGTTCATAAACTAAGTGCATTATACAATTTCGTCATTTCCCCCCGTGGTCTTTTCTTTTAACACACTAGTAGTGGATCATAAGTTCACTAATTAAGGTCTAGTTATCAACGGCCAAGGAAACTCCTTATGACAGCTGTCTGTGGAAGGATAGGAATAGTCGAGGTCTCATGTTGTAGATTTACAAATTTGATGCACTTTATATTTTGTTTTTCATTAAATCGCGTACAGTTGTAATTCCTATCTCGTATTGTGATGAGACAGTTTCTCATTTCCCAAACCACTCAATTACTTGCATTTTTTTTTTCGTAGCAAATAGATCATACTGCGTAAGGTTTGTAAATAAACACTCTGCAGAAAAAAATCGTACTAATAGACCTATAATGTACAGAAGTGACAAAAAAACCGGACCGACCCTTGTAGCTGATTTCTGAGCCTTGTTCACTCCAGAGCACGATAGACTGGTAACTAAGACTTTCGTGGTTCGAATCCTGCCTTGGAAGGAAACTTTTTTTTTGTTCCTTATTCAAATGTATTCCCAATACTTTTCGATTGCTAGTAAAATTAATGTTCTGGGAATAATAAGTTAATTAAGTAGTAAAATATCGCTGCACTCGAAAAGTATTGGGAATAAATCTGAATAAAGAACAAAAAAGAGTTTCCTTTCCAGGCAGGATTCGAACCACGAAAGTCTTAGTAACCAGTCTATCGTGCTCTGGAGTGAACAAGGCTCTGAAATCAGCTACAAGGGTCGGTCCAGGGTTTTTTTTTTCCATTACTGTACAGTACTCATATTTTTTTCTGCAAAATAAAAAGAGCGAGAGAGAAAGACAGTCGGATAATCCACCAATCGGTTAATACGGTGATGGATAATCGGAGTTTTACTGTAGATTTATTCAAGCATTCTTAGGCTCCTGTAGGGGTACAGCCTGAGTCTGATGCTTGAATATGACGATGATGTTAGTGAGCATAAGGATAAATAATAATATAATGCATAAAATTGAAAAGAAACAACTAGAATAATGGTCTGGTCGCGAACAACGCAAGAAAGAAAATAGGCTACTCAAATGAGCAATGAACTGGAAACTTCTTAGAAAGCAGAAAAAGAGAAAAGCTCCGACAGGAATGGTGTACTGGTATACAAAGGGTGATAGAGAAAAGAGGATTGGGTAAGGCAGACTGTCAAAACGAAGGCTTATGGACGGAGAAGCGGCAAGAGTCAATATAAAACGATATTCATTCCCTTGGCGGAATTAAAGAACTCCACGGTGCCTCTCACGCAGCGTCAAATTTACAGAACTGGGAAATAAAATTCCAAGTTGCATTTAAATAAAACTGTCCTGTGCAAAGTTTAAAGTATTCTTTTCTTGGCTGTTCAATGCCAACAATAATTTCAGAAAGCAGTCCTGGAAGACTAGACGCTCTTCCCTACAGTCGAATTACTAAGCCAACCAACCACGTCACTCCTAGCAGTATCGTGGCCCACTCTATTTTAAGCGCAGCCATAATGAAATGTCCATCTCGGTGTAATACCAGTTTCAGACTCCACGGGAGCCGCGATCTTGCCGCATAATATGCAAGCTTGATTAGCAGAACACAGCAAAACATATCACATCATGGGGTGCAGTTGATACACTAAATTAATTGACAATTTGTGGTGTAAGGCTCCTTTTTATGGCTCCTACAGCATAGATCTTTTTGCTCTAACTATTACAGAAAATGATTCCTTTTCTTTTTTAGCTGTTAATTGTTTTTAAGTTCAAATGTTCTCTGAAATGGTCAGAAAATTGCCGAAAAGAAAATGATTTAATTAAAATGATACTAAAACTTGGCAATTAAGATCGAATAGATCGTAAAAAGAAGATTAGAGAATATTTTAGGATGGTTATAATGTGATGAAGTTATGGTCGACAAATTTAGTAAATACATAACCTGCTAGGAAGAAGAAATACATCAACGTGGATATGGAAAAATTAAAAACGAAACGATGCGATGAAAGAGTATTAAGAGGCTATTAAGATGCTCACATAGACCTACCTACTGAATTCACGTTTTACGTAACAATTCACTTCCATTATTACTTTGCGAAAAATATTAGGTTACTGTTTGTAGTTACTAATTTTTGGTACTGTTGTTTCATCCCATTTTATTTTTAATGAGGGAATGAATTCATTATATAAATTACAAATTGCTACTTTTTCAATTTAAATTATTATTATTATATCTCCAATGGGGAGTAGCCCTATTTTACATATGTATGCTAGAGCTATAGTTTTACACAAAAAATAGGCCTAAGCATAAAACAATTCAGTAAATTTAAAAAGTTAACTTTTATTTGACGAAATTTGGAGTAATAAAAATAACTAACAGTCGCCTACAATTTCAGTAGTTCAGTAATATACAGACCATAAAAATTATGGGATATTGCTCGTGAATTCACAGTGTTTATTTTAGCGTAAATAAATGTCATTATACCAAAGCTGTTGGAAATAAATCAAGTAATATGCCAGTTATATAAACATACATAATATAGTAGGCCTATGTTCGGCATACAAATTGTAACAGAGAGAATATTTTAAATTACAATCATATTATTTTTTTAATATTTGGAATCTACTTTAAGTTTTATGTATACGGACATCTTCCATTCATGTTACTTAAATATTAATTTTGTTCAGCGGCTTTAAAACTTATACAAAATATGTAGGTGTATATTTATGTAGAATAGGACACGAACCTAGGCCAAAACAATAATACAAACAAAAAAAATAAGATAAAATACTCGTAGATCAGCAATAAAAATTGTTCATTCCAGAGCTGAAAATCGTTCCACTGAGAAGAAAAGAATAAGTTCTAATAACTTAGTAGTTGGTTTTGGGAATAGAGTCAGAAAATAATAATGCAAACATTCAATGAAAGACGAACCTAACATCACAACAAGAACTTCTATTCTTCCTTTCTCGTTTTGAACTTTTGCACTATTTTCGAAACTGTTATAATTGTCCTGTTTTTCAGATACGCTTTGTTGATTTCTTGTTCTGTCCTCATAACTAAAATAATTTTACTGTTAAGACATCTATCCTTTCTCCTGCAGTGAGAAAAAAATGATGAACGATTTTCAGCTCAAGAATGAAAATGTTTCATTGTTGATTTATTTCAATGATTTTTCTGTTCACGATCACGGCCGAAGGGAGCATCAAGTCGGCCGTGTCATGATATTCATGTTTTGCATAGTTTCATGACCTACTCTATGCGAATACGATTACATCTTATGTATGTGATTTTAAGGTCGTTGAAAGAAATTTAAGTAACATATTTAGAAAGTAGCTATATGCCTTTGCATGAATGAAATGCTTATATTTTTATAGATAAAATTTAATGCAGACTCCAAATATGTAAATATTGTAAATATTATTACATAATGTTATTTTAAAACGTTTCCGTTACACCATTATAGGCCTACTTGAATATATATATATATATATTAACGCTAGCAATTATTTCCAACTTTTGTAAGCCTATATAATCATTTTATAGTACGCACCGGTAAAATTAAAAACTTTAAAGTTGCTAATAATATTCCATACTGTGTAACACTGTATAATCGATTACATTAAAAACGATTCAAGAAAATAACAAAAATAACGGAACGGATAAAAGTGTATTTTCGTGGAATGCCTGTATTATATTGGTCTCTCCATTTCAAACACGATCAAAAATTGTAACCGAAATAGATATTTTCATTGTAGGCCTAATCTTAAACTCTTCCCCTACGAGTTATACATTATCGATAAGAAATAACCGATTATTTTTACAGTTATGAAAAATACTACACATGTGGACAAGATACGCTTGTTTTCTAATAATAATGATTGATGCATACAGCCTGTCTTTACGGTAAATGTATTTAGACGTATTCTCTTGTGAAATACCTTGCCTGCCTCACAATAGTAATATACGTTACAAGAGCGGTATGTTGACGTTTTCATGTTCGAGGAAAAGATTGAAAAAGCGAAACGTAGTTGAGCTTTTTAATTTCCGAGAACATGAAAACAAACATACCGCTCGTGTATCGTACATTATTTTGTGCGAAGATCGTTTATTACATACCTGAAAGACGAATTTCTAATTAGTTGCAATGAAATCTCCATCTTGGTTTCTGTTTAATGACGGCAACTTTAGAAAACAACAATATCTATACTCCAGCAGGCCGTGATATACGTCTGTCTTTTTTTTCCCCCAGCCTATAAATGCGAACTTAAAACAAACGGTAAGGTTATGTAATGATTTATTTTTTCATTTTAATATTTTAACAATATTATTTATATAACATATTGCTGTAATAACATCGGCATCTGGAGTCTTGTTGATTTTTTCACGGCTTCCTTAATGTTACTTGTATCAGGAATACAATAGTTTTCGTGGAGTAGTAGACTTTACTTAATGTTTGCAGATATTTAAAAACAATAATTAACAGTGCAATTTAGGTGTAATTGCAGTGGTAAGTTTCCAATTTATAATTATTACTATGTTAAACTTCTCTAAAAAATAATATGTTAAAAGCCTAAAGCAGTAAGCGGTAAGAATAGGGAAATTGTTATGTGTGTTACGTTGGGAATACTGAATGTGGTATTTTGCACTTACCATGTATTGGTTCTGTGCGGAAAACAAGCAAATACCCACGATCTCGCACAAAAATAATATATTGTGCATAGGTTATATAAAAAATATAACTAACGTAAATATTTTGTATAGATTTGATGTAAAAAAATTCTGCAGATACAAGCATTAAAACAAAATAGCTAGGTACATAAAGTTCCTAACATGGCACTAGAATTGAAACAATCCACAAGCGCAAATCCAATGAATGAAACGCATTCCTGTGATGTAAAATTGTCACGGTTGTAGCACAAGTCGAAAGACTAATCAGTGTGTAGCCTGCATTCTCCCAAACTTGTAATTAATGCCCATGCTAAAACACTACGCAAATGGAATTCAAAAAGAGGGCTAGCGAGAGAAAATCCACCCTATCATTCGCTCGCTATGATTTCGTTACGCCTCTACGTCGATACAATTCTATAAAACACAAAAAAACTGAGTAAAAATCTGAATTAAAAATAGGTATGTAATCCGAAATGAAACAGCCTCTTTTTTTTTAATTCACCATGCACACAAACTGTTTTCGATCTAGACAGATACAATAACCATCAGACAATAACAATGAATAAAAATTCCTTTTGTATAGAATTTACGTAATGAAAAAATGACCTCCACATTTGTAGTTCTCATAATACGCTTTACAAAACCTGGGGGACAATGTTCTCACCTCTACCCTTTTTCGAATACAAATTTAGTGATGCCCTCCTTTCATAAACCTTATTATGAATTCAAACATGAAAACAGACACCACAGTTTTTTTGCATTATCCTTTTCAACAGCAAAACGGGACCTAAACCGCCATTTTCGTCGCTCAACTTTTTTGTCGTTGTTGCGTAATAATGCATGTATAATAGGATGTGTGGAAATATAATTAAAATGAAGGTTATGTGTGTATATATAGTATGCCTACTTATATTTTTTACAAATACGTAACATTTAATTACCGGTTCTCAAAATTGTTCTTCTTCTCATACAGTGAAGAATTATTTAGATTACAAGATATCATCTTTTTCGCATGTTCTACATTTTAAAAGGTAATGAAATAAAAATTCCACAAGAAAAAATGTTAATTATACTTAATGTAAAATAGTTTGTTTTCTCTGCATGATGTATATGCAATTCTACATTCTGCTATAATTTACAATGAATTCCCAGCACATAAAAGTGAAGAATACTTGTAACATTCATATAACTATGCTATAATTATTCTATCTTAACCTTTACAAAAAGAGGTGTTGGAACTTTGAGGTGTACATCGCAGACACAAATGTACTTCTGAGCTTATGAAAAAGTTACGAAGAAATGAGATGTTGAAACATACAATACAGTGTATCGATGGCTCAGAACCAGACTGTTCCAAGTCCATTTTACTACTTTTTTTTTTCAGGAGAGCTAGCTATTTTCAGCTCCTGACATTCAAAGCTTCATGAAACAGCTTCATAGCAACCTTATGGAGAGGAATATTTACAACTAGCCGTACCCTTGCGCTCCGCTGCACCCGTTAGAAATAAATATAAAGTAATTACATAATTAAAATAGGACATTTGATCCAGGGAACATTCGTGATTGATAGAAGGATTAATCGTTTATTATGTTACTTAATTTAAATTGTATTAAAAAATTAAAATGCGATCATTTTGATCCAGAGACCATTCATTTGGTCATAAAAATTATTTTAGGAAATACAGGAAACGAATGCCTATCACGTTTTCTGTGCATAAGAAGCTATTTTAATCTTACCTGTCCTCGATTCACTCAGAAGTTACTGTAATAACATTATAGCATTATGTCCATCTAGAGAAACTACACTTTCCAATGGTGAATTAATAATTAATTATACAAATCGGTTAATTTAGCTTCCGATATTACTTCATACAAACACAGAAACATTCTCTGTAGGCTACCGTATGTTTCATAGCTTTCGATTGTTGTTGTCCAAGGCCCCTTATAGACAAAGTCATTTGTTTTTTATTTCATTACACTGCCTTAGATGGCGTTGTTATTGTAATTTTGAAACTCATTTATCTCATTAAATATCAATCCTATCAAAATTTTACATGGAATAAAACTTACCGGAAATTATTTTTAAAGAAGCTTTTGTTATGTAATATTTTTCATGAAAATTAATAATAAGGGAGATATTTCGATTTATTTGATTCAAGCCCCCTTATAACCTTCCTTTTAAATAAAATATTTTGAATGCCATATAGCCTAAATTCTAAGTTACAACGAACTTAATTTATATTCCAATTTTTATATAAATCGGTTCAGCCATTATCGCGTGAGAAAGTAACAAACATCCAGACAGACAGACAGACATATAAAAAAATTTCAAAAAAGCGATTTTCGGTTTCAGAACTGTTAATTATATATGTTAGGACCAATTATTTTTGGAAAATCGAAAATTACCAGAAAAATTTCGGCTACAGATTTATTATTAGTATAGATTTTGTTCGATTCATATATAATTACAGACAAGAACTTGAACACAATGTAACACAGATTTCTTTCTTACAAAAAGTTGGACTTAGAATAGTCTGGTTCTCAGCCATCGATATATAGTGCGAAATTTCAACGCATACCTTACAAGAGATATAAAATACAGTTTAAAATTTCAACGGAGATCATAGGGAATATGAGATGAGGAAAAGTGTTGTATGTACGAATATATTTTCGCTTTATTTTATATTTTCTTTTGACTTACGCCTGAAACTTTTCATCGGTTCCTATTATTAATAACAAAACTCTTACAAAAATGATCACCTTAGTACGTGATTCATCCTCGACGCATACTTTTTAAATTTTGGTTACCTGTGTCTACAAATATCCCCGGATTCTAAGGCCCGATTGTATAAACCATTTAATCTTATATCAGAGGTTAAATTGATCCTTGTTTCAGCTGAACTTGGAATTTTGTGTTGTATAAAGTCTAATCTGAGATTAATTATTTGTCTCAAACTAAAGTCAACTTTGACTGAAGAAATTTCTCGATTAAGTTAGATGATCCAAGTTCAGTTATTTCTTTTCTGTTTGAAATATACGAGTGACAGATTGTGCAAATAAAATATCCATTATTATTAATATCAATAGATATGATAGGTAAGCTTACATTTATATATATTTCTTTCAATTTCTTGCCTTAATACACTAACAATCTTATATTTTATATGGCTCTATCCTGTTCAGCAGGATCAAATAACATAACCTATAATTATATTATGTTTATAACAACCATTAATTATTAATGGATATGATAGGTACATCATAAACTTTCAATTTACTGTATTACTAAACGAAAATTGTCGTTTTATAAAGATTTATTATGTTTAGCAGTATCAAACACCATAACATGTTAACAACTCGGAGAACAGTCAACCTTCATTGTCCGCCATTATTTACATTGCACAAAAAACCAGTGTCTCCAACAGAGTATACGGAAAGTCGCCAAAAAGTAGTTGTAAAGTCGCTAGATTTTTCATTGTCAACAAAGAAAGATTAAATTTTGTCACTATTGGGGTGCTAAAAAGGTCATTAAATCCCTATTTAAGCAATATAAAAGTTAAAAGAAATTGTTGTTGAAAAAGAGTTAAAGTCGCTAGATTGGCAACACTGAACAAACCTGTATAACATGGTCCGCGCATCACGTATTTCACCTGTTTATGCGATGTTGCCAGATCCTTTTCACGTAAACTTAGATTGCATTTGAACTAAGGTAATTTGATCGCAGAAAAGTTTTATACAATAGAAGAAGTGTCTGAACTCGGTTCACTTTTCGAGCTACGATCAAAGTTGATCTTTAGTCAGGGAGTTTTATACAATTGGGCCTTAGTGATGCACCTAGGAACAAAGTATGTATTGTAGTACGGTATCTTGAAATACTTCAGTATACTTCAGGGCAGAGTAAGTTACACAAAAATGTAAAAAAAAAAACAGGTTTGATTTTGAAGCAGAATACAAAATAAAAATAAAGTGTGTTTGCTAGAAAACTAGGAAACAAGTTTCGTCAGGTGTATGCTGTCGGTCTTTTTTACTGTTCAAGATCGAGAAAAGTGTGTACATTTCCCCTGAATCGATCATAGAAAGGTTTTGTTTACGTAGCATGGACACACAACACAGGCTGAAGAAACGTCAAGATTAGAGTATTAGTATACAGCTGACTTCCATTCAATGCAATTCATTATAGTTCGTGGCACTGCAGTACACACTACAACAACTGTTATTTATGACGTCTATATTAGGAAAATTGTACAAAAAGTGTTGTGCTTTAATTCCGGCAGTCGACATTTCGGACACTTATTATAAGATAAGCCAATAAATTACATAATTGTAAAGTAGGCTAATGTGTAAGTCGAGAGATTTTGTTGCCGAAAACTAAAGCGCTGACCACCGCTAAGCGGGCTGTTGCCTCTCCATGTCACTTTTCGAACAGTGCCGTAATAAGGGAAACCTGTTTCCAGGCGTATAGCAGCTATTGCACATAAAAAATTCACTGCAGACTGCAAGCCATCTTTCTTCTCCTGAGTACAATCGTAAAGCGATACATATATTTTTTTCTACAACACTTTCCGAGGGTTATGAACATTTCCACATTAAAACACATTTTGTAATCACAAAACGTTTGTCTGTCTCGGTAACTCTGACATGAGATTTGTCCTAAACTTTGCGGTATATAGGCCTAACAAATTAAAATAAAAGTATAATTCCCGACAGGAACTCAGTTTCCATATCTTATATTCGGTCTGTTTCAATTGCAACGACGCTGTAACAACTACTAGGTTATTTAGCTTCGATGTAACTGGTGATAAAAAGATGGTGTAAGACAAGATCAGGCCGAGGATTCGCCACGTGATTACCTGACATTTGCCTTGATCTAGTTTGCGGAAAACGTCGGAAAATCCAACCGTAAACAGTACAAGCAGAAATCGAACCCACGCCCGAATGCAATTCCTAATCAGCAGACAAAAGCGCTGCAGCCTAAGCTACATTGGTGACCCCAATTATTAATTTCTCTTACACACAAAGTTCTGGTCATACTTACTGTAAAACAACATCAACATCAATAAAATTGTTGTTGTTTATTCAACATTCCGAAGACAGATCTGAACGTCACAAGTGATACCAACAAGACACCACTTATGAGGCAACTAGGCCAGGAGATAATTATTTAACATTTAATATCTGAATTATGCTGATGCGGAGTTGCGCTCGGGAGGGGGATCGATTCCCGCTTGGGCAGATTACCTGGTCTTTTTTTCCCAACCGTAAGGGAAATGTCAGGTAACCTATGGCGAATCTCGGCCTCATTTCACCAAATGCCATCTCGCTATCACCATCGGCGCTAAATAACCTAGTAGATGATAAAGCATCGTTAAATAGCCAACTATATATGTAGCTAGCCGGCGATGTATGTAATGGAGGGGGGGAAAGGAACCTGGTCACCCTATTACATTATCTCCTGGCTTAGTTGCCTCATAAGTGGTGCCTAATTGGTATCAGTTGTGAGGTTCAGATCTGTCTTCGGACAGTTGACTAAACAATAGCATAATATATAGGACACTCATCTGAATTACATATTGCAATATCTGAGCTATTATAACTTTTATCGGGAGGTGTAAATATTTTGGTCATGCAGAATGTAATTTTCTTCTTCTTCTTCTTCTTCTTCTTACTTTCCGGTTGACACTTTTGTCTGTTTCCGTTTATTGTTCTAGCCATCTTGTTTGTAGTCTTCCCTGATCTCTTCGTCCTATTTGTCTGTACGATATAGTCTAGTTGCCTTTAGATAACGGGAATTTCGCATTCTTCCATGTTGATTCCACTTCTCTCTGTGTTCTACTATTTCTGTTATTATATTCTGAACTTTTAGTTTTGCTCTAATATCTTCATTCCACTGGTGGTCCAATCTTGTAAATCCTAAAATTGATCTCAGAAATTTCATTTAAGCTGGCTATATTCTAGATTTCTCTCTTTGCTTTGTGACTCATGTTTCACTGCCAAATTTTAGTATTTGTTTTGCTGTAGTGTTGTGTAATCTGATTTGAGTTTCTTTTAACATTTGCCTTCTGAAATATCTTCTGATATGTAATTATTATTATTATTATTATTAATATTATTATTATTATTATATCTATGACCATCATCATCATCATTGTTTGTGTCAGTCGGGGTTATTTTGTTCGGAGACTTGAAAGCACATAAATGTCCTATTAATGTCCTACAAAAATGGCTTAACCATGTCAATAGGATGGACCGTTCCAGACTCCCAAAACAAATTCTCCGCTATATACCACATGGAAGACGATCTTTGGGACGCCCCCTGAAAAGATGGATGGAGACCGTAACAGGCCACTAGGCCTAATACCTGCAAGGACGATGATGATCATCATCATCTTCATCATTTTATCAGCATTCTTATACGATCTTCAAAATGTAAAACATCTTTGTAATTACTGTAGGCCCTGTTTTCTTCATAATGGCGTTCAGAGATAAAGTGGATCAAGTCCATGAAACGTAATATTGAGAAAATAGGACTTAAAGTTAACTTGCTCTAGTGGAATACCTAATTTCACTAGCAATAATGTTATTGCTTACTTACTTACTGGCTTTTACGGAACCCGGAGGCTCATTGCCGCCCTCACATAAGCCCGCCATCGGTCCCTATCCTGAGCAAAATTAATCCAGTCTCTACTATCATATCCCACTTCCCTCAAATCCATTTTAATATTATTTTCCCATCTACGTCTCGGCCTCCCCAAAGGTCTTTTTCCCTCCGGCCTCTCAACTAACACTCTATATGCATTTCTGGATTCACCCATAAGTGCTACATGATCTGCCAATCTCAAATGTCTGGATTTAATGTTCTTAATTATGTCAGGTGAAAAATACAATGCGTGCAGCTCTGCGATGTGTAACTTTCTCCATTCTCTTGTAGCTTCATCCCTCTCAGCCCCAAAAATTTCCTAAGAAACTTATTCTCAAACATCCTTAATCTCTGTTCCTGTCTCAAAGTGAGAGTCCAAGTTTCACAGCCATACAGAACAACCGGTAATATAACTGTTTTATAATTTCTAACTTTCAGATTTTTTGACAGCAGACTAGATGACAAAAGCTTCTCAACCGAATAATAACAGGCATTTCCCATATTTATTCTGCGTTTAATTTCCTCCCGAGTGTCAATTGCTCCATTCTCAAATTCTAGATTTATAAAATATAAACAATTGTGATGTTAACTGATGCAACACTTGGTGACTTGATCCACTATGGCTCAGAACATCGTGGACAAATAATCTGAGCCAAAAGTGACTGATGTCATCTACCGGAATTAAGACTTGATCCATTAACTTACTGCTGGGAAAAGATCCAACTTCAGATAATCAGAACATGAATTAAACCCAATTTATGAAAATTTGTGACTTGATCTACTTTAGCTCTGAACGCCTATTATAAGTAAGGCTATTTTTCACCTGCCAATACAATTCCACCACTGCATCATCATTATCATCATCATCATCATCACCACCATCATCAAAATCAGTAGTATTACCATTACTTCCAGTGGCTTTGAATAGTGTCTTCCATAAATGAATACTGCTTGTATACTTTGTGACCTGGTAGATAAGGTCCTATGGCCTTAACTCTGCTAGTATAAATCAAGAATTATTATTATTATTATTATTATTATTATTATTATTATTATTATTATTATTATTATATAAAATTCTGACAAGTGAAGGACATACGGGAAAAAGGAGCTTATTGTATTTTTATTAGAAATCGCGATGTGAACACCATCTGTAGCTAAAACTGAGGACTTTCATTTTGATCCAGGAAAATACTGTATAACTTATAGGCTTCAAATATTTCCATACAAAAAAAGAACGTACCCATTGCATTACACCGATTCATTAAAGAACGGGGTTCATTATAAAGGCTACCGTCTGCATAAAAACTTTAATTAATTGCTATTATGTTGGTTTGTTACAACCAGCTGTGAAATAATTAATGCAATAACCTACTGTTTTGATTGTGATTGTTGTTACTGAATGACTTTGATATTTAGCTGTGATGACCTTCTGAGATATTGTTAATAGTTCTGAAGAAATAGGTGTATATTGTACAAGCTAGTGATGGAAACGAACACCAAAAAGGCAAAGCCACAAGGTAAATTACTTGTCAATAAGTTTATTACGCACAATATATTTAACTTTATTTCAGTGGGTAATTATGTATGGAATTATAGGGTGGGGTAGCTTATTTAAATTCAATTTTAATCCACTTTATTTATTACAGAAGAAAATAATTAAAATATATCTTCATAAACCTATTGGTTTTTCCATTTCAAAAATTGTTTTTAGACTTTAATGTTCTTAAAATAAGACAAATTTATTATATTGTATTAATAATATTCGTAGGCTTACATGAAAATCGAAATAATTTTGAATTGTATTCTCATAGTTATGAACAGGGAACGGATTTATATGGACTAAAAATATATGAAATATGTAAATATATATGTAGTTATTTTTACCAAAATATGGAATTAAATATGGATTTTTACCAAAATATGGAATTAAATATGGACTTAAAATTATAAAAAAATGACTATGTACGTTAAATATTGGTACATTTTAATCAAACTAAACAAAAATATAATGGACGTACCTTATCTTCCAATGTAGTTTCAACAAAACACAATTTTTATTGTCTGTTACCATAACAATAGGTTACAAACATATCTTTCAAGTGCTGAAAAGTGAATCTTCTTCTATTGTCTCTGAGGATAGATTTATACTGACTAAAAGAGCGTTCGACGTCACAAGAAGTAACTGGTACATAATTAAATTTCACAATGTCTGCTGGGGATAAGTCCAAGTTAATCTTCACTGTTGATTCACCACTCATCACAGCAACAACCTTTTGTAGTTCTTCATATCCAGGGTTTTTGAAAGTACAGTGTCCACCTTAGCTCTTACTGCATCTGCAACTTTACCTCTACCACGATTCAGTTGTTCCACAGTACTATTTATAATTTCAAAACTTTCAGATAGTGAAAGGTGCCTATTTTGGAGACTTTTGAGCGTTTTTATGATGCATGAAAATGTATGCTGAATGTGAGCTAAGTCATTCTTCACACTTATGTCACAGGTAACTGTTTTCGCAGTATCAATTGAGACTGCATCTTCAGAGTCCAATGCAAGGAGAACATTGTTAATAGAGTCTATATGTTCGGCATAATATTCAACTGCTTCTAGCCATGTACCCCATCTAGTTAAAATTGGCTTTGGTGGCAATGGAATTTCAGGGTACATTTCTTTCAACACGTTAACTCTACTGGGAGCTTTGAGAAATACTTTTTCACTGATGAAATCAACAAATCTACTTTAGGAAATTGTCTCTGACCACTTCTGCCACACGATGAAATGCATGCGCCACACAAGTAAAATGAGTCAATTTAGGATATACAACAGATAATGCTTGTCCAGCTTTGACCATATAAGGGGCAGCATCGCTAATAAAGAATAACACATTATCGTACATAATACCCTTTGGCCACAGGATACCCATAGCTTCGTTGAACAGTTTAACTATAGTTTTGTTATTGCACTTTTCTAGAACATCACATTGTAAAAGAATTCGTTCAGAATATTGTTCACTTAACAAACCGATAACTACATTACCAACAAGTCTACCTTCTTTGTCGGGAGTCTCATCAATGGAAACCCAAATTGAACTATCTTTAATTTCATCTCTTATCTTCTGTATTGTCTCATCGTAGATGGATGGAGCATACGTCTTCCTAAGTGTTGACTCATCCGGGATTGTATGTTGAGTATATTTTTCAAGGAATTCCCTGAAGACCTTATTCTTTAGTTTGTAGAGAGGAATATCAGCAGAGATGAGAGAACGGCACAGGTCGATGTTAAACTCAGATCTTACATTCGATGTTGTTGGTTGTGTTAAAAACAATTGTCTCTGCTTGGAATTTAGTTGTTTGTTGGCCTGATGTTTACTAGTTGTAATGTGTTGTTGCACCAGGAACTTTTGTGTAGATGATACTGCACACTGACACAAATTACAAAATAATATTTTATTGTCAGTTGATAAACCATCTTCTTTAAATTCTGAAATGTAACTTGTTAGTTTTGATTTTAAATTGACTGAATGACGTACTTTTGGCATATTTACCGTCTTTATAGTATGATTTACAAAACTGAACCTATGTGTACTCTGACTGGCATTTAACTGTTGAGCTGCACAACTGAAGTCTGTTAAAAATTTTAAATTAAATTAATACAGTTTTGTAACTTACTTTCCCATTGTTGATAGGACTGCTAATTTTCAAATAACTCTGATGTTAAAGGGATTACTGAACATGTGTTTAAATCTCTATTGTTGAAATGTATTTTTAAAAGTTAATGGAATTTTGTTTTGTTTTATTGTTAAACCTAATATAATATGGACTGTTTTATATGAAATATGGAAAATATATGGAAATTAACGAAAATATGTACTAAACTCTAAAATATGGAAAAATATGGAAAATAAAAGTAGGATTTTTCAACCCTACACATTGTGAAACATAAAGATAATGCAAAATATAAATTATATTAGCTTTATAAGTAAATATGTATTTACATATAAATCCTTTCCCTGGTTATGAAACAAAAAGTATGAATTCTTTAAGATTGTTTGAACCAAAATGCAACACTGCTACAGTATTTAATCATAGTAGTAATTTAGGCCCAAGAATATATAACAAATTTATATTTAAATATCCTAATCTTGTCAATTCTAATAGTTCTAATATTAAATTTAAAAAGTTATGTATGGATTTTATAAAAATTGAAAAATTTTAAATTTAAATTTAGCTTTATATTCTTAATGCGTAGCAGACATACGACAAATTGTATTATATACTTAATTTCAATTCAGGAACCCACCCCTGAGGGGGCGAGCTAAAGTTCTTCTGTTTATATTATATTTTATGTTACAATTATTAGCAAAATAAATAAATAAAAATAGAAAAAAATGTTTCTAGCGGGTTTCAGAATGGAACACAATTAAAATATAGCAGAACACCAACATGCATATACATTCAGCTCCTACCAAACTTTTAGGACACTCCTTCAAAGTGATGTTTCACTCCTGTCTTTATAGTTATGTGAAACCCCCTGATGTTTATACAGGGATCAAATGCCTGTGAAAAGTAGGCCTAATGTTTTTACTGTTATCTTCCTATCTTCCAAACTGTGGATATAACAATTTTTGTGTTATAAAAATTATTGAAAAATACATATTTTGTAGGAAAAAAATTAATTACTCCAGAATGGGTTGACTTAGGTCAGTGAATTTTGGGACAGAGCTAGACATATCTGAAAGGTTTTTTGTGCAATTATAGCTTTTCGCTTAAAAATTTTTGTGACAGTTCGTGCAGGTATTGTAATCTAGATTTTGTTTTCCTTTAGGAAAAATTGCTACCTATTTTCTAAAATATTGAGCTTGAAATTCACAGCAAATGGATCCGGGTTCACCACTGTCATTTACATCATAAAATTGGGAGTTAGTAACATTGGTCAATGAGCTTATTCCCTCAATTTTTAGTAATCAGCTGTGGAGTATGCTACAAGTGTGGAAAGGTTGAATTTCTTCCTTCAGAAAAATGAAAATAAGTTGAAATTCAGTGAGTGTGGACGTGAAGTGGCAGATTATTGGGATTTGGTAGAATGACTGGAGATAATTTCTAACTACATTCCAAAATTCATTGATCTAAGTCAATCCATTCTGGAATAATTAATTTTTTTTTCCTACAAAATAGCCTATGTAATTTTTCAATAAGTTCCATAACAGAAATTGTTATAGCTATTGTAATCCACAGTTTTAAAGATAGACAGTAAATACTTCACTTTTCACAGGCATCTGGCCCCTGTATAAACAACAGGAGGTTTCACATAAGTATGAAGGAGTGAAACATCATTTATGAAAAGGTGTCCTTAAACTTTTGGTAGGGGCTGTATTTGTCGTTGACCAAGATCCCTATCTCTACGGATTAATTTGTGTTATCTTTTACCTATGCAATGCAGAAAAGATGCTGATTGTCACCATTATTCTGTGTATGAAGATATAGGATGCGTGCTATGGGAGAAAATGAAAATATTCCGAAAGGCTTTCTTAGCCATACGTGGAATCAGAAAAAAGTTTGAAAACTACAGAGACTTCGCAACGACAAACGAAGGAACATGAGATTAATCGAAATAAGCTTACCCCTGAAACAAAGCAAATAAGCTGATTTAAGGTATAGGAAGATGCAATTGCTACCAACAAGACAGCTCAGCAGAAATATATCCTATTGTAGCTATATTACAAGACTTCGTAAAAGAGAAGCAGCAAAATTATATTATTTTAGGTGTATTATTTAACGATATTGTATCAACTACTAGGTTATTTGACGTCGATAGAACTGAAGACTGGGAAATGGTATTTTTATCGAGATGAGGCCGAGGATTCGCTACAGGATTACCTAACATTCGCCTTATAGTTCTGCAAAAGTCGAAAAAAAAACACAACCAAGAAACAGGCCTAGTGGAAATCAAACCCATGCCCGAGAACAGCTCCAGATCAGCAGGCAAACACGCCTACAGCATTAGATACGTTAATAACCAAATTCAATTGTAATCTCCTACAGGAATAATCGTGTTATCTAACTTAAAGGACAAAACCGTGTAGGCCTAATGAAATAAAAAGATGTGCAATTAACTCAAGTGATCCCTTTTTACATTGTACACAGGTTTAATTTGATTATACTGAATCATGTTTTGAAAGTGAAAAATAAAGTTTCGGTTGTTTACTAGTAAAGTCTATTATATAAGGTGAACTGCCTGGAAAATTATCAAAATAGATAAAGTTTCAATTACGGTAAATTAAAGTCTGATCTGATAATTAACATTTCGTCGGCGCGTCTCCAAAATCCGCTTTGTGTTAATAAGATTTTGCAAGGGAAAGAAAAAAGCATTGTCACTCTTAAGTCCCTTGATTTTCAAATCTAATTTCGGTATATTTTCGATCATTACATAATAAATTATGAAAATAAATTATAGGGAAAGTAGCTTTGGATATCAAGGGAATTAAAAGTGACAATGCTTTTTTTTTTCTCCTGCACAATCTTTTTAAAAACACATTGCGAATTTCTCTTCTTTAAAAAGATCTCTAAAAACATGATAAATGTTGAGGAGTCTCCTTTTCCTGTGTACCCTTCAAATAAAGCAAACAGCTTTTGTCACAAACACGAACGCAGTAGTTCATTACAAATAACGGCTATGTGTGATCAAGACAGATTTCTCGCCTCCTTTTCATATATCCACTATTTAGTGCGAGAAATAACACGGAGTCTTGTGACAAAATAAACGTTTCTGACAACAGAATTTTCAGGCGTTGTCATGGTTGCGGGATTGTAAGTTCTTTATGCAGAATCCACTAAGCGATTCATATAGGAAAATATGGAACCCCTCCTCCCAACTAATTACTGCAGACTACGGCAAATTACAAGGGATATGCAGTCAACCGTAATCCGTGTACAAAAACAGGCCTGTATTGTAGATACGTTATCGCTGAATGTACCGTATTCATAGCTTTGAAAAAAAGCTAATGCCGTCACAATTGCGAAACAACAAATCGGTAATTCGCATTATGAATGGAAACAATTTTTAATGCCACAATTACGTACATTATTTCTGTTTTATGACAGTGTCTTGTATTATGTAATTTATTTAGGAAAATATTATTTCCAGGATTAAAATATGACTTTTTTTCATTTCTGATTAAATATGGAACAGCCGTCGTTGAAATACCTCCGTTTTCAAGTGAAAAAGTGAAATTAAACACTAATTATAATATACTTTGGGGTGTTACAAATGGCTGAACATACAGTGTCAAGTTTAACGGTCCAAATTGCGAGATCACTTCTTTTTCACCTTATGAACTGAAATCAGAGGTAGCCCAACCTTCAGAACTTTCGTATAACCAATCTATATTTAATCAGAAATGGAAAATTGTACCAAAAGATATCTCTTAATAAGCCTTTGTCTCATTCTCCCTCTATTGTAAGCGTAAACGAACTTACATCTAAGTTATGTGCTATTTTTTCAAGATCACTTTCTCTTTCAGTTCGAAAATGCATTCTCATGAAATTTAGCCTTATTCTTAAAAACGAAAGACAGTTATCATTAAACAGAAGACGAACAAAAAAATGAATTAATAGCTATAGAAATTTAAGCCGACCGTAGTTACTGCCCAGCTATGGCTTTGCGTAGAGGTTAAAGTCGCGGGTTCGGATCCCACTGAGGACTTGCATATTGTAATGCTGTGTGCTAATTTTATATCTTCTGTAATTTAAATGTAGAGAAATACATAGTAGTTAATCGGATATAACAAAACTTTGCATAAAGAATACTTTTGCTATAGGTTTGCTAATTGTAATCGGTTTTTATTTAAGCTATATTTTCTCATATATTCGTTTTAAATTATAACAGAATATCGTTTAACATAGTTCTGCAGACAGGCTATAATATAAATCGTATTTTTCGACAGACAAATGAAGCAAACAGAATAGTCGCAGAAAAGTGTAAACTGCTTCCTATTGTGTGTGTTAAAATAATGAGGGGTCCTCTCGGATCCGGTAATGAATTTGCAAAGCCGGCAATACTGGAGTATTCGTGATTTTCTTCAGTTTCTTAACGATATTTCGGGAAACACGGTTATTTGAAATCTTTCCTAGTCGTCAGTTTCGTGTCCAACCTCGCTCTTCAGCACTTGATGGCGTTATTAAATAAAACAGATCTGTAAATTGGTTATTTTAGTAACTTCTAATGAAAGATTTTACACTATGAATGCTATTCAGGGGGATACATTCATTAAATAGGCATCCTCATCTATCACCTAGTAGCCATTACGAAGATTCCGAGGGAAAATATCCCCCCCCCCCAGTTTTATCGGCGATAACTTCATGAAGTAGAAACCTATAATTTAGACACGCATCAAATACACATATCTGCAGAGGGACAAAATTCGACAAAAAAATATCGTGCATATAAATTTGCACAAAAAAGCATGATTATTCCGCATTACAATTTCAAACGGCCTTACCTTCAATGGCGAATTCTTCACACAATCCAACTCTGTAGAATGTTGTGCATACGAAAGGGATGAAGATGAACTTATCACATGAAGCCAAGTTTATCCGTATCCTGTGAGTTGATACCTAATCACCGACTGTATTTTAGTAGAAACAGTAACACCTAGATGAAAAACCTTGCTTCAAAATGTACATAATCCACACTGCACAATCCACACACCCGCACAAATCACTTTCTATCCACTTATTACGTCTAAAAATCGAGTTGGAACAAAAGCGCGGCTCAATTGTTTAACTGCCAATATATCACAGGCCGGCGGAACTGGCGCTAGTATCGCACTAACCAACAATGACAGTAACTTGTATTTCTCCGCGACAACGTTTGCAACAATGTAACACAAGCTGTTGAAAATATCACAAAAGTTGGCACTTCGGAGGCTATCAGATTATGAATTTCTGCTTCCTTCGCGAAAGTTGAATTGAATCTTCGACAGGGATATCACGTCAGAAGAATAAGCTGCATCCGTGGGCAGGAATCTTGCTGCCTTGTTGCTGGGGCTGCCGAAACTCCACCACCGACCGCCGCCATTTTGTTGCATCCGGATTCGTAGAGTAAGAGGTAAAACAACTTGTTTGACAATACCGGTTTCCGATCTTCATTTATAAAAAAATATCTCTATCTCCTCTTTCGATGTTAACACATAATAAAAATAATTTCTTCATACACTCTCACGTGGACGCACATCTAAAGTAGAAACATAACCTTTCTACTTTTTTTTTTCAAAAATTCACTTAGAAATTAGTTGCTTTTTTTTTTTTGTTCCGAAATAAAATACGCGATCTGCTTTACATAATTAACACCTAGGAATATTCCCACTTGCCATATAAAAATATGGTGACACTTTTGTTTGGTTGCTAAGTGTTCGTTGCTCGGCAACTGACACAGAGAGCCCTCTCGCCGCGACTCTCAAACATTGACTGAAGGAAGGCGGATAGCTCAGGATCGCAGCCTACCGAACGCTCGGCTTTTAGCTAGCGGCAGTCGAGCAAGCGACCGAACGACCGACCTCGTGCCTGCCTGCCAACCCGTGCCCCTCTACACTTGCGCACAACCACCTGCGCCATGGCGACACAACAAAACAGACACGCGTTCTGGGGAGTTTTCCGTAGGAATATCAGGCTTGCCAATATCACTAGAATTCTAGCTCGCCTACTGGACGGAAGGGTTTGCCTGTGATTTTGCACACGAAAAGACAGCACATTATAAGGAAATTTTCACTTAGCCTCGTATTTCATTCTAAATTTCTTAGTAGTAACATTCTTGGATTAGATAGAACATAGGCGCCAATTTCTCTGAAATATTGGAGGAGGAGTGGGGACAAGACTTTGCACAAAAGTACGATAGTCTACCGTTGTGGAGTAACTGTTAACGTGTGTGGTGAAACGAGCGTGCCAGGGTTCGAATCCTGGTCGGATAAATTACCTGGTTGAAGTTTTCCCAAGGTTTTCCCTCAACCCATTTAGGGTAACTTTCGGCACTGGGCTTTTGATTTATTTCGCTGGCTTTTTTTTTAATTGGGTTATTTTACGACGCTGTATCAACATCTAGGTTATTTAGCGTCTGAATGAAATAAAGGTGATAATACCGGTGAAATGAGTCCGATATCTAGCACCGAAAGTTATCCAGCATTTGCTCGTATTGGGTTGAGGGAAAACCCCAGAAAAAACCTCAACCAGGTAACTTGCCTCGACCGGAATTCGAACCCGGGCCACCTGGTTTTGAGGCCAGACGCGCTGACCGTTAAGGCTGGTTCACAATAAACCGGGAACGGAAACGACAACGAGAACGGAAATAATGTTAAATACTTATTTTAACATTATTTCCGTTCCGTTCTCGTTGTCGTTTCCGTTCCCGGGGTATTGTGAACTAGCCTTTACTCCACAGGTGTGGACTTTCGCTGGCATTATCACCTTCATCCCATTCAGGCACTAGATAACCATAGCAGTTGATAAAACACCGTAAAATAAACCAATAAAGAAAAGAAGGTTGAGAAAACTTTAATTGCTGTTGCGCATTTTTCAAAAATGACATCGTAGTGTCTATGAAAATTGTTTAACATACGAGTAAGATGGTTGAAAACTACGGCCCTAATACACTACCTCATCCCTTTCACTGCTTCGGGAAAAAAAAGCATTGGTTTTATGGGCTTTGCGTAGTACATTGTAGAAGCTACTGTATGTGGTAGATAAGCGTTTCTATGGCAACTGTTCATTTGATGGAATAGCTCCTTATGTCAAATGCTATTTTCTTAACTTGAAATCGTCTATAGTTGATCCTTACAGTAATGATGAACATAAACTATTATAGTCATCCATAAGCATTTATATGTCGACCTGGTTGGCGAGTTGGTATAGCGCTGGCCTTCTATGCCCAAGGTTGCAGGTTCGATCCCGGGCCAGGTCGATGACATTTAAGTGTGCTTAAATGCGACAGGCTCATATCAGTAGATTTACTGGCATGTAAAAGAACTCCTGCGGGACAAAATTCCGGCACATCCGGCGACGCTGATATAACCTCTGCAGTTGCGAGCGTCGTTAAATAAAACATAACATTTTTTAACATAAGCATTTGTGGTTGCCAAGGTCACACGCTTTCCCTTCTTGATACTGCAAACTTACTCACCCTCCTGCTACCCTAACGGGCTGGGAACCGGTTCTACTGTATAGTTTATTGCCACTACTACAATTCAATTTATCATTCTGTTTCCATTTATTGCAGTGTTATTTTACACAGTTTTCTTTATTAAGAATTGATCCATTATCAATAGTTACTTCGCAATCGCTGATCACTTAATCACTTAAGGAGAATCTGTACTTCCATATCTTACAATGTTAAATTCCTCAATTTTGGGTACACTTTTCTTAGAAGTTATAAAAGATACAAATGTAGAAAAAGTGGGGCTTATGTAACATATACATTCATGTATTATTATTATTATTATTATTATTATTATTATTATTATTATTATTATTATTATTATTATTATTATTTGTGTTTTTTATTAATTGTCAATATTGAATGTAATTAGTTACCATTGCCACCTGGTATTTACGTATTTGCAGTATGAATACATACATACATACATAGCCTACACACATACACATACATACATACATACATACATACATACATACATACATACATACATACATACATACATACATACATACATACAGTCCACACCTGTGGAGTAACGATCAGCGCGTCTGGCCGCGAAACCAGGTGGCCCGGGTTCGAATCCAGGTCGGGGCAAGTTACCTGGTTGAGGTTTTTTCCGGAGGGTTTCCCTCAACCCAATACGAGCAAATGCTAGGTAACTTTCGGTGCTGGACCCCGGACTCATTTCACCGGCATTATCACCTTCATATCATTCAGACGCTAAATAACCTAGATGTTGATACAGCGTCGTAAAATAACCCAACCCTACATACATACATACATACATACATACAACCGGTTAAATAAATTTAAAATTCCACTGAGCAGCCGCTCATCGATAACATTTTTTACATTAAGAATTACTACAAATTATTTTTTTTATTTTTGCTGAAGATTGATCATATAATCTTAATTTTTTTAACCTTGATATTGTACATTAATTTCAGCCTTCTGGCTACAATACTTTCTGAGAAAAGAGTACCAATGTCACAAAAATAAGAAAGTGCAGAAAAATGGCGTCAAAGTTTCCATATTATGCAATGTTAAATTCCTCAGTTTTGGAAGCACTTTTCTCAGAAGTGATAAAAGATAGAAATGTAGGAAAAATAGGTCATATGTAACATACCTTTATGTATAGAATCGGCTAAAATAAATTTAAAATTCCACTGAGCGGTTGGCAAAAAAAAAAAAAAAAGATATTGATAACATTTGTTGCATTAAGAATTACTACAATATTTTCCCTGAAAATAGGGCTAAAAGCTGACAATTAGAAGAAATAAAATAATATTATCATTTTACACATTAAACTACCGAAAAACGATAAAAACTAAAATTTAATTTTTTTGTCAAAATTCGATGTATGTACAGACTTCCCATAACAAGCATACATCCGCAACGTCTATTAACACAAGAAGCGATCGCTGAAACTGTATGTTCATAACGGTTACTTTTACATTTCGAAAAAAATGTTTGTTTATAAAAATGTTGAACATTAATAATAATTTGTTAACTGATATTTGGCAAAAATGCAGTTGAATATACTGTGAATTAACTGTTAACTTTGTATTATTATTTCTGAACTGAACTGAAAGAATGCGGATCATAGACAAAGAAGTGGACTTACCGTTGCATCATGTGTTTCATCTACCTCAAATGCAGGAGGAAAGAAAGAGAGAGGGCATTGTATTACTGACAAATTCGTTGTGATAGCTGGCCAACTTCATGGATTTGAAATACAGTAGAACCTCTATTATCCGTGGTAATGAAAGGGGTGGACTGGACGGTTAATCGAAAAATCGTATTATCCGTACCATAGAATATTTTCTTAAGTACATACTACAATCTCATAGGCTAATTTACTCCATAGTCTGTGTTTAGCATGCTAAATAGTGGATCAGAAGTTAATTATTTTAATTCTGGTTGTCAACGACGGATTTATAAGGGCCAAGGAAATTCCTTATGATGGCGGAAGGATAGGAATAGTAGATAGCTCCTGTTGTAGATCCACTTACTACGTCATACACTTTACCATTATTTTTCATTAGATCGCACACAGTTGTACCACCAATCACGAATTCCGATGCGAAATGAGCTACGATTTCTGTTTTCCCAAACCTCTCAATTATTTGCATTTTTATTTCGATACTTAGCAAAACACTTTTGACACCCGTGGAAGCTATTTTGCATAGAAGTTATGAAGTACAGGCATTCGAACAATAAAACAAGAACTGAATCTGTATAGGTTTGCTATATAGCTATTGTGCGGAAATTCTTGGGACCATTTCTTTGAAAGCAGGTAGTGACTATTTTACAAGTTGGGAAAAACACCTACAAGTAACTGTTCTTATTGCCTGCAGTAGTACTATGTAAAGGTAAAGGCTTGTAATAAAACACTCTAGAGGAAATTGGTACTATAATAATATAAGGTAGGCCTATAGTACAGATGCCTCAAACTAGGAAGCTGCCTGGAGAGGGGAAGTAGTAGAGCTAACGGAGGGGGCCCACCTAGGCTCCGATATCCAGGTATAGTCATATTATCTGAAAAGTTGACCGCTTGACAATGTATTCAAGATGTACCCTCCCTATGCAGCCTTCTCAACTGTTATTAGAACTGAGCTGTACCGTTCTAGTCCACAGTGCACAGCAGTAGGCGGACAGTGGTAGGGAAGAAGTGCTCTATGCGCCTGCGCGAACGAGACAGCTTGCTAGTTTGAGGCATCTGTACTAAGTTTCTTACATGTTTATTTCCACAGTAAAGAAAGAAAGAAAAGAGCGACACAAAGACAGTCGGATAATCCGCCGATCGGTTAATAGGGTGACGGATAATCGGGGCTCTACTGTAATCATTTTTGGTTTCTTAGTTCATCTTTCAATCAAATGAATTATTTTTAACATGAAAAATCTCTCTTTGAATTATTTGGGTGGAGGGCGGTGCCCCCTATTAATTTTATTGAGGGGGCGACGCCCCTGACTTTATAGGCCTAAGTTGTGGGGACAGAAAGTGCCTTACCCTCTCCCCTCCCTCCCCGAAACGGTCGTCTATGAGATAGAATATAGTAGATCCGTGAACTACAACTGACTTCCTTCGTAGATCAGACCCAGCTGTAATATTCTTGGATCATTATAAGACTTCGGAACATAGTTCACTATAGATTGAGCAATTTCCATGGGTATTACATGTATATGAAAAATTCAGACGATATTTTCTAAATTCTCTCGATGAGATTTTCTTCATTTGAATATCTGAAAGCAAAACAAGAGTGAAGTACGAAGCCCCGTAGAATTGAAGACAAAACTCCACTTTACTGGTTCCAGCAGAATCTGAGCAGAAGCCGGCATCCATCAGTACTTAAAAATGGTTTTGTGTAGTGTTTTGAAAACTTGTCCGGTTTACGAGTAAATTTTTCTAAATATTTCGAAACATTTTTTTGAGATGGGCTGGGTATGTAGCACGTATCGGCGAATCCAGAAATGCATTCTATAGAGCAGCGTTTCTCAAACTTTTTTGAAGTGGGGACCACTTTTTTAAGTCAGAACAGTTCCGCGGACCACCTTACTCTTGTTCCCTTCGAAAGCAAATTTGTCACTTTTGTAGCATATTTTAATACCTATACTTATATTTTAAATTAGAATTAATTAATTAAAATTAATTTAATTCAATTAACTTGATATTAGTATTAGCTAATTAAGTTAATGTTAATAGAAGAAAATTCATTTTTTTTTTAATAATTCAAGGCTAATAGAGTTTGGATAATCTTTAACTTATTAACTGAAACAAAATAAATAAATGTTGGTACTCACATTAGTGAGATGGATGAGCCTGTCGATTCTTACACAGTTGTTCTAGACCTATATTTGAATGACTAGATATTTCTTTAATGGCAATAGAATCATTTATATTGTGACAGCGACGTGAGATTCGAACTCACGACCAGCGTCCCGCAAGAGAGAAGATCGCGCGGAGCACTTTGGAATGGCGCGCGGCTGAGAGGGAGAGGGCCAACGCGGCGAGAGAGTGGAGAGAGTTTGCGCGCGCATCTTCTGCTTGCCTAGAGAGGCCGAGAAATCCGTCGAAATGGAAGACTCGCGAATTCGAACTTTCGAGGCTACGTCGCTGTGGTTATAAATTACGGACGCGAAGGAACGACAGAGTTTTCAGTTATTCAGTCAGTGAGTAAGCCAGAGCAAGCAAGCCAGTCAAGCCAACCGGAGTTCGACTCGAGTGTGCGTCCGCATCTGCGTCAGCATCCGAAGGCCTGAGTTCGAGTGCAGTGGATCGCAGTTGGAGGGGCCTGAGTTCGAGTGCAGTGGACCGCAGTTGGAGGGACCCGAGTTCGAGTACAGTGAACTGTCTCTGAAAGTCTGTGGTTCGAGATACTGTGAACTCGAGTGACTGAGATAGAAGAACTGTGAACTGAGAACTGGTAGTTCTGATTTGTAAATAGTGCTTTGTAAATATTAGTTAAGATTAACAGTTCATTGTTGTGCGTAATAGTCCAAGTAAATTGTCATTGTCGTCGGTGGAGTGCTATAACGAATACTGTGTTGAGTGGAGATCCAATTGTTGACGAGAGCGTTAAGGTGAATTGTAGAAAGGAATTATTGTTGTGACGAATAAATTACATTGTTGTTACTAATAAAATTCACAATATTAATATCTTCACACACAGCTTCTGAACTATTAGCACTGCCTAAATGAAGCGTATCTTCATGTTCCTTTCTTTTCAAAGATCCGGATCGAAGCCAGTTTTTCATTATCTATAATGGACACTATTTAACAGAGACATAGGCAACTATTAACGTGTACCACATAAGAAAAATTTAAAGTCATAAATACATTAAAAGGTTCGGTACTTTGGTCCTCTGTAACGAATTCAGGTGTTCCCTGGCTGGATACAGGTGCAGCACCAGAAGTGCAGGGAAAAGATGGCGAGGAACACCACGTTCATAGTGCTTTAAATCCCTCTTTTGTTGCTGAGAGTATAGTGGGAAGTCGATAGACGGGTAGGGTAACAAATTTCATAAAATGTCAGTACTGGGAGAAAACGTGAAAGCGATTGCCATGTGTAATATCCAATCTCTGAAATTTTCAGCTATAATATAATACGCAATTCGTTTGAATTTTATTTTTTCTAATGTAATATGCAATTCGTTTGAATTTTATTTTTTCTTCTGTCTTTTTTGAAGGATCACAGGGGCAGACCTCGAGGGCCACAGGTGGTCCGCGGACCATAGTTTGAGAAACCCTGCTATAGAGTGTTAGTTGGGAGGGTGTTTCTGATTAGTGAGGAACTGCGCAGTCATCTGGCGTCGGCAGAATATTGGTGATAGCAAGATGATATGAGCCGTTCAGAGCAGAAGTGGTGTAAGTCAAAATTGGGTAATGAGGTTTAAAGAAAAATTCTGTAAAATACAGTGCAAAGCAGCAATTAATATGTCCTTCGTGCTATTCACTGACTAGTAATAGTTTAAATAAATTGAATATTAATTGTTACTTTGCGCTGTATTTTACAGAATGTTTACTTTAACCTTCATTACCCATTTTTGACTTACACCACTTCTGCTCTCAACGGCTCATATGTTGGTAAAATGGAACTGTGAATTAGTCTAGACCTCGAGTTAAACTTATTAGGCTGTCCCTGAGTTACGTCGATGGCTACAGGGTGTTTTTAAATTATTGATTAAAAAGCTGTGCCAATTGCGAAGTTATTTAGCTTCGGTAGAATTGGTGAAAGCGAGATGATAATTTGACGAGTTGAGACAGTGGATTCGCTAAAGGTATTAGATTGCCTGAAATTCGCCTTAATAAAAAAATAGACTGCTGTGTTTGCAGTGAATGACCTGCCTTTGGCAGAAAATTATGAAGGAATGAATGAGTTTCTCGAACAGCTATGAAGTCTGGAGATGCAAATTGTTATTGTTTCTTTTCTTTTACGGCACTCTAAAATAGGCTATCTTCTTTTTGTATTATTTCAGAATCACGGTAGCCTGTGTGAAATTTTAAGCTGCAAAGACTAATAAATTTGGTTTTAAATAATTACGTGTAAATGGCAGAGCAGGATAATTCGGGATATCTTGAGAAATACAGCCACACCTCATGACCACTCAAATACTATAGGATCTGAGGAATCGAACTCCAGTTTAATCTCATCAGGGACAAGGTGCTGAATAATAATAATAATAATAATAATAATAATAATAATAATAATAATAATAATAATAATAATAATAATAATAATAATAATTTATTTAATCTGGCAGAGTTAAGGCCATACGGCCTTCTCTAACACTCAACCAGGAGTAAAACTGCGTTACAAAAACACTACAGATTTACAAAGTACACTACAATTTTACACACAAAACTGAATAAGATAATAATAATAAAATGTAAACAACAAATAAGTAGAAATCAGACATAATATATAACATACAGAAAGAAAGGAAAAAGCATAATAAAATGTGAACAGCAGGTCAAAATAAATGAGACATACAAAGTATAAAAATAAGACAATTATTGATAATAATAATAATAATAATAATAATAATAATAATAATAATAATAATGATGATGATGATAAAAAATAAGAACAGCAGTAATAATAATAATAATAGTAGTAGTAGTAGTAGTAGTAGTAGTAGTAGTAGTAGTAGTAGTAGTAGTAGTAGTAGAAGTAGTAATAAAATAGTGCAGTACAAAGCATACAATGAATACAATATTTTTAAGTACACACAGTAAGGAAAATTATGATTATATACAGCTCAACTTATCACATTAGAGATATACCGTTATCGGAAAATATGAAAACAAAAATATAAAATAAGTTAAATATCACTAGAACATTAAAAAAAATGTGAATACGTGGAAACATGCAATACAACACTTGTCATAATAGTAAGTTAGTTTGGCAACTCGTCATAAGATAATTTTCCAACTTGGATTTGAAAGATTTCAATGTTCGGCAGCCCTTGACTTCAGGCGGCAGAGAGTTGCAGTGACGAGAGGTAGCAACAGTGAAAGATGAGGAATACAGAGATGATGTGTGAAGTGGAATTTCTAACGTGTTATCGCGTTGTGATCGAGTATTAATATTATGATAGCGAGAGAGAGTATGAAAACGAGCGAATAAATAATAGGAGGATGAAGTGTGTATAATTCGATATAAGAGAGACAGTGAGTGCAGATTTCTCCTCTCATGTAACCTAAGCCATGATAGCTTCTCGAAAGAAGGTGAGATATGATCATTGTATCGAACATTAAAATGAAGCGGACGCACGGGTTATGAACACGCTGTAGTTTCTGGGAGGAATCAATCCTGAGATCAATGTACAAAACGTCGCAATAATCGAAGTGAGGTAAAATGAGTGTCTGTACCAGCGTCTGTTTTAATTTAGATGGATACTGGATACTGATGAATTACTGGTGGTCTTATGGAAAGAGAAATATACTTTGATAAAATGCAAGCTTGGGTTTATAGGATTTGTTTGTGTCAGAAAATCAATAAAATGAGCCCAATAGATTCAATTAGCGTAATGGATAATGTACATGAATGTAACCTGGTTGCTATAGGATTATGCCACTTCAGGGCAACATGTTCAGGTATCTTAGCAACAGATATAAGATAGAGCTTTTAGTAGCTCAACTTATGGATTCGTACCGACCTTATGGTAACGTTTAACTTATTCCAGATAAAAAAATCAATATCGTATTTTTGGATCACACTCTTATCTGATATAATGAGGCGGTATGCAATACATTAAAATTATAAGCACGACCTGAATTCAGTGGGTTGATAGCCTTTTATGAAGAGGATCGATATTCGATCACTGATTTGCTGTTACTTGTGACAAGCAAAGCAATTGTTGAAACAGATTTTCTTTCAAGCTATGTCTATTTTACCATTTTCCCCCCGCTATTTACACATCATCATCAGCGTATCGTTTTTCAGTCGCGTCTGTTTTAAGTTAAGGATTAGGTACAGCTTACAGCAGTAAAATTTTTGGAAATATTCAACATTTTTTCCTCCATTACTGTACAATAATGAAAATTGGTATGTATAAAACACTGTCCTTCTGCTATTTGAAAAAAAAATATTTTTACGATTTAAAAAAATATTTGAAACGCATTTTTTAGAAAGGAACTAAGTCAAAATTTGTCATTTTTATTTCTTCTGATGAAATGATTAATACTTCCAAGACGCAAAGATAAACAAAGGAAGGAACTTAAACAAACCTTTCCCTGTATCTCTAACATCGAGTTGATGTTTATATTACGGCACTGGTACACTGGTATTTATCCATGAAAGTAAGTTCTTTTGCTCTCCTGAAAAACAGAACATTTTGACTTAGTTCCTTTCTAAAAAATGCGATTCATTTATATATATATATTTTTTCCAAAATTCATAATGGTGGCAGTCCACTGTGCAGTAATGAAGCGTTTCCCTCATAACTCATAAACTTGTTAACTTTTTCACGTTCTCGCTCTTTTATTTTATTGCAGAAACTCATGTTTACAATATTATGCTCTTTCAACTACATTTCGTAATAAATAATATATTTTTTTATTTTGTGTTAGACGAAAATACTAATATTTGACCATTTTTAAAATGAATTTATTTTTTATCAGACAATCTATCAAAGGTAGAGAAGTGATCTTGCAACATATTGTAGATATGACATACATAAATAAACACAAAAAATTTCATCACATAATGTTGGATATTTTTTTAGTTGTGTGGAAAACTCTTCATCACTGCAGAGTGATTTTAAAATTCATTTTTGGTTTTCAGATAAATCTATTCAATGTGATAAATTTATTTTAATGCTCAATCAATATAATTTATCTATTTGCAAATTTATTATTTGCTCTTAGGCCTACATCTGAAATAGATATGAACGTTTTCGCCTGTTCGACATCATCAGATATTTAAAAAGACGAAATCTAAGCTTAATCCATTAAACTGTACAAAGTAATATGCATAACAAGGTTAATTAATTTTATTATGAGTTTTATGTAGCGGAAAACTATTGATAGAAATGTTCAGTTTTGAATTTGTGTAATTTAATTTGCCGGAAAATAAATATGAGATTTAAAATTGTGGATGTGACTGTTAATACATATAATTCATGTATAAATTCTTAAAAAATGTATTTATGCACAATTAACATCAAATACTTCCAAAGGTATTAAACATATGACTTATTACTATAGAACAGAATTCATTAGTTTGCTATAAACCTTATTGCAGTTAATATGGCAAATAGAACACGACTTAAAAATTACCTTAATATTGTACACTCACGTTCAAAGGTATCCGACCTACGATTTTATGACTGTGTAAGCGCGAACTTTCCAACAACGGGATACGTCAAAACCAAAGATATGATTTCCATATTTTTTATTAAAACAGTTTTTCGTACTTGCAATGCAATGTGCGGATATACGTGACGTCATAATAGGCCTATTACGTCATCCATTTATTGATCGGGAAAACAGCGACTCTTCCTTGGATGTTACTAAATATTAATGTACTCTGTGGAATTGTAACTCACGAACTGTGGCTTCCAAAGCTAGATTTGAGATCATCTTTTGAGTATTCCGAGTTTTAAATGTGGAATATTATTCTACGATCTATCACATCAATCTAACTTAATGCCACTATTATTAGGTACGCATAAATGATTGATATTTAGAGATAATTAGCTTCAAAACATTGACAGCACTTGTAGTGAAAAATAAAAATTGTGCTGTAAATTTACAAAACAGTTTGATCACCCCTGCGTTAGTCCCTTTTTATGTGCAGTTCTGACATGCATCTTTTCAGCATCGAGACTATATTATACAGAAGGCCTTGCTTACGTTCCTCCAAAACCGCTGCTCCTACTCTTTAGTTTATAGACGTCTCAGAAAGGTCCAAGGTCATTAGAATTATACAAAAATTAGATAGGTTGTAAAAATTGTAGACATATCTCCAGTAGTTGAAAGCTTTTATAATTTTATCAACGTTTCAAACAATAGAAATGGTGTTTACTGTATTGTATGCGAAGTCAGAGACATCTGGTAATTTTTTATAGGGTAAAGGAGAATCTCGCCTGACTTGCCTGATCGCATAGTAACAACGTTGCGAAGGAAATAGGAGTTTAATGCGAAGCTAACGACATCTAGCAATTTTTACGACAAATGAGCATCAATACTGACTTCTAGATCATCTGACGTTTTGGATTCATCTTTGTATTCGCGTGTTCGACCTCGAGAGTGCTGTGTGCGGTAGACGCTCTAGAAATTTGCTAATTTGCTGCTATTAATATAGTTCAAGCGTGTGGTACTCATCTAATATGTAATGTATTAAGACTGAGATTCGTGTGTGCTATTAATGGTAATAATGCAGTGTGCTGTTTGGCTATAAATGTGAAAGTGAGTTTCCTGATATTGAACTGATGGCAGCCATTTGAGCGTCAGGAAAGTATGGGATTGCAAAGGTAAAATCAGCAAAGGCAGTCACTGGGTGTAAAGCTACCTGTTATGAAATAATTTCAGCCGTGGTAATGCGTTAGTGTACATGTCAGTGTTTCATAGGACATATGTTTTACAGTAGAATTGAAGTAATTTTTCGTAACTTAAATTATTATAGCAAATTTAAGTAATCTGTATTAATATTACTAGGTAGAATCCAAGGAAAAGTCTCTGTTTATCCAATTAAGAAGTTGGATGACGTAATAGGCCTATATGACGTCACGTATGTCCTCACATTACATTGAAAGTATAAAAATTGTTTTAATAAAAATGTGGCAGTTTAACTTATCTAAATAAGATGAATAGAATACTTACGGAAGAAGTGTAGTGAATCGATTTAATATGCAATACGTATATAAGACAATTAATAATGAATGAGTGTAATATCACCATAATTCGGATATTTATCATATTAGTTCCGTGCATAGGTAAAAGTTACTTATGTCCCGGCCACTACAGGAACTTGATAAAAATACCTTCAAAATGCCTTCGATTTAAAGTATTGAGTAGTAGATAATTAATGTGATCACTGAGAGAGTTGTAAACCCACTCAGCCCGCCCAGAATGCGTACCTTACTTATAAACGAAAATCACCGTGCATGAACGAAGAATACCGCCATATTTCTATAATGTAACAGTGGGTTTCAGTGTTGCCAACATAGTAATAATATACATACCCAATCAAACCTTACCTAACCTTTCTCATAATACTACACATCTAATAAACCTAACCTAACCTGTCACATAATTCACACCTAATCGAACCTAACAGGGATTCTTTTATTATAGGATATCGCTTAATTTTCATCAAGTTTGACAAACGATTCTGACGTCACAACATGGCCGACGTAAACCAATACGACGAGTAAATAAAGCTCACTGAGATATCACCTGAACTAACCCACTAACCTTCTCACATACGTCGACCTCATGTCACTGAGAAATCACCTCAACTACCCCACTAACCTTCTTACTTAAGTTGACCTCATGTCACTGAGAAATCACCTCAACTACCCCACTAACCTTCTTACTTAAGTTGACCTCATGTCACTGAGATATCACCTCAACTAACCCACTAACCTTCTCACATACGTCGACCACATGACATCACCCCATTCTCCAATCTAGCCAACATATATTCTCATAAACACACTACCGATATCCTATAGGCATACAGACCCCCTAACCTAACCTAACCTAACCTGTCACATAATACAATACTACATACCTGTAGTAACGTTCCTCACACTTAGTATCATTTCGTTTTCATGTATTGGCGGCTCTGCCAATCGTGTCGGTTTCCATCTGGTGGAAGTTGATCGTACTAATAGGCCTAAAGACATTTACATTCACTTCTTCTCTCCGAAATCTTGAACTCTTCTATTCCTTCGTACCTGTCGTCTCGCTTCACTTACCTTTCTTCCCACCACAATCTGAACACACGCTCTCGCCATGAAACAATACTAACAATACCATCCCATCGCACCTCCTCATACTCATCCTCTTTCATAATAGCTCTGCCAAGACTCTGAAATTCGTTACCTGCTAGCATCAGGGACTGTCGAAATAAAATTGAATTCAAACGCAAACTTACTAGGCACTTGGCCAGTAATTGAGACTCGTTCAGTCATGGTTTCTTGTAAATAGTTTTCTTAATCAATCACAAAATATTTCAATATCCGATAATTTCATTGCTATAGATTTTTGTTATTGCAGGTTTAATTTGTAATTCAGTAAATACAAAAATATTCTTTGTTCTTAACTTCTATGATAAATTGTCTAGCTTTCATTAATCATGTAATCTTGTCGTATTAATTTTCATTGTAATTGTAATTGTAAATTTAATGTTAATTGTAATTTTATTGTTCATATTATAGTTGTAATCCCCTTGTAGAGGGGCAGAGAAGGCCTGACGGCCTTATCTCTACCAGGTTAAATAAATAAATAAATACTAAATACTACTAATGCTACTAATTTAAAGAAGAAGCAATGGTGGCTTTCATAATAGGCCTATTTACATTTTACATGTTTCATGTTAATGTAGTAATAATTCTCTATATATGGTACAGTAAGATTTTAAATGTGTTGTGGTTGTGACAAAATATTGAAAATTGGTTTATAGCGCCATATTGGCAGTGACAAAAGTGTGCAATATTCGTTCAGTGGCCGGTGGATGCTCTACATTGACCCGTGCATAAAATAAGTTAATTAATTCGTGATATATTTGCCATATTAACTGTAACGAATAAATTCAGTCATATTAATAAAGTAACTATCCTAATTTAATACCTTTGGAAGTATTTGATGTTAATTCTGCACAAGTAAAATTTATTGCTGTTTTTATTGAAAATCAAGAAAAGGATAATTGTATTGTATTTTTTTATTTGTTTACACTGCAAGTGGGCAAGCACCTGGTGGCAGTGGTATACACAATATAAACAATACACAATACAAATATACAATACACAATACAGTAAGTATATTCGTGGTGCTAGTTCTCCTTTTCACCAGTTTTAATGAGAATAACACTAAATTTTGTTGTAATCTTATGAATTAGATAATGACATCTTCACGGAATTTTGATATTCATTTTTTTCCCGTGTAGGCCTACCCTTCATACACAGAATGAACCTTAAGTAGTCATTAATTTCAGGGGATATACTTTGAGATATTTCAAACAAAAACGTTTAATACAGTTTTGCTCGTTGTCACTTCTTTCTTGAGATAAAAATTGTTTTATTTAAAAAATATCATAGGGTATTCTGGGAAAGCCATTGATTTAATTCACAATAAGGAGTTAGGTACAGCTTATAGCAGTAAAATTTTGGAAATGTTCAAAAAAATTTTCCTCCATTACTGTATCTTGTACAATAATGAAAATTAGTATGTGTAAACCACTGTCCTTCTGATATATGAAAAAAAAATATTTTTACAATTGAAAAAATTATTTAGATTTTTTTTTTTCAAAATTCAGTTCACTGTGCAGTGATGAAGCGTTTCCCACATAACTCTCAAACTATCCAACATTCTGTGATGAAATTTTTGTGTGTATTTATGCATGTCATATCTACAATATGATACAAGATCACTTCTCTACCTTTGATAGATTGTCTGATAAAAAATAAATTCATTTAAAAATGGTCAAATATCAGTATTGCCTTCTAACACAAAATTAAAAAAAAAAAAGTTATTTATTACGAAATGTAGCTGAAAGAGCATGATATTGTAAACATTAGTTTCAGCAATAAAATAAAAGAGAGAGAACATGAGAAAGTTAACAAGTTTATGAGTTATGAGGAAAACGCTTCATCACTGCACAGTGAACTGCCAACATTTTTAATTAAAAAAATATATATATATATTTTTTTAATTATAAAAGAGTCGGTAATTGAAAGAATCGAAAAACGAACTCTTCAATGGTATGGCCACGTAAAAAGGATGAAAGAAGGAAGATGGCCAAAGATTATTCTGGAATGGTCACCTCAGGGAAGGAGGAAGCGTGCGAGACCAAGAAAAACATGGAAAGCCGGTGTCATGCAAATGATGAAGGACCGACATATGCAGGAGGAGGATTGGCGGGATCGAGAAGGATGGCGGAAGGGAATTCAGGGCAACCGCTGAAGAGTGGAAGAGCCCACAAAAAAAAAAAAGAAAGAAGAAGAAAAAAATATATTTTTTTTTCATAAATCAGAAGGACAGTATTTTACACACACCAATTTTCATTATTGTACAAGATACAATAATGGAGGAAAAAAATGTTGAATATTTCGAAAAATTTTACTACTGTAAGCTGTACTAACTCCCTAAAGAAAGGAGTGTATTGTGATAATGAATTATTGAAGAATTTTAGTTTTGTTCTTTAAATGTGGAGAAATTTTATCCTAATAAATGTAACTTTTCGTTCTGCAAAGGAATTTTATGTTACATTTCGGATTATTTGTACATCAATTATAGAAGCGGTTCCTTATACAGTATACCTTCCAAATAGCAAGGATTTTATTTCCTTATAAATTCTCGATATAACAATAAATTCGTCTACAACAATATTTTTTTTGGTCCACGTGGTTTTGTTGTATCGAGATTTGCTTTGTACAGAGACATCATTTTATTTTTACTAACATTTCTAATATTAACCTGCCTATACCGTTGGATCAACGATTAAGAATCGGAAACACCGTTTGCTACCCCCTTCCACGACTGGAGTTCGATGATACTGGCGTAAAATATAAACAAATCACTTTACTAGGTATAGGAGGGAAGAAAAGTAGTTCATCCATTTACGTAAACTAGGAAATATCGCGATTTTGAGTTGATAATTTTGATTGGGTTTTTGTTTAATCAAAATACAGTACAGTATTAACAATGAGGTTTTTACTCACGAACTGAGCTTTCCATGCGGACGTATTCATTGTGCAGTGTATATTATATTGTCTACAGCACATTAGCGTACAATATAGAGAAAGAAGTTAAATTGAAAAATAATCATAATATGGATATTTAAACACATTTTTGAAAATGGTGGCCGTTCATTTCGATACAGGCTTCAGTTCTAATGTGCATATTATCGCACTATAGACTATTGTACGTAATTCCAATTACCAGGTCAGTACTTCGTATCAGTAGCTCATGTTGAAATAATTCTGTACCTAGTCTATAAAAGAGACCTTACGTACTGTAAATTCAATCTTCACTTCTGCCCGATCCGAAAACATAAAATTACTCAGACATGCTATCTACTGTCCGTCCAAATGGTTACGTCGCAGCAGGGAGGAAATCACGTGACATTTAATTACTTAACGAGGCCCTTTTATTTAAGTTATTTTAAACAGCTGTATAATATTACGTAGACGTCAAATTCCTAACAGAAATTAATGTTCTCAGAAAAGAGCTAAGACAGCCCAGCCACTAGCATTTACAGAGAGGCGAATAGAAGCAGGTGGAGGAAACCGGGATGCGACGTAGGCAAATGGAAAATGATGCAATATTGAACGCTCTTTCGTCACTGGAAAACGTGAACATATTTTTGGAACGTACTGTGTACTATGACCATAAGGCTACTATGACTGTATATCGTCGCCTGAATGCAAGAACTAGGTAACTCGAAATTTGCGTTTTTTAGTTACCTCTTTTATAGCATAGCAAAATTCGCACAAAATTTAATCCAGGATCTAGGTAACTGATCGAACGATACCAGCGACATCTATTTTCCAATATAACAAATAGGTAAAAGAAAACGAGACATATTCCTTAGTGCAATAAATAAGTAAATAGGCGATGTCACAAAATATGAAAAATCAAGTTACCTAGTTCTTGCATTCAGGTGACGATATGCGGTCTTGGATCTGTGTGGAGGACGGTTGAACTTCATTAGTAGAAGGGGTGGGAGTGAATTACATTCAAAAACTAAGGTACAATAAAAATTGAAGTAAAAATAAAATGATGTCCCTGTATTTGTTTGTTCTTTAGGTGACTGGGGTAGAGGTAAACTGTCTTAAGTCGAGACTGCCTACAGGATCGTGACTCGAGTATATTCATTGTTGCGTAGTTTTATTTTAAGATGACCATGCATTCAGCGGTGTTGTTATTTGGATTACCCTATGGTTTTTCCAAGCTCTGAAATCGATTCCCGTACTGACGGGGTCGCGGGAAAGCCTGTCGCCGTGTTAAGTGTGTAATCAAAACCGACGGTAAAAAAGTGTGTGCAGACGGGCTAACTCGGCTTGGCAAGCAGCGAACAGGACAATATTGTACAACACTGTGCACTACAAATGCAATCGATCGTGTTTTGCGCATGAATTCGAATTTTGCATCAGTCTGCCGCCCCTGACGCTGATGAACAAGGTAGGAAATTGTTCGTGACAAGCGGAATGCGTTCGTTTTCCAGCATTGTTCACTTTGTTAATTACATCACTTCAGCATAACCTCAAAACAATTGGGCTTGAGCTGCAGCCATTTTGTTATTTTGAGAAAATTAAATTAAATCAGGTAGTAACAACAGTGATTGAAAAACGATTATTGAGCAAAATCCCCGCATAAGTTCTTAGGATGTGACATACAGAGTATGCAAATTGATGTTATATATTTTAAGCAGATATTCCTAATAACAAAATATTTAAAAAAACTTTAATATAAATACGATTCTGGAAATGTATAGTTTCGGAATTCTGCTACTTTCATTAATGGATTCGAGCTCATTGATTTATAGGGAAAGAGTTGGTTACACGACTAAACAAAAGAACGACCATGCCATAAACTTATTGTTACAAATGGAGTTCCAAAAATTATCGTGATGTATGACTGTGATTGGTTGAAACCCAAAATTTCATTAGGCCTATACTTCATTGGTCGAAAATGGAATGACGTCATATAGACAGAGTACCCTATTTATCTATCTATCTATCTATCTATCTATCTATCTATCTATCTATCTATCTATCTGTCTGTCTGTCTGTCTGTCTGTCTGTCTGTCTGTCTGTCTGTCTGTCTGTCTGTCTGTCTGTCTGTCTGTCTGTCTGTCTGTCTGTCTGTCTGTCTATCTATCTATCTATCTATCTATCTATCTATCTATCTATCTATCTATCCCATCTATCCCATCTATCCCATCTATCTATCTCATCTATCTATCTCATCTATCTATCTCATCTATCTATCTCATCTATCTATCTTATCTATCTATCTATCTATCTATCTATCTATCTATCTATCTATCTATCTATCTATCTATCTATCTATCTATCTATCTATCTATCTATCTATCTATCTATCTATCTATCTATCTATCTATCTATCTATCTATCTATCTATCTATCTATCTATCTATCTATCTATCTATCTATCTATCTATCTATCTATCTATCTATCTCTATCTCTCTATATCTCTATATCTACCTACCCACCCACCCACCCACCCACCCGTCTATCCGTCTGTCTGTCTGTCTATCTATTTATTTTTACTTCATTTTATTTTATTTTTTTCACTTTAACTACTCACACAACGTTGTTTGTTTGTAGATACAACATAATTAATATAAAGGGTTATTTCGTGAGGATTTACCGTCCCTTACGGAGCTTATTTCCGAAGACATTCTGAGCAAAAAGATCATATAAACATTTGTCCTAATATCAATAATTTCATAGTTACACTAATTTAAAATTATTTGTAAAATACCATTATTCTTGAGTTTTAAAGGTAAAATAATATTACAGATAAAGAATGGACTATTCAGGAGTGTCATTTCTTTAATTGGCTAATATTGTGATGCAAAAAATGTGTTGTGAATTCCATAGTTGCTTCGTACAGAACTTTTTCTTTTTCGATTTTTAACTACAAACATATTTTTTACGCATTTATCACAATTTTTACAAATCACGCCACTCTTGTAAATTATTTAAGACTGTGCATTAGGATGCATAATTAAACTGTAAAGATTCAAGTCCCTAAAGTCGTATGATTTGTAACAATTTTTGTGATATGTGCGTAAGAATGATGTAATTTTTAGTTAAAAATTGAAAAACAAAATCTGTGTAAAGTAACTGACAACACATTTTTAGCTTCAGAACACTAGCCAATTAAAGAAATTATATTTCTGATTAGTTCATTCTCTGTTTGTAATATTCTTTTATTCTTAAAACAAAAAAAAGGTATTTTTACAAACGACTTTAAATTAGTGTAACTTTGAAAATATTGAGATTAGGACAAATGTTTATATGACAATTTTTGCTTAGAATGCCTTCGGAAATAAGCTCCGTTAGTGACAGTAAATCTCAATGAATCACTCTGTATGTTAAAAAGGCGTTTTTGTTTTGTTTTGTGAACCCCCTCGCGACACCTCTGTTCTTTACACGACCCCTCAAGGGTCGCGACCCACACATTGGGAACCACTGGTCTAGAGCATCGTGTGCTGTGTTTAGTGTTATCGTTGAACACGTGAGCAATTGCGTACTCTAACTGCCATTAGAAATCTCGTAGAACGTGGAAGACACAGTGTTTGTTTATATTTGGTCTACAGGTCTGGCTGGAGATGTGCAGTGTCAAGCACGTGTTCAACAGCCTGACAAGAGGCAATTCAAGTGCGAGTTTTAAGCTATATTCAGAAGCTGTTCTTGTGCTTCCCATTCGCGCTTGCAGCTAATAGTTCTGTTTTAAACATGTTCCGTTACGTAACACAAAGGTAAAGTTACCATGGAGTTCGCAGGAAAGCGAGAGGTTTAAGGTTTTCGTCTTTACAGCAGTAGCGGCCGGTGATCCAAATCCTCGGTGAGGCCAGATGCAACTAGTTTAAGTGCCTCCGATAGAAAATGTTTATTTATGATATTAATTATTGTTGTTATATTATTAATATCATTATTACGGTATTATTACTATTATCATTATTATTATTATTATTATTATTATTATTATTATTATTATTATTACTAATGAAAAATAATAATTTCACTCACCAAATAAGTTGTTATGCTACAAGTTTCAGTGATTGTTTCAGTGTGATGAAGCAACCCATATTATGTGTTGAAATTCCCCTTTCTTTCTTTCTTTCTTTCTTTCTTTCTTCCTTTTCTTTTTATTTTTTCCTTTGACAGCAACGAACAAGGCCAACAGAGAAGTTTATTTTACACCACATTACCACTTAACCATTTATGTTGCCCATATCAGGATGCAATAGGTTCGTTCCAACAAGCGGTTCATGGATCAGTTCATGTACGGTCCCTGTACCATCTTATGCGCATGCGCTAGTTGAGTATCTGCTATGGGATTGAAACTGGACTGGACGCTGTTGGAACGCTTTCGCGGATCGTTATGTACTAAATCCAGAGATGCTATAACAGTGATATCTTTGCTAAGAACGGGATGTTTATTATTATCATCGTTTTGCAGCTAATTCTAATTGCATAAAATAGAATTTCGATCATTTTCTATAAAAAGATGACAAAAAATATGGAAGGCAAGAATTCCGCTAATTCAATGTCGTGTACTGGGGGACTCTCATCTAAAAAATAGTTCTTTTTTTTAATTATTAATGTATGTACGTTATTTAGTATACTTTTAATCAAAGCTGCATGTTGAAATTGTAATTAACTATTTCAATACCCAAATAATTTCCATTCCCTTTCTTTTTGGCGAAAATTTAAATTAAATCTCTAGTTTCATTATTCGTCTGTACTGTCACTTTTCATCTTTAACCTCATTGATGTGAACAGTCGATCATGTCTTTCTTCAATATCCAGAAGACGTTGGTTAGCTTATGCGCATGCGCGTCTCTCGTACTCTTCCGTACATGCCTCAATCCACGGACTATTTCTGACCGTTCCGAACCCGTGTCAAAAGCTTGTTGGAACGCCCGACTGCAGTACATGTTTCCGGTTCAGGACTGGTTCGGATTGTGTTGGAACGCTTTTTCTGTACTCCGCATGCTCACGATGGTTACGGACGGTTCCTGACTGCTGTTGGAACGAACCTAATACAAACTCGCGTTTTAAGATTATCTGTCAGAAAAATTGTCAGCGATGTCGTAGGTATCTCGGTCGGCTCTCTCTTTATTTAAAACTTCCTTTCTTTCAATATTATTTCTTCTCGAAAAAGGACACTCTAACAATGAATTAACTACACCGGCATTATTTCTCGCATTTCTTTCTCTTTATATTTTCCCGAAATACATAACAACATTGGTCCAGATTCACTACTGTACTACGAAGTACAATAGTACAACACCCTCGCTTAAGTCATAAACTAAGACATAAGAGGAGAGAATAGTGTGGGTCTCTGCCTGCCAAAGAGCTGGAATGTTTGTTATTTATGGCATATTTAGGAAGACAAGTCACCCTATTCCCACCCCACTCTACCCTTGAGGCCGGCCCATGGTTGAGAGGAGTGAAATCTGACCAGGCCAGATGAATTGTGCCTCAGTTACAACGTTTAAAGCGCAACCTCAAAAGCCCGCGAAGACACACAAAAATTCAGAAGCAGACCCGGCACGAGCGATCCTGGCCTCATGAACAAATTTTACTGCAAAATAGGTCTATATACATCACAAGCCAGACCCAGCACGAGCGATCCTGGCTTCAGGAACAAATTTTACTGCAAAACAGGTCTATCTACATCACAAAGTTTTCAAATGCTTCTACAGCGATATATGCTTCGTTCAAATAACTAATACATTACATAAAAACAAAATTTGATTTCAGTTAAGCCAAGTGACTGAGGCCCGGCCTCACTTGCCTCAATCAGCCGCCACTGCTTTACAGTCATTTGACAGTGGTAGCACAGTCTACTATATACAGTCGCGAAGCTCAATATGTAGTAAAAATGCAAACATGGGTAGTTGCCCACTACTAGGATCGCTACTATCGCCTCATCATCGCAGATCTCTCTCCTAGCAGACGAGAAAATATGTTACACTTTCGTTGTCGTGTTCTTTTGGAAAAATTAACACCTTGCTTCCATTATTGAAATATTAAATGCATAAAGTTAATTTATTAATTTAATGAAGTATATTAAATTCCACCATAAACTCGAAGATACCTGCAAGAAATAGGTTAATATTATTTTTGTTTGTGCAAAACGAACTGAAATTTGCTATAATCGCTTCACTCATTCAAGATTATAGCGATGATTAACTATTAAACCAATAAATATTAATTTGCATTTCCCTTTACAACAATAATAATGTAAATATGAATTAATCGAGTAACTTACGTGTACCGGTACTTGTAGTGTAGGCTTACGTAACTAACAAAGTGGGATGAGGTTAAGCAATAATAATAACACCAGAATTGGAAATAAAACGTGATCAATAAATTTTATTGTAACAGACTTTTTCTACGTCTCTAGTAAAGTAACAAATAAAAATAAAATTAACAGCTATAATTAAAAACATATCCTTTGAAAAAAAAAGTAGGCCTAAGCAATGATAATCCCACCAGAATTGAAAATAAAACGTGATCAATAAATTTCATTAAAACAAACTTAATTTTTCTACGTCTCTAGTAAAATATTATTATTCCAATTATTGTATTTCAGCCATTAACATTTTCATTACAACCAATAACGAACATTTCACAAGCATCAATGTGAAATACGCAACGAGCTAGCACTCGATGGAAATATGACACAGTCCAAAGTCGACCGTGGACAGTCTATTGTTTCTAGTTGCTAACCGCTTGGAGCTCTTTATCACGAGATTTGCAAAAAATCACCTCAAGCTTCGCGACTGTATATAGTAGACTGTGGTGGTAGTGTTAGTAGTAGTCTTACGTACTCAAAGACAGAGTCGTAGCGCAGTCGGAAATATTAGATCATTATCATCATCCAGTTCAAGCACTAGACCTAGTGGTCTGTTGCGATCTCAATTGTCTCATACCATCTTTTTAATGGTCTTCCAACAGATCGTTGTCCACAAAGGCGGTCATCTTTCTGTCGGCATTCTCTCGACATGCTGTTGTCAATTAAATCTATAGATTTGAAGAAAATTTAATATAGGTTAGACGTTCAATACTTCCAAAATGTCTGTATTTCGTTTTCTGTCCCAAAGTTTGTATCGCGCCGTTTTTCTCATGAATTTCATTTTGTTTGTAGTTACACGTTGAACGGAAATATTAGATCAATTGGAAAATCCTTAACTCCGTCGGGAATCGAACTCACGACATTTGGCTTTGTGACGTAGCGCCTTAAGGCTCACTCACAATGAAAATTAAACATAACGTAAGCGTTAACTTAACGTTACAGTAAAATCAAGAAGTCATACCATCATTCACGATGGAAACATAAACATAACAGCAAACATACTTGGTAACCATGGAAACATAACAACGACGCCATTTCCTCACATTGAAAGACATCTTTCAGCTTTCCCAATGACGGGATTGCCTCATTGGACAAAGCATAATAAACATATTGAGTGAAAACAAAAACAGATCACAAAAGAGAAAGGAGGGAAACGAACAAAAGGGAAAGTTAAGTACAGGAAAGATATTAGCATGCATATAACAGGCCTAAACATAGTAAACAAACAGATTAGATATTCGAGCAAAATTCTCCCTTTTTAGGAAACAAAGTACAGATGGTATTTTAAACTGGCAAGTGATCCTCTGATAGCGGCAAGGGAAACATCACGAATGAAGTCGTTGTTCAGCTGGAACTTCTTGCAGAAACTGGCAAAGAGGCGAGGTATTCTGTCGTATACTTCAGCGCTCCACGATTGTGTTCTGTTTACAAATCACGTAAGCATAAGCATGAAAGTTTGGAGTTTGCAAACTTTCATGTTAACGTCTTACGGTAATGTTTATGTCAATGCTTATGTGAATCATTGTGAATGATCCCATTTGGTAGCCTGGGCGGAAACTTCTGTGTTTATGTTACGGTTATGTTTGATTTTCATTGTGAATAGGCTTTAGCCATTACGCTATCACGTGACCGTTTGCATTATCTACACAGAAAATATAATCTCCTTACATAATGAATATTTTGATTATAATTTATAAGATAAATAAACACATCATCGCATACAAATAATGAAGTTTTAAATAAATTGGGGTTTAAAGAACGGAATGTGGTTTACCATCCAATATTTTTAGTATATTTGAAGGTGATAGGAAGAAGAGATATACGTTGCAAATCAATTAATTTTGGTTAGAAATGAGGAAATATTTAATGATTGTACAGGGTCCTTAATGGATGAAGTGAATATGTTAGGAGAAAATCCACAAACTATTATGGAAAACGCGGGAATTTTACTTGAAGCAAGTAATGAAATAGGTTTGGAAGTAAACCCCGAAAAAAACAAAGTATATGATTATGTCTCGGGACCAGAACATAATATAAAAATGGAAATTTATCCTTTGAAAAGGTTGAAAAATTCAAATATTTTTAAAGCAACGGTAACAAATGGTATAAATTACACTCGAGAGGAAATTAAAGGCAGAATTAATATGGGAAATGCCTGTTATTATTGGGTTTGGAAGCTTTTGTCATCCAGTCTGCTTTCAAAAATATTGAAATCTAGAATTTATAAAACAGTTATTTATTGGTTGTTCTGTATCGTTGTGAAACTTGGACTTTCACTTCGAGAGAGAAACAGAGGTGAAGGCTGTTTGAGAATAAGGCGTTTAGGGAAATATTTGGATGAAGTTATGGGAGAATGGAGGAAGTTACACAACGCAGTCCTGCACGCATTTTATTCTTCACCTAATATAATTATGAACATTAAATCCAGAAGTTTGAAATGAGCAGGGCATATAGCACGTATGAGTGAATCCAGAAATGCATATAGAGTGTCAGTTGGGAGGCCTGAGTGAAAAATACCTTTGGAGAGGCCGAGACGTAGATTGGAGGATAATATTAAAATGGATTCCAGGAAGATGGGATATGATGGTAGGGTCTGGATTAATCTTGCTTAGGATAGGGACCGATGGCGAGCTTATGTGAGGGCGGCAGTGAACCTCTGGGTTCTCTAAAAGCCATTCGTAAGTAAGTGTTGGTTTGTGACACAAGCCACTCTATTGATCCGCTGAACTGTTTGTAATTGTGAAGGTTTTTTTAAATGGCTAACCGTCTGTTTTCCTCACTAGAGGTCTGTATGGATTTCGTTGACATCTCACTCCTTGTTCGCGGCCCTCACTTTAAGATTTTTTCATGGACAAACATATGAAGCCTCCTCTTTGCTTACATCTTAGGAAGTGAAGGCTCTATAAAGTCTAGGTAGGTAGTATCGTTCGCCATTTTTGTTCTTTCGTTGCCGAGCTACCAGACGAGGAATCTATTTGCCACACCGTTAAACATTACCATGTCGTAGCTCCTATGATAATAAATCAAACGCACTGCAATTCAGCAAGTAATTGAGCGGCAAATAACGTCTTCGTGTGCTTTCTGCGAACGCCAACGAAAGAGCCAAAATGGCGGGCGATTATATTAAGCATTTATCGAGCCTTAAGAAATGAATAACGTCTTCATAAGCGAATCACAAGACGCACGCGTATAATGTAGCCGACCTGCAACGCGATTGGCTGCCGGAAATTAGAGCGACGGGACTATAGCAGAGCAGCGATACAGGGCCATGGGTGTAGGCCTCTATCTACGATTTATGCTATACCTTATTTTATTTCAAGGAGTGCAGTTCGGTGGCTCCTTTGAACACTCACTTACAGATTTATGACTTCCTACACAAACACCTCTGATAATTCCATCCTGTCCCCTCGTCCCAAGATTGCACAGTTGCCACAATCCTGGTGATTATCGAAGTCAGACTGACGGGATTCTTGGAATTCGGAAAAGATGCGGCAACTCTGCCTCCACGTGGATTTGAGGGGAGCCTGTCAATTCTTCTGAACGAAGGTTGTGATTGGTTACTGACAGGAGAAGACAAGATTTCCGTCACAGTAAGGAAGACATTTATTATTTTTTATTTATTTATGACAACCAATTAGTAGTGGGCAGTAGAAGGTCTGTCGGCAAAGTCCTTTCTATGAAACTGCACTCCATGAAATAAAGTAAGGTATACATGCTTAAAGTAAGATATACAGATGCAGGATAAGTGTGAACTTGTTTATTTTACTTTTCCAGAATCACGGGCCACTAGACCCTCAACAAAGAGCGTATTCCGAATCTCACCGGTGAGCAATCCGATGGCATCACGGTGTTCCGAATTCCACCGATGACGTCATTGATGCTCCACCGGTGTCGCACGAGTGCCATCAACTTGCAGAGGTGGTGGCAGTCTCCGTCAGCCCCCATCATGAATCTGATTGGTTCTTGTATAGGGCGGGAATTAGCAGACGAATGACATCGTGCACTGTTGTGTCATGGCGGTGTGTTCTGCTTTAGTTCTGCTGTATTGTTTGTAGTGAGCACAACGTAAAAACAATATGTTAATGGCTTATGAGCGAACATGTCAACGGACAAGTTATTACTACCGGTTCAAGAAATAGTTGTTTATGCTCTCTTTTCTTTGAACGAGATGGGAGTACGAAAATTTCGCAAAATTTTGCTAGCGTACCACAGACAACAACTTGTACAGTCGCTATGACAGCCATCGATCCTTCCAGCAGTTTTGTTCCTTATTTCACTGCAACGTGACGTCATTGATGCCACCGGACCGGTGAGATTCGGAATACGCTGAAAGTAAATACGTCGATCCCGCTACTTTCAGGCACCGCACTAACCTACTCTTCCAGACAATGCGCGCGAGCTGTTCGGCTGGAAACATCCCATTATTCACTCCGGCAGGATGAATTAAATCCTGACACCTCTCACAATTAAACTGGCGGATGTTGCGGTTTTTACATTTGTACAGCAACTGAATTACATGCACACAGAATAAATGACTACGGGAGAAAAAGAAACAGGGCTCTGCCTCTGAAATTTACACTGGATTCAATCCTGGTCAAATAAAATAAGAAATACAGACAAGTTTAAGGTTTTTAAAGGAAATATTAAGATATTTTTATTGGAAACTATTATATTTTGTGCGAGATCGTGCGTATTTGCTTACTTTCCGCACAAAACCAATACGCGGTAAGTGTGAAATGCCACATTCAGTATTCCCAACGTAACACACATAACAATTTCCCTCTTCTTACCGCTTAAGCGCGACATTCATTTTACTGCTTTAGGCTTTTAACATATTATTTTTAGAGACGTTTAACATAGTAATAATTATAAATTGGAAACTTACCACTGCAATTTCACCTAAATTGCACTGTTAATTATTATTTTTAAATATTTGCAAAAATTAAGTAAAGTCTACTACTCCACGAAACTTATTGCATTCCTGATACAAGTAACATTAAGGAAGCCGTGAAAAAAATCAACAAGATTCCAGATGCCGATGTTATTATTGCAATATGTTATATAAATAATATTTTTAAAATATTAAAATGAAAAATAAATCATTATATAACTTACCGTTTGTTTTAAGTTCGCATTTATAGACTGGGGGGGGGGAGGGGAAGACAGACGTATATCACGGCCTGCTGGAGTATAGTAAACACAGAAAACATTTTATAGCAACAATGTTGAAGAAAGATATTTTGGTTTTCCGAAGTTGCCGTCATTAAACAGAAACCAACATGGAGATTTCATTGCAACTAAGTAGAAATTCCTCTTTCAGGTATGTAATAAACGATCTTCGCACAAAACAATGTACGATACACGAGCGGTATGTTTGTTTTCATGTTCTCGGAAATTAAAAAAGCTCAACTACGTTTCGCTTTTTCAATCTTTTCCTCGAACATGAAAACATCAACATACCGCTCTTGTAACGCATATTACTATTACGTCCATTTTACGTAAGCCAAGAAGTCAAAAACGGAATGGCAATGACCAAGGAAGCTATTAATAGAAGAAGAATCATCTTCTGCCAAGAATAATAATCCGTGGCGCTACAGCCGGTGAAGGGCCTAGACCGACCAGCCGGCTGCTGGCCTAACGCCCACATGCCGAAGCAGAGGTGGACGATCATCCAACCACAATGGAGGTATCTTGTGGTTAGCACGATGATCCCCCCAGCCGTTATAACTGGTATTTGCAACCGGATTTCTCTATCTATCGCAGCTCCCCTAGTGCATCACGATGCTGGGTGGACACCGGTCCCATGCACTGGCCCAAATTTCATGAGAAAATTTCTTCCCCCATGAGGACTCGAACCAGCGCGCATTCCGTAACGCAAGTCCTAGGCGGAATGCCTTAGACAGCGACGTCACGGCGCGGGACTTCTGCCAAGAAAGAGAGTAAAATAATAGGGAAGTGCTTTGTATGGAATGTGGCATTGTATGGAGCAGAAACGTGGTCTTTACGACGAAGTGAAGAGAAGCAAAATGAAAGCATATGAAATGTGGATGTGGAGAAGAATGGAACGTGTGAAGTGGACAGAGAGAGTAAGAAATGAAGCTGTGTTGGAAAGAGTGGGCGAAGAAAGAATGATGATGAAACTGATCAGGAAGACAAAATTATGATTTATTTAACTGCAGAGGTTATATCAGCGTCGCTGGTGTGCCGGAATTTTTGTCCCGCAGGAGTTCTTTTACATGCCAGTAAATCTACTGACATGAGCCTGTCGCATTTCAACACACTTAAATGCCATCGACCTCGAGCACAGAAGCCCTATACCAACTGCGCTACCGAGGGCGACGATCAGGAAGAGGGAAAGTAATTGGTTGGGCCACTGTTAAGAAGAAACTGCCCTCTGAAGGATGCACCGAAAGGAATGGCGAACGGGAGAAGAGTTCGGGGCAAAAGAAATCAGATGATAAACGACATATAGATATATATATATATATATATATATATATATATATATATATATATATTATGAGGAGACAAAGAGGAAGGCAGAAAATAGGAAAGATTGGAGAATGCTGGGTGCTGGGTTTGCAGTGAAAGACATGCCTTTGGGCAGAACACTGAATAAATAATAATAATAATAATAATAATAATAATAATAATAATAATAATAATAATAATAATAATTTTTGTTGGTTATTTTTCGACGCTGTATCAACATCTTAGGTTATTTAGCGTCTGAATGATATGAAGGTGATAATGCCGGTGAAATGAGTCCGGGGTCCAGCACCGAAAGTTACCCAGCATTTGCTCAAATTTGGTTGAGGGAAAACCCCGGAAAAAACCTCAACCAGGTAACTTGCCCCCGACCAGGATTCGAACCCGGGACACCTGGTTTCGCGGCCAGCCGTGCTAACCGCTACTCCACAGGTGTGGACAATAATAATAGTAATAATAATAATAATAATAATAATAATAATAATAATAATAATAATAATTAATTATTATTATTATTATTATTATTATTATTATTATTATTATTATTATTATTATTATCGTAATGGACAGAAATTCATACAGGAGTAAGACAAGGTTGCGGCCTTTCACCGTTGCTATTTATTATATACAGGAATCAAATTTATTAGAGAATGGAAACAATTACCTCATGGATATATACAACTAAATAGACATTTACAACTAGATTAATTACTTTTAGCAGACGATTTAGCTCTGGTGGCATCCTCAGAAGATGAATTACAACAGTCAATTTTTAATTTTAACAAAATTGGAATTAAATATATGAAAATAAAGAAAAAACTAAAATTATGGCCTTCTGCGGAAAATACCCTGTCCCTAGCAAAATATGTTTAGATTGAGTATATGAGAAAGAGTCAATTATTTTACATATCTCGGATACACATTATCTTTTTTCGATGAAGTAGACATTTAACAGAAAATTTCTAAATACACGAAAACAAGGGGAATAATATTGACAACATTATGACATTCCCTAGTACAAAGGCATACTAGAATTCGCCTGTACAGGACCTTGGCGAGACCTGTTACTGCAGTGAGGCATGGACATTGAGGAAGAAAGACGAAAGCAGAATAACGGCCGACGAAATGAAATTTATGAGATATACAGCGGGATACACGAAATGGGATCACAAAAGCAATGAAGATGTAATGGAAGAATTATAACTAGAACCTGTCATTAATAACGTAAAACATTGTCGGAACAACTGGATAAATCATCTGCTTCCCATGTGTAGAGATAGAATCCCAAAAGTCATGCTCCACTATCGTCCAAACGGGGAGAGATCTCTCGGTCGTCCAAAGAATCGCTGGATTGAAAATTGAACTGTGAGATCGTAACAGGCCATATGGCCTAATACTTGAAGGGAAGAAGAAGAAGATTATTTTTATTTATTTATTATTTACTCTTTAACTTCGCTCTAGAATATGCCATTAGGAAAGTTCAGGATAACACAGAGGGTTTGGAATTGAACGGGTTACATCCGCTTCTTTCTATGCGGACGACGTGAATATGTTAGGAGAAAATCCACAAACGATTAGGGAAAACACGGAAATTCTACTTGAAGCAAGTAAAGCGATAGGGTTAGAAGTAAATCCCGAAAAGACTAAACATATGACTATGTCTCGTGACTAGAATATTGTACAAAATGGAACTATAAAAGTTGGAGATTTATCCTTCGAAGAGGTGGAAAAATTCAAATATCTTGGAGCAACAGTAATAAATATAAATGATACTCGGGAGGAAATTAAACGCAGAATAAATATGGGAAATGCCTGTTATTATTCGGTTGAGAAGCTTTTGTCATCTAGTCTGCTGTCAAAAAACCTTAAAGTAAGAATTTATAAAACAGTTATATTACCGGTTGTTCTGTGTGGCTGTGAAACTTGGACTCTCACTTTGGGAGAGGAACAGAGATTAAGGGTGTTTGAGAAAAAGGTGTTTAGGAAAATATTTGGGGCTAAGAAGGATGAAGTTACAGGAGAATGGAGAAAGTTACACAACGCAGAACTGCGCGGATTGTATTCTTCACCTGACGTAATTAGAAACATTAAATCCAGACGTTTGAGATGGGCAGGACATGTAGCACGTATGGGCGAATCCAGAAATGCATGTAGAGTGTTAGTTGGGAGACCGGAGGGAAAAAGACCTTTAGGGAGGCCGAGACGTAGATGGGAGGATAATATTAAAATGGATTTGAGGGAGGTGGGATATGATGATAGAGACTGGATTAATCTTGCACAGGATAGGGACCAATGGCGGGCTTATGTGAGGACGGCAATGAACCTCCGGGTTCCTTAAAAGCCAGTAAGTAAGTACAGTAGAACCCCGATTATCCGTCACCCTATTAACCGATTGTCGGATTATCCGACTTTTTTTCTAGCTCCTATTTTCTTTTTGCTTCGGAAAAAATGTGAAGTACTCTAAGTTTTATGTCTACAGAAGATTATTACAAGCCTTTACTCTAACTACAAAGTATGTAGTAGAAATGCTCCGCTGTCGGCAACAAACATAATTGCTTGTAAAATAATCACTACTTACTGCCAAAAAAATTACACCAAGAATTTCCACAAACGCGTGTACAATTTATTCAGTCCTTATTCCTACTATTAGAATGGACGTACTGTATAACGTCTATGCAAATGTCTTTCACAATTGTCAAAGAAAACGTATTGTGTTAATTATCAAAAAAATTACAAATAATTGAAAAGTTTGGGAAAGAAGAAATTGTGGTTAATGCTGCTTCAGAGTAGAAAATTGGCGTTCCGACTGTACGCGATTTAAAAAAAAAAAAAAAGGATAAAAGATATAAAGTACGTAAATCTACAACACGAGACTTCACGTATTCCTATCTTTCCGCAGACAATCATCAAACATCAATCCTAAGCCCTTAAGCACCCGTCGTTGACAACCGAACTTTTAATGAGCTCCTGATCCACTAAATAGCACGTTAACACAAGACCACAAAGGAAATTACGAAATTGTGTATTATGCACTTAATTTAATAACATTTTTTATGGTACGGATTATCCGATTTTTTCGATTAACCGTTCAGTCCACCCCTTCATTACCATGGATAATAGAGGTTCTACTGTATTATTGATGTCAAGGAATATAGAATTGTATTAACGCATATTTATTGGCATATTTTAAGGTTTTTAAAGGTATACTTACATGGATATTTAGTAGGTATTAGGGCATGAACTTCCTGGGCCTAGTTACAACAGTGCGTAATTGTGGGTGTTCCACCACAGTCCTTTGCGAATCTTTTGGTCTGCCTAGACTAGAGAATTACAGTGGGCAGCAGTTGGTAGCTATCCACTTTCCCTCGTTGGAGAGCCGTCCTAGCCAGCAACTGGCCGCCCGGTTTGTCTGCGAGTCGAGGCGGTTTGTCTGTAATCTTCAGCTTCACTTTCCTTCTCTTCTCTCTCTCAGTTTCTCTCTCCCTCTATTATCAAGGGGACTGGGAGACAGTAAGAAGAAGAAAACCGCTTATTCCATTTTATATTTCTCTAATACCTGTGCTTGCATTGCACACACTTACGAGGCTGTAGGAATGCAAACGAAGGTTTTAAATCTCCAGTACTCAATCATCTTTAAGGCGGATCTCATTGCGAGATGCTTGAGGTTGCCCAACAACTATCCCAATCACCATTTCACCGTGACTCCACAATAACTCTTCCAGTTCTTCCCACGAGATGAAATAAAGGCGAATCTTACCAAGTCGCATTACACTGATATGCAGAACAATTTTGTTGCAGAAGAAACCACCCTTTAACTTGCGTTAATTTAGAGGTTACTTTCTTGCTTGCTCCTAATGGATTGGCAAATACCTCTTCCTACCTCCAACCATGTAGTAGGCTTGAGCTACTTAGATCCCTTCTGTCTTAATGTTACAAGTGAAAAACTGGTTTCTGGTTTCTGTGTTTACTCTTGGCATGTGATTTTCCATTTCTGTTCACCCGTCCTTAATGCAATTATGGCTCCGATAAGGCAATTAAGGAGAATGTGTACTTTAATTTCTTACAGTGTTAAATACTTAAATTTTTGGGTTCTTTTTTCCTCAGAAGGTATAAAAGATACAAATTTAGAAAAAAATAGAGCTTATGTAACATATCTTTACGTATACAATCGACTAAATAAATTTAAAATTCCACTAAGCTGTTGGCAAAAAAAAATCATTGATAACATTTTTTGCATGAAGAATTACTACAAATTATTATTTTTATTTTTGCCGAAGATTGAAATAATCTTAATTTCTGTAGGCTACTGTGTAAAATGCCGTCACAATGATATAGTATATTAATTTCAGCCTTTTGGGTACAATACTTTATTAGAAAAGTGCACAAATGTCACAAAAAATAAGGAAGTGTAGAAAAAAGGTGTCAAAGTTTCCATATCTTACAATGTTAAATTCCCCAATTTTTAGTGCACTTTCTCAGAAGTTATAAAAGACACAAATGTAGAAAAAATAGGGCCTATGTAACATACCTTTATGTATACAACCGGCTAAATAAATTGAAAATTCCACTGAGCGGTTGGCAAAAAAAAAAAAAAAAAAAAAAAAATCATTGATAACATTTTTAGCATTAAGAATTACTACAAATTATATTTTTAATTTTCCTGAAGATAGGGATAAAATAAGTAATAAAATAATATCATTTACACATATTAAACTACCGAAAAACGATAAAAACCAAAATTTCATTTTTTTGTCAAAATTCGGTGTAGCCTACAGACTCCCCTTAATAAGCTTTAAGTAATGATATTTCAGTCTATGATTTATCTATTTAAAAATGTTTATTTTAATTTGATTTTGTTGACACAAGTTTTCGCTCTATTTGAGCATTTTTAGATCTTATAATTAAACATAAGGTAAGTTAACAATTTAAGTCCATAAAAGACACGAAAATAATTGCATTTGCGTTAGGCATAATTTACACAACATGTAATTAAAGTTTGTAAACGTGGTCAGAGTCGCAATAAATAATAATTGAAGTTAAAAATTACCAATCTAAAAATTTAAAAGTGAAAAACAAGATTAAAATATCTCGAAGAGTTCACTTATAAAATCCATTCTTAATAGCTAACAATATTCCAGTGAAAATATTTATTTATTTATTTGTTTGCTTGTTTGTTTCTTTGTTTATTTATTCATTCATTTAAGCTGGTAGAATACTGTGAATACATTTCCATTATTTGTCAATGTTCAAAGTTTGTACATTATCGTTTATGTTAAAAACATATATTATATGCTGTGAATATGTTAAATAAGTACAATTAGTTGTGAGAGAGAGAGTTGTCACAGTTGTGTCGAATATTCTGACTTGAAAATATATCTTGTGGTACAGTATATATATATATATTACCTCAGGATCCAACTTGTTTCTTTTGTCCGTAAAAATAAACTTCTGCATACAAAAAGTTATTTCTACATTATATAAAGAGAGGAGACAAAACTTATAATCTCATAACAAAGTAGGATTAACGTCCACATGGCTGTTGTATCTTTGAAGCACCGGTAATATAACATTTAACGAGTTACATATTTTAATAATGAGTTATTATTGTTATTATTATTATTATTATTATTATTATTATTATTATTATTATAAATAAAAAAATTATATTACCGGTTCTGTATGGCTGTGAAACGTGGACTCTCACTTTGAGAGAGGAACAGAGATTAAGGGTGTTTGAGAATAAGGTTCGTAGGAAAATATTTGGGGCTAAAAGGGATGAAGTTACAGGAGAATGGAGAAAGTTACACAACACAGAGCTGCACGCATTGTATCTTTCACCCGATATAATTAGAAACATTAAATCCAGACGTTTGAGATGGGCAGGGCATGTAGCACGTGTGGGCGAATCCAGAAATGCATATAGAGTGTTAGTTGGGAAGCCAGAGGGGAAAAAGACCTTTGGGGAGGCCGAGACGTAGATGGGAAGATAATATTAAAATGGATTTGAGGGAGGTGGGATATGATGATAGAGACTGGATTAATCTTGCTCAGGATAGGGACCAATGGCGGGCTTATGTGAGGGCGGCAATGAACCTCCGGGTTCCTTAAAAGCAAGTAAGTAAGTATTATTATTGTTGCTCAGATACAATTCGACGCAACACTTGTGTAAGATTTGATCCTGGCACTGCAGCCTCCTGGATCTCGAGTTGTGCCATTTATAGTTCTGCAGAGACCTTCAGGGCAATGTCGATATAATTCCTCACGGTAGAGACTGACGTCAGAGTTCCATAATCCACCAGACCTAAGACACCGGGAATGGAAGAAAGGGGATGAGGTGGAGATTGTAGTGCAGTTTCGAACTCCGGTGACTTGTGACTGTAGCAAGATCAGACATAATTACGTGCAAGCTCGCCTAACAAAACTCACTTCCAATTTCCATCTCGCTGAAGATAAACAGAATTTCTTCTTGGGATTAGTGTGTAGAGGAAAGTTCACAAATTCTTAATACTTATCAGTAGGGGGCTGATCTTGATGAAAAGTCATCCTCTTATTTTTTAAATTAGGACGTTGCCAATTAATTTAGAAATCCTTTCCATGTCAATATCAACGTAAATACTATTTTTATATTGTTTTTTTTGCATTTTTTACGTTTTTGAACTAATAGGTCATTTTTATATTTTCGGCATTTTTTTATCATTTTATTTATTTATTTATTTATTTATTTATTTATTTATTTATTTATTTATGTATTTATTTATTTATTCTGGTGTAGTTAAGGCCATCAGGCCTTCTCTTCCACAACACCAGGACTACAAATACAATAATAGAAATAAACAGAAAAAAATACACTATATACAAAATAAAGCTACACAAGAAATAAAGAGAGAGCGAAAAAAACACTATAAACAAAGTAAACCCACACAAAAATATACACAGGTTGCAGTCACACAAACTTTAAATGAGTGATTAAGTCTCATAAATAATTGTATCCTAACTAATTAACTAACATAAACAAGAAACTTGGAATTTTAATCTAGATTAAAAAAGAAAAAGAAAAAAAAACACAAATCAATACTTCTAGCAATACCTAAAAACATTAACTAAGACAAAATTTTTCAATTTAATTTTGAATTGTGATAAAGTCCGGCAGTCCCTGACATCATTAGGTAACGAATTCCAGAGGCGAGGTATTTCTACAGTATAGGAAGATGAGTATAAAGACGTTCTATGATGAAGGATAGAAAGAAGTGCTTGATGTCGGTTTCGAAGAGTTGTAAGAAATTGAAAGCGCGATAACAGATAATTCGGAGTAGAAGTATGCATGATTCTAAAGAGAAGAGACAGTGAATGTATTGTTCTTCGTTCCTTCAGACGCACCCATGAAAGTAACTGGAGGGAAGGTGTTATATGGTCAAATTTACGAGTATTGCAGATGAATCGTATGCACACATTATGAACACGTTGTAATCTCTCAGCTAAGAGTGAACTTACATTAGTTAGCAAGGAATCGCAATAATACTTTGAAGAATTTTTAGATCATTTGGAATGCATTTTACTTTCTTCGTTACAGATAGGCCTGTTAAATCTTTTTCAAGGCAAATAGGTTAGTAGTAGGCCTAATTACCTACTGAATAAATGAATAACAGTGAAGTTTGAGTTTTATAGATTGGAACAGACTCTAAAGTCCATCCCTCATTCCACTGAAGTCTTCACTTCACACAACGGAAGTAATATAAAATGCTTGACAGCAGCTTAGTTTAAGTGAGGACTTTGACCGCTACTGTTCTTTTGTCAGTACGAGGGTATCTTTAGAATTTATGTTTTGAAGGGGAGAAACTTTCATCATGTCCTGGACAGGACGTTGTGTCCTCAACATGGTTCGGAAAGGATGTCTACTGTAGTAGACGGTATTTTTAACACAAAGATTGCAAGATTGCACGCTGCGCCCACAATTTGTTTTGTCATTCACACTCTCCAATATGGAAGACCTTATAACAAAAGTGAAGCATATGAGGAGGAGACGGAGAATGAAGGCACTGATATGGACCACCCCTGATGAAACACATTGTAAACCATAATTAAAATCTATAGTTTTCCCTTAAAACCTTCATTTTGTTGCATGCCCTTTTCCTTGATCTTAGTCAAATTCCAGGAAGTTTCCTCCTCTCTCCGAGATTTGCAGGGCAGTCCTTGAAACGAGGTGACTAATGTTTAACAAGTTGTGATGCGTGTACTTTAAATAATATTTAAATGCCATTTTCTTTTAATTTCACATCATTTTTCCATTCGTTTAAGGGCATTTTAATGATCATTTTAAATATATTTTTAGAACATCAACATCTGCCCCCTACTTATCAGGTAAGGTCTATTCTTAACTTCTGTCTTATACCTAGGCCTGCTTTCTCATATAATAATAATAATAATAATAATAATAATAATAATAATAATAATAATAATAATAATCCGTGGCGCTACAGCCCGTGAAGGGCCTAGACCGACCAGCCGGCTGCTGGCCTCACGCCCACATGCCGAAGCAGAGGTGGACGATCATCCAACCAGAATGGAGGTATCGTGTGGTTAGCACGATAATCCCCTCCAGCCGTTATAGCTGGTATTCGCAACCGGATTTCGCTAACTATCGTAGCTCCCCAAGTGCATCACGATGCTGGGTGGGCACCGGTCCCATACATTGGCCCGAAATTTCATAAGAAAATTTCTTCCCCTATGAGGACTCGAACCAGCGCGCATTCCGTAACGCGAGTCCTAAGCAGGATGCCTTAGACCACGACGCCACGGCGCGGGACTTCTCATATTTATACAGAAGCAAAATTATTGTTATTTTGGTCTTCGTTCTTAATACTTTGCTTTAGAGGTTAAATCACACGTAGAGTGCACGGGCATAAAAGATGATATACATCACAATACAATTTACTAATACTTCTTATTTCAAATAATCAATTAAAAATTGCTGTTTACAGAGAAAATTTGAATTTCAATTATTGTGATATCTATGTTTTTTCTTCTTTTTTTACTTTTACTTTTACTCTGCTATTTCATAAAATGTCTTAACATTATGTGGAATGCCCCCTGAGCACGAGTATGTAACTTTTTCTGGGGGTGCTAGACTGTTTTTATATAAAAAAGCAATATGTAACTTTTGTTCTGGCAATAAAGCAGGGGCGGCCCGTCCCTATGTGCTACAGTGCTACACCACAGTGATAATTTTTGCTCAAATAATGTATTTGTAATACCATAGTATCTGATCTGTCATTTAACAATTTCCCGTGGTTATATTCATGACTCATTATCGAGTGTTTAGTCTTCGCTCTTCGCTGCCTCAGGGGGTTCGTTGTGCTACTCTGACTTCATATGAAAATGTAGACATTTATGCGCATGTGCGAAGCTGAAATCACTGCTCTGATTGGCTATTTTTACGCGGGAAAGTGCTGTAGTCAGCTTCAGCACAACACAGCTTGGAGACTGCAAAAGTAAAGCGTAACGAAAGAATGCTTGTTTGTGGAAGAACTCGGAACTATTTACAATGTACAAATATCGGACTGCTGCTGCCATCTACCTGTAGGCCTATGAGCTTCCTCCTGAATCAGCTAGCAAGCGACGGAAAATGGAATCCTAGAAAATTGAAGCCAAGGAAGTATGTGACTGTATAATTCAAAAAACTACTCACCGTTTTCAGTCTTTAAGCTACCCAGACGCAACAAAATTGATAAACAGCAGAATTTTTGAGAATTTTTCGTATAATTTTCGTGAACGCGAACTTGAAGTTGCTGTCAACAGCTATACTATACTGAACAAAAGAGTGTTAAAGACTTAACTTGGAGTTCTATGCGGAAAACCCGACTTCCAAAATATAGATGTCTGTTCAATTGTTACAATACATAGTCTCCAACAATTTACAGGATCCATTCTGTGAAGTAACGAAGTTGTTAAATACAGTATTTTGGTTACAACACCAATGGCCATTGCTGAGCCAGAAAGATGTTTTTCTTGCTTGAAACGCATAAAAACGGTTTTTAAGGATCACTATGTCCCAGGATCGTCTCACTGCTCTTGCAATACTGTCAATAGAAAAGAGTATGAAATCCAAGATGGAGGGGTTTAACTCCAGGGTAATTGACAAGTTCTGCAGTAGGAAGGAACGTCGTATGGACTTCATATTTCGTCACTAGGCGAGTCTCAAATTAAGATAAATACATATAAGTGTATACAGTAGGCCGATATAGAGATTGTAGCACACTCATTATTTTGACCACCAGCCGCTACTGCAATGAAGTATTACTATTATTAAGTCGACTTATCGTAAATTTAAGAATGAATAGTAAGCTAAAAGAATCCAGGATAAAAATATGATACGTCACAAAAATCCGAGCCTTAGTCATGTATGATGATGATGATGATGATGATGATGATGATGATGATGATGATGATGATGATGATGATGATGATGGTGATACCAATATTGATAATGTTGTGTAAATGGGGGATGCAGAAACACAAATGCCATTACTGTTACGCAGTAGCTCCTCTTTTCGGTTGTTTTTAAGGTCGTTTAGTGAGCTTAAGTGGATTTGACTCCCCAAGTGACTCATTCTGCCCCCAGGTTTTGTAAGTCGCTCACTTAGCATTCCTGGTGGATTTCCAATGAAAGCCCGTGCTCACAACAACCACTCACCCCTGTCACTTCCACTGCGGGGTGCAGCCAATATTCATTAAGGGGAAAGGCTAGAGCGTTTGTGTACGCAGTTCTGTCACATAAGATAACATTTTCAAGTATAAATATCTGAAGCTCGAAATAATATCCAGTCTGTTGCAATCGCTACGCTTTTAAGGTTTAAGATGATCGACAAGGAGTTACTGGAGAATAAATAAACTGTCTACAAGTGTCTGTAACGGTTACCTGTAAATTATATAGTTGTTGCAATCGTATCTTTAGAGAGATAAGTAAATATATAATTAACTGCATAATTGGTGGCCACTAAATGGAAGAAACGCAAGACAAGAAAATGGCGAATATACAAACCGTTTAGAATATTCATTCATTCATTCATTCATTCATTCATTCATTCATTCATTCATTCATTCATTCATTCATTCATTCATTCATTCATTCATTCATTCATTCATTCATTCATTCATTCATTCATAATGTTTTGCCCAAGGGCAGGTCTTTCACTACAAAACCTAGCATTCTCCAATCCCGTATATAATCCATATATCTTTTTAAGGAGTTAGGTATTGCTTAAAGCAGTAAAATTTTTGGAAATATTAAACATTTTTTCCTCTATTATTATATCTTGTACAATAATGAAAATTGGTGTATATGTAAAACATTGTTCTTCTGCTTTATGAAAAAAATATTTTTACGATTTAAAAAAAAAAATATATATATATATTTTTTTTTTTCAAAATTCAAAATGTGCAGTTCACTGTGCAGTGATGAAGCGTTTCCCTCATAACTCATAAACTTGTTAACTTTTTCATGTTTTCTCTCTTTTATTTTATTGCCGAAACTCATGTTTACAATATCATGCTCCTTCAACTACACTCCTTAATAAATATTTTTTTTTTTATGTTGTGTTAGAAGAAAATACTGGTATTTGACCGTTTTGTAAAATGAATTTAATTTTTATAAGACAATCTATCAAAGATAGAGAAGTGATCTTACATAATATTGTAAATATGACATGCATTAATACACACAAGAAATTTAATCACAGAATTTTGGATAGTTTTTGAGTTATGTGGGAGACACTTCATAATTGCACAGTGAACTGAATTTTGAAGAAAAAAAGGTAAATAATTTTTTAAATCGTAAAAATATATATATTTTTTTCATGTAGCAGAAGGACAGTGTTTTACACATATTCATTTTCATTTTTGTACAAGATATAGCAATGGAGGAAAGAAATGTTGAATATTTCCAAAATTCTACTGCTGTAAGCTGTACCTAACCCCTTAATTGGTTAATTTAAGACGCTTTATCAACTGCTATGGTTATCTAGCCTCTGAGTGAGATAACAATACTAGCGAAATGAGTCCAAGGTCCAGCGCAGAAAGTTACCCAGCATTTGCTCTTACTGGATTGAGGGGCAACCTCGGAAAAAAAATCTCAACCAGAAAACTTGTCTCATCTAGGATTTGAATCAGGGTCCGCTAGTTCCACGATCAGACGTGCTAACCTTTACTTCACAGCGATAGACTTCATGTATCTTAATGTTTATCATCTGATATCTTCTTCTGCTCCGAATTTTTTGCACTGGAAGGAATGGTGAACGGGAGAAGAGTTCGGGGCAGAAGAAGATATCAAATGATAGACGACATTAAGATATATCGATCATATGTGGAGACAAAGAGGAAGATATAAAATAGGAAAGATTGGAGGATGGTGGGTTTGCAGTGAAAGATCTGCCCTTGGGCAGAACACTATGAATGAATGAATTAATTAATTAATGTAGATATTTCTTAAGGCTCATTCACAATGAAAATTAAACATAACGTAAACATTAACATAAGCACATAAACATATGCCACAAACTTAAGTAGCCAAGGCCCATTCACAATGAAAATTAAACATAACGTAAACATAACACGTGTGTGGAAACAAACATACCGAATCAACAAAACTACAGAATCTATTACATAAAAATGGAGAATTGCACAATGACTGACGATGTAGCTATTCAATTTATGTTTCTAATAACTACAGTGGCATCAGTATATGGCTTTCAATACTTGAAATCAAAGAAACGGAGATGTAAAATAATCAACTTTTCGTCATATGATTCCATGTTGCGCGCCTAGCTATCATCACGGCCAATAGATCAAAATATTGCCTGTAGCCAAAGCCCATGAGATGTTAAACAAAAAGTGAAAACACGCTTTCCGCTTGTGTACTGTTTCCAAATCGCATAAACATAAGCATGAAAGTTTGGAGTTTGCAAACTTTCATGTTAACGTCTTATGATTAAGATTATGTTTATGCTTATGTAATTCATTGTGAATGCTTTCATTAAATAACATGGACACAAGGTTTTATGCTTACGTTATGTTTATGTTTAATTTTCATTGTGAATGGGCCTTTAATGTTCACAATTTCACTCTAATTTTGTATGGTCCTTTTACTTATTTATTAATTTCAAGAATTTTAAGTGGAAAATGTAGAAAATGCAACTGTTCGTTGACATTGCATTTCTACGACCACACTTTTCATAAAAAATGTTTCCAACTCAAAACTCAACAAAATGCTAAATTATAACATTGAAAATTTTATAAAATGCTAAATTTGATTTTTAAAACGCTGAATTTTTTACTTCAAATTGCTAACGTCTACCATCTCTACTTATGACCACATCTAAACATCCTCTGAATAATACATCGTAGCAGGAAGCAGGGCTGGGTGATAAAATGCTGAGAAGAAAGCGTTCTGACAATTTCACATTCAGTTTTGTTGTGGAATTTCCTTATTAAGAGCTTTATGGGTTATTCGAGAGCTGATTGCCCGCATGTCTGGTTATTCATTCGGGTGTCGTCTCACCTTAATACGGTCTCTCGCGTCATAAAGTAGAGATGCATGGAGGTGACTCGCACACCTGAACATTCCCGAGTCCAGCGTCACACTTCCTCGAACTGACCAGCACATCTCGCTCACCTGCAAGCACAGATTAACTTTGATTTGCTACATTTTCAGACGATGAGACTCAACAAGCGAACTTCAGAGTGCATAGCAAATCTTGCTTTTCAACAGTGGCGAATTCAAACCTTATCCCTCCCGAGGGAGGATTTACTGTACATAGTTTAGAGCAGTGGTTGTCAGCACTCGCTGAAATGTGCAAAGGGTAAGCGGTGCCGTCCCGTGTGCCCCGTCGTACAGCAGGAAGAGGTGGAGAGCATAACCGCTAGCAGCTACGAGTGTACCATGCTTCACTGTGTTTTTCGCGGGTAACAGACGCTATCCCCAGGGTGCTCTGTGCTGACGACCCCTGGTTTAGAGGGAGAGATGGAATCGACAACAAGAGAAACAATAATTTACATCTTGCCTATCAGCAACAGAGGCTGTCTAGATAAAAGGGAACGTAGAAAATTGGGTCAATTAAATAAACAGAGCCTCCATTCGTTTAAATGCGTTTCAGATACTTCTTATTTACTTACTTACTGGCTTTTAAGGAACTCGGAGGTTCATTGCCGCCCTCACATAAGCCCAACATTGGTTTCTATTCTGAGCAAGATTAATCCAGTCTCTACCATCATATCCCACCTCTCTCATTCCATTTTAATATTACCTTCCCATCTACGTCTCGGCCTTCCCAAAGGTCTTTTTCCCTCCGGCCTCCCAACTAACACTCTATATGCATTTATGGATTCGCCCATACGTGCTACATGCTCTGGCCATCTCAAACATCTGGATTTAATGTTCCTAATTATGTCAGGTGAAGAATACAATGCGTGCAGTTCTGTGTTGTGTATCAAATACTTCTAAACGATAATAGACAGAATGAACCTAAGTAATGTCATTAATTTCAGGAGGTTATTCGTTGAGATACTTCAAACAAAAAAGTTTCATACAAATTTGTTCGTTCTTGCTTTCTTTCCGAAATAAAAATTGTTTTGTATGAAACATTCCATAGCGTGTTTAGGGAAAGCCATTGATTTAATTCCCAATATGCTCAGTCAATTAAGAGAGCAGTGTATTATGATAATAAATTATTCAAATAATTTTAGTTTTGTCATTTAAACGTACAGAAATCTGATCCGAACAAATGTAACATTGTAAAAACTCCTTTGCAAAACTTAAAAATTAAATTAATTATAAATTCACTGTTCCGTTCAACTAGAGGAAAAAGACTAATATATATTTTTATCTTTTTTAGTGCTGCTATACTCTGTATTTATATTCTTGTAGACAAGATAGTTTGTTAAAATATTATTTTCTTTTATTGATTTGTTAATTTTGATTAATATTATTAAATATTTTATTGTAATTTTTATTCAGTCTTGCAGCCTGTATACCTACCAGGTGCATTAAACAGGTGCTTCAGGCAGGTTAATAATTTCCATAGCTGATATTGTAAACATACCGGTCTTCCGTGATGCTTGAGCGAGTGTTTTGTTTTTTTGCGGAGTCAGGACACGCGGCAGCCAGACTGCTGCGTATAGTACGGAGCGAGCCACCGCGCGTTTTATCGTGACTCTCGGTCGGTCGTTCATAATGAAATGCAGAGCTCTACAGGCAATACGGTAAATTTCTTGTCCCCACTCCCTCTCTGACTGTACCGTTGCAACCTCTTTGCATTGTACGCTAAATTCACATGTGTGGTTTTTAAAAGGAAATTTACACGAAAACCGTCCATTTTCTTGAAATATGCCAAGGGGATAAATAATAATAATGTTTATTGGATATGAACAAAAATTACGACCCTACTCGCAATAGCCTATTTATGGAATTAAAGAGTCTTAAACATTTGGCAAAACAATTTTTTTTAGATAACTAATAACTTCCCACTAGTAAGATGTTAGTTTTATTTGTTATAATTATACAATATAAGGAATTTGCTTTGAAAATTAACGTGGTTATTTCATTTTAATCCAGGTTTTAAGCTAGAAAATAAATAACTGTCGCAAAAATGCACAAATGAAAAATTATGTGTGTACAATTACGAAATGCTTGTGCAATATTCCAAATAATTAGGCTATACAGAAAGATAAAATTAATAAAGTATGCAGAAACAAAAAGTTATGTAATTTGTTTCTTGGAGTTTTACTACTTTCAATCCATCTTATCACACTGTAGATATACTTACGTAAATATCAATACTGCTGAATTTACATCACATTAAAATACGTTATTTTATGGGGACTCTAAACATTGAAATGCTTTGAGTAGGCCCAAGACAAGATTTATTATTAGCAGTGTTAACTCTTTTTACTGAAATACGGTTTCTAATTTCAGTTTTTACAAGATCCTTGCTCACGATTTACATTACGCAATGGAATATTGTATAAATCAATTAGAAGAAATTGCTCACTTAACTTGTATGAATTGCACCAACTTTTTGAACTCAATTCATAGGCGGAGTTATGGCGGGTATGGGGGAGCATACCCCTCCAAACTTGTCAGAAACTCTTTTTTTTTCTATTAACATTAGAAAATATTAAATTCAAAAGACCTTTCTTGCTTTTGTTTATGATCAAGTTTCTGTGCTTAAATTGACGAATTAATGTCTTCAGACCAGGTGTCTGGACTATAATATTTATTTTAAATTTATAAATGTATAACAATTTCTTTACCTCGTCAGGGGAATGGAACCACTGTAATGTTTCTTCTGTAACAGCCTGTATTCCTGTGTTAGAAAGTCTGCAGCGGCCATCTACTGAATTAGGTGTTTATGAAAAAAAAAAAAATACCAGTCCCATGTTAAAGGAGTGGAAATTTTCAGTAGTTTTCACAAAACAAACCATAGTCCAAAATTTTTTTGTGAAAACAGCCATTTTCCAGGAACATGGTAGCATTTACAAATAATATCCCATTCATAAACAAAAGCAAGAAAAGTCTCTTGAATTCAATATTTTGTAATGATAATAGAAAAAAAAAGAGTTCAGATAAATTTGGGGGGCAGTGCTCGCCCATACCCTCCCATAACTCTGCTTATGATTATGCCCTCTTACAATTTGTAGTAGACCTACAGTTGAAGCCCTATACAACTCGGTGTCCACACCTGTGGAACAACGGTCAGCACGTCTGGCTGCGAAACCAGGTGGCCCGGGTTCGAATCCCGGTCGGGGTAAGTTACCTGGTTGAGGTTTTTTTCTGGGGTTTTTCCTCAACCCAATACGAGCAAATGCTGGGTAACTTTCGGTGCTGGACCCCGGACTCATTTCACCGGCATTATCACCTTCATAACATTCAGACGCTAAATAACCTAGATGTTGATACAGCGTCGTAAAATAACCCAATAAAATAAAAAATAATAAAAAATACAACTCGGTCCGAAACATGCACTCCGAAAATACTTTTATTAAATGATCATATTCCGATATACTGTAACACAGTCAAGTTGTAACTGGGGAGGAGGTAAATGATGTCCTCCATAACCGCGTTATATCGGGATTCTATGGTTTTGCCCCCCAAGGAAACTATTTTCTCTCCGCTCGTGACTCAATTCCTGAACATCTATTGCTCAATACCTTTTTGAAAATTGCCCATGCCATTAGCATTTCATTTAAATTCAGATTAGTTCAAACACATCTCTGATTAAATTTTCTCCATTACCATCTTCGTTTCTGAAGTCCAATGTGGTTGTCGCATTTTTGCACATTTACATTCGAAGTTTGTTGCATTTTTAGAAGTCGAGTAGCAAAATGCGACAAATGCGACTGCGGCTTAAACCCTGTTTCAATACCATAGCTATATCATGTTTTGCCACAATAAAGATACCATCAGGATGCATAACATATCGCAAAATCTCATTATTATAGTGTTGTTTTGTCGATCAATTGGCTATTGTGATAGTTGTTTGATTTCCGATGGTGGTAGTTGTGTTGGTGATTGTCGTGGTCGTTTGGTATTGATGATTGTGGCGGTCGTTTGGTTTTGGTGTTTGTTAGGTGTTTGTAAATGGCTCCAGTGGTTTGGTGGTGCGTGAGGTTTGAACTGTTCGTGATAACCGCACAGAGTTGTGGTTCCTAGGTGGTGAGGTTTTGAAGTCGCATCCGTTACTCCAAATTCTGACATTTTTTCATTATGATGGTATTCTGTGGCGATGGCCATTTTAACGAGCCGCTGCTGATCTGCCAGGTAATGGAAGCCACGAAGTTGTTGGCGAGTTAGTGACCAGCAGCTGATTACATTAGAACGTCAGACATTGTGTACGTGTTTAAGACTGCTGTCTACACAATCGAATTAATGTAACAGCGAAATACATACACTTACGACTTGTGACCGAAGGTAAATAGTTCCCAGGTGGATTACTAGGACAGAGGTTTATTGCAAGGGTGGACAAATATTTCTGCAAAGGGACTGCATTATTACACGTTTGGAAGTGACACTATAGTGCAGTGACGTCAAAGCAAGCGCATTTTTCTGACCTTGACGTCTTGCGCGGGCAGCAAGCGCTAAGTATTGAAAGAGGAAGGGTTGTGTATATGAATAAGCAACCTGTTGGATTAAGAAAACACTGGTGCACAAACTTCAAACGGAACGTGAAATTTTATGTCGTTATTTTTATAAGGCTTTTTTCTGTTTAATATTATCTATATCGTCTGTAAAACAAAAGTACTAATACCAATTTATTAATATTTCACTTGTGTTTTAAATCTTAATAACATAATACAGAGTTAAGAAGGAATATTCACTTAAATTCCATAGTAGTATAATATTATGCTGTATTAAGTGGATGAAACGCATCATTCATAAAGAAAGTGATATTCCAGAGAAAGAGATTATGACATAAGTTGGAATTTATATTGATGATATCTTTAGCCTTACAAAAGTAATCAATAAACTAATCAAAACAATATTACAGTACAAAGCAAAGTTACCTAGGTACTGTATCTGTTTTAAGTGTAACTAATGTTACATAACAAAACTCTTATCGCATTATGCTTTTAAGGTGATATTTTTATTTTTATTTTATTGGGTTATTTTACGACGCTGTATCAACATCTAGGTTATTTAGCGTCTGAATGATATGAAGGTGATAATGCCGGTGAAATGAGTCCGGGGTCCAGCACCGAAAGTTACCCAGCATTTGCTCGTATTGGGTTGAGAGAAAACCCCGGAAAAAACCTCAACCAGGTAACTTGCCCCGACCGGGATTCGAACCCGGGCCACCTGGTTTCGCAGCCAGACGCCCTGACCGTTACTCCACAGGTGTGGACAAGGTGATATTTGTGAGCAACTTCCTATCATCAGAATATTAAATTATTTTCTCGAAATCTGCTGAAGCTATAGAGCTGACATTTTTACAACACATGGGCACGTATCTTTTGCTTATGCTGTAAGAGTAGTTGCTTTGTTAATTCATTTCCTTACAAACAATTTCCATGCGAATATTTTAAAAATTTTCAATACACTATCTTCAGTAATACGTATATACGGTATATTAGATTTACGAAAACATTCTGTAAGGCTACTAAATAAATAGGCCTATACCTGAAAATTTCACTTTTCTATACGAAAAGTTGAGAAAATATTTCTTTTGAATAAAAAATCAAACTTGTGAAAAATGAGCAGTTTTAATAAGTTCTCTTCCCTTTATCTATTGAATCAGTGCTGGCCATCCCTGAATATAGCTCGACCAAGCGACATATACCACCTCTTTCGTCTGTCTCTTTCCTTTCCGCTGTAAAGCGGTCAGGCTCTCCTGGGCTCTAAAGCGCGCGCTTGCTCCTGTGGGCATCAATTGACATGGCTGGTATAGTGGGTGTATTTCGTTTCTGAATTTTCATACAATAGATTTTTACTAATCTTTACGAATTAAGTGATTCTGATTAATAATATGCAGATAAAACAATCACGACAAATCGCGAAATAAGAGTTCTAATAGCGAAATATGAACACATTCGTGAATTATTACTATTGCGTTGTTTTATAGCGAATTTCATATTCTGAGTTTTTTTTTTTCAGATTTTTTCACTTGAATTTGTTTTAATATCCAAGTAGACTACATTACATGGTATTCCAGGTGTTCTGATTACTCAGAAGACATAGAATTTAACAATTCACTCATAATTTGAAAATATTAATTTGAGGGCTGCAAGTTTTTTTCTTTTTTAATGAATGTGTGTTAAATACAGTCTCAATTCAACAAATATTGTCTATTGGCCATACCGCACCCTTACCAGAATCCAACGAAACTTTAATGTTAATTATTTGGAGAGTAATATTTATACTGAATTAATACTCCAATTCCAAAATAATTGTATTTTTCAAAATTTCCATTAATCTCCGCCAAGAGTACAAATCAATCTCCAACAATCTCCGCCGACACCAATATTAAAAAAACACAAATGATAAAATTAATCTCCGTAAATACCTGACACTGTTTATGAGAAAAGTTCGTAAAGGTTCTTTTTTGGCACGAGTATAAAGTTTATGACACGAGGGCCAAAAAGACGGCTTTACGAATGTGTGTTATACAATGTTTTTTTTTTTCTACGATAGCACAAATTTACTTTAAATAAATATTTCAAGTTGGAGATGATGTAAGATCATAATATCATGGCCTTCTAAACTCAGAACCATTAAGAAGTACATAAGTATCCATGGAATGGCATCCTGTTTTATTCATGTTCACAATTTCATGGCCGTCTAAACTGGCCATATAATCAACAAAGCTGTTAGGAACAGTTTAATGATATATCTTATTACAATGAGTACTACATGTAACTTCAGAATAATAAGGGCTATAATGTAGATATGAATGTTAAATCTGTTACTTATTTGTGTTACGTGTAATATTTAAGTAATGAAAGGTTGAGGTAATGCATTTATTTCTTACTGAATGAAGTTTGTACATTGAATGTTACATTTTCTTTGGCAGTGCGTAAAATGAATAGCAGTGCCTAAAGTGATTACTTACTTTTTTACGCACTAGTGTTTTAAAGGTTCGTTTTAGGCACTGATAATAGTGGGTGAAATGCAGCTTTACTCACTATCGTAGAAAATAGTAATATGCGTTACAAAAGCGGTATGTTGAAGTTTTTATGTTCGAGGAAAAGTTTGAAAAAGCGAAACGTAGTTGAGCTTTTCTCATTTCCGAGAATTGAAAAAAAAAATATACCGCTCGTGTATCGTACATTATTTTGTGCGAAGATCGTTTATTACGTACCTGAAAGAGGAATTTCAAATTAGTTGCAATGAAATCTCCATCTTGGTTTCTGTTCAAGGACGGCAAATTTGCAAAACATCTTCAACTTTGTTGCTTTAAAATGTTTTCTGTGTTTACTATACTCCAGCAGGCCGTGATATACGTCTGTCTTTTTTCCCCCCAGTCTATAAATGCGAACTTAAAACAAACTGTAAGGTTATGTAATGATTTATTTTTCATTTTAATATTTTAACAATATTATTTATATAACATATTGCAGTAATAACATCGGCAAGTTTAATTTTGCCGGTCAAGGAGATGTTTAGAAATGGAAAATATCTTTGACATCTAATTCCTTAATGTTACTTGCATCACGAATGCAGTAACTTTAGTGGAGTTGTAGAGTTTACTTATGTTTTGCAAATATTTAAAAACAATAATTAACAGTGCAATTTAGGTGAAATTGCAGTGGTAAGTTTCCAATTTATAATTATTACTATACTAGCCATACCCGTGCGCTCCGCTGCACCCGTTAGAAATAAATATAAAGTAATTACATTATTAAAATAGGACATTTGATCCAGGGAACATTCGTGTTTGATATAAGGATAAATCGTTTATTATGTTACTTAATTTAAATTGTATTTGCATAATTAAAATGCGATCATTTTGATCCAGAGACCACTCATTTGGTCATAAAAATTATTTTAGGAAAAACAGGAAACGAATGTACAGAATAGCCTATCAAGTTTTCTGTGCATAAGAAGCTATTTTAATCTTACCTGTCCTCGATTCACTCAGAAGTTACTGTAATAACATTATAGCATTATGTCCATCTAGAGAAACTACACTTTCCAATGGTGAAATAATAATTATACAAATCGGTTAATTTAGCTTCCGATATTACTTCATACAAATACAGAAACATTATCTGTAGGATATCTTTCATAGCTTTCGATTGTTGCTGTCCAAGGCCCCTTATAGACAAAGTCATTTGTTTTTTAATTCATTACACTGTCTTAGATGGCAGTTATTTTAATTTTAAAACTAATTTATCTCATTAAATATCAGTCCTATTAAAATTGTTCAAGGAATAAAACTTATCGGAAATTATTTGTAAAGAAACTTTTGTTATGTAACATTTTTCACAAAAATCAATAATAAGCGAGATATTTCGATTTATTTAATCCAGGCCCCCTTATAACCCCCCTTTTAAATAATTTATTTTGAATGCCATATAGCCTAAAATCTAAGTTACAACGAACTTAATTTATATTCCAATTTTCATCGAAATCCGTTCAGCCATTTTCGCGTGAAAAGGTAACAGACAGACAGACAGACAGACAAAAATTTCAAAAAAGCGATTTTCGGTTTCAGGGTGATTAATTATATATGTTAGGGCCAATTATTTTTGGAAAATTGAAAATTACCAGAAAAATTTTGGCTATAGATTTATTATTGGTATAGATTGAACGTCTCTAAAAATAATATGTTAAAAGCCTAAAGGAGTAAAATCAATATATCACTTAAGCGGTAATAAGAGTGAAATTGTTATGTGTGTTAGGTTGGGAATACTGAATGTGGAATTTTATACTTTCCCCGGATTGGTTTTGTGCGGAAACCAAGCAAATACGCACGATCTCGCACAAACTTTTAATTCATTATTGTTCCTTATAGATTTTAGTATATTGTCCGTTGTTTCCATGGAAACATTGGCAGACTTATGCAGAGAATAATTTCACAAGAAAATCTTCTTATGTAAGATACGCAAATAAACAAAGTGTGTGAACGTATTTGCACAATAAAGTAACTGTTCTGTTTCAGAACTGCAGGAGGTCGCTAATTGGCAAGTGATGTCAGCGCACCGCTGGGAAGGGCTGTAATGGTGAGTTGAAGATAATTCCTTTCGTAGAATATGTATTTTGTAGGTCACTTCAGTTGGTAGATGTAGTAAATACCAATGCAATTAAGTTTCTCTCCTAGATAAATATTTCCTTCTTAACATAGATTTGTGTTGATACGATCTGTAAAGAAGAAGCGCGTAAAAATATGCAGTACGTTTCCGTTCTTTGTACACTAAATATTGTAACTTGTTACTTACTTACTTGCTGGCTTTTAAGAAACCCGGAGGTTCATTGCCGCCCTCACATAAGCCCGCCATTGGTCCCTATTCTGAGCAAGATTAATCCAGTCTCTATCATCATATCCCACCTCCCTCAAATCCATTTTAATATTATCCTCCCATCTACGTCTCGGCCTCCCTAAAGGTCTTTTTCCCTCCGGCCTTCCAACTAATACTCTATATGCATTTCTGGATTCGCCCATACATGCTACATGCCCTGCCCATCTCAAACGTTTGGATTTAATGTTCCTAATTATGTCAGGTGAAGAATATAATGCGTGCAATTCTGTGTTATGTAACTTTCTCCATTCTCCTGTAACTTCATCCCTCTTAGCCCCAAATATTTTCCGAAGCACCTTATTCTCAAACACCCTTAACCTATGTTCCTCTCTCAAAGTGAGAGTCCAAGTTTCACAACCATAAAGAACAACCGGTAATATAACTGTTTTATAAATTCTAACTTTCAGATTTTTTGACAGCAGACTGGATGATAAAAGCTTCTCAACGGAATAATGACAGGCATTTCCCATATTTATTCTGTGTTTAATTTCCTCCCGAGTATCATTTATATTTGTTACTGTTGCTCTAAGATATTTGAACTTCTCCACCTCTTCAAAAGATAAATTTCCAATTTTTAGATTTCCATTTCGTACAATATTCCCGTCACGAGACATAATCATATACTTTGTCTTTTCGGGATTTACTTCCAAACCCATCTCTTTACTAGCTTCCAGTAAAATTCCCATGTTTTCCCTAATCGTTTGTGGATTTTCTCCTAACATATTCACGTCATCCGCATAGACAAGCAGCTGATGTAACCCGTTCAATTCCAAACCCTCTCTGTTATCCTGGACTATCCTAATGGCATACTCTAGAGCAAAGTTAAAAAGTAAAGGTGATAGTGCATCTCCTTGCTTTAGCCCACAGTGAATTGGAAACGCATCTGACAGAAACTGACCTATACGAACTCTGCTGTACGTTTCACTGAGACACATTTTAATTAATCGAACTAGTTTCTTGGGAATACCAAATTCAATAAGAATATCATATAAAACTTCTCTCTTAACCGAGTCATATGCCTTTTTGAAATCTATGAATAACTGATGCACTGTAACATTCCAAGTCCCGAATCTCGAAACCTTTTTCCTTTGCGGTGGTCGTGCCAGAGTATCAGTTCCATTCCGAGGCTTATTTGAAGGTTTCGTAACAAGCTGTTTTTTACGGTGATGGGCTGTTAGCCCTTCGCCCAACCCCCAAGCTGGAGGATCACCCCTCATCGCCTGTCCGCGACTGCTTATTCAATATATTCACAGCTACCCTCCATAGTTCGACAAAAATTATTTTTCAGTCCTTAGACTATTATTAAATGACTGTACAATTGCATTTACGTAAAATATAAATTAGTCTCTTTAGAAACGTTATATCGATATAAGTACGATATGTTTACTCCATAAACTAAGCTATTTGAACAAACTCATTTCATTTCATTATATGGAAAGTAATTTACTCGTTCTTTGGCTTCAACATTTTTATGACTTCATGCAAGGATTTTAATGTGTCTCTGGATGCACAGTATACCGATTCTTAGCATACTATACGTTTAAAAGGTTTAAAACATTTCAATGCTGAATTTATTGTAAATGAGAATGTCATAATTGAACGGTCGTTTTGAAAAGATTAGCGAAATGAGTAAAGCGAGAAAGAGCATAAGAAAAAATGAGAAGAGCAAGGAAAGGGAAGAAAAAAAAGAAAGTAGAGGCAAAAGAGAAAATCGAGAAGAGTAAGAAGGAAGGAGAGAGTAAAACAAATAACAATAGCTAGAAGAGAAGCGAAAGGAAAGGAAAAGATTAACATCAACGCAAAAGAAAGAAGAAAGGAAAGAGCAGGAGGAAGGAAGGCAAGGAGAAAGGGAAGATCGAGAGAGGTAGAAAAACGAAGCTGAAATTAGAGCTCAAAATAATTAAATAATGATGAAACAATTTAAAAAGAAGAAAATAGAGATACTTAAATAAGAGAAAGAAGAAAGTTTCTAGAGGATGAGACTTACCAAGAGGGAAAAGAAAGAAAGGGTTTAAAGAAAGGGTGCTTCCGGTCAATAAAAACTCAGCTAATTAATAAACCGAACATCATAGAGACAAAACTGATAAATTTTTTAAAACTAGCAAATTCCATCTTTCAGATGACATAAAAAAATCATTTTTTAAAGGAAATTAAAAATTAAGGGTAGATAAATAGGCTACCTTAATCTAAGTATATCCATTCTGGAGTAATTAATTTTTCTCATACACAAAATCTGATTTTTCAGTAAGTTTTCATAACAGAAAAATTGTTATATAATCCACAGTATGAAAGCTAGAGAGATTGGGTTTGGAGTTAAAAAAAGCACAGGTATTTGGTCCCTGTATAAACATCGGAGGGTTTCACGTAAGTATAAGGAGAGGCGTAAAACATTTCCGTTGGCTTCAAGTGTTTATTTTTAATTCATATACCATTTAGGCTTTATTCGTCATAATTACCGCATTTTAATCAGACTTTTGTTTTCATCCACAATAGAAAACAATTACAGTATACAGACATCTTAATATAACAGTCCACACCTGTGGAGTAACAGCGCGTCTGGCTGCGAAACCTGGTGGCCCGGGTTCGATTCCCGGTCAGGACAAGTTACCTGGTTGAGGTTTTTTCCGGGGTTTCCCCTCAACCCAATATGAGCAAATGCTGGGTAACTTTCGGTGCTGGACCCCGGACTCATTTCACTGGCATTATCACCTTCATATCATTCAGACGCTAATTAACCTAAGATGTTGATAAAGCATCGTAAAATAACCTTACTTACTTACAAATGGCTTTTAAGGAACCCGAAGGTTCATTGCCGCCCTCAAATAAGCCCGCCATCGGTCCCTATCTTGTGCAAGATTAATCCAGTCTCTATCATCATATCCCACCTCCCTCAAATCCATTTTAATATTATCCTCCCATCTACGTCTCGGCCTCCCTAATGGTCTTTTTCCCTCCAGTGTCCAACTAACACTCTATATGCATTTCTGGATTCGCCCATACGTGCTACATGCCCTGCCCATCTCAAACGTCTGGATTTAATGTTCCTAATTATGTCAGGTGAAGAATAGAATGCGTGCAGTTCTGCGTTGTGTAACTTTCTCCATTCTCCTGTAACTTCATCCCGCTTAGCCCCAAATATTTACCTAGGCACCTTATTCTCAAACACCCTTAAGCTAAGTTCCTCTCTCAAAGTGAGAGTCCAAGTTTCACAACCATAAAGAACAACCGGTAATATAACTGTTTTATAAATTCTAACTTTCAGATTTTTGGACAGCAGTTATTGTAGGGATTCGTAACAAGCTGTTTTTTACGGTGATGGGTTGTTAGCCCTTCGCCCAACCCCAAGCTGGAGGACCACCCCTTATCGTAAAATAACCTACTAAAATAAATTAATACAACAAACGAAAGCCACCGTCGGAGCTCAGTGGGCCGAGGCACTTATTTGCCGATCCGAAGTTAGCGCGGGTTCGATTTCCGCTTAGACTAATTACTTGCTTGGTTTTTTTCCGAGGTTTTCCCCAGCCGTAAGACAAATGTGGGGCGAATCCTCGGCCTCATCTCGCCAATCCCAGCGATGCTCGTAGTTGATACAGCGTAGTTAAATACCGAACTAAAAATATATAACCAACGAGTAAGTCCTGAGAAAGAAATGTGATCGATCGGAGAAGCCTTGCAGTTAATCCTTGGGAGAACAAACTTTCTCTTTGATATCAAACAATCCATCTTCTTTAGGGAGATGGGAAGAAGTCTGAAATTTAACAAGCTACAGCCAGTGATGAAGCCGAAGGGATGATGATTCATAAATAGATTACATTGTTGTGTTTACCTCTACACAGTGTCGGATATTTGTGAATATTTAAACGCGCTCCGAGTGCAGCTGAATTGTTTCGCACAGAAGACATATGCTTTCACGAATCCCCTGTGCAGAAAACTGAATTTGCGCGCTGCCTCTGAAAAATGTTTTCAGATGGAAGGAGAAGCAAGTACGAGTTTTCCAGCACTTCTCCTAAAGTACAGTTGAGCAAATGATAAGGAAGTCTGTTGCGTCTTCAGAAATTGAGTTTTGTATTTCTGAAGAAACAATCACACCCGAGTAAAGTGGAAAGGAATATGCAGACCTGTGTAGCTTGCAGAAAGGGGTAGACAAAACGCACTCAGAGTCTGGAGTTGAAATTCGTTGTTCGCTCTTAAAGGAAATGTATCATTAAACATAAAGAGAAGTACAGGAACATCATTTTATTTTTACTTCAATTTTTATTGTACCTGAGTTTTTGAATGCACTTCACTCCCACCCCTTCTACTAAGGAAGTTCCAACTCCACACAGAACCAAGACCGCAGATAGTAAGCAGTACTGAGTTACTGAGTATAGTACGTTCCAGAAGTATGTTCGCGTTTTCCAGTGACGAAAGAGCTTTCAATATTGAATCATATTTTCGCACAGGTACTGTCCGTTTGCCTACGTCGCATCCCGATTTCCCACACCTGCTTCTGCTCGCCCCTCTGTAATAGCTGGGCTGTCTTAGTTCTTTTCTGAAAACATTAATTTCTCTTAGGAATTGGACGTTTACGTAATATTATACAGCTGTTTAATTTAACTTAAATAAAAAGGCCTCGTTAAGTAATTAACTGTCACCTGATTTCCTCCCTTTCTACAATCCTGCGGCATAACCACTTGGACGGACAGTAGATAGCATGTCTGAGTAATTTTATATTTTCGGGTCGGGCAGAAGTGAAGATTGAATTTATAGTACGTAGAGTAGGTACAGAATTATTTCAACATGAGTTACTAGTACGAAGGACGAAACTGGCAATTGGAATTAGATGCAATAGTCTATAGTGCGATAATATGCACAAAAGAACTGAAGCCTGTATCGAAATGAACGGCCACCATTTTCAAAATTGTGTTTAAATATTCATATTATGATTATTTTTCAATTTAACTTCTTTCTCTATATTGTACGCTAATGTGCTGTAGACAGTATAACATACACTGCATAATGAATATGTTCGCATGGATAACTCACTTCGTGAGTAGAAACACTTATTCTTAATACAGTACTGTACTTTGATTAAAGAAAAACCTAATGAAAATTATCAAACTCAAAATCGCGATATTTCCTAGTTTACGAAATGGATGAACTACATTTCTTCCTTCCTATACCTAGTAGAGTGATTTGTGTTTTACGCCAATATCATCGAACTCCAGTCTTGGAGGGGGGAGCAAGTGGTGTTTCCGGTTCTCTAAAGATATAGACAGGTTAATATTAAAAATGTTAGTAAAAATAAAATGATGTCCCTGTAGTATATTACTATGATGTACCGAAGTACATACTGAGTTTCAGTGCAGTAATTCTGCGTTTCCATATGGTGAAGAATCGGTAGAAAGGAGAAAAATTCTCTCCGGCACCGGGACTCGAACCCGGCTTTCCAGCTTTACGTGCTGGCGCTTTAACCTCTAAACCACACCGGATTCAAGTTCCGATGTCGGATTGAATTTCTCTCATTTTAAGTTCTACCTTTGTTGGCTTACCCTCGGGTATCGTGCCACAGTAGGTACGTGTGACAGCAGACAGTGTCCAACCACAAGTACAGAGGTGCACTCTAGTGTTTTTCTTTTTGTGGCCTTACTCCAACTTCGACATATACGAGTATGTTGATATATATTGAGTTAACTGCCATTAACAAGGAGCGCACTCAATTGAGTGACTTGGTGGCCGGGATTCCATTCCTTCACTAGTACAAAGACACACAAGAATAGGCTTGTATAAAACCTTAGCACAGCCAGTATTAAGCTATGGTAGTGAAGTGTGGACTGTGAAGAATAAAGATGTCAGTAGAATAACAGCGAGATGAGGTTTATGAGAGCAACAGCTGGATATACTCGCTGGGATCATAAAAAAAAATGAAGACATAATGCAAGAACTTCAAATAGAACCCATTATACAGTTCATAAGCAAATATCAACTTCAGTGGAAGGGTCATCTCGAACGAATGAATCGATGCAGAATTCCAAAAGCACTGGTTCATTACCATCCATATGGCAAAAGATCTCTAGGCCGTCCAAAGAAGAGATGGACTGAAAATTCTAGTTTAAGACCGTAACAGGCCACTTGGCCTAATACTTGTTAGGAAGATGATGATGATGATGATGATGATGATGATGATGATGATGATGATGATGATGATGATGATGATATATGGATTGTTGGGCGAAGAATCTACGTGAAGATTAATTTTTGGTCCTACAGAATTGATCTGTTATGGTAGAGGAGGGGGATTCGATCCGGTGCTGTGGATTGAACTTCGACGTAGCTCAATGGTTAGAGCGCTTGGTATGTAGAACCAAGGACCTGCGTTCGATCCCCGGCGCAGGAGTGAATTTTTCTCCTCTAATTACAATTGTTACCATAACAGAAATTCTGTAGGCCTAGGACTAAAAATTAGTCTTTACGTTTTTCACAATTGCCTATCATGGAGTGTTAAATATTTGTTTTGATCACACTGATACTACCAGGTAAAAAAAAAACTCATTTTTATTGATTAGTCTATGAAGTGATACATCATATTCAAAGCAATACTGATGGGAAACCAGCCCTGATACAGTAACCAAATTCATGTACCGTATGTGGACTTCAGACATGTTTAGATCATCTTTTTAGTAAATTTAGTGATATGTCATTAATAGTTTTAAAAAAATAGAAAAACTTACTGGAAAAATTCTGCAGTGCTTGGGAAAAGTGACATAAGTCAGTTTCTACAAACCTTTTTTGATAATTTATTGACAACTTACACTGGTTTATGTCGATTTGATTTTTTTCTGTATGAATTATTGTAATGAGAGGAATACCTATGTATTTTTTTTCCAAGCGAACAGATGTTCCGTAAGTTGTCAATAAATCATCAAAAAAGGTTTGTGGAAACTGACTTGTGTCACTTTTCCCGAGCACTACAGAATTAAATCATTTTTTATTTTTATTTTATTGGATTATTTTACGACGCTTTATCAACATCTAGGTTATTTAGCGTCTGAATGATATGAAGGTGATAATGCCGGTGAAATCCGGGGTCCAGCACCGAAAGTTACCCGGCATTTGCTCGTATTGGGTTGAGAGAAAACCCCGAAAAAAGCCTCAACCAGGTAACTTGCTCCGACCGGGATTCGAACCCGGGCCACCTGGTTTCTCGGCCAGACGCGCTGACCGTTACTCCACAGGTGTGGACAATTATATCACGATAAGAGGCTATGGGTATATAAATTTTTTTAAAAGGCTATTTTTATACTCTAATTACCCTATTCCGATCTATTTTAGTTCAGTAAATCTATTTTTTGGAACCTGTGCCTTTACTTTCTCATATGGTGGAAACAGCACGAACGATTAACTAACGCAGTTACTGTCACATCTCTTCCTTAAGTTGACTGTGAATATGTATTCTAAAAATGTAGGTGAAGTAGCTCATTTGTGCCATTTGAATGGTGAAGTTTGTTGGTAAGAAATGGCGTAGGCCTACTGTATACGTATACACAGGATTTTGAAACACAATAAATATATTCTTAAATACATTTCTTGGAAAGTTGCTATGCAGTTGAATTGCGTTAAAATATGGAAATTCAGGGAACCGGATTAAGAATTACAATGCCATAAGACTTAACACATTTTATGGAGCTTGTGATAAAGTGGGTTGGAATGAAATGTCGGCTGCAGCCAAAGCTTCATTTATGCAAACATAAGATTTTGCAGTACGGACGGAATAAACATTTATAATGGGCGGATCTGTCGTATTCAGTTTGTCGAGAGACCGGAGATAATAGAACGCGTTTTATTTTAAAAGAAGGAATGGAGAAACAATGTTGACTGTTATTAAGACACGCAAAATTTGTAATAGTTTTTCTTAATGGAACGAGTCTAGACTGCTTTGTCTAATAATAGTAGCGATAATGATAAATAATCAATAATCATTTGTGTGTGGATTATAATCAGTTCTGATATCAAATATTCTATCTCTTAAGTTTTTTGTTGCAAGAATTCTCAATATTATTGTGATGTACCGAAGTACTATGATATTTTAGTGCTGGAATTATGCATTACCATATGACAAAGGATGGGTGGAGCGGAGAAAAATTCTCTCCGGCACCGGGAATCGAACTCGGGCTTTCAGCTCTATGTGCTGACGCCTTATCCACTAACCCATACCGGATTCCAGGTCTGATGCCGGATTGAATCATCTTAATTTAAGTTCCACCTCTTAGTTTCCCTTTAGTGGCCACTTAAGTCACTCGTAATGAGTGCACCTCTGCACATAGCGTGTTGGACATTGCGCCGCTGTGACATAGTGTATGAGGGTACATAGTGTAAAGGGGCTGTCAGACATTGACTACTTTCAAAAGCAGATTGTCAAAAAGTCTGCTCGTTTTTCTCTCTAGAATATGATCTTTCTTCAGATATTACTTTTGTAGCATATGATTTTTATTTTTAATATATTAATTTTCTTCCGTTATGTTAATCATTCCTTTGGTCCAAATTATCTTGACACTAAATTGTAATTGTTTAAATCTTAAAATTATAACTAAAGACATCTATATAGTAATGCGTGTCAAATAGCCTCTCCTATCCAATTCCCATCCTAACCTGCTTTAACTAACGAGGCTCTGGAGCCCGAGTTACAGCGGTACAGCTTTTCCAACGACATGGAGGAAATTTCATGTAATGCCTGTCCAGAGGCTATATAAGGTGGCAGCCCCATCACTGGACTTACAGACCGATTATTTAGTCCTGATAGCTCAGCGACGCGAAAGAGGGGAAGTAGCGTAATAGGAGGAGTGGGGAGAGCTCCGGAGTAGAGATAAGGGCGAGCGGTCGGTGAAAGAATGCAGTACAGCTTAATTGTACTGGAAACATATTGCAAGCATAACATCCGATCGCTTCGAAGACAAGCGAGTAAATAACTCATACACCCCTTGGCGTAACTAAATGGGCTCGCCTTACCTAGGCGCACATCTCCGGCGACTGTCAGGACTAAATAATCGTGCTGTACCTGGCGATAGTCTTGTAAACTATTCTGGAGAAATTCAATTGTACAGCTCGACCAAGTTAAGTCTGCGAGCCGAGAGGGGAAGTTGGAGGCAGTTCTGTAGTGAAAGGAGGCGGTAACGAGAGGAGACCAGTACAGTCTCATATGACAGCAAAGTTTTCCTACTGCGCTTCAGTGCACAGAGCGGTAACAATTTAAGACGCTTTGAAATAGACTGTACTTCTACTTCTGCTTGACAGTGAGGTTTGGCGTTCTGATTGGCAAGCGTGGAGAAAGTTGCATGAGGGGGGAGGCTGGGAGACAGCGTAACTGTTGCATTTATCTGAAGACAAGGACAACAAATGCGTGCGCTCCGTAGTGTATACTTTAAACGATGTGCACACGTTGAAATCTGAGCGTCAAGTGACCTATGTGGCAACTGTGTTTTGCCTCTACATTCCTCTACTTTCCATCCTGTTATCCCCACTCGCAGACTTGACTTGGTCGAGCTGTAGTGAAGTCTCAAATGGTAGATAGCCGGACCATTAAAAAAGATGGCATGAGATCATTGAGACAGCAACAGACCACTTGGTCTAGTGCTTGAATTGGTTGATGATGATGATTATTATATTATTACTATTGTTATTCTTATGCCATTGTTTTCTGTATTACTGTTACAGTTGCTGTGTATTTTTATGCCTTATGGCCTTAACTCTGCCAGTAAAAATCAATCAATCCAATCAATCAATCAATTAAATAAATGAATAACTGATTTAAATTGTAGGAAAGGTCATCATAGCGTCAGATTTTATCACTAGAATGCATTATGAACAGTCTGCGAGGTTTAGTTTTGAATCATGAATAGAACCTCAACTGCAGCAAAAACAAGATGCAAGTGTTCCCTGATATTACCTGTGACACGCGCCAAACATGTCGTAGCGTCAATATAATTTATGAAAAACTGATCTTATCTCCATACGCCCTGAGCTAGAATATGGTTCTCTAGTAATAGTAGCAATAATAATAATAATAATAATAATAATAATAATAATAATAATTACGTAGATGAAATTATTGGGGATCATCAGTGCGGTTTTCGGCGTAATAGATCGATTATTGATCAGATTTTTTGTATTCGGCAGATAATGGAGAAAAAATGGGAGTATAAGGGTACAGTACATCAGTTATTCATAGATTTCAAAAAGGCTTATGACTCGGTTAAGAGGGAAGTATTATATGATATTCTTATTGAATTTGGTATTCCCAAGAAACTAGTTCGATTAATTAAAATGTGTCTCAGTGAAACATACAGCAGAGTCCGTATAGGTCAGTTTCTATCTGATGCTTTTCCAATTCACTGCGGGCTAAAGCAGGGAGATGCACTATCACCTTTACTTTTTAACTTCGCTTTAGAATATGCCATTAGGAAAGTTCAGGATAACAGGAAGGTTTGGAATTGAACGGGCTACATCAGCTTCTTGTCTATGCAGATGACGTGAATATGTTAGGAGAAAATACACAAACGGTTAGGGAAAACACGGAAATTTTACTTGAAGCAAGTAAAGCGATCGGTTTGGAAGTAAATCCCGAAAAGACAAAGTATATGATTATGTCTCGTGACGGGAATATTGTACGAAATGGAAATATAAATATTGGAGATTTATCCTTCGAAGAGGTGGAAAAATTCAAATATCTTGGAGCAACAGTAACAAATATAAATGACACTCGGGAGGAAATTAAACGCAGAATAAATATGGGAAATGCGTGTTATTATTCGGTTGAGAAGCTCTTATCATCCAGTCTGCTGTCCAAAAATCTGAAAGTTAGAATTTATGAAACAGTTATATTACCGGTTCTTCTATATGGCTGTGAAACTTGGACTCTCACTCTGAGAGAGGAACATAGGTTAAGGGTGTTTGAGAATAAGGTGCTTAGGAAAATATTTGGGGCTAAGCGGGATGAAGTTACAGGAGAATGGAGAAAGTTAGGCCGAGTGCACACAGAATCAGACGCGGCGCGGCGCGACGCGACATTTTGTCTCGTGGTACTTGTCTCCCATTGATTTCTTATGATGCGATGCACACAGAATCAGACGCGGCGCGACGGTCGCGAGGAGACACAAGGAGACACGAAGAGACAACTTCGAATGACTGCTGGAAGTTCGTCGCGAGGAGACCGTCTGATAGCTGCAGTGTACTGCGCATGCGTTAGTAGTGGCTATGATTGCACGCTTTCCTTATCTACAAAAATACTATTGTTGTGTAGTGCACATTATTCATAATGGAGCTCGATGCGGATAAATTAGTTGATTTAGTACAGGAAAGATACGTTCTGTACAATTTTTGAAACAATATCACGACATTAATGTGGTTTCTAAAAATATGTGAAAAATTGCAAATGAGATGAAAGCACCAGGTGAATAATAATTTATAATAATAACACTGCGTAACAAATGTTAACATTTTTTTTTGCGCTAGGCATGTGATATATGTTTTATATATAATTTGAGCCTCCTGAATACGAATAAGACAATAAAAACAGTTGTTGGTTACGGTTTTTGAGAAATGTTGGAATTTATATTTATTCAAAATATTGTTTTATATAATGACAATAAGGCTAAATATTCACTGTTCAGAAGATTACAGCTTTCTTTTTCTGCATTTTCTTTTACACTGGGCATCAGGTACATCACGAGCTAAAGTCCAACAATAGTCTGCTAGCATATTGGTACTCCATTGTCCTTGGTATCTTTTTTCCATAGTTGAAATTTCTTGATGGAAGTGCTCATCATGCCCATCACTAAAATCGCACAATTCTCGGGGGAAAAAAATAATGATGTGATTGAAGGAAGTGAATTTTCAGAGAAATTTTACAACTCCTAGTTTAATACGCCAACAGTAAATTTTTCACTAGTTCTTCATAGTTCTCACTTCTACAGTTATCCAGAAAATTAATTCAACCTCCTTGAATGCTATCCAGACGGCTGTCTCTTTTCCTTCCTGCAAAGATTCGAAGTGATTGTCCTTCATTATTTCTCTAATTTGTGGTCCATTGAGAACTCCCTCCTTTATTTTTGAATCACTAATAGCAGGAAATGTTAAGGAATGCGCGCTGGTCCGAGTCCTCATGGGGGAAGAAATTTTCTCATGAAATTTCGGCCAGTGTATGGGACCGGTGCCCACCTAGCATCGTGATGCACTTGGGAAGCTACGGTAGGTAGCGAAAACCGGTTGCGAAAGCCAGATATAACGACTGGGGGGATCATCGTGCTAACCACACGATACCTCCATTCTAGTTGGATGATCGTCCACCTCTGTTTTGGCATGTGGACGTGAGGCCAGCAGCCGGCTGGTCGGTCTGGGCTCTTCACGGGGTGTAGCGCCACGGATTATTATTAGCAGGAAATTTTTCCTGGATATTTTTAAATGTTTCAGTTTTATAATTTATCCCTTTAACAAAATTCTTCATTAACTCTAACTTATTGTGTAAAAGGGGTAAAATTACTTCGCTTTGAGGTACAAGGGGTTGATGTATAATATTTTTCTTCCTTGGCTCTAGTGATTGCTGTTTTATTTTATAATGCTTATCTCGAGCGCGAGTCCATACTGTGGAGTAACGGTCAGCGCGTCTGGCCGCGAAACCAGGTGGCCCGGGTTCGAATCCCGGTCGGGGCAAGTTACCTGGTTGAGGTTTTTTCCGGGGGTTTCTCTCAACTCAATACGAGCAAATGCTGAGTAACTTTCGGTGATGGACCCCGGACTCATTTCATCGGTATTATCGCCTTCATTTCATTCAGACGCTAAATAACCCACATGTTGAAAAAGCGTCGTAAAATAACCCAATAAAATAAAAATAAAATATCTCGAGCGCGACTGTCCAATTCGTACAGAAAGCAGCAAATTTTTTGTAGCCTAATTGCATTCCAAAAAGCAATGCTACAACCTTCAAATCCGCACATATAAGCCATTCATACTTTGAATATTATCATTAAAGCACACTTTAAAGAAATACACGTCTTACACAGAATAGTAACACCACAGAAATATCCTGGTAAACTGAAGCGTTTTCATACGGCAAACTTGTTTCTTCCCCTCCAAATGGAACCGAAAAGGGCAATAAAACAATTTCCGCTTCTAGAAGTGGTTTTAATAAGAAAGAAGTGCGCACAAACGTGCAATTTAGTTTGGTATGAGTTACTTTTCTTTACTATATTTCATTAGTGACTTCGTTCTATTCACACATTTACTAAAATGATATTTTGGACACACTTCGTAGCACAATTTGCACACGCATTCGGGGGAAGGTTCGTGGTACTCTGATCTTCTGCACAGTTTGTGGTGAAAACCGTGAACTGCTAGCCTTGTTATGGCGCTTCGTAAATTGTTGTTCGGTGGTTTTGACATGGTGATATATTGCAAAATATAAACTACAGTAATGTAATTAAAGCTCACCGTGAAAGAAATGCACATCTCAAGTAAAATCAGGTAAAGTCAAGTGAATTTATACCGCGAACCTTTTTCACTCCCTCGAAATAGACTCGTAGAAGGACAATAAAATAATTTCCCTTCCTACAAGTGCTTCTAACATGGTGCCCTACTTATACTAATATTGTTTTCACATAATGGGTCTTCACATTTGTAAAACAAAATAGTTACACACGAAATACGGTGATTTTTTAAAAATAAAATGCATAGAAAATTAATTATATTGTGCATCTCGAAAACCCGAAGTGATGGAACATTTTGCTTGTTATTTATTAATTCAGGAGGTCGAAATTAGTAAGAATTTGTTAGTTTTATGTCTGGCGCAAAATGACTGTTGACCAGTGTAATTTGTATTAAGTCTAATTCTCTGCTCTATACTATCATCATTATTGATTTAATATATTATTTTTCTTTATCGTAAGTCGTGAAGTAGTCATAAACATAAAAAATGACGTTTGTGCAGTACATTTTAATTTTAAGACTCTTTCAATCGTATAGATTTTTAGGAGCTTGCGTCCTTAGGAAATAATAAGCAAATACAATAGAATTTTTCATATAGACAGTCCTCTATTATTGACGCCATTTTCTAGCCTAGGCCAGTTTTCCAAACCTACGCAGCCAGCAAATCAGTTGTCTCGAGCAGACAGTTTTAAGCTGTCGCGAGGCGTTGTAAAGCAAAACGTAGCGTCGCACCGCGCCGTGTCGCGTCGCGTCTGATTCTGTGTGCACCCGGCCTTACACAACACAGAACTGCACGCATTGTATTCTTCACCTGACATAATTAGGAACTTGAAATCCAGACGTTTGAGATGGGCAGGGCATGTAGCACGTATGGGCGAATCCAGAAATGCATATAGAGTGTTAGTTGGGAGACCGGAGGGAAAAAGACCTTTAGGGAGGCCGAGACGTAGATGGGAGGATAATATTGAAATGGATTTGAGGGAGGTGGGGTATGATGATAGAGCATGATGATGCACAGGATAGGGACCGATGGCGGGCTTATGTGAGGGCGGCAATGAACCTTCGGGTTCCTTAAAAGCCATTTGTAAGTAAGTAAAATGTAAGTAATAATAATAATAATTCTTTATTTATATTGGCAGAGTTAAGGCCATAGGGCCTTCTCTTACACTCTACGAGGTCAAAAGTATACAAGCAGTTAAAATTTAACAAAAAGGTAAAGAACAGAATACTAACATATTACAAAAAATAATAATAATAGCATAATAAAATCGACACTAAACAACATGAAAATAGTACCATAATAGAAAAAAAAAAGAAAGTAAAATACATTGGAATATAGTGAAAGCAACTCATTTAGTACAAATGCTTAATATGAAAAAACGTAAGGAAGAATATAACAAAATAGAATGTAATAAAATAATAATAAAAAAGAAAAGAAATACGAAAATTAAATAAAATTCACACTAAAAAGACTATGATAATAAATTCATCGGCTGATAAAGAGAACAATAAGGTGAAAGGAAGGAAAAGAAATATATAGCCTATATTTTTACAAAACTGTCGCAGAGAAAAGGGCTTATAACTGAAAGGAATCTAATTCAAAAAGTGTAATTTTAATTTATTTTTGAAACTAGACAATGTCCGACAGTCTCTGACATGTTGTGGTAGAGAGTTCCAGAGATGAGCTGCAGAGACGGTGAAAGATGAAGAGTAGAAGGATACTGGCACAGATACGTAGACGACATACTCATACTATACAAAGGAAACAAAAGACAAATACACAAACTACACCAATACATAAACATATTACACCCAAAACTTCAATACACACTGGAACTTGAAAACAACAACTCCATAAATTTCCTAGACATCACCATAACAAAAATTGGCAACAAACGCACCTACAAAATATACAGAAAACAAACCACCACCACCACACACATCACAACACATCTAACCACCCCATACAACACAAACATGCTGCATTCAGGACAATGGTACACAAATTACTCAACATACCCATGAGTCAACAACACTACAATGAAGAAGTGAACACAATCAAATACATAGCACAAGAAAACGGATACAATCCAAACATAATAGACAACATCATAAGGAAGACAAAACAAAAACTTAACAAACACAAAAACACAACACAAACACAAGAACACAAGAAATACATCACACTAACATATGAAAACAAAAGCTCACATAAGATCGCATCTTCATTCAGAAAGCAGAAATGCAACTTAACATACAGAACAGAAAACACACTACAAAGACATCATAACACACAAAAAACACAAACAAATAAATACGACCACACAGGTGTATACAAACTCACATGTAATAGTTGCGATAAGTTCTACATAGGACAGACAGGCAGATCATTCCAAACACGCTAAAAAGAACACATTAAAGCAATAACCAGAGGACACAATACATCTACGTATGCCGATCACATAACCAATGCTAACCATACATACAATAACATAAATGCGGGCATGGAAATCCTACACATACAACCCAAGAACCAAAACTGAACACAGTAGAACAATACGAAATATACAAACACACTAAAACACACCCCGATCAAATTCTCAACACACAGATCAATTTCAATACACACACACTATTTGACTCCACTCTTCAACACCTTTCAACAATCAAACACACCCACATAACAGGCAGAGAAATTCGAGATGACGCCGAGATCTAGTAGGCTCTGAGGATGGTGCGTGAAGCACTGAAACAGCTGTAAGCCGCACAAATCTTACATAATTAACACGAGTCCACACCTGTGGAGTAACGATTAGCACGTCTAGCCGCGAAACTAGGTGGCCCGGGTTCGATTCCCGGTCGGGGCAAGTTACCTGGTTGAGGTTTTTCCCGGGGTTTTCCCTCAACCCAATATGAGCAAATGCTGAGTAACTTTCGGTGTTGGACCCCGGACTCATTTCACCGGCATTATCACCTTCATCTCATTCAGACGCTAAATAACCTAGATGTTGATAAAGCGTCGTAAAATAACCTACTAAAAAAATTAACACGAGTACGTCCACTAGTTAATCAATTGAGTAGAAGGATGCTCTGTGTTTAGGAATGGAAAGTGTGATATGGTGTTGTGAGAGAGTATCTATAATAATAATAATAATAATAATAATAATAATAATAATAATAATAATAATAATAATAATAATAATAATGATGATTGCACACCATGAGGGACTGGGATGTCTTTGCTTTCTTTTGTTCGGCGCTAAGAGATCCACTCTGTTCACATCTACAGTATACCCTATCTGCTATCCTTTCTCGTCTCGTTTCCATTCCATTTGTCTTCACTGCTCTTGGCACATGTGCTGAGCTTCAAAATCTCATTGCGTTATCGTCATTGAAGTATTCTACTTAACGTAACTGCAAGTCAACAGATCGGAAACGCAGAGAATTTACCTCCATCGACGACCATTATTTGGGACGAAGGGATGGGTATGTGCGTATAACCTTTCAGCACTCATCAAAGCAGAGGCTGACTATTCAGTGAAAATAAAGCAAAAATGCAAGCTTTGCCTGGATACGGTTGAGGAAACCTCAGCCTTGCGAGCGGGGCGTGTGTGTGTTTTACTCAGGGACAGATAAAATAAGCTGCAAGAGCCACGTCAGACCGACGACTTAATTTTTAATTCCCTGTACAGTTGATGCCACAAACATTACCGTGTTTCTGTCTGTCCTATGTTCGACGTACTACCTGCGACTTCACCAAGGAGAAATTATTTTATTTTTCTCTTTTTATGTCTTACTATCTTCCTTTCGTTTTGCTCTTTTTTTTCTTCCTCCTCTTACGTTTCATATTTTTCTTTGTTTCTTTTTTTCTGTCCTTTTTACTTCCTGTATCGCCTTTTCCCTCATTATTCTTTTTATTTTTTCTGCTTTTTGTTTCTTTTTTTCTACTTTTTCCTTTCCTTTTCCTTTTTACCTTTCTGCATTTTCTTTCTTTCTGTTTTTTCTTTCTTTCTGCCTATTTCGTTTTTCCTTCCTGCCTTTCTGCCTTTTCTTTCTTCCTTCCTGCCTATTTCCTTATTCTTTTCTGCCTTTTTCGTTAATTTGTCTTTCTTTCTTTCTTTCTTTCTTTCTGCCCATTTCCTTCTTTTCTGCCTTTTTCTTTCTTCCATTCTGCTTTTTCTCTTTCCCACCGCTTTTTCTTTCTTTTTTCCTACCTTTATCTTTTTTCCTTTTCGCCATTTCTTTCTTTCTTTCTTTCTTTCTTTCTGCGTTTTTCGTTCTTCCTCTCTTATTTTTCCTTTCTTTTTTCTTCATCCTTCCTACCTTTTTCTTTCTTCCTTTCTCCTTTCCTTTCTACTTTTCGTTTGTCCCTTTCTGCCTTTTCCTTTCTCTTTTCTACCTTTTCCTTTCTCCTTTCTGCCTTTTTCATTTCTCCCTTTCTGCCTTTTCCTTCTTTCTCCTTTTTGCCTTTTTCTTTCTTCCTTTTTGCTTTTCATTTTTACTTTTCGTTTCTCCATTTCTGCCTTTTCCTTCTTCCTTTCTCCTTTTTGTTTCTCCCTTTCTGCCCTTTCCTCCTTCCTTTCTCCTTTCTGCCTTTTCCTTCTTCCTTTCTGCCTTTTTCCTTCATTTCCCCCTTCTGGCATTTTCTTCCCTTCTGCCTTTTTTCTTCTTCCGTTCTGCTTTTTCTCTTTCCTTTCTGCTTTCTCTTTCTTTTTACTTGCCTTTAGCTTTCTTCCCTTCTGAGTTTCTCATTCTTCCTTTCTTGTTTTTCGTTTGTTTTCTTCATTCTTCCTTTCTAACTTTTTATTTCTTTCTTTTTGCTTTTCATTTTTTAACTTTTTCTTTCTGCCTTTTCCTTGTTCCTTTCTGCCATTTCTTTCTTTCTCTTTTTTTCGCTCTTCCTTTTTTCTTTCTCGTTCTTCCTTTCTGTCTTTTTCATCGCACTTTTCTTGTTTTCTGACACTTCTTTATATCTTTTTCTACTATTTTTCTGCCTTTCTTTTCTGACTTTTCCTTCCTTTCATTCTGTCTTTTTTCTACCTACTTACCTTTTTCACTTCTTATTCTCTCTCAATTTTCTCCTTTGTGCTCTCTGCCTTTTCCCCTTCGTTCTCTCTCTTTTCTACTTCGTGCTCTCTGCCTTTTCTTTCGTTGCCTTTTCGCCTTCTTTTTCGCTTCTTTTTTCCTGCCATGTTCTTTTCTTTCTCCCAGTCTTTTTGTATTTTGTGTTTGTATTAATTTTTTCTTGTGTTTTTCTTTCTTTTTTTTTCCTTTCTTTCTACCTTCATTCATTTGTTCTAATCTTTGTTTTTATTTATTTATTTATTTATTTATTTATTTATTTATTTACTTATTTATTTATTTATGCATTTATTTATTCCCTGATTTGTTTCTTTCTGCCTTAAGTTAACTTTTATCTCCTTTCACTTTATTTTTTGCTTTTCATATCTTCTCTGAACTTCTCTCTTTCTCCCCCTTTTTCCATCTCCTTTTTTTCTCTTTACTTTTGCTCTTTTTAAAGTTGTTTTCCTTCTTTTTCCATATCTTCCTTTTCCGATCTTCTTTTCCATTTTACCTTCTTACTGCTGAACTCTGTCTCATTGTCTTTCTCATATTCACTTCTCGAACTTCTTTAGCATTTCTACTTTTACCGTTTGTCTTATTCTCATTCTTTTTCATTGTTGTCTCCTTTGTCACACTCATTCCCTTATGTTTATTCTATGTCATTCCGTGTTTTTTCTGATATATCTTTTTTTTCCATTCTCGTTAATCAGTAGTTATTTTCACATCATTTTTACTTCAAAAGTTTCTTTCGTTTTTCATTCATTCATCTTTTTTGTCTCGCTTCTTTCGTTTTAATATAACATTTTTAACTCTCTACGTGCAATGACTAGTTTTCAAACATGCGATTTAATGCGTCTTGTAGAAAGGAACTTAACTTTATTACAATTCTTATTCCCTTTACAAATTACATGTAAGTACGTCCCAATTGCTCGCTAAGCAAATAATATATCCACCCCTGAATCAACACACTAGCTCAGCTTAACATTGCTAAAGAAAAGATGGTAAAACAAAAGCAAACAAAACTGCAAGCTTACGTATGTTAAAGAGAGAGCAAAGCGAGATTCTAGGAAAACAAAAGAGCAAACATTATAAATACAAGTTTTATATGCCCACTGCGCCATCTATCCCCACTCTCACTTCTGCTATTCATTTTTTCTTTACATTTCACAAAAATCCTTCTCCATACGAAAGTGCTTAAAGTAAACACACCTATTCATAAAAAAAAAGCCGTAGACACAAAACAGCGGGCAAACAGACTGAATGGTTTGATTATAATAATTAATTACATTTCTGGTCTCTTAATGAGACGCAAAACGGAGACAAAAAAAATAAAATAATCATCCGTCGGCAGAAATGATTCGGAGAGCTAGTTGAAAAAATACTCATTCTTTTAGACTTTAAAATGCCGATAAAACATTTCTGTTTGTTGGCTGTTCAGCATTCCTTGACCTCAGGAGAGTCCATCACAGGACCTCCTTCCTTCTCTGAGATGGAAGGCAGGAGAAAAAACTTGAACTTTAAAGTTTCTTTGTTTAGCGCCGACCGGTAACGCGTAGAGAACATTCACACTTTTATTATACCGCGCATTGGCTCGTGGAAGATTGTGTAAACAGCGTCTCATATTCTACTTGAGTAGCTAATAGCTGATACTGAGGTACAAAGTAATACAGCTAATAGTAATATACGTTACAAGAGCGGTATGTTGACGTTTTCATGTTCGAGGAAAGGATTGAAAAAGGAAACGTAGTTGAGCTTTTTTAATTTCCGAGAACATGAAAACAAACATACCGCTCGTGTATCGTACATTATTTTGTGTGAAGATCGTTTATTACTTACCTGAAATGCGAATTTCTAATTAGTTGCAATGAAATCGCCATCTTGGTTTCTGTTTAATGACTGCAACTTCGGAAAACCAAAATATCCATCTTCAACTTTGTTGCTATAAAATGTTTTCTATATTTACTATACTCCAGCAGGCCGTGATATACGTCTGTCTTCCCCCCCCCCTCTCTATAAATGCGAACTTAAAAGAAACGGTAAGGTTATGTAATGATTTATTTTTCATTTTAATATTTTAACAATATTATTTATATAACATATTGCAGTAATAACATCAGCATCTGGAATCTTGCTGATTTTTTCACAGCTTCCTTAATGTTACTTGTATCAGGAATGCAATAGCTTTCGTGGAGTAGTAGAGTTTACTTAATTTTTGCAAATATTTAAAGACAATAATTAACATTGCAATTCAGGTGAAATTGCAGTGGTAAGTTTCCAATTTGTAATTATTATTATGTTAAACGTCTCTAAAAATAATATGTTAAAAGCCTAAAGCAGTAAAATGAATGTTGCTCTTAAGCGGTAAGAAGAGGGAAATTATATAACATATTGCAGTAATAACATCAGCATCTGGAATCTTGTTGATTTTTTCACGGCTTCCTTAATGTTACTTGCATCAGGAAAGCAATAGCTTTCGTGGAGTAGTAGACTTTACTTAATTTTTGCAAATATTTAAAGACAATAATTAACAGTGCAATTTAGGTGAAATTGCGGTGGTAAGTTTCCAACTTATAATTATTACTATGTTAAACGTCTCTAAAAATAATATGTTAAAAGCCTAAAGCACTAAAATGAATGTCGCTCTTAAGCGGTAAGAAGAGGGAAATTGTTATGTGTGTTACGTTGGGAATACTGAATGTGGTATTTCACACTTACCGCGTATTGGTTCTGTGCGGAAAGCAAGCAAATACGCACGATCTCGCACAAAAGTATTTTAACTTTCTTTTGTATTTCAACTGTATTTTCGACGGATTTGGTCGCCTGTGCTTCAAAGCAATTTCTTCATCGCACAGAAAAATATGTGGAGGATGCCACAACGGCGTAGGGTCAGCATGATTGTACTGGCGTGGTTTAAGGGTAGCGAGCTCTGAATCAGCACTTGGGTGTGGGTTCGAGACCTGCTTAGACTGATTACTGGGGACCGTATTTTGTCCCAGGGCGTACGAGGATAAGGTTAGTTGTTCATAGACTATATTAGCGTGACTTTATATTTGGCGCATGGCACAGGTACTATCATGGAACACTTCTTGTCCTTTGCTTGTGCTCCAGTTGCCATTCTATTCATGATTCAAAACTAGATCTCCAAGACTGTTGAAAATGCATTCTACTGACAAAGATGATCTTTCCAGCAATTTCAATTATTTTTTTCATTTATTTCATTTATTTTTACTGGTACTGGCAGAGTAATTATGGCCATAAGGTTTTCTCTTTCTCTGATTGAGGTTCTGGCTGATATGTACATCTATTATCAGGCAGTACATCTCACTTGACGATATGTGTCAGAGGAAGAACAATTATTGTTTGTATGCATCTGAAGTCTGACTAGTGCAATATGTAGTTAGTCGGCGATGTATGCAATGGAGGGGGAAAGGAACTGGCCACTCTACCTTATTATCTCCTGGCTAGTTGCCTCATAAACGGTGCTTTCTTGATATCACTTGTGAGGTCTAGATCTGTCTCCGGACAGTTGACTAAACAACACAACAAGGCTTTCTCTTCCACTCAACCAGAATAAAAACAAATAATAATAATAATAATAATAATAATAATAATAATAATAATAATAATCCGTGGCGCTACAGCCCACGAAAGGCCAAGACCGACCAGCCGGCTGCTGGCCTCACGGCTACATGCCGAAGCAGAGGTGAACGATCATTGAAACAGAATGGAGGTATCGTGTGGTTAGCACGATGAGCCCCCAGCCGTTATAGCTGGTTTGCATTACCGGATTTTGCTACTTATCATAGCTCTCCAAGTGCATCACAATGCTGGGTGAGCACCGGTCCCATACACTGGCCGAAATTTCATGAGAAAATTTCTTACCCTATGAGGAGTCGAACCAGCGCGCATTCCATAACGCGAGTCCTAGGCAGGATGTCTCAGACCACGACGCCACGGCGCGGGACAATAAAAATACTCGTACATAGTAAATATAATAGTAATATAGAAAACAATGGAATAATAATAATAATAATAATAATAATAATAATAATAATAATAATAATAATAATGGAGCAAAAATGCATTTTAGTTACATGTAATTCTAAGAGTTAAACAATTACAATTTAGTGTTAAATAAGACAATTTAGATCAAAGAAATAATTAACATAATGAAGAAAAATTTATATTTGAAAAATAAATATTCTACAAAATTAATATTTGAAAAAAGATAATGTTCTAGAGATAAAAGAACAGTCTTTCTGACAATCGACTTTTGAAAGTAGTCAACGGCTGACAGCTCTTCACAATATGTACACTAAAATACACTATTTTCACTATCATAAAGAATGAAGGCTTACATTGTTAAAACATTATTTAAATGATTGTACACAATTTACGAAGTAAGTAGTCTGTATTATTAAGAAATATAATACCTTGCGTTGCAATACATAGCACTGTAGGCTACATAAGCTTAATATTGTATATAATGTTTGATCAATGTGGGTCTACATTCTTTATTATAGTGAACATAGTAAAAATAGCGCATTCTAATGTATATAGTGTAAATAATTAGTATATTTTTTAAAGTGGTCCATGCTTGTTCTGCCCCACTTTATAAAACAAGATTTGCTCTTACCATTGAGCTACGCCGAAGTTCAATCCACAGCACCGGATCGAACCCCCCTCCTCCAGAGTTTTTCCCTTTGTGGCCTGACTCCAAGTTGTGCATGTATGCTGACATTTTATATTAAGTCAACTGCCATTATACAAGAGCGCACTCAGTTGAGTGACTTGGTGGCCGGGATTCCACAGTAATATGCACAGTATTCTGTACAGTAATATGCACTATTGCTCGAAGAATCTACGTAACAATTATTATTTTTTGATCCTACAGAATACATCTGATATGGTAACAATGTGGATTGAACTTCGGGGTAGCTCAATGGTAAGAGCGCTTGGTACGTAGAACAAAGGACTCGGGTTCGATCCCCGGCGCCGGAGCGAATTGTTCTCCTCTAATATTAACTGCCATTAAATAAGTTATTACCACCTAGCAATAGATAGGCTATATTTATTTTATGGAGAAAATCATTGTTCTTGTCAGAATTGAAATCCACGATTTCTGACTTGTATGTAGTGCCAGGGATGTCTAAAATTACAAAAATTAATAACTTTCATACCGTATTTACTCGAATATTTCACGCACTTTTTTTCCGCAATTTCGACCTATAAATTAAGGGTGCGTGAATTAAGCGAGGAATTTCACAAGCTGGTATTTTTAAGGGTAAAAATGACAAAACTATATTTTTTTAATGTTACAATTTATTTACCGGTGCTTACAAATGCTATCCTCCAGTGATCCATTAGGATTGTACATCAGTGCTTTCTTCATCAGAACCGCAGTATGACTCGAATATCGGGATTTATCATTCATTGTTAAAACTTTTAACAGACGGCTTTTGACAGGTTTCCCTTTTCGAGTCTCAAACTCAACTGATGCGATCCAACACAAAGCTTTCAAACCACCCTCATTCAAATGGTAGGGGGAGGTCAATACCCTATACCGGTATTTTTAAAGGACTTTCATAGACGAACAGGTAGCTGTCCGGTCCCAAATACCGCTATGCACTCTCTCGTTACGGCATTTAAGATACCGTACATTCAGGGCTCCTCAACATAACACACTTCATTACTTCAAGTTTCAGCATGTACTTGTTGCAGTATTTCACGAATATTAAATGCGTGAAATATACGAGGAAATTAATTTATTAAATTATATAGTAAATAATTTGGGTGCGTGAAATATGCGATGGCGTGAATTACGCGAGTAAATACGGTATTTTACGAAAAAAAAAATCATATTTTGTAACTTCTCTCTGTGTTGTATTATGGACTTCGTATATTTGTAAAAATGAACAGAATTGAGAATATAGTTTCCATGCGTTTTATATAACGAAGTCCAACTGGAGATTTCCCGCTCAAGCTGGAGTGTCTGACTACGCAATGCGAAAAGCCGCAATACCCACTGAATTCTTGTGAAGTTTTTTTTTTTATTCCGGTTGGCCTCAACGTGATCCATCCTTAATCTCTCTAGGCTACAGATAGTGAAGAGCGCCATGTTCTAGAGGAGACTAATGTATTATTCATTACGCAGCTTCCACGTTCGTTCCTGAAGACGAAAAAAACATTTGAATTCGAATTCCGAATGTGTTGTGTGCTTGTATCTGTAGCAGGAGAAGGACGGCGCACGGGTTCAAGTGGACAGACAGTCTTCGCTCGCAGGGAAGCAACACACGATCACTCCCACCAGCAATTATTACCACGACCTATGAAAGTCGATCGTTTTGTCTCTTCTCTAAATCGATACCTTCAAGAAGGAGCAGGTTTCAAGCCCCTTACTGAGGGAGGTTTTCATTCAAAGATCAGGCGGATAAAAAGAAAGCGACTTTTTAACTTCTGAATTTTCCATCGATTCAGCTGGCTTGTGCCGTGTACAAGGTGTCCGAGAAGAAAGTGTTAAGGGAAAGGAAATTCACACCTAAAGCTATCTTGGAGTCTCAGATTCAGATACCTGATGATATAACCGGAATTTATGGTTAAAAGAGACGATGTATCTGACTGTAACCAGCTGTGCTTATAAAACCAATAATCAGGAGGGGCCAAATAATAGCCCATATTTTTAAGTAAATAGGCCTGCGTATCACCCATGCAGTTCTGTCGTTGAAGTCCAAAGGAGAGGAAAATACTAACGTTTGGACCAGAGGTCTGCATCGGACGTTTTCGCTCGAGCGCCAAGTAGTTTATAGCATAATCCGATAGGTAGCGCACATGCATGATGGGTAAAATTGTCACGAGCGATAAATCCTCGAACGGTATAAGCCGAGCGTTAGACATTCGTTCTTGTTACAGTGATGAACTGTGTAGTAACATCATAGATGTTTATCATTTCAAAACTTTGCAATGTTTAACTAACCTCTCCATAGTACAACTACAAAACTTGCTTTAAAATGTAATATAAATGTTGTAGGTAATTTTTTTTTTTTTTTTTTTTTTTTTCACACAGGAGTAATTTTGTTTTTGCCACAACTGATAGATGTTATTGGATGTAAATGTAATTATTATAAACGGAGAACACAATCACGATAATGCAAGAACTGTACCAAGTTTTCTAGTAATAATAATAATAATAATAATAATAATAATAATAATAATAATAATAATCTCTAATAATTAGTGTATCAATCTTTGAGTCTGCAACAGTTGTGCAGCATGATTATTCGTTTTATTATATTTTCTGTGACGTTATCTCTGTACTAATATTGTTATTAATCTACTGCTATATCAATAATATTTTGTAAAACGTTTCTACATTGTCCCAGTATATAGGCGGAACGCTATATATGGACCTGTCATATTATATATGTGTTAAATCAAATATTGAATAATTATTAATTAGCAGTAATAACTGTATATCGAAGTTTTTCATACTATTTTATTTATAACTTCTTGTTCCTGTTTTGGTACGTTCCATTGACTGTTCCATTAAACGTTTGTCATAAACGCAGAAAATAAAGCCTTATTTTTACCGTGTGAGCAAAACATATGTGTATCTTATTTGTTGGCTTCCATACAGGATAAGACATGTCGGTGAGATGACCTTGTACTGTGCTTCTATTTATTATGAGCGTATCAAGACCGATCGTATCTCACTCGAGGGTGCGACACTCGATCGAGTTCAAGCGAGCAATTTAACTCCAATGCAGCACTCTGCGTTTCTTACATATCCATGGCCTTCAATATTGCAGTAAAACTAGCACTACAAGGAATAATGACTTCATTGATATGATGTTTGCTATATACGTTGATTCTCTTGGTTCTATGAACTATGTTACCTACTTCAGTTATCGTTTACCAAGTCTTACAGACTTTAAGAAAGTAATATACATAAATTGAATTCCGTCTATAACTTATACATTTAATAAAATACAAAATATTGTCACATATTACAGCCTATAAAAGGACGAATGTTTCCGATTTATATAAAAGTCAACTTCAGGTCGAATAGAATCACTTAAGAACAGTGTTGTGGCAGGCTATATTATTTTACATTTCATAATGTATATACTGTACATATATTGTGTGTACACTAAAAGTATACAGAAATAATAGCTTTATCATTTTTAGTAGGTTATTTTACGACGCTTTATCAACAGCTTAGGTTATTTAGCGTCTGAATAAGATTAAGGTCATAATGCCGGTGAAGTGAATCCGAGGTCCAGCACCGAAAGTTACCCAGCATTTGCTCATATTGGGTTGAGGAAAAACCCCGGAAAAACCTCAACCAGGTAACTTGCACGGACCGGGAATCGAACCCGGGCCACCTGGTTTCGCGGCCAGATGCGCTGACCGTTACTCCACAGGTGTGGACGCTTTTATCGTAACTTGGATAAGGTTTATAAATAAATTTCTTCTGCATTGTATAGAGTACCTGAAAAAGTTTTTATTTCCACTAGTACACTTCAACATGAGCACCATTTATAACTCTACAATAATTTTGTCTTATTTAATGCTTTTTAGGTGTTGCTAGAAGTGTTGATTTGTGTGTGTTTTTTTACTCTAGATTAAAATTGCAAGTTTCTTGTTTAGGTCTATGTTAGTTAATTAGTTAGGATACAATTAATTATGATACTTAATCGCTCTTTTAAAGTTTGTGTGACTGCAACCTGTGTATATTTTTGTATGGCTTTACTTTGTTTATAGTGTTTTTTTCCTTTTATTTCTATTATTGTATTTGTATTTCTGGTGGTGTGGAAGAGAAGGCCTGATGGCCTTAACTGCACCAGAATAAATAAAGACCTAAATAAATAAAAAATAAATAAATACAGGTACCAAAAGATACTCAACCTCTCGCCAGGTTTTCACCAACATATCAGGTGTTATAAGCTCAACTGCTTGAATGATATGCTGTTTCATATCAATCAAATTATGAACGTTTCTGCTGTACACAAAATTTTTAATAAATCCCCACGCAAAAATCCAAAGGAGTTAAGTCCGGGGATCTAGGCGGCCAGGAAGTTGACCCACCTCTACCAATCCAATTTCTTGGGAAGGTTACATCCAAAAACGTTTTAACATTTCCATGGAAGTGTGGTGGAGCAGCATTCTGCTGAAATGTTAAACCGGGCGGAAATTGCGGAATAGCAAAGTTCTTCAGCATATCAAGGTACGTGAGAGTATATATAAAGATGCTTATGATACATGCTTGTAAGACGAGTAAAACATAAATAGCCAACATATAAAATGTAAAATACTATAGCCTACGACAACATTGTATTTTTAAGTGATTCTATTCGACCTGAGGATTACTGTTATATAAGTGGGAAACATTCGTTCTTTTGTATGTGACAATATTTCGTATTTTAATAAATGTTGGATAAATTATAGACGGAACTCAAATAATTTAAGTATATTATTTACTAACTTATCGGAAACAATATGTCAACAAAGATTTAAAAAGTAGAAAATGAACAATGCTCTATAAATAAGTTTAAATTCAATTGTGTAGGTAATGGAAATGAAAATACTGTATAATAGAACTTTCCATAGGAGCAAGAAGGACAATACGAGAATGTCTAGTGAGTTTGTTTAAAACACACCGATTTATTCATTTTGGCTATTAAAGTATATCTGTCCACTGCGGTGGAGTAACGGTTAGCATGACTGACCGTGCAACGAGAGGGCCCGGGTTCAAATTCTGGTTGGAACAATTTATGAGTTATGAGGGAAACACTTCACGCTTTTTAAATCGTAAAAATATTTTTTTCCATATAGCAGGACAGTATTGTACACAGACCAATTTTTATTATTGTACAAGATACAGTAATGGAGGAAAAAGATGTTGAATATTTCCAAAAATTTTACTGCTGTAAGCTGTACCTAACCCCTTGAGTGGTCTCTTTGACTATTTGTTTAAGGTTTTTTCCGTGAGGCATTATTAGGGACAGTATTTTTTGGTAATAGCGATACGCACATTTTCGACAATTGTTTTCTTCAGTAGCTATACATTTACTCTTCTAAATATCTAAAATGCTGAAACTCATGTTTACAATACCACGCTCTTTCAACTACATTCCTTAATAGGCCTAAATATATATATATATTTTTATTTTGTGCTAGAAGAAATATAAAAATTGGAGATTTATCCTTCGAAGGGGTGGAAAAATTCAAATATCTTGGAGGAACAGTAACAAATATAAATGACACTCGGGAGGAAATTAAACGCAGAATAAATATGGGAAATGCGTGTTATTATTCGGTTGAGAAGCTTTTATCATCTAGTCTGCTGTCAAAAAATCTGATAGTTAGAATTTATAAAATAGTTATATTACCGGTTGTTCTGTATGGTTGTGAAACTTGGACTCTCACTCTGAGAGAGGAACATAAGCTAAGGGTGTTTAAGAATAAGGTGCTTAGGAAAATATTTGGGGCTAAGCGGGATGAAGTTACAGGAGAATGGAGAAAGTTACACAACGCAGAACTGCACGCATTGTATTCTTCACCTGACATAATTAGGAACATTAAATCCAGACGTTTGAGATGGGCAGGGCATGTAGCACGTATGGGCGAATCTAGAAATACATATAGAGTGTTAGTTGGGAGACCGGAGGGAAAAAGACCTTTGGGGAGGCCGAGACGTAGATGGGAGGATAATATTAAAATGGATTTGAGGGAGGTGGGATATGATGATAGAGACTGGATTAATCTTGCACAGGATAGGGACCGATGGCGGGCTTATGTGAGGGCGGCGATGAACCTTCGGGTTCCTTAAAAGCCATTTGTAAGTAAGTAAGTAAGAAAATACTAATATTTGACCATTTTTAAATGAATTTTATTTATCAGGCAATCTTTCAAAGGTAGAGAAGTGATTTTGCATCATATTGTAGATATGACATAACAAAATTTCATCACAGAATGTTGAATAGTTTTTGAGTTATGAGGGAAACTTTTCATCACTGCACAGTGAACTTGGACCATTGTGAATTTTGGAAAAAATATATAAATAGTTTTTTTAGATCGTAAAAATATATTTTTCTTATAGCAGAACGACAGTATTTTACACACTAATTTTCATTATTACACAAGGCACAGTAATAGAGGAAAAAAAGTTGAATATTTACAAAATTTTACTGCTGTAAGCTATACCTAACCCCTTAAAGTAAATGTAGGTTCAATTCTTGGAGTAGAAAACTATCTTCAACTTTTACATAACTAACAGAATTATTGTTTCTACTTGTTTATTACACGATTAAGTATGCTTACTCCTGGGAATGAAGTGGCCTTATCGTGATGTTGAAAACTTGCCTTAGTTTGTAGCAGACGAAAAGAGAGTAGTTTGATCCAGCTACCCTATGGTCTCTCATGCCTGTGCATGGAATACTGGACCATAACCTATCTGCTCTCTCCCACGGGACGTAGTACTTACTGGCAAAGCCGATCACTGCATCCAGGGCCGGTGATAAGTTAACGGAAAATTCGCTGAATGATGGAGGGAACATTTAAGTGACCTACAAAACTTCCCCCCAGCATCGCCTATATTCACCCTAAGTCCCATTTACACCCTTAGGGATTTGCCATGGAGCTTCGGAATGCCAAACAAGTAGGCTTACATTAAAATTTCAGTTCACATTGTGCGTATGTGTGCATATACGATATACATGCGTACGTGTTATATACATGCACATAGATTCTTATTTGTGTGTATGTCTGTATCAATGTAATACAGGCCTATATGTTTGTTTGCGTGTGTACGTATGTTTGTATGTGTGTATGCACGTGTGTAACATATGTATGTAATGTATGTATGTATGTATGTATGTATGGCCTATGTGTGTATGTATGTATGTATGTATGTTAGGCCTATGTATGTAGGGCCTATGTATGTATGTATCTATGTATGTGTGTATGTTAGGCCTATGTGTGTATGTAGGGCCTATGTGTGTGTGTGTGTGTATGTATGTATGTATTTATTTTAGTAGGTTATTTTACGACACTTTATCAACATCTTAGGTTATTCAGCGTCTGAATGAGATGGTGATAATGCCGGTGAAATGAGTCCGGGGTCCAACACCGAAAGCTACCTAGCATTTGCTCATATTGGGTTGAAGGAAAACCCCGGAAAAAACCTCAACCAGGTAACTTGCCCCAACCGGGAATCGAACCCGGGCCACCTGGTTTCGTGGCTAGACGTACTAACCGTTACTCCAGAGGTGTGGACTGTATGTATGTATGTATGTATGTATGTATGTATGTATGTATGTATGTATGTATGTATGTATGTATGTATTTTAGTAGGTTATTTTACGACGCTTTATCAACATCTTTGGTTATTTAGCGTCTGAATGAGATGAAGGTGATAATGCCGGTGAAATGAGTCCGGGGTCCAACACCGAAAGCTACCTAGCATTTGCTCATATTGGGTTGAGGGAAAACCCCGGAAAAAACCTCAACCAGGTAACTTGTCCCGACCGGGAATCGAACCCGGGCCACCTGCTTTCGTGGTTAGACGTGCTAACCGTTACTCCACAGGTGTGGACTGTATGTATGTAGGGCCTATGTGTGTGTGTGTATGTATGTATGTATGTATGTATGCCACCGGCGTAATTCGGTCGGTTAAGGCACTTGCCTGCCGATCCGGAGTTGCGCTCGGGCACGGGTTCGATTCCCGCTTGAACTGATTACCTGGTTGGGTTTTGTCCGAGGTTTTCCTCAACCGTAAGGCAAATGTCAGGTACTGTATGGCGAATCCTCGGCATCATCTCGCCAAATATCATCTCGCTATCACCAATCCCAATAACCTCGTAGTTGATACAGCGTCGTTAAATAACCAAGTAAAAAAAAAAGTGTGTATGTACGTATTTTTATGTACGTTTTTCAGACCACCCGTTTCAGCCTTTTTTCTCGAAAACTATATGATACTGGTTTGTTCATTAAAAAAAGTTTTGATAACCAAAACCTATGTAAATAATCGATTGGTGGTAGTACCATTTCCCGTAACAAACCGAAAGTAGGAGTACCTGTGGTCAACTTCGAAATTTAAATAGAACATGGGTCATTGCAGGTACCATTGGAAAATACTTTTAAAAAGAAACAACTTTTACTGAAACTTTTTCTTCTAACCTAAACTTAGACCTACTCACAAAGCAACTAAAATGGTATGTTCTGAGAGGTTCTGTATGTTGTTTATGTACGTACACTCTTCATAGTAAGTGTTCAAAATGTACGCCACCCTGTGCTAAACAATTTTCTTATCACCTCCTAACCTCCGTGATTGCATTTCAGCACAGCTGAAAGACCCACAGGCTTCTCTAATTCTTTGTTTCATGTCTTCTCTAATTGTTGAACGCACTTGTAGATCATGTTTTCAATTCTCCCCAACAAGAAGAAGTCATTTGAAGCGAAGTCAAGAGATCGTGCTGGCCAAGCTATTGATCCTCCTCGTCCAATCCATCGTAGGGGAAATAAGTGGTTAATAACTCGTCGAGCCCTATGTGAATTGTCATTTTTGAAGCTATATCGATGAAATATTCATTACAATAAATGCGAAAGAGAATAAAATTTCAGTTATAACAAAACAACTAAATATGATGTACTTAGTAATAAGAATAACTATAGATTTTTCTTCCTATTTTCTTCAGATGTATCTATGTATTATGTACATAATACCGTGTTACACGGAAGTCACATTACTAGTGACACTTGGGAAACGTTACTAGTTGTAAAACTTAAAAAATTATTGTACAAAGTAACAAAATGACGTGTTCCGTCCAAGATGTCCGTAATCTGAGGACCTTTATCATTTGTATTGTTAAGTTGGCAATACATATTACCCTTTTGTCCCAATAGAATGATCAAACTTTCGACCCAATTGAATTTCTATTATCACGGCCTGGAAACTGTTATTTCCTCCTTCACTTACAAATTTACGAGAATATCTTTGTGAAACAAAACAATGTGTGAATTTGTAACATACAGCTGGTAAAATTGTGCACAAATAACAATTGAATTTGTGGTATCAAAGAAATTTGTGAATTTGTAACATACGACTGGTAAAATTGTAAACAAATGACAATTGAATTTGTAGTATCATGGCCTGGAACCTGTTATTTTCTACTTTACTTACAAATTTACAAGAGTGTCTTTGTGAAACAAAAAATTTTGGATTTGAAAATTTGTAATATACGACTTGTAAAATTGTAAACAAATGACAATTGAATTTGCAGTATCATGGTCTGGAACCTGTTGTTTTCTACTTCACTTACAAATTGACAAGATGATCTTTATGAAAAGGAAAAAATAAAAAATAAATTTGTAAATTTGTAACATATGAGTGTTTAAATTGTAAACAAGTGACAATTAAATTTTAGTATCATAATCTGGAACCTTTTATTTTCTACTTCTCTTACACATTTACAAGAGAACTTTTGTGAAACAAAAACAAATGTGGGAATTTTTTAATTTGTAAAATTGTAAACAAATAACAGTTGAATTTGTAACATCATGATCTAGATCTGTTATTTTCTACTTCACTTACAAATTTACAAGAGTACTTTTGTGAAACAAAGAAAAAAAGTGTGAATTTTTTAATTTGTATCATGCGACTGGTAAAATTATAAATAAATAACAGTTAAATTTGTAACATCATGATCTGGAACCTGTTATTTTCTACTTCACTTACAAATTTACAATAGTACTTTTGTGAAACAAAAAAAAAGTGTGAATTTTTAACTTTATAAGCAAATAACAGTTGAATTTGTAACATCATGATCTGGAACCTGTTATTTTCTACTTCACTTACAAATTTACAATAGTACTTTTGTGAAACAAAAAAAAAAAGTGTGAATTTTTAAAATTATAAACAAATAACAGTTGAATTTGTAACATCATGATCCGGAACCTGTTATTTTATACTTCACCTACAAATTTACAATAGTACTTTTATGAAAAAAAAAAAAAAAGTGTGAATTTTTAAATTTATAAACAAATAACAGTTGAATTTGTAATATCATGATCTGGAACCTGTTATTTTCTACTTCACTTACAACTTTACAATAGTACTTTTGTGAAACAAAAAAAAAAAGTGTGAATTTTTAAATTTATAAACAAGTAACAGTTGAATTTGTAACATCATGATCCGGAACCTGTTATTTTCTACTTCACTTACAAATTTAGGGAAGCGCCGTTGTAAAACACATAAAATTTTAAATACTGTGTCTAGATTTGTAACTTCTTTTCACTTGTAATAATTTGTAATTTGTACTTTCATGAAATAGGATCCTAAAGTAGCCTAGTCATCTCTGGGACACCCTTATTCTTAAACTGATCATATACTCTGTAGACGGTTGCTTATTTCTGTAAGTTTTGAAATCATGAGCAGACAGTTTCCCATATTGTTTCTTTTTTGTTCTCTTTCTGTAAATTTTAAAATATTACGCAGTCTGCTTTACTTCTGATTCCTGTGGGAATGCAGCTCCCATATGGCAAATTATTAATGGCTTGGCTGCGAGTGGAACGGACGGGACGCCCGCGTCACGTTTCTTGTGTATTAACATGCCTTGCTTGTTTTGCTTCCTGTGCCTGCAAGTCCCTAGTTGCGTTTGAAGACCGTTTATGACAATTCCAATAATACAAATAGACTGCTTACGTTTACATTTATACAGTTGCGGACTGCTTTCCGTGAGAAAGGCTTGACGAAGTCTGTCTTGCTTCCACATAAACTTCTTTAACGATACACGTTATTCCTTACATGTAGCTGAGATCAGTAAGTCAAGCAATTTCCTCAAATTAAACTTCCAGTTGTTTTATACTACAATTACTGTAATTCATCCTTGATCACGATTGATCAACTGAAATTAATCGTCTCAACCTTTCATTTCTCCCCATCTCCGCTTTATTTTTATCATCTTTCCCCTACTTTCCTACTCTTGTCGTTTCTCTTCACTTCCTCAATTCATTTTCCTCTTTCTATATCATTATCCATTTTAACTTTTCGATATTGCATTTCTCTTTCTAGACTTCTCTCTTGTTTCCGTTTGCTCTGATTCCTCGCCTCTTCTGTTATTCCTCGGCTTTCTTTCATTGTTCCTCGTTCTACTCCTCTTGTTCCCAGTCTTCCTTCTCTTGTTACCAGTCTTCCTTCTCTTGTTACCAGTCATCCTTCTCTTGTTACCAGTCTTTCTTCTCTTGTTACCAGTCTTCCTTCTCTTATTCCCAGTCTTCCTTCTCTTGTTTCCAGTCTTCCCTCTCTAGTTACCAGTCTTCCTTCTCTTGTTACCAGTCTTCCTTCTCTTGTTACCAGTCTTCCTTCTCTTGTTACCAGTCATCCTTCTCTTGTTACCAGTCTTCCTTCTCTTGTTCCCAGTCTTCCTTCTATTGTTACCAGTCATCCTTCTCTTGTTACCAGTCTTCCTTCTCTTGTTACCAGTCTTCCTTTTCTTGTTCCCACTCTTCCTTCTCTTATTCCCAGTCTTCCTTCTCTTGTTTCCAGTCTTCCCTCTCTAGTTACCAGTCTTCCTTCTCTTGTTACCAGTCTTCCTTCTCTTGTTACCAGTCTTCCTTCTCTTGTTACCAGTCATCCTTCTCTTGTTACCAGTCTTCCTTCTCTTGTTCCCAGTCTTCCTTCTATTGTTACCAGTCATCCTTCTCTTGTTACCAGTCTTCCTTCTCTTGTTACCAGTCTTCCTTCTCTTGTTACCAGTCTTCCTTCTCTTGTTACCATTCTTCCTTCTCTTGTTCCCGGTCTTCCTTCTCTTGTTTCCGGTCTTCCTTCTCTTGTTCCCGGTCTACCTTCTCTTGTTCCCGGTCTTCCTTGTCTTGTTCCCTGTCTTCCTTGTCTTGTTCCCTGTCTTCCTTGTCTTGTTCCCGGTCTTCCTTCTCTTGTTCCCGGTCTTTCTTCTCGTGTTCCCGGTCTTCCTTCTCTTCTTCCCGGTCTTCCTTCTCTTGTTTCCAGTCTTCCTTCTCTTGTTCCCGGTCTTCCTTCTCTCGTTCCCGGTCTTCCTTCTCTTGTTCCCGGTCTTCTTTCTCCTGTTCCCGGTCTTCCTTCTCTTGTTCCCGGTCTTCGTTCTCTTGTTCCCGGTCTTCCTTCTCTTGTTCCCGGTGTTCCTTCTCTTGTTCCCGGTCTTCCTTCTCTTCTTCCCGGTCTTCCTTCTCTTGTTCCCGGTCTTCCTTCTCTTGTTCAGTCTTCCTTCTCTTGTTCCCGGTCTTCCTTCTCTTGTTCAGTCTTCCTTCTCTTGTTCACAGTCTTCCTTCTCTTGTTCCCAGTCTTCCTTCTCTTGTTCCCAGTCTTCCTTCTCTTGTTCCCAGTCTTCCTTCTCTTGTTCCCAGTCTTCCTTCTCTTGTTCCCAGTCTTCCTTCTCTTGTTCCCAGTCTTCCTTCTCTTGTTCACAGTCTTCCTTCTCTTGTTCCCAGTCTTCCTTCTCTTGTTCCCAGTCTTCATTCTCTTGTTCACAGTCTTCCTTCTCTTGTTCCCAGTCTTCCTTCTCTTGTTCACAGTCTTCCTTCTCTTGTTCACAGTCTTCCTTCTCTTGTTCACAGTCTTCCTTCTCTTGTTCCCAGTCTTCCTTCTCTTGTTCCCAGTCTTCCTTCTCTTGTTCACAGTCTTCCTTCTCTTGTTCCCAGTCTTCCTTCTCTTGTTCCCAGTCTTCATTCTCTTGTTCACAGTATTCCTTCTCTTGTTCCCAGTCTTCCTTCTCTTGTTCCCAGTCTTACTTCTCTTGTTCCCAGTCTTACTTCTCTTGTTCCCAGTCTTACTTCTCTTGTTCCCAGTCTTACTTCTCTTGTTCCCAGTCTTACTTCTCTTGTTCCCAGTCTTACTTTTCTTGTTCACAGTCTTCCTTCTCTTGTTCACAGTCTTCCTTCTCTTGTTCACAGTCTTCCTTCTCTTGCTCCCAGTCTTCCTTCTCTTGCTCCCAGTCTTCCTTCTCTTGTTCCCAGTCTTCCTTCTCTTGTTCCCAGTCTTCCTTCTCTTGTTCCCAGTCGTCCTTCTTTTGTTCCCATCTCATTTTTATTTAGACTGTGATTCATGTAAAATAAACTTATTTCCAAAAGCACCAAGATATAGCATTTGCAATAATGTATCATGTCACATTGTTCGAAAACGTATAAGTCTGTAGTGCCCTTCTTTTGTTTTAGTTGGTTATTTAACGACGCTGTACCATCTACTAGGTTATTTGAGCCGTTCATAGCAAAAATGGATTAAGTCAAAATTGGATAATGAGGTTTAAAGTAAATGTTAAGTAAAATATTGCGCAAAGTAGCAATTAATATGTCGTTCTTGCTATCCACTGATTACTAATAGTTTAAATAAAGTGAATATTAATTGCTACTTTGCGCTGTATTTTACAGAATGTTTACTTCAACCCTCATTACCCATTCTTGACTTACACCAGTAATGCTCTGAACGGCTCATTTAGCGTGGGTGATATTGGTGATAGAGGCGAGATGAGGCCGAGGATTCGCCGTAGCTCACCTGACATTCGCCTTACGATTGAGGAAAACCTCGGAAAAAACCCAGCCAGGTAATCAGCCGAAGCGGAAATCAAACGTAAGCGCCTTATCAATTAGAATTAGAATCTGGCTGGGCGGAAGAGAAGGCCTACTGGCCTTACAACTGCCAGATTAAATAAATAAATTATTATTATTATTATTATTATTATTATTATTATTATTATTATTATTATTAAATTATTATCGACTGAGCTACATCGGTGGCTTAGTGCCCTTCTCTGCTTAAAAGTTCGCCCATAAATATCACCCCAACCGTTAGTTTTCGGACATAGGTAGTTATACCAGGCTAACATTTATAGGAAGTGAGAGTAGTGTGAAAGGATTAGGTGTAAGTGGAATAGTGAGAAAGTGAAAGTGAGCGCAAATAGGAATGAGTGAAAATAGTGAAAAAGGGTTAAGAGAAATGAACAAATGACAGTATAAAATTAGTACTAACATTTGAACTTTGGAACAGTAAATGAATATAAGAGAAAGATAGGAGAAAAGGTCAAAGAACAAATAGGGCAAATAATTCAATATGATAGTTTATAGAGAATAAGTGAAATTGAAATTTTAGTGAATAGTAGTTAGAGGAAAAAGGGGGTTTGAAAGGCGTAGACATATTACGATTAATGATCAAATAGAGAATATCAAATGAAATGTAGGAGAAATACTGAAGGGGAGATTGAACAAGTAATAAAAAGAGGTACATAGTGTAATTGGGAGTATTTGTGTAGACGCGTACTGCAAATAATGTGTTAGGCCTACTGTAATATGTTAATGGTGGTACCGGATACAGAAATGTGAGGTACACCATTATATGTAAAGAAGTGCTGTGACCAAATATATTATATATCATATATCATATATCGTCGCCCTGGTTGGCAAGTTGGTATAGCGCTGGCCTTCTATGCCTAAGGTTGCGGGTTCGATCCCGGGCCAGGTCGAGGGCATTTAAGTGTGCTTAAATGTGACAGGCTCATGTCAGTAGATTTACTGGCATGTAAAAGAATTCCTGCGGGACAAAATTCCGGCACATCCGGCGACGCTGATATAACCTCTACAGTTGCGAGCGTCGTTAAATAAAACATAACATTTTTTTAATATCATATATCATATCATATATCATATCATATAATATATCTTATCATATCATATCATATCTCATATCATATCATATATCATATCATATCATATCATATCATATCATATCATATCATATCATATCATATCATATCATATCATATCATATATCATATCATATCATATATCATATCATATCATATCATATATCATATCATATCATATATCATATCATATCATATAATATCATATATCATATCATATCTTATCATATATCATATCAGGCTAACTCGGTGTAGGTTAACCAAACCTGCATTATCCTTAAGTATTTTACATTCCTCCTGTGACATTGTGTATATACGTTATTTTGTATGTATTTTATAATAGAACGTTTAATTTGTCTCTAGATTCCTTTTATGGATTTCATCTGATAGCGTTCGTTATATTCGTGTCATTCATTGCTCTCGTGTATGAACCTTGCATATAGTTTTACAATTTTTATTGTGAAGTTTCTAACCGTAGTATCACTACAGGATTAGACTATAGAAATTCGTTATCATTATGTGCTTGGTTTATGAACTTTATCTGTAATCCACAAGCATCAGTATCCAGATAGCGGAATTCCGCTACTCCTGACATTTCTTGTTACGTGAAGTTTCTCTCTTCCCGTTGCCTCGGAAGTTTTTGATGCTTTTGTATTGTGTGATTTGCATACAGTAATTTCCTAAAACTAATTTAAGTTTGTGCAGTGATATTGCTGGCCTTGCTGTGCAATGAGAATTGTGCTGCTAGCTTGCCGTGTACTAGGTGTAATTAGGAGTAACACTTCCTCCAAACGACTTGATGGTAACGGACGAAGTAGGGCTAACTTGTTACCTCACCGGTAGACGGATTGATCGCAGGCTAAAGTTGGGCCTGTCGTAGGCGATCCCTGATGTTTATTGAGTAATAAATAGTGCTGCTTATGATTAGGTTTTCTCCGGAGCGGTTGTTTGCGCGCTTTCAATCGGAGACCTCCGGTTACCTCCGATTGATGTCGCGCAGGTTGTATATGTGCTGTGGCGCAGACATACACTTTCCGCTGAGCATTCCTTTAACCCAGGCCTGCACAAGGTTTCCGCTCTCCGAGCCGGCTCACAGCTCATGAGCTGAATGCAGATATTAGCTGCGCTCAGTATAGAGTGGACTGGAGGAAGAGGTGATCTCGTACAAAATACAGGGTGTTTCAAAAATACGGGGCATAATTTCAGGTATGTATTTCCCACATCTAGACAATCAAAATAGTTCATTACAACATGTGTCCGGAAATGCTTCATTTCCGAGTTATGGCCTTCACAACATTGAAATTCACTGGAACGTTTTTCTTTCCGCAGGTCATTGTCATTACAGAAGATGTTCAAAATGTCCACCTCCTGCTTGAATACAGACCTCACATCGATGTCTCATTGACCTGCGAACACGATCCCAAACTCCAGGAGTATTGCGTATGTCCTCAGAACATGCCACAATTCGATTCCGAAGGGATTCCAAATCAGGCACCGGAGACGAATAAACCAATGATTTTAAATGGCCCCACAAGTAGAAATCGAGAGGGTTCAGGTCAGGTGAGCGTGGAGGCCAAGCAATTGGGCCACCTCTACCTATCCATCGATCAGTAAACCTTCGATCCAAGTACCGGCGAGCCGTACGACTGAAGTGTTGCCGTCCGCCTTACCGTACATGAAGTGTATCTCTGCCAGCTCTTGATTTGAATACATGTCGCACAGTCTAACGCCTACGCAATACTGAATGTAACCTTCGCCTCGGGATGAACTGTCAGAGTGTCCTCTTAATGTCTCCTTTGACGGCAACGATCTGCGGAAAGAAAAACGTTCCTGTGAATTTCAATGTTGTGAAGGCCATAACTCGGAAATAAAGCATTTCCGGACACATGTTGTAATGAACTATTTTGATTGTCTACATGTGGGAAATACATACCTGAAATTATGCCCCGTATTTTTGAAACACCCTGTATACACAAAAGGGAAGTACTAGTACGAGTGTTTATGAAATGAATTCCCGTTCAGTGTTTGCAAAACTATCTTGGACTTATTAATTAACACAGAAATATTTATTTTACAGAAATAATAGAAATTTTATACCTACTTAAATGTACAATAATATCATTTTGTTATATTTTTATTTATCAGTACATGAAAACGAGGTTTTATGCTGTTGGCAGCTGAAAGGAACAGTAGCCTACTGATCATAATGAAACATCAGTTACAGATGTTCGATGCCTGCCTTTATTAAAGTTGATTATAGAAAACAGTTGCTCACAAATATAAATGTTGAGCCAAACATAGCAATCATTTTCACAGCCAGCCTGTGTGGTCGTGGATATTATTGCTAATGTTTAGTCTTGTAAAACTCAATCAGGCTAGTAGTATTATTCAAACGATCTTTAGTCCTTAAGCCACATTGAAAATCAATAAGTCCGAGCTGTAAATCGTTAAATGTTATGTTTTATTTAACGACCTTCGCAATTGCCGAGGTTATATGAGCACACTTAAATGCAATCGACCTGGCCCGGAATCGAACCCGCAACCTGGGGCATAGAAGGCCACCGCTATACCAACTGCGCCAACCAGGCCCACCTGTAACTTATATGGCATTGTTTCAACTGGTGTTGAAGAATTTATTATGATAACTTTAAACTTCTTTCCAATTAAGACAAGATTTTTAGTAGGTTATTTTACGACGCTTTATCAACAGCTTATGTTATTTAGCGTCTGAATGAGAAGAATGTGATAATGCCGGTGAAATGAGTCCGGGGTCCAACACCGAAAGTTACTCAGCGTTTGCTCATACTGAGTTGAGGGAAAACCCCGGAAAAACCTCAACCAGGTAACTTGACCCGGGAATCGAACCCGGGCCACCTGGTTTCGCGGCTAGACGCGCTAACCGTTACTCCACCTGTGTGGACCTTAAGACAAGATCTTGGAGCCTAGAATTAAATTCATTTTGAATTTAAATTAATATTTGCACATAATCGTTTAACATGGCTTCATCACGAGCAGTTTCTATCGTTCGAAAGTAAGCCATATTACCTTCCCGAAACTGACTTACGAAAAGTGTAAGTTTAGGACTAAAATCCCGTAATTTATTCAACATATCAACACTGAGCTGGCCTTTTCCCTGAAGAGAGATATTAAAATTGTTGAAGATTATTATCTTTAGTATCTTTATGTCTGGACTCGTAATGACGCATTATGTTATGTTTCTTTCTAACTTTCAAAATGTTGTGGCAGATAAAGCACTGAGTATTTACTCCAGCAGCTATGAAAAAATAAGCATTTTCCCATGCAACATTGAAAGAATTTGCCTGATCACTACTTTTCCGTCTTTTCCTCCATACAGTAATGTAGCAGTAGGTAAGCAACGTGAAACAGTTACTGAGAATACGCACTGCACTCCACTAGATAGCTGAGTGGTCGTTTCCCTCTCCTCTATCTATAGCAGGTATATGTCATTCTGACATATCTTCCTCTCCGATTCGGCGAGCAGTAAACACAGCTCTCCCGCTCGGAAGGAGCGCGTGCGCTCGTTGAGCGCTGTTTGTGCAGGTATGCTTTAATCGGATCAGGTGTGATTCGAGTCCGCTGACGTCCGCGTATCTTTTAAAATAAGTTCTAATTTGTTGTTGTTTAATCTCTCCTTTATGTTAATCTCTCTCTCTTCTTCGGCTCTTTTTTTTCTTGTGTTGCTTAAAGTGCTACGTTAGCTGACAGATTTTTTTCTAGTTTTGAAATTCATAGTATATGTGGAAAGACGTATTAGTTTTATGTCATTGATCAAATTAATAACATTCAATCTAACTGCAAAACTAACGCAGAAGTAAAGCTTTTCAGTAGCTAATGTAAACATTTGTACTTTAATTCTCCTGGAAACTCTCGTTTAATCGCAAACAGGGTTTGTCAATTATTATTCTAATCGGTTAGTTTAACGTAATAGTAATATACGTTACAAGAGCGGTATGTTGACGTTTTCATGGTCGAGGAAAAGATTGAAAAAGCGAAACGTAGTTGAGCTTTTTTAGTTTCCGAGAACATGAAAACAAACATACCGCTTGTGTATCGTACATTATTTTGTGCGAAGATCGTTTATTACATACCTGAAAGACGAATTTCTAATTAGTTGCAATGAAATCTCCATGTTGGTTTCTGTTTAAGACGGCAACTTCGGAAAACCAAAATATCTTTCTTCAACATTGTTGCTATAAAATGTTTTCTGTGTTTACTATATTCCAGCAGGTCGTGATATACGTCTGTCTTTTTTTTCCCCCAGTCTATAAATGCGAACTTAAAACAAACGGTAAGGTTATGTAATGATTTATTTTTCATTTTAATATTTTAACAATATTATTTATATAACATATTGCAGTAATAACATCGGCATCTGGAATCTTGTTGATTTTTTCACGGCTTCCTTAATGTTACTTGTATCAGGAATGCAATAAGTTTCGTGGAGTAGTAGAGTTTACTTAATTTTTGCAAATATTTAAAAACAGTAATTAACATTGCAATTTAGGTGAAATTGCAGTGGTAAGTTTTCAATTTATAATTATTACTATGTTAAACGTCTCTAAAAATAATATGTTAAAAGCCTAAAGCAGTAAAATGAATGTTGCGCTTAAGCGGTAAGAAGAGGGAAATTGTTATGTGTGTTAGGTTGGGAATACTGAATGTGGTATTTCACACTTACCGCGTATTGGTTCTGTGCGGAAAACAAGCAAATACGCACGATCTCGCACAAAATATATTAAGGGAGCTTCAGAATGGAACAAAAGAAACGTGGGCTATCAACGGGATAAAGTTTACTGTCCAACATAATTTATTCAGATTCTTCACCGGACAGGATTGTGATTATTGTGTTAAAGGGTGTCAGCATTTGAACTGCCTCTTCTAAAACGCGCCACTCTTGCTCTGTAATAAAAATATAAGTGGATATCAACTTAAGGATAATTGTAATCATATTATTACCACATGTTTCTTTAGTTTCATTCAGAAATATTTAAATCCAAACAGCAAAATATAACTAAAGTCGTCTTGTAGATATTTCACGTGTTTTTTATTGCCTCGAAAGTTACGTTTTAGAGAAATTAGAAGATTTTTTCCTAGACTGTGAGCCTTTGGGAACAATAGCACTAAAACAATTTAAAAAGAAATCGTATCAAATGTTTTGCATAATTGTTTTCATCAAGTTCGCGATTGTGCGATCGCTTCAAATGGTCTAACAAATTCGAAGTTCCACCACCCTTAGAGTAAATTCATCCACAAAGTTTACAGTGTACGACTTTATTATTACCTTCAACTAAATTAAAGAATTTCCACGCGACGGATATCCGATTTGGTGCCATTTTATTCCACTCAACTACCGTCAGTCCGTACGCGTCTGTCGTCTTTGAGCTAACTGTCTCTTCGCTCCGAACCTCCGCATCCCTCCGTATGTCCCCTGTTCCACCTACGATAGTACCGGAGATCACCGGTGGAGAGCTTTACAGTAGAACCTCTATTATCCGTGGTAATGAAGGGGGTAGACTGGACGGTTAATCGAAAAAATCGGATAATCCGTACCATGAAATATTTTCAAAAGTTCATACTACAGTCTCATAATTTCATCTATAGTGCTGTGTTTAGCATGCTAGATAGTGGGTCAGAAGTTCACTATTTTAATTCTGGTTGTCAACGATGGATTTATAAGGGCCAAGGAAGTTCCTTACAATAATTGTTTGCGGAAGGATAGGAATAATAGAGGGCTCCTGTTGTAGATCTACATGCGTTATACACTTTGTCATTATTTTTCATTAAATCGCGCACAGTTGTAACGCCAATCACGTATTCTGATGCGAAATGAGCTACGGTTTCTGTTTTCCCAAACCTCTCAATTATATTTGCATTTTTATTTCGATACTTAGCAAAACACTTTTGACACCCTTGGAAGATATTTTGCATAGAAGTTATAAAGTACGGGCATTCGAACAATAGAACAAGGACTGAAGCTGCACAGATTTGCTATACAGCTATTGTGCGGAAATTCTATTTTGGAAGCTGCGAAAAACATCTTTAAGTAACTGTCCTTATTACCTGCAGTAGTACTAGGTAAAGAAGGTAAAGGGTTATAATGAAACACTCTAGAGAAAATACTAATATAAGGTATAGTACTAAGTTTCTTACATGTTTATTTCCGCAGTAAAGAAAGAAAGAAAGAAAAGAGCGACAGAAAGGCAGTCGGATAACCCGCCAATCGGTTAATAGGGTGACGGATACTCGGGGTTCTACTGTATTCGTAATCTCAGATTTCTCCGCGGTAGTAGTCACTCCGATGAGCAGCACTGGCAATAACCAGAGCTAAGAAGTTCGTACCGAAGCAGTAGATTTCAGTTGAGTACTGGATTAATCTTGCTCAGGATAGGGACAGATGGCAGGCTTATGTGAGGGCAGCAATGAACCTCCGGGTTTTTTAAAGCCATTTTTAAGTAAATAAATAATTGTATTTGAACTTTCTACTTTCATAATATCGTTTCATTTCCTATTTGAGAGCCCTTCAAACTATGTCACGTGACATTTATAGAATGTATCATAATAGAGAACAAAGAAATTGTAAAAAAATTACGAAATGCTTCCTATGACTATATAGACGAATCCCGTTCTAATCTAAAACCTTCAACGTTCTAGGGTACCTTTCCATATAATCAAATGTGGCCAAACATACGTTGCGTGAGTGAATTGAGAGAAATGTTTTTTTAATGCTGTTTTCTCGACTTTAAAATTTTAAGCAGTTTCTTCAGTACAAAAAGCTCCTTGCACATCAGTTACCGTCAGATTGGTCTGAAACTTCTCACAGAGGTCAGTTAAATGCTGATTAATAAAATTTAATCAACATTTGTATAATATATTAAGTTCCTTAGTCCACCACTGTGGAGTAACGATTAGCGCGTTTGACAATGAAACGAGCGAGACCGGCTTCGAATCCTGGTTGGAACAAGTTACCTGGTTGGGTTCTTTTCGGGGTTTTCCCTCAACCAATTGAATCAGAATTGCTGGGAACATTCGGCATTGGACCTCGGACTCATTTCACCATCATTAATTCACATATCATCAACCATATCATAGCCCGGATTCAGTTCACGGTGCAGCGTGCTGTACTTGTACATGTACGCGGCCGTTCGGCTACCCAATCATTCACAGAATAGGAGTGGTAAGCACAATAAGCCTCAGGCTACAGTGTAAGCGTATAACAGAAGGAAAAAAAGTTCCTTTGAGTCATATTCATATTGCACTTAGTTTAAAATATACTATAATGGTAAATTCATGAAATTTAAACATTTATTGTGACCCTCTAATAATAATAATAATAATAATAATAATAATAATGTTGAACTGCCCCCCCCATTGAGGGTAGTCCATACGGACTCAGTATATCCTAAAAAAAAATTAATATGTAAACATAGATATTAGGCTAAATTTTAAAGAAGGGAAACAAAGAAAAGGGCGTGAAAAATTACAATTGCTATTAATGTGGCACCATGTGATTAATTAGGATTTGGCAGGATTTTTTTAGCACAATTATCACAATGTCATCCCTCAGAGATGTTGGCAGAGCAAACTGCCGTCGAAATTCTTCGAAAAAAGCTGGTATAGTCCCTCGAGCACCTGTGAGCAAGCTGAATACCTCAACGTGAATTAAGGCATATTTCAGCTTGAAATAGTTGACTGTAGGCTCATAGATCGACTTCGTCTCTAGGTGGACCTCGGCTGACTGATGACATCCTACTTCAAAACGTATCGTGAGGTCCGCAATAATGCCCTGTTTGGTGTCAGCATTGTACGCTAAAATATCTACTCGTCTCGTTGACCCATTTTCAGCTAGACAGGAGATTTCTTCTTCTACTATCTTGCCTTTATTTCTTAATGCGGCAGCTATATCGGATCTTATAAGATGATGTCTAGAGTACCTCAAGAGCAATCCCTGTCCGCAGAATCCCAAGACGTGTGCTAAAGTTTCAATCTCCTGGCAGCCATGTCTGCACCGGGTACCGTCGAGAGATCTGCCGGGAACGGAACGCATAGCTGCTAAATTTGCTGTCATTTTCAGACTAGATATCCATTCACTAGTCGAAAGTCCTTTCTTGTTTGCAATCCAACTGTTGGCGTCTGTTACTTCGCTATACATCTCAACACCTTTTCCCCGTCCTGAAAGGGTCTTCCATGATTCATATTCACGCCCTCGCAATTCTTCTCGAAAATTTCGAATTGTAGCTTTAGTAAAGTCTTCGGGAAAAGAAAGGCAGAGGGAATCACACGACGATTTGAGTTCGACATCTCTCTCATCATATTAAAAGAAAGGTAAAAAGATAATTCATTTTTATTCCTATGACTATTTTCAAGCTTTTGAGCAAATATAAACTAAATTTTGAAAACTTTGATACAAGGCGTCTTTTTAGTGACGTAAATATTAAATATATTGAAAAGGTATAATTAAAAAAACCTATTAGCACTATTGGCATAAAATTTTGTACAGATGTTGGTATTGTAGACCTATTTAAAATGCATAAATTTTCTATCAAAATTGTAAAAGTTTCAAAAATAACATAAGCGTCCCTGAATGTCAAATAACTTTGTCATAATGAATTCTCATCTAGGTATTCTAGTGCCGAATTGAAAACAAAAGTAACTCTACCTCCCTGATCTCCATACAACTTAATAGCTTAGATACGAGAAATTCTACCTATTTTCCTGACTGGGCGTGCGGTAGTCTTCATTAATCAAATTCATAGCACTGAACACGGTATCTAAACCGTTTGTGATTAATCCCGAAACGTCCAGTACTCCACTAGATTGGAAGCGCAGTCTGGTGCCGGGATAAAAAACCATCCCAATCGGTCCATTCTTTTCCACTGTGCTGTAATACGAATAGCAATTTTGTTTTGTCGCCTGCCGGATTGCCCCCTGCGCTGTCGTTAGGACGCGCCGCCCGTTTGTGTGTTTATCGAGGTGTAAGCCCCGTGCCGGGGGAACAAGGGCATAAGTCGTATTTCTGTCCCACGTCCCAGGTTCCGAACCAGGGACTCTACTACAGAGTAATTTATATAGAAATGACACATTTCTTTCTTTAATTATCCCGTTGGAAATTCATTCAATGACCCAATTTTAGCACCAAATTGAGCAGAATGTTCTGGAGTTTCGATTCCTTGTCACTAGATGCGCAGATGTTTGTTTTATTCCTATTGTTGGCAGCACTGACCCAATTTTAGCACCAAATTAAGCAGAATATTCTGGAGTTTCGATTCCTTGTCACTAGATGCGCAGATGTTTATGTTTTATTCCTATTGTTGGCAGCACTAGATGCGCAGATGTTTATGTTTCATTCCTATTGTTGGCACCTGTTTTCGACATTTTGTGTCAACGTGAAAATGCAGTACACATTAAATCAACGACTCTTCCTTGTGAAGGAATACTGGATTACGAATTCAATTACAGCTACTCAAAGGGCATACCAGAGAGAATTTGGTGTTCGCAATCCTCCCAAAAGAAACACAATACTGGGACTGGTAAACAAATTGGAAACAACTGGATCTCTGGTGAGTGAAAACGGCAAGCATCGTTCATCTAGGCTTCCCACGGTTGTTGTTGACGTAAGAGCACGACTGGAGCAGTCACCCAAAAAATCATTAAGACGTTTGTCTTTGAGTCTGTTGAGCAACTGGACGATGTAGAGCTGAGTCAAGGATATTTTCAGCAAGATGGCGCTACATGCCATACATCAAATGAATCCATGGAACTACAGTAATTGCAAGTTTCTTTGACGACCGAATAATTTCCAGGAACCTATGGCCACCGAGATCTCCAGATTTGACAACGCCGGACTTCTTTCTTTGGGGTTACTTAATCTCCCAAAATTCCTCTACATTTTAGGTATAATAAGTTGTCGCTAGCACAATTCGTTTTGAAACAATTAATGAAAGAAATGTGTCAGTTCTATATAAATCACTCTGTAGAAGATGCTGAAAAGTAGCGCATTGCATAGAGTCGTTAAAACTGTGTCTCAATTTATGAAACTCAGCTTCTATATGGACAAAAGAAATGAAGACGTTTAAGGATCCAGTGATAATTGTCCAGGGCGGCACGCCTAGGAAGAGACCATTCATTCATTCATTCATTCATTCATTCATTCATTCATTCATTCATTCATTCATTCATTCATTCATTCATTTATTATATTCCATAGATCTTACATGAGCAATGAAGCTTTAAGATGTGGAACAAGTCAAAATTTTACAATATTACAATTACACTTTTTACACTATTTTACAAGTTTTACAGTGTTATAATTTAGTAATTTTCTACAATTTTTTAAATTTTCTGCAATTTTTTACAATATTTTGGCGAAATGTGAGATAAGGTGAGGTCCGAGGTTTCGCCAAAAGATTACCCGAGATTTGCCTTTTGGTTGGGGAAAACCTCGGAAAAATCCCAACCAGGTAATCAAATCAAAGGGGTGAAATGAAGTGATGCCGAGGACTCGCCATAGACCATCCGGCTTCAGTCCCATGGCTGGGGAAAACCTCGGAAGAAACCGTTCAATGAGACCAAATGGGGGATCCAACCCAAGCCCGAACGCAGCTCCGGATCAGCAGGCCAACGAGTCTGCCGACTGAGCTACATCGATGGCTCTACTATAAATGTACAATATATAGCCAATCAGATTATTAAATTTACAAACGCAAACGATCATTCATCAGTTGAGCTATATGTATAATACAAAACGAGTAAGTTAATTAAATTTAAGGCATAAACAATTCAATCAGTTGTGATATACAGAAATTGATAATACATACTCGTATCATGCAAACTACTTCAAATTACAAACACAATTTATCAATAGATCTATACAGATTACTATTCAATTTGAAGCATATACAATTCATCGGCCAAAACTGTACAAACATATGCAATACAAAGTAAGCAGATTAATTCAATTTACAAACATACTTTCATTACGCTATACAAATTTGTACAATTAATATCAAGTAGATTAATTCAATTTATAATCATAAAGAATTCATCAGTTGAGATATACAGACTACTATACAATTTACAGCATAATACAATTCATCAGTAGAGCTATACACACTAGTATTCATTTTAAAAGCATATAAAATTCATCAGCCAAACTATACAAACATTTTTTCGTATCGTATTCTACAGTTGAACGGAAAGGTTCCATTATATTTTACGATATTGTAGAGGAAGATGTACAAATATGGAATACCATTTTGTGTTTTCGTTTTGTAACCGATATGCATAGGCCTACAGTAACAATATGAGGCCACTGGCGTAGCTAAGTTGGCTGAGGCGGTTGCCTGCAGGCCCGCGATTACGCTCGGGCGTGGGTTCGATTCCTGCTTGGATTGATTGCGTGGTTGTGTTTTATGCGAGGTTTTCCCCAACCGTAAGGAAAATGATAGGTAATCTATGGCGAACCCTCGGTCTCATCTCGCTATCACTAATTCTTTTGACGCTAATTAGCCTAGTACTGTAGTTGATACAGTGTCGTTAAATAACTAAACTAAATTAAAAAAACACAATCTGATATTTTGGCGAACTTTGAAAACAAAATTAATAACTTTTTAAATCAATTTTTGTCATACAAAAAGAAATGAGTTCAGTTCAGTTAATCTATAACTGTATTTTTTTTGTGTTGAACCACCAAACGCTCATTGTAGGTACTCAATCAACTCAATTGTCATTAACTTTTAAACATTACTTCATTGCAACTAATTGTTTTTAAGAAGAGTGACTGAATAATGTGATCTGTTATAAAGTAGCATGTGTGTTCTGTTTGTTCGGATGTAAACTGTTACGCAAGAGAGTTTTTGTTTCGTTTGAATGGTTCTCTGAATATGAAGGTCAAAGTCGCGCAAAATGAACAAAAAAATAAATAAATAAAAAATAAAAAGCCATATGATACTGTACAATTTTTGTTGTTCGCTATAACTTTTTCATCCACACGTATGTTACACATAAAGTAATCCCTTTCTGATACAAAAAATATTTCAATTATTTCTAGTACACGCGAAAACATCATTCAACATTACGAACTTGGGTTTCATCCCCGCAAACTGTTGTAATCATTTGCAGAGCTCTGAAGTGCGAAATGGTTCAGGCTATTGAAAACCTACATTTTCACTGAATAGAATCCTAGTATATGGTAATAATGTATATACGCTGTGACTACTACTAATACTACTGCTGCTCTTGCTATTACTACTACTACTACTACTACTACTATTACTACTACTACTACTACTACTACTACTGTTCCTATTACTACTACTACTACTACTGTTGCTATTACTACTACCACTACTACTACTACTACTACTGCTACTGTTGCTATTAATACTACTGCTACTGTTGCTATTACTACTGCTACTACTACTACTACTGCTACTGTTGCTATTACTACTACTACTGCTACTGTTGCTATTATTACTATTATGCCTATTACTTCTATTACTTTTGCTTCTACTACTGCTGCTACTATTACTACTACTGCTACTGTTGCTATTACTACTACTGCTACTGTTGCTATTACTACTGCTGCTACTACTACTATTGCTGCTACTGTTGCTATTACTACTACTACTACTGCTACTGTTGCTATTATTACTATTATGCCTACTACTTCTATTACTTTTGCTTCTACTACTACTGCTGCTGCTACTACTACTACTACAACTACTACTACTACTACTACTACTACTACTACTACTACTACTACTACTACTACTACTACTACTACTACTACTACTGCTGCTGCTATTATTACTATTACGCCTACTACTTCTATTACTTTTGCTTCTACTACTGCTACTACTACTGCTACTGCTGCTACTGCTACTGCTACTGCTGCTGCTGCTGCAATCCCAGATAATTATAATGTATCTCCTAAATTTTAGTAATAAAATAAAGTGATCGTTAGTAATGGTTTATAACAGGTTTAATGATGCAAAACTAAGGTATTTTTCCGTAACAGTATTTTAACAACCTAATTTGTCATTTTTGAAAAACGTTCTTGTTTGTATCTGATTTCGTGTAATTGAATGTTATTAATTAGTTTCTTCGCTGCTATTCTAAAATGTTATAGTAGACTGCATATTTTTGGCGGTGTGGAAAAGAAGGCCTGAAGGCCGTAACTCCACCAGAATAAATAAAATACTGCTATTAAATAGGCCGAAAAGCTCATAGATGACGCTTATCTCTCTCTCTCTATCTCTCTCGTTGTATCTCTCTATATATCTCTAAATCTCTATATTTTTATATATCCCTATCTCTCTCTGTACATATCCATATCTCTCTATTCCCTCTATCTATCTATCTATCTATCTATCTATCTATCTATCTATCTATCTATCTATCTATCTATCTATCTATCTATCTATCTATCTATCTATCTATCTATCTATCTATCTATCTATCTATCTATATATATATATATATATATATATATATATATATATATATATATATATTGCATTGTATTGTTGTTTAGTCAACTGTCCGAAGACAGGTCTCAACCTCACAAGTGATACCAAGAAGACACCACTTATGAGGGAACTAGGCCAGGAGATTATGGGGTAGGGTGGCCAGTTCCTTTCTCCCTCCATTGCATACATCGCCGACTAGCTACATATTACATTAGTCAGACTTCAGATTATACAATTGTTCTTCCTCTGACACATATTGTCAAGTGAGATGTACTGCCTGATAATAGATGTACATATCAGCCAGAATCTCTCAATCACAGGATATATATTTCAAAACTTCCCAGTCTAAATAACTAATTATTTAAATTAAATTCAGTTTAAACAAAAACTACGTCAATTTAGATATTGAGGGGGAAGTTTGAAACCAGGCTTAATTGCAATTTAGATTTCACTCCCCACCTCCAGTTCCACCCCCCTCCCCTTTTGAAATGTCAAATGCCACTCCTATGTTTTTATACTTAAATATGAAAGAGCATTCAATTGTTTATACACCTCATTCATTTGTTTTCGCATCTTTTGTTTTCTATCTGGCAACTTGTTGTTTTGTTATCAGTTCATTGTAGGATGAAAACACAGCCTATTTTGTGTAATTTCCTAAATCTAATCAATAAGGATGATTTATGTACCCTTTTGAAGGATATATATATATATATATATATATACATATATATCATTTTAAAATAATTTACTACACAAAGATAGTTAATACATGAAATGTTCAATACGTTTTTGTAGCTTTATTCCCTTCAGTTCTAATCAACAATAACAACAATCAAATCAACTGCTGTACGGTAATTATTATAGCATCTAAATGATATGAAGGTGATAATGGTAAGCGAAATGAGTCCAGGGTCCAGCGCCGAACGTTACCCAGCATTTAATGGGTTGAGAGGAAACCCTGGAAAAAACCTCAACCAGGTAACTTGTCCCACCCAGGATTTGAACCCTCGTCCGCTCGTTTTACGGTCAGGCATGCTAACCGTTACTCCACAGCTGTGGACTTCTCGTATTTTCCATGAGCTAAAATGACGCACCCTACCCTTTACTTACATTCTGAAAAACCTGGTAACCCTAAATCTGAATGGAGAGTGCATAAACAGAAAATGCCATTCACAAAATACTCCTTTAAATTCCGCAGCCGATCGGTTTATGACTCACTGTGCTAGGGGTGGTACTCCAGCAACTGGGTTAAAAGTTTAAACACTATTTGAGTAATGGAAATCAATAGCGGCTCGTTCGTGAGTTGTCCTGCTGAACTGCTTTGTTACACACCTCAAATCGTTCGAATTGTGAATATCTGATTTTATTGCCGCCAGCGTGAGGAAGTGATCCGTCACTCTCCACTGACATTGAAAGCGTGACGGGTATTGAAAAAGTAGCAGTTTTCTTCGAGTTGTATAACTTATCTTCGTCTGCAAGCACTCATGTAATTGTTACTTCTGTGTAGAGGAACGTTTGTGAATGAAAGAAATCCGATACAGCCAACAAGTCCACGTCTGGATTCAAATGTTGGCTTCAGAGCTCTGATAAATTTTATTGACACAATTATTGTATGCTACTTTATTGTTTAATTGCACCTTTAGATTGCAGTGGCGTAGCGTCAATGTAAGCTAAAAAGCTCAGCTTCCCCAGTTAATAATTTCATAACAAACCTGCAGTTTATGAACAAAATTATTTATTAATTTTAATACAATTTATATTTACGTGTTAAATATTGTGATGCGGCAGTCCAGGATGATTTGTGATGCAGCAGTAAACATGAAGCTTGCACACACCAGCTTCCAATCCCCTCATTCTTCTGTGTAACCCACCCCGCAGATTTTCCATCTCTTTCTAACAAAACTACCCTGGTCGCAAGGTTCGCAAGAAGCTAGCTTTAACATTGAAAAGAATTTAGTTTCCGAGTTATCCCTTTCGTCAGTTGTGTTCAGTTGAAGCGTTAGTGTGCATTGTGGCTGATATAATAAATAATGAGTGAAATAACAGTTGCTTACACTAGTTTACTTGAATTTTTAGGACAATTCCATTATCAAGACTGATTTATGAACAAAAGTGTGATTTAAAAAACAAATGACCGACTCCCTTGCTGTCAATGAAGGACACAACCAAGACAGACGCATACTTACGTAATTACTAATACTGTATTTATTGACCGTTAATATTGTGATTTCTCTAAATATGACAGAGAGTGAGCTAGTGTTAAATTATACTTATACGTGTTTTTTTGTTAGAGATAATTATGTATAAACCATGAAATCATAATTTACTACGTACCATTTGAGGTGATGCCTTATTGGTGTTACGAGGTTCCAGCCAATCTTCGGACTGCTGACTTGACATTGACTACTATTTACTTTAAGACTATATTTTTCCAATAAGTTATCTCATATGTAGGCCTACATGGAAGACAATTTGAGTTAGCTTCCCCTGCTCAAAATTTCATGCTACCCCACTGTTCGATTGCTGATAATATGAAAGAAGTGATAGTAAAACTCGATAACGGAGCACCGTAGTGGTAAGAGAAGAACGCAGACTGGTCTTTTAATAAGGGAAACAGGAATTCTAGGCAGAACACAACTTGACAACAACTTTATTCGCTTTTTACCGCACCGAATTCGTATCATTAATTCATTTATACAGTAAACTCCTGATCACATATAACAGATTGATCTGTAGTAATGTCACGAGAGGTCTGAGTTTTATCTGGGAAATCTCAGACCTCGAGTGACATTTATTAGGACTATTTCGTGAATAAAATAAAAATGTAAATAATATATCCCTAAAATTCGATCACAAAATGTTAATAATTGTATATTTGGGAATACTTAACCTATTCAGACATTGTGAAGTTGAAATAGATGAATATCGATCACTGCAATAAATAATTTCGATGTTATTATTCAGTAATGCCAATTGGAAAAAGCGAAATTAGGTTTAACAATGTTAATTACATGTACTGCACTTTTCTCTTATTATTATAACATAAATACATTGTCATTATCTGCTGAAATCATAATATAATTTAAAATCTTATAATATAATTACAGTAACCTGATTAATAATGCTTATGTATTTACAGAGATACATGTTGCTACACAGTGAAGCCATCTCTGTATAGATAATTAAAACACGAATTTTATTACGCCATACGGAAGGCAGTTTGATCAAAGACCTTGTATATATTACTATACAAGGTCTTTGTGTTTGATATGCAATGATGTTACATAAATTTGAACATCTGACTTTCTATTAATTGTTTAATTTCATTCACAAAATACAAATTTTATAGGCTACAATTATAGGTTAAGTTACCTATGGGAGCAGGACCAATGTCAACTGTGCCTTATTTCGACCGTTACTCTTGCTACAGGAAAGCATTTTTATAGCTCGACAAACGCATTCTCGCTGTAGTATGTAACGGAACTAAAGCTGCATGTACACAGTTCAATATTCCAATCGCGTATGCGTGCAATCTGGGAAGAATATTGAAAGAATCAAGCTTAAAAGGTACGTTCAATTAAGATGCATGAAGATTTTGTGTCTATATGGTGCGCCGTTTTGAATGTCGTCTTCACTGCGTAAATATATTAATTAATATTAAATATCAATCTTACATTCATTGCTTTAAAGTTGAAAGAAATGTTTAACCGTGTAGTGGCATCTTAATGTATTCATGATCATCAATTTACGGAGAAACAGTTGGCGACAACGACTAAACAAAAGAACGACCATGCGATAAATTGATAGCGATAAATCTAGCTGCAAAAATTATCGCAAAGTAGACTGTGATTGGTTGGTATTCAAAATTTCATTACACTTCATTGGTCGAAAATGGAATTACGTCATATAAACGAAATAGTCACCTTAATTCCAAATGGACTTTAAAGACAACCGCTTTTATCAATTTCACTATGCTCCCATCTAGCGACTGCAAAATAAGTCACATTATAACCCTTATGGAATTGAAAGGAGCAACTGGTATCTCCATAGCGGTAGTATCCAAAAAAAAAAATGCCTCTTCGACGGCGGAGGCTCTGGTGGTTGTTCCCATTTATGTTGCCATTTACAACATGAGAATGACCAATCTAATATATATATAGTTTATATACATAAACATGTGTCCTAATCTCAATATTTTCAGAATTACACTAATGGGATCAACTTTTGAATCCCTGTGCTGTAGAAGTCTATCGCCTTGAATCGGAACCAGTGTCTGACAGCCGTTTGCACCTCTCTGTTGATCGCATGGTATGACAAATGTCTCAGTTCCGGTGTTTAAAAATAGCACAAAAATTGCTGTATTCTTCCAATAAATCTTTCCATAAAATTGATTTTTCTTTCTGTAAACGGCATCAGGGAAACTTGCTTTCTAGACTGCCCTCTTAATTGCGGTCGAGTGGCAAAATTTGTGTAAGCATTGTTTTGACGTCATTAACATGGTTGAAGAAAAAAATTAACTTTATCTGTGCCCTTGAGAATGTTTGCTTGTGAGCTCAAAATGCTAATTAATTTTTATTCCCATGACTATTTTCAAGCTTTTGAGCAAATATATTGTATTACCGACAGACCACGGCCCTCTAGCCCGGAAAATACCAGTCCTATTGACGCTGGCCGTGAAAGCGTACATTCTAAGAAAAAGGAATTGGTTGGGTCACTGGCTGAGAAGAAACTGCCAACTGAAGGATGCACTGGAAGGAATGGTGAACGGCAGAAGAGTTCGGGGCAGAAGAAGATATAAAATAATATAAGACATTAAGATACATGAATAATATGTCGAGACTAAGAGGAAGGCAGAAAATAGGAAGAATTGGAGAATGCTGGGTTTGCAATGAAAGACCTGCCTTTGGGCAAAACACTATGAATGAATAATGAATTACATAGTATATATGATCGCATTTGATTAGCCACGTGATGTAGTCTTTTTTTTTTTTAAACTGTCAAAGAAGTACTAAATTGGTTTCTCCTCTACGTGTATCTTCTTCCTCGCGAGAGAGAATGGAGACACGGGATCGGCTCCTTTGTAGACAGGAGCTGCAACATGAGGAAAACACTTCATGTCACTCTTGCCTACAAGTTTCCGCGCGTTTGTCGTATCGCTCGGGTATTGTTAGAACTGACACAAAATTTCCCTCACTCTTTCACTCGAATTTCCCTCTTCTTCCACCTTCTTCCCCTGTAAAGGTACGTGTATGTGTGTGTGAAGAGTAGGGGGAAGCTCCCGATTTTCTCTCAACCCCTCTTTCGCTGAACTGCTAGGCTTGTCTACTTGCAAGAAGATTCTGCTACTGTAATAACGAGTCCTAGAGGGCGAATCAATTTTACCTTGACGGTCGGCATTTCCTCCTTTCTACTGCTACCACCAACACCCTCTCTTACCTTGCCCCTTCATGGTCGCTACTTTGGGTCCATACTTGCAGTACTTCAATGGCGTGTTTAAATAGAAGTCCACTGATCGCGTCCCGGACTTGTAGCTTGTAAAGAAATGCAGATCTCTTGGTGCTGATGTATCAAGAAATAGTCCGGATCAGCTTACTTAATACCGTAAGGGTGAAACCTAACCATTTTTCCACTATTACTAAATATGCTAGTGGATTATGGTGATTTTCTAGTTTGAAGGTTGAATTTTCTTTTGCCAACTTCGTTTCGAATTTCGATACTGAGAAATACAACTGGTAGTGATTTTCTAACTGTTATGTTGGCAGCAGGAACAGCTGTTGTCGTAGTGGAAATTATGTAAATTCAAATTGTTCTAGATTTCTGAGCCGATTACTGGAAGCTAGTGAAATTCGAACATATTAATAATTAATTAATATCAGTATTATATTAATGCACAATAGTTATTTTGTGTGTTGCGTTGTGGTTACAATAATTCAAGATTATAGTCAGATAAGTGTAAATAAATATAACATATGGTGTGATACATGCACTTGGGTGATCGATAAAAAAATGCGCATGGAGACAGCAATTATACCTAGAATAGCAAAATTATTAGGAGTAAGTAAGTATTCTTAAGCATATATTTTAAAGTGGCATTCGATTTTCGGAGTTTGTACTAATTTCATGTGATGAAACAAAATATATTTTTAGATTAGGTCTCGTGAATGGTAAATTGTTTAGTACAAGCAATGAATTTCATGTTATCAAACAAAATACATTTTAATATTAGAATCATATTAATCTACTAATTTCCAACATAATGTGCGAGAGGTCCAGGAGGAAAATATAGACCTACTCTTTCACAAATTATTGAACCATTTAGAAAACACCTCCCAACATAAAGATGAGATGTGGTAAATAAATAAATGGATGGATGGATGAATGAATGGATAGATGGATAGATAGGTAGGTAGGTAGGTAGGTAGATAGATAGATAGATAGATAGATAGATAGATAGATAGATAGATAGATAGATAGATAGATAGATAGATAGATAGATAGATAGATAGATAGATAGATAGATAGATAGATAGATAGATAGATAGATAGATAGATAGATAGATAGATAGATAGATAGATAGATAGATAGATAGATAGATAGATAGATAGATAGATAGATAGATAGATAGATAGATAGATAGATAGATAGATAGATAGATAGATAGATAGATAGATAGATAGATAGATAGATAGATAGATAGATAGATAGATAGATAGATAGATAGATAGATAGATAGATAGATAGATAGATAGATAGATAGATAGATAGATAGATAGATAGATAGATAGATAGATAGATAGATAGATAGATAGATAGATAGATAGATAGATAGATAGATAGATAGATAGATAGATAGATAGATAGATAGATAGATAGATAGATAGATAGATAGATAGATAGATAGATAGATAGATAGATAGATAGATAGATAGATAGATAGATAGATAGATAGATATAGATAGATAGATAGATAGATAGATAGATAGATAGATAGATAGATAGATAGATAGATAGATAGATAGATAGATAGATAGATAGATAGATAGATAGATAGATAGATAGATAGATAGATAGATAGATAGATAGATAGATAGATAGATAGATAGATAGATAGATAGATAGATAGATAGATAGATAGATAAGACATCGTTATTGTTAGTAATATACTATTATTATTCTCGTTGTTGTACATGTCATTGTGATTTTACCCTCTTTGATGATATCTGGTTAGTTGGCAACACTGAAGAGACGGCCAAATTAGCCTTATAGGAACTACACTTACGTGATCCTCACTATACAGCCAGCTATTTACTTCAAACACATACTCACAATTATTGATTGAATAACTAGGCCTAGAGCCACTGAACAAATTCCTCTAACCTACAACTATAGGGATACTTACAGACGTGGACAAATTATTAGCAAAATTTTTGTGACATATTTTTACTAAATTAACTTTTCTATTTGGACTACTGTTGTCAATTTTATGATTATAGTACTCAGAAATACGTAAAAATGTAAACTGTAATCTAAATTGAAAAGTCAAATTTTGTAAAATTGTGCCATAAAAATAGTTAGTTTTGCTAATAATTTGTCCTCGTCTGTAAATTTAACATTAAGCATAGGTGTTAATTCATTCCCCCCCCCCCCTTGGAGGAGGTGAAGGTCTTTTTGGGAATATTTTAATTGGTTTACTGTATAGTTTGGTTGATTCGTAAGTTGGTTTCATTGGTTGACTGATTAGTGGGTTGGGTTGGTTAGTTTAGTTGGTGGTTTGAGCTTTGGTTGATTGATTTGGTTGGATGTTCACTCGTAAGGCCCAAGTCTGACTACAGTATTATAACCAGAGCTAGGAAGTTGGCACCAAGACACTTAAGTTCTGTGAGCTTGAACTATATCTCCACCGAATGAAAAGTATTAAAGCAACTCTCAACGTCAGTGAACCAATACGACAAACACGTGTAACAAAACATGTGCTCCAATCGTCCACGACCTTAGAAAAAGAAAATAATAAGCAAATAAAAAAAAACAATAATTTGTAATTATGAACTTCGTAACTCCCAAACTAAAATAATTTACCGATATACTTATAAAAATAACATACAAGGCATGGGTACAATATTATGATTCTAGCCTCATTATAACAAATAATAATGAACATTCTCATTTTATCAAAAGAAATACTCCTTTTATGTTCAGGAAAAAAAACAGTATTTATACTCTGAAAATATTCGTTCTACGCCACAAGACGTTACTGGAGCAAATCTGAAATATGATACAGTATATCTTACTATCATCAGGTGAACAACTACTTTGTGAATCTAATAGTGTATCTCGTATGTGGGTCATAATATTAAACTCATAATTGTTTTCAAGAATATTTTTCATTTCTATTGTAATGACAGCTAGGAAGTTCGTATCGTAATTCCGATGTTGAACTTGGACTGTAAAGCAACCGAATGCATAGCAGCACGAGACATCAACATTTAACGAAGAATAATCCGGGAAAAAACTAACGTGTTACACACTCCTGTTTGCATAATTATTATTCAATAACAGATGAGTTTATTTTTTTTAAATCACGCATGATATTAACATTAGTACAATAATACTACATCATCCAACTCATCTCATATATAAAGAATGTAATGTTCTAAATATCAAGCAAATTTATATGTATACTATTTTGAATCACTACCATAAATATCAAGCTAAATTTATATCGTTCGATCACGGCCACAACACAAGAAGATACAATATTTCGCTCCCCCTCATTGAACCAAAATGTAAGACTGAAGCAGGTCTAAGGCACAGTTCTAATTACGGTCCAAGATTATATAATGATTTTATAAAGAGGAATCCTAAACTAAAATTATTAAACAACAAATTATTAAAAAAACAAGTGCTTGAACTGTTTTAAAATTATAATCATGTAAATTCTTATTTCTTCATTTATTTTTTTCTGTCACTTTAACAATGTTGTATTCTTAACTTAGTATGTTTATGTATTAGGCCATGGTACCGTGTTTGTTTTTGTTTTTATTTTTATTCTTTTTAAACATTATGTGTGATTACATTTAGCATTTTAATCACAGTTGATATTATTATTATTATTATTATTATTATTATTATTATTATTATTATTATTATTATTATTAGCTTATTACTTCATTTATTTTTTTCTTCTATTCAGTTTTCATTCTTGGTCACACCCGACCTCAAGCATCTTGCTTTTCGGGTGTGACCCAGTTACATTGTATTTATACAATAAATTGTAATATGTAGGCTATTTTACTATAAGATTCATAATCAATTTCGAATTTTGAAGAATATTCATATACGAGTATTACAACAGCATTGCAAAATATTTGTTATTGTATGTAGTGGAGAAGTTCAAATATCTTGGAGCAGCAGTAACAAATATAAACGATACTCGGGAGGAAATTAAACACAGAATAAATATGGGAAATGCCTATTATTATTCTGTTGAAAAGCTTTTATCATCCAGTCTGCTGTCAAAAAACCTAAAAGTTAGAATTTATAAAACAGTTATGTTACCGGTTGTTCTTTATGGTTGTGAAACTTGGACTCTCACTTTGAGAGAGGAACATAGGTTAAGGGTGTTTGAGAATAAGGTGCTTAGGAAAATATTTGGGGCTAAGAGGGATGACGTTACAGGAGAATGGAGAAAGTTACACAACGCAGAACTGCACGCATTGTATTCTTCACCTGACATAATTAGGAACATTAAATCCAGACGTTTGAGATGGGCAGGGTATGTAGCACGTATGGGCGAATCCAGAAATGTATGTAGAGTGTTAGTTTGGAAACCGGAGGGAAAAAGACCTTTAGAGAGGCCGAGACGTAGATGGGAGGATAATATTAAAATGGATTTGAGGGAGGTGGGATATGATGATAGAGAATGGATTAATCTTGCTCAGGATAGGGACCGATGGCGGGCTTATGTGAGGGCGGCAATGAACCTCCGGGTTCCTTAAAAGCCAGTAAGTAAGTAAGTATGTAATTCTTGCTTGCAATAAAATCTTTGTAATCTTCCGAAAAAAAAAAAATACTAACTTATAAGGTTAAAATTCCCAAATGAAAAATCTGAACATAACGTAGCGTTAGGGCATGTACGAGTTTCATTTCAGAAGAGAATAGCCAAACGTTGACCAAAGGAAAGGATAGTGTACCATTCACCCATTCCCTTTCGTGTCGAAGGCCGAATATCGCTCTGTAGTAACTCCGAAATCAGTCACTGACTCTCGTTAGCTCGATAAAGAATCTGAATAAGGTGGAAGAAATTGTAAAGTAAAAGTAGAGAGGAAGTCGTGTTAGAAGAAATCTCTTCAATGGAAGAAAATGAAGAGGTAGCGAGGTCTGTGGTGTGAAAACGGGAGAGGAAAACAGCATTGTGTAACTGAGAAAAATGTTACTCACTGAAAAAGCTGTTGATACACCGGCTAAACTTTTTACTTTCATTTACAAACGAATGTCACATCACTAATTCGTGTAGTAAATGGATTTATACCAAAGCCCACAAGAGAGAGAGACAAGAGAGCATTTCAAAATTCATCGTATGTTGAAATGCTACTGCAATATGGATTCTCTGCATATTGGTGGTGGCTGTGTATAGCTTTCCGTTGCGTGTTCATACAAAATACATGGAAAACAAAACATCCACGGTTGCATTACATAAGCGACGAAAGGGGAAGCCTGCTATAAACGCCAGTTCGAAGTCACCGTTTAGAATTTTTACATAGACAAATACTGTGAAAGAAAAATAACATTAAAACCTCTTAAGACCTTTCCCTACCGAGAAAAAACCCAAATTTACTGGCATTGGAGAGAAGTGTTACCACAATTAATTAATACAAGATGGGCGGAAGCGAGGCATTCACTTTGAATCAAGAACTGACAACCACAGAGTGAGAGAGACATCCAGAAATGATGCTGCAGATGGAGTCCGCCATCTCACAAGGATTTGGCAAGGTATTGTTGACATGGTAAGGGACTATATTTGAAGCACGTAATGCCAAAAGTAACTTAAATAAATTTAGTGTTAAACAGTGACTGTGTTGCCAATATTTTTCGAAAACCCTGATATATAAACGCACGTTTAACACGAATTTGAGTCCACACGTGTGGAGTAACGGCTAGCGCGTCTGGCCGCGAAACCAGGTGGCCCGGGTTCGATTCCCGGTCGGGGAAAGTTACCTGGTTGAGGTTTTTTCCGGGGTTTTCCCTCAACCCAATATGAACAAATGCTGGGTAACTTTAGGTGCTGGACCTCGGACTCATTTCACCGACAATATCACCTTCAACTCATTGAGACGCTAAATAATCTGAGATGTTGATAAAGCGACGTAAAAAACCTACTAAAATAAAAGAAACACGAAATTAATATAGCATTTTTTTTAAGAACTTAGAACATATGTTTGAAGAGTCCACTGCAAGAATGATGGATGTCATTTGGAATACATTTTGCAGGAGAAACAATTGAAAGTTTGAAATGCTTAATGCTCAAAGCTTAACTGAGATTTTCCGATCATTACTGGACAATGACTATTAGTGTTAATGCCATATAACTCTCTATGTACATTCTATATTTCTTAAGCTATGCATTGACAGTTTTGGTTCATTTTCGACAAGAAAGTGACATCCCAGTGGACTCTTCATTTATAATAGGCTATTGTCAGATTAGACCATGATAACCATGTAGCTCATATTCGCATCGTAGTCCGTGTTTCTTGTTAGCGACGACTCAATTTCAAGTTTATAGTCTATTAGCTTCCAGAGGGAAATTGTAACTCAATATTGTACAGGTTTATATGGCTCGCTCTGTATTTTTACCCGTTTTTATAGCAGTTGAAGTCTAAAATTTATACATTGTTTACAGAAAATAAAAAATATTTGGAATTGCTGAAAAAAAAATTACATCCTCGGAGAAACATCTATCCTTAAAGTGGACTTGTTTAACTTTATATGAAAAGTGGTAAACTAATACAGATGCAGGTTTCATTGGCAATAGGATCGGTTGTACTTCCCGCAACATTCTCTCTCATCGGCTGTCTCCAAGTCGGATGCTGTATCGACAGACACACTATTGAAACGTCACCACTGTCACAGCCGACAGTGATGATAATTTCTCAACTTCCGCCTCTATTAACCAATCCATTGTACACTACTCTTCACCTAGCTTTCTCACGTATTGAATAGCTTCCTTCCAGTTTTCAGACGTTGATTTTCCTAGAAGCTACAAGTACCATGAAAGTCAGAGTACTTACTGACATAGAATTCACATTCTTGTTTGAAACTTTTCATAGACTATTTAGAAAGTGCTCTCAAGGTCATTTCGAGTAAAACAGTGTTTATGTGGCAACGAATCCATTTCCAACGTTACAACAATTTGAGTCTCTATAAAATCGTGACAGAGCAATTCATAGGATCTCATAGGGTCATCACGTTATTGGCTGCATAGATGCATTGTACATATTTTCTTGTATATAATTTTTATATATTTCTAATGTATTTGTATTATAAATCATGATTAAACGACAACCTCCCACCTCAACATATACAGTCCCCACAGAAGCCAATTGGCTTGTCGTCAGCACGACACCTCATCCTGCTCGAGGTTTTTCCGTGGTTTCCCTTGAGTAATAAGGCAAATGTCGGGATGAGCCCTAAAATAAATGGGCCACAGACCACTTTCCTTCTCCCACACTTTCTCTTCTACTATTACTAACGGCTTCGAAGCTGGGTACCTGGTTCTAAAATGAAGTGCAGTGGTAGCAATTTAAAACATGGGGGCATGAGATAGTTACTCTGCCTGCCATAAAAAAATTCACTTCAATTAAATCCCCAATGTAAAAAAAAAATCATAGGATCTCTAAATTTGTGTCAAACGTTTATGCTGTCAATTGGGTGTTATTATGATATTTAGATTTTTAAGAAATTGGTCCTTCAGAATTAGGTTTGGGTTTTTGGGTATTCCACCATGCTCTGGAACTTGACAGTTGTAATGTTTCGGACCTGCTTACAGGCTGCACCATCAGGGCAGATTGGTAAGCCCAGAGGGGTCGACTGCTCTGTTGGTCTCGTTAAGCTAGTCTAAACTAAAATATAACTTTCTGAGTTTTTCTTATTATCGGTATGAATTTTAAGCATCTGAGTTTCATTAAACGTAAGTTACATCTGTTCGAAATGGAGAAGGAACTATATACGAGTATATAATATCGTTGTTGATTTTATGAAGCCTATGTGACAGTATAGAGCACAATTTTTTTCAAAAGGAAGAAAAATGTAATTACTAGAGCCCGGATGTTAGGCAAAATGCCTTTTTTAAACTGAGTTTGTATGAAAGATCTATTAGATATAAACACGTTTCCACACATTTGGGGACGATAGGCCTAAGTTTTATTTTGCCTTTTTGCCCCCGTTGTCTATTTTAAGGTTAAATGCCTTTTCTTTATCCTTTTTACGTCGTTATTGTACATTTTCTATACTTTAATTCATTTAAAATAAACCGCACATAAATTACCGATATAAAAAAAAAAAAAAAAAAAGAACGGTTGTACAAATTAAAAATATATATTCACTTCACATAAATATTTGCTGGGAATCTTATTCTTCAGCAATACATATGTTTCCAAGAAGTCGTAAACTTTTCTCCCCTACCGATTCCATCTTTTATGTCACTTAACAAAGATGTTTGAACAGTATAACTCTCAGTGCTCAGGTCACTTGGAGGTTTACCAGCGAAAGAAAGGGGATGAGGGAAGTATTAAAAGCAAGTCGCTTGCACGCACAAGTCACGCGTACCTTGAAGTCTCTAAATCTTTTCTCACACCCCTCTTCTTGAGTCGGGTTTTCCCGATCTCTGGGAGAAAGTAGAGACAGTCCTTCTGAAATAAGTTGTTTTAAGTTTGCTCCAATCATTTCAGTAGAAGTAGAAAGATCTTTTCCCACCATGAAAAACGTTCTCTCTGACAGGCGGCTCACTATGACAGTTGACAACTTAAAAAGCATCTTGTGACATGTAACCAAGGAAAGTGAGTACCTTATGGGATAGTTTATCAAGTATTTGTATATTTTTTGTCTCTGTTTCTATGAATAATAAATGCCTATTTCACGCCTATTTTTACTATTTTTAGTGCCTATATGCCTGCCTATTTTAAGGAAGAAGAAGGGAAGAAAAGTTTACGGCTTCTTGGAAACATATGTATTGCTGGAGAATGAGATTCTCAGCAAATTTTTGTGTGAAGTGAATATATATTTTTAATTTGTACAGCCGTTCTTTTTTGTTTTTTTATATAATTTATGTGCGGTTTATTTTAAATGCATTAAAAATATAGAAAATGTACAATAACGACGTAAACAGGCTAAAAAAAGGCATTTAACTTCAAAATAGACAACGGGAGCTAAAATAGGCAAAAAAGGCAAAATAAAAATTGGGTCTATCGTCCCCAAATATGTGGAAACGTGCTTATCTCTAATAGGTCTTTAATACATACACTCAGTAAAAAAAAAGGGGGGGGGATTTTGCCTAACATCCAGGCTCTACTTATGATTTTAATGAATTTAAAGGTCATGTTGGATATCAGATAAGTGTAGTTAAGTTATATCAAATAAATCAGTATGCGCAATGTAACGCCGGGTTGAGAAGGCCACATCGTCGGGGAACTCTCAATATAGGCCTACATAATTTACAAAACGCTTCTCACCACGGCGAACAGACTGAGACTCCTTCACAACTCACCTCATATAGCCTTCCAAGACCAACAATCTTAAAAACATTTTAAAATTATTTTAATCCTATAATTTAATCACACTGCATGTGCCTTAATATATTGTATCACAATTATGATTAATGGAAGATTCTCTACTCTGTATGTTATTTTAAAACCATGTATGTTATTTCACCAATTCATGTAACGCACACATGGTCAGATCAGTTATAAGTCAGTGGCCGGCAGAAGCTGCAGTTATGACGTAGGAGCCAGTCAGGCCTCAAGAGCTTGGAAGAGCGAGCAGTTGAGTCGTATTACTGTTAACACGCACCAGCGCAGTGGCGTCGGTGCAGCAGTGATACGACAGTTCTTGGAGATAAATTGATGGAATCACATTCCTGTATTTTGCTAGGGATAACTCCTCTGCGGTCATGATGGCAATATTCTTGTCAAATTCCCCGTCATCAAAAGAACGCATGTTCTTTCCGATGGCTAGTGAAATCCTATATCTTAAGCCTTAAGCTTACCATTGATTCACTGACAGTGTGTTCCCTAGCTTCACTGAACAAAAATTTATCTTTCAATTGCTGCACTAGTATTTGCCGATCTTCTCCCCCATATTTGTCATAATCATTCGTGCGGTATACAGAATAATGGCGTTGTATATTGAACTTCTTTACATGCTGAAACAGCTTGCCACAAATCAAACACTTCGCCATTCTTCCATACTCCATAACACAGGTTGATCTCGACGAAGTATTTAGCTTGGGCACGGTAGTGACACAAAGTGATGGTGTGTTTCAAAAATTGAAATATACTTTGCACACAACCCACCAAGGTAGGGCCTGGGTAGTTCAATCTGTATATTGTGTAGAAAAATATGTGTTAAAAACACTTGAACTGTTTTCAAGTTTGCGAGTAGACAAAGTGTTGTAGTACTGCTTAAATTATTTATTTCTATATTTATATATAGATAGCAGTCTCGGAGCCTCATTTATATAATGCGAACGCTTCTGCAGCTGGCTGTATTATGAATTTTATATTATTATAAGTATATTAAATTTGATTACAAACCGAAATATTTTGTTACATTGATTTATCAGGGTTGTACAGTTTTGTTTTCGTACAAATGTATTGTAATGTGCTGTTCCATACTACCTCAGACGAACGGATCGCGCTCTGTCAGTGCATAGGCGCCGTACCACCACTGTTCAGTTGAACCTTCTCTCCACGCTATGCTCAGTACGCAGATTTTTCCGAGCAAAGAGCATGGCGGCTCCGTGGTATGACGTCACAGAGCACGGAACATGCCAGTCACTGTTATAAGTGTTTTACTGTATTTAAATATTCACCTAGTCTTCAAATATTGTTTGTCAAAATATCACCTGAAGATGACTTCCATGAAAGTCGAAAATATTCGTGATTTTTAACTATTGTACCTTTGATGTAACAGAATCTTTTTCTGCTATTGATAAATGATAAGTGACTGACTGAAACAATAAAATACTGATTTATTTGATATATCTACTTATGATGTCTAACTATTGTCAACTGTTAAAAGCCTCCTTTTACCCAAGGCTGTCTAAAAAAAATAATTTATGTTCTGCAGTATCATTTGCAATATGATAAAGTAATAGAATTGCTGATATATCTTGTCTTTGTAACTCTGATTCTTTTTTTAGTTTCCGATAGGGAGGAAGCAAAGTTGTACACCCCTGATCTGAAAGTCGAGGCAGACAGTGCCGTTCGGAGCGCACTTCGAGGAGTGTGAGAGATATTAAAAGGCGCTACAATTATGAAATAAATCTGAGATTAATGACAAGCAATTAGTGCACTGAGCTCGTCCCGCCGCACCTGACGTTTACAAATAACTTAATCAAACACGCCTCAGCCGAGCTTCCCTTCTTGTCTATATTTCGCTCGTGAAGTTTCCCTCTTCACGTTTCGGAATTGACGTTATTTTTTTTTCTCTCTCTCGTTCGCTTACGAATTGACTTGACAGATTTAAAATTACCTTGGATACTGAAATAAGTAGGGAAATATCATTTTATACCTTCATCTTGTGTGCTGAAATCAAAGCAATTTTATTGCACTTAAAAGTTGTGTTATTAAATGGGATATCTGCTCTGCGGGAAGTTTTAATTCCAATAGATGGATTTCATTAACGGCTTGTCGTCATTTGCGGAACTGGCTGCAGGATTAGAAAGCGAAGGCTCTTTTGATTGGAAATACTCCATCTGGGACATCACTTCTTTCTGGTCAGGCTATAGGCGATTGAAAGAGGGAGCCGGCGTCATTAAAAGCTTCGTGATTGCTGTGTGCCTATTGAAAAGCGGGTTTCAGTACCGTTTAGGATGTGAACAGCTCGTGTATTTTATGTTCTCAGGAATAATCACACTCAAGTATTTTCAAGAAAGGAAAATTTTGCAGGAAGGTTGTAATGATAGATTTAAGTGAGACTTCTTTCTCTACGTTACTGAAAATTAAAATTCTTATACAATTATTTAGTATTATTTACTTTCATCGTAACCATCTCAGTGCTATAAACTACTTAAATACAGAACTAGTGTTCGTCGAAGAAGTCAGAAGTAAGAATTTGTCGTACAATTTAGACTCTAGAAATCCATCCATACGTCCACGCCCTGCAAACTAGGCTACAATTTTCTCAATATTCTAATTCTAAGATTCTTTTGCGGATACTGAATCGACGTTTATATTCTAAGATGGAATAACAGTTGGAAGAAGAGCAGTTTGGCTTCAGGAAGGGAAAAGGAACGAGAGATGCAATTGGACTGCTACGGACAATCGGCGAAAGATACCTAGAGAAGAATAAAGAAGTGTATATATATATATATATATATATATATGTACATATATCTAATATACACATCTTGATTACACAACTTTTAACACTATATCACTTCTGAATATGTCTTTCTCGTATTAAATTTTATCGTGCCTGGTTACATGTTTCGGCCTGTTATTGGCCTTCTTCAGAACTAGTTGTTGCTGTTACAAAGGAAACAGAATACAGATCCAAAACCTGCATCAACACATAAACAAAATACACCCAAAGCTACACTACACATTAGAAATTGAGAACAAGAAATCCATAAATTTTCTAGACATCACAATAACAAAAGTCGACAACAAACACACATTCAAAGTCTACAGAAAACCCACAACAACAATAACAACAACAACACATACACAACACATCCAATCAGCCGATACAACACAAACAAGCTACATTTCGAACAATGGTACACAGACTACTCAACATACTAATGAACCAATATGATTAAAAAGAAGAGCTAAACACAATCAAATACACAGCACAAGAAAACGGATACAACCCCAACATAATAGACAACATAATACAAAGACGAAACATAATCATATAAAACATAAGAATACAACACAAAGACAAGAACACAAAAAATACATCATACTAACATACGAAAACATAAACAGACACAAGATTGCAACCTTATTCAAGAAATTAAATTACAACATCGCATACAGAACAAATGATACTCTACAAAAACAGCTCAACACACAAGCAACACAAACAAACAAATACAATCACACAGGCATATACAAACTCAAATGTAACACCTGCAACAACTTCTACATAGGACAGACAGGCAGATCATTTCAAACACGTTGCAAAGAACACATCACGGCCATAACAAAATTACAAAACACTTCCACATATGCAGAACACATCACAAATACTAACAACACCTACAGAGACATCAGCACAGTTATGGAAATTCTACATATCCAACCAAAATGTCAGAAACTAAACACACTAGAACAATACGAAATATACAGACACACAAAAACACATCCAAATGAAATTCTCAACACACAACTCAATTTCAGAACACACACTCTTTGACTCCACATTACACTACACAAATACACCCCCACAGGAAACAAAACAAAAGGTGCCAAGACCAGCAACAACCAATTCTGAAGAAGGCCAATAATAGACCGAAACATGTTAAGCAGGTACGGTAAAATTTAACACGAGAAAGACATATAATACATATTCCGATGTATATATAGTATTTGTGGACCTAGAAAAGACGTTTGACAGAGTGGATTGGAATAAACTGATGGGATTCCTAAAGAAAATTGTCGTGGATTGGAAAAAGAGGAGGCTGTTCAGTAACCTTTATATGAAACGAGTCAAAGTCAGGATAGGAAAAGAAATGTCAAAAGGAAGCGAAATAGGGAGAGATGTACGTAGAGGATGTCCTTTATCACCTATCCTGTTCAACATCTACTTGGAGGATTTAGTGAAGAACTATTTTCAGAACATGGGAGGAGTGATAGTAGGAGGAATAAGAATAATGTGTATAATATTTGCTGATGAAATGGCTTTGTTAGCAGAAGAGGAGATGATACAAAGGGATATGCTACCGGAGGTAAATAATAGCTGTGAGCAGTATGGAATGAAGATAAATGCCAACGAGATGAAGACTATGGTTGTCGGAAGAAAAGTAAAGGAAGTAAACTTGCGAATTCTAAATGAGGTAATAGAACAAGTGGACAGCTTCAGATACTTGGGGTGTACTACAAGCAGTAACATGAGCTGCTGCCAAGGAGTCAAAAAGGCAAATGAAGGTTTTAATAGAAAAAGGAGCATCTTCTGCGGACCTCTGGAGAAAGAACTAAGAAAGAGACTAGTGAAGTGCTTTGTATGGAGTGTAGCATTATATGGTTCAGGAACATGGACATTACGAGGAAGTGAAGAGAAGCATTTTAAATGTGGACATGGAGAAGAATGGAGCGTGTGATATGGACAGACAGAATAAGAAACGAAACTGTGTTGAAAAGAGTGAGTGAAGAAAGAATGATGCTGAAACTGATCAGGAAGAGGAAAAGGAATGGTTGAGAAGAAACTGCCTTCTTAAAGATGCAGTGGAAGGAATGGTGAACGGGAGAAGAATTGGGGGCGGAGGAAGATATCAGATGATGTTATCTTTCTTTTTTTGTTAGTTGAAACCTAAATATACACTAACTGCTACAGTTCTGAAAAGAGACTTTAGTTTTCTGCAAAGAAGTGAATTGCGAAACATGTTAATAATAATAATAATAATAATAATAATAATAATAATAATAATAATAATAATAAAGATTTATTTAACCTGGCAGAGTTAAGGCCATACGGCCTTCTCTAACACTCAACCAGGAGTAAAACTGCGTTACAAAAACACTACAAATTTACAAAGTACACTACAATTTTACACACAAAACTGAATAAGATAATAATAATAATAATAATACTAATAATAATAATAATAATAATAATAATAATAATAATAATAAAATATAAACAACAAGTAAGTGGAAATCAGACATAATATATAACATACAGAAAGAAAGGAGAAAGCATAATAAAATGTGAACAGCAGGTTAAAATAAATGAGACTTACAAATTATAAAAAATAAGACAATTAGGTATTGATAATAATAATAATAGTAATAATAATAATTATTATAAATAAGAATAGTAATAATAATAATAATAATAGTACTAAAATAGTGCAGTACAAAGCATACAATGAATACAATATTTTTAAGTACACACAGTAAGGAAAATTATGATTATATATAGCTCAACTTATCACATTATAGATATACTATTATCGGAAAATATAAAAACAAAAATATAAAATAAGTTAAATATCACTAGAACAAAAAAATGGTTAGTATCGTTACTTCATATTACGCTCTAGCCTGTGTTCTAAAATGTATAACAAAATTTGAAGCCAGAGTTAGCCTACGTCTCTGTAATTGGCTACGCCACTGTCGAACGGCTTCTCCTTCCTTATCGTTCCTCAAAGTAATGTTTCTTCCTTCTATCCTAAACCTTCTTCGAGTTCTCTCACATCCCAGTAGATCCCAAGCTCTTTCTAAACTTTTCCTCGAAAGTTTCTTTCCTGAGCCCCTTTTTCCTGTTTAAATACTATGACCATTGGCTACAATTTCTCCACGCAGAGCTTAGTCCAGAGTTTTTTCTTCTCCTCCTCGTGTTTTCTCGTAATGCCGCGTATAATTGAAGAGCATTGCCTCTCCGCGGATCATGTAATAGCTTCATAAAATGAACACATTGATTCTCCTATGCTTTAATGGAGATCCCTCCTGCGTCGTCACGAATTTAACATCTTCAATTCTGGACTTAAAAATATTTTTATGTCTACGTTTGAAGGGCTGACTTCACGGTCAACTGTTCTTACCGCTACTTAAATTCAATTGCGGAAGTGAGATCCCTAGTAGATAGTACTTAGATAATTGTTTAATGAAATTTAACTTAATTGCCGAAAATAGGAATCACAGCCAGTTATTACGTACACGGAGATTAAGGCGAAACTTTCGAGGCGAATGAAACTCGCGTCTGAAAAAAAGGAAGCGTGTTGTTTCATGTGGGAAAGACTCTAATAGTGCAGCTTCGCATGTGCTTGTCTAATTTTTAACTAAAAACCAAAATTATTACTTTAGGTGACTCTCGGAAAGAAAAAATGTACTTATTTACTTATTGGCTTTTAAGGAACCCAGAGGTTCATTGCCGCCCTCACATAAGCCCACCATTGATCCCTATCCTGAGCAAGATTAATCCAGTCTCTACCATCATATCCCACTTCCCTCAAATCCATTTTAATATTATCTTTCCATCTACGTCTCGGGTCCACACATGTGGAGTAACGGTCAGCGCGTCTGGCCGCGAAACCAGGTGGCCCGGGCTCGAATCCCGGTCGGGGCAAGTTACCTGGTTGAGGTTTTTTCCGGGATTTTCCCTCAACCCAATACGAGCAAATGCTGGGTAACTTTCGGTGCTGGACCCCGGATTCATTTCACCGGCATTATCACCTTCATATCATCCAGACGCTAAATAACCTAAGATGTTGATACAGCGTCGTAAAATAACCAAATAAAATAACCTACGTCTCGGCCTCCCCAAAGGTCTTTTTCCCGCCGGCCTCCCAACTAACACGCTATATGCATTTCTGGATTCGCCCATACGTACTACATGCCCTGCCCATCTCAAGCATCTGGATTTAATGTTCCTAATTATGTCAGGTGAAGAATACAATGCGTGCAGTTCTGCGTTGTGTAACTTTCTCCATTCTCCTGTAACTTCATCCCTCTTAGCCCCAAATATTTTCCTAAGAGCCTTATTCTCAAACATCCTTAATCTCTGTTCCTCTCTCAAAGTGAGAGTCCAAGCTTCACAACCATATAGAACAACGGTATTGTGGGCAGGGCGAGTCCTCAGGTTGCTGATAGAGGAGACGGCCTCCAGATATGGAGGGTAGCTGCGAATATATTGAATAAGCAGTCGTGGACAGCCGATAAGGGGTGGTCCTCCAGCTTGGGGGTTGGGCGAAGGGCTAACAACCCATCACCGTAAAAAACAGCTTGTTACGAATCCTTCAAATAAGCCTCGGAATGGGACTGATTCTCTGGCACGACCACAGCAAAGAATAAATGTATTAGAATTAATTTTACAGTTGAAGGTGAAGGTGGTAGTGGTGACATTAAATGAGTTATTCTTTTTCTAGAAAAAACTAGTATCTAAAATCGCAGTTTAATATCAACGTATTAAAACAAAATTTATATTTATATTTTACTCGTGGCTTGTGCAGCAAATGCTGCAAACTAAGTTCATTAGACGTTCAAATACAAATTTTTCAGATTTATTGTCAATGAAGAATACCAGACAGTCTGAAAGTTACGAGTATTTGCTTCCATAATAATGAAACGTATTTCCTCTGAATACTTTTTTCTTTAACATATCCACCTTCAGTTTTTGAGTTTCAACGCGAAAACGCAAGTAACAATGTCAAGACGATAAGTGGGTTTTTTTATGTAGGAGTGAAGCAATAGCTATTTCAGGTCATTGTGGATTGTAGGTGAAAGTTAAAAAATTCTCAAGCTTTCGAACAATAGACATAGCATCTTGTTATAGCTGCTGCATGTAGAGCTTGAAATGTAGAGGGTAAAATCATTTTATCCTGCAGAGAGATCTTGCTGAAATGATCAGGAGGCTACAACATTTTATAGGCCTCTTATTTTATCAGTAACTAATACCTTTTGGTCTTTCCTTAGGAACTGTAATGTTTGCGCTCTCTCGAGTCAATATTGAAGAGAATAACGCTTATAAATACGAGGCGCCTCCATAAAGTAACTTTCGCACTCGTCCCACAGCTAGCAAACTATATGTTCCAAAATGAAACTATAGCCAGCAATTCCTTATTTGAAGATTTGAAGTAATTATTTTTATTTAAAAAAAAAAAATATTAGAATTAATTTTACAGTTGAAGGTGAAGGTGGTAGTGGTGACATTAAATGAGTTTTTTTTTTCTAGTAAAACTAGTAGCTAAAATCGCAGTTTAATATTGACGTATTAAAACAAATTCATATTTATATTTCATTTCAAAACTTGCTACTTATATGCCAATCTTGGCGTAGTGATTACTAGGAACCGTATTCTCGGCCAAGCGTAGCGTAAGGAGATAATTTTATTTTGTTGAAGTTTTGACCGATAAGCAAAGTACAATAGATGATGAGAGAGAGATGGAACGGAGAAAAATTCTCTCCGGCGCCGGGATTTGAACCCGGGTTTTCAGCTCTCCGCGCTGATGCTTTAACCACTAAGCCACGCCGGATACAATCCCGACACCGTTGAGAATCGTCTCAGATTAAGCTCCATCTCTTGGGTTCCCTCTGGTGGCCGCCCTCTGCACTACGTCATAGATGTCTATGCACGCAGGACCGAAGTCCATACATGTGTAGAGGTGCACTCAGATGAGTGACTGGTTGGCCGGGGTCCGACGGTATGGGCGCCGTCTTTAAATCACAAAGTGATTTATTACGCATATCCGGCGTGGCTTAGTGGTTAAAGCATCAGCACGGAGAGCTGAAAACCCGGGTTCAAATCCCGGCGCCGGAGAGAATTTTCTCCGTTCCATCTCTCTCATCATCTGATGAAGCAGAATATCTGCATGGAAATATCATATGTACTTCGGTACATCAAAATAAATATGATATGCGTAATAAATCACTTTGTGATTTAAAGACGGCGCCCATACCGTCGGACCCCGGCCAACCAGTCACTCATCTGAGTGCACCTCTACACATGTATGGACTTCGGTCCTGCGTGCATAGACATCTATGACGTAGTGCAGAGGGCGGCCACCAGAGGGAACCCAAGAGATGGAGCTTAATCTGAGACGATTCTCAACGGTGTCGGGATTGTATCCGGCGTGGCTTAGTGGTTAAAGCATCAGCACGGAGAGCTGAAAACCCGGGTTCAAATCCCGGCGCCGGAGAGAATTTTTCTCCGTTCCATCTCTCTCATCATCTGATGAAGCAGAATATCTGCATGGAAATATCATATGTACTTCGGTACATCAAAATAAATACAAAATAAAAAAATAAATACAAAATAAATATAAAAAATAAATAAATAAAAAAAAATAAAATAAAATAAAAAAGTACAATAGGTTAGGATTAAATGCTTAGCATTAGACGGACCCATTTAATCCTAACCTATTGTACGGAGATAAGATTAGCTTATAATAGACTATATTGATGTGAAGTTATGTTTGGCGCGTACTCAGAAAACATCTTGTTTGTGCTGTAGTTGACGTTCTTTTCACGATTGAAAACTATAGGCCTACTTTATTCCATAAAGTCTTAAGGCTGGTTCACAATAAACCAGGAACGGAAACGACAACGAAAACGAAAACCAAAAAAAAAAAAAAAGGTTAAAATAAATGTATTTAAATGTGAGTATTCACAATAGTTAATTGTGAATGCTCACATTTAAACAAATTTCTTTTAACAATATTTCCGTTCACGTTCTCGTTGTCGTTTTCGTTCCCGGTTTATTGTGAACCAGCCTTTACAGGAGAAGTAAACATTACCGGCAGAGAAGATATAATAAGATAATGAATAAACATATTTTGATTTCTTTTACCAAACTTGAATAGTTACCTAGAAAAAAATTGAATTTATATCAAATTATTTTAATTAGTTTTTATTTTTAGACATAATACTTAATAACTGTTGAGATATTTAATTCATAAAAAAGTCCCAATCAGTTTTGTTCTAATCATGTGATGTTATTCTGAAAATTTCAAAGGGTTTGATTGAAAACCGTAGGAAGTTTTGAAGTTTTAAACATGCTGAAAGAATTATGCGCGAGATAAAACATTTTAAAATGATGGGCATATGTCAAAATTGTTATTAAATTCTCTTCAAAGGGCCACATGACAGTTTAAGAAGGGAGGAACACAAAAAAATTGTTCCGCATAATGTTGATGTATGGTTTCAGAGTGTCAAAAACGCAAAAGACAAAAAAATTCCGGTTTTCGGCCGATATCTCACCTATGTATTGCTCAAGACAAAATTTTTCGAACATTTCTTGCCTGCATTGAACTTAAACACTGAATAAACAGTGCAATTAAAGAGCACAGGGAAAAATCTTGGCAAGTTCAAAATATCGATATTCTGTTTTAGATATCATGTAGTAGCTCAGGTCGTGTAGATTTTATGGAGAATTACAGAATTACAACATCATTATCCCAAAGAAATTTAAGAATCACATCCCGGAGACAATAGGATATAATGGATCTTGAGACATGGTCTCTTGTAAAAACATTGAAAAGTGACATCATGTTTTTCCCTTGTATTCTTCACTTGAAAATTAAAGTAACAAACTTGGAAATGAAGCTATTATAATTTTGGATTTGAGGCTTTCTCGGCGTTGGATACGGAATAATAATTCTTGTCGGGGTTTCAGCCAGGTGAGATTGTTGCTTCAAAGATTTGAAGACTAGCTCTGCCATCTTCTTCAGAGTTCCATAATGCTACATTGGCCAGACGGGACGCAACATTATGGTACACTGCAAGGAACATAAACGTAGCATCAGGCTACATTACCCCGATAAGTCGGCAGTAGCGCAACACAGCTTGCAAACGGGCCACAAGATAGATTTCGACTCCACTATCTAGGACAAGGCATCGAGTTAATGGGACCTGGTCAGTGGCGGCTCGTGGGTATTGAATTAAGGGGGGCTGCATACAAAAATAAACAAAGCAACTTATTTTATTTAAAGATTAGTTCCATGCGCCTTGTCTTGTAGGTTGCAAACTTTTAAATCATCTTCTTATTAAAATCCGGTATGTCGTTTAACATAATCTTTACAATGGAAAACATAGCTAATGGAGTCACTTCTCTCATCATGCTTCTAAGGTAGGATTTTACTCTCTTCAAACACGAAAAGCAACGTTCTGGTTCGGAAGTTGTCATTGGTATGGTGATAGCTATGCGTACTAGTTTCACAACTTCTGAAAATGAGGCCTGCAAGTTCTCAGATAGAAGAAACTGCAAGAGTTGACTGTGTCACTGATATTTCTGAATTCTTGTCTCTGATACAACGCAGTGAGTTCCGTTTTTAGTTTGTCTTTATCGAACATTGGACAAAGCTTCACACATATATTTAGGTCATTTTCAGGAAATGAGCTTTCGTAGCATTCAAATTTTTCTTGACACAGAAGAGGAGATAATATCAGATGATCTATGAACTGGAATAGGGTGTTAGCTTGTGTGATAATGAGGTCACACACTTCCTTGGCTGCCGCAACCCCTGTCTGAATCCCTTCGATCTTACGACGCTTTTTAGGGTTTTCATTTTCACAGATCTCGCTGCTCAACTGTGCACTGTTCCGTGCTTGCCTCATTTATTGTGATGTTGTTAGATGTTTCAGATTTCATTATGGTTTGAAAACATTCTAGCAATGGCTCCTTCTTCTCATCAACAACATTTACTGTTCTTATTTTAAAACTCCATCTTGTTGCCCCAGCTAATGGAATTGTCTTTGAAACACAATAATCTAATACAGACTGTGAGGAGATCGAGAGAAGAAAGCAGGGATACTGGATAAATTAGCGAAAAATATGCGAGCCTTTGTATTTAGCTTACCGGCTCTTTCCATTATGAGATTCAACTGATGGGCATTAATTTCACATTTCTCCTGAATTGTTAAGGTGCTGAACTGAATAGACTGTAAATATTGTACAGAATTAAATATTGCTGCACTTGTTATACTCATAACATTAAAGAAAATGTACGTATTTAAAACTGCGCGCTACTGACAAACTGCTGCAAATTTTGCAGCGTCTGGAAACGCTGGTTTCACGGCAAGGGGCAGCAGGGGGAGGGGTAAAACTAACACGCAAAGCATCCGAGACGAGACTAGCAGCTCCAGGGGAGGAAGTGGCTTCATCCTATAGTCCTTGTCTTTGGTTTCGCTCTGGCAGCGCCAGGGGAGGAAGTGACTTCACTAACGATTACGTGCATGTCAATGAGAGCGAAATTTTATAAAAAATTCGAGCCGCTAAATAGAGACTGTATAATAAATGTATTTCACAACATAAAACGAGACAAGAGCCACAAATGTCTAGGGGTGCTGCAGCTCCGCAGCCCCTCTTCGAAAGCCGCCCCTGGACCTGGTTATCAAGAAAGCAATCGAATTCCAACTAAATAGTAGATAATATAGCTGAGAACGCTTCGACCAACCAGAATACGGCAGGCGGTCGGTACTAGTTCCTGATTGACCCGTAGCGGGAAGCCCTACTAATCGCTTATATATTGAATACACATGGTCCCACAGCACTTCAGTCCCTGAAGAATTTATTTTTATTTTATTGGGTTATTTTATGACGCTGTATCAACATCGCAGGTTATTTAGCGTCTGAATGAAATGAAGGTGATAATGCCGGTGAAATGAATCCGGGGTCCAGCACCGAAAGTTACCCAGCATTTGCTCGTATTGGGTTGAGGGAAAACCCCGGAAAAACCTCAACCAGGTAACTTGCCCCGACCGGGATTCGAACTCGGGCAACCTGGTTTCTCGGCCAGACGTGCTGACCGTTACTTCACAGGTGTGGACTCCCTGAAGAATATGGCAGAGTTAGTCAAAGCTTGGAAGCAACAATCCAACTCACTTGGCTGAGAACCAGAGAAGAATTACTCCATATTTTAATTTTGTTAAACTAAGTTTAACTTATCCCTATTTTTATATGAATGATCACAGAGTTAAAATATTAGGAACTACAAAGATGCGTCAGATACGATTCTTTGGAAATAAGTAGTTAGAAACAGGGTAAAAATACAATGTTAATGTTCTATGCATTATAAAACTAACAACCTTATGTCCTATTTAAAGAATGAAACGAAACTGTAGTAAGAATGAGCGAAATGAACAAAGTTCAATATAAGAGTTCGAGGAGAAATTAATCGTGAAATAGAGAGGTTGAGGTATCAACTCCAATATGAAGATGACCTAATTGATATTCTCTTTCATGATCATGAAAAGAAAAAAAGTTTCTTTTGAAGAGTGAAGCTTGTTTGCTCAGAAGTACTGAAGTCTTATTAAATCAATACTACCTTTCTTTCGCCACATGCCAAAGTGACAGTTCGGAGGGTTTCTGTCAACCAGAATATACTTCTGTCTCGTCTAATAACATAACTGCTTACTTCACTTTTGAAACTCTTACCGAAGTTCTTTGTGATAAAAATTGTATTAAGGTCTTTCTGTACTTTTTATGTTGTGTGATATTGATGGGAATATAGAGAGGTCTTAATACTCGTTGCGACCACGGATCTTGTAGGGTTGTTACTTTAAACAATTCCATTACTGCCATTGAAATACAGTGTGTTTCAATATTGTAGGTACAAATTTATACTTTGTTTTTCATACAGAGGTGAAACTTTCCGCTGAATTTTCAAACGGTCTGAACACCTCTACTTCGAGGCGGGACTACTGTACAGGACGTTTCAGAAAGTAGTTGACAAAAGAATTCAACTTAAGGAATATATGAACGAAAAATACAGAACTACACTAAAAATAATTTCATATAAAACTATTATATGTCTATCTAATTCTCTAATTTTCTGATCATTCTTAAAAATTCATTGCGATGAGCAACAGTATCGCCTTACTTACAAATGGCTTTCAGAGAACCAGGAGGTTCATTGTCGCCCTCACATAAGCCCACCATCGGTCCCTATCCTTACTTACTTACTTATTGGTTTTTAAGGAACCCGGAGGTTCATTGCCGCCCTCACATAAGCCAGCCATTGATTCCTATCCTGAGCAAGATTAATCCATTCTCTATCATCATATCCCACCTCCCTCAAATCCATTTTAATATTATCTTCCCATCTACGTCACGGCCTCCCCAAAGGTCTTTTTCCCGCCGGCCTCCCAACTAACACTCTATATGCATTTCTGGATTCGCCCATATGTGCTACATGCCCTGCCCATCTCAAACGTCTGGATTTAATGTTCCTAATTATGTCAGGTGAAGAATACAATGCGTGCAGCTCTGCGTTGTGTAACTTTCTCCATTCTCCTGTAACTTCATCCCTCTTAGCCCCAAATATTTTCCTAAGAACCTTATTCTCAAACACCTTTAATCTCTGTCCCTCTCTCAAAGTGAGAGTCCAAGTTTCACGACCATAAAGAACAACTGGTAATATAACTGTTTTATAAATCCTAACTTTCAGATTTTTTGACAGCAGACTGGATGATAAAAGCTTCTCAACCGAATAATAACAGGCATGTCCCATATTTATTCTGCGTTTAATTTCCTCCCGAGTATCATTTATATTTGTTACTGTTGCTCCAAGATATTTGAATTTTTCCACCTCTTCGAAGGATAAATCTCCAATTTTTATATTTCCATTTCGTACAATATTCTGGTCACGAGACATAATCATATACTTAGTCTTTTCGGGATTTACTTCCAACCCTATCGCTTTAGTTGCTTCAAGTAGAATTTCCGTGTTTTCCCTAACCGTTTGTGGATTTTCTGCTAACATATTCACGTCATCTACATAGACAAGAAGCTGATGTAACCTGTTCAATTCCAAACCCTTTGTGTTATCCTGAACTTTCCTAATGGCATATTCTAGAGCGAAGTTAAAAAGTAGAGGTGACAATACATCTCCCTGCTTTAGCCCGCAGTGAATTGGAAAAGAATAAGATAGAAACTGGCCTATACGAACTCTGCTGTAAGTTTCACTAAGACACATCCTTAGCAAGATTAATACAGTCCTTAGCATCATATCCCACTTCCTTCAAATCCAGTTTAATATTATCCTTCCATCTACGTCTCAGCCTCTCCAAAGATATTTTCTCCCCTCAGGTCTCCCAACTAACACTCTCTACGCATTTCTGAATTCATCCATGCGTGCTACATGCCCTGCCCATCTCAGACGTCTGGATTTAATGTTTCTAATTGTTAGGAAGATTACAATGCGTGCAGTTCTGCGTTGTGTAACTTTCTCCATTCTCCTGTAACTTCATCACTCTTAATCCCAAATATTTTCCTAAGCACTTCATTCTCGAACACTCTTAATCTCTGTTCCTCTCTCAAAGTGAGAGTCCAAGTTTCACAACCATACAGAACAACCGGTAATAACTTTCACCTTTTTGGACAGCAGACTGGATGACAAAAGCTTCTCAACTGAATAATAGCAGGCATTTTCTATAATTATTTATTCTGTGTTTAATTTCCTCTCGAGTGTGATTTGTATTTGTTACAATTGCGCTTCAAGATATTTGAATTTTTCCACCTCTTGAAAGGATAAATTTTCAATGTTCATACCAGTGGCGTAGCGTCAATAACAGTTCCTGGCACTAATTTACTTGAATTTTTTTTAGGACAATTGTATTATCAAGACTGACTTACGAACAAAAGTGTGATTTAAAAAACAAATGACCGACTCCCTTGCTGTCAATGAAGGACACAACCAAAAGTCAGACGCATACTTACGTAATGATACTAATATTGTGATTTCTCTAAGTATGACAGGCAGTGAGCTAATGTTATACGTATACGTGTGTATTTGTTAAGAGATATGTGTAAACCGTGAAATCATATTTTACTAATTACCATTTGAGGTCATGCCTTACTGGTGTTACTTACGATGTTCCAACCAATCTTCGACTGCTGACTTGAAATTGACTACTATTTATTTTAAGACCGTATTTTTGTAATACGTTTTCTCGTATTGCATGAAAGACAACTTGAGTTAGCTTCCCCTGCTCAAAATTTCATGCTACGCCACTGGTTCATACTGTATTTCCATTTCGTACTATGCTCTTAGTAATGAGACATAATCATAATCACATACCTTTTTTTTTCGGAATTTCTTTTTGCAGAAGTATTAACAGAAAAAAAAATGTTATTTTTCCCACCTTTAAGTGGAACTGGTATGTAGGACAACCTGGAGGAGATAGCGGGATAGGAGATAATACGTAAATTCTAAGATTACCAGTGTTATCATTTTATGGCAAGAGTTTCCTTCAGTCTGATATTTAACCGAAAAAGAGAATGAGTATGTGATTCCAAAAGAGAAGGCTGCTAGTTTTTGTATCAACCATTCTATGGGCTGAGCAAGTTTTCAAGTGCCGTGCGCAATATCACAACCTTTTAGAGAGGGTTTGCCGTTGTCTTGGAAGAGAATAAGCTTAAAATACGGTATAATGATAGAGGACTCAAACATATTCAGATACATGTATAAATCATAAAAATGACCAAATGGACTGAATGTGTCGATTTCTAAAACGAAGTCTAGACCACGGCCATGGCTTTAAACCGCGTTTGGATTTATAAAACGAGGTCTTTTTCATTTTTCTGAGCCACGGCTCGAAACCATGGTCTGAAGCAGAGACCACGGCTGGAGCAGGTTTAGAACCACGGCCTCGTGTATACAAGATGGAGATAGTAGATCAGCTGGATTATTATCAAAGAAAAATTTGTGTCTACGAGTATTAAATCCCCGGATTAGAGTGATGAGACACAGAAATAATCCTTTATAACTATATAACGACGACAATTTCAGGGGAATATTTCAATTTTCAAAGGAATCAACGCAAAATTTAGCAAGAATGCTAAATAATAATCTGCAACGAAATGTAAGAGCGGCGGTTGATACCTTCTTGTTGCTTTGAGGGAAGTAAGACATAATATTTTATATTAATTATATCTTTATGTCTATAAGACGATATATCTTAATTCTTAGTCTTTACAGTAGTTTTGGACATTTATTAAATACTCGAAAATAATATGGACCTACAAGAATATGAAGCAAACTTGATTTTGTCTTCTTATTTTAAGTTTTATGCTACTGGGGCTTTCCACGTAGTACTAGCCTATTATATGTGAAAATATAACCATACTACATTTTAGTTTCAATTGAGATTTTAATCCAGTTAATATTTAGGTTATTAATTCCTTAGAACCGGGTTTTCGGGTAGTTAATGTTGGTAGTAGTTATGAACAAATGATAAACCAAGACATAAACGCTCGACTTGTGCTAATTATTTGGTCAATATCATTCTGGTACCTAAAAATCCGTTCCCTATTAAAAACCCAGTAATGTTAGTATTTTAAACGCACATAATAAATCTGTAAATTAATAAATGTAACAATATCTTAGCTGAGAACAAAAGAATGTGACTTACTGCAATTCAATAAAAATATTAATCCCGATATTCATTTCTTCTAATATCGATTGTTTACAGGAAAAAAAAAATCGATTCTTAGCTGCATTGCCATATATAAAATCCACGAACCTCGGTTTCTTCTCAAGCCGCGTCTCGACTTCGTTTTAGAAATCGCATAAGGATTCAGACCTCGATCGTGTTTTAGAAATCGACCCAGTGAGTTTTGGGATCGTACTCTTCAGTTTTTCTGCATACTTCTCGAGCTGTTTCAGATTTTTCGACGGAATTCCTGCATCAACTAACATTCGTAATACTGAATTTTATGCGTGAGTTACAATATTTCTGAATAGCACGTTTATCACACATAACCTGGAAGTTCTGTGAGGAAAACCGACGTACTATCCTGTTTACAAAGTTAATGGTTAGTGATGCGTGAATGCTTAATTAACAATTGAAGTGGATGTAAGGCGAACATTATTGTAATGAACTTCATACATGTTACACAGAAAAGAATAGCAGCCTCGAGAACTCTACGTCCTCTGTAAATACAGCAAGACGCCTGCACAAACCGCCTGCGGGGAGTTAATTATACTGCAAGCATAACTTCGGCGTTGAAGAGATGGTTTCCGTGGTAACGGGAAAGCCAAAACAACAGTTCAAATAGGCATAACTGGTCCTCGAAACTATCCTATGCTAATTACAGATGCGAACAAGAAACTCGAAAGCTCGAAGTAATTTTGAACATTGTGACATTATTTGTTTAAATAATATAAAATGTATTCTTTTACACAAATAAAGTATACATTTAAATTCCAAGCAGTGACTTTAAAATGGCTGAATAAATCGAAGAGTGCGACAATGATGCCCTTGCTCGACTACTCTTATTTTTCTTACTTGGTTATTTAAAGACGCTACATCAACTACTCTGTTATTTAACGTAGATGGTATTGGCGATAGCGAGATAGTATTTGGCGAGATGGGACCGAGGATTAGCAATATATTGCCTGACATTCGCTTTACCTTGGAAAAAAATAAGGAGGTAATCAGCTCAAGTGGGAATCGAATCTACGCCCGAGCGTAACTCCGGATCAGCAAGCAACCGCTCTACCGCCTGAGCTACGTCGGTGGCTCCCACTCTTAGTCTGTATGTTTATAAAGAGTGATTCAAAAGTACGGCAACATAGACACACTCCGTTCTTGGTATAGATAGCGCAGAATGGAAGGAGGGGAAAGTTGTTGGAAATATGCAATTTTCAGTCTAATTTCCTTGAATTTTCAACTTAAAATACACCGTTAAGGTTGTACACTAGTATGACACCCACGCCAGTCCCAATCCTGCAAAATTAGGAATTTTTTGCGCTAGTTTTACAGAAGTTTGGATAGGTCTACGTATTATGTAACGGAGAAAAATAGTTGACATGTAGATTTTAGCGGATATTTAATTTCTCACAAGCAAAGAAACATTTGCTTACTTTGATAGCATAAGAATTCAAAGGAATTTCATTCTTGCCTGGAGGTTTTCTCTGAACTTGTATTGGCAACACTGCTAATTATCTTCAACATTTCGTAATTTACCCGATACACTACGTATCTAAAAATCCGGTAGAACTAGCGAAAAAGCCACGAATTTGGCAGTGTCGTATTAGTGTACAGTAGTGGCAAAAAAACCGGACCGACCTTGTAGCTGATTTCAGAGCCTTGTTCACTCCAGAGCACGATAGATGGTAACTAACAGCGTATTCCGAATCTCACCGGACCGGTGGACAACAGTGACGTCACGCTGCAGCGAAATAGGAACAAAACTGCTGGAAGGATCGATGGCTGTCATGGCGACTGTATAAGTTGTTGTCTGTGCTACGCTAGCAAAATTTTTCGATATTTCCGTACTGCCATCTCGTTCAAAGAAAAGAGAGCATAAACAATTTATTTCTTGAACCGGTAGTAATAACTGGTCCGTTGACATGTTCGCTCATAAGCCATTAACATATTGTTTTACGTTATGCTCATTACAAACAATAGAACAGAACTAAAGCAGAACACACCGCCATGACACAACAGTGCACGATGTCATTCGTCTGCTAATTCCCGCCCTATATTATTATTATTATTATTATTATTATTATTATTATTATTATTATTACTATTATTATTACTGTTATTACTATTATAAATTATTGTTAGTATTAATTATTTGTATTAATTATTGGTATTATTAAGTGTATTTTTAATTAACAGGTTTATTATTGTCATTATTGAGTGTAATTAGTATGGAACGGAATTTGGAGCAGTAGAAGCTAGTATTGACATCTACACAGCCATTTGTTTACAATCCTTTATACCAAGTCCTCCCCTCCAGGACATACTCGCAGATCTCTGCACGTCAACAACAGGTGAACGGGACAGTTGTCGCATAAGAACGTCAACATGCAGGTTTGCAGTTCAGAGTAGTGAAGTGCAGGTACAATGCCGAAAGTGAAACCAGATCGAGTATCGAGTATCAAAATTCAGGAAACAATTCCCTAAATTGTCGCTTCCCCCATGTCCATTTCTTAAGAGATGGGGGTCATGGTTAGAAGCTTGCAATTGTTACGCACATCACCTCCAATCTGTGAAGAAAGTGGTCCAATTTTTCAATCCCGATGACGCGGCTGCGATTCAAATACGCAAGGAACTGCTAAATGATAGAACAATCTAAAAAGAAGCCATGGATATGAAGTCAATTTTTTATATTTACCGGATGCCATTATTCGGTTAGAAAAGTCAGGAGTAGAACTAGTTGAGCAAATAAATATTATGAGGACTATTGTAAATAAACTGAGTGCAGTAGAAGGTAAAGTAGGAAGATGTGTTGTTGAAAAAATGAACAGAGTTTTGATTAAAAATGATAGGTACAGTAGTGTTACTCGGATTTCAGATGTACTAACAAAGACGTGTCCCAATGACATCATTCAACATGTGAATTTAATTGGCGTATCTTGTTTCAAGTACTCTCCAATTTTCTCTACAGATGTAGAGCGGAGTTTTTCCATGTTAAAAAATTTCGTTGCTTGCAACAGAGCAAAGTTGTATTTTTAAAATTTGAAAATAATATTTACAATTTATTATAACAAGGCACAGCAGGAATAATTGTTTCATCAACAAAACATAGCATTAATTGAAAATGTCATTTCGTTTGGCTCTACATTTTGTTCAGCATTTAATGATACTGTGTTAGGCTATATCGTAAATATTGTAGTATATTGCATATATTGTAAATACTGTAGTATACGCTGTATATATGTTATCATATTTCATGATATTGTAAATAAATGTTTTAATTTAACACGCTCCTGACAGATAAACATACATATTCAGAGGCGAGTTCCATACAGAAGACAACTGTCTACCACGCATCAATATTTCCACTGGCACGAGAGGACGTAGAGATTGATATTTAATTATGTATATTTGTAATGTTGTTTATTGGAGTCTTGTGTGTGTAAGTTTGTATGAAGTGGACTGTACTCGTCCATGCAGCTTGACAGCCACTGATCTACGAATATCTATGCTACGTTTCACCATTCCTTATAATACTCCAAATCCCTCTCCCTGGTAATTAGTTACCACTGCCACCGGGTATATACCCGGTGCAGTGTGAATACATACATACATACATACATACATACATACATACATACATACATACATACATACATACATACATACATACATACATACATACATACATACATACATACATACAAGAACCAATCAGATTCACTGATGCCGGCTGATGGAGACTGCCACCACCTATGCAAGCTGATGGCACCGGTGGGACACCTGTGGAGCATCAGTGTCGCCATCGATGAAATTCCAAACACCGTGATGCCATCAGATTACTCAGCGCTGAGATTCGGAATAGGCTCTAAGACTTTCGTGGTTCGAATCTGCCTGGGAAGGAAACTTTTTGTTCCTTATTCAAATTTATTCCCAATACTTTTCGATTGCTGGTAAAATTCATGTTCTGGGAATAATAAGTTAATTAAGTAGTAAAATATCGCTGCAATCGAAAAGTAAAAGAAGAACTTCATTTTTCACAGGCATTTGGCCCCTTTATACACATCAGGGAATTTCACGTAAGAGTAAGGACAGGGATGTCTTTAAACTTCTGGTAGAACCTGTAGTGAGCAAACCGCTATACTGGAGAGGAATACTGGATACGAGACACTGGCTTCCATTGCAATAAACTTGCTTTGTAGACGTAGAGATCAGTACAGACGTCGTGCTATGGAGATGCTTTCTAGAAGGTCTACACTTCTCACCTTTAATCTTAATTTTATTTCTGAATTAGGAATGAAAAAATGAAAGCAATTACGCAGAAGTCACTGTATGGAATTGCCTACACAGTTTCCGTACATCTTGATTTACGGATGATGCTGAGGAAGGGGGGACGAAGTAAATTTTACTCCTAGTTAAGTTCCAAGATGTTATCTAAGTACCCTCTCCTATCCCTTTCTCCGTCTTTCGTCTTTTGTTCTCTTGTCTTGCTGCGATCCTTTCTGTCCCTGACCCTGGCTGGTCCTGTTAGATGGATCCCTAGTGCAATTTCCCGGGTGGCAGCCCCAGCATTGCCACCCCTTCCCACCCCCTCGCCGTCTCAATCTTACTTCTTCTCCTTCCAAGGTTTTGAAGGGGGAGATCGTCCGGGTGGTTGAATCATTACGACACAGGCAAGGAAAATTGGGGGTAGACCGAGGGTGAAGGATCTAAACTAAACGATGATAAGACTAAAAGGGAAGAGAGGGGAAGATATAGGGTAGTCTCCCCCTCCACGCTTATTGTGGTGTACAATTTAACGTAACACGTGGCAGGGTATAGCTACTCGTCTGGAATTCTCAAACTTCCGTGGAAGGTGATGAGGTGCATACATGGGGTTGCTCGATTGTGAAATGATGAAAAAGGAGGGGGAGAATTGCACCCTGGATGTAATATTTTCCACCATTATATTTCTTGCCGTACACTTCTGGAATAATAAAATTTATCTGTAATTCTTTCTGGAATAATATCTTCCCTAATCTGTGTAATGTACTGCCTCCCATCACTATGGCAACATAGACACGTCTGCAGGCGTAATAATTTATATGCCATAGCCAATAAAACAAATTGAGTTCCACCCCTATGAATACCTTATGTATGCATGATGAATGAATATGTATAGAATACGAATTGTAGTGAGACTTGTAAAGTTGTTGTATATGTTTTTTTTTTTTGAAGAGGGCCCGAAGCTTTGCACCGCAGCTTGAGGCTTATGTGACAACGTTCTTTATTGTGGGATGATTTTTGAAGTCCTTAGGACCACATTCCTGTGAATACGTAATTCACTGCTTGGTGCCAACTTATCAATTCCGTTACAGTATTCAGATATGAAGGAGTTTCCTTGTTATTCCGCAGCCTCCTCACATCGATGGCATCTGTTCGAAAATCCCGTACTATGTCCTGCTACATCTTGTATTGACGGGAAGATCGTAGCATCGCGGACACAGCGACCCACCACGGTCCGAGGGAGCTATTGTCGGACCATCGGATCTGTGCCCCTTCAGCGCTGTCGTTCTTGAAAAAGTTCACGCCTGTACTCACTCCATTCCACCCGCTTTCCTCCCACCACGTCAAACAGCAGACCACGAACCTTGTCGAATAGGGATGTTGCCAAACTTCCGTCAAACGGTGTCATAACCTCCATGCTACAATATCATTTCTTTCAATCAAAATACATCTTGTATTTCTACAATTTTTAAACCTAAATCCCATGTCTCGAATCACTTTCCGTAGCGTTTCTCGCCAACCTTGGAAATTATTGCTTCTCTCGCACCTTCAGTAATTTCTTCAATGTCGGAACTTCTTTCTGCACGGTATAAAATTCTTGTAGGCCTATCTTTCTTCTTAAAATATACATCGGTCCATATCATCTACAAGAATTAAAGGTTCCCTTGGTCTGTTCTTCCCTGGTGATTCTACCTTTTCATCTCCTGCACAGACTCTCTCTCTCCTGATTTTCTTTATTTTTTTTTAATTGGGTTATTTTACGACGCTGTATCAACATCTCAGGTTATTTAGCGTCTGAATGAAATGAAGGTGATAATGCCGGTGAAATGAGTCCGGGGTCCAGCACCGAAAGTTACCCAGCATTTGCTCGTATTGGGTTGAGGAAAACCCGGAAAAAACCTCAACCAGGTAACTTGCCCCGACCGGGATTCGAACCCGGGCCACCTGGTTTCGCAGCCAGACGCGCTGACCGTTACTCCACATGTGTGAACGATTTTCTTTATTAGGCGCTCTGACCTGCCTATATAATTACATAACATATTGCATTATCAGTATTAGTTAAGTAAGTAATTTTAATACGTAATCAATTGAAATAAAATAAGCCTCGCCAGTGATCGCAGCTGCTCTTTTCATTGCCTTATTTATAGGAAAGACATATGGACCTGTTTGTTTCTCTTAATCGCAAAATGCTATTACTTACTTGCTTAATAATATTTCTTTCGCCACTCCTTCCTACAGTGTTCATGTTGAATTGACAACTCTGGACTGCAAGTGCAAATAAACTATCCTGCAAGAAGGCTCAAAATTGTAAGGAGTGGGGGTAGAGAAAGGAGAGAGATAGGAATGCAGGGAGAGAAATGAATTACCGAGTCTGTGTAGGAATTAGGGTTCACTTCGCATATCTTACGGGGGCACAGATCCGATGGTCCGACAATACAAACCTAGTACATTCCTAGCCTGCCGTAGTCCGCTGTGAAAGCCCCTTCGTCTCCCTGAAATCTATGCAGCTCCACCAGTAACACAAAACCTGCAGGTGTATCACGACATCACATCTACCCGATCTCCTGGTCGATCTAAAACTATTGAAGATGATAGATGAAGTTTAAATTTATCAAGGCGAAATAAGTCCGAGGCCCAACGCCGAAAGTTACCCAGCAATTCAACTTCAGATGGTTGAGGGGGGGGGCTCTGAAAAAAAAAACAACCAGGTAATTTATCCCAACAAGGATACGAACCCGGGTCCACTCGTTTCACTGTCAGGCATGCTAACCGTTACTTCACAGTTGTGGATTATGTAGATATTACACAAAAAGATAGAACGTTGTTTCTTTCTTCTCTCTTTTGCATGGGACCATGGAAGGATGTGATAATCAGTCAAAAGACGGTATAATACTATACAACGATAGGCTGAAGATTAATGAGTCAAAATGGAATCATCTACAGCAATTGAAGAACTTTACTCCAAGAGACTGCCATAGTTTTTATGATAGTATTCCACACTAGGGTTAGTCAAGGATTACTTGTTGTGATTTCAGTGCACGCAGTATATAATTATTTTTTTTATTGTGTTTATGATCGGGACGAAATTGAAATACAAACTGCTGAGCCATTTATACCCGAACCCACGCTTTCAGAAGTCGAAATTGCGATAGAAAATCTGAAAAAGTACAAGTCTCCAGGTATCGATCAAATTCCAGCAGAATTAATACCAGAGGGTGGAAGTGCATTATATACCGAAATTTATAAACTTGTACTTGCTATTTTGGAAAAGGAAATTGTACCAGAACAATGGAAGGAGTCCATAATTGTACCTATTTTTAAAAGGGCGACAAAACCAACTGTGGTAACTTTCGAGGAATATCACTTTTGTTGACGTCGTACAAAATTTTGTCCAATATTCTTTTGAGAAGATTAACTCCGCACGTAGATGAAATTATTCGGGATCATCAGTGCGGTTTTCGGCGTAATAGATCGACTATTGATCAGATTTTTTGTATTCGACAGATAATGGAGAAAAAAATGGGAGTATAAGGGTACAGTACATCAGTTATTCATAGATTTCAAAAAGGAATATGACTCGGTTAAGAGGGAAGTATTATATGACATTCTTATTGAATTTGGTATTCCCAAGAAACTAGTTCGATTAATTAAAATGTGTCTCAGTGAAACATACAGCAGAGTACGTATAGGTCAGTTTCTATCTGATGCTTTTCCAATTCACTGCGGGCTAAAGCAGGGAGATGCACCATCACCTTTACTTTTTAACTTCGCTCTAGAATATGCCCTTAGGAACGTTCAGGATAACAGGCAGGCTTTGGAATTGAACGGGTTACATCAGCTTCTTGTCTATGCAGATGACGTGAATATGTTAGGAGAAAATCCACAAACGATTAGGGAAAACACGGAAATTTTACTTGAAGCAAGTAAAGCGATCGGTTTGGAAGTAAATCCCGAAAAGACAAAGTATATGATTATGTCTCGTGACCAGAATATTGTACGAAATGGACAAATAAAAATTGGAGATTTATCCTTCGAAGAGGTGGAAAAATTCAAATATCTTGGAGCAACAGTAACAAATATAAATGACACGGGGGAGGAAATTAAACGCAGAATAAATATGGGAAATTCGTGTTATTATTCGGTTGAGAAGCTCTTATCATCCAGTCTGCTGTCCAAAAATCTGAAAGTTAGAATTTATAAAAAAATTATATTACCGGTTGTTCTGTATGGTTGTGAAACTTGGACTCTCACTCTGAGAGAGGAACATAGGTTAAGGGTGTTTGAGAATAAGGTGCTTAGGAAAATATTTGGGGCTATCGGGATGAAGTTACAGGAGAATGGAGAAAGTTACGCAACGCAGAACTGCACGCATTGTATTCTTCACCTGACATAATTAGGAACATAAAATCCAGACATATGAGATGGGCAGGGCATGTAGCACTTATGGGCGAATCCAGAAATGCATATAGAGTGTTAGTTGGGAGGCCGGAGGGAAAAAGACCTTTAGGGAGGCCGAGACGTAGATGGGAGGATAATATTAAAATGGATTTGAGGGAGGTGGGGTATGATGATAGAGACTGGATTAATCTTGCACAGGATAGGGACCAATGGCGGGCTTATGTGAGGGCGGCAATGAACCTTCGGGTTCCTTAAAAGCCATTTGTAAGTAAGTATTGTGTTTAACGAATATTGTGCCTGAAAAATTATTGTATGATTTTCTATTCATTATTCGCAAGTCAGTTAAGTCCATTGTCAATAATAATAATAATAATAATAATAATAATAATAATAATAATAATAATAATAATAATAATAATAATTATTATTATTATTGTTATTATTATTATTAACAATAAACATTCAACTGTGCCTTCGTTTTTCCTTTCCCATAGTTTCAGCATTTGATTGACTAAGAATGCAGCAATCATTGTCTGGAACATAGATCTACTGCTGACTAAAGCTAGAGCCTACCGACCTTGACCTCAAGTCAGACGGTAGGACAACAATTCAGATAACACATTGACATATACAAGAGCACGAATAATATTTCCAGAAGACAGTATTAACGCAAAGAAAACGCTTGTCAACATGTGTCCTGAAGCTGCCAAAGTTGTCTCACAATACAGCGTAACTAACAAAATGTAGTCAATGGCAGAGTTCCAATACCGCGTAAGTGACATGGCCAAATGTCTACGGCTGCCGTGGCGAAAATGCCATCGTGCGCCGAGCCACTGTGTAACCTGCAACGTGCATAGCACCTATGGAGGGAGGCGGACACCTGAAGGAGAAGTGAAACAACTGTCTGACATTGATGGTTTTTCATTTTCCTTAAATCAAGCACTTAAATAAAATTATACACAGTACAAGGCTACAAATTAATGTTTAGTACGTGTAACGAAGAAAAAAATGAACAAGAAAACATATGACACATTATCACAACCTAAAATTAATTGACTTCAGAATGTCTCTGCGGCAGTTTCAAAATCAGGAATTATTTCACTTGCTACCAGTCATAGTTGATCACAAAGGTATTTGTCTGTCAGTCGTGATCTAAATTTGATTTTTACTATTTTCATTGTTGAAAATAATTTTTCTGAAACGTAGGTTGTAGCGAACACGGCTTCAACAGTGCAAGCGAAAGAACGAAACTTCAAATAGCCTATTTATTTTTTGGCAAAGATTTGAAAAGTTCAACATTTGTCAAGTCCTTACAGCTAGCTTTCATTTAACATCACATTGTAAATCTATGAGTTTAAATTGAAGATCTAACTACATTATTCGTACATCTGCTGAAAAAGTATCGACGTACAGAGATAATATTAATAATAATAATGATAATGATAATAATAATAATAATAATAATAACAACAAAACTTAACCTTTTAATGTTTCATCAGTAACATGTAGTAACTTAGGCATATAATGCCGTTTTATGTTATACAACCGTCTTCCTAGTAATAGCCTACTTGTAAACAAATTATACATTTAATATTCTCATCATATTGTCAGCAAAAAATGCGTCCTCCCATCCTACTTGAAACTTTCGTTTTTATAGAGGTACATGGTTTCGAGAGAGAGATTGTGACGATACGCCACTCGCAGGTCAGAGACAAATACAAGTGGAACGGAGTTTGACTCCAGTGAGTGAGAGGGTGGGGGTTGTAGGTAGGAAGCAAGGGAAATGCACTGCGAGCCACAATGTGCTCGTGAGTCGCATTTTCGCCACGGCTGGTCTACGGCCACGATCATCCATTTTCACTTAGTTGCAGATTAGTGAAGCTATTTCATAGTCATACACCACTTTTCAAGAATATTGAGTTATTTTTATGGTTTTTATTCTGTTTTTTCCTTCTCCTGTAAAATTTACATTTTGTCAGTTACGCAGTATTGGTTCTTAAGCGACGATATATTCTTTAAGAATGAACTAACGAACACTTCATTTTTAGATCAGTGTTTCTCAGCCGCCGGGCCCTGACATCAATTATACCATGCCGTGAGATATTCTCCTTGAATTTATCGTTTTGCTTTTTTGAGCATTTTTCACGAATGAATATTTTGCAGCGGAAATATTATTTCTTAGCCTACTTACTTACAAATGGCTTTTAAGAAACCCGCAGGTTCATTGCCGCCCTCACATAAGCCCGCCATCTGTCCCTATCCTGTGCAGATAGAATAAGAAACGAAACTGTGTTGTTGGAAAGAGTGGATGAAGAAAGAATGATGCTGAAACTGATCAGAAAGAGAAAAAGGAATTTTTGGTCACTGGTTGAGAAGAAACTGCCTACTGAAGGACGCACTGGAAGGAATGGTGAACGGGAGAAGACTTCGGGGCAGGAGAAGATATCAGATGATAGACGACATTAAGATATATGGATCACATGAGGAGACAGAGGAAGGCAGAAAATAGGAAAGACTGGAGAATGCCGGATTTGTGGTGAAAGACCTGCCCTTGGCCAGAACTTTATGAATGAATGAATTTTAAAGATACTCTGTATGTGTGATTATGAAGCGTTAATTAGGACTACGAAAGAGGCTAGTAGTTGCCTTTGAAATGATACCATCCCAGCATTCGTCTGGAAGAACTTAAGAAAGTCAGGATAGCCGTCCCAAGGAATCGAATCCCGAACCTCTATTCAATGAACACTCTTGCGAATAACACTCAACTCCTTATTACTCCTATGAATTTCACCATTAGAACAGAAAAGTTGTCACTGGAAATGATTTTCCTTAGCATCAAGCCACCGGCGCAGCTCAGGCGGTAGCCTTTGCCTGCTGATACAGAGTTGCATTCGGTCATGGGTTCGATTCCCGCTTAGGTTGATTACCTGGTTGGGTTTTTCTGAGGTTTTCCTCAACCATAAGGCGTCAGGTAATCTATGGCGAATCCTCGTCTCATTTCGCTATCACCAATTCTATCGACGCTAAATAACCTAGCAATTGATACAGCGTCGTTTGATAATCAAATAAAAAATCATTGGACTTCATTGGAATGATTTTACTGGTTCCCTGGAAATGATTTTACTGGACATCCCTGGTAATAATTTCATTTGACACCCCTGAACGTAATTTCATCAGACATCCTTGAAAATAATTTTTGTAAAGGTAAAGGTATCCTCGTAACATGCCATGAAGGCACTTTGGGGGCCATGGAGGTAGAGCCCCATGCTTTCCATGACCTCGGCACTAGAATGAGGTGGTGTGGTCGGCACCATGCTCTGACCTCCTTTTACCCCCGGGAAAGACCCGGTACTCAATTTTATGGGAGGCCGAGTGAACCTCGGGGCCGTTCTGAAAGTTTGGCAACGAGAAAAAGTCCTGTCGCCACCTGGGATCGAACCCCGGACATACCAGTCCGTAGCCAGCTGCTCTACCAACTGAGCTACCCGGCCGCCAATTTCGTTGTACAGCCCTGCAAATAATTTCGTCTTGCAACCCTGCAAATAATTTCGTGTATATACCCTTGAAAACATGTTCACTAAACACCCCCAGAAATAATTTCATCGGACATCCCAGGAATAAGTTTACCGGACAACTCCCTCGCAATAATTTCGCTGTCTTACACAAACGGTGAACTTGCATGGCAATGCAGCACAAGATTGCATTCCGAGAGCCGCCGCAGTGGTCGGTCAGCGACATAGCTGTTTCCATCACAGAGCGGTCTTTCCGTTGAATCTGCTTTGCGGTTTCGAGGGAGTTCATCTCACATAGTACAGGAGATGGCCAATTTCAGTTCCAACCCTCCAGCCTGAGGGGCCGAGGAAGTAGGAAAAAAAAACCAATGTTACTCTATCTAGCAGTGTGGGGGTGGTAACAATAAAGGAAAATAACAAGAAAGGGTGAGAGAAAGAGTGAGAGTGATGATCAGAAATGAGGGAAGTGAGGAGAGGGGGGAGGAAAAAGGAGGGGAAGGAAATAGGTTTAGTGTTGTTCTTTGCCGTAAGGGGTAGTTGCAACATTTTGCTCCTGCAGTTTTTATTGGCTTGTAGGTGGCGTTCAAATTGAGCAGGCATTCTGATTCATGAACACGGGAGTTAATATGTTATCGCAGGTTGAACATTAACAATGTTGGAAGGGTAATTTTTTTAGTTGGCATTCATGAAATATACAAGTGGTATTGTCCGCGGACCCTCGCATGCGTAGCCACTTCCCCTAGTGAAGAATAATTACAAACTGCAGAGATTTGGCGAGCGTGGGGTGAGAGTCGAATTGCGGATGTTTGATTCCACATTTCCTCGTTAGTTTTACTCCGCAATGAAACTCTGAAATGTTGCTGGATTTATAGAACATTCCAAGAATAACTAGCTCGCCCATTTTCTCCGTAGTCAGATCGTGTAATTGCTGCTGGCATTGCTCAGAGAGGAGTGGTTAAGGCAGAAGCAACGGCAGAGTTTCCCGCACATAGTAGTCTACTGGCTTCATTTTTTTTTTAAATCTGGGTTCGAACATGGTGCTCAACTGTTTTCGATAAGACCGCTTTGTTATAATAAAGGGTGTGGCAAAACATCATCCCTAATTTAAAGTTTAAATAAAAGACAGATGGATCAAAATAAGGAAACTTTATTAATATGAATGGTATCTGAACAGTGGGAATTTTTCATTTTTTTGAATAACGTTTCTCTCAAGTGGTGTCCTTCACTATCAATGCATTGTTGAATGCGACTTCGGAAATTCTGAATCACTCTAACTAGCATTTCGTGAGGAATAAGGCCAATTTCTTCCTGTATTGCATTTCTTAGATCTGGCAAAGTTCTCGGCCGATGTTTGAACGCCTCGCCTTAAGATGCCCCATAGAAAAAAATCGTAGGGTGCAAGGTCTTGTGATCGTGCTGGCCAGGGGACGTCGCCACGTGAAGAAATTAAGCGTGCGGGAAACATCTAAGCAGCGACAACGGAATTACCGCTTACCAGAAATGATGCCAGAGCGTAAGCACGTTCTTCACCGTCCACGGCATAGTTGGAATTCGTTACAGATTACAATTTGCACTAATTGAATGTCAATTCCGTGTATTCAATGTCATATTCAATTCTTGTTGTTTTGCGCATGTCATTTGATATCGCTATGGCAACGCAGGTAAACCTAAACTTCCCACTGTTTAGATACAGTTCATATTAATAGAGTTTCCTTATTTTGATCCATCTGTTCTTTATTTAAACTTCAAATTAGGGAGGATGTTTTGCCGCACCCTTTATTTAATATATATTATTATTGTTATGTCTACTATGGTGTGAAAGAGAAGGCCTGATGGCCTTAACTCCACCAGAGTAAATAAATAAATAAATAAATAAATAAATAAATAAATAAATAAATAAATACGTACGTTACTTTTTGACATAACTACGTCTATTTATTGAAGGTACAAACGGGCAAAACTGTCGAATTCTGCGTGTAACAGGAAGCAATGACGTCACGCAGTGACTGGATATTTGTAGTAATGCTTCGGAGCATGTAACGGGAGGCAGTGACGGCATATACTGAGCAAATAAAAGTATAGGATCAGTGCATCTCATATTAGAGGAGAAGACTTAATTTTCCCAATAATTGAAGTGTCGAGAAACAATTTACAACAGGGTAAAAAATTAGTGTAGTTTAATCCTAAGAATCGTCTCATTAAAATTAAATATAAAATTAAATTCATAAAATAACCCAGAAAATACTGACGTAGTCAACGGGTTAGAAACATATTAGCTCACTTTTTCTTTAATTCCCCGAAAAACATCACCAATTTTCACAGATAATGATCGTTCACGGAATTTCAATGTTAACAATTATAATAATGATCATTATCATGATGATAATGATGATAACGACGATATTAGCACAACTAATTTTATCAACTTTGCTTTTCCCTGTTTCTTATCCTCTTCATCATCACTTTCAACCTCAACATCTAATTTTAATCAATATATTCCCCTCATTTTAATTTTTATATAGTAATGCCTATTCGCATTCTCATTCTCATCGTTATCTTTTTTTCCTTAGTCTCACCCTAGTAATTTTCTTTTCTTCTCAGCCTCACCCTCATATTCTCATTCTTATCATACTCATGATTCTCATTCTCATTATCATCATCATCATCCTTCTCATTTTCACACTCATCGTCCTATGATTTCTCAATCTCACCCTCATCATTCTCATTCTTATCATAGTCATCATCATTCTCTTTATTCTCACCCTCATCGTCCTCATTCTTCTCAGTCTTATCCTCCTCATCCTCATTCTTGTCATACTCATCATTATTGTCTTCTTTCTTCCCTTATCGTCCTCATTCTTCTCAGTCTCACCCTCATCATCCTTATTCTTGTCATCATCATTCTCATTCTCACCATCATTATTCCCTTTATTCTCGCCCTCATCGCCCTCATTCTTCTCAGTCTCACCCTCATCATCCTCAATCTTATCATCATTATCATCATCCTCATTCTCACCCTCATCATCATTGTCTTCATTCTCACCCTTATCGTCCTCATTCTTCTTAGTCTCACTCTCATTATCCCATTCTTACTATACTCATCATTGTCACCATTCTCATTCTCACCCTCATCATCATTGTCTTCATTCTCACCCTTATCGTCCTCATCCTTCTTAGTCTCACTCTCATTATCCCATTCTTACTATACTATATCATTGTCACCATTCTCATTCTCACCCTCATCATCATTGTCTTCATTCTTACCCTTATCGTCCTCATCCTTCTTAATCTCACCCTCATTATCCTCATTCGTACCATACTCACCATTGTCATCATCATTCTCATTCTCAACCTCATCATTCTCATTCTCCTTCTCACCCTCATCATTATTCTCTTCATTCTCACCCTCATCAGCATTGCATTACAATGCACAACACTGTGCATAAGCTTAATAATGTAAATAATGTTTGATCAACGAGGGCCTACGTTCTCTATTATAGTGTAAATGGTAAAAAAATAGCATATTTAGTGTACATATTGTAAATAATTTAAATTGGGAATATTATTGTAATTGTTAAAGTGGTCTATGTTTAATATTTGTTCTGCCCCACTTTACGAACCAAGAGTCGCGTGAGCCGTCAATCAAGCAAGTACTTCGCTTGCTAGACGCACGTGCGTCATCCATTAAAAAACTTCAGTAATACTTACTTAATCTTGTAGCCTGCTAGGACAAAGTACGGCCCCTATTCATAACCATCACCAACATCATAATCATGATCCATTCATTCATTCATTTATTTTATTCCATAGATCTTACATGAGCAATGAAGCTTTAAGATGTGGAACATGTCAACATTTTACAATATTACAATTACAATTTTTACAAATTTTTATAGTTTTACAATTTAGTAATTTTCTACAATTTTTACAATTTTGTACAATTTTTTTTTTACATTTTGGCGAGATGTAGTGAGATGAGATGAGGTCCGAGGATTCGCCAAAATATTACCCGGCATTTGCCTTTTCGGTGGGGAAACCTCGGAAAACCCAACCAGGTAATCAAATCAAAGGGGTAATCAAATCAAAGGGGTTGATGCCAAGGACTCGCCATAGACCATCCGGCTTCAGTCCCACGGCTGGGGAAAACCTCCGAAGAAACCGAAGTCCAAAGGGGGATCCAACCCAAGCCCGAACGCAGCTCCGGATCAGCAGCCCAGCGAGTCTGCCGATTGAGCTACATCGATGGCTCTACTAAAAGTATACAATACATAGCCAATCAGGTTATTAAATTTACAAACGCAAACGATTATTCATAAGTTGAGCTATATTATAATACAAAACAATTTAATTAAATTTAAGGCATAAACAATTCAACCAGTTGTGATATACAGAAATTGATAATACATATCATGCAAACTACTTCAAATTACAAACACAAACAATTTATCAGTAGAGCTATATAGATTACTATTCAATTTAAAGCATATACAATTCATCGGCCAAAACTATACAAATATATACAATACAAAGTAGCATACTTTCATTAAGCTATACAAATTTGTGCAATTAATATCAAGTAGATTAATTCAATTTATAATCATAAACAATTCATCAGTTGAGCTATACATATAATCATTCAATTTACAGTAGGTCTATATACAATTCATCAGTAGAGCTACACAGACTAGTAATCATTTTAAGAACATATACAATTCATCAGCCAAACTATACAAACATATACAATCAAATTAGTTCAATTTACAAACTTATTTTCGTTAAGCTATACAATTCATATGAAGTAGATTCATTCAATTTATAAGCTTAAACAATTCATCAGTTGAGCTATACATATAACCATTCAATTTACAGTAGGTCTATATACAATTCATCAGTAGAGCTACACAGACTAGTAATCATTTTAAGAACATATACAATTCATCAGCCAAACTATACAAACATATACAATCAAATTAGTTCAATTTACAAACTTATTTTCGTTAAGCTATACAATTCATATGAAGTAGATTCATTCAATTTATAAGCTTAAACAATTCATCAGTTGACGTATACAGTACATACAATTCATCAGTTATGCTAAACAAAAAATACAATACATAGTAAACAGATTAAGTCAATATAAAAACATACTAAGAATGGCTCTAAAAACGTGCATGTCTACCGTATTGCTATTTGTGTAACTTTATGGCACGGTGCACGAGCTAGCTACTACGTACTTGTATATCCTACTAAATGTATTCTGTAATGTCTGCTCGTGTTCCCATAATGACTTCGCTATTACTACAGTCTAAGAGAGAAAATCGGCGCCTATACTCCATATTTTATCGTATTTGAACGGCATGATGTCAATAACGTTTTATTGCCGCTTTGTCGAGCCTTAATTCGTACTTGAGTTTCTAATAGTGTTTGTAGTAGTCAAATGTTAATCAATAAGACCGTATCAGGCTACACACTTGCAGTACGAAATGTACAGCTGCTTGCCTCGTTTCCATGGTGTTGTCGACATTGTGTTACGTCACTTAATATCCACTTCCTATGACATTGTGTACAGCTGCTGTCTCTGAGAACAAATCGTCTCGTCTGAGTCACGGGTTCGATGCTTCACTGTCGCCATGTAGTCGTTCCAGTTCGTCAGAGTGAGGGACTATCCTGCATACTGATAGCCGGCATCGAATCCAGAATGAACACTAGTTGCTGGCGACACCAAATTAAACTCATTCAGCTGTCAATTCATCTGACATTACTGATGTTGTTACTATAGTAACAGGATTGGAAATAATTCAACCACACGTTGAATCCTGCATAATGAAAAATTAAATTATTTACCCTCAAATTACATACTCATATGTTTATGTGACTTACGTATGAGGTGAAGGGAAGTAGGAGTGTAAAATTTCTAAATTAAAAATGGAATATATACCTTTATCTGAGATAGAACCGGCTTCTCTCTTGCATTTTCATTTCAATGCAATAAAATATCACGTTTGTAGTAGCCACTAATAGGAACCGACTTAAAATTCTTGTCTTAGGCCTAAGCAATTTGGCTTCAGGAAGGGAAAAGGTGCGAGAGATGCAATTGGACTGTTGCAAACAATCGGTGAAAGAGACCCAGAGAAGAATAAAGAAGTATCTGTACTACAGACTCTGTAGTATTTGTGGATTTAGAAAAGGCATTTGATAGAGTGAATTGGAATAAACTGATGGAGATCCTGAAAAAAAAAAATTGTGTGGCTTGGATAGAGAGGAGGTTGTTTTTAAGAATCGAGTCAAAGTCAGGATAGAAGAAGAAATGTCAGTAGGAAGTGAAATAATAATAATAATAATAATAATAATAATGGCTTTATTTAACCTGTCAGAGTTAAGGCCGTAAGGCCTTCTCTTACACTCAACCAGGATTAAAACTTGCTTACACAGTTGAACATAAAACTAGATCAGAATTAAGTAATTACATACTGATACATAATGAAATAGGGAAAGGAGTAGGCCTACGACAAGAATGCCCTTTATCATCTAAGCTGTTCAGCATCTAATTAGAGGATTTAGTTAAAAACTGTTTTGAGAACATGAGAGGAGCTACCGGCGTAGCTCAGTCGGCTAAGGCGCTTGTCTGCCGATCCGAAGCTGCGCTAGAGCGCGGGTTAGATTCCCGCTTGCGCTGATTATCTGGTTGGGTCCTTTTCGAAGTTTTTTCCAACTATAAGGCAAAAGTCGGGTAATCAATGGCGAATCCTTGGCCTCATCTCGGAAATACCATCTTGCTATCTTCAATCCTATCGACGCTAAATAACCTCGTAGTTGACACAACGTTGTTAAATAGCCAACTAAAAATGGGAGAAGTGGTATGAGAAGGAAGAAGAATAAAGTGCATAAGATTTCCTGATGATCTGGCGTTGTTAGTGAACTAAATGACGGCTGTGAGCAGTATGGGATGAAGATAAATGCAAATAAGACGAAGAGCATGGTTATTGAAACAAAGATAAAGACTATAAACGTCTGAATACTAAATGAGGCAGTAGAGCAAGTGGACAGCTTCAAATACTTAGAGTGTACTACAAGCAGTAACATGAGCTGCTGCCAGGAAGTCAAAAGGAGGATAACAATGACAAAGGAAGTTTTTAATAGAAAAGGAGCATCTTCTGCGGACCTCTGGAAAAAGAACTAAGGAAGAGAAGAGTCTACTGAAGTGTTTTGTGTGGAGTGTGACATTGTACGGGGCAGAAAGATGGACATTACGACGAAGGGAAGAGAAACAACTAGAAGTATTTGAAATTTGGACATAATAAGACATGAAGCTGTGCTAGAAAGAGTGGGTAAAGAAAGAATGATGCTGAAACTGATCAGAAAGACAAAAAGGTATATTTGGTTGGAAGAAACTGCCTACTGAAGGATGCACTGGAAGGAATGGTGAACGGGAGAAGAGTTCGGGGCAGAAGAAGATATCAGATGACAGACGACATTAAGATAAATGGATCATATGTGGAAACAAAGAGGAAGGCAGAAAATAGGGAACATTGAAGAATACTGGATGTGCAGTGAAAGTCCTGCCCTTGGGCAGAAAAACATGAATGAAAATGGAGAGTAGAATCACAGTCTACTATATACAGTCGCGAAGCTTGAGGTGATTTTTTGCAAATCTCGTGATAAAGCGCTCCAAGCGGTTAGCAACTAGAAACAATAGACTGTCCACGGTCGACTATGGACTGTGTCGTATTTCCATCGAGTGCTAGCTCGTTTCGTATTTCACATTGATGCTTGTGAAATGTTCGTTATTGGTTGTAATGAAAATGTTAATGGCTAAAATACAATAATTGGAATAATAATATTTTACTAGAGACGTAGAAAAATTAAGTTTGTTTTAACGAAATTTATTGATCACGTTTTATTTTCAATTCTAGTGGGATTGTTATTGCCTAGGCCCACTTTTTTTTTTCAAAGGATATATTTTTAATTATAGCTGTTAATTTTGTTGTTATTTTTATTTGTTACTTTACTAGAGACGTAGAAAAAGTCTGTTACAATAAAATTTATTGGTCACGTTTTATTTCCAATTCTGGTGTGATTATTATTGCTTAACCTCATCCCACTTTAACTACGTAAGCCTACACTACAAGTACCGGTACATGTAAGTTACTCCATTAATTCATATTTCCATTATTATTGTTGTAAAGGGAAATGCAAATTAATATTTATTGATTTCATAGTTAATTATCGCTATAATCTTGAATGAGTGAAGCGATTATAGTAAATTTCAGTTCGTTTTGCACAATCAAAAATAATATTAACCTATTTCTTGCAGGTATCTTCGAGTTTATGGTGGAATTTAATATACTTCATTAAAATAATAAATTAACTTTATGCATTTAATATTTCAATAATGGAAACAAGGTGTTAATTTTTCCAAAAGAACACAACGAAAGTGTAACATATTTTGTCGTCTACTAGGAGAGAGATCTGCGATGATGAGGCGATAGTAGCGATCGTAGTGGTGGGCAACTACCCATGTTTGCATTTTTAGTACATATTGAGCTTCGCGACTGTATATAGTAGACTGTGGTATAATGCTGTACAGAGAGGAGACTTGGACATTAAATAGGGTACAAGAAAGAAAATTAAGAGCCACTGAAATGGAGTTCTGGAGAAGAGCAGCTAGGAAGTCAAGGAGGGAGAAGATAAGGAGTGCAGTAATGAGAGAGATAATGGATGTACAAAAGAATGTAGTAGAAATTATAAATGAAAGAAGATTGGAATGATACGGGCATGTAATGAGAATGGAAGATAGAAGAATACCGAAAATAGTAATGCGATGAGAACCAGCAGGAAGGAATAAGACTGGAAGACCAACTGAAAAGTGGATGGAAGGAGTCAGACGATGTATGGGATACAGATGTGTTGGATAGGGAGCAGTGGAGGAAAAACAATTAGATGAGAGCAATATTTCATGTTTTACAAGTTTGCTTGGGTGAGGAAAACTACAGCACTGTAGAAAATCCTAAATAATAATAATAATAATAATAATAATAATAATAATAATAACAATAACAATAATAATAATTATTATTATAGTTATTAATTGTCAAAACCTATATTCTAGTCGACATGACCTAGATTATCTGTTCTTTTGTAAGGTCCTTAAATGTGATACATCCTGTGACTCCTCCTTAAACAATATTATGTATCTTACGTATTCCAGCGAAAGATATGAGAAGTCACAAACTTTTATAGAAATTCAAAATTTCTTTCACCAGTCTCCAGATGCAATAAAAATGCCAACATGCATGGCTGCGGATTCAATCCTTTCAATATATAGACTTGGTTTCCTCTTGGCAGTAACTTATCATTTTTTGTTTTCTTTCAGAAATTATATTTAATTATCATTGTATTGTCACTATTTTTCTCATAGTATAATATATCAAAGATCAGGGGAAAATTCTTGTTCAAGATTGTTTGTTTATTTTTATTTTATCATTATTGCTATTTTTATTTACATGCATCCAGTGATTAACATTACAATTTAATTTACTTCTTTCAAATTTCTTCTTCTTCTTCTTCTTCTTCTTATTATTATTATTATTATTATTATTATTATTATTATTGTTGTTGTAAATTAATTGTATTGAAAATTTAATTCTGCTTATTATGTATTATTACCACAGTGTACTATATATAGTCCCGAAGCTCAATACGTAGTAAATATGCATCCATAGATATTTGCCAACTACTAGGATCGCTATTATCGCCTCATTACAGACAATGCAAAATAATACCGGCACAGTCTATTGTTCCTAGCACCCTCACAACTCAAGCTTCGTGATTATATACTAGACTATGTTATTACTGTATCACTTGTGCTGGGCTATCATTGGACCATGGCTGTTGACCAGCACATTAATATTATAATAAATAAATAAATAAATAGGTAAGTAAGGAAGTAAATAAATAAATATTATCGTTATTATTGTTAATATTGTTATTTTATTGTTAGTATTGTTATTATTATTGTTAATATAAAATTTTGTTATTATTATTGTTATTGTTAATATTGTTATTTTATTGTTAGTATTGTTATTATTATTGTTAATATAAAATGTTATTATTATTATTATTATTATTATTATTATTATTATTATTATTATTATTAATATTGTTATTTTATTGTTAGTATTGTTATTATTATTGTTAATATCAAATTTTGTTATTATTATTATTGTTATTATTGTTAATATTGTTATTTTATTGTTAGTATTGTTATTCATCATCATCATCCTTCACGAATTAGGCCTCTGTAGACCTGTTTCGGCCCCATCTAGCAGTCTTCTTAACGGTCTTCCTGGTCGACAATGTCCTCTAGGTTTATATTGCATCATAATTTTTGGGATTCTTGAGTATTGTTATTATTATTGTTAATATCAAATTTTGTTATTATTGTTATTATTGTTAATATTGTTATTTTATTGTTAGTATTGTTATTATTATTGTTAATATAAAATTTTGTTATTATTATTATTATTATTATTATTATTATTATTATTGTTAATATTGTTATTGTTAATATTGTTATTTTATTGTTAGTATTGTTATTATTATTGTTAACATAAAATTTTGTTATTATTATTATTATTATTATTATTATTATTGTTATTGTTATTACTATTATTGTTAATATTGTTATTTTATTGTTAGTATTATTATTATTGTTAATATCAAATTGTTATTATTATTACTATTATTATTATATCTCAACGCCGTGATCGCAGCATAATTTCCTCATCTCTGAACAAGGTCTGTACGTAGTTGGAAGTATTTCTGTACCCACTAGCGCCGCAAGTGGCCTTTGACTCGCAGGTTGATGTCTGTCGGTGGAACTTAGTTCCGTTGTTTGGACTGTAAAGTCCTTTCTCCAGCACTGTTTGATTATTTTAGCTATTTGAGCTCGTTTAGTTAGTTAAAGCCCATTAGCAGTGCGTGTCTGCTATGAACGCCACTGTTGCACGCAGAGCACGGCGGCTGCGATGCGCAGCTGTTGGTAGTTCACTGAATGATTATACCGCTCCCGGTTTCCGCAATCCAAGAATTCGCCAAACCGTGGAAAGCATGAGCTAACCAATTGTTTTACACCGCTGTCTGCTCCAACACCTTAGTACGTGGCCATTAATCTGCCCGGACACCGCGATAATGCGAAATATCACACGTACCACCCATTACACTCTAGTGCAGGTGTACAAACCGGGGACCGCCGGTCGGTTGCGGTTAAATATCTGTATAACGAAGACCTATAATATAATGATAAGCGCGGATAAAGCGATACTTTTTCATGTTCTCGGAATATTTTCTCTCTTTTTAATGTAAAAATCTATCTTTATAAGGAACCATAATTTCAGAAATATCCTAATACAGCAACGCATTTTTTCTATACTCACTGTTTACGAAATCGTTGGTTCTTGGTGGAGACCGAACGAAAGCCATATACGAAGTCCTATGGTCTGCAGAAAAGCTATTCAATTCGCTACTTTGCTTACATGTTTAATTTTAGAATTCAGATTGTGTATTTGTTCGATTAAGTCGCACAGTTAGGTCAGTTTATTGTTTTATTTCAAACTAGCCGTACCCGTGCGCTCCGCTGCACCCGTTAGAAATAAATATAAAGTAATTACATAATTAAAATAGGACATTTGTTCCAGGGAACATTCGTGTTTGATAGAAGGATAAATCGTTTATTATGTTACTTAATTTAAATTGAATTAAAAAATTAAAATGCGATCACTTTGATCCAGAGACCACTCATTTGGTCATAAAAATTAGTTTAGGAAATACAGGAAACGAATATACAGAATATCCTATCAAGTTTTCTGTGCATAAGAATCTATTTTAATCTTACCTTGTCCTCGATTCACTCAGAAGTTACTGTGATAACATTATAGCATTATGTCCATCTAGAGAAACTACACTTTCCAATGGTGAAATAATAATTAATTATACAAATCGGTTAATTTAGCTACCTATATTACTTCATACAAACACAGAAACATTCTCTGTAGGCTATCTTTCATAGCTTTCGATTGTTGCTGTCCAAGGCCCCTTATAGACGAAGTCATATGTTTTTTAATTCATTACACGGCCTTAGACGGCAGTTATTTTAATTTTAAAACTTATTTAGCTCATTAAATATCAGTCCTATCAAACTTTTTCAAGGAGTAAAACTTATCGGAAATTATTTTTAAAGAAACTTTTGTTATGTAACATTTTTCACAAAAATCAATAATAAGCGAGATATTTCGATTTATTTAATTCAGGCCCCCTTATAACCCCCCTTTTAAATAATGTATTTTGAATGTCATATAGCCTAAAATCTAAGTTACAACAAACTTAATTTATATTCCAATTTTCATCGAAATCCGTTCAGCCATTATCGCGTGAAAAGGTGACAGACAGACAGACAGACAGACAGACAGACAGACAGACAGACAGACAGACAGACAGACAGACAGACAGACAGACATACAAACAGAAATAAAAAAAAAAGATTTTCGGTTTCAGGGTGGTTAATTATATATGTTAGGACCAATTAATTTTGGAAAATCGAAAATTACCAGAAAAATTTCGGCTACAGATTTATTATTAGTATAAATGATTCAATAAAATTACTTACCGTAGTGAAGGAATAAACTTATTTTGTTTTATTAAAAACGAACGTTATCGCCAGTCATCAGATTTCTACATTTGTGTAACATGTCGGTTTCTTGGAGTGACCAAGTCACATTCCAAGGCTTCCAAACATTAAGGAGATTTAAGATATAATTTTATATTAAAAACTGATAATATAGCACATTTACCTTCAAAATAACTTATTACTTACATCTAAAGACGTACAGTTATCTTTGGATGGATCATTAAACCCTTAAATGCCTTTTCCCAACAATTGTACGTTTTGGACTTGGTCACTTTTACCAAGGAACCGATATTTATATAAGTCAAAATTATTTAAAATATGAATACAAGGAAATTTTAAATCACACTTAAAATACTTGAATTAAAATTTTAAAACGTTTTAAGCTACCTGAATTACAAACATTTTATGTTGGTTCATGTGTATACCTAATTAATTAAAAAGTGTCTCAGTGAAACGTACAGAAGAGTCCGTGTAGGTCAGTTTCTGTCGGATCATTTTCCAATTCACTGCGGGCTAAAGCAAGGAGATGAACTATCACCTTTACTTTTTAACTTTGCTCTAGAGTATGCCATTATGAATGTCCAGGATAACAGAGAGGGTTCGAAACTGAACGGGTTACATCAGCTGCTTGTTTATGCGGATGACGTGAATATGTTAGGAGAAAATCCACGAACTATTAGGGAAAACATGGGTATTTTATTTGAAGCAAGTAAGGAGATAGGTTTGGATGTAAATTCTGAAAAAAAAAAAAAATAGTACATGATTATGTCTCGTGACCAGGACACAGTACGAACTGGAAACATAAAAATTGGAAATTTATCCTTTGAAATGGTGGAAAAATTGAAATACCTTAGAGCAACGGTAACAAATCTGCAATGCTTGGGAAAAGTGGCATAAGTCAGTTTCCACAAACATTTTTAAATAATTTATTGACAATTTACAGTACACCTGCTCGCTTGGGAAAAGAGACATAAGTATTTCTCCCATTACTATAATTCATACAGAAGAAAATCAAATCGACATAAACCATTGTGAAGACAGTTTTTCTTTTTCCTTTTCCTGTAAAATTAACATTTTTGATGAGTTGTGCCACTTTTCCCGAGCACTACAGAAATATAAATGACACTCGAGAAGAAATTAAACGCACAATAAATGTGGGAAATGCCCCCTATTATACGAGTGAGAATCTTTTATCATCCAGTCTGCTTTCAAAAACCTGTATATATATATATATATATATATATATATATATATATATATATATATATATATATATATATATAATTTTAATGTACCGAAGTACATATGATATTTCCATGCAGATATTCTGCGTCATCATGCGATGTAAGAGTAATGGAACGGAGAAAAATTCTCTACGGCGCCGGGATTTGAACCCGGGTTTTCAGTTCTACGTGCTGATGCTTTATCCACTAAGCCACACCGGATACCACCCCGGCGTCGGACAGAATCGTCTCAGATTAAGTTCCAACTCTTGGGTTCCCTCTAGTCGCCGCCCTCTGCACTACGTCATAGATGTCTATGAACATAGGACCGAAGTCCACACATGTGCTGAGGTGCACTCGTTATGAGTGACTAGTTGGCCGGGATCCGGCGGAAAAGCGCCGTCTTAAATCACGAAGTGATTTACGCATATCATATATATTATTTCTTTAATGTACCGTAGTACATATGATATTTCCATGCAGATATTCTGCGTCATCATACGATGTACGAGAGTAATGGAACGGAGAAAAATTCTCTCCGGCGCCGGGATTTGAACCCGGGTTTTCAGCTCTACGTGCTGATGCTTTATCCGCTAAGCCACACCGGATACCACCCCGTCGTCGGACAGAATCGTCTCAGATTAAGCTCCAACTCTTGGGTTCCCTCTAGTGGCCGCCCTCTGCACTAGACATCTATGACGATTCTGTCTAACGCCGGGGTGGTATCCGGTGTGGCTTAGTGGATAAAGCATCAGCACGTAGAGCTGAAAACCCGGGTTCAAATCCCGGCGCCGGAGAGAATTTTTCTCCGTTCCATTACTCTTACACTGTATATAATATATTTTTTTATTTTAAAAGACAAAATAAATCACTTATTTAGAAAGGACAGATCAATAGAGACTACCAAAGCAGAAGCCTAGGCGATGAAAGAAGGCCTAAGAGAAATTGAAGCTAATAGTAGTGGATACTGCGGGTCTTTGGCCTCCTAATGCGTGATATAATAATAATAATAATAATAATAATAATAATAATAATAATGATTTATTTAACGTGGCAGAGTTAAGGCCATACATTTACAAAGTACACTACAATTTTACACACAAAACTGAACATGATAATAATAATAATAATAATAATAATAATAAAATGTAAACAACAAGTAAGAAGAAATCAGACATAATATATAACATAGAGAAAGAAAGAAAAAGCATAATAAAATGTGAACAGCAGGTCAAAAATACATGAGGCATACAAAGTATAAAAATAAGACAATTATTGATAATAATAATAATGATAATAATAATAATAATAATAATAATAATAATAATAATAATAATAATAATGCAAATCAAGATTTTCAGGTATAACTCCCTGTAAAGTTGATTTGAATAATTTCGAGGAAAAATTGTTCCGGAGCCGGGTATCGAACCCGGGACCTTTGGTTTAACGTACCAACGCTCTACCACTGAGCTACTCGGGAACTCTAACCGACACCGATCCAATTTTTCCCTCTATATCCACAGACCTCAAAGTGGGCTGACAACCGTCAAGCAACCAACTTCGAGTGCACACTAACTCCGTGTGACTTGAATTGTGGTTTTCTGTTAACGAACAGTGACGTGTATTATGCAAATCAAGATTTTCAGGTATAACTCCCTGTAAAGTTGATTTGAATAATTTCGAGGGAACGTTAAACCAAAGGTCCCGGGTTCGATACCCGGCTCCGGAACAATTTTTCCCTCGAAATTATTCAATAATAATAATAATAAATAAGAATAGTAATAATAATAATGATAATAACAATAATAATAACAATAATAATAACAGGCCTAATAGTAATAATAATACTAATAGTAGTAATAAAATAGTGCAGTACAAAGCATACAATGAATACAATATTTTTAAGTACACACAGTAAGGAAAATTATGATTATATACAGCTCAACTTATCACATTAGAGATATACCGTTATCGGAAAATATGAAAACAAAAATATAAAATAAGTTAAATATCACTAGAACATTAAAAAAAATGTGAATACGTGGAAACATGCAATACAACACTTGTCATAATAGTAAGTTAGTTTGGCAACTCGTCATAAGATAATTTTCTAACTTGGATTTGAAAGATTTCAATGTTCGGCAGCCCTTGACTTCAGGCGGCAATAGTAACAGTAGTAAAATTCACAGATGTTAGGTGAAATAAGGGGAGGGTGAAGAGTGATTCGCGAAAAAAAAAAAAAAACCATATACGTCTTCCTTGTCAACCACAAATTTCATCACGACCTGGTCGGGGATAGAACCCGAGCCGCCTACATGGAAGACCAGTGAGCTAGCGCTTGAACTACAGATGTGGTTAGTATTCGTGTTATTGGTGACATTTTGGACAGGTTCCTTTCCCTTAAACAGACGTATGATTTTCCTGGCGACTGCACGAAATGATCACTTTCAGTGAACGTGATATATTTATCGCTAATATCGTGATCACTATCAATTGGTTCGACTTCTGAGTGAATTTCTGTGTAGTCAGTTAAGTAGTACACTTCGTTTTGTACGCCTGATTCATACAATCTGAATAATCTAACCACAAAGAAATAACTGTGCAACAGTTTGTAGACGATACACACAAAACAGACAATTTATCAGTGGCCAGCTTGAAGTGAACTAACGTAAGTGCAGGGGGTTGGTCATAAAGGTGGACCCCAACACTGGCATAATGACAAATCAATAAAGAACTCTTACACAATTGAAGAGGAATTACCTGGAAGACCAACTTCCTGTCATCCATAGGAGGGTGTGCACGTGTACAAGTGTTCGCTTAAGGCCCTACTAGACCCCGCTGTGCTCTATAGAGGGGAAAGATGAAAGGTTTGAATATGTGAAACAGTAGTTCCTCAAATATCGTTAAACACGAAGATATATAAAAAAAAGGAATGTAGCCTTTCTACGAAACAATGAGTCAAAGTCAAGATAGGAGCAGAAATGTCAAAAGGAAGCGAAATAGGGAGAGGAGTACGACAAGGATGTCCTTTACCACATACTGTGTTCAACATCTGCTTCAAGGATTTAGTGAAGAATTGTTTTCAGAACATGGGAGGAGTGATAGTAGGAGGAATAATAAAGTGCACAAGATTTGCTGATCATATGGTGGTGTTATCAGAATAAGAGACAATACTAAGGGGATATGTTAGTGGAGCTAAATGACAGCTGTGAGCAGTATGTGATGAAGATAAATGCAAACAAGACGAAGACCATGTTATCGGAAGGAAAATGAAAAAGATAAACTTGCGAATTCGACAAGCAGTAGGACAAGTGGACAGCTTAAAATTCTTGGGGTGTACTATAAGCAGCAGTGGAGTACGTAGGAATTTGTTAAGGGAGGATCAGTATTAAAATTGTTTACAATAGTTTACATTATCGATAATTTAAATTCTGTATATTATTATTATTATTATTATTATTATTATTATTATTATTATTATTATTATAGCTATATTTATATAATAGAACATATTCATGAATAGGCCTATCCTTGCAAAATAACTTCTTTACAACCATTCAATTTTTAACAAACAAGTTAAATTTCGTATTGTGTCGACTTCATTTTATTGCAAGATCAGTACTAGATGGTAGATCTCTGTAAAAAGATAGCGTTGTTATAATGGGCAGACACAAATGATGCTGTGTTGGAAAGAGTGGGTGAAGAAAGAGGAAGATAGCAAATAGGAAAGATAGGAGAAAGCTGGGTTTGTAGTGAAAGACTTGCCCTTGGGCAGAAAACTATGAATGAATGTAGACCTACGTATTATTTAACAACCTGTGGCACAGAAAAACTAATAAGACCAGTGCCTGCCAGCTGACTGTTTGCTTCACGACCACTTACCCATTGCAGAGGTGAACGATCATATCACCAGTACAGAGGTAACTTGTGGTCAGCACTATAGTCCTTTCAGCCATTGAAGTTGGTTTGCTTGTCCGGTTTATACTACTCACTGTAGCTCCCCATTTTCCGGTCAGGATACCAGACGATCGCAGGACTTCTATTCCTCCGCAGATTAAATTTCCCGCTGAGAAGACAAAGTAAACGTTTTACTGGCTCGAAGTCAACTCGCGCTATACAGTCACCTGCCATCTGCCAATCAGATTTTCCGCAAAAGACTAAACACACTTAGAGCTGCACCGCTGTGGAATAACGGTTAGCATGCTTGACCGTGAAACAAGGGGGCCCGAGTTCAAATTCTCGTTGGGACAAGTTACCTGGTTGAGGTTTTTCCGGGGTTTTCCCTCAACCCATTAAGATCAAATGCTGGGAAATTTCTTGCGCTTGCCCTGGGCTCTCCCGGATCCTCCTCCTCCTCCTCCTCCTCCTCCTCCTCACCACTACCACCACCACTACCACGAGGATATGAGCCGATTGGCCCGTTCCGTCTCCATTGCAACTTTATTGGTCTACCCAAGTTTAAACAACAATAGGGCATCTTCACTGATGTTTTGAACCTTAAATTTCAGGTCCGATTGCTGAGTTTGCTGTAAGGAAGTCTGGTTATTCCGGAGTACTCCACATCAAGGTAAAATAATGTCAAAATTGTTACTAATTTCAGTAGTACTAAATTATAATTAATGCTTATTATATGCTTAATATTTTTCTTGATTTTTAATAACGAAAAGGTTCATAATACCGGCACATTTTGTACTTACATCTCTAGGGAACGTAATCGAAAATGGCAGAACATGTGCTGATATTATTAACTAGTATTTATAACGTTTTCGATCCCCAGTCTGCATTTCATAAAAAACATCGAGGCTATCGATTTCGTATCATACGAACATGGATAGACCGTGGTTGCGTTGAGAATATGCGCTCCTCGACTTGAATTGCCATGAATATATGCCGACCATCGATTTTGGTTCCTTGAGGACATACTGCCTTAGACATAAATTCCTGTAAGAATATGTGGTCCATCGTTTTGTGTTCTGAGAGAACATATGTCCTCTCGACCTAAATTTTCATCGAAATTTGCGTTCCCACGATTTGGGTTTCATGTAACCATGCTGTTCCATAAGGATATGCGGTCCATCGATGTAGGTTCCATGAGAACATGCTCCTCAACCTGAATTCTGACAGTATACGGTCTATCGATTTGGGTTCCATGAAGATATACAGCCCCATTATCTCAATTCTCACGAGAATATTAGGTTCACTGATTTGGATTCCATGAACACATACGGTTCCTCAATCTCAATTGTAATGAGAATATGCGGTCCATCGATTTGGGTTCCACGAGAACATTCGGCCCTTCGACAAGAATTCTCATGGGAATATACGCTTAATCGATGTTGGTTCCATGAGGGCATGCTATATATCAATCATAATTCCCATAAGAGTAGCCTGTGTGGTCTTTCGACTTGGGTTCCATGAGCACATTTAGCTACTAGATCTGAATTCTCATAAGAATGCGTGGCTTCTCGATTTGGGTTCCATGAAGATATGCGGCCCTTCGACTTGCTCTCATGAGAACATGTGGTCCATCGATTGGGATTTTATGAGAATATGCGACCATTTCACATGAATTATCACGGGAATATGAAGCTCCTCGATCTTATTTCGTAAGGATTTTCAAACCTCGACTTTGAATTTCTATGAGAATTTGGTTTCGCGAGGGCATTCGACCCTTTGACTTGGACATTTAGCCTCTTGACTTGAATCCTCTTGAGAATATGCGATCCCTCGGTTTGGGTTGCATGAAGACATGGGTCCTTGGACTTGAAAGAACATCCAGTCCATCGGTTTGGATTCTATGAAGACATGCGGTCCTTGGACTAAAAAGAATATCCAGTCCATCGATTTGGTTTCCATGAAGATATGCGGTCCTTGGACTAAAAAGAATATCCGGTCCATCGATTTGGATTCCATGAAGACATGCGGCCCTTGGATTTAAAGAACATCCGGTCCATCGATTTGGATTCCATGAAGACACGCGGTCCTTGGACTAAAAAGAATATCCAGTCCATCCATTTGGATTCCATGAAGACATGCGGTCCTTGGACTAAAAAGAATATCCGGTCCATCGATTTGGATTCCATGAAGACATGCGGCCCTTGGACTTGAAAGAACATCTGGTCCATCGATTTGGATTCCATGAAGACATGCGGCCCTGGACTTGAAAGAACATCCGGTCCATCGATTTGGATTCCATGAAGACATGCACCCCTTGGACTTGAAATAACATCCGGTCCATCAATTTGGATTCCATGAAGACACGCGCCCCTTGGACTTGAAAATCATCCGGTCCATCGATTTGCGTTCCATGAAGACATATGGGCCTTGGGCTTGAAAGGACATCCGGTCCATCGATTTGGATGCATGAAAACATGCGGTCCTTTCACCTGAATTCTCATGAGAATATATGAATCCTCGATCTGCTTTCGTGAGGACATTCGGTCCAACAACTTGAATTCTCATGAGAATATTAGGCCACTCGATTTGGGTTCCATGAGGACATGGGGACCCTCGATCTCCATTCTCGTGAGCATATGCAAGACATTGATTTCGATTCCATCAAGATATGCGGCTCCTCAACTTAAATTCCCATGAGAATATGTGAGGATATACAAACCCCTGATTTGAATTCTTATGAGAATATACAGCTCCTCTATCTGGGTTGTACGTGAATATGCGATCTTCGCTTCTTTTTCGGTTGGATAGTATAATACTGGAGTAGATAATAATTATAGTGGCGTACATCTGTTGATTATTACAATATAAACTCCTTAATTTTACCTCCCGAATGTTGATACCTGTGAACTTCTTAGTTCTTCCCACATATGAAGATGAAGAAATTAAGCTTCAGCTAGAAGCATAGAAAGCGTTGTTTGGATAGATGTCACTGTTGCTCGGAAATAACTATGGCTGTGTAATTTTCGTTTTATAAGTGCGCGAGAGTTGTTGTTACTACTGAAGTCTGTTTGATTCCACTCATCTCCACTCAATGTTAATAACAATACGCCCCATAAAATCGGAAACCATGCGCTTGCACACACACGGTAATAATTTCGAAATGTAAACAAAAAAGATGACACGCCGACTATGAGAAACTGCTGTTAACGATTTCGGATCTTGCCCTGGTTCACCATTAAATCCCACGAGTGCATGGACCTATCGAAGATCCTTCCAGATTATATAAGCGTGTAATGTAATATAAAGTACTTATGTAAACTGCCATACTTATGCAAATAATGCATTAGAAAACTGTGAACAGCAATGTTGGTACATTTTATGTTTTGTTCCAATTCTGACGATATTTAAAATTGGAATATTAGGAAGTTGACTCTAAATTTTTCATAATATATTTCATGAGTTTCATAACAACTCACTTCCTTTGTCATGCTGCCAGTGATTTTATTGCTGTAGCTCTTTTGTTTAACTGTTATTCGAAAAAAAATAAGCCCCACTATGGTTTTCTGCATTGTACGTGAAATAGGAGCAGTTACAATTCCAGAGGCAATAAATACATCTGACTTAATTGTACTGGTTCGGTCTTACTAACAACTCTTATATTGACGTTTAACTGTCTTATACTTACACAATGAATAGCTTGTTTATAAGTCGTGTGTAAATTCCTGACTAATAATCACTATATAATTCGTGTATAACAATACAACTGTTACAAAACTACGTCATAGTTTTGCCATTATTTCATTATGAAAGATAACCGAATAACTGAGATTCTTTACTGCATCCGGTAGTGTGCGCTAGTGTGCCACGCTTACTATCGATACTACAAATGGACCTGATCGATTACCACGCTATATTTTGTTCAAAGAGTACAGTTACAATATTATTATTCTAATTATTCTGTACTTTTTGATTTGTCTTTCTGTGGTTACTAGGCAACCATCATCATAAAATGACAATCGATACGAACAGCTGTTAGAGGGGCGGCCATTTTTTCTCTATATACAACGCTTAAACTAGAGGTTTCGTGTGTGTGTGTGTGTGTGTGTGTGTGTGTGTGTGTGTGTGTGTGTGTGTGTAACTACTGGAAAGCTATTCCCATGTGTAGTTATTGTTTATACATTCATCGTTTATGCATGGTTTATTAGTAAGGTTTTCTGTCTCAGCTCTGCATAAGTCTCGTATAAACAATAATAAACGATTTTTTAGTAAGACCGATTGTGTATGTACACCCTTGACACTGAAAATGGTCGCTCTCTTGTAACGTGAATTTGTCTATATGTCGTTCGGGTTAACGCGGGATTCACACGGAGAATTATTAAATATCGAAGTCCGAGGATGAAATCAAGTCGTAGCAGCTATTATACATACTACTAATCCATACTTATAAAATACAAAGTCGCGTAAGACGCAAGTAAGACAATTAGGCTATCATTTAAAAAATCAAAGTAAAGAATCAGGGTGCTCCCAGGTTGCAGAAAAAAGTAATGGGGCGGCGCTCTGGCGCGAATACATCCTCGATTTGAGTGAAATGAAAGTAATAATATCAGGATCCATCGTCGAAAGTTAACCGGCATTTTCTCTTAATGGGTTGAGCGAAAACCCTGGAAAGAACATCAACCAGGCAATTTGTCCCAACCAGGATTTGAAGCCGGGTCCGTTTCACGGTCAGACATCTAACAGTTACTCCACAGTGGTGAACTTGTATTAGTTCTGACATGAAATGTTACGCGCCATATTATCTTTCAGAATCATGATTCCACCCGACGATTCCCTTCTTGCCAAAGTTCCTTTTCTCTCTCTCTCTCCCTCTTCTTGCCAGAGTTCCTTCTCTCTCTCTCTCTTCTTGCTAGAGTTACTTTTCCCTCTCTCTCTCTCTCTCTCTCTCTCTCTCTTCTTGCCAGAGTTCCTTTTCTCTCTCTCTCTCTCTCTTGTTTCTTGCCAGAGTTCCTTTTTTTCCTCTGTCTCTCTCTCTCTCTTCTTACCAGAGTTCCTTTTTTTCTCTTTCTCTCACTCTCTCTCCTTGCCAGAGTTCCTTTTTTTCTCTCTGTCTCTGTCTCTCTCTCTCTTTCTTCTTGCCAGAGTTCCTTTTCTCTCTCTCTTTCTTCTTGCCAGAGTTCCTTTTCTCTCTCTCTCTTTCTTCTTGCCAGAGTTCCTTTTCTCTCTCTCTCATGTTTCTTGCCAGAGTTCCTTTTTTTTATATCTGCCTGTTTCTCTCTCTCTCTCTCTCCTTGCCAGAGTTCCTTTTTTTCTCTTTCTCTCTCTCTCTCTCTCCTTACCAGAGTTCCTTTTTTTCTCTCTGTCTCTGTCTCTCTCTCTTTCTTCTTGCCAGAGTTCCTTTTCTCTCTCTCTCTCTCGTTTCTTGCCAGAGTTCCTTTTTTTCTGTCTGTCTGTCTCTCTCTTCTTGCCAGAGTTCCTTTTTTTCTCTTTCTCTCTCTCTCTCTCTCCTTGCCAGAGTTCCTTTTTGTCTCTCTGTCTCTCTCTCTCTCTTCTTGCCAGATTTCCTTTTTTCCTCTTTCTCTCTCTCTCTCTTTCTCTCTTCTTGCCAGAGTTTTTTTCTCTTTCTCTTTCTCTCTTCTTGCCAGAGTTCCTTTTTTTTCTGTCTCTTTCTCTCGCTCTCTCTCTTCTTGCCATAGTTCCTTTTCTCTCTTCTCTTTCTCTTCTTGCTAGATTTCCTTTTTTGTCTCTCTCTTTTTGCCAGAATATCTTTTCTCTCTCTCTTTCTCTTCTTGCCAGTCTTTTTTTTTTTCTTTTTTTTCTTGCCAGAGTTCTTTCTCTCTCTCCCTCTCCTTGCCAGAGTTCTTTCTCTCTCTCTCTCTCTTCTTGCCAGAATTTTTTCTTTCTCTCTTCTTGCCAGAGTTCTTTTTCTTTCTCTCTCTCCTCTCTTCTTGCCAGAGTTCTTTTTCTTTCTCTCTCTCTCTCTTTTGCCAGAGTTCTTTTCTTTCTCTCTCCCTCTCTCTCTCTTCTTGCCAGAGTTCTTTTTCTTTCTCTCTCTCCCTCTCTCTCTCTTCTTGCCAGAGTTCTTTTTCTTTCTCTCTCTCTCTTCTTGCCAGAGTTCCTATTTCTTCTCTCTCTCTCTCTACCTCTCTCTTCTTGCTAGAGTTCTTTCTCTCTCTCTCTCTTCCTGCTAGAGTTCTTTGTCTTCTTGCCATAGTTCTTTTTTTTCTCTCTCTTTCTTCTTGCCAGAGTTCCTTTTTTTCTCTCTTTCCCTTTCTTCTGGCCAGAGTCTTTTTCTCTCTCTCCCTCTCTTCTTACCAGAGTTCCTCTCTCTCTCTCTCTCTTTTCTTGCCAGAGTTCCTTTCTCTTTATCTCTCTTCTTGCCAGAGTTCCTTTTTTTCTACCACTATCGGCGTTTAATTACCAAAGCACTGAGAGAGGTATTTGCTGGAAGAAGCCAGATTTCCACTAGTGTACTAGGCTGGCCGACCTGGCAAGCCTGTGTGGTAACTTGTTGAACGACGACGGCGGCAGCAGCCGGATAATTACGAACATCAATCAGTGGTGAATTTAAAATGCATTTAACATAAAAAGTTGCATTGCTCACATACTGAAACCACCTGAGGTTAGTGGTTGGGTCTTGTGTGTGGGCGATAGAATGTTTGTTTAGGGACTCACGTTGACGGGGAAGCCGATAATTTATGGAGTAATATCCAGTTCTCAGGTAAATGGAACAGAAGGCCCGCGCGAGCTTTAACGACAGTCCGTTTAAATTGCCTGCCACCTACGTAAAAGTGTATAAAACTTTTCTGTAATCGATACCTTTCATTGTTTAGACCGCGATTCAGCGAGGGGAAAAAAGAAGAGTCTTGCAGAAGGCCGTGACTCTTGAGCGTTATGAAAGAATGTTCGTCTTTTGTTTTTCTTGGAAGCCAGTCTTACGAGATATGCAATGTCTTTTGTTTTATTTGTGGGATCATAATTTATATGTCGAAGCGGTGGCGTTTCCGTCTTCAAGTGTAGTGGAACCGGGTTTGATAGCGGACAGATTTGGAGATATTTTTTCCTTCAATAAAGATTAGGTGTATGCGTTTCGCTTGCCATATATTTCTTCTGTATTGTCTCCGCGATTATCTGTTTTGATTGGTAGATAGCTGCAGCTGTACTATTTACAGCTAATGTTTTGGGAGTTGAGAATATTCCCGAGGGAAGGAATTTACTGGGAATATTTCCGGATGATTTTTGGGGATGTTCCCGCATTGGGAATTTTTCTTTTTATTAGTCTTAATTTTCTTCATGCTCGACCATGCCGAAATGTAGTAATTATACATCTGGTAGCAGTCCTTTAATGCATGTCATTAAAGTACACCTACTCATTAAAGTACAGGTGTTCAGCCAATGACAACTCAGCTTACAGGTGTTCAGCCAATGACAACTCAGCTTACAGGTGTTCAGCCAGTGACAAGTCAGCTTTGTACCGTTATAAAACCGCAAGTATCGATTATTCTCGGATATGCAATCGAAATAGAATTAGCGAAAAGTCACGGAGGCTGGAAATCCAATACTGTCGCAGAAGGTTATGTTCTGTTACTATAATAATTAGCGTTAATTGTAAATAATATTCAAATAAATTAAATTTGTGATCTCGTTTTTCAATGTCGAATTCAATAATCAAGGTTATATCAAGTTTAACGGGATTACATCAAAGTCAATAACATTATTGTTCCTCGGAAAAAATCAATACTTTCGCGTCTGCGCACATCTCACAATTCACGACCTAGAACAAGGTCACTTCCGATCTTGTCAGATACAAATAAAATGTATACATCTGAATACCGGTAATTTCAAGTTAGAAATATGGTCGAGCATAAAAATTCGTATGAAACTCGCCTATAATGGTAATTAAGAAGCTCGTATGAAAATTATGAAACTCGCTTGCGCTCGTTTCATAAACATCCATACTCGCTTCTTAATTACTATCATTATAGGCTCGTTGCATAATGTACTATTACTTTGGCATATTTACAAGTTACAACCTAAGGAAGACATAGGATCACAGAATATACCGATTATTGAAAAAAAAGTGATTATTCCCGCATTCTACCAGAAGATTGTTGAACTACTGACCCTGTTGGTTTGTCAAGCAATAAATGAATTATCTGGAAGAAGCGGATTTACAGACTACATATTTGAAAAGAATGCAATCATTCATCAGGTTTAGATTTATTTAAAATAATACTTCCGAAAGCAAAATACAGTATCTACCTCTATGTTTCTTTGCTGCAAACATATCAGCTATGTTTGCGTATTTTGTAAAGAACATTTTTTATATAATTTTGAAAAAGAGACCGTTTAAATAGAAGAAAACTTAGACTACGTGCTAATGAAGCAATCATAGCCGACAGACATTTGTAACACAGTAAAAATTCACATAAAATGAAAGAATATTATTTTTCGACGCAAATTCTCAGTTTATGTAAATTATGAAAAGTTTTGTAAAACTTCAAGAATGTGACAGTTTTCTACACTATCACTGAAATATAAATGCACCTTCTTTTTCTCTGATACTTCCTACACTAATTAGAGGGTTACATTCAATGCCGTTACAACACTCGTCACCATGGTAACCAGTTTACCGACCTTTATACTAAGGGGTCTCTTAGACTGACCTCTATATTTTTCGTCAACTCCAATTTGAAATAGCAATAAAATTGTTGAACAATTTAAAACAAGACCTTTTTCGTACAGTTTTTACAATTAATAATTTATTAAAGAAAATATCCATATTTAATTGTTTCCTGTGTTTTACATACGAAGGAGGTCTATAGTTGTCACACTTTTCAGTGTGATTTCAGTAGTGACACTTAATTTTGACAGTTTTTTTTTCACTTTTTGGTGACTGAGAATTTTTCGGGGAATATTTCCGGAATTCTGTAAATGGCAAGGATGTTCTTTCGTTGACTATTACACTCTTACTACGTCATACTACTTTTGACCAATAAAACGGTACGAAAGGACGTATTTCAACCAATCATGGCTGCTTATCGCACAATTTTATCGTGTCCCTAGCATTTGTTTAATTTTATCGCGTCCCTAGCATTTGTTTCTTTGTTTGCCAACATTTGAAACTGCGCTGGTCTGGACGTCAAAATATATATATATATATATATATATATATATATACACACACACAAACCACTCCAGTCGATGCACAGCAGTTTCAGATACGACTCGCATTGGCATTCAAGAACAAGAATTAATAAAAATCACTGCTCATACCTATGCATCTTCTGAAATCCGATTTACAAATAAATGAAGAGCACCATTCGGAAATCCTGAATAAGTTGAATACACCATGTAGGCCAAAATAAACGAGTTCCACTTCTATTACGCACACGTCCAATATAACATCAATTGAACCACCAACCACATTCAAATTTGAAAATTGTACATTCAATAATTATTCCTTTTAAAACTATTCATGTTTATTTTTTATGTCATCGTCGTTAATTAAAACTTTTCTAACACTTGTGTATATTAGTTAAGTTATGGTGTAGCTTCTGCTATATGATATTATGGATAGTCACGTATCAGAGATTGTTTAATATTAAGATTTATTGAAAATCATCTATCAAGTGACGTTGATTACTGGGATTCGGTTAATTGAAGTGGAATGCAACTGTCTTAATAAAAACGAAACTGAATCAACAAAGCCTTCTTGACTAGTAACATTGCCATCATGTATAGATCGAGAATTCTCGACGAGAAGGCATTGCTCACTACTGCCATCTAACATGCATCTAGCGTAATATTTGTAATGTTGAGATGGTAGAATAATACATTTGAAGACAGTTGTATTTTCTTAAGTCAATTAATATTTTATTGTATTGGAGTACTTCGTTACTTCTAATCTTTATATACTTTCTTCTAATCGTGTAATAGTCAATTAAATCCCACTGGAGTTTTGATTTTCTCTAGATAAATCAAAACGTCTAGTGAGATTACTGTTGACAAAATGATTATCCTGCCTTATCATTGGTGGATGTCCGATATTACGTTAACCAATGTTTCGTAGCTGCATACAAGTTCTATCATCAGGATAGATAAATATGACAGGTATCGAATAAAACCATGCCAAGATTTCTTATAGCCTCGGCTAGGAATGAATGATAAACTACTGAAGATGTTCTAAGTTGGATTAGGTCTGAAAATTCAGTGACGGTAGGAACTTAAACGTTAGTCACATCTGAATTTATATAAACATATTTTTTCCAGTATTAACGTGTTAATCACATTAATTTGTACCAATCCAGTGCGCAAGTTTTAAAGATTGTACTTTTCTTCTGAACTTTTCACACGATGTTAGGGACTTTTCTCTGATTTATGAATTCTAACACTTAAGGGGTTAGGTACAGCTTACAGCAGTAAAATTTTTGGAAATATTCGATATTTTTCCTACATTACTGTATCTTGTACAATAATGAAAATTGCTATGTGTAAAACACTGTCCTTCTGCTATATGCAAAAAATATTTTTACGATTAAATTTTTTTTTTTTTTTTTTTTTCAAAATTCATAATGGTGGTAGTTCACTGTGCAGTGATGAAGTATTTCCCTCATAACTCATAAACTTGTTAACTTTTCATGTTATCTCGCTTTTATTTTAATGCTGAAACTCATATTTACAATATCATGCTCTTTCAACTACATTCCTTAATAAATAATAGTTTTTTATTTTGTGTTTTAAAGAAAGTACTGATATTTGACAATTCGTTAAATGAATTTATTTTTTTACCAGACAATCTATCAAAGATAGAGAAGTGATCTTGCACAATATTGTAGATATGACATGCATAAATACACACAACAAATTTCATCAGAAAATGTCGGGTAGTTTTTTTAGTTATGTGGGAAACTCTTCGTCACTACACAGTGAAATGAATTTTGAAAAAAAAAAAAAAAAAAATGTAAATGATTTTTTTAAAATCTCAAATATATTTTTTTCACCTAGCAGAAGGACAATGTTTTACACATACTAATTTTCGTTATTGTACAAGATACAGTAATGAAGGAAAAAATATGTTGAATATTTCCAGAATTTTACTACTGCAGGCTGAGTCTCTCAGATTCTGCAGAGATGTGTCCACGAAGCAGAAGACCAGTAAATTTGCCTAGAGCGCTCTGTTGAAGGGAAGGGTTATCTAGGGCCGAATTCATAGTCAACACTTATCGTAAGGAAACACTTACGCAGTTGCTTATAATAATTTCCAATTCATAAATCCCACTGAAGTGAACACTTATTCAAATAAGGTAGCTTGTCAGCTTACTCAAGTGTTTCCTTATATGCATTGTAATCAGCTGATTCGGTATACAATAGATGATGATTATGATCTAATTGAATTTATTGAGTTCTGTAATTAAAATGAAAATGAGTTTCGGCAAGCAAACGATATATCAGAGATATGGAAACCCTTTAGAGATGTATAATGATCAACAATTTAAGTGGAGATACCGTTTCGACAAGAACACTGTTGTGAATATTCTGGTGTCTTTCATTTAAATTCACAATACAACCATGAGGCTTACCGATTTCGCCACTGCTGAAAGTACTGGTTGCTTTGAGATTTTATGATACAGCAGCATTTCAGGTAGATTTAAGTGGCATTTTTTTTTTCGAAGAGTATTCACGTCCCAACAAAGTGTTATTTGCATTTTTGTTTGTATTCTACCCAAGGAATAAGCTGTAAAAATTTGCGTAATTATATAATTTCCACTTTATTTAGCATAAAAATAACTGAAAAATAAATCGAAATCATCTACTTACAGGAATATTTCCGGAGTTTGCATTAAACTCAACTGCAATTTTGTTCCATGTCAATTTCTTCTTTTGGAGAGAACAATCATCATTTTTTTTTTTTTTTTTTACTTTCGACGATATCTCCATATTTCATAACTAGTTATCTTAGCTCACTTCTTTCTTTTTTGTAAAATGCTTTCTGGACATCTTGTATAATTTTTAGCTCTATAATATTTACTTCTGTATTTATGTATGACAATAATGCCGATTTAACAATTTGAAGGCGCTGGAAAACAATTGAATGTAGGAAAGCGCTCACGTCTAGCCATGTTGCCATATTTCTTTCGAATGCTCAGGGCATATGAATGAGTAGCGTCTCTGCAATATGATCTGAAGTAAGTGCTAAGGAAACGCTCATTACTTAAGTGTTTCCTCATTTTATAAGTGACGACTATGAATACGACCCTTAAACGCCTCATAAATGCGACATTGGACTCGAGGATTAATTTCTGTACCAAATGAACTCTGTCAAGAATTCTTTCTAGCCTTGGATAGGATTGAACAAGCGCCACACCACTGAGGAAGACGTAAATTTAGACCAGGTCTGTAAAAATCCATTGACCATACAGACTTGTTTGTTAGATCGATCTGAATTCACGGTAACACATTTGTTTTTTGTTTCCTGTAGTAACATATTCAACATTTGAATGGTGTCTGTATTCAGAAATATGAACGACTGTCACTTCAAAAATTTGTTAAAAGTGGTTTTCAATTGTCTCGCGCCTTGACTATTCAGGAGCGTAATGGCGGTATATAAATAACAAAACACGGTTGCGACTCGCATCTCGAAGCAATTTGCTCCCTACTGATCCTTATAGAAGCTACAATCGCATGTCATTTGTCGCTTTCACAAATCCCAGAGTATGGTTTATTATACCGGGCCAATGTATGCGCTGGGGCCGTACAGAGGGTCTTCTTGAAATACGAGCGTTTACCGTGTGAAATCCGCCATGCATTGCTGTAACGGTAGCCGAGACGTTTCATTCTTGTTTTTTCCCCTCTTATTACTGAGTTGCAAATGTTTTTCTTCCTTAACATTCTACACGCAATAATCATCCTCCATCGTTCCATCATTCATCTTCACTCAAGTTCTTCAGTGCATGAACGTCTTAAGACTAAATATGACATCTGTACTCTTCGATTTGTGAACCGGCTGAATTCTTATGAGGAAGAGCGTAAGAGAGAATGAAATCGTATAAATTTAAATAATTTCTCTATAAAATCGGTTGGAATGCTTGAGAAATATTATGGAAGCGCTTGGAATACCTCTCAAGGCCATTATATTTCTCCTTACTAAATTATTTTAATTTTTGCATATCTTCACAAGCCTATCATTTGAATGTATATTTTATTAAACTATTAAAAATATGAAGTATTTTTTAATTTATTTTAAGAATTAGATTCTGGATGCTTTCGATATCTCAATAGACCTACTATCGATATTTGAGAAGTATCGAAAACAAGCGATACATTTTCAGAAAATGACTCCATATTTTTCGGTTCTTTTTGTTTTTAGGAGATTGTCATTTCTTTCTTTCTCTCTCTCTTCTTTATTTGTTTCTTTCTCTCTCTCTTGCTTTCTCTCTTTCTCTTTCTTTCTTTCTCTCTTTCTTTCTTTTTTCTCTCTTTCTGTCTTTCTTTCTCTCTTTCTTTCATTCTTTCTTTCTCTTTCTCTTTCTTTCTTTCTCTCTTTTTTTCTTTCTCCCTTTCTCTCTTTCTTCCTTTCTCTCTTTCTTTCTCTCTCTTTCTTCCCTTCTTTCTTTCTTCCTTCTTTCTCTCTCTCTTTCTTTCCTTCTTTCTCTCTCTCTTCTTTCTTTCTTTTTTCTCTCTCTTTCTCTGTTTCTTTCTTTCTCTCTGTTTCTTTCTTTCTCTCTCTCTTTTTTTCTTTCTTTCTTTCTTTCCGCTTCAGCGATGGATTAGACAGAGTTTCATTATATCAAATATTTTGGGATCGTGTTACATATCGATCTCTGTTCCGCGTTTTAAAGAAATATGTTTTTGAATAATTCAAATAGGTAGGCTATATTTTACAGCAGTTGTTGTTCAATCAACTACAGAAAGACAGATTTGAACCTCATAATTGACACTAATACGGCATCACTTATGAGGTAACTAAGCGGGGATATAATGGAATAGAGTGGCCAGTTCCTTTCCCCCCACCTCCATTGCATACATCTCTGACTATAATTGCTACATATTATGTTATGTTTTATTTAATGACGCTCGCAACTGCAGAGGTTATATCAGCGTCGCCGGATGTGCCGGAATTTTGTCCCGCAGGAGTTTTTTTACATGCTAATAAATCTACTGACATGAGTCTGTCGCATTTAAGCACACTTAAATGCCATCGTCCTGGCCTGGGATCGAACACGCAACCTTGGGCATAGAAGGCCAGCGCTGTACCAACTCGCCAACCAGGTCGACTGAGCTACATATTACACTAGTCAGACTTCAGATGCATATAAACAATTGTTCTTCCTCTGACACATCAAGTGAGATAGACTGTCTGATAATAGATGTACATATCAGCCAGAACCTCAATCAGATGTTTTACAACAGTTGTAATATAGTGTTCACATCGGTAAACCAAAAATTTCAATAATCTTAGTCGGAATTTGGGAAATCTGTCAGTAGAGGGACGTAAGAGGAATTTCTAGGAAAATAAATTGAAGAGTATGAGCCCAAAATGAGTTAAGTCCATTTTTATGAAAGGACTGGGCTAGTTTTTTTATCCAGCGGTTTACGGAGTGAGCGAGTTTTGAAGTGGCATGCACAATAACACAAAATTTTAGACAAGGATTGGCGTTGTTTGGGGGGAGGGGAAACAAGCTCAAAATATATGATAGAGTTTACAAACAATCATATATAGGCCTATGTATACATAATAAAAATTGCCAAATGAGCTAAATTTCAACTGGATAAGAGACAGACCAATTACGTTTAATCCTTGAAATTGACGATCTAACAAAGAACAGAGGATTGCTGGTCCAGAAATCCTATTTCACATAGGCCTGCAGTACAAAGTGTATTCCAAACCAAGGTCATACGAGTTTAAAAATAATTACGTTTTTGTATAACAAATCCATTACCATAAAATAAATACATTATTTACTTTAATTAAATTGAAAAAAGGGGGACGACGTTGATCTCATACAAATTCAACATAGTAGTTTAGGAAAGTCTCTCAGTTGAATTATAAATGAAACTGGTCTCTCTATTACTTATTCCATCCCCCGTTCTGATTAATTTCGCTATGCTGTGCAGATAAGAGGTCTCCGAGACAATGAGTGAGGGTGGCCTCCCCTCGCAAGATGAAAGAGGCTTCATTCCACGCCTCAAGGCCCACGCCCGGCCAGTCCAGGCGGGTAATGAGAATGATAATTGTTTTACTTCTCGGGCACCCCACCCCACGTCAAGAAGACAGGTACCGCTACACTTATTAAATCATCGTCATGTTGATATTGGAGAAAAAACGGCATTGTCTCGTGTATTAAGAAAGTTCATCCTTTAGTAGTAGGCCGTAACGGTACTGAAGTGTGAAAAAGAGGAAGCTGCGGGCACGAAAAACTCACTGGAGGAAGAAATAAGATGGGAGGCTGAGTTCAATCAAATCGCGAGATCGAAACCATTAGATTAATGACCGCAACTTGACTTAATTTAGAGTGCGCCTCGCTTGAGAGAGTAGCGTGCATACGGCAATGATTCTACAATGTTGGCGATCGTAATTGCTGAAACTAGATAGAGTATCACACAACCTTACGTTCGTAAAGCATAAAACAACAACGGTTAGAATCGTGCGATGTTTCTGTATTAATTGTCGTTATTAAAGCGTATCCGTAGTGGTAGAGATTAAACTAGTACTGTACTGTATTTCACATTGACTCTGCTACTTGGAGGATTTACTGAAGAACTGCTTTCAGAACATGGGAAGGGTGCATTCCAGGACGATTCGTCCAACGTGTTTTATCCACTAACATTTCGTCCACTTTCTTGTGTCCAAAGACATTTCGTCCACAGATACAACGTCCACTCCTCCAAATTAAGTAAAAATGTTGGCGATCGTAATTGCTGAAACTAGATAGAGTATCACACAACCTTACGTTCGTAAAGCATAAAACAACAACGGTTAGAATCGTGCGATGTTTCTGTATTAATTGTCGTTATTAAAGCGTATCCGTAGTGGTAGAGATTAAACTAGTACTGTACTGTATTTCACATTGACTCTGCTACTTGGAGGATTTACTGAAGAACTGCTTTCAGAACATGGGAAGGGTGCATTCCAGGACGATTCGTCCAACGTGTTTTACCCACTAACATTTCGTCCACTTTCTTGTGTCCAAAGACATTTCGTCCACAGATACAACGTCCACTCCTCCAAATTAAGTAAAAATGTTGGCGATCGTAATTGCTGAAACTAGATAGAGTATCACACAACCTTACGTTCGTAAAGCATAAAACAACAACGGTTAGAATCGTGCGATGTTTCTGTATTAATTGTCGTTATTAAAGCGTATCCGTAGTGGTAGAGATTAAACTAGTACTGTACTGTATTTCACATTGACTCTGCTACTTGGAGGATTTACTGAAGAACTGCTTTCAGAACATGGGAAGGGTGGATTCCAGGACGATTCGTCCAACGTGTTTTATCCACTAACATTTCGTCCACTTTCTTGTGTCCAAAGACATTTCGTCCACAGATACAACGTCCACTCCAAATTAAGTAAAAAAAAAAAAAAAGATTACGTCCACGGACATTTTGTCCACATTTTTTCGTCCAATAATATTACATGCAACAAAGTTGGTCCATTATTTAGTCCATTTTACAGAGGTGTGAAAATTATTAGAATAATCTTAATTTTAAAGGTTCTTTAATAGTTCCTTCACAAATATTCATTGAATTGATGAATATTGGTATATAATATTACTATACTGATGTAGGATATATTTACTACTAACAATGCCGGAAAGCATGGTTGTACATTGGTATTTTTCTTATTTTACAATTGTTATGGGAAATCAGAAATTATTATATTATGTTGGTGGAATTGGAAACATAAAAAAATTAATCAAGTAATGCTTTAAACAAATTGTTCTTTGCGTTTACATTGTTGTGAAGGTTCAAATGAACGTATACATCTGTTTTGTGCATATAATTGTTTATGTTTCCAATTCCGCCAACATAATATAATAATTTCTGAATTCCCATAACAATTGTAAAATAAGAAAAATATAAATGTACAACAATACTTTCCGGCATTGTTAGTAGTAAATATATCCTACATCAGTATAGTAATATTATATACCAATATTCATCAATTCAATGAATATTTGTGAAGGAACTATTAAAAAACCTTTAAAATTAAGATTATTCTAATAATTTTCACACCTCTGTATCTGCATCTAAATAATAAAATATCTCCTAAACTTTCACCAATAGAACGAACATAGCTAATGAGATTGTGTTTAAGCAAATTGTCCCAGTAACATAATCACTTTCCGTTAGAAAAGATTAAATAATGTACACAGTGAACAATAAGTAATGTCATTAATTTCAGGGGTTACTCTTCGAGATATTTCTAACAAAAAAGTTTAATACAATTTTGTTCCTTTTTGTTTCCTTTTCTAGATAAAAATTGTTTTATATGAAACATTTCATAGCGTATTTCGAGAAAATAATTTATCGAATTCCCAAGATGCTCAGTCAGTTTAAAAGAGTAGTGTATTATGATAATAAATTATTTAAAGAATTTTAGTTTTGTTCTTTAAATATGCAGAAATTTGATCCGAACAAAAGTTTGCAGAACGAAAATTTACATTTTTCGGATAAAATTGCTGAACATTTAAAGGATAAAACTAAAATTCTTTCAATCATTTAATATCATAATACACTGCTATCTTAACGGAGTTAAAACAATATATATACTATTTAATATATAAACCAATAAATTATAATTAAGTTTATTATATTAATGTATACTACTAGGTTCAAAAAGTTTCTGAAATAAATTTCTTTCGCTGAAATGAATAAGTTATGTGGTATATTTCTGTTTCTGGTATTAGCATCATTCATTCATTCATTCATTCATTTATTTTATTCCATAGATCTTACATGAGCAATGAAGCTTTAAGATGTGGAACATGTCAACATTTTACAATATTACAATTACAATTTTTACAAATTTTTATAGTTTTACAATTTAGTAATTTTCTACAATTTTACAATGTTGTACAATTTTTTTACATTTTTTTACATTTTGGCGAGATGTAGTGAGATGAAATGAGGTCCGAGGATTCGCCAAAATATTACCCGGCATTTGCCTTTTCGGTGGGGAAACCTCGGAAAACCCAACCAGGTAATCAAATCAAAGGGGTAATCAAATCAAAGGTGTTGATGCCAAGGACTCGCCATAGACCATCCGGCTTCAGTCCCACGGCTGTGGAAAACCTCGGAAGAAACCAAAGTCCAAAGGGGGATCCAACCCAAGCCCGAACGCAGCTCCGGAACAGCAGCCCAGCGAGTCTGCCGACTGAGCTACATCGATGGCTCTACTAAAAGTATACAATACATAGCCAATCAGATTATTAAATTTACAAACGCAAACGATCATTCATCAGTTGAGCTATATTATAATACAAAACAATTTAATTAAATTTAAGGTATAAACAATTCAACCAGTTGTGATATACAGAAATTGATAATACATATCATGCAAACTACTTCAAGTTACAAACACAAACAATTTATCAGTAGAGCTATATAGATTACTATTCAATTTAAAGCATATACAATTCATCGGCCAAAACTATACAAATATATACAATACAAAGTAGCATACTTTCATTAAGCTATACAAATTTGTGCAATTAATATCAAGTAGATTAATTCAATTTATAATCATAAACAATTCATCAGTTGAGCTATACATATTACCATTCAATTTACAGTAGGTCTATATACAATTCATCAGTAGAGCTACACAGACTAGTAATCATTTTAAGAACATATACAATTCATCAGCCAAACTATACAAACATATACAATCAAATTAGTTCAATTTACAAACTTATTTTCGTTAAGCTATACAATTCATATGAAGTAGATTAATTCAATTTATAAGCTTAAACAATTCATCAGTTGACGTATACAGTACATACAATTCATCAGTTATGCTAAACAAAAATACAATACATAGTAAACAGATTAAGTCAATATAAAAACATATTTTAGTTGAGCTATATAAAATTGTACATGTCATTTAAGTAGAATAATTCAATTCACAAGCATAAACAATTCATCAATTGTGTAGAAGGTATGAGTATGTAGAAATTTGGTTAATTCTTTTCTGAACCTTTTCTCGTTGTTCTTCAAATCTTTAAGATTATTAGGCAGTGCATTGAAGACTGTTATACATGAATAGCGAACTCCTTTTTTAAAACAGCTTAGACTAACAGAGGGTAGATGAAGATCTGATTTATGTCTTGTATTAAAATGATGAATGTCTTGATTAGTACTGAATTTATCTTGGTTCTTAATATACAGCATCATTAGGGAAAGAATGTATTCACAAGGTAAAGTCAAGATTTCTAAGTTTCGGAAGATATTTTTACATGAGGTCCTTTTATGCACACCGGCCATTATTCTCATAGCTTTCTTTTTGTAAAACAAAAACGTGTTTAGCTTCAGACGAGTTACCCCAGAATATTAATCCATATTTCATTACAGAGTGAAAATATGCAAAGTATGACGTTTTAAGTAAGTTTTTATCACCAATAGTAGATAAGGATCTTAATGCATAACAGGCAGAGCTCAATTTACGAGTAATACATTCTATATGCGTTTTCCAGTTCAAGTGATTATCCAATTCTAAACCAAGAAACTTTGTGCTTATAGATTCTTTGAGATGAGTTCCATTTAATCGAATACTGTAGGAAACCTGAGCACTATTGTGTGTACTAAATTTGACTGCACTGGTTTTATCAACATTAAGTGCTAGTTTATTTGCATGGAACCATTCATTCATTAGATTCAGCACTGTATTAGAAGTGTTTATAAAATGATCGTATTGTTTGCTTGAAATAATTACACTTGTATCATCTGCAAATAAAATTACATGGGATGAATTGTTTATGGTCAAGACTAAATCATTAATATAAACTAGAAACAACAATGGACCTAAAATTGACCCCTGCGGAACACCATGTTTAATATTTCTAAATTCTGAATAAGTAACTTTATGACTATTTGGTACATTTATTTCTACTTTTTGTTTTCTATTTGATAAGTACGATGTAAACCAACCCAACATCTCATCTTTAATACCATAAAACTTCAATTTTTTTACTAATATACTATGGTCTACACAATTAAATGCTTTAGCCAAGTCACAAAAAATCCCACCTACATGTAGTTTCGAATTTAATGAATTTAGTATTTCATCCACCAAACTAAAAGCAGCATTCTCTGTCGATTTGTCATTCATGACGTCACTTCCGTAGAAGTTTCATGATCATAGTCGTCGTTGTGTGGCAACTAGCTGTGTCGTCGGTCGGTCTTCAGAAAAACGTTTATGCCAGGTATAGACCAGCGTTTTTTCATTGTTGCTTCACCATAAGTTTCTTCAAGCATTCTTAATATCTCTGAAGGAGATTTATGCAAAAAAAAAAAGCATAAAATTTGATATTTGCGCTTTGCTCTGTATCCCACATTCTGAAATACGACGAACGAATATCACACAAACAACCACCAGTTGCCATACAAAACAACACTGACTCTGATCATGAAACTTCTACGGAACTGACGTAATTCCATGAATTCCATGAACTAGAATGCCATTTTTAAATTTAAATTTGAATTTTGATATTGTCCGACAGTCTCTAACATGGTCAGGGAGAGAATTCAAGAGGCGTGAAATCGATATGCTGAAAGATGATGAGTAGAAGGATGTTCTGTGCAGAGGAATAGAGAGAGAGTACATGTTCCGGGTTCGAGGCAGTGAAAGGTAAATAAAACGAGATGATAGGTAAGAGGGTGTGGATGATTTAAAGTACTGATAAGAGGGAGTTGAAGAATCTTCTTTCTTTAAGTGGATTCCAAGACAACAATTGTAATGTTACATGATCGAATTTTCTAATGTTACAAACGAAGCAAACGCAGATATTGTGAACACGCTGTAGTATTTAGTATTAGTATTAGTATTTATTTATTTAACCTGGTAGAGATAAGGCCGTCAGGCCTTCTCTGCCCCTCTACCAGGGGATTACAACTATAGTATGAACAATAAAATTACAATTAATATTAAATTTACAATTAGAATTACAATAAAAATTAAAGTATGACAAGATTACCTGATTAATGAAAGCTAGACATTTTATCATAGAAGTTAAGAACAAAGAATATTTTTGTATTTACTGAATTACAAATTAAACCTACAATAACAAAATTCTATACTGATGAAATTACCGGATATTGAAATATTTTGTGATGGGTTAAGAGAACTATTTACAAGAAACCATGTCTGAACGAGTCTCAATTACTGATCAAGTGCCTAGTAAGTTTGCGTTTGAATTGAATTTTATTTCGACAGACCCTGATGCTAGCAGGTAACGAATTCCAGAGTCTTGGCAGGGCTATTGTGAAAGAGGATGAGTATGAGGAGGTGCGATGGGATGGTATTGTTAGTATTGTTTCATGGCGAGAGCGTGTGTTCAGATTGTGGTGGGAAGAAAGGTAAGTGAAGCGAGACGACAGGTACGAAGGAATAGAAGAGTTCAAGATTTCGAAGAGAAGGAGAAGTGAATGTAAATTTCTTTTCTTATCTAGTTTAAGCCAACCTATTGCTTCCAGGGATGGGGTAATATGATCATATTTACGAACATTGCTTACAAAACGTACACACAAATTATGAGCACGTTGAAGTTTCGTTTTGTTGTCGCTGGAAAGGTGAGTCAGTAAAATGTCAGCATAGTCAAAATAGGGAACTACAAGCGTCTGCACAAGGGACTTTTTTTTTAAGCAAGAGGGAAGATGAACATTTATCCTTTTTAGCACATGGATAATAGAATATACTTTTCTGCAGGTTTATGTGATTTGCATATCCCAGTTGAGATTATTATCCATGTGAATGCCAAGATTTTTTACCGAAGACCTGAAAGGGATATGAATTGTTCTTACTTTAACAGGGGAAATGTCGAGTTGCTTTACAGCGTCGGTTTGCAGTTTGTGTCCCAATATAATTGCTTGTGTCTTTCCAGGGTTGATACTAAGATGGAATTTCTTTGTCCATGTCACAATCGAGTCAATGTCTTCGTTCAATTTATCTATAGCGTCATTTAGTCTAAGCGGGAAGAGATGTAGCATTGAAGGTCGTCAGCATACAAGTGATAGTTACAGTGCCTTTCAAGAGATGTAATATCATTGACATATATTGTGAACAACAATGGTCCGAGTACCGAACCCTGTGGTATACCTGTAGTCTATGGGCAAGATCAGTATTTAGATTTGTGAATAGAGAATCACAATAATCGAAGTGGGGCACCACTAAACTTTGAATGAGGTTCTTTTTGAGGCTGAGAGGTAGAACTTTTTTTTAAGTGTTTGAAGGAATGAATAATAGAAAAAGCTTTCTTACATATGTAGGTCACTTGACTTTGAAAATTTCAATATGAATCTAAATATAATTTTAAATTGTTTACTGTTTTACTATATGTAATTGTGGTATTATTTATTTCTGTATTCGATACAGTGGCTAGATCTATTTTGTTTAATGCTCGTTGGTGGTCACATTACTATGGCTTGTGATTTGTCTGGATTTAGTCTGAGTCCAAATTGTTTCGTCTATTGGACTACAGATGCTAGATCTTCATTAATTCTGGTCACAGAGTCATTGAACACATCCACATCGTCTGAAAACATTATTAAAACTGTGCGACGCAGAAGGTCGCAAGGGTTTTTTGACTCTTCAGTATGCTTTGCTCACGTCATGTCCGCGTCATGTCTCCGTCAGATCTTTGAGCCACGTCCTGTCTACGTCTTTTCCGTATGAATTGCGCCTAAGACGCAGAGTAGGCATACACGATGCCGGCGTCTCTTAAAATATAAGCAGAAATCGCTCAGACCGCCTAATATGGAGCAGAGCAGCGGCTCGCTCATTAGAAGCGAGTGATTTCTGTGCAGCAAAATGTCCTACAAGATAATTAGCAACGCGTCATAATTCTTTCTACACGATCATTAATAACCTTAGCCGGACGTTTCCAAACCCAGGAATCTCTGAACGGGAATCATCATTTTACTCCGCTAAATTACCGAGCGTAAAAAAAGAGAAGAGAAACAGATAACTGGATATCCAGCGTCAAGGAATTAATATGCGCCATAACTCAGCGGAATACAACTCCGGAGTTAGGAAATGGCGAAGAAATAATTTATTAAATGCCACGCAGTTAAATTAATATTTAGAATGCAGGCCCTGGTCCGAGATGCGCGCACAGCTGCTGCCGGCGTCGAACACCGACTTGGTATCGCCTGTCCATATCGCTCAAACTGTGGGGCGTAGTCTCTGGGTGAATCGCGGCGTCATGTGACGCACTAGAGTTAAATCATTGCACGATCATTTTATTACTCGCTTATTTCACGACGCTGTTGTAGCAACAAACAAGATTATTTCGTGTCGATGGAATTGGTGAGAGCGAGATGGTATTTGGCTAGATGAGGCCGAGAAATCGACATATGATTACCTGACATTCGCCTTATTGTTGAATACCACGGTAAAAACTGGACTGGGTAATCAGCGCAAGAGGGAATCGTTGAGCTAGTCCTGTGCTACAGATACATACATGCACACACACACATATACATACACATATACATACACATATACATGGAGAACAATAATAATAATAATAAATAATAATAATAATAATAATAATAATAATAATAATAATAATAATAATGTTTTATTTTCTCTGGCAGAGTTAAAGCCATAAGGCCTTCTCTTCTACTCAACCAGCCTTAATCAATACAATATATATTTAAATATTTACACTACACTTAAAAGGTTCTCCAGCAATATTCTTCAGTTAAGTTAACGACTAGTTGACTACATATTTATTTAAATTTAGATAAACCTATAAGGTAAAGTAGTAACTTAATTTATGAGCTAATTTAATTCAATCAATTATAATTAATTTGAGATTTGAGATAGCTAGTAAAATGATGAAAATTAACCTAATATAAGCTTACTACAACTATGTTACAGGGAGAGAAAAAATATATATAAATCTAAAATATATTTCTATAATGATAATATTAATGTAATTACCATTAGAGGTTTTGTAAATCTATTTGGAGAAATTAATGATAATAAGAATGGACATATGTTAGTTTCATTATATGTAATAAATATTAATCAGCAGTTAATTTGTTAAGTAAGAATTTTGACCTAAATGAAGTTATTGTCCAACAACCCCTTACATCACTCGGTAGCGAGTTCCAATTTCTAGCAACTGAAACTGTATAAGATGAAGAATATAACGATGTCTTGTGGTAGGATATAATGAGTAAATGTTATGATGAGATCTTGTACTTAGCTGATGATATGTAGATACATTTTGAAAACGAGAAGCCAAATAGACTGGGGTAGCGGTGTGCAGAATTTGAAATAAGAGAACAAGAGAATGCAGGGCTCGTCGATCACTTAGCCTTAGCCAAGACAGAGTTTGGAAAGATGGGGAAACCAGCGAATAGGGATTATAAAGAATGGACACTGAGCGAATTTTCCTGTGTTTTGTTTTTCTGTGCGCCAGCGGATAGTTCCACTTTCAAGCGCTAGAGGTAGTGTAATCGAGCATACGCTAACATAATAATTGAGAATAGAGTTGAGACACAGGATCCAAACATCGCCTACCTCATTGCATAATCCAGTAACGCTTTGCTTCAAATAAATTCAAGTTAACAGCTTTTCCTTATTTCTCAGTGACAAACTAGTTATAATAATATTTTATATTTCAGATATCATAAATTATATTATAAAATAATATAATACATTATAAAATTAAGCATCAAATTCGTTTAATATTTTTATAATATATTATAATATAGGTATATGGTTTTACTTCTCGTGAGAGTTTTGTTTTTCCATTTTCAGCGCTATCAAATCATTACATATTTTAATTGTTGTTGGGGTCAACGTCTGAACTCTCATTATAAAGGAACTCTAGAGTCTAGACATTACAGTTAATGCTGGATTTATTATTTTATGGATCCAATTTATTTTATTTGAGTACATAATGTACCTAGATGTATTAATTATATGTGTTATATTTCCGCTGTGTCGACTGCTAGCTGGTGTGATGTCAGCGCCAACTCTAGGGAGAAAGCAGAATCTGACGTTCTAGCTGGCTTGAAGGCCATTGAAATCGGTCCGGCTACATCAAAGGTACCGACGCGAAGTGTCCATTCTTTATAATTCCTATTCGCTGGGGAAACATGATGGAACGTGTGAAATGAAAAGACAGAAAAAGAATTGAAGCTGTGTTGGAAAGAGTGGATAAAGGTAATAACAGCATACTTACGGCAGTGCGAGTGGAAAAATATTCTTTAATTAGAAAAATGAAATTTTATCCCCTAAATGAGAGTCGAATCCTCTAGTATTAGCGACTTTTCCTCCAAATTGGCAACACTGTTTTAAGTCGTAGATTTCACCTTCTCTTTGACGCAGCACTATTTCAGTTATAATACGAAATTGAATGGCTAACTTCCGGTACGACTTCATGAATTGTGTAATGTATAGCCGCAACCGTGGGTGATTTTTGTTGATCTCGACACAGCATTTCGAAGAACTGCGCGGCGCCCGTGTTACCGATACTTCAGTCACCGCCGGAAGATAATTTGCCGTCTCTTTGATCTCAGGTGACGTTCTTGGTATTTTATTTTTGTTTATGGGCAGCGGGTTAGACATATTTTTGTGCCAGACTTGCATTCGATCGCAATTTAATTTCTTATTCTGCGTCTCCATTTCAAACGCTCCATTCTTCTCCATATCCACATTTCAAATGCCTATTCTCGTCTCTTTACTTCGGCGTAATGTCCATGTTTCTGTCCCAAAGATCTGGAAAAGATCTATCAAAAAAATTATTTTGCCGTTGCTATCCTCATTGTGCTTAATATGATGTTCAGTGTTGTTTGGTATTTTAATTGCTCATATGACTGTAATAAAAGACGGTACTGTATGTTTTATTCGTTACTTCATTGCAAAAAAGAGATCGCCTTCTTCATATTCTGTCATACTTATTTCTTTCAGTCGGTTTAAGTTTATGTTGCATGGTTTGAAGGTCGTTCTCATGAATAAAATTTATAGATGTAGGCTAAGTTAACTGTAACCATCTATAAATTATTCCAAAAACCACCACTCGTATAGGGCAAAATCTGTATGATTAGTAAGAAATCAGTAGACTGGTTGGAATCTCACAAGTGACACCAATAAGGCATCACTCGTGAGGCAACTAAGTCAGAAGGTAATGGAATAGAATGGTCAGTTCCTTTTCCCCCTCACTGCAACAGCAATAGTAATAGCAACAGCAGCAGTAGTATTAGAATCAGTAGCAGCAGTACTAGTATTAGTATTATTCGCAGTACTAGTATTATTTTAATTGCTATAGTTTGTCAGATGTCAAGATCTTGATTATTTAGGCCTATTTTTTTATAAAGTCATTAAAGGTGATATTGATTGTGAATCCTTCTTAAGCAATATCAGTCTTCGTATTTTTGCTAAGGGTTTAAGAGTTCATAAAATATTTTACATTAGAGATTTCAAATCCCTCTCTCTCCAGTCTGGAGATGTATAAAATATGCTAATTTGCATGGATTGAACTTGGATCCATTTAATGTGTAGTATAGCGTCGTTGTTCCTGCAATAACTCCTATGAGCAGAAAATAAAATTTGTCAGTAGGAAAAAAAAAAAAAACACATTTATTCATCCTGTGGCAGCCGTACATAGGAGATCGTGAATTCTTACATTTTCGAAACAAAGAAATATAGTTACAGATAGGAGATTTTATTGTTTGCTGTATCACTATTTAAGTTATTGTAAATTTTATTGTAACAACAATGTAATTTATTCGTCACAACAATAATTCCTTTCTACAATTCACCTTAAACGCTCTCGTCAACAATTGGATCTTCACTCACACAGTATTCGTTATAGCACTCCACCGACGACAATGACAATTGACTTGGACTATTACGCACAACAATGAACTGTTAATCTTAACTAATATTTACAAAGCACTATTTACAAATCAGAACTACCAGTTCTCAGTTCACAGTTCTTCTATCTCAGTCACTCGAGTTCACGGTATCTCGAACCACAGACCTTCAGAGACAGTTCACTGTACTCGAACTCGGGTCCCTCCAACTGCGGTCCACTGCACTCGAACTCAGGTCCCTCCAACTGCGGTCCACTGCACTCGAACTCAGGCCTTCGGATGCTGACGCAGATGCGGACGCACACTCGAGTCGAACTCCGGCTGGCTTGCTTGCTCTGGCTTTCTCACTGACTGAATAACTGAAAACTCTGAAACTCTGTCTAGTTCGCTGGCGCTTCTTCTTTTATAGCAAAATCATAGTTGCGAGAATTTTCTACAGGTGTGTAGAGAATTATCTCGATATCTCTACATCGACAGACTTCTGGAATAGTCGGGAAGGTCGTTCCACATTCACTGCGTTAAGTAGCAGCTGCGCGCGCAGACTCGTCGCGTGACGTAATACACCCTCTCTCTTCTCTCCACCGCGCGACGTCACTCAATGTTCCGTGGAGCCTGTGCGATCTGCTTTCATGCGGGACGCTGGTCGTGAGTTCGATTCTCACGTCGCTGTCACATTATTTAATAGAGCAAAAATATTAAAATCAATAAATATGTCGCATAAAAGTTATTGCAGGAAAAACGACGATATACTTTTAGAGTTTTATGTCAGTTGTTATTAATTTGTGTTATGCATTGTATTATTATTCTGGTCATCTTTTTTATCATTTGTATTATATTCATTTATAAGATCCCATCTTTCACTTTCAGTTGTCATATTTTAAATTGTCGTTATTTTAATAATAATTATTATTACATTAGAAATTTTGACATTATGAAAGAACTGCAGATTGAACCGATTACGGAATACCTACAGAAATACAGACAAAACTGGAGATCACATGTCATCAGAATGCCTCGTTCTAGAATTCCACGCCAAATTTTAAATTACCATCCTGTGAGCAAGAGATCCTTGGGCAGACCGTTCAAGCGTTGGCAAGAGACCGTAACGGGCCACTAGACCCAACACATGCAAGGTTGATGATGATGATGATTATTATTATTATTATTATTATTATTATTATTATTCCTATTTACTTTTATTGCAATTTCCATCATTATTATCATTGTAATAATATTATCATGTTCTGAACTGTCATTGGCTCCTAGCTGTTGTACAGCACAATAAATATTAGTAAATAAATAAATTATTAAGTATTAGTATCATTAATATTAGTAGTATAAGAATTCTGTACATACCAGAGGCAGTTGCAATACATTTCTTATATTCAATTAAAGACAATTTTGTTCACGGCTGAAAGAGGGCGATTATAGTTAACGGAGAAACCACTGTTTAATTGGAATCGGTCGTTAATAGGATTCTTTATTGTGTGCTGCTGCTGAAGCCCTCGGAATCAGTAGGTTTTAATTATACAAATTAAACAAAGAACCACAGCACACAAAGAGTGCTACGCCCCCGGCAGAACCTTGGGAGAGCACAGATTTTTCCAAGAGCCTAGTAGACACACCTACACAGCAGAACTCCCTCATCTCTGCACGCACCATCAGACTGCTGGTTTCAAGATGGCCAAACCACGTGACCTCTCCCTACTCCCACCCGTCCACCGAGGGCAATATGGCACGATTAGAGAATTGGACAATTTTCGACAATGTCTTCCGATGCACCTCCTCTGCTCGATGAAATGGAGGAAGGGTGATGGTGTGGAAAGCGATCTGCGAAGTTTATTTTCATGGACCCTATCTCAGTAATGCTGCAAGAGACTTTCCCCTGTTTCGCCAGAATTGCCTCACCACCATTTCCAGAATGTTATAGCAGAAGCAATAAAAATAGGCCCTTACTTCGCCCTTATACTGTGAGCCTGCATTGTTTAGTGCGGACTGTGAGGACTTCTAGTGCCGGACTATGATCTCCCTTCTTTCTGAAGATTTAATGAAGACTGTAAAATTTATTTAATTGGAAATAATGTAGGCAAATGGATGGAGCGGTTTAACCGTCTGTTTCAAATTATACTGGATTAAATGGCTAAGAATAAATTCGTTTAACGCGGTTCACCATTTTCTGAGTAAGGTACTCGATCGGTTAAGGAAATCCTCATTCAAATTCATGTCATTCAGACACAGTTCTTATGTTTGTAATCGATTATTCAACGATGTTACATCAACTGAGTGGTTACATAGAGATGACGGGATTGGTGAATTAGACCAGAAATTATCAACCGAGGGGCCGCGGTCCTCTGGGGTCCAAAGATCAATCTTATTAATGGCAGATCGCGACCAACAATTTTATTTATTTATTTAATTAATTGTTTATTTAGGATAAATCGCAATATAGCGAACGCCAGTAGGGGAAGTTATCCCCACCCAGAAGAAATGTGCATTTGACATAACACTCGCCTATCACGTAGAGTGTCTGGTGAGCTAGAAGGGGAAAAGTGAAAGGGGTCGTAGGCGGAGCTTCTACATTCGCTATATTGCGATTTGCTCTTTATTTATTTTAATTAATTAATTTTGCAAATAATTGTAACATAAAATATAAATAAACAGAAAAACTTTAGCTCGTCCCTGAAAAAGTAGAACTTGTACTCGGGGGCGGATTCCTGAATTTAAATTAAGAAGTATATAATATGTCTTATGTCTACTACGCAATAAAAAAATATAAATTTAAATTACAATTTTTCAGTTTTTATAAAATCCATACATAACTTTTCAAATTTAATACTAGAACTATTAGAATTGACAAGATTAGGATATTTAAATGTACATTTATTATAATAATTGTTATAGTCATATCGATATTACATGCATTTTGGTGAATCTATATCGAAAATAAAAGGACACATTCGTCCAGTAAGCCTTGTTTCTCCAAAAATAAAATAAATGAATTTGGTCCACCTTTTCCAATTGTAACCACATAGAAGAGACTATTAAAGTGTTTTGTGTGGAGTGTGGCATTATATGGGGAAAAACATGCACATTAAGATGAAGTGAAGAGAAACAAGTAGAAGCATTTGAAATGTGAGTGTGGAAATGAATGGATCGTGTAAAGTGAAACATGAATTTTCTGAAGCAATAGCAGGATTATCACAGAGGTTATCTGCAAGAGAAAATATGAATATTGTAAAGCATATTATAGATTTATTAATTTGTCCTACTGAATAATATCTGTAATATTGACAATTAACATTTGAGGAGAAAAATTCGCTCCGGCGCCGGGAATCGAACCAGGGTCTTTGGTTCTACGTACCAAGCGCTCTGACCACTGAGCTACGCCGAATTCAATCCACAGCACCGGACCGAACCCTCCTCCTTCAATGTTTCCCTTTGTGGCCTGACTCCAAGTTAGGCATATATGTTGACGTATATGTCCAATGTCAACTGCCATTATACTAGGAGCGCACTCAGCTGAGTGACTTGCTTGGCCGGGATTCCGCAGTTACGTGCACAGTAATCTGTACAAATATATGCACTGCAGCTATGAGAATATTATAGATTTATTAATTTGCCCTATAGAACAATATCTGTAATATTGACAATTAATTTTTCTCCTCAAATATTAATTGTGAAGCATGTTTTTTTTTATTATTAAAAAGTAAGATTTCCTCTGTGTATTGGAGCAGTTGGCTGTATAATCACAGTCTAGTATATACAGTCACGAAGCTCAATACGTAGTACATATGCAACCATTGATAGTTGGTCACCACTAGGATCGCTACTATCGCCTCATTACAGCCAATGTGAAATAGTACCGGCACAATCTATTGTTCCTAGCACCCTCACAACTCAAGATTCGTGACTATATATACTAGACTGTGGTATAATGTTCTTCCTTTTCTTTACTAATTATTATAATGGTAATTTAGGTTAGGTCACGGTGGCTACGGTGAGTTAGGACGACCCTTTGCACATCGGCCATACTGAGACCCTAAGTGTATGGGATGAATGAGGATGAGGGTGTACTAGCCCACCGGCCGCATGTAGCCCCTCATCCGCTCACCCAATGGTGGCTTCCTACTCTCCCCCGCTCAAAGTTCACACCACCAAGGTGACCAAGTAGCACAGGATCCATTCCAACGGTCCTTCCAAGGTGTCGAAGCGTCCTTGGAATTGCTCTTAAGGAATGAATCCTGGCAGAGATATTGCGGAAGGCTGGGAACTCAGGGACTGTTGTAGAGAGGATGCCCCCTGCCGTAAGAGGATGAAGACATACGTCTTGACCTGGATATGGCTATTGAGTGAGATGAGAGAGATGAATATGATATGAAAATCTAAATTCTCTTTCTACGCGGAAGGGGAAGGGAAAATGGACCGTGAAAATGAAAATTCCAACCCGGCATTTGCCTAAGCAACTGTGAAAATCCACGGAAAAAACCACAGTCAGGTTGGTCGGTCCGGGAATCGAACCACGGACCTCTCGAATGTGAGTCCATGCGGTAGTAATTTACGTATGTGACAAGAGACTTAAGTAAGATTTTATTCATGTGTGGAAAGTTTATCTCCTGAGGCTTGACTAAAATCTATTAAGTCTCGTGTTGCATACAATATTTTTTCCACTACTAATACTGTATGTAAAGTAACATTTCTGTGAAAATAATTTTTAATTGAAATTAAATCTGTTATTTGTTATTGTTTGATCCAAAGCCAACTGTTGTCCATTGTTAGTTCAAATAAATATTATGTACAGTTGACCATGATTTAAAGAATAGTAATGAAGACAACATTGTCAGTCGCGTTGGATACAGAATAAATAAATTTAAAATATTTGTTCTTCGGAAGCAAAATGTCGTATAAAGAAGTTTTCTTACCGGATGAAGTTCTTAATGTCGCCAAAGCGGCTGTGTCCATGTTAGTTCCGCAAAAATCTGCATCTATTTATCAGAAAGAATATAAGTTATTTTGTGAGTGGCGAGAAAGTAGGGATGTGAATAGCGTTAACGAAGAAATCATATTGGCGTACCTTTCAGAAAAAATAAATAAATTAATTAATTAATTAAGCTCTTGCTTGTGGTCTAGTTGGTTTTATTGTGTGTTTAGTCTAGTAATTGTTTAACATTTTAAAAGCATTTCTAGCAGTTAATAACATATCAGCAGTGAATAAAACAAATTTTATCCATGACCATAACGAAAAACATGCCTTTACTAAATACTTTTGCGTTTGTAAAGTAGGCTTTTATTCAACATTACTTTATTTCACTAGTGAGATAAAGACTTTACCTCACAGTTTGAACTTTATCTCACAGTTCATTAGAATTTTCCTAGTACCCGGGTACACACGTATACTTTTCAATTGAACTATTACTCAAGAAGTTAATATATTAGTTACCAACTGAGCTAAACAGACACGATGATTAATTAAGTTTTAATATTCCTCTTAAGTTTACAGAAGTAAAATGTGAAATTATTTTAATCGCAATAGTCCCGTGAACACTTCTAAATAATCCCTGAAACTTCAAAAAGACGAAAATACACGTTTAAAATGAAAAATATACATTAAAATTATATAATTAATTATAATTTGTTACTTATCCAACGCCTTGGATACTATTCTTTACTAATCATGGCCTTCTACATCATGACCTACCTAGTACACGTATTGATACTAAAATCCATGCCATGGTATGTGATTACATGAGGACTTATTTTCAACATATTTTCTTTTATAAAACAAAATTTTTCGTTATGGTCATGAATAAAATTACGTACAGTACTTGTGAGCGTGATCTTTATTGTACTCGTGTAATTTAAGCACGAGGCTGACGCCTCGTGCTTAAATCTTTCCACTCGTGCAATAAAGATGCACTTACCTCACAAGTACCATAAATAACTATTATTCACTCTTGCGTTAAAGTCATTGTTTACGTTGCTATGAGCGACTAAATAAAGCCCTCTTCACATATAAGTAGTGGAAAAATTAATTTGCATTCCTTTTCTCTGAATTTTTAGCCCTTTTGCTTGTATTCCCCCTTTATTAAATTATATTCTATTTCAAACCAGCCATTATGCTTACGAACTAAGAAATCAAACTGCTTGATTTGTCTTTTGTTTTTCTTTATTGTTGCAACATCATAATGCAATAATATGAATATAAATAAGATTATTTAATTTATAAGATATAAAATATTGATCGTAAATACAAAATAAGATAATATAAATGATTTATTTGCCTCGATTGAGGTTCAGGCTGATATGTACAGTAGGGCAAAAGATACCGGACCGACCCTTGTAGCTGTTTTCAGAGCCTTGTTCACTCCAGAGCACGATAGACTGGTAACTAAGACTTTCGTGGTTCGAATCCTGCCTGGGAAGGAAACTTTTTTTTTTTTGTTTCTTATTCAAATTTATTCCAAATACTTTTCGATTATTGGTAAAATTGATGTTCTGGGGAATAATAAGTTAATTAAGTAGTAAAATATCACTGCAATCAAAAGTATTGGGAATAAATTTGAATAAGGAACACAAAGTTTCCTTCCCAAGCAGGATTCGAACCACCAGTTACCAGTTAATCGTGCTCTGGAGTGAACAAGGCTCTGAAATCCGTTTTTTTTTGTGCCACTACTTTACATCTATTATCAGGCAGTACACCTCACTTGACGAAATGTGTCAGAGGAAGAACAATTGTTTGTACACATCTGAAGTCTGATTAATGATGTAGCTAATCGGTGATATATGCAATGAAGGGAGAAGGAACTGGCCACCCTACTCCATTATCTCCTGGCCTAATTGCCTCATAAGTGGTACCGTGTTGGTATCACTTGTGAGGTTCAGACCTGTCTTTGGACAATTGACTAAACAACAACAAATTATTTATTAACAAAATAGTACATTATGCAACGATCCTATAATGGTAGTAATTAAGACGCAAGTATGTTTGTTTATGAAACTCGCTTGCGCTCGTTTCATAATTTCCATACGAGCGTCTTAATTACCATTATAGGCAAGTTTCATACGACTTTTTATGCTGGACCATATTTCTAACTTGAAATTTTTCATAAGTTTTCATGTTATGGTTATGTAAGTCACGAACGGAACTGACCTGAATTGTGAGATGTGCGCAGATGCGAAAGTATTGATTTTTTCCTAGGCACGAATATCATTGACCTTGATATAACCTAGAGAACCTTGATATAACCTGGAAATTGATTTAGAATTGAAAAACGAGATGACAAATTGAATTTATTTGAATATTATTTACAATTAACGCTAATTATTATAGTAACAGAACATAACCTTCTGCGACAGTATTGGATTTGCAGCCTCCGTGACATTTCCCTAGTTGTCTTTCGATTGCATATCCGAGAATAATCGAAAACCTGAACTGTAATGAATAGGTGTACTTTAATGACATGCATTAAAGGACTGCTACCAGGTGTATAATTACTACATTTCGGCATGGTCGAGCATAAATAAACATTTATAATTTCAGTAAAGAAGAATTAATCTGAAATACATGATTACCAACTGATTGGTTTAAACTCGGAACATCAATGCTTAGGAATCTGCCTTTAAGAGTGTGTTGAAAATATGAAACATGGTTTAAGCCAAGTTTCAAGCAGTTTAATTTAAACGCAGCTTAAAATATTATTGAGAAGTAATTTTCCAAATTCCAGTTATAATACAGGCCTAATATATGTTGTAACTGGAACTTGAAAATTCAGGTGGCCCGAATTTTGTTTCTAGGTTTGTACATTAAATGAAACATTTAAAGGAAGTCTTCATATTGCGGGAGCGAATACATTGCACTGACTTTTGAAGTTAAGTAAACTATTATGTCACTCAATAAATAATTTATTAATTTCCTGAAAATCGATCCGGATAATTGACGATCCGGATAGGCTATATGATGCTCGGATTATTGGAGTTTTACTTTATTCCAAATTAGGGTTTCATATCCGACCTCCGACTTCAGACGGAATTTAAAATTAAGAGAGAGTATAAAAAATTAGTAGTTTCTTTCAGGTCTTTCATCGGTGCCCATGTTTGCCTCATTCAAAGAGCAGAAATATTCATTGCCTCAGAACATCTTAAGCTTTGCTTTGTTTAATTTTATTTTATAGTCTATTGCTTTTAAATTATTCCTTAAGTACTTTGCAATGTATATTGCTATTTTATTGAGATCTTTGTAATGTTAACAGCTGAAATTACGTCATAAACACATAAAATCTGATCATAAATCTACTATAATTGTTACTTTGACAACTGCTTAAATCACTGAGTTCTGTTTTCAATTATGCTTATCTAATAAGATGTAGTTATTAGAAAATTATGTCATGTAGTGTATTATTTAAAAAATGCAAGAAATTTGGTGAAAAATGATTGTTTGAAAAAGCTTCTTTCTTCCATCTTTAGAAATTTCCAGGCATATCTCGTCCACTGATTCTGTTACGCGACGATATCGCATGAAAGAGATCGGATAGAGAAACCAATAGATAGAGAAACTCAAAAAGTTTAATTATGGCAACATTATTTTCCTAGTTGGTAACCCTGCCTCATAATAGCGCATATAAACAAATTTGTTCATTGTTGAGGCGAAATGGCTGCTATGGAGGTCAGAAAAGCTTGATCTTCATTTGAACCAGTCGGTTATTAATGTGCAACGACATTATCGAACAGAGTTTGGTGTAGATCAACCCAGTGGGCCTACAAGATTCTTCGCAAGCGGTTGCGATTTCATCCGTACCGACTACAGTTGCTGCAAGCCCTAAAACCAGAGGAAAAAGTTCTACTAAGAAATTTCTACATAAGTATGCAGACTTTAATTGAAAACGAAGATGAATTTATTCGTTCCGTGGTGTTTTCTGACGAAGCCACTTTTCATCTTACTGGTAAAATGAACAGACATAACCTCAGAATCTGAGGGTCGGAAAATCCGCGTACCTACGTGGAACTTGACTATAGGCTTGATGTATGCCGTGTTACGAAAGGGGGACACATTGAACATCTTTAAGGTAAGGAACTAAACTTTTTGAATTTCTCTTTCCATTGATACTATTTTCATGCGCCTCAGATTCATAGAACGTAAATTACATGGGTTCGAAACCGGAAAGGTCTTTTGTAGGAGCCCTGTACTTCTGTAACGTGACCCATTCAACAGTCTTAAGTAATACGATCTGTAGAAGTGAATAAAACTGGAGACCCTTAGAGTTTCAGTCGAACTCCAAATTGTGCTATTCGTATGCAATAATGGCCTGTGGATTTTATGACCATTTGTCATGCGAGAGATTTCGTGAGTAATTGTGAGAGAGACTCACAAGGATACTCTTTGGACTGCATTTCTCAGAGGTTACATTAAGCTACTTACCCTACATCAAAACTGAAATTAATTGCGCGATTTGAATTGATTTATGTGCTGACGATTGCGGTGATAAATCATGGTGATGTGAAGACCGCTCGATTTGAGCCATGACTCTAGTGTGGTAGTTACCGACTACAAACCTAGGACACCCGATCCAACAGAGAAATGAAGATTTATGCTACTCGCATATATGGAACGGCGTGTGCCTTCTGTGATGTTTTCCTGTGTTATATCAAGCTGTGTCATTCACCATCCATTCCAGTGTTGAAGAGTGAATACGAAACGAGTAGTCAGACTCTATCATTTGAAAGCAGAAATGAAAGAAAGAAAATGTAAGGATGAACAACACGAAAAGATGAAAAAAGACGACAATGATAACGATGATAACGATAATGGTGAGGACGATGAGATGATAGTTACGACGATAAAACGGTGATACAGCTAAAATTCACAAAATCGGACAAAATGTGATATGTTTCACCTAGATGTTTTAAATCATGTATTTATTTAGTTTATTTTGTTCTATATTTTATTGTTAATATGTATGTCAGTGTTACGTAACTGGCCAAGATTATTTAAAAGGTTATTTAATTTTATTCTACAATTCAAACTTGTATAATAATGAATTGGGGGTTTGGAATTGAACGGGATACATCAGCTGCTTGTCTATGCGGATGACGAGAATATGTTAGGAGAAAATCCACAAACGATTAGGGAAAACACGGGAATTTTACTGGAAGCAAGTAAAGAGATAGGTTTGGAAATAAATCCCGAAAAGACAAAGTATATGATTATGTCTCGCGACGAGAATACTGTACGAAATGGAAATATAAAAATTGGAAATTTATCTTTTGAAGAAGTGGAGAAGTTCAAATACCTGGGAGCAACAGTAACAAATATAAATGATACTCGGGAGGAAATTAAACACAGAATAAATATGGGAAATGCCTGTTATTATTCGGTTGAGAAGCTTTTATCATCCAGTCTGCTGTCCAAAAATCAGAAAGTTAGAATTTATAAAACAGTTATATTACCGGTTGTTCTGTATGGTTGTGAAACTTGGACTCTCACTTTGAGAGAAGAAGATAGATTAAGGGTGTTTGAGAATAAGGTTCTTAGGAAAATATTTGGGGCTAAGAGGGATGAAATTACAGGAGAATGGAGAAAGTTACAAAACACAGAACTGCACGCATTGTATTCTTCACCTAACATAATTGGGAACATTAAATCCAGACGTTTGAGATGGGCAGGGCATGTAGCACGTATGGGCGAATCCAGAAATGCATATAGAGTGTTAGTTGGGAGGCCGGAGGGAAAAAGACCTTTAGGGAGGCCGAGACGTAGATGGGAAGATAATATTAAAATGGATTTGAGGGAGGTGGGATATGATGATAGAGAATGGATTAATCTTGCTCAGGATAGGGACCGATGGCGGGCTTATGTGAGGGCGGCAATGAACCTCCGGGTTCCTTAAAAGCCAGTAAGTAAGTATAATAATGACCACAAAAATATCAGTTCTGTGACGCCTTAGAACTGACAGTCACAGAACTGACAAAAACTAATTTTCAATTTGTTATCCCTTAAATCTCATGTTAATTACTGGGGTTAAGATTATGTTAAATATGCACACTCTCATGTCTGTTAACGTAAATCTCCATGACCAGGCTTCGACCTATGGGCACAGAGTAACCTGTATGAGGTTTAGAGTACACGGAGTATAAATGACGTCATGACCTGTAGAGGAGTGACTGCAACAGCACAGATGGGTCCGTAATGTGCATTACCGTTGTGTGTATTGCTGCTTGGCTGCGGTACGTGTAACTGGCTTCGGCGTAGGGACACCTGATTGGAGGTCACAATTCACATTAATACTTTAATGGTACACATTTATTATCTACACTAGGAATGTACTGTATATACTGCATCTGTACAGGGTGAAATATATTTTGTGCCGTACTGTGACGGACTGTTTACATGTTGAGACACGAAGTAACGGCGCTCTCCATCTCCCACTCCACTCGACCATCACAACACTAACGTCGGTGCGTTCTGAACTTCATGCGTTTCTGTGCCCAGGACCGAAGCCTGTCCATGACACATTTTATAATAATAATAATAATAATAATAATAATAATGACTTTATTTAACCTGGCAGAGTTAAGGCCGTAAGACCTTCTCTTACACTCAACCAGGATTAAAACTAGCTTACACAGTTGAACATAAAACTGGATCGGAATTAAGTAATTACATAGATACAATTTAGGTAAGTTATATAATGAGATCAAAAGAGGTAGTTACATAAAATTTACCTCATAAAATAAAAATAAACATAGTGAAATACATATTAATATTGTTAGAATCAAATACGAATCACATAAAAACAGAAGCCGATAATTCAATAAAAAATGTACACAGTAAAAATAAAAATAAACACATTAGTATACATATTAGTATTAGATTACAATTAAGTAGGATTTACATAATTAAACCAGAAACCGACAATTGAATGAAATGTACACAAAATAGATTAATAATAAAAAACAACAACACAGTGAGATACATATTGGCGTTAAGAGATAAATAAACACGATTTAGATAATAAAAATAAGAAACAAAAAAAAAAATAAAAATAAATACAGTGGAACACATTCCATTAAATATTTGCAACGCGTTAGGTCTGGCAACTCATCATAAGATATTTTTCTAATTTACATCTAAAGGAAATTGAAGTTCAGCAGCCCTTGACTTCAGGCGGCAGAGAATTCCAGTGACGAGAAGTAGCAACAGTGAAAGATGAAGAATAAAGAGATGATGTGTGCAGTGGTATTTCTAGCGTGTTATCATATTGTGACCGAGTATTTAAGTTATGATACCGAGAAAGACTGTGGAATCGGAGAGATACATATTTTACAGAATTTAACTAACTCAGAATTGACTGGTAATAAAGGTACCCATCGGAAAACAGTTACATATATCTTTCTTTCTCTAATATAAAAATTACAAGTCAACCTTTCACTGTATACTCCTACACTGTGGCATAGAAAACAACTGAAGAGCTGTTCTGAACTATTGCAATCATCCAGTGGATACTTATAATCGCTTGTAGTTTGTCACAGAACTGACATTAATATTAGAGACTGATTCAAATAATATTTAGAGCATTAAAGAGACAATTCAATGGCTATCTTTTGTAATAAACTAATAATTTATAGGGGTATGCTAACATTTAATCCTGTCATATATCGTTTCACTCTTTTATTTGTTGAATGACAATAAATATGCTTTTGAAGATGTAGTCAGGGATACGTCACAGAACTGACATTTCCACACTCATAAATGCTGCTCGGGGATAATATGGTTTAATTACAATTGTCCAAATAATAATTAAATTAGAACATGATGGTTGTCATAGTATTAGTAGGTAAAATTCTATAATTTTCAGTCAGTTGCACAAAAAATTTCAAGGACATGTTTTGTCCAATTTCGTTGTTTCTAGCCATAACGAAAACTATGAGACAATGACGACTGATGACGGCTGTGATTGACTATGATGATGGTAATGATACTTTACTACTTAATTAACTTATTATTCCCAGAACATGAATTTTACCAGCAATCGAAAAGTATTGGGAATAAATTTGAATAAGGAACAAAAAAAGAGTTTCCTTCCCAGGCAGGATTCGAACCACGAAAGTCTTAGTTACCAGTCTATCGTGCTCTATAGTGATGTTACGAGTATGTTGTATTTAACGACGCTCGCAACAGCAGAGGTTATATCAGCGTCGCCGGATGTGCCGGAATTTTGTCCCGCAGGAGTTCTTTCACATGCCAGTAAATCTACTGACATGAGCCTGTCGCATTTAAACACACTTAAATGCCATCGACCTCGCCCGGGATCGAACCCCCAACCTTGGGCATAGAAGGCCAGCACTATACCAACTCGCCAACCAGATCGACCTCTGGAGTGAACAAGGCTCTGAAATCTGCTACATGGTTCGGTCCGGTTTATTTTGCCACTACTATCAGACAGAACCTCAGAGGTTATTATTATTATTACTAGCCGTACCCGTGCGCTCCGCTGCACCTGTTAGAAATAGATATAAAGTAATTACATAATTAAAATATGACGTTTGATCCAGGGAACAACTTTTACAACAGCGCAAGATAATCTGCTTCGCTCATTACCCAATTTTTTTTTTTGCATTGCATTTATTGCATATATATTTTATGTATTTTAACACGATTCAATTGAGCATAGTTAAATTTTGAATTATAAAATAATGGATTGCTAAGCTAACGTACTATTACTGCATACTAAATCAATACACTCTCGTTGTTCGTTAATTCTCTGAGATTAAAATGAGTGTACATAAATATTATTTTAAGAAATACAGAAAACGATGTACAAAATAGCCTATCAAATTTTCTGTGCATAAGAAGCTATTTTAAACTTACCTGTCCTCGATTTACTCAGACGTTACTGTAATAACATTATAGCATTATGTCCATCTAGAGAAACTACACTTTCCAATGGTGAAATAATAATTAATTATACAAATCGGTTAATTTAGCTTCTGATATTACTTCATACAAACACAGAAATATTCTCTGTAGGCTATGTTTAATAGCTTTCGATTGTTGATGTCCAAGGCCCCTGTTTCGATTGTTGTTGTCCAAGGCCCCTTATAGACGAAGTCATTTGTTCTTAATTCATTGCACCGTCTTAGATGGCGTTATTTTAATTTTAAAACTCATTTATCTCATTAAATATCAGTCCTATCAATATTTTGTAAAGAATAAAACTTATCGGAAATCATTTTCGAAGAAACTTTTGTTATGTAACATTTTTCACAAAAATCAATAATAAGCGAGATATTTCGATTTAATTCAGGCCCCCTTATAACCCCCTTTTAAATAAAGTATTTTGAATGCCATATAGCCTAAAATCTAAGTTACAACGAACTTAATTTATATTCCAATTTTCATATAAATCGGTTCAGCCATTATCGCGTGAAAAGGTAACAAACCTACAGACAGACATTCAAACAAAATTTTCAAAAAAGCGATTTTCGGTTTCAGGGTGTTTAATTATATATGTTAGGACCAATTATTTTTGAAAAATCGAAAATTACCAGAAAAATTTCGGCTACAGATTTATTATTAGTGTATATTATTATTATGTATTTGTCATTAATATACGGAAAATAATGATCATGGTATTAATTAAACTTAGTTAAGATACATATGATTATACAGAATTTGGCAAGAATTATATTATTTTGATGTTAGGATTTCCGTTTAGGGTCGGAATTGTTATGGGAGATAGGCCTATTAAATTTTCACATCTAAACTCTTGAAATTATTACCATTAATTCTCTTAACATAATGTTATTTAATTATATAACAAGGACCAAGTCCTCAGTTCCAACTTTTTGTCTGTGCGAACTGTACAGCAAAATTTTCGTTGTCTGTTACAATAAAATAATAGTGAATACAACAGAGCATGTCTAGCTACCTCGAGTCCCGCCAGATGGCGCTATATAGGAAGCATGGCTATGAAGTTTTGTTGCGAGGGGAGAGCAAGGGCAAACTGTTGTGATGAGAAAGAGGGAGGAGGAGGCCTTCAGGGTGTCATAAAGTGCCCACTAATTGGGTCGAGTCATTGGGGGAAGTTCCAGCAGCCTAGGGTTCAAGACGCCGGCAAGAAGTAGAAGATCCTCTCTCTCCTACAGGTGCACTACGCTGCACAAAATGGCCAAGTTATGGAGTGGCCACAGAATTGCTTAAATTGAATGAATTAGCCAACAAAGTGCTTTACAGGAACAAGAAAGTTAAGTGCACACCTCAATCTACGGACGGCGACTATATGTGCCCCATTTGACCTTGGAACTAAATAATTCTGAGCGAGGCTGATCAATGATTCATGGCCGAGGAGGCCGGTAACAGATTGTTAGGTGTACTTCACAAAATGTACACCCATTGCGGTTCTCTGACTTGCATTAATTTTGTACAGATGATGGTAGCCTTGTGGGCTTTCTAACACAGTGAGTTCCATCCTCCAAGTATCACAGACAAAACTTTTTTCACGTTTTACTTCCAAAGTTACTCGATGTAAACCGCGATATTCAGAAAATAGAATTAATGTAGTACGTATGTGTGTGTTTTTATTTTATATATACAGGGTGATCCGTTTGGGTATGGATAAAATAAAAACACTGTGAAACATTTACTACTGAACTTCATTTGTTGAAACTTTGTGCATACAACACTGAAAGATGGGAGATTCCTCAGAGCTCAACATGACCCCCATTGCGCACCCTGCACAACTCATGACGGTGATACGATTCAGCCCATGTCCATGTTGAAAACCTTGAGTAATTTTTACTCTCAGATCATCAATGTTCCTGGGTTTCTGTGAATAGACAATGTCTTTCACAAAACCCCACACGAAGAAATCAGGAGGGGTTAGATCTGGGGAGTTTGGGAGCCTAGCCAAGAGATAGCTGCTTCTCGTACTAGGTTTCGCCTGCGACCTCATCCATGTTTTTTTTTTTTTTAACAGAGAACCTGTTTCTACAAATGTTCGATATCACAACATTATGGAATCGTATTTAGGTAGGCTACATTACGCACACCATACTCACGTCGAAATTCTCTTTGAACTCTCTTAACACACTCAAATTTAGCATACCAAAGAACATATTGTGCCCCCTGTTGATTTGTAGTAGCCATTTTAATCATCTACAATTTTCATTGGTCCATTCAGATTATGCATTGTTGATTGTCATATATGGAAACTCATCTTTTAGTCATAATATAACTAGCAAGAAATTTTTCCTACTTTCATAATAGCTTTATAATAATAAATTAATATTATCCATACTCAAACGGATCAGACTATGTGCATGTATGTATGTATGTATGTATGTATGTATGTATGTATGTATGTATGTATTAGCACGCTCCATTGCATTGGAGTAATACTACATGGTTTACATAAGATATTAAATTTGGTTACACATAATTTATAACACGGCACTTTACAAGTTATTTACAATGTAGCCTATGTGTGTGTGTGTGCTACTGTTTACAATTGAGGCGGTAGCCGGAAAAGGGGCCCAAAGGTCTATAGGCCCTTTTTCGGGAGAATGTTTAATTCGATTCTCAGTGTTAAAATCTACTTGCTTACGTAGTTTCGTTTTAATATCTTGTAAACTGAGGCCAGGGTAGCTAATTGAATGAACCCATGCACTCTTACGTGACAGTAGCGGCTGGTGGTCAAAATAATGAGTGTGCTACAATCTCTATATCGGCCTACTGTATAGGCCTACACTTATGTATTTATCTTAATTTGGAGTCTCGCCTAGTGATGAAATATGAAGTCCATACGACGTTCTTTCGTACTGCAGAACTTGTCATTTGGTGTTAAACCCCTCCATCTTGGACACCATACACTTTTCTATTGACAGTATTGCAAGAGCAGTGAGACGATCCTGGGACATAGTGTTCCTTAAAAACGTTTTTACGCGTTTCAAGGAAGAAAAACATATTTCTGGCTCAGCAGTGGTCATTGGTGTTGTAACCAAAATATTTAACAACTTCGATACTTCACAGAATGGATCCTGTAAATTGTTGGATACTATGTATTGTGACAATTGAACAGCCATCTATATTTCGGAAGTCAGGTTTTCCGTATAGAAATCCAACTTGTATCTGGAACACTCTTTTCTTCAGTATAGTATAGCTTTTGACAGCAACTTTAACTGGTAGATGGCAGCAGCAGTCGGACACTTGAATTACCAAATAAATTGTACATAGTTCCGAATTCTTCCACAAACAAGCATTCTTTCGTTACGCTTTACTTTTGCAATCTCCAAGCTGTGTTGTGCTGAAGCTGACTACAGCACTTAACCGCGTAAAAATAGCCAATCAGAGCAGTGATTTCAGCTTCGCACATGCGCATAACTGTCTACATTTTTCATGTGGAGCTTTGAGTAGCACAACGAACCCCCTGAGGCACCAAAGAAGGCACGGAGACTAAACACTTTATAACGCGTCATGAACATAACCACGGGAAATTGTCAAATGACAGATCAAATACTATGGTGGTATTACAAATACATTATTTGAGCCAAAATTATCATTGTGCTGTAGCACTGTAGCACATAAGGACGGGCCGCCCCTGTTCCGTGGAACGCAGCAAACATCAACACACTCAGCTTTAGACAGGCACTGCAAGTAGTATTGTGTTGTGTGTAGCAGTTGTGATCTGTGTGCGATCTGAAAGAAATGAACATAAACGAAAAAAAGAGGAGAGAGGACATGAAAATGAACTTAAAACGAGAAGACAGAAAAATGAATAAACAACATGATATTACGTATTTAACTTCGGAAGGTGCTATTGTTGAAGGTACGTTTTTGCACCAGTTCTCTGCTGACAGAAGGAATGTTTCTCCAAATTCATTGTTGATGAACGGGAAGATCTCTTCGAAATATTTTACAGTGGGCAAACAAAGTTACTGCAGGATGCTACAGTGGCAGTCTTGTTATAAAAAAACTCCTAGTCGTAAATGTAACTTAAAATCCAAAGTAAGTCATGAAAATACATGGACATATTCTGTACGTCGAAGTGGTGTTCAGCAAGAGGTGTATCGTTAAAGGATTTTGGGACTCTTCAAAATTTCTGCTAGAAGACAGAGTAATACAAGGGAAAATATTAAAAGGTGAAAATTTTGAGGAAAAAAAGGGGTTCTCATGAAAACGGACCATATAAAATGAACAAAAATATAATGGGATTTACTGCAGTCCATCTACAATCGATTCCACATAGCAAGATCTACTATTGTCCACTAACCCAAACCTAAATATCAAGATTCTCTTAGGGTTATTCTGTGATTATTACAAAGAAAAGACTGGTGAAAAACTGAATGTGAAATACAAAACATATTTCAAATATTTCAAACAGTTGGCTTGACAACATCATTAAAGAGAGCAAAGTTGGATTGGGAGAAAACATCAATGAAGATGATTCTCAAAGTGAGTGTGAGTCCATCCAGAATGTGCACTAAACTGAAAGCTGCACTGTGTGTGAATCCATTCTAGATTGATATTAAAAAACCTGTAATCTGTATTCTGTACCCAATAGATATTCTTGATTCTTAAGTATTCGGTACAATTTATGTCGCAACTATGAGATATATGTAAGAAATATAATTTTACTAAATTGATTATGAAATTGTAAACCTCTGTAATGTGCGCCGTTCAATGTTGATATTAAATTTCTGCTAAAATATAATCATATTGAAAGTATTTTTTATAAAATAAACTTGTTCTCTGGAAAAAGGGTCTATAAAATGGTTCAATAAAATATATTCTTTTATTAACACTATTAAAGTCTGAATGCATTATTTAACAAAAACTTGTAGACAAATAGTATTGTAACAGTATGAAAATTGTTATCTTGATAAAAGTGCATCCAAATCGCAATGACATATAAATAAATCTTTCAATCGTTGTTTTCTCGAAACATGACTTTTGCTTATGGGCCCTTTTTCCGGCTACCGCCTCAATTTATAATAAAACTAGTGGCTTGTGCAGCAAATGCTGCAAACTAAGTTCATTAGACGTTCAAAAAAACATTTTTCACATTTATTTTCAATGAAGAATACCAGACATTCGGAAAGTTATTTGTTTCCATAACAATGAGCCAATACTGAAGAGAACCACGCATATAAATATCTACACCACACCGCCATTAAATATATGAAAGACCCAACCCCACTTAATTATCAAAAAAAAATAATTGATTTTTAATAATATTATTATCTTACGTAAGTTTTATAGCTTTCAGTAACATATACTATATATACTATATAGCCGCCACTCAGTAAAATATAGAAATCAAAATCTAATTTGTTATTCTCTACATCTACTTATATAACCCCAAAACGTTCACTTTCATATCATCAATATAGCATTAATATGTATAATTAATGAAAAATAGTCACATCATGGCATTAACTACAATAATGTTTCATTTCTAATGGATGTCATCAAACCACCTCAAGTTTTGTAGTTTTTAATATCCAATACACAGCTGTACCCAGAAAATTACACACCACAGAATCGAACCTGTAAATTATTTTTAGTAAGTTAAGTTTTTAATAATCAATTTAATTTGATCTCTAAATATGTCAGCATTCTTGCAGATCATGGCCTTCGTGTAATATTGTTTACCCAGTACTGTAGCATATGTTTTGTTTTATTCTGAAATGCAACACGGCCGACTTGATGCTCGCTTCACTTCTCCTTTACAAAAAAGCGAAGGGAATATCAAGTCGGCCGTGAATGCTATTAGCTAGTTCTCAAAACTGACGACAGATGGATTTTGGAAAATAGGAAAATTATATTTAAAAATTGACATTTCACTGAAAACTACTACTTTTCCGAAAAACTTTGGGTTCCAAGCTTCAAAATTAGGGGCCATTTATTAAAATCCGTTCAGCCGTTTTCCCGTAATTACCAGTTCAAATTATATATATAGATTTACATTATTTTCATCATAGCCTACTGTTGGAGAAATAAAACTGATATCGTACAAAACGGCTTTAAATCTTATTTTATTACACATTAAATCGTTACATATATTTCATAGGACTAGTTGACAGTCTTTCAAATAGATTAAAGATTGTGTTTTATTTAACGACGCTCGCAACTGCCGAGGTTAAATCAGCGTCGCCGGTGTGCCGGAATTTTGTCCCGCAGGAGTTCTTTCACATGCCAGTAAATCTGCTGACATAAGTCTATCACATTTAAGCACACTTAAATGCCATTGCCCTGGGCCCTCAACCATGGTCACAGAAGACCAGCGCTATACCGACTGCGTTACCAGGGCGGCAGTTTTTCAATGTCTATTGATTATTCAAAGCATAGAAATTGTCTCATGTATTTTTCCACCAGTGGCGTAGCATGAAATTTTGAGCAGGGGAAGCTAACTCAAGTTGTCTTTCATGCAATATGAGAAAACGTATTACAAAAATACAGTCTTAAAATAAATAGTAGTCAATTTCAAGTCAGCAGTCGAAGATTGGTTGGAACATCGTAACACCAATAAGGCATGACCTCAAATGATACGTAGTAAAATATGATTTCACGGTTTACACATATCTCTAACAAATAGACACGTATACGTATAACATTAGCTCACTCCCTGTCATACTTAGAGAAATCACAATATTAGTATCATTACGTAAGTATGCGTCTGTCTTTTGGTTGTGTCCTTCATTGACACCAAGGGAGTCGGTCATTTGTTTTTTAAATCACACTTTTGTTCGTAAGTCAGTCTTGATAATAAAATTGTCCTAAAAAAATTCAAGTAAATTAGTGTCAGGAACTGTTATTTCGCTTATTATTTATTATATCAGCCACAATGCACACTAACACTTCAACTGAACACAACTGACGAAAAGGGATAACTCTGAAACTACTTATTTTAAATGTTAAAGCTAGCTTCTTGCGAGCCTTGCGACTAAGGTAGTTTAGTTAGAAAGGGATGGAAACTCTGCGGGGTGGATTACACAGAAGAAACCAGTCTGCTTGGAAGCTGGTGTGTGCAGGCTTCTTGTTTACTGCTGCATCACAAATCATCCTGAGCTGCCGCATCACAATATTTAACGCGTAAATATAAATTCTATTAAATTTAATAAATAATTTTCTCCATAAACTGCCGGTTTATTATGAAATTATTATTAACTGGGGAAGCTAAGCTTTTTAGCTTACACTAACGCTACGCCACTGTTTTCCACTATCACACTCTTGTTCATCGGCCAGTATCTTGTTGTGAAATGCACTTTTGGAAGGCGGCTCTTTGCTTTAGTAAAATTGGACAATAAAATATTATATGGTTCACTCTTTGTCACCAGTACCGCAGTACCTGTAGTAAGTGGAGGAAGGTTAGGACTAATACTTAGCTTAATTTTTAGTCTGTTTGGAATGCTTTCATCCTTTCAATTCGATTTAGCAAACCCAGCTTCAATTGTTATTCCGTTAGCTGTGACTGGTTGTCGTCCCGCGAAGTTACTGCTATAATATGGACTTTGTATTGTTCATGTTGTTGCCATGGAATCATTTCGTTACGTACAAAATGCTAGCACAAGATAAAGATATCTTGAAGTTCCGATCTGAAATATTACGTGGTGTCAGGTGTGGAAGAACAAGAATCAAACGTAAATAATAGCTATTTAATTATGTTATTTCTTCTGAATGAAGTAAGTGGAAACAAACATTTTGAATATATTTAGAAGCTTCAGGCCAAGATATGAAATTTAAAAAAAGTAAAAAGACAGCAATATTCTTGAACTTAGATGGTAATACAGCGATAGAGTTATATGATACTTTGAAAGCTAATAATGTAAACAAAAAATTACTAATTTTCCAAAATAAAACATTAAATTGAGTGCACATTGGATATATTAATATCACAACATCCACCGCTGTGGAGTAACTGTTAACATGCCTGACCGTGAAACGAGCGAACCCGGGTTCAAATCCTGATTAGGACAAGTAACCTGGTTGGGTTTTTTTTTTTTTCCGGGAGGGTTCCCTCAAGCCAGTAAGACCAAATTTTGAGTAACTTTCTGCGCTGGACCCTGGACTCATTTCGTTCGCATTATTACCTTCATCTCATTCAGAAGCTATATAACCATAGCAGTTGAAAAAGAGTCGTAAAATAACCAATTAAAAGAATTGCACTATAATATGTAAGTTACCTAATTAGGTAAAGTCCAGGAAAACGGAGAGGATTAGGAATTGAACTGGTTACATCAGCTGCTTGTTTATGCGCATGACGTGAATATGTTGGGAGAAAATCCACAAACTATTAGGAAAACACGGTAATTTTACTTGAAGCAAGTAAGGAAATAGGTTTGATGTAAATCCCGAAAAAAGTATATGATTATGTCTCGTGACCAGAACGTAGTACGAAATAAAAATATAAAAATTGGAAATTTATCCTTTGATGAAATGGAAAAATTGGATTACCTTGGCGCAACAGTAAAGTAGGCCTAATAGGAGAATGGAGAAAGTTGCACAACGCAGAACTGCACGCATTGTATTCTTCACCTAACATAATTAGGAACATTAAATCCAGACGTTTGAGATGGGCAGGGCATGTAGCACGTACAGTTTCCCTAGAAAAGGATGAGACGATTGAATATTCCTAAGTCTCAGATGTAAGACACTGCGCATGATCAGAGACCAGAGCACTGATACACAAGATAACGAATATTGAGTTACTTAAATTCAGGCTATTTGGTTTGTTACTAGCATCGTTCCGAAATTCACTTCAAAAACTGCAAAAAATATGATAATATTGCGTAAATAAAAGATAAATATATACATAAATCGTGTAGTTAAATCGACAATGGACCTTCATGACTAGATTGACACTCCGCACAGAAAGGAAAGCTTTCTTGTCGTTTCAATAGATCAGACGCTAAGACTTCTGCGTGTTGTGTAGAAGAGTGCGAGTTCGATTCCTTGTCTTCACAACTATTTTGTTTTTTTTTGTCTAAATAACTTTGAAATAGCTAAATAACGTTGAAATAGAGTTTTAAAAAGTCCTCAGATTAAGTGTTAATGATCACAGACAATACAAAATTACAAGTTATAATATTATAAACGTTAATTTAATGAATGCATTTATACATACACACACATACAATGTAAATGCATATATATATATCAATATATATATATATATATATATATATATATATATATAAACTAACAATTAAAATGAAATTAAAAAATATATTCCTAAGCCACACAGACACACTTTTATAAAGGTTTAGAGTCCTTAGGCTATGTCATTTGTTGAGTAATTATTACAATATTTTATTAGTAGCTTTCCCATATGTGTAAGAAATGCACTCGCACAAAAACAATTTTTGTTAAAAGTGTGGCTTTGGATTATTTCATTCTCACCCCTTCAGTTGATTTGAACTATTTTATCTACGTGTTTACAATAGTGTTTAATTTAATGTGAATTCAATTTTATTCATGTTATGATTGAACTAAAAAGCACTTTTGCAGTTATTGACTAATTACATATATTAATACTAATTATTAAATGCATCTGTGAAGTTACCAATTGCAGTATCTTTTGCAAAATCTTGAATGTTTAATTTGTCAATAATATTTCTTTACTATATACTATAAGACGTTAAAAGAATTTGCAATAGATTTGGGATCCTCTACTTTATAATCACTGGCTTTAATGAAAAAATATTTTCTTTCTTAGGATATCTACAAGCTTAACTTTAATAATATTCCGAATAGCTTTAATTGCATTATCTGAATTTTGTACTTTTCTATTCAAATGTATTCTATTTCCCTCTTTCATAATTTTTTATAAATTACAATGTACTTCTTGTAGTATTTAAGAACATGAGGATCATTACATTGCAACACATTACATATAGATTCTTCTTTTTAATACATGAGATTTTTAAGTCCCTGCGTTATCTACATGTTTTTACTTTTTAATTTTTTTACAACATTGAGTGGAGAACATCCACTGAAGTGATTCTGAAATTAAGTGAAAAATACAATACATTTACTCTTAATATCAGTAGTATCAGTATCATATACGTTTTTCCAAGATTCATTTTGTAGACATAAATGTAAATAGTCACTAGATAAAGCATTTACGACCCTTTTTTAGTTTTTAAATCAATATTTTGAAATTGTTCAGTGACATTGGTAACACTTAGGATTTGTTTATCATGTTCAGACAAGCCATTGATTATAGGTTCTGTCGAATAGGAACTTTCTCGAGGCGACTCGGGGGAGATGGGTAATGAGTCGAATCTCCTGGTTTTGGATAACTTGATGTGGGACGAAAAAAAAAAATCGAAAATCGAAAAATCGAAAGAGAATTGGGAGGAAAAATTTAAAAGGTACGCAAAACGCGTCCTTGCAAGGGGTTGGGGGCTGTACAAAACTAGATATGTGAGCTCCAAGCCTGTTGGCCACTAGTCTCACTCACTGCTTAGACCACCAGCACACGGCAGACAGTCGGGACCAGCAAGTAGCTCCTGATTGGCTGCCGTGTCCACCAACCAGAATGCGCCTGGCGGTCGGGACTAGGTACTAGCTCCTGATTGGCCCGCAGCGGGAAGCCCCACTTTTGCATATATACCGGCTAGACGTGGTCCCACATCACTTCGTCCCTGAAGAAGATGGCAGAGCTAGCCGTCGAAAGCTTGGAAGCTAATCTCCAACTCACCTGGCTGAGAACCCGAGAAGAGTTATTCAATGTTAAATTTGTTACTTATTTGTATTATGTGTAATATTTAAGTACCGGTAAGGAAAGTTCTAGATAAAACATTATTTTTTCTGAATGAAGTTTTTACATTGAATATTACATTTTCTTTGGCAGTGTATAAAATTAATAACAGTGGGTGAAATGCAACTTTACTATGTAGAAAAAAAGTAACTAAGGTGAGATGAGGAGTAGCGTATCACATACCTTCTTCGTCTCCTTGTGCTCAATTCGTTCCAAGTAAAATCAGAGATAATTCTAGAACTATTTTAGATAAAATAGGTCACAGTCAATTATTTTAAAATTTATTAACATTAATCACCAATATCGCTATATAGTAGCAGCAAGTAAAGCGATCGGTTTGGAAGTAAATCCAGAAAAGACAAAGTATATGATTATGTCTCGTACGAAATGGAAATATAAAAATTGGAGATTTATCCTTCGAAGAGGTGGAAAAATTCAAATATCTTGGAGCAACAGTAACAAATATAAATGACACTCGGGAAGAAATTAAACGCAGAATAAATATGGGAAATGCGTGTTATTATTCGGTTCAGAATCTCTTATCATCCAGTCTGCTGTCCAAAAATCTGAAAGTTAGAATTTATAAAACAGTTATATTACCGGTTCTTCTGTATGGTTGTGAAACTTGGACTCTCACTCTGAGAGAGGAACATAGGTTAAGGGTGTTTGAGAATAAGGTGCTTAGGAAAATATTTGGGGCTAAGCGGGATGAATCTACAGGAGAATGGAGAAAGTTACACAACACAGAACTGCACGCATTGTATTCTTCACGTGACATAATTAGGAACTTAAAATCCAGACGTTTGAGATGGGCAGGACATGTAGCACGTATGGGCGAATCCAGAAATGCATATAGAGTGTTAGTTGGGAGACCAGAGGGAAAAAGACCTTTAGGGAGGCCGAGACGTACATGGGAGGATACTATTAAAATGGATTTGAGGGAGGTGGGGTATGATGATAGAGACTGGATTAATCTTGCACAGGATAGGGACCGATGGCGGGCTTATGTGAGGGCGGCAATGAACCTTCGGATTCCTTAAAAGCCATTTATAAGTAAGTAAGTAGCTGATCATCTAACAGAGTATGAAATGTGTTGTGAAAATAAAATTATTGAAATGAAAAAGAAACTACGGTAGCATTCGTAAGTTTATACAAATAGGCCTATTCCATTGTATCATAAAATCAAAGCATCGTCATTCAACTGCATGAGTTCTTGAGGAATCGTATATGTAGGCCCTATACATTTTGTACGATGACCCTATACTCTGATTCATCCAGTGTCGAAATTGATATAGCAATAGTAATGAACAGTGAAACAGATTGGATTAGGAAGGAAGCGATCATTGGCTGCATGTAAATTCATTCATTAATTAACACCGCATTGGTATGGAGGGGAAAATGAAAGCTCTCTCTCTGGACAATGAGGAGAATATAGATTTAAAGATCCACGCGTTAACCCCATCACCACATATAAATGAGTGGTCAGAACCGCGCCGGCTTCCGCACGCACGAGATAAGAATGCCACGCAACCCAGCGGGCAAGATTGTAGCAGATATCCGCCGACTACAATACAAAAAGGATACAAAGCGAAACAAGGCCAGGTCAAGGCAACGGTCAAAGACTCCTCGGCGAACAAACAGAAGACGACGAAAAATATTACAAGAAGTCACCTCAACACATTCATTACCTTTGACAATTTTCATTTTAGGCTGCTTTTTGGAAAGAAAATATCTAAGAGAAACGTCTCTCTTCATATAAGCTTATGTGTGAATATAAATATTTACACTGTAATACATTTAAAATAAAGTTAAGATATTTTATGCTCGACCATGCCGAAATGTACTAATTATACATCTGGTAGCAGTCCTTTAATGCATGTCATTAAAGTACACCTACTCATTAAAGTACAGGTCTTCAGCCAATGTTAATTCAGATTACATGTGTTCAGCCAATGACAAGTCAGCTTTGTGCCGTTATAAAACCGCAAGTATCGATTATTCTCGGATATGCAATCGAAAGAGAATTAGCGAAAAGTCACGGAGGCTGAAAATCCAATACTGTCGCAGAAGGTTATGTTCTGTTACTATAATAATTAACGTTAATTGTAAATAATATTCAAATAAATTCAATTTGTCATCTCGCTTTTCAATGTCGAATTCAATAATCAAGATTATAATATTATCAAGTTTAACGGGACTACGTCAAGGTCAATGACATTATTGTTCCTCGGAAAAAATCAATACTTTCGCGTCTGCGCACATCTCACAATTCACGACCTAGAACAAGGTCACTTCCGATCTTGTCAGTTACAAATAAAATGTATACATCTGAATACCGGTAATTTCAAGTTAGGAATATGGTCGAGCATAAAAAGTCGTATGAAACTCGCCTATAATGGTAATTAAGAAGCTCGTATGAAAATTATGAAACTCGCTTGCTCTCGTTTCATAAATATCCATACTCACTTCTTAATTACCTTCATTATAGGCTCGTTGCATAATGTACTATTATTGGATGGGTTAAAATATAAAGGTAATTGGAGTAAGACAAAGAGATGTTCCCCATTGCTGCTTAATTTCGTGTTCCGACATTTCATTCATTATATAGTGTTCTGCCCAAGGCAGGTCTTTCACTGCAAACCCAGCATTCTCCAATATTTCCTATTTTCTGCCTTCCTCTTTGTTTCCGCATATGATCCATAGGCTATATCTTAATGCAGTCTATCATCTGATATCTTCTTCTGCCCCGAATTCTTCTACCTTTCCTTCAGGTGCATCCTTCAGTAGGCAGTTTCTTCTCAACCAGTGACCCAGCCAATTCCAGTGAACAGTAACCCTGTATTTCAATTCGTTATTTTTCACTGTAACATAAATATGTTTCGATAAGCTTCAAGACATTTACTCTTTACTTATTGTATCATGGTACTCTTTGTTTATGGCAGCCTGTAATGGTTAATAAATAAATAAATAAATAAATAAATAAATAAATAAATAAATAAATAAATAAATAAATAAATAAAAAATAAATAAATAAATAAATAAATAAATAAATTTTACTTATTTATCTCTACAATTATATTTTTATTCTGTTTAAAACTATGTGCTCTTGGTTATAATCCCAAAGTAATAATAATAATAATAATAATAATAATAATAATAATAATAATAATAATAATAATAATAATTGAGAAGCTTTTTCATCCAGTATATTGTTAAAAATCTGAAAGTTAGAATTTATAAAACAATTATATTACCGGTTGTTCTGTATGGTCGTGAAACTTGGACTTTCACTTTCAGAGAGGTACAGAGGTTAAGGGTGTTTGAGGTTAAAGTGCTTAGGAAAATATTTGGAGCTGAGAGGGATGAAGTTATAGGAAAATGGAGAAATTTACACAACGCAGAACTGCACGTATTGTATTTTTCACCTGATATAACTAGGAACATTAAATCCAGACGTTTGAGAAGGGCAGGGCATATAGCACGTATGGGCGAATCTATAAATGCAAGCTATAGAGCATTAGTTGGGAGGCCGGAGAGAAAAATACCTTTGGGGAGGCCGAGACGTAGATGGGAGGATAATATTAAAGTGGATTTCAGAGAGGTAGGATGTGATACAGGCATCCAACAAGGAAAACTCGATGCGCAGAAACCAGCGGGCGTGACTGTCTCGCGCAGATCATGCATGCTCCCGTTTCCAGCATGCTCTCACGTCTACTGCAGGGGAGTAAGAAGGGTATAGCATGCGCGCCGCCAGAAGTCAGAGCTGAGTTTTGCTTGTAGGTTACCTATAGTAGAGACTGGATTAATCTTGCTCAGGATAGGGACCGACGGCGGACTTACGTGAGGGCGGCAATGAATCTTCGGATTCCTTAAAAGCCATAAGTAAGGAAGTATAATAATAAAATTAAAATAATAATAATAATAATAATAATAATAATAATAATAATAATAATAATAATAATAATAGTAATACTTACTTACAAATGGCTTTTAAGGAACCCGAAGGTTCATTGCCGCCCTCACATAAGCCCGCCAGCGGTCCCTATCCTGAGCAAGATTAATCCAGTCTCTATCATCATACCCCACCTCCCTCAAATCCATTTTAATATTATCCTCCCATCTACGTCTCGGCCTCCCTAAAGGTCTTTTTCCCTCCGGTCTCTCAACTAACACTCTATATGCATTTCTGGATTCGCCCATACGTGCTACATGCTCTGCCCATCTCAAACGTCTGGATTTAATGTTCCTAATTATGTCAGGTGAAGAATACAATGCGTGCAGTTCTGTGTTGTGTAACTTTCTCCATTCTCCTGTAACTTCATCCCGCTTAGCCCCAAATATTTTCCTAAGCACCTTATTCTCAAACACCCTGAACCTATGTTCCTCTCTCAGAGTGAGAGTCCAAGTTTCACAACCATACAGAAGAAAGGGCTAACAACCCATCACCGTAAAAAACAGCTTGTTACTTATCCCTATAATAAGCCTCGGAATAGGACTGATTCTCTGGCACGACCACAGCAAAGGAATAATAATAGTAAGAGTAATAATAATAATATAATAAAGTATGGGATTCGAAACCTTGTATTTCCGCGAAAACCCCTAAATATACATTTTTGTAACTCCGTAATACTTCCTTCTAATGCTTGTGAATGTTGACAGACTAAAGGAGACTGAGCTTAAAGGCACTTCAACAGTTTCACCATCCAACTCAGAGTCCAGTAGTTCACTACAGGGTTTGAAACGAATGTTCTGTGTGAAAATCTAAGGTTGTCCTTCTGACGGTGAGCCTATTTAGAATGGTTCACCACTTTCTTAACCAGCCTGTACGGCAAGCAGTGAAATAACATCTTTGCTCTCACGAACAGTTGTGTTAATGAGTACAATATTTTGAATGTAAGCTGTAGGTGTAAATAACCCATAGCTGCGTAACAACGAAGCCAGTTGGCTCTAAGTGGATGCGGGTGGGGGTGAGAGAGCGGTAATATTCTTACTGTTCTTTGCAGCCCACAGTCTGGGGTCCGCGCAGCCTTGCTCGGATATTGGCATGGGGAATGCAGAAACTGCTCGAGATGGATGTTAAGATATTGAGGGGTGGGTTTTTATCTGTGTTTCGTCTTGCAATATTCAAACAGCAATGTTTCTGTTATCATCACAACCATCATTACCAATGCTTTCACCACAGATATCAGCATTAAATCACCACCATGCTCTGTGTTATCATAATACAGAGTGATTTTTATAGAACTGACACATTTCTTTCTTTAATTATTCCGTTGGAAATTCATTCAATGACCCAATTTTAGCATCAAATTAAGCAGAATGTTCTGGCGTTTCGATTCCTTGTCACTAGATGCGCAGATGTTTATGTTTTATTCCTATTGTTGGCAGCTGTTTTCGACATTTTGTGTCAACGTGAAAATGCAGTACACATTAAATCCACGACTCTTTCCTTGTGAAGCAATACTGGATTACGAATTCAATTACAGCTACTCAAAGGGCATACCAGAGAGAATTTGGTGTTCGCAATCCTCCCAAAAGAAACACAATACTGGGACTGGTAAACAAATTGAAAACAACTGGATCTCTGGTGAGTGAAAAGGGCAAGCATCGTTCATCTAGGCTTCTCACGGTTGTTGTTGACGTAAGAGCACGACTGGAGCAGTCACCCAAAAAATCATTAAGACGTTTGTCGCAGGAGACAGGGTACACCTACTCAATGTGTCAGAGAGCCTAAAGCCATATAGGGTTACGGTTGTTCATCAGCTACAGGAACCAGATAAGGATAAAAGATTGAATTATTGTCGTTGGTTTCAGACGTTCATTGTGCAAAATCCTGCCATACTGGTCCATCACATGGTTCACAGATGAAGCATGGTTCCATTTATCCGGTTATGTGACGACCGAATAATTTCGAGGAACTGTGGCCACCGAGATCTCCGGATTTGACAACGCCGGACTTCTTTCTATGGGGTTACTTAAAAGACAGGGTTTACGCCACACGTCCCCAGACATTGGACGATCTGAAGCACAAGATCACACAGGAGATTCAAGCTATTGACAACAGAGTCCTCCAACGAGTGGCCAGTAACATGGAACGACGTGTTGAGTTGTGCCTTATGCAGGATGGAGGACATTTTCAACATTTGCTATAGAGGTAAATAATCTCCCAAAATTCCTCTACATTTTAGGTATAATAAGTTGTAGCTAGCAGAATTCGTTTTGAAACAATTAATGAAAGAAATGTGTCAGTTCTACATAAATCACTCTGTACTATCACTGCCACCACTAAACTAAACTAAATTAAACTAAGTGTTTTAAGACATATTTGTTAGGGTATTTTTTTGCATTTTTTTGCTTGTTTCAACTCATAAGAGCATTTTTGTTTTATTCTGTAATTTTTTAGGCATTTTCATTTAATTTTGGTCATAAATCCCCTTTATTAACGTAAAATAATGTTTATTTCCTTTGATATTTTATCTTCATATTTTGTCCATTAATACCCATTTATTTTTTATAATATTTTGATCGTTTTTCTAAACAAATATTGTCATTTTAACGTAGTACACCCCATATAACGAATGGATCAGTCCAACCACCCCTTCAATGTAGACTCCTCTATGCCTGCTAGTTCCGGATAAGAGTGGCCTTGTGGTGGACTACATGGAAATTACATCAGGTGAAATAATTAATTAAAGTGTACAACTTAGAAAAAAATATTAAAATTTAATGAACTTAAATGTTGGTACTAGAATTAAATTGAATTACTAGCCTAAATATTAAGTAGTACAAAACTTCTTTTCCTACTAAGCCAATTATGTAAGATCAATTTTTAGAGCATTTTTAAGGGCATTTTTGTAAGATTTTTAGGTCATAAATGCATTGTTTTTAGGACATTTTATCGTGATTTATAGGGCATCAAAATCCTAGCCCTAATCATAATCAACATTATCACTGCTACCACCCTTGTCTCAGCAATCACTGGCATCACCACACTACCACAACCACAACCACAACCACAACCACAACCACAACCACAACCACCACCACCACCACCACCACCACCACCACCACCACCACCACCACCACCACCACCACCACCACCACCACCTTAGCCGCCGCCATCAACATCAACTTGTCCACCGCTATGGAGTAGACTAACAGTTAGCATGCCTGACTGTGAAACGTGCTGGCTCAGGTTCAAATCCTGGTTGGGACAAGTTACCTGGTTGAGATTTTTTCCGAGGTTTTCCCCTCAACAAATTAAGAGCAAATGCTGGGTAGCTTCCGACGCTGAACCCTGTACTCGTTTTGCTGGCATTAGCACCTTCATATCACTCAGACGCTAGATAACCATAGCAACTGAAAGAGCGTCGTAAAATAACAAAAAAAAACATCGGCTTCATATCATTTATCATAGTTGTCCTGCACTGATTGTATTCTTCTTCCTTCATTTACAGGTGCGGGAATCTCAGGTTTTTCGTATGCCTTGAAAATACGACTCTGTGACAGTTAGGTTAGGTTTGTTTAGGCCTTTGGTATGCCTTGCATACTGTATATACTAACTGAAGTGAAATGAGCGTTTTGCGTTCATTATGAAGTGTTCTACAGACGTGGACAAATTATTAGCAAAATTGAAGCTATTGAAGATTTTTATTATAATTTTTACAAAATATGATTCTTCAATTCAGACTACAGTTGACATTTTTGCGTATTTCCAAATTATTAGCAAAATTGAAGATTTGTATTGTATATTTTTAGAAAATTTGACTCTTCAATTTGGACTATATTTGATATTTTTGCATATTTACAAATTATTAGCAAAACTGAAGATTTTTATTATATATTTTTACCAAATTCAACTCTTCAATTTGGACTACACTTCACATTTTGGATATTTCCAAATTATTAGCAAAACTGAAGATTTTCATTTTATATTTTTACAAAATTTGACTCTTCAATTTTGACTGCAGTTGACATTTTTACATATTTATAAAGTTTTAGCAAAATTAAAGATTTGTATTATGTATTTTTATAAAAGTGGCTCTTCAATTTAAACTACAGTTACATTTTTGCATATTTCTGTCTACTATAATGATGGAAATATGAAAATTGTCAACTGCAGTCTAAATTGAAAAGTCAAATTTTGTAAACAGAATTATCATAAAAATCGTCAATTTTGATAATAATTTGTCCACGTCTGTATCTCTTTACTTCACGTGTTAAATAATCACTTTTAGCTTACCTACACCGATGAATTTTTACAATTTTTACTGTATAAGAGTAATATGTTTTCGCGAATACTGAATCGACGTTTATATTCTAAGATGGTAGAACAGTTGGAAGAAGAGCAGTTTAGCTTGAGGAAGGGAAAAGGTACGAGAGATGCAACTGGACTGCTACGAACAATCGGCGAAAGATACCTAGAGAAGAATAAAGAAGTGCAAATCTAGTCTTTCAGGTAAGGCTCCCTGTAAAGCAGATTTGAATAATTTCACTCGATGTGGGTCTCTGGCATTTCGTCAGCCCACGCGAGTTGTGTGGATATAAAGGGAAAAGTTGAGACGGTGTCGGGTGGAGTTCCCGGGTAGCTCAGTTGGAAAGAGAGCTGGTACGTTCAACCAGAGGTCCCGGGATCGATACCCGGCCCCGGAACAATTTTTCCCTTGAAATTATTCGAATAAAGAAGTGTTTGTAGTATTTGTGGACCTAGAAAAAGCTTTTGACAGAGTGGATTGGAATAAATGATTGGGATCCTAAAGAAAATAGATGTGGATTGAAAAGAGAGAAGACAGTTCAGTAATCTTTATATGAAACAACCGGTCAAAGTCAGGATAGGAGAAGAAATGTCAGAAGGAAGTAAAATAGGGAGAGAAGTACGGCAAGAATGTCCTTTTTCACCTACCCTGGTCAATATATACTTGGAGGATTTAGTAAAGAACTGTTTTCAGAACATGGGAGGAGTGATAGTAGGAGGAAGAAGAATAAAATGCATAAGATTTGCTGATGAAATGGCGTTGTTAGCAGAAGAGGAAATGGTATTAAAAGGATATGCTACTGGAGCTAAATGACAGCTGTTACCAGTATGGGAAGAGAAGATAAATGCAAGTAAGACGAAGACCATGGTCATAGGAAGAAAAATACAGAAGGTAAACTTTCGAATTCTAAATGAGACAGTAGAGCAAGTGGACAGCTTCAAATAGTTAGGATGTATTATAAGCAGTAACATGAGCTGCTGCCAGGAAATCAAAAGGAGCATCTTCTGCGGACCTCTGCAAAAAGAACTAAGAAAGAGACTAGTGAAGTGCTTTGTATGGAGTGTGATATTGTATGGGACATTACGACGAAGTGAAGAGGAGAGAATAGAGGCATTTTAAATGTGGATATGGAGAAGAATGGAACGTGTGATGTGGACAGACAGAATAAGAAATGAAGCTGTGTTGGAAAAAGTGGATGAAGAAAGAATGATGGTGATACTGATCAGGAAGAGGAAAAGGATTTGGTTGGGTCACTGGCTGAGAAGAAACTGCCTACTGAAGGATGCACTGGAAGGAATGGTGAAAGGGAGAAGAGTTCGGGGTAGAAGAAGATATCAGATGATAGACGACATTAAGATATATGGATCATATGAGGAGACAAAGAGAAAGGTAGAAAATAGGAAAGATTGGAGGAAGCTGGGTTTGCAGTGAAAGACCTGCTCTTGGGCAGAACACTAAATGAATGAATGAATATGTTTTCGAATCAACTGATGTCCTATTTGAATTCTTCTCATTCCAAACTATCTTCCCTCTGAAAATTAGAAGTTTTATTTTTCCACTTAAAAAAAAACTTCAGTGTCGCATGCTATAGAAAACCCGAGTTTTGAGTCAGTTTACTGATACCCTTTTGTTCCAGTGATTGTTAAGTATTGTAATCAATTTTTCATATCGTATTAAAGCTTGTTTTTCTGACTTCCTACAAATATTTAGGTTTCATTGAGAAAGTATGTGACCTGATATACAATAATTACGGTACCGGTAACTCAATGTCTTGAAAATTGTAACCATGTTAAGACACAGCTGTTTCACAGCTTTGAGGAGTAGCAAAGACAAATATAGAGTCTTGGAAGATGAGATGACGACTTTACAGTGAATTTCAGGGGGTATCGGACTATGGAGTTAAGACTGGCTTATTTACATTGGTGGTTTTAGGATTTCTAAGTGGTAGGTTAGGGCCTCCGTAGGTGGTACTTAAGGATGAGGCATTTTTTTAGCACAAAATTCATTTGTCATACAAGCAATTACAAACTGAAGTTAATGTTTAATTTCTTATTTCCTCACGAGACATGCAGAAGACGCGGAACTGGCATTTTGCCTAGTCAGTGATAAGAATAGACACTCCATGATTGGATCAATAGAGATGAACGGAAACAAAAATAAAGAAGTTATATTGGCGATGGTTATTGCAACACCTTAAAAGTGTTCGTTGATGGAGCCAAGATAAGTTTTAGACATTTCTAATTACGGCGCAGTCGATTACGAAGGCGCCATCTTGGACGTTACTTTCTCCGTCAGGTACAATGATCTCTGCTTCTGGAAACTGGTCGCAGAGAATAGCTGCAATAACCATTCACAGAACGCGGCTGCTAGGTAAAAACTTCCCGACTTTCTTATAATTTATAGAAAGAGCTCTGGAGACGATTGAACAAGAAAATAGGAATCCGGCGTCAACCATTCGACAGTTTTCGAATAACAAGAAAATAAGAAAAGAAAGAAGAACTTGTTTTACTAGAATATCTGTTAGTTCAGCAAAGGGAATGTAATGGTGGCCTCAGGAAGATGATGATTGCGACACATTTGAGGAGACGTAACGGTAATTTATGTCGATACACGTGTCACACACTGCTTGAGCTGTGTTGTGTTGGCTGCCGTGGCAGACGATAATGTAAAAAGAATTGATTGCGTAAGAATGCACTTTGTTTCCATGGTGACGGAAGTAAATATTATAAATTATTATGAAAGCAGTGGAAGAAGCTTGTTTTCGTTTCTTTAATCTCGCGTGTTTTATAACGCGTTGAATGTACGCTATAGGTACTGTTGTTTTCCTGTACAATTACTGTTTGTATCTTTAGTAGTGATAGTGAAAGTTATAAGATTGTGTAAGTAGACACGTTTCTTCACTATTTCAATAATTACAATACAAGGTTATAAATTACGAATTGATAAACGCCAGTTGATCTTTGTCATTGTTACATATTTCATTATGGGCACATTTCCACAGAAAAAAATAACGAAATTTCGTATAGGCCTTTTATCGTTATGCTCTCTGCTGTTTTGAAGTATTGTAGTTCCAATTTCACCGCTAGATTGTAGTGCAGAAATAGTCCGCTATTTCCTGATCCTGAATTTGTAGATTTGTGTATTTGTGTCGGAATGTATACTGAAAATATAATTATATAATATAATAATAAAAAATTATGGGCTATAACGATGAATTATTAAGTATCAAATCTTAAATTACATCATTATGGCACTTTATAAATTAGGAATAGTGAATTTCCATATACCATGAAATCTTTTAACGTCTTTCTTGTTTCGTAAGATTATAAATTACGAATTATATATTAACGTTAGAACATGTTGATCACTTTTAATGAAGCGCAATATTAAGTATGAACCGTTAAATATCCGAATATTTCTATTATTCTAATACTAGTGAGAAATGGTCTATTATCGGTCTAGTTTTATAATTTATGAGAGTATGTAATTATTATTATTATTATTATTATTATTATTATTATTATTATTATTATTATTACTAGCCGTATAAATAAATATCCTTGACTAAAATCTGTTATATTTCCAAATACAGCCTTGTTATTGTTAGTGAATAATTAATTTATTATCAATTATACATCATCTGCTCCTGAATTATTTTCAAACTTGTATTTAGAACTCCAGACGTTTGAGATGGGCAGGGCATGTAGCACGTATGGGCGGATCCAGAAATGCATATAGAGTGTTAGTTGGGAGGCCGGAGGGAAAAATACCTTTAGGGAGACCGAGGCGTAGGTGGGAGGATAATATTAAAATGGATTTGAGGGAGGTGGGATATGATGATAGGGATTAATCTTGCTCGGGATAGGGACCAATGGCGGGCTTATGTGAGGGCGGCAATGAACCTCCGGGTTCCTTAAAAGCCAGTAAGTAAGTATTTAGAACTATGAGTGTAACTTTTATTACTATGCATTAGGTTCTGGAGTTGTCCGATTACTTCTACTTTTAAGCTTGGTATTATGTTAGACCTAACAGCGTCTGAAATAGAATATATTTGTAAGAAGTGAAGGTTGTTTACTCTCAGCTGGAAGAAGGTTTTGTCACCAAACGATACCATTTGACATAAAGTGTTATACTGCCCTATATTATTTAAAACGTATGTTGATAACGGATGTACTACTATAAGTACCTACCTAGGTTTTTAATTGGTTGTGGGGGCTCTTGAATCTCAGGAAGAAAAACTTCTTCAGCAGCGCAAAATATTCAAGACTAATTTACAAACATGTTAAACGAATTATTCTTGCAACGAAAACAGCTGCTGCCTAGACCAAATAGTCGTATTTTAATCATGTAATTACTTCACAATTTTATCTGGTGTTGTATGACGTTATGACTGAGATACCTGTGTTGTTAATTGTTTTTATTGTAACATTCGGCCATAACAGACCGAGTATATAAGACCTTGCGCTCAGAGGGGTAGATTTTGTGCCACAAGTTATTCTAAAAATGTTGGTTTTTTTAATTATTCAATAAGAAGTATTGTGCACTGCATAGGACTGTCACCCATTTAGTATACATTACCGTAGCTCATCCAAATACCTAATTAAGCAATAAAAATATGTACTGTTACGTTAATATGTGTCGCCTGTATATTTGTAAAATTACCCCATCTCTGGCTTTCATTATTTCAGAAATCAGACAACAAATTTCAGTACGGTACCTCCAAATAGCACTAAATTTAACTGCAGTACATAGGCTATAGCTAATTATTAGTTTTGACAGTATATAAAGTTTTCTTTGCGTAAAGTTCTGTTTATCCTACCAGCATATAAATAACTGATCCCTATTCGCTGGTCCTACCTTATATTGCTTATATGCATTTGTGCTCAGTTCTCGATTCACTCATGAGCTTTTGTAATGACATAAAGCCTACGTCCATCTAAAGGAACTACACTTTTCAATGATGGAAGAATTATTTAAATCTATTAAATAGTTTCCTGAGATTGCCTCATATAAACACACAAATACTCTCTCTTTATAATGTAATATTATTTAGTACCATATTTAAAGACTTCATATAGGGTAAACATTGGTAATTTCGTGGCAGTGGTTATTTCCTGATACTTTTTCTTTGCTCTTTTGTGAACTAACCAATGGTGTTACGAGATCCAAATTTCCGCCAAGGGATTGCATATGTTGTCCAGTTTCCAGAAACATACAGCTAAGCTTTGTGTGACTATTGTAGTTGCTTCAGTGAGCTTTTATGTTTGGAGAGAGCAAGTTTGCGTCGACTTCTCAGGCGTACAAATTTTGTGGATGTTTGTAATTACATTACAGGCTTATTACTGAAGGTAAGCATATGATATTTGGTACAAAGATTTATTGTATCTTCATGAAATTTTAGGAAATGTTTTTGGAATTTTAGATACATCTGTAGTCGCCATATATGCCTAGCTTTGCTGATAGAAATCTTAACTGTTTGAGGCGAAATTTTGTTCAGCATTAAGTGTTACATTTTATACTATTTTAAAAATTGCATTACAATACGAATTTTAGAAATCTGAAGACAAGATGTGATAACAAAGAAGAAAAAGGGGTCGCAATGGGTTCAGTGTAGCTTCTGTTTGATTTTTTATCATGCTAAGTGCCAATGATAAGTGCTAGATGACTTACTTGCAAGAATTGTGACAGAAGATGGAAAATAGCTCCACCATTTTGGACCGGAGACAGAGGCAGACAATGGAGTGGCATCATGCAAATTCACCAAAGAAATAGAAATTCAAAAGTACACCTTGGCAGGAAAGTTATGGCTACTGTGTTTTTCGATTCAGAAGGACTTTTGCTTGTGGACACCATGCCACACGGAACCACCATTAATTCTGACGGGTATGTTGCAACTCTCAAGAAACTTCAAGTTAGACTGAGTCGTGTTCGACGACATCGGGAGAAGCAGGATGTTCTGCTATTGCAAGACAACGCACAGCCATATGTCAGTCACAAGACCACAGACCAGATCAGAAAATTCGGATAGACAACACTGAAACAGCCGCCTTACAGTCCTGAACTGGCACCGTGCGATTACCATCTCTTTGGTAAACTGAAGGATCCCTTCGCGGAACGAGGTTAGAAGATGACTCCCTTGTGCACGCTGCTAAAGAGTGGCTCAGACGTGTTGGTCCAGACTTTTACCGTGCTGGTCTATAGGCCCTCGTTCCTAGGTTACGTAAGGCAGTTGAAAGGGACGGGGATTATGTGGAAAAGTGACATTTTGTTCCTTAAGGACGCATCTGCATTCTGTGAAAATAGCAAAGCTGTAGGATAAAAATATAACTTTTAAACAAACGTTATGCATTACTTTTGGAGTTACCCTAGTAATATAGGCTATAGTAAAGTCCGTAATAAAAGTGTTCACCCTTTCAGGGCAAAGAAGATCCCTTTTCAATTTCAATTTTTACTTTGATTTCATTCTTATTATGTGTTGATATGTATTTCTATGTTTTCTTGTTATGAATATTAGACGGAATTACTATGTTTGAAGTCTTGTAACAATAAATGAGAATTTCATTTGACTTTAATGAATTTTTCCACAATTCTTCTACCTCTCACGAAATTATCAATGTAATATCACGAAATTACCAAGGTTATCACGAAATAACCAACCTTTCAGCTTAAGTTGTAAAAGTTGTTTTTGGCACGTATTCAAGAACGTATCCAATCTTTTATGTCTCCAGATTTGTACAGCAAGTTATCGTCTTTTAGATGAAAAAATCAGAATAAATATATATTTACACATTTGCATTTTAAATTAGTTTTCATGAAATTATCACAAAATTACCAATGTTTACCCTATATTAATCCAATTGTTTTCCAAGGACTCCAAGGCCGCCTTAAATAAATGCAGAGTCGTTTGTTTTTTTCTTTATTACTCGTACATTAATCTGACTTGGCCATGATGTAAAAAAGCATTGTTATTTTAAAACATATATCTCGCCATATGGTAATGCAGAATTGCTGCACGGAAATATAATTATGTACTTCGGTACATCATAGTAATATCAGTCATATCAAAATTTTGCATAGAATAAAATTGATCGGAAATCGTTTTTAAAGAAACCTTTATTATGTAATATTTTTCATAAAAATCAATAATAAGCGAGATATTTCGATTTATTTAATTAAGGCCTTCTTATAACCCCTTTTGAATAAAGTATTTTGAATGTCATACCGTCGCTTTGGTAGTGAATGGTTCTATTCCACAGTGAGCAAGTTTCGAGATAAAGTGATTTGAAATTTTTGTGCAATCAGAAAAAATGCATTATTTAACACTGTGAGAGTAAATTGGAAATTGAAATGAAGTTTATATTCTCACATATTTAAGAGAAATACTATACTGTGTTTCATGTAATTAAAATATATTAATTTCGAACTTATATTTTATAATGTGGCTTAGAACCTTTCACCATATTTAGGAATGAGGAATTAACTAACTTAAAATGATGAAAGGACATAACCCAAATCTGATAAGTATTGTAGATGATGCTAAACAATGTATTTTATTTAAAAATTATCAATTACGGAAAAATCAGTGTATTAATCCTTTCTGGCCTCAATTTTTATTTGCAGCACAAGACAAAAAAACCGTTCTAAGTTAGGTTCTGTTATCTTCTGTCCATCAGAATGTCCTGGTGATTCTAAATTATCTTCAGAAGTTGTCTCTTTATCCTCCGATCATCGTCACTAATATCCCCAAATAATTCATCACTACTGTTTTCAAAGTCTGGATTTATGTCAGTTTTACTAGAAGTTGATTTTGATAGCTCAATACACAAAAATTAATCAAATAGTGCTGCCTCAAGTCCAAATTCCTAAGCTACCAGAAATTAAAAATAAAACAATTTAAATATTTTATGTGGTTTAAGTCTCTTTACAATTCACAACCTTTTGAGCATTTCTGTTCAAATGAAATTGTGAATGGATGTAAGACACTCAAGTCTATTCACAACTCAGGATTTGTGGTATAGGGCTTTTCACAAAATTCAAATATCTCTTTATTTTTTAAAATTAATCGCATATTATCTTTAACTAATGTAAAATTTAGACTTCTTAGACTCCATAAATGGTTTTAAGTCAAAAATCAAAATTTTGTGGGTTGGGACCCTTCACCACCAAAGCGACGATATGGCCTAAAATCTAAGTTACAACGAACTCCATTTATATTCCAATTTTCATATAAATCGGTTCAGCCATTATCGCGTGAAAAGGTAACAAACATCCAGACAGACAGACAGACAGACAGACAGACAAACAAAAATTAAAAAAAAGTGATTTTCGGTTTCAGGATGATTAATTATACATATTGGCACCAATTATTTTTGGAAAAGCGAAAATTACGGAAAGAATTTCGTTACAGATTTATTATTATTATTATTATTATTATTATTATTATTATTATTATTATTATTATTATTATTATTATTATTATTATTATTGTTATACAGTACATTTTGTATAGGTAGTGACTTTTTAAGTTTGAGACGCTGATTAGATATGCATTTTGACTTTGACATTTAAATGATTCAGTCTGAATTGCTTTGTTACATAGTGTAAGCCTAGAAATATCTGTAACGAGGTTTACTGAAAGGGTCAACCCTATTTACGAGTTTGTAGCTTTGTGCTTACAAACAACTGCCCAAAGAAGGGTGGGTACTTACAGTGCCTTCAGCTTCTCTAGCGTTTTACAAAAGACTTGTTATTGCACATAACGGAACAGTTTGGCTGTCATAAATTAAAAACCAAGAAGTGAAATGTTACTATTGGCCATAAATCTTGAAACCCGGGGTGGAAGGGTGCTCACTGCAAAGTGGCCGGGATCGTCCACGCCCGCGGAGGGCATTGTTACCGCTGGAAGGTATGCACCTTGCGCCACGGGTTCTAAATCGATTCCCTTTCCTTTCACAAGACCGGTCATAAAACTTCCATCCTTCCCACATTCGTTGCACATGTGTTGGCGGCCAGCCTAGCAGTTTTCCACGCTCTTACGCGTTGTGGTAACTATGTAGCTCAGATGGGAGAGCGAATGGAAAGGGGGCGGATTCGATGCCAGGCGGAAGCAAAGATGATTTTCTCTTTGCCGTAACTTTCTCCGGGGTCACTCGTTTTTGTGATCCTAAGTATCTCTTTCATTTTAAAGCGTAACTAAATACTAAACAGATGTTAATATTACTTCAGTAATGATAGAAATGATCAAGTCCCGGATTCTTATGTTCGAAGGTAGTCTAGTTATATCACATTCCTTTTTCGTTTTATGTACCAACGAATAACTTATTTAGCACCTTAAGGAGGAACCGAGGTGAAAATAATGATTTTCCAAGCTGTACATGCTAAAAACCTAGTTTTTTTGCACAGACAGTCTATTTGACACTATAAGTAATTGTGGAAAGTTTGAACTCAACCTCTCAAATAGTTTTTGAGATATTATTTTTTATCTTTAAATTAAAAAAAAATGTGAAAGAATGAAGTGTATGTTCTCACATAAAAATTAATATTACACTCTAATCTTTTTATTTTCAATTTTTCAGTATGTCATGAATGTCCGATGGAATTTTGAATATCTTTTTAATACGGTACGTGAGAAAAAAAATTTTATCCATCACCATGACGAAAAACATGCCTTTACTAAATACTTTTGCGTTTGTAAAGTAGGCTTTTATTCAACATTACTTTATTTCACTAGTGAGATAAAGACTTTACCTCACAGTTTGAACTTTATCTCACAGTTCATTAGTATTTTCCTAGTACCCGGGTACACACGTATACTTTTCCATTCAACTATTACTCAAGAAGTTAATATATTAGTTACTAGATGTCACTACCTCTACTTCTTTATTACCATTTCTTAAATATACATACACTCAATCTCCTTCTCTTTTCTCTGTCTACTACGTCGTAATTTCTGCATTGCATTCATATCTAATATATTGTATTTTTTTTTTTTTAATTTTGTAATAATTTACCTTTTGGGATGCGAGAAGACTTGAACCTGCGAAGTTGGGTTTATAGGTTTTTAAAATGGCATGCGTTAGTCAACTGAGCTAAACAGACACGATGATTAATTACGTTTTAATATTCCTCTTAAGTTTACAGAAGTAAAATGTGAAATTATTTTAATCACATTAGTCCCGTGGACACTTCTAAATAATCCCTGAAACTTCAAAAAGACGAAAATACACGTTTAAAATGAAGAAAAATAATATATCAAAATTATATAATTGATTATAATTTGTTATTTATTCAACGCCTTAGATACCATTCTTCACTAATCATGGCCTCCTACATCATGACCTACCTAGTACACGTATCGATTCTAAAATCCATGCCATGATATGTGATTATATGAGAACTTATTTTCAACATATTTTCTTTTATAAAACAGAATTTTTCGTTATGGTCATGGATAAAATTACGCCTCGTGCTTAAATCTTTCCACTCGTGCAATAAAGATGCACTTACCTCACAAGTACCATAAATAACTATTAAAGACAAAATGGAAAAATATACCAAAAAAAAACTGGTCAAGATTTTACTTTTTATTTTGCTTAATGAAGTTCAATTCTGACAAAAAAATTCAATCCGTCCTTTTAAGAAACACATTTTAGATAATATTGTGTAAAATTTTCAGATTTATGGCTCACATATTGTGAGAGAAGATACACTTTGAATGTGACAAAATTATCAAAATATTACAAGTGAGAAAAAACATCAGCTGGTGATCTGGCCGCTATTTTGTTTTACTAGGTCTGCTAATCATTGGTTATCTCCTTTAACTGCTCGATTATGGTCGGTTAGTCTCCTGTTTGAGTCCTAATTGAGTTCGATGCACCATAAAAATGCTTAACCAGGGTTTAGGTAGCAATTTCGTTTTGCAATTGGGCGTATTCGTGTGCTCATGATAATAATACGTATTTATGAATTAATTTTTTCATTTTCTGTCTCCGCCTATGTTGCAGTGAAAGACCAGTCCTAGGGCAGGTAGCTATGAATGAATAGAGAGATAAAATAAATAAATAAATAAATAAATAAATAAATAAATAAATAAATAAATAAATAGGAGAGAGAAAATAAAGATGGAAAGAAAAATAAAGGAGAGAAGAAAGAAAGAAAAGTAAATAAATAAATAAATAAATAAATAAATAAATAAATAAATAAAAAGGAAGAAAGAAAAAGTAAAAGAAGAAAGCAGAATAATGAAAGAAAGAAGAAAGGAAAAATAAAAAAGAAGAAAGAAAATGAGGAAAGAGATAAAAATAAAGAAAGAATGTGAAATAGTGAAATAAAGAAAGAGGGAAGGAAAAAGTAATAAAAGAAAAAGGAAAGAAAAATGAAGAAGGGAAGAAGAAACGAAAAATAGAGAAGAAAAAAAATAAAGAGACAAAAGAAAAGAAAAATAAAGAGAGAGAAGAAAGAAAAATAAATAAAGAAGAAAAGAGAAATAAAGAAGAAAAGAAAAATAAATAAAGGAAGAAAGAAAAGTAAACAAAGGGGGGAAAGAAAAGAGGAATAAACAAAGAATAAAAATTAAATGAATAACGATGATGATGATGATGATAATAATAATAATAATAATATTATTATTATTATTATTTATTATTATTATTATTATTATTATTATTACTACTATTATTATTATTACTATTTTAAATCCACACGTTTGAGATGAGCAGGGCATGTAGCACGTATGAGCGAATCCAGAAATGCATGTAGAGTGTTAGTTGGAAGGCCGGAGGGAAAAAGACCTTTGGGTAGGCCGAGACGTAGATGGGAAGATAAAATTAAAATGGATTTGAGGAAGGTGGGATATGATGATAGAGACTGGATTAATCTTGCTAAGGATAGGGACCAATGGCGGGCTTATGTGAGGGCGGCAATGAACCTCTGGGTTCCTTAAAAGCCAGTAAGTAAGTATTATTATTATTATTATTATTTATTATTATTATTATTATTATTATTATTATTATTATTATTATTATTATTATTTCAAAGAGTGAGTTAATACTTCCTGGACTAAAAGAGACTTACAGTGGTTTTAGTTTTGCTAATGAGATCTTTCTTAATCCATCGGTTGTTAATGTGATCGTCATTATCTCGCTGGCATCATGGTGATTGTCATCAGTCATCGTTATCGCGGCGCCGGAGCCTCTAATACGTTGCCGTCCACACATTTTCGAATCACTTGTCACTAATCAAGAGTGAACGGACCCGCGTTGTCTCTCATCAGGCTGCCAAATGCGATCCTTCCTTGTCTCTTTTTTTTTCCAGGCGTTGCAGTAATTTAAACTGATGTGCAATGAAACACATTTTAACTACAGACGAACGAGTTTAAAAAATTGCTTTAACGGACGAGTAATTGAACTCGATGGACAATTAAACGTCGTTTAATTACTGAGGAGGTGTTTTAAATAATTTTACACTCATAAACCGGGCTTTTCGCGTGTATTGACTGCGTCTATTTTTAAAACAATTTCTGATTATTCAATTGTTATTTTTTTATTTTGAAAGTCTTGTGTGGCACACTAGTTATTTTGTGATTGACCTGCTGTCATGCAATATTGTATTATTTCTAATAATAATAATAATAATAATAATAATAATAATAATAATAATAATACGAGGCGCGTCCATAAAGTAACTTTCCCACTCGTCCCACAGCTAGCAAACCATATGGTGCGCGAAGCGACTGCGTGTACGTGATAGAGTAATGTCCTGGCATGACGCATGTGCTAGCGGAACTTCCCGAGTGCTCTCAGTAGCTTCGTTGCATTAGTTGAAAATGGACGCTCCTATTCCAGCTCCCGCCGCCTGTGAAGTGCGGTGAGTGATAAAGTTTTTGAATGCACAGAACATATCGCCGATTGAAATTGATCGCCTGCTGTGCCAGATCTATGGGTCTCACGTCATGAGCAGGCTTCGAGACTTTGGACCCGATACAATAAGTTTACTGTATATGTACTATAGGTTGATGACTCACTGCAGGTAGTGAAAGGTAAAGATGTGTTGAGGTAACAACGTTACTACTTAGAGTTGAGTACGGTAGTACGGGGAAACACACACATACTGTATATATATATATATATTCTGAAAGTAAATATACATTACACAATGAAAATGTCAAAAGAATGTGAAAAGCATTTATTCTCCTGTTTTTTTTATAAGGATTTGTATTTAATTATACACAGTGTTAATGGTGGAAATAAACATGTAGCAATTTTAATTTCTTCATTTATCCTATTGATCGTCTTTAGGAATTGCAGTGACAGTACCGAATTGCAATGTACTACAAGATACATTTCCAGTGTCTCAAATGTAAATCTTTTTTGGGACTGTGAAAAGCTACATTCTACGTAGCGTGACGTGATAGGAACAAAACGAAAAAACCTAACATCATTGCAGTCTCTAAGAGACATTCCTTTATTCTCGGGTGATTCTATGACCACTAATTTGCTGTTTATATTACACAATGTTCATATCCGTTATTTTTACATAAAACTGATTTCCACTTCTGTTTTACACGTTCAGTAACCGGTGTACTTGGTGTCTCATTAAATATCTGTGTCATTTCCTCAACTAATTTGAGGGCTTCCGGCATCTCTTGCTCTGACTTTTCTAACCGTGTAATAGTTTCAGACACAGTTTGTATGAAAACCAAATTATTCGTCAGAACCTTCATATTCAGAGCATTTTTCTTTGAGTATTTTGTTGGCATTCATTCTACAGTACCCCCACCCACTGTACGCTTTACCACTATACTCAGTACATCGTTATGCGGATTTCCCACTGAACTGCTCTATTGGGTCCGAAGTCTTGAAGCCTGGTCATGAGCAAGCAGATGGTGCGTTGCTCCACAAGGTCGTCTGTGATGATGGTTGGCCTCCCAGCGCTCCTCGTCGTGCACATTTTGGCGTCCTGCTGAAAATTGTCTACAGCAGCAACGCACCATCTGCTTGCTCATGACGTTAGGCCCATAGACCTGGCACAGCTGACGATCAATTTCAATCGGCGCTATGCCCTGTACATTCAAAAACTTTATCACTGACCGCACTTCATACGCGGGGGGAGCTGGAATAGGAGCGTCCATCTTCAACCAATGCAACGAAGCTACCGAGAGCACTCCGGAAGTTCCGCTAGCGCATGCGCCATGCCAGGACATTATTCTATCACGTACACGCAGTCGCTTCGCGCAACATATGGTTTGCTAGGTGTGGGACGAGTGGGAAAGTTACTTTATGAACGCGCCTAATAATAATAATAATAATAATAATAATAATAATAATAATGTTTTACTTTCGCTGGCAGAGTTAAGGCCTTAAGACCTTTTCTTCCACTCAACCAGCCTTAATCAATACAGTACATATTTAAATTACGAATATTTACACTACACTTAAAAGGTTCTCCAGCAATATTCTTTAGTTAAGTTAACGACTAGTCTACTACATATTTATTTAAATTTAGATAAACCTATAAGGCAAAGTAGTAATTTAATTTATGAGCTAATTTAATTCAAGCAATTATAATTAATTTGAGGTTTGAGATAGCTAGTAAAAATGATGAAAATTAATTTAATATAAGCTTACTAGAACTATGTTACAGGGAGAAAAAAAATATATATATAAATCTAAAATATATTTCTATAATGAGAATTTTAATGTAATTGCCACAATCACCATCACCAAATTTGCCATCCATTGTTATCGCTACCGTCGCTATCTCCATAATAAACATCAAAATTTCTCTGATTCCTGATTATTTCTATCAAACTGAACGTCACATTTACCACTGTTACCAGCAGCACCACCATAATCCACATCACGAGAACCACCACCATCTCTTATCAGATCACAATAAAAGAACTCCACAAGTAGGCCTACTGTTGAAGGCGCCACCACAACCCCCACAACATCATCACAGCCGCGTATTCATCTTTTCCGTTCTTATCAGGTCGGCAGCATAGGCCTACTCTACTGCATCGAACATTCTGTCTCGGACGGTTTTGTCTCCGTCCATCCGATGTGACTGTGATTGCTAGAGTTCGAAGTTGAGGCACATTTGCTCTGAAGTTAAGTACACACAGAATAATGCAGTGTTTACAAAGCAGCTGGCAAAGTAGTGCCTCTCCTCATATACACATCATGTTAGTTGGATGGAGCGATATAGGCCAAGCAAGTGCCTACCTTCATGCCTTCCAAGCACTTTCATGGCATATATTGTATAAGGGATAACTTTACTTCTTCTTATCTGTGACATTTTTTACAGGGCTTCATTTCAAAACTTCTCAGCCTAAATAAGTAGGTTAATTATTTAAATTGAATTCTTTCTTTCTTTCTTTCTTTCTTTCTTTCTTTCTTTCTTTCTTTCTTTCTTTCTTTCTTTCCCTTAGTTTAACATCTCCCTTTTAGGTTCATTTACACGACCCACGCCACCCGGGCCTTATAGGGCCGCGACCTGTCGGGAGAGGAATTAATCTATGGATCACATACACACTTTTTTGACCACACAAGGACATGGAGGGCCTCCCCGGATGAGGGATCAGCTCTATGCCAGGGCCACCTCCTATACAACACAAACATTTAAGATATTACACAGCATTCACTCACATATATGAAAGGATTAAGGGAAGGATCGCCGTCCATGGCCGGACTTTCAAGAGGTACAATCCCGGCATTTGCCTGGAAATAACTGAGGAAACCATGAAAAACCTCAGTTAGGATTGCCAGTCCCTGGGATCGAACCCCGGACCTCCCGAATGCAAGGTCAGCCTTCTACCTCTCCGCTAGCCCGCTCGGTAAATTGAATTCAATTTAAACAAAAAAAAAAAAACGTCGAGTTAGATTTTGAGAGGGAAGTCTGAAACCATGCTTAATTGCATTTTAAATTTCACCCCCACTGCCAGTCACCCCCACTTTTAAATTTCGAATGGTACTCCTGTATTTTTATGCCTAAATTCGAAAGAGGATTCAATTGTTTATACAATTTATTCATTTGTTTGCGCATCTTTTGTTTTCTATTGTCTCCTGGCAACCTGTATTTTTGTTATTATCAGTTGATTGTAAGGAATAGGATAAGAATTATTTATGTTGTCTCTTGAAGGTATGCACCATCTATTACTAATAATAAATCTGTAGCCGAAATTTTTCTGGTAATTTTCGATTTTCCAAAAATAATTGGTGTTAACATGTATAATTAACCATCCTGAAACCGAAAATCGCTTTTTTGAAATTTTTGTTTGTATGTCTGTCTGTCTGCCTTGATGTTTGTTACCTTTTCACGCGATAATGGCTGAACGGATTTCGATGAAAATTGGAATATAAATTAAGTTCTTTGTAAGTTAGTTTTTAGGCTAGATGGCATTCAAAATACTTTATTTAAAAGGGAGGCTTATAAGGGGGTCTGAATTAAATAAACCGAAATATCTCGCTTATTACTGATTTTGTGAAAAATGTTGCATGACAAAAGTTTCTTTAAAAATGATATCCGATACGTTTCATTCCAAGCAAAATTTTGATGGGATCAAATTGTACCAAAAACGGATGTTCTCTGAACCAAATGATCTTATTTTAATTATTTGCATTTAATAAAAATTAAAAAATGTGTTAAAGAAATTATCATTGCACTAAATGAGTGGTCTCTGGACCAAAATGATCGCATTTTAATTATTTAAATACAATTTAAATTAAGTGACATATTAAACGATTTATCCTTCTATCAAACACGAATGTTCCCTGGACCGGATGTCCTATTTTAATTATGTAATTACTTTATATTTATTTCTAACAAGTGCAGCGGAGCGCACGGGTACAGCTAGTTTTAAAATAATTTAATACATAAACAAAACTATTACATGAAATGCTCAATAAGTTTTTGTAGCTGTATTCTTTTCAGCCACGGTCGACCGTGCTTCAGCTCTAATCAACAATAACAAAAATCCAGGTTGTCAGGCGACGATAGAAAACAAAAGATGCGAAAACAAATGAATGAGATGTATAAAAACTGAATGCTTTTTCATATTTTAAATATAAAAGTATAGGATGCTATTTGAAATTTCAGAGTGAGGGTGGCTGGGGAGTGGGGAGTGAAATCTAAAATGCAATTAAGCCTGGTTTCAGACTTCCCCCTAAATATCAAAATTGATGTGTTTTTTGTTTAAATTGAATTGAATTTAAATAATTGGTTATTGAGACTTGGAAGTTTGGAAATGAAAGCCCTGTATAATATAAACTACTGTGGGTCAGATTTTCCGCGAGTATACCACTTACAATACAAATTGATGAAATTCCGATTATATCGATTTTTGTAAACAACCTGTTCCATTCTGAAGTCGTATATTTGAGACTTGCAGTGGCCGCTAGTGCGCGATAAGATCTTCCAATCTCTAGCAACAGATCCCAACACATGTTTGGTTTGTTGACCCCCTGTGCTCGTCTATTACGGCGTATCTTTGCGGATTTTTCTCGTTTACAAGACTTTCTTCGCCCACAAGCCGTTATTATTGGTTTAGAAAGTGGCGTATGCGGCTTGAATTTCAATTATGGGGTGACGGTTGTGGGGGAGTGGTTTATGACCCTCAGGAGCTTGATGGACAGGTGTGCAGAAGAAATCCCCAGTTCTTTATGGTGTCCCTACCTCTCTCCCATGGCGTTGAACCCGACTGGGTTGTTTTCCGCTGTTTATAATGTTTGAAGTACTTTCGTAATTACCGACCCAAGAGAAGAGAGAGGATCGTATTTGTACGGTGGGATACCCGCATTAAAGTCTCTGAGAGATGTACATTTAAGATGTTCACAGTTTGTAGTAGGACTGTGAAAAAAGAACTTAGGACAAAGATTACTTTTCTTTATAATATTTATGTAAGCAATATCTTGCAAAAATGGAGGTTTTGATAAAATGTGTAGATTTAGGTCTTAGTACAAAATAACATGAATGATTTTCATTATTAACATTCCAGTTAGTCTGTTTACAAAATAAACAGTTTCTCAAGAACATATAGTCTGTTTTCAGCATCAAGTTGGAGAAACAAATTCATTTAAGTTCAATATGATTGCTGCTGACTCAAATCTCCATATTTGTTAAGCATGAAACCCCTTTTCGTTTGTAAAGAACCAAATACGAAAACATATTCTTGAAGAATGGGACCAAAATTGGCGACAGAGTGAAAATGCAAGTACTACAAGAGATTTATTATTTTTTTCAACAGTTCAAGATAGATTATCTTCTAAGTACAGAGCGTTCGCCTACGGGTGGGGCCAGGAAAGCTGCCTGCCTGCCTGCCTGCCTGCGGTGTCGCTTGCGGGAATCGTCTATCCGTAAGCTTCCGCTTTCTATACTATAATCTGTAGGGTTTTAATTTTAAAGTTTAGCAGCAGTAAAGACTGATGTTTTTGAAACACTAACTTCCTGTGAAACACGTCTTAGAGATTTATTAGGAGAGCGTGTAAATGATACACTGATTTCATCAATTTTTTCTCCCGTCAATACTCTTCGTTTTCGCTTAGGAATTGTAGCATTTATCGACCCTGTTGTCCTTAATTTGTTAACAAGACGTCTAACAGTTTCTCTATCCTGAATTGTAGCACCCGGATATTTCACTTCAAATTGCCTACGCACCTCTCTACATGACTCTGTTTTCACATATGCATCATACATAAAAATTCTCTGTTCAAGCGTGAATTTTGCGTTTTGCATTGTTAACAAATTTTACACAACGCTGAATATTTAAGCAACTATGTCAAGAAACTGCACTGTACGTGTTAAATACTGCAACATCTGGCTCACAACTGATAGCTTGTCGACCTTTATGTCCTTGATTGTCGAGCGTGTCTCAACAACTGCGTGCACAAAGCGGCGTATCAGTACATGCCGCTTTCCTGGCCCCACCCGTAGGCGAACGCTCTGTACCTACAACCTAGTAATGTTATAACTACTGTAAGCCTATTATATTCAATCAGAATTAGTCTGGTCGGGCGGAAGAGAAGGCCAATTGATCTTAGCTCTGCCAGATTAAATAAATTATTATTATTGCGGTATTATTATTATTATTATTATTATTATTATTATTATTATTATTATAGCCAAATTTTATTCTAACAGAATTTTTGATAGGACATCGAAAATTTGGCGAATATCTTTAGAGATTTTACATTTTAAATAATGCAAATTGCAAATGTGGAGAATAAAATCAGTCATTCAGACATCTTCTGTTCGACTACCTCTTATTCTTGTATGAAAGGTATATATTGACATCATTAGGGAGTATTTACATAAGATCAACTTTGACTATTCAGCGCCATTTAACTGTATATTTGTAAATACAATGGACTCTCCTACGTTGGACTGAGCAGAATTGAAAGTTCAGTCCAATAAGGGTAGTGGGTGTGGCAGCTGAAATGAATACAAATTATTATTATTATTGGCTATCCATCAACGAATACAGTACTGTACTTGCATTTTCTGCCCGCCCCGAGACTTGTGTATGCGCTTCTAGTACCACAGTGGGTTTCGACAGTTCCGCCTCACAAACGGCACAATTCTCAAATAGAAAAAGAAGAGTTCATTAATTTAAAATCAGTGATTAAATATGGATGTTCTAATCAGTAAAATATTCTGTTTTCCTTTAACAAAATTATCACTACAAGACACAGAACCAATTCCCATTCAAATGGCAAACTCATTTCTTAGTTCCCGTATAGGGGCGTGTCTAATTCTTCTACGTAAGCAGTCGAACTATAGGATGTCGAACTTAAGAGCTTCCACTGTACAGTGCATGAGGATTAAGTTGGTGTGATTTCTACTGTCCTTGTCTGAGGTCCTTGTCTACCGACTGCCACCAGATGTGACGGGCAAGAGGTTTCCTTTTGTACAATTCTTGGAATGCCCTTTCTCCTCCCTTCTCCCTTCACACTTTTGCAAACCCAATTAGTGGATCTCTCAGTGGCGTCTCGGGGTTGTTCGAGTTCATTAGTTAGTAGTATTTTGTGAATAGTGAAGTGAGTTTGTATCTTTTTTTAATTGGGTTATTTTACGACGCTGTATCAACATCTCAGGTTATTTAGCGTCTGAATGAAATGAAAATGATAATGCCGGTGAAATGAGTCCGGGGTCCACCACCGAAAGTTACCCAGCGTTTGCTCGTATTGGGTTGAGGGGAAAACCTCGGAAAAAACCTCAACCAGGTAACTTGCCCCGACCGGGATTCGAACCCGGGTCACCTGGTTTCGCGGCCAGACGCGCTGACCGTTACTCCACAGGTGTGGACGAGTTTGTATCTTGTTGTACCAATTTAATATAATATAATTCACAAATTAAAATGTTTTCGGAGATACATGGTTTCACTGTTACCTTAAATATTGTAATGAGTGTTGTGCTCTTGTATTTAATAATAATGGTAGGCAATGTGGGAAAACGCGGGAAAGCCTTGAAGTCGGACGGTATGAACATGGTTATTAATGCACATAAATTCTTTACTGGAGAATATGAGGCACTGAAATGCGGAAAACAAACAATATCTGTGCCGAGTTTTATCGAAAGAACTGCTGCAGCGACAGATATATCATCTCGTGGTGTTAACAGATTAAAATAGAAGAAGAAAAAAAAAAAAAAAGGAAGCGCTAGAAAGCGGAAGCGGAAGTGGAAGTGTGCTGCGAACTCCAGGAAAGAAACGCCCGAACAGAACTCTTAAAAAAACATGTGTAACAGGTTAAAAATGAGCGCACTTGCAAAAGTGACGAAAGAAAATAGGAGGAAGGCCTGTGAACGCATAGAAAAAGTTGAAAAATTTTATTGGGCGAAGGATGGACTTGTAGATGGAAATTTATTATTCGTTCGTAATCAATTTGGACGACACGGACACGGACGAACTTTCTGGCGGAGTGGAGTCAGAATTTGAAGAGGAAGAGAATGCCGCCACCGCCACTGGTAACTCGTCGTTTGAAGGAGTGTCGACCATCATAAATGAGGGTAGAGAGAGATGGTGAGCATTCTCTCTCTTTCTAAAAGGGACTAGACAAGTAAATCTTCATGGACTGTAGTGTATTTACTAAATTGTAATGTACCGATACTAACCTATAATAACGTATTACCCTAAATTGTTAAATTTATAACCCTAATACACCTACGAGTGAAATAGAATATTCAATAAATAAGTTCAATATGTGTTCTGTATGGTTGTGAAACTTGGACTCTCACTCTGAGAGAGGAACATAGGTTAAGGGTGTTTGAGAATAAAGTGCTTAGGAAAATATTTGGGGCTAAGCGGGATGAAGTTACAGGAGAATGGAGAAAGTTACACAACGCAGAACTGCACGCATTGTATTCTTCACCTGACATAATTAGGAACATTAAATCCTGACGTTTGAGATGGGCAGGGCATGTAGCACATATGGGCGAGTCCAGAAATGCATATAGAGTGTTAGTTGGGAGACCGGAGGGAAAAAGACCTTTGGGAGGCCGAGACGTTGATGGGAGGATAATATTAAAATGGATTTGAGGGACGTGGGATATGATGATAGAGACTGGATTAATCTTGCACAGGATAGGGACCGATGGCGGGCTTATGTGAGGGCGGCAATGAACCTTCGGGTTCCTTAAAAGCCATTTGTAAGTAAGTATGTTTTATCCATCATGACAACGATGGTCAAATTTTGGAGAAACCCCGATGGAACGATAAAAAAAAATATTTGTTTTAATTCACACCGTTTTATTGTTCAATATTTCACTTTTTACTTGGTACCGCCATTTTAAAGATGTTTTCCGTTATTTCGTCTACTCTCTTTCATCCTTTTTTGGTCTTTGGCCAGGTTTAACTGGTGAACCTCGGATTCAACAACTAACGTAGTGATGTCAAAACTACCAACTGTGATCGGTGACGTGGGTTCGGATCTTATGTAGTAGTAGGTTATTTTACGACGCTTGATCAACATCTAAGGTTATTTAGCGTCTGAATGTGATGAAGGTGATAATGCCGGTGAAATGAGTCCGGGGTCCAGGACCGAAAGTTACCCAGCATTTGCTCATATTGGGTTGAGGGAAAGCCCCGGAAAAACCTCAACCAGGTAACTTGCCCCGACAGGAAATCGAACCCGGGCCACCTGGTTTCGCGGACAGACGCGCTGACCGTTAGGGTCTTATGTAGGCTATAATATATTATCACACTGAAAAAAGAAAATATCTGTGCTCTTATTGAGGTTAGAATAGACTAATATTGCCTCACTGTAACTTTGATGCTGCATCTTGTTACGTTACGTACACCGAGGCTGGTACATGTCCCATAACGAGAAAAAAATTCAGATTAAAAATATGAAAATCTGGATTAGAAACGCTTTTACATTGATGTGTTCAAGAGATCAATACGCTTTTACTTATTTTGTATGTCAAGCGCCGGTGCGGAAGTGTTCTCAAAAACCATAAAACCTCCTTTCCTATTCTTTATTTCTCTATATATTGCACCTTGTACAGGGTGCGTCAGAAAGAACGGATGGATTTCACATGGCAAGAAAATTGTAAAGATTCATCAAATCAAAAATTTATTGTTATCAACATATTCATCAATACATGCAGTTTATTTATGGAAAACAACATAATCCATATGATGTCCTTGGCTTTCAATAGAGGCATCGAGGCGTTTTCTGATGTTCGCCATCACTTTCACAGTCATAGCTGGTGCAATTGCCACGATTTCTTCACGAATCGCTGTCTTCAGTTCGTCCAGTGTATGTGATCGATGTTTACAAACTTACGCCTTCAAATGGTCCCAAAGAAAGAAGTCGCAGGGCGCGAGATCTTACCGTAGCCTCGGACAATCTCAGTGCAATAGAATTTCGTCCAGGTGATTTCTTCTTTAATGTTGAACCTGTGATACGAAATGAAGCCACCCACCGCAAAATTGTATTCCGAGTTGGAATCCTAGCGTGACATCCGATGTCGAAATGAGTCCTGAGTGGCGATCACAGACTCTTCATTTTTCAAAAATGTCTCTACGATGAAAGCACGTTGTACACCAGACCAACACCATATTCTCAACTGAAACTGCATTCTATGGCTGACCCAACAGTCCTGGTCCCCCTCACTATATCTCTCTCCTCGTTGCGTATATATAGTTTGAAATCCATCCGTTCTTTCTGACGCACCCTTTATAAATAACACTCGAGATATAATGGAATAGACTTACAACCTCAGCAAAACTTTATCCTCGATGATGGCGGATCACAGACGTGGCTCTGCGCGCATAAATTTACGTCAAGAGGCACCACCAGTAGTTCAGAACCCGTCTCCTGGCTTTTTGTACGCGTATGACAGTTCAGGCTGAAGTACACTTCATTAGAGCAACCTAACAGACGTGTACGCAGTATCCATGCGACGTCGCTAACATAATTTAATTTCAATCTCTTTAAAATAAAAAGAAACACGAAATTGACAGACGTAATGTACAAAAAAAGTATGATAGGGAAATGTAGACGAACTTTTTTCCTTCATGAAATTAAATTTAAAATGTGAGACGAGAGACAATGAATGATGGACTCGGTGCCACCTACAGTTAGAGGAGTTTGAAGACTGTAACTTACACGTTACACATTTTGAAGATAGAATCTTGTGACACGAAAAAAATTCACTCGAACATCACATCACAAGAAAGCTGCACTCTGTATTTTAGAAGCAATAAAACAACTCCAGCTAATAGCCTAGACGTTCCAAAACAACATGGAAGTATTTAAACATTTGTGCTTGTCACTTGCATTTGATGTAACTTATTTTATGTAGTTCTTTCTTTTAAATTTTAGAAATCTTCTCACTATTTCGTGAGCTGCCACAAGGGACAAAGAGTACTTAACCATATAAATGTTTACAAGTTCAGTGAATCATTTATTTTGTTTTGACAATGAAACTCCTACAAGTACATAGCTGCAAATACATTTTGTGATTGGTGGAAATATACCTAGTTTTAGAGAGGCAAGTGTTACAAAAAAGTAAAGAATGCCAATGAACTTGGTTTCATTTCGAATATAGGTGATGCTTCAGGAGAGCAATTGATCCTTTCAATGCAGCTAAAGTTACAATCGGAATAATAGATGTAGGTATTCCAAGCCTCTTAAACACATCTTTCATGAAGAGAGTAGCAGTACCTCTTGCTCCAACCAGAAGTCTGATTACTTCAAGCTCTTCTAGCTGGTACTTTTGGAGGTAATATGGAATGGTAGGATTGTAGATATTATTTTTTTCCACTTCTGCTGGCTGTCCTCATTCGTTTCGAAACGCACAGTGGGATCAATTATGAATCCAGATCTTGTAGATTCCTTGAAAGCTATGTATTATATTTTACTTTAAAAACATGTTCAATAACAGCTAATCTTCTGACATACTAACCAGTAATAATGTCTTAGTCTAGAATGGAAAAAGTTATTATATCTGAAAATAAATATTTATTTATTCAGCATTTAGTTTCAACACTATACATTTAGCACAACTGTCATAAAACAATATAAGAAATGTTTGTTAGGCCTATGATCTCCAAACCACGTTGTAACATTTTTTTAACTATCGTGCGTTTTTTGTTACTTACCGTTAGCGTTGCTGTGGCACGGAACTCCAAATTCCCACACAATTTCCTGTAACTGTAGCAACAAAGAAAAAACAATACTGTTATGACGGATGTTTAGGTATTTATTTTGGTTAAAATAGGCAGGCATATAGGCACTAAAAATAGTAAAAATATGCAGTGAAATAGGCACTTATTATTCATGGAAACACAAAATATAGACAAATACTTAATAAACTATCCCATACGGTACCCACTTTCCTTGGTTACATGTCACAACAAGATGCTTTTTTAAGTTGTCAACTGTCATAGTGAGCCGTCTGTCAGAGAGAACGTTTTTCATGGTGGAAAAAGATCTTTCTACTTCTACTGAAATGATTAGAGCAAACTTAAAACAACATTTCAGAAGGATTGTCTCTACTTTCTTTCACAGATCGGGAAAAACCGACTGTGTATTGTCTCAGAAAAGAGGGGTGTGAGAAGGGATTAGAGACTTCAAAAGTATGCAAGCGATAACAGTAACGGGACTTGGAGCCTTGGTTTTGATACTTCCCTCATCTCATTTCTTTCGCTGGTAAAACCCGAAGTGACCTGAGCACTGAGGGTTATACTGTTCAAACATCAAACAGACATAAAAGATGGAATCGGTAGGAGAGAAAAGTTTGTGACTTCTTGGAAACGTATATAGGCCTATTGCTGGAGAATAAGATTCTCGGCGAATATTTGTGTGAAGTGAATATATGTTATTTTTAATTTGTACAACGGTTCTTTTTTGTTTTTGTTTTTTTTTTAAATATAATTTATGTGCGGATTATTTTAAATGTATTAAAAATATAGAAAATGTACAATAACAGCGTAAAAAGGCTAAAAAAGGAATTTTACCTTAAAATAGGTAATGGGAGTTAAAATAGGCAAAAAAGGCAAATTAAAAATTGGGCCTATCGTCCCCAAATGTGTGAAAACGTGTTTATCTCTAAAAGGTCTTTCATACATACACTCAGTTTAAAAAGGCATTTTGCCTTACATCCGGGCTCTAGTTATGACATTAGTAAAATCATACAATATGCTCCTTCATAACTTCGTTTCGATTTCTCCGGTATTAGTTTAGCACAACCTACTTTTCACGCCTCTTCTGTATCACTACATTCCATCGCAACAGCATAATCGTTATCTACAATCTTTTCTGCCATAAATTCTACGATTAATATCAAAACTGGCAGAAAATTACAACTTATGCAGAAAGACAAAAAGCAATAATGAAATTGTATGTACATAATAGCAGTACTATCATAGCAACAAAATACAAAGCCCCGTTGAAATATAAATCCAAAAGAAACAAAATCAATCTTTATCTAAAATCAATAAAACATTAAAAACTTATATTATTTATATATTATTATGATGTACCGAAGTACATATGATATTTCCGTGCAGATATTCTGCTTCATCATATGATAAAAAAGTTGGGTGGAACGGAGAAAAATTCTCTCCGGCACCGGGATTTGAACCCGGGTTTTCAGCTCTACGTGCCACTTGTCACTCTTAACGAGTGCATCTCTGCACGTGTGGAAACTGTGCCACTGTCATACGTCTATGATGCAGTGCATGAGGGTAGGCCACTAGAGGGAACCCAAGAGGTGGAACTTAAACTGAGAGGATTCGATCCAACATCGGGATGGGAATCCGGTGTGGCTTATTGGATAGGGCGTCAGCACGTAGAGCTGAAAACCCGGGTTCAAATACCGGTGCCGGAGAGACTTTTTCTCCTTTCCACTCATCTTTCATCACATTAAAAACTTATTAATTATTTCGAGGGAAAAATTGTTCCGGGGCCAGGTATCGAACCCGGGACCTTTGGTTTAACTTACCAACGCTCTACCAACTGAGCTACCCGGGAACTCCACCCGACACCGATCCAATTTTTCCCTCTATATCCACAGACCTCAGAGTGGGCTGACAACCGTCAAGCAACCAACGTTGAGTGCACACTAACTCTGTGTGACTTAAATTGTGGTTTTCTGTTAACCCGGGTTCAAATACCGGTGCCGGAGAGACTTTTTCTCCGTTCCACTCATATTTCATCACATTAAAAACTTATTAATTATTTCGAGGGAAAAATTGTTTCGGGGCCAGGTATCGAACCCGGGACCTTTGGTTTAACGTACCAACGCTCTACCAACTGAGCTACCCGGGAACTCCACCCGACACCGATCCAATTTTTCCCTCTATATCCACAGGCCTGACAACCGTCAAGCAACCAACGTTGAGTGCACACTAACTCTGTGTGACTTAAATTGTGGTTATCTGTTTACCAACAGTGACATGTATTATGCAGTGGAGTTCCCGGGTAGCTCAGTTTGTAGAGCGTTGGTACGTTAAACCAAAGGTCCCGGGTTCGATACCTGGCCCGGGAACAATTTTTCCCTCGAAATTATTCAAATCAACTTTACAGGGAGTTATACGTGAAATTGCTTATTAATTATTTATTTACTTAAATTAACAATCACCTAAAAATAGTATGCAATACCAACTCCAACAACCATGCGTACACAATACTTACTGTTGTATTATAAAGTAACTTTAAATTCTATACGATCACCTCTTGATAAAAGTAAAAGGGTTAAACTAAAACTGAAGAGTGATCTTGAAAAATTTTTGCACATTCGAAACTGTGAAGTGCAATATGAACTAAATACTGAACAACTGAACACGCACAAAATAATACACGAGAACATTATAAACTATTTCAAAATGTCGCATCAATAGCATCGTGTAATTTCGAAAGAACATTTTCTTATTTCAGTGACAATCGAAACAGGTTTATATCTGACAATTTACGAATGTACACAGTTGTACATTGCAACAAAATTAGCGACACTTAAAGTAGGCAACATTATTTTTATTTAAAAATATCACCATTTTCTACAAAGAAAATAACGATGTAACTCGCTTTCTTAAATGTGTGTTATACTGTATTTGTTTTAGTTACCAGACCATACCGAGCAATGTTTTGATTAAAGCATAGGGTGCTCTGTACAAGCCCCTGTACACTGACGTTCAAAGATATCTGATCCTACTAATCGATAGTGATCGATAATTTGTTGGTGTAAGTGTGGCTTCTTTAGTTATTACTTCTATGAATAGATGACGAAGATCCTAATAGTCAGTGTTGCCAATCGTACACAAATATATCCGCAATATAGAATTAAATTTTTCATATCACTCTACTGATTGTAAAACAACACTGACTTTAGCTGGAAACCGTTGATACTGTCGATTATGTGAACAATTTATACTTAATCTACTTCATTATTTTCCTCGACACTTTTCTTAATCGCCCCAATAATGGTGCCACCTATTGAGAACTAGCGGAACTATTTAAAAGTTTGTGAGTTTGTTATATTTCTGCTTCTCACTTATCCCGTAGTTAGAAAGTTCGCTTACGCGATCATAAAATTGTAGGTCAGATATAGTCCACACCTGTGGAGTAACGGTTAGCGCGTCTGGCCGCGAAACAAGGTGGCCCGGGTTCGATTCCCTGTCGGGGCAAGTTACCTGGTTGAGGTTTTTTCCGGGGTTTTCCCTCAACCCAATTATGAGCAAATACTGGGTAACTTTCGGTGCTAGACACCGGTCTCATTTCTCTGGCTTTATCACCTTCATCTCATTCAGACGCTAAATAACCTAAGATGTTGATAAAGCGTCGCAAAATAATCTACCATTATTATTTGTAGGTCAGATATTTTGAACGTCAGTGTACCACCACAGTCTACTATATACAGTCACGAAACTTGAGTTTTGAAGGTGCTAGAAACAATAGACTGTGACGGTACTATTTTGCATTGCCTGTAATGAGGCGATATTAGCGATCCTAGTGGTGAGCAAGTACCTAATGTTTGCATATTTACTACGTATTGAGCTTCGCGACTGTACTGTTTATACTGGACTGTTGTACCACCCCGAGTTGATGTAAACAACACGACTTGTATAACACTCGAAGTAGTTAACTTCATAGGTTCGGTGTCGGAACTTCCATCCCTAATGTTCACTTCATCTAACATAATTTAATTTCAGTGGTAGTATTTGATGTTTATTCTTGAAGTCTCACTTTCTCGATGAACTAGATAGGCTATTTTTGTAACGAATATGCTATAAAACTTGTCAACACAAGCTGAAGTATATTTGAGGTAAAAAAGACAGGCTGTTGTTCAATATTGTAATTCGTGTGAAAGTAACATGAACACTTCACGACGGAATGACCTTGTGTGCAGAGCAAGTTACCGCTCTCATGTTTAACAGGAACAGAGTCTAATTTGGTTAATATTTCCGTTTAGCATTTTTAACACCCTTTGTTTCTGAATACAAGAGTTCGTTTTAGCACCTGTTCCTCGATTTCTCTGCGTTTCCTTGCTAACAAGACAAACCGCCTTCAGTGCTAAGAAAAATTCTCAGAAATTACTTGTCAGTATACACAGACAAAATGTTTGCCAATAAAATTTAATTTAAAATCTTAATAATCCTTGACTCTGTTTATTTTATGACTAATCTTCTGCAGGGGCACGACAATTAAGCTGTAGGCGCATTAGGGTAGCAAGGGAGGTAAATGGAAAGAGGGGGGTTGGAGATACAAGTCGACTCGACATGTAGAGGCAAGTTACCTGAGCTAATGACGGGTTAGCGAATTAGAAACTTCAAACGCGTTTGTCGTTTCTGTTCGGCTGAAGAGCGTCTTTCGTCAGATTCTGTTTATCCTAAAGGAATGCACTGATAGATAATATATTTAGTGTAATACATTAACAGTCTTACTAATAAACAGTGTATAGTTTTTATACTAGACTTATGCAGAGTTGAGACAGAAAACTTTACTAATAAACCATGCATAAGCTATGGACGTATAAACAGCCTGTAACTATACAATGGGAATTGCTTTGCAGTAGTTATATATACGAAACCCCTTGTTTAAGCGTTGTATATAGAGAAAAAATGGCCGCCCCTCTAACAGCTGTTCGTATCGACTGTCATTTTATGATGATGGTTGCCTAGTAACCAAAGAAGAACAAACCAAAGAGCATAGAATAATTAGAATAATATTACTGTAACTTGTACTCTTTGACCAAAATATGGTATGGTAATCGATTAGAGCCAGTTGTACTATCGATACTTAACACGCCACTCTAGAGCGCTCTACCGGATACAATAGAGAACCTCAGATATTCTATTATCTTTCGTAACGAAGTAATGACGAAACTATGACGTAGCTGTGTAACAGTTATACTGTTATACACGACGTATGTAGTGATTATTAGTAAGGAATTTACACACGACTTATAAACGAGCTACTCATTGTATAAGTATAAGACAGTTAAACGTCTGTATATAGAGTTTTTATTAGTAAGACCGTAAGAGTATATGAGGAAAAACTCATTTCTGGCAAGCATTATCTCTACAAAGACTGCACATTCATTATATAAACCAGGGCTGGGCACCAAGTGTGGATTCTACTCTCTCGCAGGGAATCATATGACTTCTCTTACTTCCAGGTTAAATTGTCCACTTCAAAATGACCAGAGGAAAAATGGTCACAAACAAAAATGTTCAGAGACTGCCTCCGTGGTCTGTTGGTCAGCATGCTGGCTTCCAGATCAGGAGGTCCCGGGTTCGATTCCCGGGCTCAGCTCTCGGTGAATTTTTCTTGAAGAAGAATTCCCTGGATGTCTAGAGTCTGGAAATTTGTGTGATTGTGAGTGTGCCGGGTTAATATTAATTAACTAATCATCACAAATATAAAATTACATCAGGACTGTCGCTTGGCAGTAAGCTGAACACACGTTTCAGCGTCACATTGTTGACAAGTAACTTCATCTGTTAGCACAACCATAAAGCATCTAATAGATGCTGTAGAGTTACCAACAACGAAAAAAAAAATGTCCAGAGCAAAATGTCCAAGGGAAAAAGTCCGCTAAAAATGTCCACATACAAAAATGTCCACAAAAAAATGTCTAGTATAAAAAATATCCACTAGCAAAATGTCCACATACAAAAATGTCAAGTATAAAAAAGTCCGTATTCAAAAATGCCCATAAAAGTCCATAATTGAAAAAAAAATCCATAATAATTTTTTTACAGAAGCATAACCACATTGTTGACAAGTAACTTCATCTGTTAGCACAACCATAAAGCATCTAATAGATGCTGTAGAGTTACCAACAACGAAAAAAAAAAATGTCCAGAGCAAAATGTCCAAGGGAAAAAGTCCGCTAAAAATGTCCACAAACAAAATGTCCAGTATAAAAAATATCCACTAGCAAAATGTCCACATACAAAAATGCCAAGTATAAAAATGTCCGTATTCAAAAATGCCCATAAAAGTCCATAATTGGAAAAAAAATCCATAATAATTTTTTTACAGAAGCATAACCACATTGTTGACAAGTAACTTCATCTGTTAGCACAACCATAAAGCATCTAATACATGCTGTAGAGTTACCAACAACGAAAAAAAAAATGTCCAGAGCAAAATGTCCGCTAAAAATGTCCACATACAAAAATGTCCACAACAAAATGTCCAGTATAAAAAATATCCACTAGCAAAATGTCCACATACAAAAATGTCAAGTATAAAAAAGTCCGTATTCAAAAATGCTCATAAAAGTCCATAATTGGAAAAAAATCCATAATAATTTTTTTACAGAAGCAGTAACTAGGAGAAAGACTACAATGTAAAATGTTTTATTGAGATTGCTAAGCAACGTACCAAATTTTTAATCAAAAGTGACAGAATGTCTGAAATTATACGTTCATAAAAAAGGAAGAACATACTAGTACACAACGGCTTTTCGTATCACTTTCATTCAAGAAGCAAAAATGGTAATAAATTATATTGGAGTTGTGATGGGATATGTGCGACCAATGCTGATATGGATAACATACATGTCCATAAACCAAGTGGACATTTAATTTATATAAGTGGACATTGTATTTGGACATTGAATTTTTATGGTCATTTATGTAAGTGGTCATTTTGCTAGTGGACATTTCTGCTTGCGGACGTATTGAAATGGATATTTTAACCTCCAACCCTTCTCTTCAACCTTTTTATTCCCCGCCGAACACCGCGCAGCGTTGATGCCGTCACGGATGAATATTAAAGGCTGGTTCACAATAAACCGGGAACGAGAACCAGAATGAAAACGAGAAGCAGAGGACGTGAATATGAAAATTTTTTATTCACAATAAACCGAGAACATAGATGACTATGCATATCGATATGTATGTCAATAACGATATGTAAAGTCGATATTACGCATTCTGATGTCATTTGTATATAATTGACCAATGATGTTCTCTCATGAGTACAAGGCAGCCAACATAAACACAGGTAACCAACTTCGAAATTTCAACTGAAACATTTCATTAGGTACGGTACTATAAATATGCCCATGCATCTTTATTATCACAACCTATTTTAAGTCTACCATAACGTAAAATAATTAGAGAAGAAACATTTGTAATAGAACAAAAATGAACACAACAGTAGTTATTGAATTGAAGCATGAATATGTAGTGTGTAATACAACCAATACAGTAATAAAATATGATTCACGTACGATCGGTGTTCAAAGATGCAGCTATTGAAAGCCACGTATTCTCCATTTTCTCATCTTTATACGAGGCGCGCCGCTTATCGTAAACGTGAGGATTTTCCCCAACACTCAATATTAGAATCTCATCAAATAAAACTTGTTCCATGATGCACAGCACAGAACAAAATAATGCATAGGTTATGTCACGGTCTTCTTGCTACAAAATATACGACGACAAAATAGCTTTTAGATGGTAATAGAATGAATCTAGTGGGCTGTGGTCGGAAACGTGAACGCCAAAGTTGAAACTTGGCCAACTGTCCGTTTCCGATCCCGGGCTCCGGCAAGCTTTTCGTTAATTGTGAATGCTCACATTTAAATGTACACATTTTAACAATTTTACCATTTTCGTTTTCGTTCCGATTCTCGTTTCCGGTTTATTGTGAACCAGCCTTAAGCGTCCCCGTTTAGAGGCTGGATTCACTTCTGGTGCCCTGATATAAACCATTATCATTCACTGCAAAATCAAATGTTTAGAATAATGATTTTTACATTACTCAAAAATAAGGGAGAAAATGCTCGAAGTTAAGAAAAATACGGGAGCCGGTAGACTGATAAAAATTAAGGGAAAATACGGGAGATCCTGGGAAATACCGAGGGTTGGCAACCCTATATGAGAGTAAAATGCAAGTCTTGGTCCGGCGGTGTGTGTAAGCGACTGTCTTTTTGGTAAACTCTTCAATATTACTTTCATACGGAAAGTATAGATGTCAAGTTCTTGAATTGACTTACGCAAAGTCAAGATTGTTAAATAAGCTTAAGTCAGTATGGCGCACCAATGGTCAGTACAGGGATAGTGAATGGGGTACGGGCATCTGAGCTACGGAGACGCCGTTACATGAAGTTTAGAAACCTCCGGTGTAACCTCTAATATCCGGTGCGTTTCTGCTACCCACCCATTTCCGTTCTCATTTCCACAGCATCCAAGATTAATTCCAAATTTGAGTCAATGCTGCCAACAACACTGAAATCCGATCTTCATGAGAACAGGGTAGACCGGTTTTATGTGGCCGGGAAATTATCTCATTGTAATTCGCTTAGTTTTGTAAGTTTGTGTAGTAACATTTTGAAAAATATGCAGGCAAAACTTCTAAGGATGCTTCACAAGTGTCGAGTATATCTACTGTACTCCAACCACGAGAAAGTCTCCAGGGAATGAAGGGAAGCGGGTTGATGCTGTGAATGAATGTTGATGTCATAAGGTCACACACGTGGATACTCATATCTATATTGGCTAGCTCTCAAAGCACAAACCATAACACATTTTTATACTACCCTAGTTACAAAATTAGATCACTGTTAATCTCTTGGTCTTTTAATCCCTCCATACAGGAAATAACATACGGAGCAGAGCGCAAGATTTTTAAACTGACGTTATAACTCTAATATTAGGCTATATATCTACTTCGCTCCAATAGATGACGCAATAGTAAGCACATTCCTTTCACGGTTTATCTCCTGTTTGGAGAACAGTAAATGTTTACAAAATATGTATGTGTATGTATGTATTTATTCACACTGCAGTGGGTATATACCCGGTGGCAGTGGTAACTAATTACACTTAATAATGACAATAATAAACTTATCAATTTATTTTTATTTATTTATTTATTTAAATTCAAATATACAGAATAAAGAAATATAATTACAAAATATACAGAATAAAGAAATATAATTACAAAACAAAACAAAGAGAAATACAAACTAAGATAATACAAGCAATATAGAAAGAAGATACAGTAGTATTAACAAAATTTGAGACCGAATGAGCAGCGATATAAAATTAAAATAAAAAAATAATAATAATAATATAAATAAATAAGTAAAATAAAATAGGAACTAAAATATAATTACAGCGGCAATGGAATTGTATAATATAATATTAACACTAGAGAAGTATAATATCGCACATGAAAAGTAGGACTAATATATATTTCAAAATTTCAAATTAAAAATACAATTAATAATACTAATAATTAATACTAATAATAATAATAATAATAATAATAATAATAATAATAATAATAATAATAATAATAACAACAACAGGAATATACTAAATTAAATGAAACGATCACTTAAAATAACATTTGAAATAAAAATAATTTGTATCTTAAAACTAAGATCGAACTAAAACCCACGAGTATGATATGTTTATATCTGCACAAGTACCTTTCAAATTACACTCATTTCGCTGTCAACTCACTCACTGCTATGGAACTACGACACATTTCACTGATTCTATCCTGATTTCACTAACACTTCAAAAACATTTCACTGTTCAAATACTTTGCACTGTCACTATAAACTATAAAGCTTCACTGACAGGAACACGTTTCACTTACACAGCACACTTCACTGACACGACATACTTCTTCACTGATACAACACTTCAATAACAACATATCATTTACACCCTTTAAATACTGTGTATAATTACCGTCTATTAGTAAGGTCCTTAAGCCTATTTTTAAATACATTTTTGGTTGTTGGTAAAGCCTTTAGTAAGTCTGCAGGTAAAGCATTCCAGTCCCTGATAGTACGATTGAGAAAAGAAAACTTTCCAGTGTCCGTCCTCTGCCTTCTTTCCCTCAATTTATATGAGTGGTCGTTCCTTGAAGAGTAATTTGGCGGTTGCAACCTATTTTTTATTTCTCTCCAGGCAGGCTCACCTCTGTATGTTTTGAACAGTGCGCATAATCGAATTCGCGTTCTCCTGTCCGTGAGTGTGTCCCATTTTAATGGTGAATTTTTCCGACAACACTTAAGAGCCCGTTTTTGAATCTTTTCCTGTGTCTTAATCTGTTCTAATCTGTAAGGATCCCAACATGCAGCACCATATTGACTTATACTTTGTGTACTTTCTTAAAAACTGCGTTTTCTTTCTTTTTTTTTTTCTTTTTTTTTTTTCTTGAAGTTCAATTTGCAAATAGCATCAAAGATAATGTGTTTGCAATTGAAATGTTATTCTGTAAAATAAAGCGTAAAGTAGCAATTAATATTGCATTTTTTAAACTATTAGTAGTCAGTGGATAGCACGAAGGACATAGTAATTGCTACTTTGCGCTGTATTTTACAGAATTTTTACTTTAAACCTCATTACCCAATTTTAACTTACACCACTTCTACTCTGAACGGTTCATATGTCTGATCATGCGTACTGCCTCCTTTTATGAAGTGTCTGTGCGACAAAATTTTTCTAAGACTGTACGTTCACGTAGTCTAAAGTCTCTATTTCAATTAATGATCTTTGATCTCAGACAATGACGTGATCGTCTGATTTTCGTCGTCTATTTCAATAGCTTATACACAAAAGGGTTTGTAAGCAATTTAATTGAACTTGCACAGATTCGTTCGCAATAACTCTCAACTAATAACGTGATATACAGGGTGTTTCCGAGGTGGTGTTACAAACTTTCAGGGATGATGGCGAAGGGCACTTGTATCAATTTGAGATAAGGAACCCTGGTCCGGAAAGGACTGAGTCGAAAGTTAAAGGCAAAAATAGTTGTGTGGAAATGGAATTGTAATTTGGCACCACGTGCCATCCTTCCCTTAATATTTGGAACAGTCGTAGAAAGATGGTATGGTCCGGATGTCTCCTACGTGGGTACTTGTACCGATACAATCTGTGAGCTTGTCTACTGTTCCCATTGACTCATCCGTATTCTAAAATCAGGTCTGCTTATTCCGCTCTCGTGTACTCCTCCATTTCACTAGGACTGGTCGACTGGACACTGCAACTTGTACACATACACTGCTGTCTACAGACGTGCATATAGGACCGACCATGTCCGTTACACATTACACTATCTACATTGCTTTAGTGAGTTTCCTGTCCCCATCCCTCAGACAGCACACTGAATGGAATATTGTAAGTAGACAACGTAAACAACGTCAAATGAATACAGTACAGTATGTGTAAGATGTACACATAAATAAGGTGTACAGAGGAATAAAATTATTTCATTTCCACACAAGTATTTTTGTGCGAGATCGTGCGTATTTGCTTGCTTTCCGCACAAAACCAATCCGCGGAAAGTCTAAAATTCCACATTCAGTATTCCCAACCTAACACACATAACAATTTCCCTCTTCTTACCGCTTAAGTGACATATTGATTTTACTGCTTTAGGCTTTTAACATATTATTTTTAGAGACGTTCAATATAGTAATAATTATAGATTGGAAACTTACCACTGCAATTTCACCTAAATTGCACTGTTAATTATTGTTTTTAATTTTTTGAAAAATTAAGTAAACTCTACAACTCCACTAAAGTTACTGCATTCGTGATGCAAGTAACATTAAGAAAGCCGTGAAAAATTAAACTTGCCGATGTTATTACTGCAATATGCTATATAAATAATATTGTTAAAATATTAAAATGAAAAATAAATCATTACATAACCTTACCGTTTGTTTGTTTTAAGTTCGCATTTATAGACTGGGGGGGGGGGAACAGACGTATATCACGGCCTGCTGGAGTATAGTAAACACAGAAAACATTTTAAAGCAACAATATTGAAGATAGATATTTTTGTTTTGCAAATTTTCCGTCATTGAACAGAAACCAAGATGGAGATTTCATTGCAACTAATTAGAAATTCCTCTTTCAGGTATGTAATAAACGATCTTCGCACAAAATAATGTAAGACACACGAGCGGTATGTTTTCTTCCAATTCTCGGAAATTAAAAAAGCTCAACTACGTTTCGCTTTTTCAAACTTTTCCCTGAACATGAAAACTTCAACATACCGCTCTTGTAACGCATATTACTATTGCTTGTAACTTTCGACTCGGTCATTTCCGGACCAGGGTTCCTTATCTCAAATTGATACATGTGCCCTTCACCATCATCCCTGAAAGTTTGTAACACCACCTCGGAAACACCCTGTATAACAACCACGCATAACCATGGATATTGGAGCGCATGCGCAGTGTTGCATTACTTCTGGGATCGCCCTTCAATTTCCACAACCGTCTCCTCCATATCGTTCTTGATATCGTCTCTTTTCTCACATTCCAAATCTCCATATAAAATCCTTTGTGGTTCGTCGTTGTACTTTGACAGCGTGACCTATCCATCTTAATCTTGCTGATTTCATTACGTTGATGTCGGGGTGGATCTTGTAAATTACATACTTATTACATCTCCCTCCACTTTCCATTGTCACAAATGAGCTACAGACAGTTCTATACGAGATTTTCCTTCCAAGCATTTCCGTGATGCGTTCATCATTCCTTGACAGTGATTTTTGTGTCACGGGAGAGTGCTCTCGATTTGAAGGACCAGCAACAACGGGTCTTTCTGCAGTCATGGAGTGTGGTTTTGTTTTTTATACGGAGTGTAGACAAAGACTTGTGATGTTGCAATAATCGACCTCCGTACTTTCACAAAAATAAAAGATTTCATAATCTGTTATACTGAAGATTTGCTATATGGTATGCTGTCTCTCTTGAAGTTTCTATCTTTCTGGCAGATAGGGTTCTATCTTATTTTATACTAGCCGTACCCGTGCGCTCCGCTGCACCCGTTAGAAATAAATATAAAGTAATTACATAATTAAAATAGGACATTTGATCCAGGGAACATTCGTGTTTGATAGAAGGCTAAATCGTTTAATATGTTACTTAATTTAAATTCCATCCAAATAATTAAAATGCGATCATTTTGGTCCAGAGACACTCATTTGGTGCAATGACAATTCCTTTAACATATGTTCCTTAATTGTTATTACATGCAACCATAGTTTAATGAAGATTGACATCATTTACATTTAATGTATATATTTTATTTTACTTGTTATAGGTTTCCATTGAATTATGGTAATAACTTAATTTTAACCCTTGTTTTCTACGTATTCAGTAAATGGCGCTCGGCCCACTATGGTTCTGAACCCTTCAAATAACTTAAATTATATTATATAATATTACATATTATATTATATTATATTATATTATATTATATTATATTATATTATATTATATTATATTATATTATATTATATTATATCAGAAGTTACTGTAATAACATTATAGCATTATGTCCATCTAGAGAAACTACACTTTCCAATGGTGAAATAATCGGTAATTAATTATACAAATCGGTTAATTTAGCTTCGATATTATTTCATACAAAGAAAGAAACATTCTCTGTAGGCTATCTTTCATAGCTTTCGATTGTTGCTGTCCAAGGCCACTTATAGACGAAGCCATTTGTTTTTTAATTCATTACACGGCCTTAGATGGCAGTTATTTTAATTTTAAAACTCATTAATCTCATTAAATATCAGTCCTATCAAAATTTTTCAGGGAATAAAACTCATCGAAAATTATTTTTAAAGAAACTTTTGTTATGTAACATTTTTCACAAAAATCAATAATAAGCGAGATATTTCGATTTATTTAATTCAGGCCCCGTTATAACCCCCCTTTTAAATAATGTATTTTGAATGCCATATAGCCTAAAATCTAAGTTACAACGAACTTAATTTATATTCCAATTTTCACCGAAATCCGTTCAGCCATTATCGCGTGAAAAGGTAACAAACATACAGACAGACATAAAAACAAAAATTTCAAAAAAGCGATTTTCGGTTTCAGGGTGGTTAATTGTATATGTTAGGACCAATTATTTTTGGAAAATCGAAAATTAGCAGAAACATTTCGGCTACAGATTTATTATTAGTATAGATGATATGATATTCTTATTGAATTTGGTATTCCCAAGAAACTAGTTCGATTAATTAAAATGTGTCTCAGTGAGACGTACAGCAGAGTCCGTATAGGTCAGTTTCTGTCAGATGAGTTTGCAATTCACTGTAGACTAAAGCAAGGAGATGCACTATCACCTTTACTTTTTAACTTTGCTCTTGAGTATGCCATTAGGAAAGTCCAGGATAACAGAGAGGGTTTGGAATTGAACGGGTTACATCAGCTGCTTGTCTATGAGGATGACGTGAATATGTTAGGAGAAAATCCACAAACAATTAGAGAAAACACGGGAATTTTACTGGAAGCAAGTAAAGAGATAGGTTTGGAAGTAAATCCCGAAAAGACTAAGTATACGATTATGTCTCGTGACGAGAATATTGTAAGAAATTAAAATATAAAAATTTAAAATTTATCCTTTGAAGAGGTGGAAAAATTCAAATACCTGGGAGCAACAGTAACAAATATAAATGATACTCGGGAGGAAATTAAACACAGAATAAACATGGGAAATGCCTGTTATTACTCGGTTGAGAAGCTTTTATCATCCAGTCTGCTGTCAAAAAATCTGAAAGGTAGAATTTATAAAACAGTTATATTACCGGTAGTTCTTTATGGTTGTGAAACTTGGACTCTCACTTTGAGAGAAGAACATAGGTTAAGGGTGTTTGAGAATAAGGTGCTTAGGTATATATTTGGGGCTAAGAGGGATAAAGTTACAGGAGAATGCAGATAGTTACACAACGGAGAATTGCAAGCATTGTATTCTTGACCTCACATAATTAGGAATATTAAATTCAGATATTTGAGATGGGCAGGATCAGGATTGGGCGAATAAATTACCTGTACGTATTTGCGTGTAATTTACATGTAAAATACGTAATGTAGAAAATTGTTTTATACACGGAGTAATAAACGAACATTGATTTTGACAATCTAAACATCAATTACGTCATTACTTTTAAGTCCTGATAAGAAAAATATCTGTTGCAACAGAAATTTATTTATTTTTTGTGGTTTTATACTGTAGTTTTTACATAGATTATAAAATTTGTTCATACTTACTTTCATTCACTCTAATACCTAGAAAAATAGCAATGTTTTGCTTGCTTTCAGTATACTGTATAATAAAATACAACTAATAATGAATAAACCTAACATTAGCAACTAATATCACTTGTTAAATACAGTTTCACAATAAAAATAAAAATAATTAAAGTAAATAGTTTTTATTGATTTGCAAAAAGTTTTGTGTTTGTCACTTGTGGCGTTTTAAAAATAAACGATTCTAGTGATAAAGGCCTTTTTATATTATAACAGTTTAAGATAAATATTATGATTTGAACATAATAACTAATTAAATGTAATAATTTTCCAAATGTTATGTGGTAAATGACTAATCATCAAAGAGTTGGGAAGCATGGCTGAATAGACTTTTTGTATGTCAGAACATTAATAAATTTATTTTTTTCGATCTTTGCTTCCACTAGTATTACTATCTTTATTTTTGTCGTAGGCCATGTGTACAGTTCTGTGTAGAAACATTTGACTTCATCCGGCATGAATTGCAAAATCTTCTTAAGTCTCCATTTTTTTAAACATTAATGGGTAGCCTCGAGTTATATGCTATGATTATTGGCAGTTCAAACGGTAAATTTTCATCATAAACTCAACGAAGCAAGACTAAAAATAAAAGTTCTTTACGTATTTTACAAATATTACGTTAATTACGGATTATTTACACGTATTTTAGTGTAATGTAAATACTCTTTTTTTTACGTGTAAATTATCAACCCTGGACAGGGCACATAGCACATGTGGGCGAGTTCAGAAATGCATATAGAGTGTTAGTTGGGAGGCTGGAGGGAAAAAGACCTTTGGGGAGGCCGAGACGTAAATGGAAGGATAATATTAAAATGTATTTGAATGTTATGGGATATGATGATAGAGACTGGATTAATCTTGCTCAGGGTAGGGACTAATGGCGAGTTTATGTGAGGGCGGCAATGAACCTTCGGGTTTCTTAAAAGCCAGTAAGTAAGTACAGTTTAAATTATATCCAAACTTTTCGTATCTAAATTTATGTTTGTGGACTAAAGTTGATATTGTATGTAGATATGATTGCCGAAGACCGAATGTGTTATGAGAAATATTTCTGTGTTCTCTCTATCTAATGTTTAAATTTCTGCCTGTTTGGCCAATGTACGTAGCCTGGCGTTCTGGAAATTGACACCTTAATTTATAAACTTCTGAAAGGTTAAATTTGTCGGGTTGAATAAATATTTACCAATAGAGTTTTTCGTTCTGAATGCGATAGGGACTAATAGCGGGTTTATGTGAGGGCGGCAGTGAACCTGCGGGTTCTCTAAAAGTTATTTGTAAGTATATGATCCGACGAGTGCATGCGTGTGTTATGAGTTTCTGAATTGATTAAAGTTGCAACACTTGCTACCAAGCTGGCAATATCTATCAGATGTTTCATTATGTTCTTTCATTAATAACTAGAAAACTAAGTTTAGATAGCATGTTGGAAATATTCAGATTGTCAATTAATATAGATAAACACAATATAATATTTGTTACTCAGTCAAATGACAAATCAATGTAAAATAATGACTTATATTATATGGTCATTAAGTTTTATATACATAAGCTACAAATTGCAAACGTTTTCGCCCATTCAGGCATCTTCAGGCACAATTATACAATATCTCAATATCCAACTATGTAGCTATTACATTGGTGGTAGATAAACTGTTTAAGATTAATGGTGTACAAAACATCTCCACAATTAAAATGTAATATTACAAGTCGTAAATTAAAATAATGTTTAAAAACCACGTAGTGTTGTAATTAAACTTCATAATATTCTGTGGAACTCTTGTTCAGTAGAGTCCAATAAGTGATGAATTATGTGTCGTTTGAACGTGGCAACTGTATAGATCACTATAAAACAATATGTTAAAAACCACGTAGTGTTGTAATTAAACTTCATAATATTCTGTGAAACTCTTGTTCAGTAGAGTCCAATAAGTGATGAATTATGTGTCGTTTGAACGTGGCAACTGTATAGATCACTATAAAACAATATGTTAAAAACCACGTAGTGTTGTAATTAAACTTCATAATATTCTGTGGAACTCTTGTTCAGTAGAGTCCAATAGGTGATGAATTATGTGTCGTTTGAACGTGGCAACTGTATAGATCACTATAAAACAATATGTTAAAAACCACGTAGTGTTGTAATTAAACTTCATAATATTCTGTGGAACTCTTGTTCAGTAGAGTCCAATTATGTGTATAGTGATGATCACTTATTGGACTCTTCTGAACAAGAGTTCCACAGAATATTATGAAGTTTAATTACAACACTACGTGGTTTTTAACATTATTTTAATTTATGACTTGTAATATTACTTTTTAATTATGGAGATGTTTTGTACACCATTAATCTTAAACAGTTTATCTACCACCAATGCAATAGCTACGTAGTTTGATATTGAGATATTGTATAATTGTGCCTGAAGATGCCTGAATGGGCGAAAAAGTTTGCAATTTGTAGCTCATGTATATAAAACTTAATGACCATATAATATAAGTAATTATTTTACATTGATTTGTCATTTGACTGAGTAATAAATATTATATTGTGTTTATCTATAGAAAACTAAGGATTTTCGGTCATATGTTTATATGAACTTTTTTCCTTATTTTGTTGTGAGGAACATGCCCCCAAGGTTTGTCAAAGTATTTCTGAAGCATCCTGTATATATAATTCATTTTTAATGATTATGCTTTATTACGCTTTCAAAGCTGCATTTTTCAGGCCTATAGTAGTCCATAAAACCTTTAAAGGTGAAGATGGGTGGGTGGGTGGGTGAATATATAGGTAGGTAGATGGATGTACGGACGGACGGACAAATAAAGTAAGTAATAATGTAGATAAGTACGTAACTAATAAGTAAACGTAAGTAAATAAGTAAGATGATGATTATAATAATAATAATAATAATAATAATGATAATAATAATAATGATGATAATAGTAATAATAATGATGGTACCAAACATAGGTTTAATATTACATTAGGCCTATTAAATAAGCAGTCGTGGACAGCCGATAAGGGGTGGTCCTCCAGCTTGGGGGTTGGGCGAAGGGCTAACAACCCATCACCGTAAAAAACAGCTTGTTACGAATCCCTACAATAAGCCTCTGAATAAGAGGGAAGTATTATATGATATTCTTATTGAATTTGGTGTTCCCAAGAAACTAGTTCGATTAATTAAAATGTGTCTCAGTGAAACATACAGCAGAGTCCGTATAGGTCAGTTTCTATCTGATGCTTTTCCGATTCACTGCGGTCTAAAGCAGGGAGATGCACTATCACCTTTACTTTTTAACTTCGCTTTAGAATATGCCATTAGGAAAGTTCAGGATAACAGGCAGGGTTTGGAATTGAACGGGTTACATCAGCTTCTTGTCTATGCGGATGACGTGAATATGTTAGGAGAAAATACACAAACGATTAGGGAAAACACGGGAATTTTACTTGAAGCAAGTAAAGCGAGTGGTTTGGAAGTAAATCCCGAAAAGATAAAGTATATGATTATATCTCGTGACCACAATATTGTACGAAATGGAAATAAAACAATTGGAGATTTATCCTTCGAAGAGGTGGAAAAATTCAAATATCTTGGAGCAACAGTAACAAATATAAATATCACTCTGGAGGAAATTAAACGCAGAATAAATATTGGAAATGCGTGTTATTATTCGGTTGAGAAGCTCTTATCATCCAGTCTGCTGTCCAAAAATCTGAAAGTTAGAATTTATAAAACAGTTATATTACCGGTTCTTCTGTGTGGTTGTGAAACTTGGACTCTCATTCTGAGAGAGGAACATAGGTTAAGGGTATTTGAGAATAAGGTGCTTAGGAAAATATTTGGGGCTAAGCGGGATGATATTACAGGAGAATGGAGAAAGTTACACAACGCAGAACTGCACGCATTGTATTCTTCACCTGACATAATTAGGAACATTAAATCCAGACGTTTGAGATGAGCAGGGCATGTAGCACGTATGGGCGAATCCAGAAATGCATATAGAGTGTTAGATGGGAGACCGGAGGGAAAAAGACCTTTAGGGAGGCCGAGACGTAGATGGGAGGATAATATTAAAATGGATTTGAGGGAGGTGGGATATGATGATAGAGATTGGATTAATCTTGCACAGGATAGGGACCGATGGCGGGCTTATGTGAGCGCGGCAATGAATCTTCGGGTTCCTTAAAAGCCATTTGTAAGTAGGTAAGTAAGTAAGTAAGTATGCTTCTTATGGTTGATCTTTCCAGCTTGCGAGTTACGTTTATAGGCATACCTTCGTAGACTTGTCATTGTTGAGTATTCTTGGCCAAATGTTTGAATTAGTAATTGAGGAGAAAAAAAATTCGCTCCGGCGCCGAGGATCGAACCCGGGTCCTTGGTTCTACGTACCAAGCGCTCTGACCACTGAGCTGCGCCGAATTCAATCGACAGCACCGGATCGAACTCTCCTCCTACAATGTTGTTTCCCTTGATAACAAGGGAGGAGGAGAGTTCAATCCGGTGCTGTGGATTGAATTCGGCGTAGCTCAGTGGTCAGATCGCTTGGTACGTAGAACCAAGGACCCGGGTTCGATTCCCGGCGCCGAAGCGAATTTTTCTCCTCAAATATTAATTGTCACTATAACAGATATTATTCTGTTGGACAAATAATAACATCTTTAGTAAATTCAAATGTTTGAAGTCACCAAGTGTAGGAAATATATTTTCTGTATTGATAGAGGTCAGCAGTGTCTTGAATAGGGTGTAATCAAGGCCGTCTGGGATGATTTTTCGACGAAGTGCTAGTGAACAATTGAAGTTCGGGGTTATTAGAACGGGTCCCAGCAGGTGGCGGTGGACACCGACAGGTCGAGAAGACTCGGTTGGAGCGTTGGCTGCTGTTGCCTGGTCATCAATCACACAGTCCGGCAAACTCGCCGCGGGTCTTTGACCTGCCCAAACTTTCTTCTGCCGCTTCTACTACTTGACGCTTTTTTAATTTTGTTTTTGAAAGAAATTACTGCTCATGTTCCTGAGTTTTTCTTTTAATTTTTATTAAGCCACCTAGACGCCAGCTTTGCTTGAGACAGTGATTTTCAACTACGCAACACTACCTCGGGAGCGTCAACTTTGTCTGCCTTGGAATTTGTTGTGGACAAAATACGGGGTTTTCAGTTTTTATTTGCCGTTACTGTTTTTCCAGCCGTTATTTTTCTCGTAATTGTATTATCATCGTTATTACTGATAAACGGGGCGACCATGGTGGAGGGGGCTGAGTCTCTTCCTGGCTCTACAATATTTACTTTTTAGATTGATTTATTTATGTAAACAAATTATATATGTTTTAATTGGTTATTCTACTACACTTTATCAACTGATAGCGTCTGAATGAGATGGTGATAATAACCAGCGAGATGAGTTACCCAGCATTTGCTGTTAATAATAATAATAATAATAATAATAATAATAATAATAATAATAATAATAATAATAATAATAATGGTTTTATTTAACCTGGCAGAGTTAAGGCCGTAAGGCCTTCTCTTACACTCAACCAGGATTAAAACTTGCTTACACAGTTGAACATAAAACTCGATCAGAATTAAGTAATTTCATATTGATACATAATGAGATCAAAAGAGGTAGTTACATAAAATTTACCTCATAAAATAAAAATATAGTGAAATACATATTAATTTGTTAGAATCAAATACGAATCACATAAAAATAGAAGCCGATAATTCAATAAAAAAAATGTACACAGTAAAAATAAAAATAAACATTTATTAGATTACAATTAAGTGGGATTTACATAATTAAACCAGAAACCGACAATTTAATAAAATGTACACAAAAAAATTAATAATAAAAAACAACACAGTGGGATACATATTGGCATCAAGTGATAAATAAACACGATTTAGATAATAAAAATAAGAAACAAAAAAAAATAAATAAATAAATACAGTTGAACACATTTGCAACACGTTAGGTCTCATCATAAGATATTTTTCTAATTTACATTTAAAGGAAATTAAAGTTCGGCAGCCCTTGACTTCAGGCGGCAGAGAATTCCAGTGACGAGAAGTAGCAACAGTGAAAGACTAAGAATAAAGAGATGATGTGTGGAGTGGTATGGGTTGTGGGAAAATCCCGAAGAAACCCTAGATGGATTGATAAATAGATGGACACTTGGATGGATAAGAGAATGAAAGACTGGATAGATTGGATGGAGGGATGGGTAAATAGACACTTGAATGGATGGGTTGAATAGTGAAATGATGGATGGATGGATGGATGGATGGATGGATGGATGGATGAGTGGGTGGATAGGTAACTGAAGATTTGGATGAACTGATAGGATAGTGGAATGGTAAAAAATGAGTAAATAGGTAGACTTTTGATTGGATAGTTTAGAGACTGAAATGATATATGAATGACTGGATGGGTAAACAGTTGGAGATTTGGATGGATGGGTAAGAGAGAGGATTGGTAGATAGGTAGACATTTGGATGAGTGAGTAGAAGAGTAGAAAGATGGGTGGATAGATGGATGGATGGATGGATGGATGGATGGATGGGTAGATGGATGGATGGATAAATATACGGACACTTTTCTGATTTTCAATTAACTTATTAGGCTTAATTTTAAATTCCAAAGCCATTCCTGTATTTCCTTGTTGAAGAAAAGGAACCAGAGAAAATATATGAATTATCTATTTTCTGATCTACTCAATATTAATTTTAACAATTATTATAGTTGTTAGATCGCATCAAATTTCATGGATGGATAAATATACGGACATTGTGATAGATAAATATACTGACCTAAGTATGGATGGATACATATACGGACACTGTGATGGATGGATAAATATACGGACACTGGGATGGATAGATAAATATACGGACAGTAATAATGTGAAGGGCCAGCAGGACCAAAGGTTTGAGTGAGAATAAACCATACTACTACTACTACTACTACTACTGCTACTGCTACTGCTACTGCTACTGCTACTGCTACTGCTACTGCTACTGCTACTGCTACTGCTACTGCTACTACTACTACTACTACGGACACTGGGATGGATGGATGGATAAATAGATGGATACTCGAATAAATGGGTTGGAGAGTGAAATGGTAGATGGATGGATGTGTAGATAGTTGAAGACTTCGGTAGGTGGGTGAATGATGGATGGATAAATGGACACTTGGATGGGTGGTTGGAAGGATGATGGATAGTTGGCCGGATGGATAAATGGATGAATAGATGGATACTTAGGTGGATGGATTTGAGGTAAAAGAATAGATGGATAGATAAGTAGTTTAGACGTGGAGGAGATGTGGAATGGTAAATGAATGAATGAAAAATGGATGGATGGATAAGAGAATGAAATGGTAGATGGTTGGATGAATAGATGGTTTGTTAAGTAGGCCTAAGTAGAATTAGAATAATTAGAAACTTAGACTGATAGGTAGAGTGAAATGTTAGTTGGATGAATGACGGATGGATGGATGGATAGAAGAATTGGTAAATGGATTTCTATGTGGTTTAGTATGTGATTGGATGGATGAAAATTTGGAATGTACAGGTCAGTGGATTGGTAAATAAATCGATGGCTGTAAGGAGATAAGTACACTCGCATACATACACACAGGTCAGGGATATAGAAGTATCTTCAATTCATCGACTGCAAGACCATAATGTTCGTTGCAAGAAAAGTCCTAGCTTCGTTAATTACTTATACTTCCTCTTCCACTTCCTTTCCCCTTCGTGTTTCCACCCAGCTTCATTGTTTTGTAGACAAAAAAGTTGTACTTTTAAACAAATTACGCCGCAAGGTTTCAAAACCTTTTTTCTTGCTCGAGTTTAAAATGCAGAGGACGAAGTATCGTTCAAATATCTCTTTGTGTCTAATGACGTAAAGGCATGTGGCTCCGAGTACCTTAACCTTTGTGCCAAGTTTTGTTTTCTTTCGCGAGGATTGTCATTGGAAATACAAGCACGGGATCCTGCAATATATTTTATTGTTTTTGTCGCCACTACGTCTTTTTCCTCCCCTTTCCGTTTTGTTTGGAGACACTGTTTTGCTATAAGCTAATGGTTTCGGTGACAGATTCTTAATTTCTTTTTTGTTTCATCGCTCATGCGCACTATTGTGTTGGCTTCGCTGCCATGGCAACAACGCCAGTCATTTCAACGTACCCAACTGAACATGTATAGGAATTCTAATATTATCTCTGGTTTCTTAGAACTTGAAAAGAAAAACCGGCGCACGTTGTACGTCCTGGTTATTTAACGACACTATATTAGAGTTCCTCGATGATAATAGAATGTAAGAGTTGGGACAATGAGCTCACTCCTTCTAACTGGTTGGATCCAACCTTAACCTCTGTTAACATACAATTAATAAATCTAGGTACACTTTTTTACTCAAAATAAATTAGGTTGATGAAATAATAAATTCATATTATCTGTAATGCCTAGATTCTAGAGTTTCTTTATAATGAGAGTTGAGATGTTGCGTTATCTCTGATACCATCAACAATTAAAATATGTTATGATTTGATAGCTTATTATAGGGATACGTAACAAGCTGTTTTTTACGGTATGATGATAGAGACTGGATTAATCTTGCACAGGATAGGGACCCTGGCGGGCTTATGTGAGGGCGGCAATGAACCTTCGGGTTCCTTAAAAGCCATTTGTAAGTAAGTAAGTATGATTTGATAGCGCTGAAAATGGAAAAACAGTTCTCCTAAGAAAAGTAAAACTATATAGGTACTTATATTTTGTATCATCATCATCATCATCATCATCATCATCATCATCATCATCATCCTTCACGAATTAGGCCTCTGTAGACCTGTTTCGGCCCCATCTAGCAGTCTTCTTAAAGGTCTTCCTGGTCGACGATGTCCTCTAGGTTTATACTGCATCATAATTTTTGGGATTCTTGAATTTTCCATTCTTCTTATATGATCTAGCCAATTGAATTTGTATCTGCTGATTTTTTCTTCTACTGACTCTACTTCTAATTGTTCTAAAATTTCTTCATTCCTTTTTCGATCTAAAAGAGTATATCCTGCTGTTCTCCTGAAAAATTTCATTTCCATTGCTTTGATTCTGTTCATGTCTTTTTTCTTTAATGTCCAAATTTCGCTTCCGTATAAAAGGGAGGGTAATGCTAGTGTATTATATATTTTTATTCTTATAGATTTTTTTACTAATTTAGCTTTTAATGTATTGTTTATTATTCCTAGAATTTGTGTAAATTTGGTAATTTTCTTGTTCACATCTTTTTAATTTTGATAAGATATTTCACAACCCAGATAATTGAAATTTTGCACTTGTTCGAGGCATTGGTTATTGTGTATTATCTTACTTCTGACTGGGTCTTGTCCTAAAAATGCCATTACTTTTGATTTTTGTGCTGAAATTTCCATCCCAAAATCTTTTAATATTATATTTAATGCATACAATCCGCTTTGTAAATTATCCTCTGAATTGGAAATTATGACTTGATCATCGGCATAGAGTAAGATATTTAATGTTAGAGCACTGTTTATTTTGATTCCTGATGTGTAGATTTGGTTCCATTTTAAAATAATTTCATTTATATAGATATTATACAAAGTTGGTGATAGTATAGTATGGTGTATTTTGTATATAAATATTAAACAAATTTTATACATAATTTTATAACACATTTTATTAAATAAATAAATAAATGAATGAATGAATGAATGAATGAATGAATGAATGAATGAATGAATGAAACTGCGCTGAACGAACGAACGAACGATAAATGAATAAATGAATGAATAAATAATATTATGGAACTCACTAAGGCTGCTGAAGAAAGCTCGAAACTTACTGAATTCGATTGTTACGGATGATGACACACAGAGTTTCCGGTGCGACCTCGAAACAAAACCACAAAGTGCGGAGTGGAAGTCAGTAAACTCTACCCAAGCCAGAATGTTCACCAATAGATATACTCGTAAAAAATGCTAATTACGTTCTATGACAGCGAGGAAATTGTGCAGAAAGAATAGTATCCATTAGCAGCATAGTTATTCCCATCTTACTGTCTACATCTAGTTTGAACTTTTGCCTTGTGAAATAGTCTTGCAGATTTTCAGAGCGAATAGCTCATATTACATGTAACAAAAAACTAAAATATCATATTGGTGACGTATTACACTCTTAATACGTCATACTACTTTTGACCAATAAAACGGTACGAAAGGGCGTATTTCAACCAATCATTGCTGCTTATCGCACAATTTTATCGCGTCCCTAGCATTTGTTTAATTTTATCGCGTCCCTAGCATTTGTTTCTTTGTTTGCCAACATTTGAAACTGCGCTGGTCTGGACGTCAAAAAAAAAAAAAAAAAAAAAAAAAAAAATATATATATATATATATATATATATATATATATATAATTACAAACCACTCCAGTCGATGCACAGCAGTTTCAAATATGACTCGCATTGGCATTCAAGAACAAGAATTAATAAAAATCACTGATCATACCTATGCATCTTCTGAAATCCGATTTACAAATAAATGAAGAGCACCATTCGGAATCATGAATAAGTTGAATACACCATGTAGGCCTAAATGAACGAGTTCCACTTCTATTACGCACACGTCCAATATAACATCAATTGAACCACCAACCACATTCAAATTTGAAAATTGTACATTCAATAATTATTCCTTTTAAAATTATTTATGTTTATTTTTTATGTCATTGTCGTTAATTAAAACTTTTCTAACACTTGTGTATATTAATTAGGTTATGTTATAGCTTCTGCTATATGATATTATGGATAGTCACGTTTCAGAGATTGTTTAATATTAAGATTTATTGAAAATCATCTGTCAAGTGACGTTGATTACTGGGATTCGGATAATTGAAGTGGAATGTTGCATTTTAATAAAAATGAAACTGAATCAACAAAGCCTTCTTGACTCGTAACATTGCCATTGTGTATAATAGATCGAGAACTTCTCGACGAGAAGGCATTGCTCACTACTGCCATCTAGCATGCATCTAGCGTAATATTTGTAATGTTAAGTTGGTACAATAATACATTTGAAGACAGTTGTATTTTCGTAAGTCAATTAATATTTTATTGTATTGGAGTACTTCGTTACTTCTAATCTTTATATACTTTCTACTAATCGTGTAATAGTCAATTAAATCGCACTCGAGTTTTGATTTTCTCTAGATAAATCAAAACGTCTAGTGAGACTACTGTTGAAAAATTCATAGTTTTTTTTAGAAAAAAAAAATTTTTCCGGAATGTTTAACAATCTCAAATTCGGTAACTATTGCCAGTAGGATCGTGATTTTTGTCCATACCGATAAGAAATAATGAAGACTAATTTATTCCTCTGACATATTTCAATAGTGTGTACGGTTTTCGTGTTAATTTAATTTTAAAAACTTTTAATTACAAGCCACTGCACGATGCGACAAGTGGCAGAGAACAGCTCACCTACTGAGACACACCGAATTCGTTGACCTCTTACATCTGTATCACGAGTGGAGTATGTAAGCGGCGATGTTGTCGGAGTGCTGAAACTTCAAACTTAATTTTCTAATTATCCATTCATTAAATTACAAAACGTAATATCGATTTTCTGTTCATTTAAGTGTACCATATCGTCCCTTTCAGTCTGCAAAGTTATTTCATTTCCACTCTGTATGGCTACATTCATACATGTTGGTTCAGTGGAGGAAAAGTGCTGTAGTATATGTATTACATCAAAGTCTTACATTACATCCATCAAAGCAGTAACCTAGGGAAAAAAAATATTTAATTTGCATAAAGTGCTGCTGAGTTTATTTTATTGAACGATGTTTTTTTACGTTCCAGTTATCGTAATAATATTATAATATTATATTATTATAATTATTATTATTATAATTATAATAATAATAATTATTATTATTATTACTATTATTACTATTATTATTATTATTATTATTATTATTATTATTATTATTATTATTATTATTATTATTGACACTCGGGAGGAAATTAAACGCAGAATAAATATGGGAAATGCGTGTTATTATTCGGTTGAGAAGCTTTTATCATCTAGTCTGCTGTCAAAAAATCTGAAAGTTAGAATTTATAAAACAGTTATTTTACCGGTTGTTCTGTATGGTTGTGAAACTTAGACTCTCACTCTGAGAGAGGATCACAGGTTAAGGGTGTTTGAGAATAAGGTGCTTAGGAAAATATTTGGGGCTAAGAGGGATGAAGTTACAGGAGAATGGAGAAAGTTACACAACGCAGAACTGCAAGCATTGTATTCTTCACCTGACATAATTAGGAACATTAAATCCAGACGTTTGCGATGGGCAGGGCATGTAGCACCAATGGGCCAATCCAGGAATGCATATAGAGTGTTAGTTGGGAGACAGGAGGGAAAAAGACCTTTGGGGAGGCCGAGACGTAGATGGGAGGATAATATTAAAATGGATTTGAGGGAGGTGGGATATGATGATAGGGACTGGATTAATCTTGCACAGGATAGTGACCGATGGCGGGCTTATGTGAGGGCGGCAATGAACCTCCGGGTTCCTTAAAAGCCATTTGTAAGTAAGTATTATTATTATTATTATTATTATTATTATTATTATTATTATTATTATTATTGCGGCCGGGTAGCTCAGTTGGTAGAGCAGCTGGCTACGGACTGGAAGGTCCGGGGTTGAATCGCAGGTGGTGACAGGTATTTTTTCTCGTTGCCAAACTTTCAGAACGGCCCCTAGGTTCACTCAGCCTCTTATAAAATTGAGTACCGTCTCTTTCCCGGGGGTAAAAGGCGGTCAGAGCGTGGTGCCGACCTCTCCACCTCATTCTAGTGCCGAGGTCATGGAGAGCATGGGGCTCTACCTCCATGCCCCCAAATGCCTTCATGGCATGTTACGGGGATACCTTTACCTTTTACCTTATTATTATTATTATTATTATTATTATTATTATTATTATTATTATTTGGGGCTAAGAGGGATAAAATTACAAGAGAATGGAGAAGTTACACAACGCAGAACTGCACGCATTGTATTCTTCTCCTGACATTAAGTCCAGACGTTTGAGATGGGCAGGACATGTAGCACGTATGGGCAAATTCAGAAATGCATATACGAGATTGTTAGTTGGGAAGCCAGAGGAGAAACAGACCTTTGTGAAGGCCGAGACATAGATGGGAGGATGATAGTGAAATGGATTTGAGGGAGGTGGGATATGATTGTTGAGAGTGGATTAGTCGTGTTCAGGATAGGGACCGATGGCGGGCTTATGTGAGGGCGGCAATGAACCTCCGGGTTCTTTAAAACTCGTAAGTATTGGGCCTGTTATTATTATTATTATTATTATTATTATTATTATTATTATTATTATTATTATTAATTTCATTTAATGTTCTGCCCAAGGGCAGATCTTTCACTGCAAATCCAGCTTTCTCCAATCTTTCCTATTTTCTGCCTTCCTTTTTGTTTCCTCATATGATCCATATAGGCTTATCTTAATGTCGTCTATGATCTGATGCCTTCTTCTACCCTGAACTCTTCTCCCGTTCACCATTCCTTCCAGTGCATCCTTCAGTAAGCAGTTTCCAGAAATGCATATAGATTGTTAGTTGGGAAGCCAGAGGAGAAATTTTCATCATTTTACTAGCTATCTCAAATTAAATTAGCTCATAAATTAAGTTACTACTTTACCTTATAGATTTATCTAAATTTAAATAAATGTGTAGTGAAGAATATTGCTGGAGAACCTTTTAAGTGTAGTATAAATATTTGTAATTTAAATTTATGTATTGTATTGATTAAGGCTGGTTGAGTGGAAGAGAAGGCCTTATGGCCTTAACTCTGCCAGCGAAAATAAAACATTATTATTATTATTATTATTATTATTATTATTATTATTATTATTATCATTTCTTTACAGCCAGTGACCCAACCAACTAATTCCTTTTCCTCTTCCTGATCAGTTTCATTATCGTTCTTCCTTCACCCACTCTCTCCAACACAGCTTCATTTCTTACTCTCTCTGTCCATTTCACAATTTCCATTCTTCTCCATATCCACATTTCAAATGTTTCTATTCGTTTCTCTTCACTTCGTCGTAATGTCCATGTTTCTGCCCGATATAATGCCACACTTCATACAAAGCACTTCACTGGTCTCTTCCTTAGTTCTTTTTCTAGAAAATGCTCTTTTTCTATTAAAAGATTCCTTGGCCATTGCTATTATTATTATTATTATTATTATTATTATTATTATTATTATTATTATTATTATTATTATTGTTATTATACTTATGTAATTTGACATCTAGATCAGTTCTATGTTGTGCAAATAATTTTCGTAGATATGTAAATTCAGATACTTGTTCTATTATTTTGTCATTGATTTTAATTTTCACGCGTTATATGTTTTTCATTTTCACACGCACAGCCATGACTTCTAATTTTGAAGTAGCGTTCCGGATTTAATTCCGAGAATCTGACTAAATTCCCAGTATACACAGTAGTAATATATCTAAATATGTTGGCCTCCTTTCGAGAGTTACTCGTGCCGAATACATCACATAAGCCATCAAGGCTTCATTCCCTCAGTTCGATTTCGCATTGTTCCACTTTTTTCACAGCTACTAAGTTTTTACTGTCAGATATCCATGGTAACTATCATTCGTTAGATACAATGGCGCCATTAAATTCTTAACTCCTTTCCGAGAATGGATTTGAAACAATAGATAACTTTTTTGGGGTCCATAGTTGTATTTAAACGTGAGTTATCCTTGTACTTGAGGACAGGGACCGCGTCATTGTGGGAGTGAGACCATCCATACTTAGGTTGTCGCGATCTGTTGGTTGTTAAGTCCAGAGCGCTCATGCGGCACCAAGCTTTTTCTCATGTGGTTATGAGTAGCAGGCTGTTTCCAAAACTGATGCACCCTGCAAACCCAGCGGGGGACATGTACTGCTGCTACTACTACTACTACTACTACTACTACTACTACTACTACTACTGATGCTGCTACTGCTACTATTAACACAATTACTACGATCCCTACTACTACTACTACTACTGCTACTACTACTACTACTACTACTACTACTACTACTGCTACTACTACTACTGCTGCTACTACTACTACTGCTACTACTACTACTACTACTACTACTACTGATGCTGCTACTGCTACTGCTACTATTAGCACAATTACTATGATGCTTACTACTACTACTACTATTGATACTGCTACTATTAACACAATTACTACGATCCCTACTACTACTACTACTACTACTACTACTACTACTGATAGGCCTACTGCTACTATTAACACAATTACTACGATCCCTACTACTACTACTACTACTACTACTACTACTACTACTACTACTGATGCTGCTACTGCTACTATTAGCACAATTACTATGATGCTACTACTAATACTACTACTATTGATACTGTTACTATTAACACAATTACTACGATCCCTACTACTACTACTACTACTACTACTACCACTACTACTACTGATGCTGCCACTGCTACTATTAGCACAATTACTATGATGCCTACTACTACTACTACTACTACTACTACTACTACTACTACTACTACTACTGATGCTGCTACTGCTACTATTAGCACAATTACTATGATGCCTACTACTAATACTACTACTGTTGATACTGTTACTATTAACACAATTACTACGATCCCTACTACTACCACTACTACTACTACTACTACTACTACTACTACTACTACTACTACTACTACTAATGCTGCCACTGCTACTATTAGCACAATTACTATGATGCCTACTACTACTACTACTACTACTACTACTACTACTACTGATGCTGCCACTGCTACTATTAGCACAATTACTATGATGCTTACTACTACTACTACTACTACTACTACTACTACTACTACTACTACTACCACCACCACCACCACCACCACCACCACCACCACCACCACCACCACCACTACTACTACTACTGATGCTGCTACTGCTACTATTAGCACAATTACTATGATGCCTACTATTACTACTACTACTACTACTACGATACCTACAACTACTGCTACTGCTTTTATTCCTACTACTTAGAAATTACTGTTAAAGAATCCGGAGGTTCATTTCCACCCTCACATAAGCCCGCCATCGGTCCCTACCATCATATCCCACTTACAAAAATTCATTTTAATATTATCCTCCCATCGGAGGTTTAATCGGGGGATGGGAATTGACCAATCATGCAGCTTTCACGTGGTGATCTTTATCTCTCTTTCCCTCATTCTCTATCTCTGGACACGTACACACAATGCTGATACTTAAAGGATAGGTTAGGTTAGGTAACGGTGGCTAGGAGCGGGTTGGAATGGAATGGAATTTAACTGAGGGGAGCACGGACGGCCCAGCACTGCGACCTATTGAGATCTATTGCGCTAACCCTCGATATGGAATGAGTTGCACCCCATAGATCCCCTACGCGCACCGCCCTAACCACATGACTCCCTTAACGACCGGTCCCTAAAGCCGATAGAATCATATACCATTCCTGTTTCGGCAAATTCCTCCAAGGCCCCCCTGTCGGTCCGAGGCGAAACTTCTCCCCCGAATAGGTCCGCCTCGGGTGCTCGTTGCAGAAGCCATCCAACGTCGCTGAACTACATTCCACGGAGGCCGGTCGAGAGAGTCAGCAGCTTCGGGAGGCCACCTGTAGTGTGATCTGAAAAACCAGAATCGGGATGATGAGGAAAGAAGGGAATTGGCGAAGATGAGTGGGGTTCCAATCGCCTGATAAAGTTACCTGATATTCATCCATAGGAGTGAGGGAAAAATCCCGAAAAAAAACGAAAAAACTTCACCCAGGCAACTCGTCCTGACCGGGAATCGATCCCGGGACCGCTGGGTTCGGAGTTAGACTCGCTAACCTCTCAGGCACAACAAGGGACAACCCTTTGCACGTCGACCATACTGAGACCTATTGTTCACCCCGAATTTAATGGGATGAATGAGGTTGAGGTGTACCAGTCCACCGGCCGCATCTGAACCCTCATCCGTTCACCCAATGGGGGGGCTCCTATCCCCCACAAGTTCATACCGCTGTGACCAAGCAGCACAGGATCCATTCCAACGGTTCTTCCAAGGGTGTCGAAACGCCCTTCGAATTGCTCTTAAGGAATGAATCCTGGCAGAGATATTACGGAAGGCAGGGGACCCAGGGACGGTTGCGGAATGATGCTCCTCCCGTAAGCGGACAAAGACATGCGACGTGACTTGAATATGTCTATAGAATGAGACGAAGATTATGAATGACATGCAATCTAAATTCTTTTTTTACACGGGAGGGGAAGGGAAATGGACCGTGGCAATGAAAATTCAAACCTGGCATTTGCCTAAGTGACTGCGGAAACCACGGAAAACCCACAGTCAGGTTGGTCAGTCGGTCCGGTAATCGAACCACGAACGTCCCGAATGCGTGTCCCATGCGGAATGCATGAGCCACCTCGTTCCGTTACCTGAAGGATAACATAAACACCAGTCAGGAGTGATGAAATGAGCTAAGCATTAGGGGACTCACCAGCAATGAATGTAAGGAGAGAGGAACACGTGAAAATAGTCGAATTCGGCATCTTTAGTGATTAGTTATAAAACAAGAGCGTCCAATTTTGAAATATTATTAAATTCATCAATACAAATTCAGTATGTAAGTTTTAATCCTGATGCAACCAGAGGCTGCAGTTGGAGGGACCTGCTGCTGATCGGCCGACAGAAACACAGAAAACGTTCATAGAACTCACTCGTGATACATAATTACATCACGGACGTATTGTAGAAAAAGACCCCAGAAGAAATAGCGTTTTTTTCGACGTGCATTTTCTCAAGCAGAAATCTCATGTCATGGAGTTTATAATATAACTTTTATAATAAAATATATGATATTATTTGGACTATTACACTTTTACTACGTCATACAATTTTTGTCCAATAAAACGGTACGAAATGACGTATTTCAAACAATCATGGCTGCTCATCGCACAATTTTATCGCGTCCCTAGAATTTGTTTAATTTTATCGCGTCCCTAGCATTTGTTTAATTTTATCTCGTCCCTAGCATTTGTTTCTTTGTTTGCCAACATTTGAAACTGCGCTGGTCTGGACGTCAAAAAAAAAAAAAAAAAAAAAAATTACAAACCACTCCAGTCGATGCACAGCAGTTTCAAATGTAACTCGCATTGGCATTCAAGAACAAGAATTAATATTGGTCACTGGTCATGCCTATGCATCTTCCCTGAAATCCTATTTACAAATGAATGAAGAGCATCATTCGGAAATCCTGAACAAGTTGAGGAATACACCATGTAGGCCTACATCAACGAGTTCCACTTCTTTTACGCACACGTCCAATATAACATCAACTGAACCAACCAATCACTAAAACATTCAAATTTGAAAATTGCACATTCAATAATTATTCCTTTTAAATTATTTATGTTTATTTTTTATGTCATCGTCGTTAATTAAAACTTTTCTAAAACTTGTTTGCATTATTTAGGTTATGTTATAGCTTCTGCTATATTATATTATGGATAGTCACGTATCAGAGATTGTTTAATATTAAGATTTATTGAAAATCATCTGTCAAGTGACGCTGATTACTGGGATTCGGATAATTGAAATGGAATGCAACTGTTTTAATAAAGATGAAACTGAATCAACAAAGCCTTCTTGACTAGTAACACTGCCATCGTGATCTACATCGAGAAGGCATTGCTAGTAATCGTCTACAGAGTTCAATGAAGATTCCATAGTTGTCACAACTGATAGCAATCATAAAACACTACTGCCACCTATCATGCATCTAGCGTAATATTTGTAATGTTGAGATGGTACAATAATACATTTGAAGACAGTTGTATTTTCGTAAGTCAGTTAATATTTTATTGTATTGAGTACTTCGTTACTTCTAATCTTTATATATTCTTTCTTGTAATCGTGTAATAGTCAATTAAATCCCATTCAGGTTTTGATTTTCTCTAGATAAATCAAAACGTCTAGTGAGATTACTGTTGATAACAATCAAAGCCCCAAGTAGATACCTACAGTAGTCCTTTGATGAGTACTCACGTCAATTTTATCGTTGTGGAATAGTATATTGCGGTATGAAGGTGCTAAGCGCATTATAACAGAAACAGAATCCAGGAATAGTACATTATGCAACGAGCCTATAATGATAGTAATTAAGAAGCGAGTATGGATGTTTATGAAACGAGCGCAAGCGAGTTTCATAATTTTCGTACGAGCTTCTTAATTACCATTATAGGCGAGTTTCATACGACTTTTTATGCTCGACCATATTTCTAACTTGAAATTACCGGTATTCAGATGTATACATTTTATTTGTAGGTACCTGACAAGATCGGAAGTGACCTTGTTCTAGGTCGTGAATTGTGAGATGTGCGCAGACGCGAAAGTATTGATTTTTTCCGAGGAACAATAATGTCATTGACCTTAACGTAGTCCCGTTAAACTTGATAATATTATAATATTATAATCTTGATTATTGAATTCGACATTGATAAACGAGATGACAAATTGAATTTATTTGAATATTATTTACAATTAACGCTAATTATTATAGTAACAGAAGATAACCTTCTGCGACAGTATTGGATTTCCAGCCTCCGTGACTTTTCGCTAATTCTCTTTCGATTGCATATCCGAGAATAATCGATACTTGCGGTTTTATAACGGTACAAAGCTGACTTGTCATTGGCTGAACACATGTAAGCTGAGTTATCATTGGCTGAAGACCTGTGCTTTAATGAGTAGGTGTACTTTAATGACATGCATTAAAGGAGTGCTACCGGGTGTATAATTAGTACATTTCGGCATGGTCGAGCATAAAAGTTATAAAAGACGAGACGAAGTACAGTATTTTCTGTTTTCGAGATTCGGTTACGCACATAACACATCACGATCCTATTTTTGAAATTAATAGATAGATAGGTAGACAGACAGACAGATAGATAGATAGATAGATAGATTTATTCGTTCCATAATATTCTTACATTTGCTTTATAGCACAGAATAAAGATCATGTCCAATTCTTACGTTTAACAATAAAATGCAATACAACATATAAAATGAAAATATGAAATATGTACAGAATTAATATCTTAATAACTATAATATTTTATACAATGTAATATGTTTACCAATTAATAGTATTATAATATTTACACAGTACTGTGAAATGTGAAGAATTCATCTACAGAATAGAAAGTGTGAGATATTAAGTAATCTTTTTAGTTTTACCTTAAATAATGCAGGGTTTTGGCTATGATTCCTAATGTCTTCAGTAAGACTATTGAACATTTTTATCGCCATGTAACGTACTCCCCTTTGAAAGCATGATAAATTTGATGATGGCGTATGAAAATCATTCCTTCTGCGGGTATTTATACTATGTATGGCTGAGTTAGTTGGAAAATTTTCTTTATTACATAAGAGAAAATTTATTGTATTGTATATGTATTGATTTGTTATTTTTAAAAATAATCTACATGATTCTCTAGCCTTTGCTCCAACTATTATTCTAATGGCTCTTTTTTGTAATAAGAATATATTTTTACTATCTGCAGAATTTCCCCAAAATATTATTCCGTAGGACATAATGGAATGAAAATAGGCAAAATATATTGTCTTTAAGATATTGCTGTTTAGAAATTGTTGTAACGACCTAATTGCGAAGCATGCTGAGCTAAGTTTGGGGGTTATTTCTTTGATATGATTTTTCCAATTTATTGTATTATTAATATTCAAACCAAGAAATTTGGTTGTTGATGTTTCTAGTAGGGGTATATTGTTGATAGTTGTAGATACTGTATAATTTTTAAGATACTTTTTGCTTTGAAAATATAGAGTAAATTTGTTTTTTTGGCATACCTAGACTATATATGGAAAAATCTCTAAACATTTTATAAAATATTACAACAGTTACACTAGTTTTAATTCTTTACTACTTTACAAACTTGAGAAAGAATATTCTGATACAGACTGTAGAAATGTTCGCCGTGATGGAAGGTCCACAAGAAACTCAAAGCATCGACCAGGTTCAAACCGCAAAGAAGCAAGCGTGGTGCAGCGCAAGACGATTCTCTACTGTTGCGTTGCTTGGTAGCCCAACCCGAACGATAAAAAGTGTGTATACATAGGTTCATTGTCTTTACTGAGCTGCCGACACATTTTGTACAGGTCTCGCTATTTTGACTCTTTTTGTGCTCGAAAAGCACAATTCACGTCGCTTAAAAATAGAAGCTATAAGCGAGAAAGTGTATTCGATTTTCTCTGAAGCAAAATGACAACTGCTACGTTGAGAGGAAGACTGCCTTCAAACACAGCTGTTGATACTCTCCACCATTTGACAAGTAAGAGAGGAAAATGGAGAACTTCCCGCAGTTTTCTGAACGTCCGCTAAAATTCTAACCTACGACGATATGTGAGACGTGTTTAAGGACTTGTTGAGAAGTGATTTTATTTGTTCCTCGGCTTATAGACACAAAAGGTGTTGCCTCGGTAGCCAGAAGAAAAGTTCAATACTTTTTCTCCCGCAAAAATCTCTCCAATCATCTTAATAGCCTTCTGCTGGAAGTTTTACGCATTGTAGTCGTAATTCAGAAAAGTAGAAGCACAGGTAGTCGGTTTAGTGCTCAAAATGAGACTTTACGGAACAAAAAAATAATACGGAAGACCTCTTATGTTTATTTCACTTTTTCAATATTTACAGGAAATGTTCTGGTGTTGTTGCTTTAGAAATAGAACTAGTTTCTTGGATTTTGCTACGCTATCCCATCTCCCTCAAATCCATTTTAATATTACCTCCCATCTACGTCTCGGTCTCCACAAAAGTCTTTTTCCCTCTGGTCTCCCAACTAACACACTATATGCATTTCTGGATTCGCCCATACATGCTACATGCCCTGCCCATGTCAAACGTTTGGATTTAATATTTCTAATTATGTCAGGTGAGGAATATAATGTGTGCAGTTCTACGTTGTGTAACTTTCTCTATTCTCCTGTAACTTCATCCCTCTTACCCCAAATATTTTTCTAAGAACCCTATTATCAAACATCCTTAATCTCTGCTCCTCTCTCAAAGTGAGAGTCCAAGTTTCACAACCATACAGAACAACCGGTAATATAACTTTTATAAATTCTAACTTTCAGATTTTTTGACAGCAGACTGGATGATAAAATCTTCTCAACGGAATAACAGGCATTTCCCATATTTATTCTGTGTTTAATTTCCTCCCGAGTGTCATTTATATTTGTTACTGTTGCTCCCAAGTATTTGAATCTTTCCACCTCTTCAAAGGATAGTCGACCTGGTTTGCAAGTTGGTATAGCGCTGGCCTTCTATGCCCAAGGTTGCGGGTTCGATCCCGGGCCAGGTTGATGGCATTTAAGTATGCTCAAATGCGACAGGCTGATGTCAGTAGATTTACTGGCATGTAAAAGAACTCCTGCGGGACAAAATTCCGGCACATCCGGCGACGCTGATATAACCTCTGCAGTTGCGAGCGTCGTTAAATAAAACATAACATTTAACATTTCAAAGAATAAATTTGCAATTTTTATATTTCCATTTCGTACAATATTCTCGTCACGAGACATAATCATATACTTCGTCTTTTCGGGATGTACTTCCAAACATATCTCTTTACTTGCTTTAAGTAAAATTCCCGTATTTTCCTTAATCGTTTGTGGATTTTCTCCTAATATATTCACGTCATCCGCACAGCAGCTGATGTAACCCGTTCAATTCCAAACCCTCTCTGTTATCCTGGACATTCCTAATGGCATACTCTAGACTCTAGAGAAAAGTTAAAAAGTAAAGGTGATAGTGCATCTCCTCTTTTACGTGAATTAAGCTTAATCATTAGAAAGGTGATGATTGCATTACAAGTAGAATTGTTGAATTATTGAGCTGGAGATTAAGTATTAAGAAATCAGTAAGACAAACTGGAATGTTGAAGAATCTCATTATTTATTCAAGGCTTCGAATGTGTTCCGAAGTAATTTTAGTTATGGTCAATGTATTCTGATCAAAATCTAAGTACGGAAAGTGTTCCTGAAGATTCATACGAAAGCAGCAACTGCTGGCTTATATTACATATTTACAAGAATGAAGTAATAAAATCTGAGGTTCGTGCAACGATTACCCAGTTTTATGACATATTTATAGTAGAGTAAAATTCCCCGTTCAGTCGTCAATAAAATCTTATTGGTTATTGTTGCGAACAAACTTCCAGGTTATTGCATTTTATGTGCCTTTATTTTATGGTTTTAAATTTTCTAGTCATTTCAATTCCCCTCGATCCTCAGTGACGTGGTTCAAATACGAGCAGTATGAGGAAGTGTATATGAATCCTAAATTATTAACTTCACCTGTAAAAGTTGTTCCACATGGAAAGGACGAAAAAATGTCGTTGCCTAAGGGGCTGAAAACTAGACTCATCGCTAGCAAGTCCATTCTTTAATATAGGTAAACGTTTAATACAGATTACTGAGTTTGATTTGCATTATCACCCTCATTAGTATGTAATATTTATTTAAGCTGGTAGAGACAAGGTCATCAGGCCTTCTTTTCTCCTGTATCCGGAATTACAACTACATAATAAGAAATAAAACGAAAATTAAAATTGCAACTACAATAATTATTAATACAATTGATATTAAATTTACAACACAATTGGGTCATTCCATGAAAAAAAAAATTGTTTTTGAACCATGATGTCTCAAAAGTTAAAAATATTGTCCTAGTAGGTTATTTTGTATGTTCTAAATATGAATTTCAAGGAATTCTATATTTATATCTTTCATAGTTTCGCAGCAATCAGAATTTAAAATATTAGTTTAACAAAGAACACTGTTTCATTCATTGAAATTTTCTTACTACCGGTGTAAAGAAAGATGGAAAAATTATTTCAATGCAATTCGAAAAAGGAGAGCCTTGTTTATAAATGCCTTTAAAATGAATATATATATATATATATATAATATTTTTAAATAGTTATCCACCGTAAAGTAATTAAAAAATGTGAAACACAAAATGCAATTCATTTTACAGACGAAAAAACGTGTGTTTAATTCTTTATGGTATATTGATTCCACTGTGAAAATTTCAGAATGGTGACTTAAATATCATGCCAGTTTTTAATAAAAATAACTCACTGGAACAAAGGAGCTCAGCAGGTAGGCTCTCCCGACATACAGAATGTTGCGCGATCAAGGTCAGGGAGAAGGACGTTTGAGATTACTTATCGTTATGAAGTCTCGCGAACGCTGCGACCGCCACACATAGCAAGCGATTTTCAACCGTCGGAACAAAAATGGATAATTTTATTAATTTAATTATTCACAGTTTTTTTTAGATGAAGTCATAAAACTTGAGGGATAGATTAGGAATAAGATTTTCTTTAAAACGAATGAAATTCGCATGAATTTAATTTGTTGCATTCGAATATAAAACTATTACTTTTTTTCAATGAGGTGTTTTTATGAGCATGCCTTATTATTATTCGGATTAGTCTTTAAGGTATTAAAATATGGTTATTCAGGTTTACAATGGCGTCTGTTTAGTTTCGATGACACTTCATATAGTGTGTCTAGAATATTTTAAATGATGGATAACATGTAACTGTCACCCATTTTTAGTCATCCGTATGACTAAAATATTAATGATATGACGATCATAGTTGGCAGTTTAATTTATTTTCATAATAACATTATTATATTAAAAGCCCAAAAAAATTCATGACATCGCTGGCATATTCTTAAAATTTTGTATGGAATGACCCCAATTACAATTACATGAATCGAAGTACTAAAACTTTATTTGATTATTAAAGATTAGACTTTATCATTGCTGCGCGTGATGATGGTGGTGGTGGTGGTGGTGGTGATGGTGGTAGTGGTGGTGGTGGTGGTGGTGATAATATCGTTGATGCCATAATGAAATTACATGTAACTTCAATATCAAGAGTTTAGATTGGCAAATATTTATCGGAAGAATCTTAGTCTCGAAAGGTCTTCGCCAAAATTGTAGCCCGTCACCAACTTTATTCAAGATATACATACAATATTTGGAAACTTGGAAAAATAAATGTAAGGGAATGAGTATATCTGTGGGAAATGTAACAATTTATACACTGCTATTTGCAGACAACCAGTTCGTCATAGTCCATATGATTATATGGAATATATATGTAGAAAACTAATAGAAGAATATAATAAGTGAGGACTAAATATAAATTTGAAAAATCATTTTATATGGCATGTGGTCAGGAAACAAGAGATTTAATTTTTAAAATCTGGAAAAGTTGTACCAAAGGCATGTCAGTACTTAGGTAACAAAATTAATAGAAATGACAAGCAAGAAAATGATATAAAACAATCATGTCAGTTTCGGCCACTGATGGCAGCTGCCTCTGATTGGCCACGAGCTTGGACTGAAGGCTTATTTGATGACACTGAATTTTTACCACCAAGATTTCCATGAAAAATCGCACCATATGTTTTGACATGTTTCTTAATGTTCACAATTTCACTGTGGTTTTATATGTTCCTTTATTTTATTTTATTTTTTTTATCATTTTCGAGATTTTTGATGATACTCAATTTCTACCACCAAGCTTTCCATGAAAAATCGCACCATATCTTTTGGCATGTTTCTTAAAGTTCACAATTTCACTATGCTTTTATATGTTCCTTTACTGATTAATCATTTTCAAGAATTTTGATGATACTGAATTTCTACCACCAAGCTTTCCATGAAACATCGCACCATATCTTTTCACATGTTTCTTAAAGTTCACAATTTCACTGTGCTTTTATATGTTCCTTTACTTATTAATCATTTTCAAGAATTTTGATGACACTGAATTTCGACCACCAAGCTTTCCATGAAAAATCGCACCATATCTTTTGACATGTTTCTTAAAGTTCACAATTTCACTGTGCTTTTATATGTTCCTTTACTTATTAATTATTTTCAAGAATTTTGATGACACTGAATTTCGACCACCAAGCTTTCCATGAAAAATCGCACCATATCTTTTGACATGTTTCTTAAAGTTCACAATTTCACTGTGCTTTTATATGTTCCTTTACTTATTAATCATTTTCAAGAACTTTGATGATACTGAATTTCTACCACCAAAAAAATCGCACTATATCTTTTGACATGTTTCTTAAAGTTCACAATTTCACTGTACTCTTATATGTTCCTTTATTTATTAATCATTTTCAAGAATTTTGATGATACTGAATTTCTACCACCAAGCTTTCCATGAAAAATCGCACCATATCTTTTGACATGTTTCTTAAAGTTCACAATTTCACTGTGCTTTTATATGTTCCTTTACTTATTAATTATTTTCAAGAATTTTGATGACACTGAATTTCGACCACCAAGCTTTCCATGAAAAATCGCACCATATCTTTTGACATGTTTCTTAAAGTTCACAATTTCACTGTGCTTTTATATGTTCCTTTACTTATTAATCATTTTCAAGAACTTTGATGATACTGAATTTCTATATCTTTTGACATGTTTCTTAAACCAAAAAATCAAGAATTTTGATGATACTATATCTTTTGACATGTTTCTTAAAGTTCACAATTTCACTGTGCTTTTATATGTTCCTTTACTTATTAATCATTTTCAAGAATTTTGATGATACTGAATTTCTACCATCAAGCTTTCCATGAAAAATCGCACTATATCTTTTGACATGTTTCTTAAAGTTCACAATTTCACTGTGCTTTTATATGTTCCTTTACTTATTAATCATTTTCAAGAATTTTGATGATACTGAATTTCGACCATCAAGCTTTCCATGAAAAATCGTACTATATCTTTTGACATGTTTCTTAAAGTTCACAATTTCACTGTGCTTTTATATGTTCCTTTACTTATTAATCATTTTAATCATTGAATTTCAAGAAGCTTTTGAAAAAATGATATCTTTTGACATGTTTCTTAAAGTTACAATTTCACTGTGCTTTTATATGTTCCTTTATTTTTTAATCATTTCAAGAATTTTGATGATACTGAAAAAGCTTTTCATGAAAAAATCGCACAATATCTTTGACATGTTTCTTAAAGTTCACAATTCACTGTGCTCTTATATTTCACTGTGCATTTTCTATATGTTCCTTTATTTTTTTAATAATTTTCAAGAAAAATCGCACAAATCTTTTGTTCTTAATGACAGTGAATTTCTTTATTTTTTTAATAATTTTCAAGAATTTTGATGACAGTGAATTTCAACCACCAAACTTTCCATGAAAAATCGCACTATATCTTTTGACATACTTCTTAATGCTCACAATTTCAATGTGCTTTTATATGTTTCTTTACTTATTTATTATTTTCAAGAATTTTGATGACACTGAATTTCTACCAGCAAGTTTCCCATGAAAAATTGCACTATCTTTTGATATGTTTCTTTATGTTCATAATTTCACTGTGCTTTTATATGTTTCTTTACTTATTTATTATTTTCAAGATTTTGCTGAAAATCTAGAAAATATACCTGTTAAGACATTGATGACAGTGAATTTCTATCACCAAACTTTCCATAAAAAATCGCACCACATCTTTTGGCATGTTTCTTAATTTACGTAAAGATTATTTACTTTTTGGCCCTACAGAATATATCTGTTATGGTAACAATTAATATTAGGATGGAAAAATTCGCTCCGACGCTGGGGAATGAACCTGGGTCCTTGGTTCTGCGTACCAAGCGCTCTCACCATTGAGCTACACCGAAGTCCAATAATATTGTTACCATAACAGATATATTCTGTAGGACCAAAAAAAAAAAAAAATTTACGTAGATTCTTCGAGCAACAGTGCATGTTACTGTACAGGTTTCTGTGCATATTACTGTGGAATCCCTGCCACCAAGTCACTCAACTGAGTGCGCTCCTTCTATAATGGCACTTAACTTAATATAAAATGCCAACATACATGTCCAACTCGGAGTCAGGCCACAAAGAGAAAAACCAGGGGGAGGGGGGTTCGATCCGGTGCTGTGGATTGCACTTCGGCGTAGCTCAATGGTGAGAGCGCTTGGTACGTAGAACCAAGGACCTGGGTTCGATCCCCAGCGCTGGAGCGAATTTTTCTGCTCTAATATTAAATGTTTCTTAATGTTCACAATTTCACTGTGCTTCCATATGTTTCTTTACTTATTTATTATTTTCAAGGATTTTGGTGAAAAATCTATATTTCTACACTGAATTTCTACCACCAAACTGTCCACAAAAAATGGCTACAAAATGTTGGATGTTTAATATTAAAAGTGCCGTAAAATGCTAAATCCAATTCCCACACTGCAAATTTTTTTTATTTTATATTGCTAAAATCTACCATCTCTAATAATTACTTACTCACTGGCTTTTAAGGAACCCGGAGGTTCATTGCCGCCCTCACATAAGCCCGCCATTGGTCCCTATGCTGAGCAAGATTAATCCAGTCTCTACCATCATATCCCACCTCCCTCAAATCCATTTTAATATTTTCTTCCCACCTACATTTCGGCCTCCCCAAAAGTCTTTTTCCCTCCGGCCTCCCAACTAACACACTATATGCATTTCTGGATTCGCCCATACGTGCTACATGTCCTGCCCATCTCAAACGTATGGATTGTATGTTCCTAATTATGTCAGGTGAAGAATACAATGCGTGCAGCTCTGCGTTGTGTAACTTTCTCCATTCTCCTGTAACTTCATCCCTCTTAGCCCCAAATATTTTCCTAAGAACCTTATTCTCAAATACCCTTAACCTATGTTCCTCTCTCAAAGTGAGAGTCCAAGTTTCACAACCATACAGAACAACCGGTAATATAACTGTTTTATAAATTCTAACTTTCAGATTTTTTGACAGAAGACTAGGTGACAAAAGCTTCTCAACCGAATAATAACACGCATTTCCCATATTTATTCTGCTTTTAATTTCCTCCCGAGTGTCATTTATATTTGTTACTGTTGCTCCAAGATATTTGAATTTTTCCACCTCTTCGAAAGATAAATCTCCAATTTTTATATTTCCATTTCGTACAATATTCTGGTCACGAGACATAATCATATACTTAGTCTTTTCGGGATTTACTTCCAACCCTATCGCTTTACTTGCTTCAACTAGAATTTCCGCGTTTTCCCTAATCGTTTGTGGGTTTTCCCCTAGCATATTCACGTCATCCGCATAGATGAGAAGCTGATGTAACCCATTCAACTCCAAACCCTGTCTCTTATCCTGAACTTTCCTAATGGCATATTCTAGAGCGAAGTTAAAAAGTAAAGGTGCTAGTCCATCTCCCTGCTTTAGCCCGCAGTGAATTGGAAAAGCATCAGATAGAAACTGGCCTATACGGACTCTGCTGTAAGTTTCACTAAGACACATTTTAATTAATCGAACTAGTTTCTTGGGAATACCAAATTCAATAAGAATACTTACTTACTCACTGGCTTTTAAGGAACCCGGAGGTTCATTGCCACCCTCACATAATCCCGCCATTGGTCCCTATCCTGAGCAAAATTAATCCATTCTCTATCATCATATCCCACCTCCCTCGAATTCATTTTAATATTATCTTCCCATCTACGTCTCGGCCTCCCTAAAGGTCTTCTTCCCTCCGGCCTCCCAACTAACACTCTATATGCATTTCTGAATTCAATAAGAATATTATATAAAACTTCTCTCTTAACCGAGTCATACGTCTTTTTTATATCTATGAATAACTGATGTACTGTATCCTTATACTTCCATTTTTTCTCCAATACCTGTCGAATACAAAAAATCTGATCAATAGTCGATCTATTACGCCTAAAACCACACTGATGATCCCCAATAATTTCATCTACATATGGAGTAATTCTAATAATTACATATTTAAATTTGTAAATAAATAAATAAATATATGAATAATAAATTGCAAAATATTTTGACATAAATTTGATAAGTTATTAGCTGCAAGTAGGCGTCCGGTCCATTGTGTTCAGAGTCGCTTTGGCCACTTAAAAATGTTTATTGAATGTTGTGGGGGAGCACCAGTGGAAAGTTTGGAAACCGCTGCATTAAACACGCGTGTCAGATGCAGTTGAAGCCATTAGCATGAATGAGTTCGCAGCACTCGTACACAATTTGTTTTAAATTACAACAGGGAGGGGCCGTCACGGGCAACGCGTCAGTTCTTGAAGCAAGGCACTGTCATCGGGTTATCTGGAATTCTATATACTTATATGGGTGCTGAGCGCGTGTTCAGTCCTAGGCCAGGCACGTGGGGATCTATGATATATCCTACTGAAGGTGGTTGTCTTGTGTTGTCTCAAGTGAAGGTTTTTTTTTATTTATTTTTTATTGGGTTATTTTACGACTCTGTATCAACATCTAGGTTATTTAGCGTCTGAATGAAATGAAGGTGATAATGCCGGTGAAATGAGTCCGGTGTCCAGCACCGAAAGTTACCCAGCATTTGCTCGTGTTGGGTTGAGGGAAAACCCCGGAAAAAACCTCAACCAGGTAACTTGCCCCGACCGGGATTCGAACCCGGGCCACCTGGTTTCACCGCCAGACGCGCTGACCGTTACTCCACAGGTGTGGACACAAGTGAAGGTATACTGTAACTGACCTTATGGTTAAAGTATTAGCTTTCAACTGCAGAAGAGTTTACTCTGATCGAAATTCAACTTAGACGAGAAATTATGGAGAAATTTATCCTGAAACCCTCTATTTAGAAGAATTTTCATTAAGCCCTTCTGAACGTGATTTAAATCCACCAGACTTCGATCCGGCGGCTAACATTATAATATTTTTACTTATTTATTTATTATTTATTTATTTATTTAACCTGGTAGAGATAAGGCCGTCAGGCCTTCTCTGCCCCTCTACCAGGGATTCCAACTATAATATGAAGAATACAATTACAATTAGTATTAATAGTACATTATTCAACGAGGCTATAATGATAGTAATTAAGAAGCGAGTATGCGATGGGATGGTATTGTTAGTGTTGTTTCATGACGAGAGCGTGTGTTCAGATTGTGGTGGGAAGAAAGGTAAAATAAACACTAAGGCAACGATAAAAACGGAGACGTAGACGAAAATGAAGATAAAACCAAGAACGTCAATGAAGACGGAGATGATTAAAATGAAGACGAAAATAAAGATTAATATAAAAAGTAGTTTTGTGCAAAGAGCAATTTAGCGGTTTCTGCACTGTTTCTTAGCGAATTTTTAAAAACTAGGTTGGCAATACTGGCGTTAGGTCAAAGTTTGCTCTTTTGGTTTTAACTTGAGAACTTAAAGATACCTACATTATTTTTAAAAACAAAATTGTTTAGTCACACGTTAAAAAGTGTTAACATTTTTTAAAAAAAGTATATACCTTGGACAGACGGCCCGTTTCGACGCGATGTTACGTCTTCATCAGTGTCTCCTGAACTACTGGTGATCTTCTGCGATGTGCATTTGTCGGTTATAGGGGTGGGGTGTGTTGCTCTTATGGTGGGGGCTGGTTGTTTGTGTGATAATTATGACGTATCATGACGTCGAATAATGTGTGGGTATTGAACTGTAATTGTGTATTAAGTATATGTTGTGGGTATGTTATTGTATGTTTATATATTTCGTATTGTTCTAAGACGTTTAACTGTGAACTTTTTGGTGTGATGTGTAAAATTTCCATATCTGTTTTTATATTATTGTAGTCATGATTATTGTTGATAATGTGTCTGCGTAATTTGATGTGATGTAGGGTTTGGTTATAGCTTTAATATGTTCATTATATCTTGTGTGAAAGGATCTTCCTGTCTGTCCTATGTAAAAATGTGGGGACCTATTGCATTTTAATTTGTAAACTCCAGTTGAATTATATTTATTTGAATGTTTAATGTGATTATTTAGATATTTCTGTGTTGTGTTATTTGTTTTCTATGCTATCTTGTATTTTAGTTTTCTGAATGAAGTTGCAATTTTGTAAGTATTGGTATTGTGACATGTTAATGTTATGTATTTATTCTCTCGTGGTGTTTGTGTTGGTTTGTTCTGTTTTTGTTTTGTCTTTTTTACATCCCAAATTAAAGTATACAATAGAAACAGAACATAACCAAGCTATAAACTTCTTAGACATCACCATAACCAAAACAAATAACAGACTCGAATTCAAAATGTACAGGAAACCCACCACAATCACAACACATATACGCAATTCATCAAACCATCCCATACAACATAAACATGCAGCTTTCCGTAAAACGACATACAGATTAATTAATATAACAATGACAACTACACTGAAGAATTAAACACAATAAAATATATAGTACAAGACAATTATATTATTATTTTATTTTATTATTTATTTATTATTTTGCTAATAATGTAACAAAATATAATATATACAGAAAAACTTTAGCTCGCCCCTGAAAGAGTAGAACTCGTGCTCAGGGGCGGATTCCTGAATTGAAATTAATAATTATACAATACAATTTCTCTTATGTCTACTGTGCAATTGTAGTATATAAATTTAAATTTATAATTTTTCAATTTTTATAAAATCCATACATAACTTTTTAAATTCAATACTAGAACTATTAGAATTGACAAGATTAGGATATTTAAATATAAATTTGTTATATATTCTTGGGCCTAAATTACTACTATGATTAAATACTGTAACAGTGTTGCATTTTGGTTCAAACAATCTTAAAGAATTCATACTTTTTGTTCCATAACTATGAGAATACAATTCAAAATTATTTCGATTTTTATGTATGAATTTTATTAATACAATATAATAAATCTGTCTTACGTTAAGTACATTAAAGTCTAGAAACAAATTTTGAGATGGAAAATCAATACGTTTATGAAGACACATCTTAATTATTTTTTTCTGTAATAAATAAAGTGGATTAAAATTGGATTTAAATGAGCTACCCCATCCTATAATTCCATACATAATTACCGATTGAAATAAAGTTAAATATATTGTACGTAATAAACTTATTGACAAGTAATTCCTCAATAAAACAAAATAATATACTATTTTACGTAATTTATTACAAAGGTAATTAATGTTATGGTTCCATTTTAAATGATTATCTAAAATTATGCCTAAATACTTAACTTCAGAGGACTCTTTAATAATCGGACATTTACACTGTATAAGACAACAATCAGAATTATGTAATTTAATACTTAATATAGATGTAGAAGGTTTGTTACATTTTTCAGATAATGAGAATGAAATAATTATGGTTTTATTTTCGTTGATAGAAAGATAATTTATGTCAAACCATTTTTTTATTAATTTAAGTCCATTATTTGAATTATTATATGCATCATACCAGGTTTTTCCACCAAAAATTAAAACTGTGACATCTGCATAAGAATAGTGAACACCATTGTATTATTATTATTATTATTATTATTATTATTATTATTATTATTATTATTTTACACAATCATTACTTTATTTTTCCATTAACACTTATATCTAGGTAATTATCATTGTCTCAATGTAACACGTGCTGTGCTGATCATACTAATTGTACTATTCCTTTAGTTGTGAGATCATATGTATTAATTCTTTTTTTTTTAAGTTAATACTGTATACTAGATGTATTTTCCTGTTTGTGATTATGTATTCAGTCTCTTTTTTTATTATATATTTTTTATTATTGTTATTTTAAAGTTAATACTGATTGTGTATATGTATTCAATCTCTCTTTTTTACTTAATTATGTTTATTATTATTTTAAGTTAATATTTGTATACCGGTATGTATTTTTTTGTATGTGATTTGATCCTGGTTGAGTGGAAGAGAAGGCCTGATGGCCTTAACTCTGCCAGGGAAAATAAAACTATTATTATTATTATTATTATTATTATTATTATTATTATTATTATTATTATTATTATTATTATTGTATTGTCGTAAGTCAATTTTTAATAAGTCATTAATATATATTAAAAATAAAATAGGGCCTAGAACTGTGCCTTGGGGATATAACAATGGATATAACCGTAACATAATAGACACACTAATAAAAAAGGCAAAACAAAAACTGAACAAACCAACACAAACACCACATGAGAATAAATACATAACATTAACATGTCACAATACCAATACTCACAAAATTGCAACTTCATTCAGAAAACTAAAATACAAGATAGCATACAAAACAAATGACACAACGTGTGACTAAACAATTTTATGTTTTTAACAAACAAAGTGTTAACGTGAGCTATAATCATTGATTATTTTTAATTCTTGGATCAAATCTTTTAATATTTTATGTCAGAGTTTTCTACATAAATTGCGAACTGAGCATAGAATATATTAAGAAGATCCATTCAGTAGCCCATTTCAGGAAAAAATACTAGCATGGACGGACGGATACGCAAATAGGCGCGTTTTGTAGCACTGGAAACCGGAAACTTACATTTTCCTCAAAATCTCTTGCAATAGACTTCTTGGCTTAACAATATGATCTGTAATTACTTCGTATGCAGAACAGTAAATAGCTCATTTGCACGCTACTTACTTGCCGAAGTGCGTTCTGAGTATCGGCAACACTGGAACTCCAGGCAAGAGTTTATTGCTATGTTCAATATTCCATAGCAACATATCCGAAACACATTATTGTGCGACTCCCCTTCTCTCGGGCCGACATTGATCTGCAGGGCTCATCCCTGAAGTATGTCGCTCCTTGCTGGATATTGGAACCCGACCTGTGTTCCTAGTCCCTGTCTTACATAATTTGATAGAGAGAGGGAGATTACATAGGGGATTTTTTTAATGGACCCCTCACTGCCATCCACTCAAGAGGAGTTATAAAATCATCTTTATAGTCATAAGTTACCGCTATACAGGGTGTACTCTCCAAAGATGGTCTACTAAATATACAGAGTGTTTTTCATAAAACTGGACTTCCTTCGTTACGTCATTTACATGGAAACAGGTACAGTATACGATGAAAGAGTAATGGAACGGAGAAAAATTCTCTCCGGCACCAGGATTTGAACCCGGGTTTTCAGCTTTATCCACTAAGCCACACCGGATACCCATCCCGGTGCCGGACAGAATCGCCTCAATTTAAGTTCCAACTCTTGGGTTCCCTCTAGTGGCCGCCCTCTGCACTATGCCATAGATGTCTATGAACGTAACACTGAAGTCTATACATGTGCTGAGGTGCACTCGTTATGAGTGACTAGTTGGCCGGGATCCGACGGAATAAGCGCCGTCTTAAATCACGAAGTGATTATGCATATCATATATATTATTTTAATGTACCGAAGTACATATGATATTTCCATGCAGATATTCTGCGTCATCATAAGATGAAAGAGTAATGGAACGGAGAAAAATTCTCTTCGGCACCGGGATTTGAACCCGGGTTTTCACCTCTACGTGCTGATGCTTTATCCACTACGCCACACCGGAGAGAATTTTTCTCCGTTCCATTACTCTTTCATCGTATGGCGACGCAGAATATCTGCATGGAAATATCATATGTATTTCGGTACATTAAAATAATATATAGGTACAGTATAGTTAAATTACTGTAGTATTAGCAATAGTAGAAACAGCATTTATTTCCGGCACCTAACTCATTGATAATTTTCCCACCAACATTATTAAGAGCATCATCAACCAAAAACTCAACACACTAGAACAATATGAAATATACAGACACACTAAAACACACCCTGATCAAATTCTCAACACACAGATCAATTTCAGAACAAACACGCTATTTGACACCACATTTCAACACTTTTCAACAATCGAACGCGCCCACACAACAGGCAGCGAAGTTCGAGATGACGCCGAGAACTAGTAGGCTCTGAGGATGGTGTGAAGAAGCACCGAAACAGCTATAAACCGCACATGCTTACACAATTAACACGAGTAAGATCGTCATTTAATCAATTATTTAAATACATTAATATCTGAAAATCTGTTATATAAAAGCCAAATTATTAACTTTGTCTAAATGCACCCCCTGTTCCTCTTACACAAAAGTAATAAGGGTTTGTGTGTAGTACAAATATGCTATCTGTAACTACTGTATGAATTTTGAAGAAAATCTGTCAGATAGGAGAAAAGTTGACAGTTTTGTCTAAAGTCACCCTCTACAATACGGTAGTTTATTTTACACACACACACATATATATATATATATATATATAATTTGATGATAATCTATTAGATAGAAGAAAAGTTGATAATTTAGTCTAAATTCACCCCTTACAATGGGGTAGTTTATTTTACACAAACACATTGAGAGTTCGTATACAAAATAAATATGCTACCTGTAACTACTGTACAAAATTTAATAAAAATCTGTTAGAAAGGAGAGAAGTTATTAATTTTGTCCCGCTGCTACGTTTAAGTTTTGCGCCACTGTGCAAGGGACTGATTTAAAGAAATGACATTGTGTCACTCGATAATGCCTTCAGTTACTGTTTATTTATTTCATTTGCCATATCAATAATAGTAGAATAGTTGAGACAGAAAATTATGTGAAAATGAACCCAATTCTCTTATAAACTAAACTGTGTTATTTTTTTTATGCTCGACCATGCTGAAATGTAGTAATTATGCACCTGGTAGCAGTCCTTTAATGGATGTCATTAAAGTACACCTATTCATTAAAGTTCAGGTTTTCGATTATTCTCGGATATGCAATCGAAAGACAACGAGGGAAACGTCACGGAGGCCGGAAATCCAATACTGTCGCAGAAGGTTATGTTCTGTTAATATAATAATTAGCGTTAATTGTAAATAATATTCAAATAAATTCAATTTGTCATCTCGTTTTTCAATTCTAAATCAATTTCCAGGTTATATCAAAATTAGTTCATGTTATTCTCTAAATTATATCAAGGTCAATGACATTATTGTTCCTCGGAAAAAATCAATACTTTCGCGTCTGCGCACATCTCACAATTTACGAGCTTGCACAAGGTCACTTCTGCTCTTCAGTGAGATGCGAATAAAATGAATACTTCTGAATAATTTCAAGTTAGAAATGTGGTCGAGCATAAAAAGTCGTATGAAACTTGCCTATAATGGTAATTAAGATGCTCGTATGAAAATTATGAAACTCGCTTGCGCTCGTTTCATAAACAAACATACTCGCGTCTTAATTACTATCATTATAGGCTCGTTGCATAATGTACTATTATAAAGAGTAATAGTATAACGGGACTTTCATATCTTACGTGACTTTTGAGTAACCCTGTAAATGTAACATATTCTGGATTTTTGTTTCTGCTTGGGTGTTCAAAGTTTGCTGCCATGGAGAAACAACGAAAGGAACGTTAAATAAAGAATTATTACGAGTTTTATGCGGTTTTCATCCGCGACGTATGGGAGTAAATTACCTTCATTGTGTGTTTAGTTTCATAAAGCAGAAATGAGAAATAAAAACTGAATACTCATTCCGTATGGAAGCTGTTTAAGCAAATTAAAAATTAATTATCTTATTTTTAGCCCAGTGGCTCACTTGCTGTGCATTAGTGCAGACGTGAATTTTTAATATTCTCCTCACTGCCATCCGCTCTCTGTTACAAAACCATCTTTTCCTAAGTATAGGTAGGCTACTGTAGACAAGGGAGCCCGCAGAGTTTAGTCGTTCTTCGCATTTCCTGACGCTGCAGTAGGCTTATGACTAGAGCAGTGCAAAGGGAGCAAGCAGTTCTTCGACACACCGGCAACAGGGCAAGGGTTGTAAATTCACCTTGTGTACCCACAGAGGTCTGACTTTGCGGTACACAGGATAGCTGCAAGCAGTATGTACAGTGTACTAAAGCAAACGTCAGTATTGAGAAACATAAGAACAGTTCGGTTCTAGTGCTCGATGCCTAAGGAGTAGCAAATTCGTTCGGCAAAGTTTAAGAGATTTATTTCCGAATATGGTGATTTTTTTTTGTCGATAAACTATTCTGCAAATTGTGTAAAATATCAGTTTCAGTAAGTACAGGGACATCATTTTATTTTTACTTCAATTTTTATTGTACCTGAGTTTTTGAATGTACTTCACTCCCACCCCATCTACTAATGAAGTTCAACCGTCCTCCACACAGATCGAATACCGCATATACAGTCATAGTAGCCTTACGGTCATGGTAAACACTACGTTTCAAAAATTTGTTCGCGTTTTGCAGTGACGAAAGAGCTTTCAATATTGAATCATTTTCGCACAAGTCCTGTCGTCCATTTGCCTACGTCGCATTCCGGTTTCCCCCACCTGCTTTTATTCGCCTCTCTGTAAAGACTAGTGGCTGGGCTGTCTTAGCTCTTTTCTGATTAGGTGAAATTGCAGTGGTAAGTTTCCAATTTATAATTATTACTATGTTAAACGTCTCTAAAAATAATAAGTTAAAAGCCTAAAGCAGTAAAATGAATGTCGCGCTTAAGCGGTAAGAAGAGGGAAATTGTTATGTGTGTTACGTTGGGAATACTGCATGTGGTATTTCACACTTACAGCGTATTGGTTCTGTGCGGAAAACAAGCAAATACGCACGATCTCGCACAAAAGCTAGTAAATACCTGAAGCTCAATTTCCCCAATATGATTCACGTAACGTGTCTCGCCCATGCCTACCATCGTACTGCAGAAGTAATTAAACGTCAGTTTCCAGGTGTTGATGAACTTATTGGGGCTGTGAAAAAGATATGTGAAATGGTTAATTAGTTTTGTAATTTTGAAATGTTATTAAAGTATCTGTAGAAAATTAATTGTAGAAACGTTAAGGAACTGTGTCATTTCTATTGTGTCGTCTGTACGCCAACACATCGCGTACATGACCGTCGCTTGTACACGGGGAACACGCCGAGTAACGTCGGAACCCTTGCTATGATGCCATTCTGTCTGTCATGTGCTCCGTCTGCATCGCTCTACTTATGACACAAGTTAGAGAGCTGCAAGATTAGGAATCGACCTAAATATTCTTTTTTAATTTTCCTTCATACACTTCTTTTTAGGTATAACCCGACGTGACTCTTTCTATAGTCAGGGCCTTCTTACATATCCTAAGAGTGAAACCTAACAATTCCCCCACTATTACTAAGAATTATGCTAGATTATGCTAATAGATTATAGTAATTTTCTAGTTTTGAAGTTGAATTTTCTTCTGTCAACTTCGTTTCGAATTTCGGTACTGACAACGGACAGTGGGTTTGAAAGTTGAGGAGACCAAGTCGTGGCTGATGGAAGGTTGTATTTTATATATTAAAAAATTTAAGGCCTATTACGTGCTTCATTACTATTACATACTTGTACAGCAAATTCAGTCAACCGTCTTCTTCCTTGACAAACCGATCAATTAGGTTGCAACATACTGAACGTCTACTACTAGAAGAAACTAGAGACAAATCTGCATTTATTTCTACACTATCAATATTTAATATACTGTATAAATAAATTTATCTCGTAACACGAAATAAAAAAGAACAGGAACATTACAAGCAAGAGAAGAAAATGTGCCAAGATAAAACAAAAATTTTATGCAAGGAGAGAAAACTAACAATGCGAGTACAGTAGTGACAAAAAAACCGGACCGACCCTTGTAGCTCATTTCAGAGCCTTGTTCACTCCAGAGCACGATAGACTGGTAACTAAGACTTTCGTGGTTCCAATCCTGCCTGGGAAGGAAACTTTATTTTGTTCCTTATTCAAATTTATTCCCAATACTTTTCGATTACTGGTAAAAATCATGTTCTGAGAATAAGTTAATTAAGTAGTAAAATATCGCTACACGGGTTCGAGTCCCAATGACTGATAGCATTTTTTTTTCTTCGTTCTACCGATTCTTCACCATATGGAAATGCAGAATTACTGCACTGAAATTCCATATGTACTTCGATATATCATAATAATATATTTTGGAAAGTTAAACGTGTCTGAATTGCAGACTTTGTAAAACACCCTGTGTTACATTTAATAATTTCTTGCTCCCCAATGTCACCAGCGGGCCCTGAGTTTCAGTTCTTTTAACCTCTAGTGAAAAGTCAGCTCTCATGACGAAAAACGAAGAATAATAAACCAATCCGTTAAATTTACTACAAAAACGAATAATTAAAATTTGTTTGAAGAAACGTTTCGATTATCCAACTAAATTAATTTATTCTGAATTTAATGTATTTAATATTGAACAAATTTATAAATATACGCTGTTAAAATTTTATCATAAAAATCGTAATAAGTTTGTATTACAGACACACAATTATGACACAAGACGAAATATTAATTCAACATTAGTAGAACCTAAATGTCTCACATCTGCTGGTCTAAAGCATAGCATAAATTTTGGCCCTCGGTTGTACAATGCTTTAACTAAATTACACCCAGAACTTCTAACATGTAACCCACTAACATATAACAAGAAAATTAGAAACGTGTTAATATCTTCAATTTGATTACATAAATTTATAGCCTATGTGTATGAATTAATCAACCTATATTATATTTGTATTCTATAATTTTGAAATATATATTAGTCCTACTTTTCACGTGCGATATTATTCTTCTATAGTGTTAATATTATATTATATAATTCCATTGCCGCTGTAATTATATTTTAGTTCCTATTTTATTTTACTTATATATTTATATTATTATTATTATTATTTATTTTAATATTATATCTGAACTGCGACCGAGCACGAGCGCTGCTCATTCGGTCTCAAATTTTGTTAATACTACTGTATCTTCTTTTTATATTGCTTGTATTATTTTATTTGTATTTCTCTTTGTTTGTTTTGTAATTATATTTCTTTATTCTGTATATTTGAAATAAATAAATAAATAAACAAAGTGAAGATAAAAAAAAAATCCTGCTGTATTAAGGCATTCTTAAGATGACAACGTTTCTGTACTCCAGGTGAAACTTAGATATGAAAGCGACTATCCGGTAATGGAGTCACAAATGTTTTACTCACCTAACGCACGGAAGAACCTCACAAGACGAGAAAAAAAGATATATATTATATAAAGACAGACAAATGAAGATCGTGGAGGGGGAAGTGCAAGGGGAGGGAATATGATGGATGAGTGGCCGTCACATCCGGTGTGCCACCTCGTACGTCTTAGTGCATCAGGACACAGAAGTCAGGATGGGGGACGCATGTCCTTATTATAGACATGATCAGCAGGATCAGTTCTGGGGCCTATAAAGCAGAACTTGTAAACCTAAACTGACATATTACCAAGGGTCGTCAAGTGGCAAATTAGGTCCAGAATGTCGAGCGATGGTTTCTATTACAAACAGTTAATAGGAAACACAACTCTGGCATAAATTCTGTGGAGTTTATTATTAACATTATTATTTTATTGTATTCGTGATTTCTACTCTTGAACAGAATATTGTACGAAATGGAAATATAAAAATTTTAAAATTTATCCTTCGAAGAGGTGAAAAAATTCAAATATCTTGGAGCAACAGTAACAAATATAAATGATACTCTGGAGGAAATTAAACGCAGAATAAATATTGGAAATGCCTGTTATTATTCGGTTGAGAAGCTTTTATCATCTAGTCTCCTGTCAAAAATACGAAAGTTAGAATTTATAAAACAGTTACATTACCGGTTGTTCTGTCTTCTTCTTCTTCTTCTTCTTCTTCTTCTTCTTCTTCACGGTTTTTAGGCCATTTTAGCCTGTGCCGGCTCCAAAATCTTGTTGTGTCCATCTCTTCTTTGGTCGTCCTGGGTTTCTATGTCCTTGGGGTCTGTAGTTATATGATGCTTGCCTGTTTACTGACATTCTTTCCAATTGGTTCTACATCCTGTTATTGTCTTATTTAATTCTTCTATTTTTAACTCTTGTCTTATTTCATTGTTTGGTTTTTTTTTTATCCAGTCTTGTGTATCCCACGATAGGTCTGAGAAATTTCATTTCAGCTGTTTGTATTCTTCTTTTATTTTCTGCAGTCAATGTCCATGTTTCAGATCCATAAGTTACAGTTGGAATGGCCATTGCTTTATACAGTTTTATTATTGAGTCTTTTCTAGTTTTATTTTTTAGTGTTCTCTTTATGGTTCCCGTTATGTAATTAAATGTATTTAGTTTTTTTTTATTAATGTCTATTTCAGACCCAAATGTTATTTTGCATCCTAGGAAATTAAAAATTGACACTTGTTCTATAGCTACTTTTACTTTCTATAATTATTTCTGTATGGTTGTGAAACTTGGACTCTCACTTTCAGAGAGGAACAGAGGTTAAGAACGTTTGAGAATTACGTTCTTAGGAAAAATATTTGGGGCTAAGAGGGATGAAGTTACAGGAAAATGGAGAAAGTTACACAATGCAGAACTGCACGCATTATATTCTGACCTAACATAATTAGGAACACTAAATCCAGACGTTTTTGAGAAGGGCACGTATTATAGGCGAATCTAGAAATTAATATAGAGCGTTAGTTGCAAGGCAGGAGGGAAAAAGGCTTTTGGGAAGGTCGAGACGTACATGGGAGGATAACATTAAAATGGATTTGAGGGAGGTGGGATATGATAGGGACTGGATTAATCTTGCACAGGATAGGGACCGATGGCAGGCTTATGTGAGGGCGGCAATGAACCTCCGGGTTCCTTAAAAGCCATAAGTAAGTAAGTAAGTAAATTCGTGATTTATAACACGGATTCTCATTTCGATGTCTTGATATTCATAAAGGTGACTCGCACACTTTTTTCAATGTACGAGTTTCGTTACAATTACATCTATTATTACGCGTCAGCGATATTATCGTTTAGAGTTTAATTCTAAAATTTTGAACTATAGGGTGACAACAGACTAAACATGGCGCCTCTGTTCCTGCTTTCGCATGATTTCATACTTCCACGTCCATTAACTAATAACGAGAGGGGTAACAGAATGGGACGTCAGATTGAAATGATAATATTATTAATTTTTGATCCTATAGAATTCTCTATGTATTGTAGATCCTTTTCAGCACGACATGGCGCGTCCTCAGGTTGCGGGTAGAGGAGACGGCCTCCAGATATGAAGGGTAGCTGCGAATATATTTAATAAGCAGTCTCGGACAGGCGATAAGGGCCAACAACCTGTCGCCTTAGAAAACAGCTTGTTACGAAACCCCAACATAAGGCTCGGAATGTGACTGATTTTATGGAATAAACATGTTGGGTGCTATTCATAGTCATTTCGCTAGTCCGCGCTACGATCGTGCTAAACAGGATTCATATCATATCATATATCATATCATATCATATCATATCATATCATATCATATATCATATCATATCATATCATATCATATCATATCATATCATATCATATCATATCATATCATATCATATCATATCATATCATATCATATCATATCATATCATATCATATATCATATCATATCATATCGCTAACACTGGTTTATGAATACGAAAACCGTTAGTTCGCTGATCATCCACCGAAAGCCCGCGCTAAGAATGTCTATGAATACGGCCCATAGAGATTAATCTTGCGCAAGATAGGGACCGATGGCGGGCTTACAGTATGTGAGGGCGGCAATGAACCTCCGCGTTCTCTAAAAACCTTTTTTAAATAAGCAAGTAAGTATAGAATTCTCTGTTATGGTTATCATTTAATAATAATAATAATAATAATAATAATAATAATAATAATAATAATAATAATAATAATAATAATAAAGGAGAAAAATTTGCTTCGGCGCTGGGGATCGAACCCAGGATTCTGTTATACGCACTGGGCGCTCTACCACTGAGCTACGACGAGGCTCAATCCACAGTATCGGATGGAACTCGTCTGGTTTGGTTTTTCCCTTTTGACCTAGTCTACTCCATGTTTCGGCATACAGGTCTACCAGAAGTTTGACACCCTTTCGAAAGATATGTTGCATTCTTGCCCTTGTAATTATGTGCAATCCCCTGATGTTTATAAAGTGACCAAATGCCTGTGGAAAATGAAGTTTTCTTTTTACTGCAAACCCCAGTCTCTCTATCTTTCAAGTGCGGATTATATGACAATTTTTCTGTTATGAAAACTTACTGAAAAATTACATTTTTTGTAGGAAAAGAATTAATTACTCCAGATTGGATGTATTTAGATCAATGAATTTTGGGACAGTGTTAGAAATATCTGAAGGCTTCTTGTGCAAATATTACTTTTTGTTTAAACAAATTGTGACACCTCGTTCACTCACTAAAATCCAGATTTTTTTCTTTATTTTATTTAGGAAAAATTGCCATATTCTAAAATTCTTTTGAGTTTGAAATTCGCAGCAAATTGACCCGGGACCGCCAAAACCACTTACATCATAACCAGGCTTCGGTCTAGGGACACAGAGTAACTAGTACGAGGTTTAGAGTACACGGAATATAAAAGACGTCATGACCCGCGTGGAAGGGTGACTGCAACAGCACAGGTGTGTCCGTAATGTGCATTACCGTTGTTGGGTGCGGTACGTGTAACAGGCTTCGGTATAGGGACACCTGATTGAAGGTTACAACTCACGTTAATACTTTAATGGTAGACATTTATTGTCTACACTAGGAATGTACTGTATACACTGCATCTGTACAGAGTGAAATATATTTTGTGCCGTACTGTGATGGACTGTTTCCACGCGCGCTCCATCTCCCACTCCACTCGACCAACACAACACTATCGTCTGTGCGTTCTGAACTTCATACGTTTCTATGCCCAGGACCGAAGCCTGATCATAACATTGGCAGTTGGTAACACTGGTCAATCAACTTATTCCCTCCATTCTAATAAACAGTTGTGAAGTTTACTACAAGTGTGGAAAGGTTAGAATTCTTCCTTGGAAAAACTGAAAATATGTCGAAATTCAGGAATGTGGACGTGAAGTGGCAGATTATTGGGATATGGAGGAATGACTTGAGATGTCTAACTCTATCCCAAAATTAATTGATCTAAATACATCCATTCTGAAATTATTATTTTTTTCCTCAAAAATATAATTATTCTTTAAGTTTTCATAACAGAAAAATTGTTATACAGTGAAATCTCTCCTTACGGATACCCCCATGATACGGACACTCCTCATTTACGGACAGATTTTTATGTCCCAATATAGAAATAATGATAAATTTAAGTCCCATTTACGGACACTCTCAGACACGGACACGGTCAGCTGTTTCACAGTCCTAAAGCTTGCTTTACCTCCCGACTGCGAACAGAACTTGGATTTCAAGACGTAATGTGTTACAAAAATGGAAAATTTAGTACAGAAATTCCTTAACATGAAAGAAGACAATAAGGTTCTTGTAGGCTACCACTAGCCTAGCCGGCTACCCCTTGTTAGCTGGAAGCGGGTGGATAAACAGAGTCATAAAATTTAACCTATCCAAGGTTTCCGCGATCGTGAAATTGTATTCGACACATGATGGGGTTAGTAGGATTATTCTCTTCACTTCAATCAGGTGTCCTGTTTCGAGAAACATGGCACCTGAATGTAAAGGTTAAGTTGAAAACTGTAAATTACAGTACTGCATAACTGTAGACCTAGAATAAAATTGCAAGGTACAGTACTGTATTTTCCTTTTTCGGTCTTATCTACTGTAGTTCAAAGTTGCAAAACATTTACTGTAGTATACTGTATTTAGAATTAAACTACAGTAATACATTTAATTTAAAGCGTGAAGGGATACATAATGCATATTATAAATTTATTATTAGATTTGGGAGCCTCCCTCCCAATAAAGGACACCTCCCAGATGCGGACAGACTGTTTCGTCCCTTCGATGTCCGTAAATGAGAGGTTTCACTGTATATTCCGCAGTTTTAAATATAGAGAGATTTGCAAATCAAGATTTCAGGTATAACTCCCTGTAAAGTTGATTTGAATAATTTCGAGCGAAAAATTGTTCCGGAGCCGGGTATCGAACCCGGGACCTTTGGTTTAACGTACCAACGCTCTACCACTGAGCTACCCGGGAACTCTAACCGACACCGATCCAATTCTTCCCTCTATATCCACAGACCTCAAAGTGGGCTGACAACCGTCAAGCGACCAACTTCGAGTGCACACTGACCCGGCTCCGGAACAATTTTTCCCTCGAAATTATTCAAATCAACTTTACAGGGAGTTATACCTGAAATCTTGATTTGCATAATACACGTCACTGTTCGTTAACAGAAAACCACTATTTAAGTCACACGGAGTCAGTGTGCACTCGAAGTTGGTCGCTTGACGGTTGTCAGCCCACTTTGAGGTCTTTGGATATAGAGGGAAGAATTGGATCGGTGTCGGTTAGAGTTCCCGGGTAGCTCAGTGGTAGAGCGTTGGTACGTTAAACCAAAAGTCCCGGGTTCGATACCCGGCTCCGGAACAATTTTTCCCTCGAAATTATTCATAGAGAGATTTGGTTTGCAGTAAAAAAACAATCATTTTTCACAGGCATTTGGTCCCTTTATAAATATCAGGGGATTTCACATAAGCATAATGACAGAAGTGACTTTCTCTGTTTACGTATAAATATTTGTATATGGGCCAGAAATAAATGTTGGTGGCCCGTGAACCGCCTATTGGAAATCTGTGGTTTTAACGAGATCACGTAATTTTTCATGCGCAGTAACGTTGTAAAGTATCTCACCATCTAGTTTGACGATAACTATAGGCATAAGTAACAATAATTACATCAGATAGATAAATAGAATTGTATATCAGCCAATAATCGGTCCAGGCATCAGGTACTATTTCCCATACGCTTTTTAGCTGCTATGATGTACCTTTAATGAAAACAAGTTAGAATCGTTATCAAAATGAGCTGTCATTTGCAGATTTTATCACGTGGCTACACGCAGTGTATTGAAAATCGCTTAAAATATTGGGAAATTAAAGCATACGTTTTAATTAAAGCTAATAATTTTAGATTGTATCTCAGCTGTATTAACGCACATTATTACTGTAATAAAACGGGTCAAATTATTTTTGATTGCCCTTGTATGAACTGAATAAATTATTAGTACGATTTTACCAATTTAATTTGCGAGTCTGAAGAGATAAATTACGAGTCTCTCCTTAAACAGGATGGCTTAGCGTAACACCAGATAGGAAATTGCGGTGTGAATAATCGCAGTACGAGAGTTATCTGCGATCTGCTATAATGGGAAAGGACGATGAAATTGTAGTAGTACTAGTACAGATTTCATATTGACTAAAGCTCCATGGCGCTTGTAAACCTTGAAGGGATTTGGCTGGAGTCCATATCTACACTTACTCGCCAGACAGAGAGACGTGGTGCAACTCCCGTGACACGCGCCAGGCCTTCACCTACGAGGATGCGTGTTAGTTCTTACACTGACAGCAAAATATTCATACTCTAGGCGGGATTCGAATCCACGACTAGGTTTACATGGTCTCAAAGTTGTGCCCTAGCCATTACGAAGACCATGGCCGGCCTATCATTAACTTACTAAGGTTTCCAGTTATACGAATGAAGTCCTGTTAAAATTAATTCCATGGTTACGCGAGAAATGTGTTGTACGAACTAGGAATATTGTATTATTTGGAGGATATCTCCCGAATAAGTTACTCCATGCTTTCAATCGCTGTTAAATTTTAAATAGAGAATAAATTATAGCACCAACATTAAACATGAATCTTTCTGATAGCGATGAAGAATTACTATGATATAGCAATGTACTATAGTAATAATTGTACTCCATATTGTTCTTCTGCTCTTCCTTTTAGTTTTTCTGCCTTTCCTAATAGTTCTTTTGTTCCCCATTTGTTTTTCTGTCATCCCTTTTAGTTCTTCTGGCGCCCCTTTTTGTTTTCTGTCCTCCCTTTTTGTTCTTCTATCCTCCTCTTTTATTGTCCTTTCTTTTTTGTTCTGTCCACCCTCTTTGTTCCTCTGTCGTCCCTCTTTGTTCTTCTGTCGTCCCTCTTTGTTCTTCTGTCGTCCCTCTTTGTTCTTCTGTCGTCCCTCTTTGTTCTTCTGCCGTCTCTATTTGTTCTTCTCCCGTCCCTCTTTGTTCTTCTGCCGTCCCTCTTTGTTCTTCTGCCGTCCCTCTTTGTTCTTCTGCCGTCCCTCTTTGTTCTTCTGCCATCCCACTTTGTTCTTCTGCCGTCACTCTAGTTTCTTCCGCCATCCTCTTTTTTCTTCTGTTATCCTCCTTTTTTATTATGTCATTCCCTTCATCCCCTTGTCCTCCTGCCCCTCTTTTTCTTATACCACCCCCCTGTTCTTATGGCCTCCCTCTTTGTTATTCTGCTACCGCTTTGCTATTCTGTTCTTCGCATTTTGTCTTATATTCTCTTCCTTTGCTCTTCTGTTTTCTCCATTTGTTTCTGTCCTCCCATTTGTTTCCCTATTCTTCCCATTTATTTCTCTGTCATCCCCATTTGTTCTTCTGTCTTCTCCTGTTTGTTCTTCTGTCCTTTCCTGTTCTTCTGTCCTCTCCTGTTTGTTCTTCTGTCCTTTCCTGTTTGTTTTTCTGTCCTCTCCTGTTTGTCCTTCTGTCCTCTCCCGCTTGTTCTTTTGTTCTCCCCGTTTATTCTTCTGTCATCCCCTTTTGTTCTTCTGTCTTCTCCTGATTGTTCTTCTGTCCACTCCTATTTGTTCTTCTGTCCTCTCCTGTTTGTTCTTCCGTCCTCTCCTGTTTGTTTTTCTGTCCTCTCCTGTTTGTTCTTCTCTCCTCTCCTGTTTGTTCTTCCGTCCTCTCCTGTTTGTTCTTCTGTCCTCTCCTGTTTGTTCTTCTGTCCTCTCCTGTTTGTTCTTCTGTCCTCTCCTGTTTGTTCTTCTGTCCTCTCCTGTTTGTTCTTCTGTCCTCTCCCGTTTGTTCTTTTGTTCTCCCCGTTTATTCTTCTGTCATCCCCATTTGTTCTTCTGTCTTCTCCTGTTTGTTGTTCTTCTGTCCTTTCCTGTTTGTTCTTCTGTCCTCTCCTGTTTGTCCTTCTGTCCTCTCCCGTTTGTTCTTTTGTTCTCCCCGTTTATTCTTCTGTCATCCCTATTTGTTCTTCTATCTTCTCCTGTTTGTTCTTCTGTCCTTTCCTGTTTGTTCTTCTGTCCTCTCCTGTTTGTTCTTCTGTCCTTTCCTATTTGTTCTTCTGTCCTTTCCTGTTTGTTCTTCTGTCCTCTCCTGTTTGTTCTTCTGTCCTCTCCTGTTTGTCCTTCTCCCCTCTCCCGTTTGTTCTTTTGTTCTCCCCGTATATTCTTCTGTCATCTCCATTTGTTCTTCTGTCCGCATTATTTTAACTTCTGTTCTCCGCATTTCTTTTTTTGCCCTTCTCTGTCCTTATATCATAAATATGTTTCTATTTTTCTCCCTTTGTTCTTCTTTCCTTCCTTGGTTATTTTGTTTCCTTTTTCCACTTCTTCGACTTTACGTATGCACTGACTTCATCGGCTTCAGTTTTTTGCCCCCAACATGAGTTAACTCAGTGTATCCCATTGAATAATCTCGCACATCTTGCTGCGCCGTTGATGTATGATGAAGAAACTGTAATGATAGAAAAGTTAAATGTGTAAAATCGGCAGATAAGTCAGATTTGTGATGTTCATTCAATTTTCATTACCAATTCTGTCTCACCATATCGCTATATGACAATCTCTTGACACATTAAATAAGTAGGCCTATTGGAACCCCGATGGCCTTCGTGGAAATTGTCCAGTTTCATACTATGCCGCCTAGTTGCGGTGCCTCTGAAAAGCTTCGTGCCTCGGACTGAAATCAGGATCGTGGAAGCGAGCAGTTCATCCGGCTTTGAGCAGCTGCGAACCTGAGGGACGCGGTAATATTCAATTTCGTATCCGCTTGAAGGGCCCAGAAGCGACAGCGAAGAAGGCTGGCGTCAGAGGATGTTTGTATAAAGAACATGACTATCGTGGCAGCCATGTTATTTTTATTGTTTCTAGTATTCTTTTATTATCGGGGATTGTCTTAATGTTATCTTTAGTTCTCATCCACGACCGAAGCGGCGCTGCGTCTCGTCTTGCCGTCAAGAATGGTGACAAATGAAAGCCGAACCGCGTCTGGAGTGGGAGTGACGCAATAATTACAGTCGCTACTTGGAAGACTTGCGCAGTGCGCGCAACAGTGACGTAACGGACGGCCATTACGATGTCTCGGTAATGGGTCGAGGATATATTCGTCTAATGGATTCAAGTCACGGGAAGAGGGTATAAAAATTCTTTACGCGAGTGAGCTTTCAGTTTTAATTCTCCCATTTCAAGTTAACGAAACATTTTTCTTCGCATCCTGACTTTAGTGCTGATAAAACTGGGATAGCGAGATAACCTGGAATGAGCTCGATGTTAAATGATGGTAATGGATTGTAAATTAGTCGACAACATAATTGAAACAAACAAGTGTATTTCGTCGATCTCTTATTTACCTTCCCACTTTTGTAAAAATATTTCTACAGTAAAAGTGAGAGTGAGTGAGTGTGTGTGTGTGTGTTTTAGAGAGAATGTGTGAGAATGAGTGAGTGTATGTGAGAGAGAGTGGGTGTATGTGTGTGAGAGAGAGAGGCTGCCATAGAGAGAGAGAGAGAGAGGGGGGGAGTGTGTGTGTGTTAGAGAGAATGTGTGAAAATGAGTGTGTGTATGTGAGAGAGAGTGGGTGTATGTGTGAGAGAGAGAGGCAGCCATAGGGAGAGAGAGAGAGAGAGGGAGTGTGTGTGTGTGTGTTAGAGAGAATGTGTGAGAATGAGTGTGTGTATGTGAGAGAGAGTGGGTGTATGTGTGAGAGAGAGAGGCAGCCATAGGGAGAGAGAGAGAGAGAGAGAGAGAGAGGGAATGTGTGTGTGTGTGTGTGTTAGAGAGAATGTGTGAAAATGAGTGTGTGTATGTGAGAGAGAGTGGGTGTATGTGTGAGAGAGAGAGAGGCAGCCATAGGGAGAGAGAGAGAGAGAGAGAGAGAGGGGTGTGTGTGTGTTAGAGAGAATGTGTGAAAATGAGTGTGTGTATGTGATAGAGAGTGGGTGTATGTGTGAGAGAGAGAGAGAGGCAGCCATAGGGAGAGAGAGAGAGAGAGAGAGAGAGGGAGTGTGTGTGTGTTAGAGAGAATGTGTGAGAATCAGTGTGTGTATGTGAGAGAGAGCGGGTGTATGTGTGAGAGAGAGAGAGAGAGAGAGAGAGGGAGTGTGTGTGTGTGTGTGTGTTATATACAATGCACTCCTTTTTCATAACACCTCAGACTAACATAGTACATTGAGATCTTATTTGTGTCTTGTATTAAAATTATTAATGTTCTGATTGGTATATAAAAATAGAAACGAGTTCCATACAGAGAATATATAAAACCTCCTCATCTTTATTGTCAACATTTAAATATGATTTGATAAGATATGATATAGTTTATTCTCACACTAATCTCTCTGGTCCTACTGGCCCTTCACATTTCCGACATTTAAATAGCTGGCGATATTTCGTGCTGGATCTTTTTTATTCTCCACAAAATTTCCTCACAGCTCCTTTCCCACACAGGACCTTGCTGCAGCTTCTGATAACAGAAAATAACAAGTCCCGGTAAAGTGATTTCTAAAATACACAACTTCTACATAAAAATGAATAATTTATACAGGGACATCATTTTATTTTTACTTCAATTTTTATTGTACCTGAGTTTTTGAATGTACTTCACTCCCACCCCTTCTACTAATGAAGTTCAACCGTCCTCCACACAGATCCAATACCGCATATACAGTCATAGTAACCTTACGGTTATAGTAAACAGTACGTTCCAAAAATATGTTCACGTTTTCCAGTGACGAAAGAGCTTTCAATATTGCATCATTTTCCATTTGCCTACGTCGCATCCCGGTTTCCCCCACCTGCTTCTATTCGCCTCTCTGTAAATGCTAGTGGTTGGGCTGTCTTAGCTCTTTTCTGGGAACATTAATTTCTGTTAGGAATTGGACGTCTACGTAATATTATACCCATACAATTGTTTAAAATAACTTAAATAAAAGGGCGCCGTTAAGTAATTAACTGTCAAGTGATTCCCCCCCCCCCTTTCTACGACGCTGCGACGTAACCACTTGGACGGAAGTAGATAGCTTGTTTGAGTAATTTTATCTTTTCGGATCGGGCAGAAGTGAAGATTGAATTTACAGTACGTAAGGTACTCTTTTATAGTGTAGGTACAGAATTATTTCGTCCACACCTGTGGAGTAACGGTTAGCGCATCTGGCCGCGAAACCAGGTGGCCCGGGTTCGATTCCCAGTCGGGGCAAGTTACCTGGTTGAGGTTTTTTCCGGAGTATTCCCTCAACCCAATATGAGCAAATGCTGGGTAACTTTCGGTGTTGGACCCCGGACTCATTTCACCGGCATTATCACCTTCATCTCATTCAGACGCTAAATAACCTAAGATGTTGATAAAACGTCGTAAAATAAGCTACTAAAAAGAATTATTTCAACATGAGTTACTGATACGAAGTTCGAACCTGGTAATTGGAATTACGTACAATAGTCTATAGTGCGATAATATGCACATTAGAACTGAAGCCTGTATCGAAATGAACGGCCATACATTTTAGAAATGTGTTTAAGTATCCATATTATGATTATTTTTCAATTTACCTTCATTCTCTATAGTGTACGCTAATGTGCTGTAGACAGTATAATATACACTGCATAATGAATACGTTAGCATAGGCAGCTCAATTCGTGAGTAAAAACACTCATTGTTAATACTGTACTTTATTTTGATTAAACAAAAACCTAATGAAAATTATCAAACTCAAAATCGCGATATTTCCTAGTTTACGTAAATGGATGAACTACTTTTCTTCCCTCCTATACCTAGTAAAGTCATTTGTTTGTATATTATGCCAGTATCATCGAACTCCAGTCGTGGAAGGGGGTAGCAAACGTATTTCCGGTTCTTAATCGTATAGCCAGGTTAATATTAGAAATGTTATTAAAAAATAAAATGATGTCCCTGTATAATTATCGGTATATTAGTAGTCTAGTGATGTCTTGACTCAGATAGTAGCACTTTCAGCTACATGTTCAGAAACTATGGGTTCGGTCCTCTGTGAAAAACTTTGCATGCATCTCTATTCCGCATGGCAGTGGTATTCAATCTTTTTTGCTAGCATATCCCCAAAATAGATTTTTTTCTTACCTACATACCCCGAAACTACAATAAAATTGTGTAAGAAATAACAAACGGCTATGATCGATGTTGTATGCAAAATAAAATTTATTATTATTATTATTATTATTATTATTATTATTATTATTATTATTATTATTATTATTTACTTACTTGCTTACTTACTTACAAATAGCTTTTAAGGAACCTGGAGGTTCATTGCCGCCCTCACATAAGCCCACTATCGCTCCCTATCCTCAGCAAGATTAATGCAGTCCCTACCCTCATATCCCTTACTTACTTACTTACTTACTTACTTACTTACTTTTAAGGAACCCGGAGGTTCATTGCCGCCCTCACATAAGCCCGCCATCGGTCCCTATCCTGAGCAAGACCAATCCAGTCTCTATCATCACATCCCACCTCTCTCAAATCCATTTTAATATTATCTTCCCATCTATGTCTCGGCCTCCCCAAAAGTCTTTTTCCCTCCGGCCTCCCAACTAACACTCTATATGCATTTCTGGATTCGCCCATACGTGCTACATCCCCTGCCCATCTCAAACGTCTGGATTTAATGTTCCTAATTATGTCAGGTGAAGAATACAATGCGTGTAGTTCTGTGTTGTGTAACTTTCTCCATTCTCCTGCAACTTCATCCCTCTTAGTCCCATATATTTTCCTAAGCACCTTATTCTCAAACACCCTTAACCTATGTTCTTCTCTCAAAGTGAGTGTCCAAGTTTCACAACCATAAAGAACAACCAGTAATATAACTGTTTTATAAATTCTAACTTTAAGATTTTTTGACAGCAGACAGGATGATAAAAACTTCTCAACCGAATAATAACGGGCATTTCCCATATTTATTTTGTGTTTAATTTCCGCACGAGTATCATTTATATTTGTTACTATTGCTCCTACGTATTTGAATTTTTCCACCTCTTCAAAGGATAAATTTCCAATTTTTATAACCATCATATCCCACCACACTCAAATCCATTTTAATGTTATCCTCCCATTACGTCTCGCCCTCTCCATAGGTATTTTTCCCTCCGACCTCCCAACTAACACACTGTTTGCATTTCTGAATTTACCCTATGTGCTACATCTCCTATCCATCTCAAAAGTCTATGTCAGGTGAAGAATACAATGCGTGCAGTTCTGCATTGTGTAACTTTCTGCATTGTTCTGTAACTTCATCCTTCTTAGTTCCAATTATTTTCCTAAGCACCTTATTCTCAAATACCCTTAACGTCTCTTCCTCTCTCAAAGTAAGAGTCAGAGTTTCACAACCATACGGTCTACACCAGGTAATATAACTGTTTTATGAATTCTAACTTTCAGGTTTTTTGAAAGCAGAATGGATAACAAATGCTTCTCAACGGAATAATAGCAGGCATTTTCCATGTTTATTCTACGTTTAATATCTTCTCGAGTGCCATTTATTTTTGTTACTGTTTTCCAAGATATTAAAAATAAATTTACAATTTTTATATTTCCATTTCGTACAATATTCTGGTCACGAGACATAATCATATACTTTGTCTTTTCAAGATTTACTTTCAAACCGATCTCATTATTTGCTTCAAGTAAAATTCCCGTGTTTTCTCTAATAGTTTGTGGATTTTCTCCGAACATATTCACGTCATCCGCATAAAGAAGAAGCTGATGTAACCCGTTCAATTCCAAACCGTCTCTGTTATCCTGAACTTTCCTAATGGCATATTCTAGAGCAAAGTTAAAAAATGTAAGTGATACCTTAAAAATTTAACAATAGGCCTATAGAGTCCGAAAAACATTTTTATCAACAAACATGGAGTGACTGTAATATCAAATAACGTAACTTCTTTATAGTAATCGTTTTCTTTTTTTTTTATAACTAACATAGGTCCAAGACTAGTTACCTCTTAGAACTGTCTTTAAGAACTTTTTTTTTACCAATTAATCGAATTGTACTGTACTTTTGGGTTTGCTCGGGAGGAATTCGATTGTTATCGTATTAAGAAGGGTGACTGGTAGCTGAGTAATGCCCCTATGTAATGGGAAATTACTACTAGTGAGTTAATGACAATAGTTGGATGATTACGTCATTGCAAATATAAGATAACTTGCCTTAATCTACACTTCATCCCAGACTAGCATTTTCTCTAGCCCTCTTCTTCTCTTTCACCATCACTACCATCACCACAACAACTAGATATAAATATTTAACAAAACTTTTAATCATCATCCCTTATTGTATGCCTACTCTCACGTGGAATGGCTCATAAATCGTCTTCTGTCGAAAGTATTCACCTCTTAGATTGAATCACCCTTCGGAATGGGGTGAGATAATGAATAGATTTACCCCACAATCTTAGCCCTGATCTTGTGATCGGAAGATTCTCTCTCAGGCCACACATCTCCCCCGATGTGCATTAATGGCTTCCGCACCACTCCACTCCACTCCCGTGTCACAATGTTATTAGAATATCAGTTCCTCCCCCACTCATCCAACCAATCTTTATTGTACTTTTAGTGGTACTAGTCGTAAAATGGGCCTTTACCGCATCGTAAACAATTTGTTGCAGATATGACAATATCTAATGAAAACGCGAGATCAGTTATTAGCATGATCGTACTTCTGCTTGGATTGCTGCAACATCATCGCAATAAAGTCTTACCGCAGTCGAAATGATGGGGTACCAGCGGAGTCAGTGGCGGAAATGGCTAGGGTCAACTAGGGCTAATATGATACAGTCAAAAGAGTCGGGCTAATTTGGTACAGATTTTAAAATCTATCGAAGGCTCAGTTTGAAAATGTTTAAAACTGCGATTATGGAACTACATTTTATGCTCTTAAAGGAGCAATATTGAAGAAAGTTTAAAATAATCATTATATCAGCCTCGTAAATATATTAAAAAAAGACAGTTTTGTTTATTGAAAAAAAAAAAAAAAAAAACTAAAATGTGCTACTCCGTTACTTGTTATTTCTCTTGAATGAATAAATATGGAATAATTTTTAAGGGGACAAGGTACTCAGAATTTTAAAAACATTGAATTTTTTGTTTTTAACGGAAATAAATTCTCTGAATCTTCCTGATCAAGAATATATACAGGGTGTTAAAAAGTATCCAATGCTTTAGGAGGTGATAGTATGCAACAAAACAAGAAAAAAATCTAATAAACATGGGTCCTACAACACATACTTTCTGAGATCTGAACACTTGTTCATAGAAGGTGCTCAATGTGACGTCCATTTTTGGCAATGCATTTTTCTGATCTACAATACAGCAGGCTACTAGATAATCAAACAGTAGTTGACATCCCTGGTACGTCGCAAGGAATAGGCTACTGAAAAGAAAAGTTCGGTTGCGGATATGAGCGGGGTTCAGCAGAGATGGTGTTGTGCAATACTGTCTATGACGTAGTACAGCCTGAATAAATGTTTCAATCAGTGGCGGCTCCTGCGTATTTCTTAAGAGGAGGAAAGAAGTTAACAGCACGAAATGACACCTTCTTCAATGAAACATGCTACAAATTAGCCTACATGCATACATGTAAGACCAGGTAGTGTTGGGGTTGGCCTTCCCTTGTGTATAGCAATAATCTGTTCTTGTAAACTAAGTTTCCTAAATTTTCCGAAATATATTATGTTTTCACTTCCATTCATTGTTGAATAATTGCACAAATTAACAATTACAAGGAAATTCACCTCGCAGCATTTTTCGAGCACACTACAGCATCACATGTGTTGGAAGAGATAATAGCTACTAACACCTAATCGGAATCGTTTTACGGAAGTGGGAATGGGTAATAATCTGAGGAAAGCGAGAACACTGCACCCACCCACGTGGTCTGTGTTGCCACATGTACATTTTACAAGTTCAGTATCACATGCTTTTGAAGAATGTCAGTTCTCGTAAAGTCATACTACCATTATTGTTCAAAGATGCCGGTGGCCGATTAATTTTTTATGTTAAAAATAATGAAGTTGGACTACCTACTTTCAATTTCAAATATATTTGTACAAAACTGACAACTTGGCTGTTGCCCTGTCTAGTAGACAATGAATGTAAGTGAATTTCAGGGGCCAAAAAGATCTGCGATACTAACGTAGAACTTAGTTTTATATAAATCCAGCTTTAACTTTCAAATATCCTTGAAAGTTTCAAACTATGAATAGTAGCCTATATAAAATGCAATGAATAATATTTTTGGTTTATAATTAAAAAAAAATGTTTATATGGTTTTTTTCATAGCTTTGCGTTAAAACTGTTTTTGTTGTGTCTCCTCCTAGATGTGTTATAGTCTGGTTGAATGTACCATCGTTAGATGGCAGCGGTAGCGAGCTTGCTGCACGACCATGCACTGATTCAGAGGAGGATCTCCTCCCTCTCCGTTCGTTTACTTGGTTTAAAAATCTGCTTCTTTCTCTGGCCGCTAGCGCGCTGTTGTCTATGTGTGTTAACTGCAGTAAAGGAGGAATGGATTGACTTTCCTCCACACAAACAATCTCGCATCCTTCTCACAGTTTTCTAGCAGCACATGAGTGCGCGTCGTTTAAAACTCGATCAACCGAGGTTTTCTTATAGCTGTGAACTTAAAATTTATCGAATCTTCCTCGAATTTCAAGGCATATATTTTATTTGATATTTACTTTCAAAAGAAGAAAAATGTGAGGAGGACGTTCCTCCCTTCCCTCCCCCGAGGAACCGCCACTGGTTTCAATGGATGCACTTAGAATCTTCTGATGACTACTGAATGCAAATATCGAAATCACATTTCATTTTTTGGAATATTTCACCATAAAATATGTTGAATCATACTTACATTACAAAGGTAATTATTTGTTGTTGGCGTTCAATCCTTGCGTCTCGAATTTGTGAGGCACTTCTTCTTTCTTTGTCAGCAGGAAAATGGTGAAATTTGTAGACTCCATGTCTACCATTATTTGTACAAACCGCGCAACCAACCATTGCGTAAAATTAATGTTGTAATTTTTAAGTTTAATGTTTAAAACGAAAATGCATTCACATGACATGTCAGATTTTTTAAATTTTATGTAGCCTATTGTTGTTTCCACCACATAGAGGTCACGTCACTCATTTGGGAATCAACATGGCGGATTGGTCTCCTTGGGGAATATAGTGCTTTAGTTTCCATAATGTTTCGTCATTCCTGTTTATGTTATTATGAAAATTTTGCGGTATTGGTACGCAAAAGTGAATCATAACAAGAGAGCGGAATTTAGGCAAAAATCAATTTTTTTTCCTTGATACATACAGGCTTGAGATTTACGGAACCACGTATATGGACTCTAATTCAGTGTATGGAAAAAAAATTGACGCACCATTATCATTTTTCTTTTTCCTTCTTAGCTTTCATTGATTCTTTACTTGAAATTTTTTTTCTTTTGTAAACTGCCATTGTTTGTTTGTGTATTTGTTTGCATTTTTTCTTACTCTTTTAGCTCTCATCTTATTTGTTCTTGTATTGTTTTGTATGCTTTGTCTAATGACAGCCTCTAATTTGAGGAAGCTCTGATGAATAAATAAACTAGCCTATATTTTTTCATGGAAATATAGGTATAAATAAAGGAGTTTCATAGTGCCTAAAATGCCTATTTCGACGTTAGTGCTTATTTTTAAGTTTTTAAAATTTTGCATCATTTGTTGTAACTGTTTACTTTTTTTCTTAACATCCTGTACCGTTTACATTCCAAGAAGGGCAACAACAACTCCTTCCTTGCAGTAAACAACACAGTGGAGAAGTACCTCCGGGCCACCCCTTCTCATTCTTACAATCTTTCAATCCTAAAATTCCAACTTTCAGTCGGCCTGGGTAGCGTAGTCGGTATAGTGCTGACCTGTGCTCGAGGTTGCAGGTTCGATCCCGGCCCAGGTCAATGGCATTTAAGTGTGCTTAAATGCTACAGGCTCATGTCAGTAGATTTACTGATATGTAAAATAACTCCTGCGGGACAAATTATTATTGTTATTATTATTATTATTATTATTATTATTATTATTATTATTATTATTATTATTATTATTATTATTATTATTATTATTATATCTTCCAATATATATTATATATTGCCGGAGGGAAAAAGACCTTTAGGGAGGCCGAGACGTAGATGGGAAGATAATATTAAAATGGATTTGAGGGAGGTGGGATTTGATGATAGAGAATGGATTAATCTTGCTCAGGATAGGGACCATTGGCGGGCTTATGTGAGGGCGGCAATGAACCTCCGGGTTCCTTAAAAGCCAGTAAGTAAGTAAGTAAGTAAGTAAGTATTATATCTTCCTCTGTCCGTCAGCTGTTTAACACAAACTCTCTGGGTTGTACCGAATAAGCATTCACTTACATTCCAAGACAAATAACAACCCCTACATTTTTCCTCACCAATTGTAAGTATAGCAATGAGCGACACAATAGCCACAATAGGTGCTGATCATCTACTGTGAAGCAAACTATGGAAATGTGATTTGTGAATGAAAAACATTAACTTAAAAATAGAATGTCTTCATTTTGTGTATGCATGTGTACCCTTGTGAAATGTGAAATATGTGGAAGTTTTTTTAATCCTAGAATTTTGCATTAAATAAATGTTGAATCTTATATTAGTGACATTCTTTAACAAAAAAAAACTATTTTTTATTTTATAGAATCTAAATAAAGAAGTTTGAGCCCATTTTAGGGGCCTAAAATGCCACTTTTTAGGGCCTAAAATTCCGCTGTCTAATCATAACAATTTTTTTACCCCAAAGGAGAAATTTCTAACCAATAATGTGTTATGAAAAAGAACAGTTTCCATGTAGGTATCCCAAAAACTGTCATTTTACAGCCTGATCTATACTGAAAAAAATGCATAATACAGTGTTCAAATCCTGTCAGTAATAAATCACCTTCCAAAGAGTGTAAAGAATAGAGATAATACATACTATAGTGTTACCATTTTTATTTCATTACAACCTCATAGGAGGCGCCAGGCGGCGTTGGTGAAGACGTTGAAAATAGGTTGGACAGGGTCTTGAAAAAATGAATAAGGAGTTTTAAAAACAATTTTACAGAAATGAGCAAAAAGTTGTATTTTACCAATCCTTTTGACATTCCGGGCCAAATGTAACTCAATCCAGGACACAGGACACAATTAAAAACCAGAACAATCCTGGGAGACCCAGGACGTCTAGCAACCCAGCTGTCATCCCTAGCATGTATCAGTGATATTTTAAAAGAGTCGATTGAAGTGGATGACTAGGTTCTGGCATGGTTGGAAAGCGTAAAGAAAACAAGTTGCCATTCACCTGTGGCATAATTACGTTTGAATGAATTTAACAAATTAGCGACAATTTGTCATCGACAAAATTGAATTGATTAATGAATATTTATGATGTTAAATTATATTTGCCTGGATTTTGTATAAACGGCAATGACCATTCATGAATGTTTTATAAATATTAATTTTTGTCTCGGAGTTTAAATAATAGCCGAGCAATTATAAATACGTTTTATTAGAGCGTATAAAATATAAATTTATGACAGATAAACTGGTGGGCACAGCCGCAGCTCGACCCAGGCAGAAGTGCGTTCGATTTCCCTTTATAATGTAAAGAGAACCCAATGACAGCTCTGGAAGTAATTCAGGGTTGGATTCCGCAGATTATTTGCCTCCTTTCCTATGATTAACGTATGGAATAGGATTGATTCTACATTCTCTAGGAGCTAGACTGTCTTGTAAGGTGGTAAACATGGCAAAAGGCCAACAGGTAACACTTACCAGAACACAAAAGAAAGTTTAGATCAGACAAGCTTGCATATTCAGTCCGTGTAGAAAAAAAGATTTATATTTTACAGCCGGGTATGTTAGAATTTTATGTACGAACTTTAATGTAATAATAATAATAATAATAATAATAATAATAATAATAATAAATAATAATGGGCGAAGGGCTAACAACCCATCACCGTAAAATACAGCTTGTTACGAATCCCTAAAATAAGCCTCGGAATAGGACTGATTCTCTGGCACGACCACAGCAAAGGAATAAATTGGAGATTTATCCTTCGAAGAGGTGGAAAAATTCAAATATCTTGGAGCAACAGTAACAAATATAAATGACACTCGGGAGGAAATTAAACGCAGAATAAATATGGGAAATGCGTGTTATTATTCAGTTGAGAAGCTCTTATCATCCAGTCTGCTGTCCAAAAATCTGAAAGTTAGAATTTATAAAGCAGTTATATTACCGGTTCTTCTGTATGGTTGTGAAACTTGGACTCTCACTCTGAGAGACGAACATAGGTTAAGGGTGTTTGAGAATAAGGTGCTTAGGAAAATATTTGGGGCTAAGCGGGATGAAGTTACAGGAGAATGGAGAAAGTTACACAACGCAGAACTGCACGCATTGTATTCTTCACCTGACATAATTAGGAACATTAAATCGAGACGTTTGAGATGGGCAGGGCATATAGCACGTATGGGCGAATCCAGAAATGCATATAGAGTGTTAGTTGGGAGACCGGAGGGAAAAAGACCTTTAGGGAGGCCGAGACGTAGATGTTAGGATAATATTAAAATGGATTTGAGGGAGGTGGGATATGATGATAGAGACTGGATTAATCTTGCACAGGATAGGGACCGATGGCGGGCTTATGTGAGGGCGGCAATGAACCTTCGGGTTCCTTAAAAGCCATTTGTAAGTAATAATAATAATAATAATAATAATAATAATAATAATAATAATATATAATAATATAATAATATATATAATAATAATATAATAATATATATTATGTTAATTACGTTGGACATAATGTCCACATATGTGCGGAGATGCACTCGATATGAGTGACTGATTGGCCGGGATCCAACGGAATAAGCGCCGTCTTAAATCATGAAGTGATTTACGCATATCATATATATTAAATTTATAGATATCTATGACGTAGTGCAGAGGGCGACCACTAGAGGGAACCCAAAGAGGTGGAACTTAAACCGAGAGGATTCGATCCGACACTGGGATGGGAATCCGGTGTGGCTTAGTGGATAACGCATCAGAACGTAGAGCTGAAAACCCGGGTTCAAATTCCGGCGCCGGAGAGAATTTCTCTGTTCCACTACTCTTTCATCGTATGATAACGCAGAATATCTGCATGGAACCACCATATGTACTTTGGTACATTAAAATAATATATATGGAATGAAGTTGCCTGATTCAAATTATATGTGACGTCACAGAGCAGATACAGATGTATGTCCGTATACAAAACAGTTACGCATCCTCTGCCCTCTTCCTCTAGAAAGTGAAAATCGGGACGTAGCCATAGTGAGTAATCTTATCGATCACTGCCCTTACTAGTCGTATTAGGGCTATTTGAATAACTGTAGGCCTACCTTTGTGGCTGATTGAAGGTTCATTGCAAAGGGTGTAATATTGCGGGGCATAGTTGATATTTGAACTAATATTTTTACTGTTAATATGACAACATTACATATAAATTGTGTAAAATAAACGTAAAAGTGAGAAAAAACAGTGCACTGAAAGACAGTGAAATACCAAAACGCACAGAAAGTTGGTTGAACGTAATAAAAAAGAAGCAGTACCATAAAAATATCAAAATAATGAAGGTATTAACTCGACGTTTAGCATGGATTTGTGTAGCCTGCTATGATGTTCAATGCCAACATCGCAATTAATAAATTAAATAATCTCCATTTTAGGGCATTTCTAGAAAAGTATTACATAGAAAATTAGTGGGTTTTCAGTGATGAGCGAGATGTAATATCCTAATGAAACACGAAAAAATATCAGACAATAGGAATATCTTGTACTATATCATGCACCAATAACGTCATGTGCTATTGAAAGAATTTCTTGCAATATAAAATCATTTCAAGTGACATCCGCATATGTTCAAGTTCCGTAACTTACGAATGCACGTTATTATTCACTGCAAAGATCACGACGAAAATGAACATCACGGCTCAAGCATGTGTTTACTAGTATAGCTTCAGAATGTCGGGAGTTGACTGTACTCCACGAACACGCAGCGACGATATGTTTGTTTATATACATATCCGTTGCATCATCTGTGTTCGGTGTACTACATACACAATGTGTCTTTAACTTCAGTCTTTATGTAGCTGGAATACGAAGTCCTAGTCTTATTCTTGTTCTCCACTCTTCTATGTCTATCCAATCCACGTCGTTCAGTCTGCACTTTCTCATTTATTTTCTGATCTCTTGATTGTTGATTGCTATATCATCTTGTTGCAATGATTATTACAAATGTAACTTCAGAATAATATGGACTAAAATATGGATATGAATGTTAAATTTGTTACTTAGGTTCTATTACGTGTAATATTTACATAATGAAATATCATTAATTTCTTATTGAATGAAGTCTGTTAAATGTAATAAAGGTAATTTTAGATTACTTTATTTATTCTATCACGATAACCCTTTACTCAGGCACTTTATTTTTATTGTTTTAAGAGAATTTTTTTATTTACTGGCTCCATATTTATATTTTGTAATAGATTTTTATGCTATTTGTTGGTAATTCGATTTTTTATTAATATAAGTTATTATATATAAATGAATTATTTAAATAAAATAACATTACATTGAATATTACATTTTTTTTGACAGTGCGTAAAATGAATACCAATGCGTAAAGTGACCTAAGTTCTGAATTGTCAGTCAAGTTACAGCGAGCTCAGAATATGTGCGTCAGATATGTGTGCAACATCCGACGATATGATCACATATCACCGTCCTTCGCAAGTCTTTCGTGGCTCCGACTTAAAGAACGCAGAACTTTACACTCTTTGTCTTTACTCTATCGAATTCTGCACACCTCAACACCAAATTACCTTTCGTCTCGTTTCTCCTATCTATACTCTAACCACGACGTAAATACCAGATCACTTATCTTGGCACGCTAAGTATACCTCTTCATAGAACATCTTGTTACTCATCATCTTTTACAGTATCCACCTCGCGTCAATGGAATTCCTTGTCACAAAGTATTAGGGGCTGCAAGACAATAAACACCTTTAAGAACAGCTTAAAAGATAACCTTATTAGCATTTCACTCCAATCATACTGATTTAAACTATCATTGTTACTTCATTCTTTAGACATAATCCTGATAGTGTTGTATTTTCAAAATTTCTCATAATAATCTCTGTCTATTATCTAATATTTTTTGAAATATATTAACATTCTATGTATTTTAGCTTAATTCTGCTACACAGTTTATTTCAGTGTCTAATTAATAGTTCATAGTATTTTGTTGTTTAATTCGTAAATAACTCTTGTCTACATGTAACTCTCACTTAATGAAATTGTTGAATTCTTTGTAAGTTCATGCATATGTATATACACTTTTTGCTGGTTGAGTGGAAGAGAAGGCCTTACGGCCTTAACTCTGCCAGCTAAAATAAGTCATTATTATTATTATTATTATTATTATTATTATTATTATTATTATTATTATTATTATAAAGTGATTACTGTACTTACTTTTTACGCACTAGTGTTTTGAAGACCCACTTTACACACTGATAACTGGGGGTAAAATGCAACGTCACGCACCATCGTGGAAAATAATTATTTTTAAATTGATAGGTCAGAAAACGTCTGGACATCAGTGTGTAAGTTTAGCTCACATCGTGTCCTGCTGCTATCTCACGTGTTCATAATTGCTGACAACTACCCGTTTTGCAATTTCTCCTTCAACCCTACTAGATCCACATCCGCCACTGAGCAGCACAGCTCTGAGTCACGCTTCTGCCCGCAGTGCTAATTTCGGTAATTCCATGGGGCGTCTTACTCGTCGGTTGCAATATATTATTCTCCCGGCGAATGCTGACAAAAGAAGCGTCGCCGCTTTTATTGAGTCCGGCGCTATATTATCAAGTGTAGCGGTGTCATATTATGACCCTGTCCACGCGACGCTCCCCGACCGAGGAGCCAGCATTCCCGGCGTCTGTCAGTTGCTTTTAATCTGTATGAAATTGCGTCTTTTTGTAGCTCTAAATCTTTGAGGGCATTCTTATACGAAATGGTAATGGACTTCTAAAAAGAAATTGAATCGTGAATTCCAGAAACCACACGTCACATTATTTCTCAAATTCAGTTTTTCATGTGGTTAAATTCTATGACTTTCTCCTTCAACAGTGGCAGTTGTTGAAAGCGATACATTGACATAAAAAATAATACGTTATCGTAGAAAGCAGGTGACTTTGCAGAGTTCGTAATTTCAAGTCCTTGTAAATAATTTGTAAGTAATGCTGGAAGTGTCAAAATTGTCTCAAAAGTTTGATTCCTGTCCTGAGCAAGATTAATTCAGACCTCTGTGGTCTAGGGGTCACATGCTGGTCTCTTACGCAGAGGGCCCGGGTTCGATTCCCGGTCGGGTTGAATTTCCTGGTTGAGGTTTTTCAGGGTTTTTCCTCAACCGTAAGGCAAATGCCAGGAAATTTGGGCCACAACATCACTGAATATCACTGGCCTCATTCATCACCGAAATCATATTCATAACAAATTAGTAACAAATATACAGTCGCCATCCAGTTCACAACAATAGAACCAGTCTCAACAATAGTACACAGGCCTTCGGATTTCAACGAAAGATGTTAAAGCGAGAGGGGGGAAAATAATAATAGTAATAATAATAATAATAATAATAATAATAATAATAATAATAATAATAATCCAGTCTCTATATTTCCACTTCACGCATCGTCTCTGTATTCCTCATCCTTCACTGTTGCTACCTCTCGTCACTGGAACTCTCTGCCGCCTGAAGTCAAGGGCTGCCGAACATTGAATTCTTTCAAATCCAAGTTAGAAAATTATCTTATGACGAGTTGCCAAACTAACTTACTATTATGACAAGTGTTGTATTGCATGTTTCACGTATTCACATTTTTTATGTTCTAATGATATTCAACTTATTTTATATTTTTGTTTTCATATTTTCCGATAATGTTATATCTCTAATGTGATAAGTTGAGCTATATATAATCTTAATTTTCCTTATTGTGTGTACTTAGAAATATTGTATTCACTGTATACTTTGTACTGCACTATTTTATTATTATTATTATTATTATTATTATTATTATTATTATTATTATTATTATTATGAATAATTGTCTTTTTTTTTTGTATGCCTCATTTATTTTGACCTGCTGTTCACATATTATTATGCTTTTTCTTTCTTTCTGTATGTTATATATTATGTCTGATTTCTTCTTATTTGTTGTTTATTTTTTATTATTATTATTATCTTATTCAGTTTTGTGTGTAAAATTGTAGTGTAATTTGTAAATTTGTAGTGTTTTTGTAACGCAGTCTTTACTCCTGGTTGAGTGTTAGAGAAGGCCGTATGGCCTTAACTCTGACAGGTTAAATAAATCATTATTATTATTATTATTATTATTATTATTATTATTATTATTATTATTATTATTATTATTATATTTATTTCCCACCTCCTTCAAATCAGTTTTAATATTATCCTCCCATCTACGTTTCGATCTCCCCAAAGGTCTTTATTTCCCTCCGGTCTCACTCCATATGCATTTCTGGATTCGCCCATTTGTGCTATATGCCCTGCCCATCTCAAACGTCTGGATTTAATGTTCCTAATTATGTCAGGTGAAAAATACAATGCGTGCAGCTCTGCGTTGTGTAACTTTCTCTATTATCCTGTAACCTCATCTCTCTTTTTCTCTATTGTTGTTATCTGTGCTTTATGGTTGTGTTAACAGATGGAATTACATGTCAATAATGTGACGCTGAAACTTGTGTTCAGGTTACTGCCCAGCGACAGTTCTCATATATTGTATTTTATATTCTTGATGATTGGCTAATTAATATTAATCACTTACACTCACATTCATATAATTTTCCAGACTCTAGACACCCAGGCAATTTTTCTTCTTCAAGAAAAATTCATCGAGAGCCAAACCCGGGAATCGAACCCGGGACCTCCAAATCTGGAAGCCAGCATGCTGGCCAACTGATCACAGAGGCAGTCATAATCCCTCTTAGCCCCAAATATTTTCCTATACCCCTTATTCTCAAACAACCTTAACTTCTGTTACCCTCTCAAAGTGAGAGTCCAAGTTTCACAACCATACAGAACAACCGGTAATATAACTGTTTTATAAATTCTAACTTTCAGTTTTTTTTGAGAGCAGACTGGATGACTAAAGCTTCTCAACCAAATAATAACAGGCATTTCCCATATTTATTCTGTGTTTAATTTCCTCCCGAGTGCCATTTATATTTGTTACTGTTGCTCCAAGATACTTTAATTTTTCCACCTTCTCAAAGGATAAATTTCCAATTTTTATATTTCCATTTCGTACAATATTCTGGTCACGAGACATAATCATATACTTTATCTTTTCGGGGTTTACTTACTTGTATCTTGTACAATAATGAAAATTAGTATGTGTAAAACACTGTCCTTTTGCTGTATGAAAAGAAAATATTTTTACGATTTAAAAATATTATTTATATACATTTTTTCAAAATTCAAAATGGTGGCAGTTCACTATGCAGTGATGAAGCGTTTCCCTCATAACTCATAAACTTGTTAACTTTTTCATGTTCCTTCTCTCTCTCTTATTTTATTGCTGAAAATCATGTTTACAATATCATGCTTTTTCAACCACATTCCTTAATAAATAATATTTGTTTTTATTTTGTGTTAGAAGAAAATACTGATGGTTGACCATTTTTTAAAATGAATTTATTTTTATCAGAAAATCTATCATAGAGAGAGAAGTGATTTTGCATCATATTGTAAATATGACATAAATAAATACGCACAAAAAATTTCATCACAGAATGTTGGATAGTTTTTTAATTATGAGGGAAATGCTTCATCATTGCACAGTGAACTGCCACCATTTTGAATTTTGAAAAAAAATATAGATATAATTTTTTTTTCAATCATAGGCCTAATTTTTTTTTTCATATAGAAGAACGGCAGTGTTTTACACATACTAATTGTCATTATTGTACAAGATACAGTAATGGAGGAAAAAATATGTTGAATATTTCCAAAATTTTACTACTGTAAGCTGTACATAACCCCATAATGCATTGCCCACAAAAATTTACTAAACCCCGACAATTTTTTTTAATAATCCTTTATATTTATGTATGTGCTATGGAGATGAGTATACAATTTGAGGAGATGTTTCGACTTTAGCTTAGCAGTTCTCTGTCAGGTTACCACACAATACGTACAACGTAGTCCGTTAAGCCACTTCTACGCTTACAGTCAATGTATAGCTAATTGTCGTCACTGTAGCGTCAACTGTCGTACAGACAAAAAACACAGTGTACTGTGTTGATTGAAACCGAGAGAGGCGTGTTAACTCAGTACATGGACCGTTGTAAAGACTAAAAGGATGCGGGTTTCGTCCCAGGCAATACGTACAGGCTATTTCTCTTTTCGCATCACATCCAAGACGTTCTTGATATCCCAACAAGCCTGAAATTAATAGCGAGCTTAATTTCCCTGGAGTATAGCCATCGTAGGAGCGTGATTGTAACTACTTTATTTCATGTCCTTTCCAGGTTCGAAAAAAATCTCTTTTTTCCATGTCCACTATAATGGCAATAGTAGTGACTGTTTCAATATATAGACTTTTTTATCATAGCTTTTGGCAGCTGTAAATAAACAGTGTCGTGAAAATGGCACGTTTTCATTGTATTGTTTTGTATTGTATTTATTTACATTCCAGGAAATTCGAACATCCCTTCACAGAATATGGAACGTGAAAAAAAATCTTCACAGTACTACAAAGTCTTAGTTGGACGGAGTTACGCAACAATAGCTCAACCGACAATTTAAAAAAAAATAGAGATATTTGCACAAATCTGTTGACTGAATTATTTAACCCGGAAAAATTCAAGAATGCGATATCTGCATTTTGCTGCTATTGCGTTAACATATTCTGAGTTTTTCTGCTTTGACCACCACATACCCGACAACAATGTGATTTTTATTCTTAATAATTCACCATAAAATAATGGGTATTCAATTCAACACAGCAACGCAATAGACGTTATTGCACTCCACACGACGACAATGGCAATACAGGACGTGTATTATTGAAAAGAACAACAATGTACTCCTAATTTCAATTAATGTTCACATTGCACTATGTGCAGAACAAAACTGTCAGTTCTCAGTTCACAGATGGTTTGCCTTGGCTAGTTCTTCTAGCTCACCGTTCAAGTTCACTGCATATCGAACTCAGGTCTTCCGAGTTGCGTCACACTCGCCTGGTGGACACGGTCACAGTTACGGACTCACTCAAGTTCACTGCACGTCGAACCCACGTTCCTCACTCAGATGCGGTTCACTACACGTCGAACTCGAGTCTAAAGATGCGGTCCGCTGCACGTCGAACCCAGGTCCCCCTTGTTCGCTGCTGATTGGCTGATTGCTGACTGACTGTTGGCCACTCGCACTTACTAAACCACACGTTCTGGAATCTTCGATTCGCGTGGCTGTCAGAATCTTCGAGAGAAACTAGATATTTCTCTAGCTCTCTCCGCTCCGCGCCGTCACCGTAGTTCTCCTCTCGCTCCGCACCGCGCTACAGCTCCTACCGAAGCTCGAGTTTCCGTTTCCCCGCGCCTTTCTTCTCGCTAGATGCGCGCGCACAATCCTGAGGCAATCAGAACAATCCAGACTGGTGCCACAATATGATGAAGGATGGGTGGAACGGAGATAATATAATCACAGTCTACTATATACAGTCGCGAAGCTCAATATGTAGTAAAAATGCAAACATGGGTAGTTGCCCACCACTAGGATCGCTACTATCGCCTCATCATCGCAGATCTCTCTCCTAGTAGACGACAAAATATGTTACACTTTCGTTGTCGTGTTCTTTTGCAAAAATTAACACCTTCCTTCCATTATTGAAATATTAAATGCATAAAGTTAATTTATTATTTTAATGAAGTATATTAAATTCCACCATAAACTCGAAGATACCTGCAAGAAATAGGTTAATATTATTTTTGTTTGTGCAAAACGAACTGAAATTTACTATAATCGCTTCACTCATTCAAGATTATAGCGATAATTAACTATGAAATCAATAAATATTAATTTGCACTTCCCTTTACAACAATAATAATGGAAATATGAATTAATGGAGTAACTTACGTGTACCGGTACTTGTAGTGTAGGCTTTCGTAGTTAACAAAGTGGGATGAGGTTAAGCAATAATAATCACACTAGAATTGGAAATAAAACGTGATCAATAAATTTTATTGTAACAAACTTTTTCTGCGTCTCTAGTAAAGTAACAAATAAAAATAACAACAAAATTAACAGCTATAATTAAAAACATATCCTTTGAAAAAAAAAGTAGGCTTAAGCAATAATAATCCCACCAGAATTGAAAATAAAACGTGATCAATACATTTCATTAAAACAAACTTAATTTTTCTACGTCTCTAGTAAAATATTATTATTCCAATTATTGTATTTTAGCCATTAGCATTTTCAATACAACCAATAACGAACATTTCACAAGCATCAATGTGAAATACGCAACGAGCTAGCACTCGATGGAAATACGACACAGTCCAAAGTCGACCGTGGACAGCAGGACCTCATAGGAGGTTCTGGTGGACAGTATTGTTTCTAGTTGCTAACCGCTTGGAGCGCTTTATCACGAGATTTGCAAAAAATCACCTCAAGCTTCGCGACTCTATATAGTAGACTGTGATATAATGCAGAATTTTTGCGCGGAAATATGTATGTATGTATGTATGTATTTATTCACACTGCAATGGGTATATACCCGGTGGCAGTGGTAACTAATTACACTCAATAATGACAATAATAAACTTATTAATTAAAAATACAATTAATGATAATACTAATAATTAATACTAATAATAATAATAATAATAACAACAACAACAACAACAACAACAACAACAACAACAACAACAGGGAATATACTAAATTAAATGAAACGATCACTTAAAATAACATTTGAAATATTCTAATTTGTATCTTAAAACTAAGATCGAACTAAAACCCACGAGTATATATTCATATCTGCACAAGTACCTTTCAACATTACACTCATTTCGCTGTCAACTCACTCACTGCACTGGAACTACGACACATTTCACTGATTCTATCCTGATTTCACTAACACTTCAAAAACATTTCACTGTTCAAATACTTTGCACTGCCACTATAAACTATAAAGCTTCACTGACAGGAACACGTTTCACTTACACAGCACACTTCACTGACACGACATACTTCTTCACTGATACAACACACTTCACTGACACAACATAATTCTTCACTGATACAACACTTCAATAACAACATATCATTTACACCCTTTAAATACTGTGTATAATTACCGTCTATTAGTAAGGTCCTTAAGCCTATTTTTAAATACATTTTTGGTTGTTGGTAAAGCCTTTAGTAAGTCTGCAGGTAAAGCATTCCAGCCCCTGATAGTACGATTGAGAAAAGAAAACTTTCCAGTGTCCGTCCTCTGCCTTCTTTCCCTCAATTTATATGAGTGGTCGTTCCTTGAAGAGTAATTTGGCGGCAGCAACCTATTTTTTATTTCTCTCCAGGCAGGCTCACCTCTGTATGTTTTGAACAGTATGCATAATCGAATTCGCGTTCTCCTGTCCGTGAGTGTGTCCCATTTTAATGGTGAATTTTTCCGACAACACTTAAGAGCCCGTTTTTTAATCTTTTCCAGTGTCTTAATATGTTCTAATCTGTAAGGATCCCAACATGCAGCACCATATTCCATTACTGGACGTACTAGTGATTTATATGCAATCTCTTTGGATTTATCAGAACCTTTTCTTAGTACCCTCATCACAAAGTGTAACGCTCTCCATGCTTTTCCCGCGGTGTCTGTAACGTGTTCCCCCCAGCCGAGATCGCTGCTAAATGTTATTCCGAGGTATTTACATTTGTTAACTTCTGGAATGGTTTCACCCCCTAACGTATACGATGCGACTATTTTATTTCTTTTCCTTGTAAAGCTGATGGCTTTGCTCTTTAGAGAATTTATTTTCATTTTGTTGGCTATTGCCCAATCATTTATTCTATCGAGGTCATTCTGGAGAAGAGTAGTATCTTCATGACTTTTTATTTCCCTGTATAACATACAATCATCCGCGAATAAGCGAATCCTAGATAAGATATTAACTGGCAGATCATTTACAAAAGCCAAGAATAGAAGAGGCCCCAAGACACTCCCCTGCGGGACCCCGGAAGTAATTTCAATTGGGTTCGATAATTCTCTGAGTGCGACAAGTTAAAAATTCCTTGATCCACTGGAGCTCTCTGAAGTCAATCCCCGTTGATTTTAGTTTAACCAACAATATATCGTGTGGGACTACATCGAATGCGCGTGAAAAGTCAATAATCACTGCATCTATCAATAATCACTGCATCTATCACAAGTACATCCGTAGATCACAATAATAATACTATCAGATGATCGGAATAACACTGTTCTTGCACTACAAGAACGGGGATATTTTTAACGTATGAAAAAAACAAAACATTAATTTCACCAAAAAGTGGAGTCACCCGCTTTTTACAGGGAGCTCTTCAGTTGTAAGATTATTATTATTATTATTATTATTATTATTATTATTATTATTACTGTTGTTTATTATAATTTAGTAGGTCCATGCCTGTGGAGTAACGGTTAGCGCATCTAGCCGCGAAACCAGGTGGCCCGGGTTCGATTCCCGGTCGGGGCAAGTTACCTGGTTGAGATTTTTTCCGGGGTTTTCCCTCAACCCAATATGAGCAAATGCTGGGTAACTTTCGGTGTTGGACCCCGGACTCATTTCACCGGCATTATCACCTTCATCTCATTCAGACGCTAAATAACCTAAGATGTTGATAAAGCGTCGTAAAATAACCTAATAAAAATATTTTTGTAGATAATACTGAGGATAGGCACGAGCCGCCACTGACTGGTTTTTGAATTGTCAGCAAAATGACCAAATCTGAGGGGACATTCAGAGTTTAACGCTTTTGACATTGGAAACGGAAGCTTGAGGACCAAGGATCGTATTTTTTGGAGTGTGTGGGGTAGCTGAACATGACACACAAATGTTTTCTGCGAGGAGAGGGTTGTGCTTGTCACTCACAAATGTTGCCCGCGGGACAAGGCGCGGCGGCGGCGGCTCTGATCGCATTGCCTCAAAATACAAGTTTTGTAAATGACTGAGCGCGAGGTCACCCCGTCTTTATGAGTCATAAAACCCTTCCGCTCTTTAGCGTGATTCTCATATGGAAATAGTGCACAAAGAATGCTGAAATCAGCAGTCTTTTGTTTTCAGCAGTAAAACAGTTGAAGTGCCGTAGAAAAGTCCATTAAAAGTATCGGTGATGTTTTGTTTGAAGTTTTCGGTATCCATAAAATTTATATGGATGCAGACCTAACCACTTCTCTCTCTGACAATCTTGATTTGACAAGATAGTTGAATAGATGAGAGGGTAGTTGGCTGTTTGACGACGATTTTTAAGCGACGCGTTGGCTGGAGGACAATGTGAAAATAATGGAGTTATATTCGAAGTAAAACTAGCCTATATATTTTTACAATCGTTATCTTCTTTTCAGAATCCCTTAACGGCTCTTGCTACTATTGGAGGCCAATGACGTCTCAATGTTTCTTCTTTGTGTGCTTTATAGTTTGATGGGTCCGTTGCAATTACATAAAATTTACTAGTTATTGGAAATTAAACGCACAATAAATATGGGAAATACTTGTTGTTATTCAGTTGAGAAGCTTTTGTCATTCCAGTATGTTAAAAAAAAAACTGAAAGTTAAGAATTTATATAAAAGAACTAGCCGTACCCGTGCGCTCTGCTGCACCCGTTAGAAATAAATATAAAGTAATAACATAATTAAAATAGGACGTTTGATCCAGGGAACATTCGTGTTTGATAGAAGAATAAATCGTTTAATATGTTACTTAATTTAAATTGTATTTAAATAATTAAAATGCGGTCATTTTGGTCCGGAGAGCACTCAGAAGTTACTGTAATAACATTATAGCATTATGTCCATCTAGAGAAACTACACTTTCCAATGGTGAAATAATAATTAATTATATAAACCGGTTAATTTAGCTTTCGATATTACTTCATACAAACACAGAAATATTCTCTGTAGGCTATGTTTCATAGCTTTCGATTGTTGTTCCCCAAGGCCCCCGAAGTCATTTGTTTTCATTTCATTATAACGCCTTAGATGGCATTGTATTTTAATTTTTTTAAAACTCATTTATCTCATTAAATATCAGTCCTATCAAAATTTTTCAAAGACTAACTTATCGGAAATCATTTTTAAAGAAACGTTTGTTATGTAACATTTTTCACAAAAATCAATAATAAGCAAGATATTTCGATTTATTTAATTCAGGTCTCCTTATAACCCCCCTTTTAAATAAGGTATTTTGAATGTCATATAGCCTAAAATCTAAGTTACATCGAACTTAATTTATATTCCAATTTTCATATAAATCGGTTCAGCCATTATCGCGTGAAAAGGTAAGAAACATACAGACAGACATACAAACAAAAATTTCAAATAAGCGATTTTCGGTTTCAGGGTGGTTAATTATATATATTAGGACCAATTATTTTTGGAAAATCGAAAATTACCAGAAAAATTTCCGCTACAGATTTATTATTAGTATAGATATAGGTTATATTACCGATTATTCTGTGTGGTTTGTGAAACTTGGACTCTCACTTTGAGAGAGGAACAGAGGTTAAGAGTGTTTGAGAATAAGGTGCTTAGGAAAATATTTGGGGCTAAGAGGGATGAAATTACAGGTGAATGAAGAAAGTTACAAAACGCAGAACTCCACACATTGTATTCATCACCTAACATAATTAGGAACATTAAATTCAGACGTTTGAGATGGGCAGGGCATGTGGCACGTATGGGTGAATCCAGAAATGCGTATAAAGTGTTAGTTGGAAGACCTGAGGGAAAAAGATCTTAGGGGAGGCCGAAACGTAGAAGGAGGATAATATTAAAATGGATTTGAAGGAGGTGGGATATGATAGTAGAGACTGGATTAATCTTGCTCAGGATAGGGATCAATGGCGGGCTTATGTGAGGGCGGCAACTAACCTCCGAGTTCTCTAAAACCCATTTATAAATAAATAATTACTTATTTTAACTAGACATTAGATTTTAGTTAAGAAAACTATTTTGTTCTTGAAACAATAAACTCATACTAAGTTGTATTAACACGTTTCATAAATCGTTATAAACAACATATCCAGTTTTATTTTTTTATTTTTTATTTTATTGGGTTATTTTACGACGCTGTATCAACATCTAGGTTATTTAGCGTCTGAATGATATGAAGGTGATAATGCCGGTGAAATGAGTCCGGGGTCCAGCACCGAAGGTTACCCAGCATTTGCTCGTATTGGGTTGAGGGAAAACCCCTGAAAAAACCTCAACCAGGTAACTTGCCCCGACCGGGATTCGAACCCGGGCCACCTGGTTTCACAGCCAGACGCGCTGACCGTTACTCCACAGGTGTGGACTCCAGTTTTATAGAGCCTAAAATACCTAATTGGATGTTGGAACCTATTTAGCCTATTTTGTTTTAAAACATTAGCATTACAATGTTACAAGTTCGTTTGTAACGATGAAAATGGACTCACTTTTATTTTGACGAAATGGCAGGGATTATTAATGTTCTCCAGAATAATTCTACACTTAGAGATCTCAGTGCGGCAGTGAATATTTTATCAGGAAAGTGTAACAAAATGGAAAAATGAGACTTTCCGTTACAAAGAATTCCAATATTAAAGTATGCTCCTTCGACGTCAGTAGACGTTAAACGTTCATTTATTTTTTGCTACAAGCTTGTACTGAAGACAAAAAATGTAAATTCTCTCTCAAAAAATGTGGAAAAGTTACTGGTTGCGTATTGTGAGTGCGATTGTGAAAAGTAAATGCTGTTAAAATTAATGAATCTTAATGTAATGTAGGGAATAAAATAATGTTTCAGTTTTTCATCATTATTGCGTACTTCGATTTTATTTTAGTATATCATTAAATAGAAAACTAGGAAAGTACTCTGTTGGCGATTTCCAAAGGTTTTTACAAGACAATAAAATTTCACCAACATGTTACTAACTCACATTTAGATAATTGTAATTTAACTTAATTATGGATGTTAAATCATATTTAATTTGGTTTCATTTCATCAAACTAATATGCATTTAAAACAAAGTCAATTAATTTAATTTCCAATTAAATCACCAGGGCCTTCTGAATCATAGTAAAATCGTAATTTCGAGGGCCATGTATCCTGCCAATGTAAACACTGACCTTTATAGTGAGTTCATTTGTTATATTACAACAATAAAATGCCATTAGGATGTATTAAAATAGGAGAGCGAGGAGTAAGAATTTTTCAGAAACTCAAAACCGTTCATTATTGGAAGTAATTAAAAAATATATGAGGCGTTCAGAGTTAAAGTGGATTAAGTCCATGAGGCGTAGTTTTGAGATAATAGGACTAAGAGTTAACTTGCTCTAGTGGATTATCTAATTTGACTAGCAATAATTTTATTGCTCCATTATCAAATTCTAGATTTATAAAATACTAGCTGAAAGCACCCGGCGTTGCACGGGTTTTCCTTTCTGCTTCTATTTTTAATTAAACTGGTTATTACATTTTAGGAAATCTCGGAAACCTAACTATAGATAACTAAAACGAATTGTCTTTACTAAGCTAAGATGAATCTTCACGTAACGTCACTTACACAAATTGATGAGCTCCTTAGCGAAATGCCTGCCAGCGTTAACTCAAATTAAAATAGTTGTAAATCAGGCATCAGGCACCGAAAAGAAAACATGTCATCATGTGTCCGACGTTCAACGGTTTTTTTTAAATTTATATATTTATTTGTTTTTATTTATTTATTCTGGTGTAGTTAAGACCATTAGGCCTTCTCTTCCACACCGCCAGAAATACAAATAAAATAACAGAAAAATCAAACTATGAACAGAGTAAAACCCAACGATAAAAACTTCATCTTTCGTTTTTCCAGTTAATATTACCACTTCTATTACGTTTCGCATGATTCTTTACACCAATTCTTGTTGGTGCATAATTTTGGTGGGTCAATATTTCGCATTAGTATTTCTGGTTATTCAATATTAAGTAAATTATGTGCTAGCAATCCTTGTAGTTTGAAAGAATTCTAGAATTCAGTTGGATAAAACACGGTCTGCTAACTATCTACAACTGCATTGAGAAATTCATAATATTATTATGGTCCTGGACTGCGTAAAGATGCTTATTGCATGAATTATCTAGATTTTGGCATTCATGATGTGTATCAACAATGCTATTTAATGTCTTGTTATAATTTCCATGGCCTCGTGAAAGTCGATATTGAATACAACAGACAATAATAAAAAACAATTGAGTATAGAAGATTGCATTTTAATATTATACATGAATGTTTAATCATATTTATTTCTATTTTTTATTTTTTAATTAATTTATGGTCCATTTGCACAATTTTAATGTAGCCTATGTTCTTCTCCTGGTTATGAAGGTTAAATGTGCAAACTTTGGCACATATCGGTCAAAGCGTATAGATTTGTATAGAGAACATACACACATACATACATATATACGTACATACATACCCATATTACATTTTATGTATTAAGATAAACAGTTGTGATGTTAACTGATGCAACGCTTTGGTGACTTGATCCACTATGGCTCAGAACATCGTGAACAAATAATCTTAGCCAAAAGTGACTGATGTCATCCACCTGAATTAAGACTTGATCCATTACTGCTCGGAAAAGATCCAACTTCTGATAATCAGAAAATGAATTAAACTCAATTTATGAAAATTTGTGACTTGATCCACTTTAGCTTTGGACGCCTCTCATATATATATATATATATATATATATATATATATATATATATATAAAATCACCGGAAGCAAAATGAAAGCAGATGCAAGGAAATATCATGCTACAAGCAAAATGGAAAGACTTGATGCATTTGCGCTATTCCCATGCCTTAAATAATTAATTTGTTAATCATATTAGTTCAGTTGCAGTATTTTAGGCAACCGAAAATTGATTAAGGGTTTCTTATATAAATATATTATTTAAATATGAAATACTTAGGCCTATCTATAAAATTGAAATTTATAAACCACCTTCTATACAATTAAAAATATTCAATGCTGGTGTTTTGTTTAGCCTGAATCGCATTTGCAAATGTGTTTTGTCCATTTTATTTACTTATTTATTTATTTATTTATTTATTTATTTATTTATTTATTTATTTATTTATTTATTTATTTATTCTGTTGTAGCTAAGGCCATTAGGCGTTCTCTCCACTTCACTAGAAATACAACTACAATAATGAAAAGATCAAACTATAAACAATGTAAAACTACATGAAATATACAGGGTGATTCACGACTAATTACCGTCACTTACGGAGCTTATTTCCGAAGACATTCTGAGCAAAAAATGTCACCTAAACATGTCTTAATCTTAATATTTTCAGAGTTACACTAATTTGAAGCTGTTAGTAACATACCTTTTTTTTATTTAGTTTTAAGGGTAAAAGAATATTACAAATAGAGAATGGACTATTTAGAAGTAACGTTTATTTTAATTGGCTAGTATTCTGAAGCTAAAAATGTGTTGTTAATAACTTTTTACAGATTTTGTTTTTCAATTTTTAACTATTCTTACGCACTTATCACAAACATTGTTACAAATCATACGATTTTAGGAACTTGATTCTTTACAGTTTAATTATGTATCCTAATGTACAGTCTTGAAGAATTTACAAGAGTGGCGTGATTTGTAAAAATTGTCATAAATGCGTAACAAAAATGTAATTTTGTAGTTAAAAATCTAAAAAAAAAAAAATCTGTACAAAGCAACTATGGAATTCACAATGCATTTTTAGCTTCAGAATACTAGGTAATTAAAGAAATGATACTCCTGAATAGTTCATTCTTTATTTGCACTATTCTTTTACCCTTAAAACTAAAGAATAATGTTATTTTACAAACAACTTCAAATTAATGTAAGTCTGAAAATATTGAGATTAGGGCACATGTCTATATGGCATTTTTTGCTCAGAATGTCTTCGGAAGTAAGCTCCGTAAGTGACGGTAAATTCTCGTGAATCACCCTGTATACAGACTACAGTCACACAAACTTTAAATAAGCGATTTGGTATTATAATTACCCGTGTGGCGTGGGTCGTATAAGTGAACCTAAAAGGGAGAGGTTAAACTAAGGTAAAGAAAGAAAAAGTATCACAATTATATCCCAGTTAATTAACAAGACTAAGGCATTAACGAATGTAAACGAGAAACTTATTACTTAGGTAAAAGAAAATAATATCTGAATGACAGGGTTCCAATTAAAATTTAGAAGTATTTTCTCACCCACATTTCTAGTTGTAGCCCTCATTTGTCATCTTCAGATCGGTGGTAAATGTGTTCAGCTTCAGAGTTTCCCCACCCCAGATTTACATATCTTCACACAGGTAAGCTGGTACAATTCAGGACGGTTCAATGACTATATCCGGAGGCTTCAGCAACCAACCAAGCAACGTACACCATTCTATATCACATCAAGCTAGAACATACACTGTCTATTCATTTTACACCTTCGGGCTTTATCTAGTGACTTGTGCATAGACAACTGAAATTTGAGTATTTGATACAGATAGCTGTTGTGGTCCTTGTGGTGTGGAACGTTGTGTCGTATTCCAATTTCACAAACCGTAGATAATGTGTGTGTAGCGTCAATTCATACTGAGCCGCTTTGTGAGGGCATCCGCTAAATATATATTATTTCGTTATGTACGCACTTTTGTGATTAGTGGTGACGTGAATACGTCTGTAAATTTGATTCAGTACTAGGGTGCCGTCTCAGAAAATCGACGACTCATTGTTCACAAGTATGAAAGACAATTTAATCCAGAATTGACTACTTTAAGCAATGAATTTTCAGATCTAGAATTAAAAAAATTTATATGACAGACTTCCCTGTATTTATATTATGTACCATGTATTGTAAAACAAGTTTATTTCTATCCTAAGTATATTTTTTCTATCTTATCTTGATTACTATATCTGTACTAATTATACTACTAATAATAATTTTATATTAATTCACCAATCTCAACATCGTATCTTTTTTCACTCAGTTATTACTAGTATTATTACTTACTAAATTTATTACCATCTTCATGTGACCATTTTCTGAAGTATTTCGTCTACAAAGTATGTATACCTACATATGTAATGGAACTGTGCCCGAACACGAGCTTTGCTCTTTCGGGGTATTTTAATGTAACGTTTTTATGTATATATTATTGTTAAATAAATAAATCGCATGAAAAATTTTACTGAGGTATCTTAAAAACTTACCGAGTTATCACAAAAACGGTTTTCAAAAATACAAGTTGCGGGAAATGAGGGTTAAATATACCTTATGTATGGAGAGAGAGCTACATAAACGCACCCTCGCACGTTTATGATCACATCTACCAAAATATTGTATTATCGTAAAAATTCCTTCACTGACATAACGATAAATGTCCAATCTTTATATAAAAATATAAACTGAAAAATGACTCTTTTTGACCCTCAAACCTGTATATTCCCCCTTAAGTTTTCAAGTAATGTATATTGCAAATTCTAAAGCAAAATATAGTTAAATATTTCACTCTTATGCCCGGTTTCTGGAAAGACAGTTACCCGTACATACAGACTTATCTGCGATTTAACGCGCTGATATATTTAAAGCGAGTTTCCGAAACAACAGTTATCTTAATCTTTACAGCTGTCTATGCTTCAACTGGTAACTGTGCCTCGGCCTGTAGTTACCTGCTGTTAATACTGATTCGAACAAATACCGACATGCGGCGCTACTGCATTACTGTTTCGTAAGCTATAATAACTGATATTAAATAATAATATAAACCGGAATTAATTAATTTACTGTATTATCGGTATACTTTATAAAAAATTGGCGTTTTATTTACGTAACTTACGGTAAATGTTTTACTTTCTATGACATGAGGATAATAATGTGTGTTTGTAAAGACAATTTCGATTATCTTAAGCTTAATTTTCGTCATAAACTTCAGATTCTATGTCGTCAGTCAAGGAATATTTTATTCTTGGGTGCTCTACCAATGCCAATGGTATTTCGGTCTCCGGAAAGTCCATTTGAACACATGAAAGCATTCATATGGACTTACTTACAAATGGCTTTTAAGGAACCCGAAGGTTCATTGCCGCCCTCACATAAGCCCGCCATCGGTCCCTATCCTGTGCAAGATTAATCCAGTCTCTATCATCATACCCCACCTCCCTCAAATCAATTTTAATATTATCCTCCCATCTACGTCTCGGCCTCCCCAAAGGTCGTTTTCCCTCCGGTCTCCCAACTAACACTCTATATGCATTTCTGGATTCTCCCATACGTGCTACATGCCCTGCCCATCTCAAACGTCTGGATTTTAAGTTCCTAATTATGTTAGATGAAGAATACAATGCATGCAGTTCTGTGTTGTGTAACTTTCTCCATTCTCCTGTAACTTCATCCCGCTTAACCCCAAATATTTTCCTAAGCACCTTATTCTCAAACACCCTTTACCTATGTTCCTCCCTCAGAGTGAGAGTCCAAGTTTCACAACCATACAGAAGAACCGGTAATATAACTGTTTTATCAATTCTAACTTTCAGATTTTTGGACAGCAGACTGGATGATAAGAGCTTCTCAACCGAATAATAACACGCATTTCCCATATTTATTCTACGTTTAATTTCCTCCCGAGTGTCATTTATATTTGTTACTGATGCTCCAAGATATTTGAATTTTTCCACCTCTTCGAAGGATAAATCTCCAATTTTTATATTTCCATTTTCGTACAATATTCTGGTCACGAGACATAATCATATACTTTGTCTTTTCGGGATTTACTTCCAAACCGATCGCTTTACTTGCTTCTAGTAAAATTTCCGTATTTTCCCTAATCGTTTGTGTATTTTCTCCTAACATATTCACGTCATCCGTATAGACAAGAAGCTGATGTAACCTGTTCAATTCCAAACCCTGCCCGTTATCCTGAACTTTCCTAATGGCATATTCAAGACCGAAGTTAAAAAGTAAAGGTGATAGTGCATCTCCCTGCTTTAGCCCGCAGTGAATTGGAAACTGACCTATACTCTCGGCTCCACAAGTAAAGAACCCTGACCTCACACCACTTCTGCACAGATGACAGTGATTGACATGCCAGTTAGGGGAAGCTGTTGCCACGTTTGCTCTTGGCTGGACTCTTTAAATGTATTTTCTTTTGCAACTGGTTGGATTCTTTCAAAAATGTAAAATTCACAACACAGCATTCTCGGCGGTCTCCTGGCGGTATCTTTGTCCACAGTTTCACTAATTGGAGGAGCGTGTCAGTCAGATTTGTGGCTTCCTGAACCCAACCCTCCAACGAAGGTTCTTTACTTGTGAAACCAAGAGTACGGACTCTGCTGTAAGTTTCACTGAGACACATTTTAATTAATCGAACTAGTTTCTTGGGAATACCAAATTCAATAAGAATATCATATAATACTTCCCTCTTAACCGAGTCATATGCCGTTTTGAAATCTATGAATAACTGATGTACTGTACCCTTATACTCCCATTTTTCTCCATTATCTGTCGAATACAAAAAATCTGATCAATAGTCGATCTATTACGCCGAAAACCGCACTGATGATCCCCAATAATTTCATCTACGTACGGAGTTAATCTTCTCAAAAGAATATTGGACAAAATTTTGTACGACGTCAACAAAAGTGATATTCCTCGAAAGTTACCACAGTTGGTTTTGTCCCCCTTTTTAAAAATAGGTACAATTTGTTCTGGTACAATTTCCTTTTCCCAAATAGCAAGTACAAGTTTATAAATTTCGCTATATAATGCACTTCCACCCTCTTGTATTAATTCTGCTGGAATTTGATCGATACCTGGAGACTTGTACTTTTTCAGATTTTCTATCGCAATTTCGACTTCTGAAAGCGTGGGTTCGGGTATAAATGGCTCAGCAGTTTGTATTTCAATTTCGTCCCGATCATTTCTATTTGGCCTATGTACATTTAGTAGTTGCGCAAAATAGTTTTTCCATCTGTTTAGGATTGATGGAGTGTCTGCAAGCTAGTCACCATTCTCATCCTTGATCACGTTTACCCTTGGCTGATATCCGTTCTTAAATTCCTTTATATCCTTATATAAATCTCGAATGTTTTTATTCTTACTATTTGTTTCTACCTCATTCAGTTTTTCCTTCAAGTAACCTCTCTTTTTATTCCTAAGTGTACGACTTGCTTCCCGTCTTTCATTGAAATAATTATCTCTCTTCTCCTCAACTGGATCCTGTAAGAATTTCAATTTTGCCTGTTTCCTTCTTTCTACTACCATGCAACAATCTTCATCAAACCACGGTTTCTTTTTCTTAGTTTCATAATAACCTAAGCTCTGCTCAGCTGCAATTTTGACATTATCTCTGATATTTTCCCACACGCTATTAACATCTAATTCTTTGTCAACTTCGTCGGAACTTTATAAAGTGGCAAACCTATTCGAAATTTCGACCTGATAATTTTGCTTAGCTTCCTCACATGGACTAATATAACATATTTTTACATTACCAATATGGCTGCCATAACCACCACAGCTGACTGCGGTTGCAGGTTTGTAGCAGAAATTACATCTATCCCTCTCTCTACTAGTATTATTTACCTCGTTGATCATGCCAAATACCAACAATTATTGCCTTTTAATCATATTACGATTGAGATGGAAGTGTACATGTATATTATCGTTTATCACACGGTTCCTTAATTAAAAAGCCTTGCTGCTACTAGTACAGAGCTCACTGTTATATTACTACTGAAAACTTCTGCAAATAAAAATAACTATAAATAACTAAAAAAATCACAAACAAAATACTAGTGGAGACATCTATGGACAACAAGAGATACTGAACTTGAAGTTACCTCAACTGTTAGGTACAAGATCTGATAAATCTACATTTAACTTTTCGGAAACTCATGAAAGTTATCAGTGCAGTTAAATTTATAAGTGCAGTTAAGTAACTGACAGTTAACTGAGGTGTACCAGAAACCGGGCATTAGTGAAACAGAGAAATGTATTAAATTTTGATTAACAATTTTTGCCATTTTTCAATGCATATATATTGCTTCCTCGTGTTATGCGTGTGATATTCATAAATCCGTTGGTCTGCTTTGTAGAACACAGGCTACAGAAAATACTGTAAAAAGTTCATTTAAATGAATTCAGTAGTTTCAGAGAGAAGTGCACTTAAGTTTGAAAAATATCAACTTACGGAAAACTGAATTTAAAAAAAGAAGTATGAATTACATGAGTCGCCAGAATTAAAGAGGCCACTTTAACGGGCCTATGTGCAGAGACCCCCCCATCACACACAGCTCACACGCTTAAGGGTCATTCACAATGAAAATTAAACATAACGTAAGCGTTAACTTAAAAATGTAAACGGTACGGTAAAATCAAGAGCATTCACGATGGGAACATAAACATAACCGCAAAGATACTTGGTAACCATGGAAACATAACAACGACGCCATTTCCTCATATTCTATCGTATACTTCAGCGCTCCACGATTGTGTTCTGTTTGCAAATCACGTAAGCATAAGCATGAAAGTTTGTAGTTTGCAAACTTTCATGTTAACGTCTTACGGTAATGTTTATGTCAATGCTTATGTGAATCATTGTGAATGATCCCATTTGGTAGCCTGGGCGCAAACTTCTGTGTTTATGTTACGGTTATGTTTAATTTTCATTGTGAATGGGCCTTTACTCTCTATGTCTCTCTCTATCTGCCTCTCTCTGTATCTCTCTCTCTGTCTTAAAGTTATCGTTTTAGAAAGCAAGTTTTGTACTTTTTCAAACACAAAATAAGAAACTCTGATTTTTTTTACCCCTAATCACTACCCAGTCCCCTCAAAAGGCGATAAATCCTTGGCATGGTTTCATCCGGGAGGGACGCAAAGTTGTGGATTTCATGTCATAGGTTTCATTTACTGCAGTGAATCTATCTCTGATAGAGATCAGAAACAAAATGTATCTGCCACTATTCGTCCATGTTGAAGTTTGATTCTGAATAATATGCAGTCGAAAGATTTTGTAAATATTACTACTGCAACTGTTGCTAGTTCAAACTCCCGCCGCGTAGTAAGTAGCGCCAATGCAGAGAAATGATGCTATTACGAAAATATCGCTTAATAAGGAAAGCGAAAAATTTACCTCGTTTTGTATGTTCTGGTTTGTTATGTTTACACAGTTCTAAAATATTAATAGTGTGACTGAAGATTTTATGCAATCCTGTGTCTGGAATAGTGATGTAATGAATTGAGTCACATTAGAGAATGCGAGCGTTCGAGAAAGAAATAAAACTTTATGAGAGAACATCTCGTTTTTAACGTCTTTCATGCAATTACTTTTAAGTCGGCAGTAACGTGAAGTTTAGAAGAGCTCATCCTATTAAAGATTCTATATAAGTGAAAACAGTTGCCTGCACAGACGTTTTAATGCGTAATAAAATCACATCAGAGTTGAGCAAGATTGACGAATGAACATCGAAGCTACAGGCTTTACGTGGGCAAAATACAAACGCGTGTTATGGAATCAATGCGTGAATACTGCATTGTTTAACGCTGAAGTTTTTCTCAAACTAGTGGCAGTAATATGTAGTGTTCAGTCACGTTGAGAAATATATCCTTAAACAAATAGTTTTACAGAAGACATTGAGCAGAACCTCATACTGGAAATCAGAACATGTGGAATAGAAGCTGTAACACGTACGGGACGGTAGAGTTGTTTTATACTTGTGTAACACAACTCGCTTGGAATAATATCCACACTTCGTTGAAGGCAGTGAGAGGTTTCTTGTGTTGCCTAAGCTAGAACTGGGAGAAAAAAAGTTCATATTAACGATATTTCAGTAAGTAAATTTTGGTACTATATTTCGCAATTATGAACAATATCATTTTGGTTCAAATACTGCCATGCAGTATCATCGCTTTTCGTACCACTGCCACATTTTGATTATTGTGGTTTTCTACTGACAGACCTCAAAGTAAACAAGCCTCAAGACATTGTAACGTGTTCACACCTCTTGTTTTCGCTTGTCTACACCAGCGGTCGTCAGCGCAGAGCACCCTGGGGCTAGCGTCTCTTACCCGCGGAAAACACAGTGCACCATGGTGCACTCGTAGCTGCTAGCGGGTATGCTGTCTATCTCTTCCTGCTGCACGGAGCACACGGGACGGTACCCCTTACCCTTTGCACATTTCAGCGAGTACTGACGACCACTGGTCTACACTGTCCGTTGCTCTGGTCACATTACCTCATCCTTCCAAATTCTAAACTGGCTTGAGTTTAATGCGCGTAGAAATGGTTGATTCCTCTTTCTTTTCTTTTTTAGACTAAGATTGGAGAATGCTGGGTTTACAGTGAAAGACCCGCCCTTGGGCAGAACACTAATGTATGTATGTATGTATGTATGTATGTATGTATGTATGTATGTATGTATGTATGTATGTATGTATGTATGTATTTTTAGTAGGTTATTTTACGACGCTTTATCAACAGCTTAGGTTATTGTATGTATGTATGTATGTATGTATGTATGTATGTATGTATGTATGTATGTATGTATGTATGTATGTATGTATGTATGTATGTATTTTTTATTGAACAACATGCTCCATTACAGAGTAATACTACATGTTTTAGATTTTCCGTTTCCTACGATAAATATACATTTGGATTTGTATTGGTGAATACTCCCGATTTAGTCCATTTTGCCTATTTACTTTGACTATTACACTCTTACTACGTCATACTACTTTTGACCAATAAAACGGTACGAAAGGACGTATTTCAACCAATCATGGCTGCTTATCGCACAATTTTATCGCGTCCCTAGCATTTGTTTAATTTTATCGCGTCCCTAGCATTTGTTTAATTTTATCGCGTCCCTAGCATTTGTTTCTTTGTTTGCCAACATTTGAAACTGCGCTGGTCTGGACGTCAAAAATATATATAAAATTACAAACCACTCCAGTCGATGCACAGCAGTTTCAAATGCGACTCGCATTGGCATTCAAGAACAAGAATTAATAAAAATCACTGATCATACCTATGCATCTTCTGAAATCCGATTTACAAATAAATGAAGAGCACCATTCGGAAATTCTGAATAAGTTGAATACACCATGTAGGCCTAAATCAACGAGTTCCACTTCTATTACGCACACGTCCAATATAACATCAATTGAACCACCAACCACATTCAAATTTGAAAATTGTACATTTAATAATTATTCCTTTTTAAATGATTCATGTTTATTTTTTATGTCATCGTCGTTAATTAAAACTTTTCTAACACTTGTGTATATTAGTTAGGTTATGTTATAGCTTCTGCTCTGAGAGGATAAAAAGAACTTCTGCTATATGATATTATGGATAATCACGTATCAGAGATTGTTTAATATTAAGATTTATTGAATAGTAATCATTACAGTGTCTGTATAAAGACACTACTGCCATCTAGCATGCATCTAGCGTAATATTTGTAATGTTGAGATGGTACAATAATACATTTGAAGACAGTTGTATTTTCGTAAGCCAATTAATATTTTATTATACACTTTGTTACTTCTAATCTTTATATAGCCTACTTTCTTCTAATCGTGTAATAGTCAATTAAAGCCCACTCGAGTTTTGATTTTCTCTAGATAAATCAAAACGTCTAGTGAGATTACTGTTGATCATACCTAAGCAAGATACAGAATTAATACAAATACATATATATGGCTTAACCTAAAAGAAAAGAAGGTATATATACATGATAGGAATATATTGCAATTGTGAGTTTTTTAAAGAAATTGTTAATTTTATAAAAGTTGAATAATAAATATGTGTAACCTAACAATAAATGCATTCCTACAATTGTTCAAAATCTACTGAATTGATGAAAGTGATGAATGGTTGAAGATGTATACACGGACATGTTGCACTCTCCAGTAACTTGAATCGATGGAGGTAGGCTCTTTTCATCTCGTGTCCTGTCACCATTGACGTGAAGATGGCAGTAATATTTAATTCCATCTTAAGCCTCTCTTTTACATTAGGAAAGTAGGATTTTGTTATCGCTGCCTTTGTGGTCTCGTCCCATTCTTTTTGCCATTTTAGTTTTCCTTCTTCTATTTCAGTTTGAATTATACTTTTTGGAATTTTGTCAAAGCATACTGCTGCATCCTTGTTTTGTGCCGCTGTCTTCGCTAGTCGATCCGCAAGTTCGTTAGGCCTACCGTATGTTCCGACGTGGGCCTTGATCCAGAAGAATTCTATCGTCCAGTTTACCTCCTTCAAAATTAAGACTTTCTTCCTGATTTCTTCTATAAGATATTTGTGGTTGTGTGTGTATGTATGTATGTATGTATGTATGTATGTATGTATGTATGTATGTATGTATGTATGTATGTATGTATGTATGTATGTATGTATGTATGTATTCCTTTTTTGAGCAGCATGTTCCATTACAAATGGAAAGTAATACTACATGCCTAGGTTTACCTTCAAGTACATAATCCATTTACATTATATATTATTATGTTGCCATTCTAGATTAAATATGGATTAGTGTAGTTCATTTACTATGTGTAACTGCCAAGATAATATTGGTACTTCTTAATCTAACTTATTTTCCTATTCGTAACCTATGAAGTACAAGAATCTATTTACATATTCTAGCATTAAAATATTTACAGTATTTACATATTTACTATCTCTTGATCAGCCTATTTTCAGATAAATTATACCCTCTAATATTGTAGCTTATTTACAGAATGTAAGTAACCTATTTTTGACCCTTATCACTTAATTCTGACTTTTAACCTATCTTCCCAAATAACTTATCCTTATATACTAGCCAGCCTACTGTAGTTGTTCAAAGTCTATACTATTTGCAAACTTGATAAAATATTTTACATAACTTTTCACTAATTTTGTCTTGTCCACAGGCCACTTTCCACCACATTTATGTATAGACTGGTTTAGTGTTCTTTCCTTTCCTAATTTCGTACAGTCATAAATGATATGATCCACTGTCTGATCCCCATCCCCACAGACACATGTCGCACTATTCTTGATTTTAAATCGATGAAAATATGCGTTGAGTCTTCCATGTCCGGTCAACAGAGTCGTCAAATTAGGAGTTACTTCTATCTTCAATTTCAGTCTATCTTGGACACTAGGGAAGAACGCCTTGGGTATGTATGTATGTATGTATGGATGGGTGAATGGATGGATGGATGGATGGATGGATGGATGGATGGATGGATGGATGGATGGATGCAATGTAATGTAATGTAATGTAATGTAATGTAATGTAATGTAATGTAAGTGTGTTCTTCTTTTCCAAGCCCTTCACACCTCTACATTTACCTACTTTGCCTCTCACTTCAGTTAGTTATTGCATCACAATCTCTATACTACGCGTCCGATGGTACATGATCGTTGAGTAGTAATGTCGTCACTGTCGCATATACAAAGTGATTCACGAGGATTTACCGTCACTTACGAAGCTAATTTCCGAAAACATTCTGAGGAAGAAATGTCTTATAAACATGTGTCCTAATCTCAATATTTTCAGAGTTACACTAATTTGAATTTGTTAGTAAAATACCTTTTTACTTTAGTTTTAAGGGTAAAAGAATATTACAAATAGAGAATGAACTATTGAGAAGTGTCATTCCTTTAATTAGCTAGTGTTCTGAAGCAAAAAAAAGTTATTGTTAATTGCTTTGTATAGATTTTATTTTTCAATTTTTAACTAAAAATTACATTAATCTTGCGCACTTATCACAAAAATTGTTAAAAATCAAACGACTTATTAGGAACTTGATCCTTTACAGTTTAATTATGCATCCTAATGTAGTCTTGAAGAATTTACAAGAGTGGTGTGATTTGTGACAATTGTTTGATAAATGCGTAAGAAAAATGTAATGGCTGTTTACAATGCATTATACAGTGAGAGTTAGTTTTGAATCACTAATATAACGTCAACTCCAGCACAAACAAGATTCAAATGTTCCCTGATAGTACCTGTGACATGAGCCAAACATGACGTCACGTAAATATAGTCTATTAGCACCTAATTTTGTCTTCGCACGTCCTGGGCCAGAATACCGTCCCTAGTCGTTATATATTCGTGTGTTAGATCCAAAGAAGATATTTTTTGCCTAAGTTTTCTAACCTCGGATCATGAACCTTAGACCATTTTAATATACGGACGTTTTCCAACAACGTGAACATTAAAACATGAGCATTATTAGAAGGATCATATTGTATGTACTTTTCGAAATTGACCAAATTTTTCTACGGGGATTTTTTTAAGGAACATTTGTCCGCTAATCCGTATTTTTATGAAATTCTTTTACTGTTACTAATCAGTCTTGTTTGCCTGACTTACCTTTGCTTCCTGTATACATATTTTAACTCCTCTTCATTTGTAATGCGTCTATTACTCATTTCAGGTTACGTTTTATGCACACATTTTGTTAATGTCTTAATATCCGATCTCTTGTAGGCTACGTATACTCCAGCTCTACTCTTGGTAAGCTCAATAATTTACAAAATTCTTCCTCTCCAGTTGTCAAATTAATCAGCCATGACTAATAGAGATGTTATCTCACGACTAAACGCGAGAGTGGAGTGGAAATGATTTATGAGGACCATGGTGGCTTAATATTAACACACTGAACTCATCTAGGGCAACATTTCGTATTCAAACAAATTCTAAACAACATAATGAAAATAATTTATGAACCATTCACCGCTCGCAAACGGATAGAATATCGACTTGTCGTACGACAGGTCCAGGGTCAAATCCCAGCGAATCTAAGTGGAAGAAAATGGTGTTTTGGTACTTTTCTCGGTCTACTGGCCTTTGTTTTATCATCAATCCATGAAACTTCCGCTTGTGTATCAGAGGCTGTAAGGAAGTTCGGCATTTCGTGCTAGTTGCGCAATCTATGCTATGTACCCTTGCGGTGGCTGAGTGGTCAGATCTTCGGCCTGTCACGCAGGCGGTCCGGGTTCGAATTCCGGTCAGGCCTGGGATTTGGGAATGCGCATAACTTGAGGGATAGCGCAATACAGAGGTGTGAAAATTATTAGAATAATCTTAATTTTAAAAGTTTTTTAATAGTTCCTTCACAAATATTAATTGAATTGATGAATATTGGTATATATTACTATACTGATGTAGGATATATTTACTACTAACAATGCCGGAAAGCGTTGTTGTGCATTGATATTTTTCTTATTTTACAATTGTTATGGGGATTCAGAAATTATTATATTATGTTGGCGGAATTGGAAACATAAAAAATTATATGCACAAAACAGATGTATACGTTCATTTGAACCTTCACAACAATGTAAACGCAAAGAACAATTTGTTTAAAGCATTTCTTAATTAATTTTTGATGTTTCCAATTCCGCCAACATAATATAATAATTTCTTAATTCCCATAACAATTGTAAAATAAGAAAAATACTAATGTACAACAATGCTTTCCGGCATTGTTAGTAGTAAATATATCCTACATCAGTATAGTAATATTATATACCAATATTCATCAATTCAATGAATATTTGTGAAGGAACTATTAAAAAACCTTTCAAATTAAGATTATTCTAATAATTTTCACACCTCTGTAGATCTTGAAAGGTCGTTTAGTGCTGGGCCATAGTGCCCTCCTCCAATACGTTCAATTCAATTCAAAATCCGTGATCTATTCATATGAATAACTGATACACAGTCAAAACCATTTCTGTTGTGTTCGGGTAAAGAGGATGTCATATTTTTGTGCAGATCGAATTTTGTTCCCCAGATGAACACACAAGTTAAATTATACAAGTGGGTGTGAAAAAATCAAAAGAATACTAGCAGTTGATGTGTTTTATCTGTGTAGAAAATTATTTGCAATATGGGTTCGATGTTTAATTTTAATTTATTTCCAAACTCATTTTTGTGACTTATCTCCCTTTACCCAAACAACACAGATTTAAGGTCCATCCCTGTGCAGTAACGGTTAGCATGCCGGACCAGAGTTCAAATCCTGGTTGAGACAAGTTATCTGGTTGAGGTTTTTTCCACAATTTTCGCTCAACCCAGTAAAAGAAAATGCTGGTCAGACCTTCATCTCATTCAGACGCTAGACGCTAGCAGTTAATAATGCGTCTAAAATAACCAACTAAAAATCCATTTGAAATTATCATTCCAAACTCGATACAAAGAACACATTAAAGCAATAACCAGAGGACACAATACATCTACATATGCCGAACACATAACTAATGCTAACCACACATACAATAACATAAATACAGACATGGAAATCCTACACATACAACCCAAAAACCAAAAACTCAACACACTAGAACAATATGAAATATACAGACACACTAAAACACACCCTAATCAAATTCTCAACACACAGATCAATTTCAGAACGCACACACTATTTGACACAATTCTTCATCATACGAACGCACCCACACAACAGGCAGCGAAGTTGAGATAGTGCCGAGATCTATACTAAAAGCCAGGTTATGAACCGACTAAACCGGAAGCAACGTTCTGTTGCTCTCTTTCTGAGCTCTGTTGCCACATAGTGGCGCGAGATTCAAAGCGTGTTCAGAGTTTGTCACCGATATGTTTAAAATAACTACTGTATATAGTTCTCGATAACACTATCAACAATATTAGTAATTAAAATTACTGTTTTAAGAAAGCACGAGCTAATGACTAAATTCGACTCGTAATGCACGTGGTATTACAAATTAACTGGGAAGTTTGGCTACACTGTCTCCGTGATTCCTTTGCCAGATTTTCGTTAGCAGACGACATTTTCACGTGAGGTCCAATGAAAAGCTCCGTTCTCCTTTTCCCCTCCAACCCCCCATACTCAACGTGTCATCGCTGCACAGGCTACCCCTCTAACCCTCACTTTCATCTCGCCCCGCCAACTACTTCCTGTTTAGTCGGTTCATAACCTGACTTTTAGTATAGTAGGCTCTGAGGATGGTGTCAAGTAGCACCGAAACAGCTGTAAGCCACACATACTTACATAATTAACACAAGTAAGATCGCCATTTAATCAATTATTTATATTCAAGTGTTAAACGTAGTGTACGGAAGATTCAACATGGGTAAAATTTTCACACCTGACGAGCCACTTAAACAATTCTTAAGGTTCGTAATATCACTTAAAAATTCATCCTCTTCGCCAGGGTTTCAACCTGCAAACTTCTGACCCAGTATGGTTACCATTTGATCACTCTGAAGACTGTCCTCCAGTTCATGTTAAGGACCTCATGCGATGAATGAGATAAAAGTATTGCAAATGTGAATAACAATGTTCAACACAAATTTATAGACGAACTGAAATAATGACATTATGTTTTTATTTGATATGCTAGGAGTAACATCGAAGTGAACTTTATCTGTGTACGTGTTTTTGTGATCTTCTTCCGCTTCTGGAGGTAAATATTGAGGCTTTGCTATGAAAGATACCACACTGCTTCTTCCCAACAATTATATTAATTACGACCTCAGTAATAATACCAGCATCGTCCCCGGTGGTCGAACTGTTTCGTACTAAATATGCGGGCATTGCACTCCTAAGGACGATAAGAATGCTTCGTATGTCTTCTTCATAAGAAAACGAAAGTCTTTCATAGAGACTGTGTGTGAATCTCTTACATAATGCAGTCCCTGTTGCCTTAATCGGAAGGAGACAAAATAGCTCAGTGCATCTTAATTTCGGAGGTAGATGATATTTAATGATGGCAATAGTGACTTTGGTGGAGTTGAAAATGGTGTGATGTTGCTAATGTTTACATTAATGGTGTGATAATAAGATATTACTATGATAATGTTGATAATGATTTGAGATAGTGATGTTTATAATGGTGTGAGATATTGATTTAAGTTGATGTAGTTAATGTTGATCATGACGATGTTGATAATGGTAATGTTAGTACTCCGTGTTTAATACAGAGTGAATCAAAAGTCTGGAGCCATATAAATATCTTCCATATGCTTGATTTTCGATTGCCGTAGGTGTTACCAGTATTTGTAAGATCAAATGCTCTACCAGTGACACATTCGATTCTAGCCTTCAGCTATCTCAAAAGCCGACATTTTGAATGCAACTTTGAAATTTTAAATGGAAAGGGGTCATGTAAATACTCAAAGTCATGTGAAATTTTCTGAGAAAAATAATGGTGCAATCTGTTTTGAGATGTCTCTAATCGTTTTTAAGTTATTTAGGGGAGAGTCTGGTAGTATCGGACATCGGGTAGTATCGGACAGTGCGTTTCTTTCATCTACTACTATATGGTTACGTTTCTCTATGCGACATCACAGAAACGTAACCATGTCAATTAGGTACTATCATCGTGTGGTAGATGAAAGAAACTCACTCTCCGATATTACCCGATGTCCGATACTACCCGACTCTCCCCTAAAGATAACTGTAATAATGACAGAAACATTAGTTCTGCATCTATAGATATTTTGTAACATGGTACAATACTCAAGAGGCTTTGGAAAAGGTGTTTTTATGCAATTCTGGTAATTAACTTTTCCTGCTTTACTGTTTGGTTAACCTGTGGCAGTTTCAATGCATTGTTGTGATTATTTGAAGCTTTCGTGTAACAAATTTCTTGATTTTCGTAATTATATTATCGAAAGAGGAAAGAATTGATATAATTTTTCATTCTGGTAGGTTAAGCCACAGAAATGTTGCAGCAGACTGGACGAACAGTTCTCTGGACATTGGATTGGTCGATGTGGACCAGTAGAATGGCCGGCCAGGTCTCCAGATTTAACACCCCTTAATTTTTTTCTTTTGGGGTTATATAAAGAGTTTGATATATGAAGAGAAAATTGAGAATATGGATAGAACATTTTGTAGCATTTCCGGGGTGACTTTAGCACAAGTTTCAATGATACGGTTCTTTAAATGTTCCACATTCTCAATTTTCTCTTCATCCTACCAATCTCTTTATGTAACTCCCAAAAGAATCAAGGGGTGTTAAATCTGGAGACCTTTCTACTGGTCCACATCGACCAATCCAATGTCCAGGGAACTGTTCGTCCAGTCTGCTGTAACATTTCTGTGGCTTAACCTACCAGAATGAAACATATAAATTCTTTCCTCTTTCAATAATGTCATCACGAAAATCAAGAAATTTGTTATAGGAGAGCTTCAAATAATCACAACAATGCATTGAAACTGTCACATGTTAAAATAAAATAAAAAATAAATTTAGCCTACTAGATCCCGTAAGGGCAAGGGCCTCCTGATTGTCAGGGCTTGGCTCAGTAGACTTCACTCGTTAGGTGAGGCGATTCTAAGGAGTTTTCTATGTACATAAACACTTGCACTTGTAAGATTCGCACCACACTACACACTGAGGACGGTGGCTTCTAGTTTTCTCCACAGCTGTCTGTCTCTTGTACTGCTCGTCCAATGTGGTCCTGCCTTCTTCTTGAAGAAATCGGCCCATCTAGTTGTCTGGCGTCCCACTCTTCTTCTGCCGATCCTGGGATCCCACAATGTCAGTCTGTGCGTCCATCGTCTGTGGTCCATCCTTAACACGTGCCCTCCCCATTTCCACTTCAGGCTTTCTGCGATGATTAGGACGTCTTTCATGCCGGTACGGTTGCGTAGCTCCTCGTTCCTGACTTTCTTCCTCAGAGAAAGTTGCAGGATTTTTCTTTCCATCGTCACAGGTTAACCAAACAGTAAAGCAGGAAAAGTTATTTACCAGAATTGCATAAAAACACCTTTTCCAAAACCTCCTTAGTACCGTACCATATTACAAAATATCTGTAAATGCAGTAGCTAATGTTTGGGTCATTATTATAGTTATTTTTAAATAACTTGAAAACGATTAGATATATCTCAAAGTCCACGCCTGTGGAGTAACGGTTAGCACGTCTAGCCGCGAAACCAGGTGGCATGGGTTCGATTCCCGGTCGGGACAAGTTACCTGGTTGAGGTTTTTTCCGGGGTTTTCCCTCAATCCAATATGAGCAAATGCTGGGTAACTTACGGTGTTGGACCCCGGACTCATTTCACCGGCATTATCACCTTCATCTCATTCAGACGCTAAATAACCAAAGCTGTTGATAAAGCGTCGTAAAATAACCTACTAAAATAAAAAATATATCTCAAAACGGATGACACCATTGTTTTTCTCAGAAAATTTCACATGATTTTGAGTATTTACATGACCCCCTTTCCATTTAACATTTAAAAGTTGCATTCAAAATGGCGGCTTTTGAGATAGCTGAGGGCTAGAATCGATTATGTCTCTGGTAGAGTATGTGGTTTTACAAATACTGGTAACACCTATAGTAATCGAAAATGAAGCATATGGAAGATATTTATGTGGTTCCTGACTTTTGATACACTCTGTACACTGTATAATTGATGCTTAAACTACTTATTATTCTGCTAAAACTAAAAACTCTTACTACTATTATCATCATCTTCAAGGTTTAGGCCTGGTGGCCTGTTCCTTCCTCTTGGAAAGTGTCCTCCATCTATTGCGGGGTTTTCCGACATTATTCCTTCCTTCCATTCTGTAGTTCAGAATTTTTTTTTGGGAATCTGTCATCATTCATCCTTAATATATGTTCTTTCCATTTTTTCTTTTGTCTTGCTAATCTGTCGTTTAAGTTGAAAATTCTCAGTTCCGTCCTTATGTCTGTGCTTCTTTTTTGGTCCAATAGAGTGTATCCTGCCACTGATCTAAAAAATCTCATCTCTGCAGCCTCTATCCTTCTTCTTTTTCATCGAGTCAATGCCCAGTTTTCACTGCTATACATAAGAACAGGGACTGCCATTACTTTATAGAATTTTAGTTGGGTTAGTGTTTTCCGGGATAAAGTTCTTTTTATTGTACCGCACATTCTCTGGAATTTATTTATTTTGTTGTTAACATCGTTATTTTCGCAATAGAATACGTTGCAGCCCAAATAATTGAAACTACTCACCTGCTCAATTATTTTATCATCTATGACTATTTTGGTCCTTAGATGCCTAGTCCCCAGAAAGCCCATTGCTTTAGTTTTTGTTAAAGATATTTTAAGATCACAATCTTTAATAACTTCTAGTAACTTACTTGTTGCTATTTGCAGACCGTCCTCTGAATTACTGAAGATCACTTGATCATCGGCAAACAAAAGAGTGTCTATGCTCTCTTTGCCGACTATAAAATGTTTTGTTAAAATACTTTGCCATTCTTTAATGACTGCGTTTATATATATATATATACATTAAAAATTGCTGGTGACAATGGGCATCCTTGTTTCACTCCTTGGTTTATTGCCACCATTTCGTTCGTAATTCCTTGTCCATTTTCTATACTTATGTATGTTTTCCTATACAGACTCTGAATCACCTTAAGTATATATTTTGGGTATCTACCAGTGGCGGCTCATACATATTTAATGCATAGTGCCAAAATCAGTGGTATATCCAGGATACCCTAAGGGGAGGGTAACTCTTTTTCCTACTATAAGCAATAATAATAATAATAATAATAATAATAATAATAATAATAATAATAATAATAATAATAATCACTCGCCAAATTTATACAACTGGAGCACTTGAGCACTTTTGTTGACCAGGTTAATATGCGCGATAGATAAAACCCATTCGCCTATTCTTCTGACTTGAAAATAAATCCATCATTTTTTTGTTGAAGTTGTCTATTTTGCAAACAAAACTCTTCAGATTCATCGTGCCCTGTTAGTGCTAAATCTAGTGGCCCACAAAATCGTATACAATTTATTATTAAATTTAACACATATCTGTTTTTATCAACTTGCTCATTGTGTTTTGCAATCGCGAGTCTGTAGTGTGAATTTAACTGATTTTCAGTGTTCGCTTTACCCAGCATAGACAAACTGAAGACGTTATTCATATTAACCTTTGACTTATGATGTGTTTTTATTTTACCCCATAAGTGTACTAAATCTGTCACACCCACTTTTGACCAGCTAAGTTCACCTCCTAACAGAACACACGGGAAAAAGAACGCATTTTTCACATCACATCCACATAACCAGTTGTTTTTTAAATAAATATCTGGGTTGAATTTGCGAGATCTGTTAACTTTAGCACTTAGCTGCTTTCGATGAATATTTAAGTGCGGTGTTGGTCTGCCTAATTCTTTAACACGAAGTTTTTTTTCATATGTTAATGTTGAAAACTGAGATTTCAATAAAGCGCCAACCGAATTCATTTTTAACAGTACACAACACGATAACACGACCACTATTACGATGACAACCTCACGACTTAACACGTTCACACTACACTTGGTACTGTTGGTAAAAATAATAAAGTGAAAACTTTCTCAAGCCAAGTTTTCAAGAAACCGGGAGAGATTTTATTATCTTATTGTTGCAGTCTTCGCTAAGAAACTTGTTCCGACAAAGCGGAAGGACAGACAGAGCGAGAGGTTGTAAGGGATCGGCGTAGTAAATGGGGCTGTATACAGTTTTACAAGCATTGCAAAAGCCAGCGGCAATTTGTGCCTGGCACATTTCAGATCATGCTTTTAGATGCTGAAAAGGACGAGCGAACATGAAGATTGCGCGCGCATCCCATTATATTTCTTATGGGATGTAGTGCCTGGCACAGATCCATCCTCCAAACACTGGTTACAACGTGTTTCGCTGCAAAGATCATATTGACGGTAGAGATTGTGTAAGCGTAACTTGTTTCTCTCAGGTTTTGAGCGGAAAATATGAATTCTCCTTTTCCTTCTGTATTCTGGTAGTGCCATGGCACAACGGCACTACCTCTAAAGCCGCCCCTGGTATCTACTACTATTAATAGTAACTAATTTGTATTTCACTTCGTTTATTACGCTAATATACTGCGTACCGTAGTTATATCACATGCCATAATTATGTACTTCACACGTGCTCCCTGTTAATGTGACAGTAGGCCTAAATTGCGGCGCGAATGGCGGAAGGATACAATTGGGGTTTGTTTATTTAGGGTCACTTTAAGAGTGAATGGACTTTAGTAATTGGCGGTAATAATAGGTGACAATGCTGGTGGTGGTAATGACGGAGTAATGATATTGATGAATTTGGTGATGACAAAATATCTTTCTTACGAGTCTGTTAAAAAATGCACACTGTAAACCACCTCACATAATTTATTTCGGAAATAAAGGTACGGTTTGTTTACGGCGATCATCGCCGGGCGCACATCGCCAGCGATTGTCGCCGGAGTTGCTAGCAGTTGAAATGAATGCGCACGGTTTCTTTACAGCGAAGATCGCCAGCGCAGTTCGTTGGACGTGACGCAGATCGCTGGAGGTTGCTTCTGAAGCAAATTCAGGACGCACATCGTCGCATTCGTGTTCAATAATCGATATTTAGACAAGTTCATGTTGTAATATCGAATATCTAATCTGTACACGTTAACCACGTCTGTAGGTTTTGGTCGCAAAACAAATCAAGACGTTTTGTAATTTTTCGCGGTCTGAAGACGAAATTATTATTGAATATGTGTCACAACATAATGCTCTTTTTAATATGAGCATGTGAAGTAATAAACAAATTAAACAATAAACCCTTACATTACATATTACATTTTTATCACGCCCGAGCCCCAGAGAATTTCGTTCAGTGTTGGGTAAGGGGGAAATTCTCTCTTCTGTAAGTTTTCCGTGACTAGGCCTACCTAAGTACTTACGCGGTATTCTGAAATATAGCGGTTTTTTTTTTTTTTGTAGAGATGTAGTTGTTCGTACATACAAGGCATAATAAAAACCCAAACGAACCAAACCTAACCTATCACATGTTCGTACATGTAAAGTGTATAAGCGGATTACGAAGGAACTACCTCAGCGCTAGTTAGCCATTTTTTTAAATTATTGTTTGGAATACACCATGTAATGTAATACAGTATAATAATAATAATAATAATAATAATAGTAATAATAATAATAATAATAATAATAATAATAATAATCATAACCTGAGTTACTGCCAATCTTTCAACTGGAGTTACGGGGTTTTGACAAAATTTGTAGGTAATTTAACATTGTCATTTTCAATTAAACTCAAAACATAATCAAACTGGTCAGGTGACAGTCTGAAATATTCCTTAAATTTTGTAGCGTTTTTATAAAGATGTCTCATTATCAATGTGTTAAAACAGAATTCTGTAAACCTATTCCTGAATATTTCATTAGTCCGTAGCTTGTTCCTTTTATAACACGCATGCGAGATTTTGATATCGTCATCTCCCTCTTGTAGAATAAATAGCAACTTCATTATCTTGGGTTTATTCATTATAATTTTTAGGTTATGCCCGTGGCCTACATTAATTTACTTGACCATATGTAGTAGATGAAGGAATAAACAAATGAGAATCTACAGCGATGTGCGTCAATAAAGAAACCACTTCTCGGCGATCATCGCCAGCGTTTATAATCGCCGGCGATGTGCGTCCGACGATGATCGCCGTAAACAAACCGTACCTTAAGTCTAAAATGTTCACATGCAGTTGTGGTCGGCATCTACTTCATTGGGTTCAGTTCCTTCTTTACTTCGATTGCTAGTGTGTGCTTGGTGCCACTCTTACGCGCGTCTTCTCACTACGGTCGCTAGTTGTACTAGTCCCTCTCTCTCTGTGGCGAAGTGCGAAGGATTCTTATCTATGAATATTTTTCATATTTCTTTCGGTGGCTTATTGTTTGTTTAGTTCATAAATTGAAGCAGTGTCTGCATACAAAACTGTTGACCCTTGAAATTCCTGTCTTATTTCCGGCACAGAACACAGATACACACAAATCGTAAATATATAGACTGATTAAAATGCCACGTGCGAACTTGGAATTCATGTGAGAAGGAAGAGGATACGAGACGATACACAGAGAAGCATTGACTGCGTGGCTGTGTTTTCGTGAGCATATTTCATTATACGGACACCTTTCGTTCTCGGCAGTCTTGTGTTCATACTCGACCAGCGACTGGTGATCTTGTGATTGTACAGCATGCACCAAAATAAATGGTAACCTACTGAAATTATCACTTTACTACTACACAATTTATTAATAATGGAGAAAAATTCGCTCCGGCACTGGCGCATCGAACTTAGGAACCTCAGTTCTACGCACTCAGCACTACCACTGAGCTACGGCGAGTTCCTTTCATACCATGGGATCGGACGCCGATCTTTTGATTTTCCCTTTTTCGCCTACTCCATGTTTCGACTATCGATGTAATAGTCTAACAGTACATTCAGAGAAGGGGAGACAGGAGACAGAAAGAGAAGAGAAGGATGAGGAGAGGTGAGGAGACAGGAAGAGAGGAGGGGAAGGAGGTAGGAAGGAAGAGAAAAAGGAATGAGACAAGAAGAAAAGATAGGAGGGAAGAAAAGAGACAGAAAGAGAAAAGAAAAAGGAGAGAAGAAAGGAGACAGGAAGAGAAACGAGAAAGAAGGGAAGAGTGAGAGGAGGGAAGAAAGGAGACAGGAAGAGAAAACAGAAAGGAGAGAAGAAAGAAGACAGGAAGAGAAAAGAGAAAGGAGGGAAGAAAGGAGACAGGGAGAGAAAAGAGAAAGGAGGCAAGAAAGGAGACAGGAAGAGAAAAGAGAAAGAAGATAGGAAGAGAGAAGAAAGGAGACAGGAAGAGAAAAGAGAGAGGAGAGAAAAAAGGAGACAGGAAGAGAAAAGAGAAAGAAGATAGGAAGAGAAAAGAGAGAGAGGAGAGAAGAAAGGAGACAGGAAGAGAAAAGAGAGAGGAGAGAAGAAAGGAGACAGGCAGAGAAAAGAGAAAGGAGGCAGGAAGAGAAACGAGAAAGAAGGGAAGAGTGAGACGAGGGAAGAAAGGAGACAAGAAGAGAAAAGAGAAAGAAGACAGGAAGAGAAAAGAGAAAGGAGAGAAGAAAGGAGACAGGAAGAGAAAAGAGAAAGGAGACAGGAAGAGAAAAGAGAAAGGAGGGAAGAAAGGAGACAGGAAGAGAAAAGAGAAAGGAGGGAAGAAAGGATACAGGGAGAGAAAAGAGAAAGGAGACAGGAAGAGAAAAGAGAAAGGACTGAAGAAAGGAAACAGGAAGAAAGGAGACAGGAAGAGAAAGGGTGAGGAAAGGAGAAAAGAAGAGAAAAGAGAAAGGAGAGGAGAGAAAAGGGAAGGGAGAGAAGAAAGGAGACAGGAAGAGAAAAGAGAAAGGAGAGAAGAAAGGGGACATGAAGAGAAAAAAGAAAGGAGAGAAGAAAGGAGAAAGGAAAGAAGAAAGGAGACAGGGAGAGAAAAGAGAAAGGAGAGAAGAAAGGAGACAGGAAGAGAAAGGACTGAAGAAAGGAGACAGGAAGAGAAAAGAGGAAGGAGAGAAGATAGGAGACAGGAAGAGAAAGGAGGGAGGAAAGGAGACAGGAAGAGAAAAGAGAAAGGAGAGTAGAAAGGAGACGGAAAGAGAAAAGAGAAAGGAGAGAAGAAATAAGACAGAAAGAGAAATGAGAAAGAAGGGAAGAAAGGAGACGGGAATAGAATAGAGAAAGGAGGAAAGAAAGGAGACATGAAGAGAAAAGAGAAAGTAGAGAAGAAAGGAGACAGAAAGAGAAATAAGATACATAAGACTGGCCCCTATTGTAATCGAATTACGAGATTTTAGAAAGAGAAGAAGGTAGTTACGCTCTCACTTGCACACAGTGTAGTCATGACTATTTTATAAGGGATGAGGGGAACGAATCCCAGAAATGTATTTCATAAGCTAGGAAGATGAGCTGACAACAAGGTGGAAGTTTTCTTGGAAAACCATAAAACTTAGTAAGAATTTCGCATTGTGTTTCAACTTTCAATAGATGTAGACTAACTCACTGTCCTCGTATCTCCATTTCTTTGTCCACACCTGTGGAGTAACGGTCAGCGCGTCTGGCCGCGAAACCAGGTGGCCCGGGTTCGATTCCCGGTCGGGGAAAGTTACCTGGTTGAGGTTTTTTCCGGGGTTTTCCCTCAAACCAAGATGAGCAAATGCTGGGTAACTTTTGGTGCTGGACCCCGGACTCATTTCACCGGCATTATCACCTTCATCTCATTCAGACGCTAAATAACCTAAGCTGTTGATAAAACGCCGTAAAATAACCTACTAAAATAAAAAAAAATCCATATTTTTCTGAAGTGTTTATGCAAAGATTATCCCTAAACCTCCTGGTTTACAGTTATAAAATAAAAGTACTATTGTGCTTTTAAGTAAGCAATTTCCGAGAGAGAAATATTGTCGGAATTTTTAGTATGAGTTTGTATTAACAAAATAATAATTAATATCAACTACAACAGATTAATTTTATCGACTCGATTAAATATTTTTTGATCGATTAATTTTACAACAGAAATTGATCGTGCAAATCTAGTCTTTCAGGTGAAGCTCCCTGTAAAGCAGACTTGAATAATTTCAAGGGAAAAATTGTTCCGGGGCCGGGTATCGATCCCGGGACCTCTGGTTGAACGTACCAGCGCTCTACCACTGAGCTACCCGGGAACTCCACCCGACACCGTCCCAACTTCTCCCTTTATATCCACACAACTCGCGTGGGCTGACGAAACGCCAGAGACCCACAACGAGTGCACACAATCTCTGTGTGACTTGGAATTGTGGTTTCCTGTTAACGTACACAGTAACGTATATGCAAATCTAGTCTTTCTCTGTGCGCACTCGTTGTGGGTCTCTGGCGATTCGTCAGCCCACGCGAGTTGTGTGGATATAAAGGGAAAAGTTGGGACGGTGTCGGGTGGAGTTCCCGGGTAGCTCAGTGGTAGAGCGCTGGTACGTTCAACCAGAGGTCCCGGGATCGATACCCGGCCCCGGAACAATTTTTCCCTTGAAATTATTCAAAAATTGATCGATTATTCGATTAGATCCCACAACGCACACAGACACACATACATACACACACAAATTAGAGAGAAATGCACACAGGATGATAAGGGCACGTTTTTGGTCTGAGAAGAGTAGTAGGACTACTTTGTGTAGAGCTTTTGATTAAAAGAAATTACACCTCATACCCTGTTTAAAATAAGTATTTTCGAAATGCAAACATTGAGCTATTAGAATTAGCAGGTAATGAACAATATGCGTGGTGGATTTCGAGGATAACTGAAGAATAACATGCTGTGACAAGGGTAGCGGTGTACATTTCAGATAATATCCCATTACTGGGGCAGTTATTATCAGAATCAGTGCTCCATTGAGCTATGCTGCAGCGCGAGTTATTACCGCTGCAATTCAAAGAAAACATGCCCAAGGGGGCAACAGAGAAGGAAAATTGTTTCAAGTGGAACATTATTTAATTAAAATAAATAGTGGCAATCTCCCCTCAATCGATCGGCTTGCCGCCACTCTATAAACAAAACGGGAGTCGACTGCCGGCTGGATGACGAGTCTTTGTGACAGATATGGAGGCTTTGTTGGCTGGCTGGCATCCACTGCCCGCTATAACTGTAGGGCTATAGCGAGTACTCCATGTCAAACGCAGCCCCTGCTCGATAGACCACCCTTCACACACATACATTCACAGCAATCTCTCTCTCTGTCTGACCCTCCCCCTTTTCCTCAGCCTGTCCATCCCTCACTAGCCATGCAACAATACACACGGTGGCGTTGAGGATGCATCCGTGTGACCAACCCACCCTAGTGTGAAAATCCACGCATCTTTTCCATTCCTCATCTTCCTTAGTCTTCTTCTTCTTCTTCTTCTTCTTCTTCTCCTTCTTCTTCTTCTTCTTCCCGCATTCTTTGACCTTCGATATTAAGAATACCATTCTGTTACGTTTTAAGAATGCCTTCCAATGGAAAAGTTCTATGTATATTATAGACAGCAATGGTATACACATATAATACGTATGTCTGAAGAATGCCTTCCAATGGAAAAGTTCTATGTATATTATAGATAGCAATGGTATGCACATATAATACGTATGTCTGAAGAATGTCTTCCAATGGAAAAGTTCTATGTATATTATAGATAGCAATGGTATGCACATATAATACGTATGTCTGAAGAATGCCTTCCAATGGAAAAGTTCTATGTATATTATAGATAGCAATGGTATACACATATAATACGTATGTCTGAAGAATGTCTTCCAATGGAAAAGTTCTATGTATATTATAGATAGCAATGGTATGCACATATAATACGTATGTCTGAAGAATGCCTTCCAATGGAAAAGTTCTATGTATATTATAGATAGCAATGGTATGCACATATAATACGTATGTCTGAAGAATGCCTTCCAATGGAAAAGTTCTATGTATATTATAGATAGCAATGGTATACACATATAATACGTATGTCTGAAGAATGCCTTCCAATGGAAAAGTTCTATGTATATTATAGATAGCAATGGTATACACATATAATACGTATGTCTTAAGAATGCCTTCCAATGGAAAAGTTCTATGTATATTATAGATAGCAATGGTATGCACATATAATACGTATGTCTGAAGAATGCCTTCTAATGGAAAAGTTCTACAGACATAATAATGTAGGACGTATGTCTGAGAATTCCTCCTAATGGAAAAATTCTATATTATAATAATAATAATAATAATAATAATAATAATAATAATAATAATCCATGGCGCTACAGCCCATGAAGGACCTAGACCGACCAGCCGGCTGCTGGCTTCACGCCCACATGCCGAAGCAGAGGTGGACGATCATGTATGTATTTATTTACACTGCAAGTGGGCAAGCACCCGGTGGTAGTGGTATATACAATATTAACAATACACAATAAAATGATAAGCAATACAAAATAAAATTTACAATACATAATACAATTTTACAACACATATACAATTTTATACACAATACAATAAGAATACACAATAAAATTTAACACTATAATAATAAAACATAAAATAAAATACTTAATTTTACAATACAACCTACATAATTATGTATAGGTCCTACATAAGTTTCAATAGTCTTTCACTTTACTCTCATCTCATTCCCTATAGTGGCACTATGACGCATTTCACTGACACTTTAGCACACATTTCACTGACACTCTGTAACACATTTCACTGACACTATAGAACACATTTCATTGACGCTATAAATTATCACTAATCGGAACTGTTCACTGCACTGTAAAACCATAACTTCACTGACTCACCTCGCTTCACTGATACAACAGTTCAAATAAGTCAAATAATTACATCCTTATGCATACTTATAAACAGAACTACATTTAAACTAAACATTTCTAGTCTAAGGCCCTCTTACACGCTATTTTTAAATAATTTACAATTCAAACCAAGGAAGTAAACTCGTCAGGCTAGATAAATACATGTCACCTTAAAAAATTAAATGTTGAATGTCACCTTAATTTTAATTTTCACTTTATACACAACTTTTTAAATTATTCTTGAATCTCCTTAAGGAAGGACAGCCCTCAAAGACCGCTGCAGGTAGGTCATTCCAATCATTTATAGTTCATATTTAAAAATGAGAATTTACCTACATCCGTTTTCTGTTTCCTACATTTGATTTTAAAATCATGATCGTTCCTACCATAGTACCTACCATCCAACCAGAATGGAGGTATCTTGTGGTTAGCACGATGATCCCCCCAGCCGTTATAGCTGGTATTCGCAACCGGATTTCGCTACCTATCGTAGCTTCCCAAGTGCATCACGATGCTGGGTGGGCACCGGTCCCATACACTGGCCGAAATTTCATGAGAAAATTTCTTCCCCCATGAGGACTCCAACCAGCGCGCATTCCGTAACGCGAGTCCTAGGCTGGATGCCTTAGACCGCGACGCCACGGCGCGGGACCTATATTATAGACAGCAATTTTATTATATGCACATGTAGAACTTATGTCTGAAAAATGCCTTCTAATGGAAAAGTCCTATAGACATAATATACAACGCATGTCTGAGAATTCGTTCTAATGGAAAAATTCTATGTGTATATTACAGACAGCAATGTTATGTACACGTAGAATTTATGTCTGAAAAATGCCTTCCGATGGAAAAGTTCTATATTATAGATAGCAATAGTATGCACATATAATACGTATGTCTGAAGAATGCCTTCTAATGGAAAAGTTCTACAGACATAATAATGTAGAACATATGTCTGAGAATTCCTTCTAATGGAAAAATTCTATATTATAGACAGCAATTTTATTATATGCACATGTAGAATTTGTCTGAAAAATGTCTTCCAATGGAAAAGTTCTATATTATAGATAGCAATAGTATGCATATATAAAACGTTGTCTGAAAAATGCCTTCTATTGGACAAGTTGTATAGATATAATGTAGAACATATGTCTGAGAATTCCTTCTAATGGAAAAATTCTATATTATAGACAGCAATTTTATTATATGCACATGTAGAATTTATGTCTGAAAAATGTCTTCCAATGGAAAAGTTCTATATTATAGATAGCAATAGTATGCATATATAAAACGTTGTCTGAAAAATGCCTTCTATTGGAAAAGTTGTATAGATATAATGTAGCACATATGTCTGAGAATTCCTTCTAATGGAAAAATTCTATATTATAGACAGCAATTTTATTATATGCACATGTAGAATTTATGTCTGAAAAATGTCTTCCGATGGAAAAGTTCTATATTATAGATAGCAATAGTATGCATATATAATACGTATGTCTGAAGAATGCCTTCTAATGGAAAAGTTGTACAGACATAATAATGTAGAACTATGTTTGAGAATTCCTTCTAATGGAAAAATTCTATATTATAGACAGCAATTTTATTATATGCACATGTAGAATTTATGTCTGAAAAATGTCTTCCAATGAAAAAGTTCTATATTATAGATAGCAATAGTAAGCATATATAAAACGTTGTCTGAAAAATGCCTTCTATTGGAAAAGTTGTATAGATATAATGTAGAACATATGTCTGAGAATTCCTTCTAATGGAAAAATTCTATAATATAGACAGCAATTTTATTATATGCACATGTAGAATTTATGTCTGAAAAATGTCTTCCGATGGAAAAGTTCTATAATATAGATAGCAATAGTATGTATATATAAAACGTTGTCTGAAAAATGCCTTCTATTGGAAAAGTTGTATAGATATAATGTAGAACATATGTCTGAGAATTCCTTCTAATGGAAAAATTCTATATTATAGACAGCAATTTTATTATATGCACATGTAGAATTTATGTCTGAAAAATGCCTTCTAATGGAAAAGTCCTATAGACATAATGTACAACGCATGTCTGAGAATTCGTTCTAATGGAAAAATTCTACGTGTATATTACAGACAGCAATGTTATGCACACGTAGAATTTATGTCTGAAAAATACCTTCCGATGGAAAAGTTCTATATTATAGATAGCAATAGTATGCATATATAAAACGTTGTCTGAAAAATGCCTTCTATTGGAAAAGTTGTATAGATATAATGTAGAACTATGTTTGAGAATTCCTTCTAATGGAAAAGTACTATATTATAGAAAGCAATAGTATTCACATCTAGAACGTATCTGTAAAGCTATTTTTCCAATCCAAATGTATTATATTACAGACAGCAATGGTATGCACGTGTGGAACGTATATATTTTTTAATTTTATTGGGTTATTTTACGACGCTTTATCAACAGCTTAGGTTATTTAGCGTCTGAATGAGATGAAGGTGATAATGCCGGTGAAATGAGTCCGAGGTCCAATACCGAAAGTTACCCAGCATTTGCTCATATTGGGTTGAGGGAAAACTCCGGAAAAACCTCAACTAGGTAACTTGCCCCGACCAGGAATCGAACCCAGGTCACCTGGTTTCGCGGCTAGACGCGCTAACCGTTACTCCACAGGTGTGGACTGGAACATATATGTTTCTGAAGTTTTGCAAAGAGTAGGCCTAATTCTATAATATTGACAGCAAAGATATGCACATATAAAACGTATGTCTGAGAATGCTTTTCAATTGAAAAGTTCTATATTATAAACAATAGTATGCATACTATGTAGAACTAAAGCTTTAAGAATGCCTTTCAATGGAAAAGGTCTTTATTATAGACAGAAAAGGTACGCACATGTAGACGTAGCTATGTCCGAGAAGTCCTTCAGATGGAAACGTAGTAGGTTATTTTAGGACGCTTTATCAACAGCTTAGGTTATTTAACGTCTGAATGAGATGAAGGTGATAATGCCGGTGAAATGAGCCCAGGGTATAGGACCGAAAGTTACCCAGCATTTGCTCATATTGGGTTGAGGGAAACCCCGGAAAAAACCTCAACCAGGTAATTTGCCCCGACCAGGAATCGAACCCGGGCCACCTGGTTTCGCGGCTAGACGCGCTAACCATTACTCCACAGGTGTAGACAATGGAAACGTTCTTTATTACCTGTCTGAAGAATATCTTGCAAGGGAAAACCTGAAAACCTTCAATACCGCAGAAAAAATGGCATGCACGTGTGCAACGTAGAGGCTATCAAGTGCAAAACTCGCCTTATCCAAAAAAAAAAAAGAGTTACATATGGGATGTTGTACTCCTTGCAGCTCTCTATCTACTGATATAGTCGGTTTGTGAAAATCTTGTCTAATTCCTCTTCCATAAAGCTCAGAAAACTACTATCAAATGCAAAACTGTCCATATCCATAACGGTTTTTCCTGTTTTCTGACAAATCACTTTAGAAATATACAAACACACGAAAACACACCCCAACGAAATTCTCAACACACAACTCAATTTCAGAACACACATACTCTTTGACTCTACATTACACCACACGAACACACCCTCACAGGAAACAAATCAAGAGGCACCAAGATCAACAACGAGCACTTCTGAGGATGATCCATAAAAGGTCGAAACATGTAAAAATAAAGGTACTTTAGAATTTAACACAAGAAAGTCTTATCGTACATATTCCGAAGTGGTACAGTGTTAAAAGTTGTGTAATCAAAATGTAAAGTCACTTTACCTGGATAAGGCGAGTTTTGCACTTGATAGCTATGTCCAAAGAAAACCTTTCAACTGGAATTCTGCTACAAGTATACTCTATTTTTTTCATGGAGTGCAGTTTCATAGAAAGGACTTTGCCGACAGACCTTCTACTGCCCCCTACTAATTGGTTGTCATAAATAAATGTCTTCCTTACTGTGACGGAAATCTTGTCTTCTCTTCTTAGTAACCAATCACAGCCCTCGTTCAGAAGAATTGACAGGTGCCCGTCAAATCCACTTGGAGGCAGAGTTGCCGCATCTTTTCCGAATTCCAAGAATCCCGTCAGTTTCACTGCATAATTTCGAAGGTCATCAGGATTGTGACAACTGTGCAATGTTGGGACGAGGGGACAGGATTTATTATTCCAATGAGTTACTCATTAATTCCATCACGACATTATATTTTATGAAACAAATTATTAATAAATTTACATAAAGAATTCAAAACATTGCTTGGAACGATCTATAATTTCATTTGTAGGAGTTTTAATATTTATTTTCATCATATGAGAAAGCATAAGAACTAATCGACAAATTTTATTCCCAACACAAACAAGAAATTCAATTGTCAGAGGTGTTTGTGTAGGAAGTCATAAATCTGTAAATGGGTGTTCAAAGGAGCCATCGAACTGCAGTCCTTGAAATAAAATAAGGTATACATACCTGAAGGACGACAAACAGTAAAACGACGAAAGGAAAAATTGTACGATGTGCTGGTAGAGATCGCTTCTTCTACCTTAAAAATAGAAGGATATCACAGCATTTGTAGGATACCGGGTTTTCTTCATTGAGAAATAGACAGCTGACTGAATTATGGCTAGATCTGCTGCGGTCAAAACACAGATATATTGATTGTTTAATAGGGGTGGAATATGTATGTCGTCGGTTGAAAAGTCCGGATCTTTCCTGGGAACAGTGGAATTAATAACAGGGAAAGAGTAAACCTCAGTTTTTGTTCGCCACAAATGCCACAACAAATCGCCGGGTCGTGGGTTCGGGCCCGCTTTGTGGGATATCTGTGTGCCGGCCACAGGGCCAACAGAGCGGTAAGCCACACAGTCAAACATTTGAAGCCAGCTGAAACGGATGAACGGTCAAAGTCCAGCTTTCTTTTTGGATCCGCAGAGCTTTTAAATCGGACTTGGGTTGCATGTTGTTCTTCGTGAAGCTCGTTTGGATCACACATTGATGCTTATACATTTAATGTTGCTTAGCAACGATAGATTTCGCCTCTCTGCTATATCAATGCTAGAGAGCGTCCTATCATTTTGCGTACTCTGGAGTGATATTTATGACGGAGGAGATCGGAAGATTATACTGGGTGTTCATTTCAAAGTGTGTCATGACGTCACTGTTGATGAGTCAGCGATTTGAAGCGAGTTTCAGCTTTTGTGTCGAAGTTTAATCAAGGCGTTCAATCTGAACTTGAGAACGTGTACGGTATAACTTGAACGTCGTAGCAAAAGATGGCGGTCTGTACGGTCTGTGTGCTACCATAACCTCTTTCGAACTGTGTTTTGCGCGGCCAAGTCGTACGCAGGGTATTTGTTATCATCGGTTGCGTACGGCAACATTCCACAATACAAATCAAATGCTCCGTGTCCATGTTGACCATCGAAGTTAATGTCAACAAATACGTAAGTAATCGTCTTAACCCTCTCCACATATCCTGACAGTAAGCAAAAAAACTCACCTCAGTACATGTTTCGAAATAGTTCACATTCCTGCCACTACCGGCGTTACCGTACGTATCGGTAAGTACTCTTCTGAATGAACGCCGTACTTGCTAGGCAACTTCTCTGGCAGATAAGTAATACACCTCTGCGGAAGTGTAGGAAGATTGCATTCTATAGGCTCATCGACTAGCCACGTGACGGCATATAGCGAGCCATGACACACTTTGAACTGAACACGCAGTAGATTTTCTTCAATGTTACTAGGATACTAAAGTTCATACATTTGCATAATTCTTTCTGAAGGGTATAGAACCTATTAGGCCTATGCATAGAGTGGATCAGGGGGCAGATGGCAGACTTTTTCTTTGATTGAAAATTTAAGATACTGTTCATTTAGTTTTGAATTTCATATTGAAATATCAATGTCTGGAAGGTATTTTGAAACTATATTTTTAGTGTAAAAGAGGAAACATTAATTACCTTGTTTATAGATACAGGTTTTCTTCTTAGCTGCACTGTAGGCATCTTTCCCCGATAGTCGGGTAAGATGGCAAATGCAATTAACACATTTACTGATATATGTATTTTACCTGAACTTGGTTTGATACATGTATATAACAAAATTGACTTAATCTAAAGCTCATGACACTTTCTTACTTGTTTATCACTACTTAGGAACTCAGTTATTGCACATACGTATTTTATTGCCATGTGCAAGACACGTGAAATCACTTCTTGCACACAATGAATTCAATCCAGTACATTTTTTTGTCATCACTCTTTTTAGGAGGCGTTTAAGTGTTCGGTAAGAAATCTTGTATGCTTGCGATGCTCTAAAACAGTTCATACCCTCTGTTATAACATGTTCCATCACAAGTTGAGGACTGTCCTCAATCCACTGACTTCTATCAGAGGATATTAGTAATGTCTACATATTCCCTGCAATAAAACAAAAAATAAAACTATTGCAACAAGTTGCCATCTGACCCCGAAAAAAATTATCTTCTTCCCCAAGTATCGGGGTAAGATGCCTAGTACTGTTACGCAATCTAAGTTGGCGGAACAAGGTCGTTGGTTGTTAAGGGAAGAGGATGGTATTTTTTGGTGAAAAATTAGTAAATTTTCGAAAAATAAGATTTTTTCCTTAAAATACTCTGTGATATGTGTGGAATATATTATATGATATTTTGTGGGTATTTGTGCCCTTATCGGATGTTGAAACGCCATTTTTAAACTTCCTGCGCTCTGGATTTTTAAATCACACCGCCCTTTGTTTGTTGTATCCGGAACTTCATTTTTTTTTTCAAAACCAAATTTTTCTTTAAAATACTCTGTGATGTGTGTGGAATACGTACATTGTATAACTTTTGTGGATATCTGTGCTCTTATTGGATGTTGAGACGCCATTTTTAAAGTTCCTGCGCTCTGGATTTTTAAATCACACCGCCCTTTGTTTGTTGTATCCGGAACTTCATTTTTTTTTTCAAAACCAAATTTTTCTTTAAAATACTCTGTGATGTGTGTGGAATACGTACATTGTATAACTTTTGTGGATATCTGTGCTCTTATTGGATGTTGAGACGCCATTTTTAAAGTTCCTGCGCTCTGGATTTTAAATCACACCGCCCTTTGTTTGTTGTATCCGGAACTTCATTTTTTTTTTCAAAACCAAATTTTTCTTTAAAATACTCTGTGATGTGTGTGGAATACGTACATTGTATAACTTTTGTGGATATCTGTGCTCTTATTGGATGTTGAAACGCCATTTTTAAACTTCCTGCGCTCTGGATTTTTAAATCACACCGCCCTTTGTTTGTTGTATCCGGAACTTCATTTTTTTCAAAACCAAATTTTTCTTTAAAATACTCTGTGATGTGTGTGGAATACGTACATTGTATAACTTTTGTGGATATCTGTGCTCTTATTGGATGTTGAGACGCCATTTTTAAAGTTCCTGCGCTCTGGATTATTAAATCACACTCCCTTTCATTGCTGTTTCTGGAACTTTATTTTTTTGCTACATTGCCAGACAAAAATCGATATAATTTTTGAAGTATTAAATATATATGTATGAAATTTAGAATACACATTCTCTAGACTACTGGGAAACTTTTCTCTGTAACAGAATTTTCCTAATTGATTTCATTTTAAAAATAAGTCTGTCTGTTTGCAAGAAAGAAAATAAAAAAATGCCATTAAATTTTAATTTTTTATTTTACAAATGTAGGGATTAATATCAAAATTCTGTTATAGACAGTTTCTAGAACATGCTTTTACTAATAAATTGTAACAAACTCTTTGAATTTATCTTTAAAAATTGCTTAGATATATCGAGTTTAGTAAAATCCTGCACTGGGTACATTTTTGTTTTCAAATCTGGCTCCCAAAAATTTTTTTCAAAATATTTATATTTGGTTGAGTTGCTATAGCCATGAGCTCTCTACATACAAAAAATTAATATTTTACACCAAATAGGAAAAAAGTTTTAAAAAATACCATCCTTTCCCCTTAACAATACAAACTTTAGAACCTTTACTACAATATCCATTACAAAGGTTTGACAGTTAGTACGAATTCAAGGATGTATTAAAATTTTAACATACCTTTGCAATTATTTTATAGCAGAAAAATGAGCTGCTTCCTTGCTTTTTTTTTCTCACAAGAAGAACACGTAGCAAAATGAGTTAGCTTCCACTCTACAGACATCCAACTGTCTCAGTGATCATGAAGACATGGAAGAATGTGAAACTTCAAAGAAATAAGCATCTTCCCCCGATTCACTCTATACTTGCACATTACCTATATTAACAACTTTTTTTTTAAGAATAGTTTTTTATGTTACATATAAATGCATATTTCGTCATTTTTATAATTACATAATATATTTAATAACTTCAAGACCTAAATGGCATATTTAAAAGATTTACAAGACTGGACTGTCCACACCTGTGGAGTAACGGTTAGCGCGTCTGGCCGCGAAACCAGGTGGCCCGGGTTCGATTCCTGGTCGGGGCAAGTTACATGGTTGAGGTTTTTACCGAGGTTTTCCCCCAACCCAATCTGAGCAAATACTGGATAACTATCGATGCTGGACCATTTATAACACTTAAAACGTGAAGTTCACAATGCTTGAAACGTTCATAGAACAATTACTAGAGCCTGGATATGAGGCAAAATGCCTTTATTTAATCTGAGTGTATTTATGAAAGACCTATTAGAGATAAACAAGTTTCCACACATTAGGGACGACCAATTTTTATTTTGCCTTTTTTGCCTATTTTAGCTCCCGTTGCCTATTTCAAGGTTAAATGCCTTTTTTTTAGCCTTTTTACGTCGTTATTGTATATTTTCTATATTTTTAATGCATTTAAAATAAACCGCACATAAATTATACCAAAAACAACAAAAAAAGAATGATTGTACAAATTAAAAATATATATTCACCTCACACGAATATTTGCTGAGAATCTTATTCTCCAGCAATACATATGTTTCCAAGAAGTCGTAAACTTTTCTCCCCTACCGACTCCATCTTTTATGACACTTAACAAAGATGTTTGAACAGTATAACCCTCAGTGCTCAGGTCACTTCGGAGTTTACCAGCGAAAGAAAGGGGATGAGGGAAGTATTAAAAGTAAATCTCCAGGTTGTCGCTTGCACGCACAAGTCACGCGTACTTTGAAGTCTCTAATCCCTTCTCACACCCCTCTTTTTGAGACAATACGCAGTCGGTTCTTCCCGATCTCTGAAAGAAAGTAGAGACAGTCCTTCTGAAATAAGTTGTTTTAAGTTTGCTCCAATCACTTCAGAAGAAGTATAACGATCTTTTTCCACCATGAAAAAGTTCTGTCTGACATACTGCTCACTATGACAGTTGACAATTTAAAAAAAAAACATCTTCTTGTGACATGTAACCAAGGAAAGTGAGTACCGTATGGGATGGTTTATTAAGTATTTGTCTATTTTTTTGTCTGTTATTTCACTGCCTATTTTTACTATTTTAGTGCCTATATGCCTGTCTATTTTAACCAAAATAAATGCCTAAACATCCGGGCTCTACGATTACTGTCATCCTCTGAGGAGTTTAGTGCTGAGAGGAATGCGGTTCCGACTAGTCTAGCGCGGTACTGGAGTGGGAGGGGACAGTGACAGCGGCAGTCTGGAAGGAAGTACAATTATACTAAAAACATTCACCCAATTTACGAGAGCAGTATGCCTATTAGTTTTCTAACGTATATTTGGCGAGATTGAGATACAACCATTCTTACTTAGGTGTTCAGAGAAGGAAAGTATTGTAGAAAATTTTATTTATTTATTTATTATGTATTTAATATTCATTTATTTATTTACTACTTATTTATTATTTATTTTGGTGAAGTTAAGGCCATCACACCACCAGAAATACAAATACAATAAAATAAATAAAAAGAAAAATCATAATACAACTACAATAATATAAATGAAAAGAAGAATCATAATATAAAATTTAGTGATTAGTAGAATTGAATTAAATTTGTAAAGTAATCAATTTAAATATACTGTACTGCTGAACACACTTGAGAAGTATAACTACCTGATTTTGTATTTTAAGATATTACCAACAAATGATTTTCGCATGACATTATAGGAATCTGTTTTTCACGATACCAATCACACATATTCTAAAATTCCAATAGAATAAACCCAAAAAATTTCCACAGCATGTTTCCTTAAAAATGACTTGTAACTGTGAAATATTTAATGAGTAATTCATATAATATTAACATAGCTAACATCAGGGAGAAGACTGAAGACTGTATATTTTTGGACGATTAATACTTCCCACTCCGCTCGGCTCGGCTTGGCTGTAGCAACAAAAGAATCTACCTGCAACTCCCCCGCACCGATGGCAAGAATACCACAGGTCCCAGCGCTAAACTCGTCGGAGGAAGACATTAGGTGCTTGATACATTCCGTATAAACAGCACAACTGATATTTTGTGTTTTGTTGCAGGAACTTCTTGAAGATGAGGAAGATCTCATCGTAAGGTAAATAAAGTACATGCTGAATATCTAATTAATTCTTGAGCTCTTTATTTCCAAAGATCTTCATACCACAAGCGGGGAATAAAATAAAAGAAGACTCCATAATCGTGCAGTGTTTCGTGTCTCTCTCTTTTTTGTCTTTCCGTGTAACTGTGCTGCCTCTACGGGGACCACCGCTGATACTGTCCCTTGTTTAATCGCGTTTAATGGCCCGGTTAAGCCAAACTTCGTGTTAGCAGTGAACAACTCTACATCCTTGTAATTTAGAAGGCATTCATTACCAAACATTTACAGCCATTGCGGTCGCAGATGCGGACATGTTGTTTTTTTATTCCCTTCCTCGTCATTTTGATGGTAATCTCTGAGATCCGGGTTCTTGCCGTTAGTACCATAGTTGAGGTATTTAAACATCTGTCCGAAATCGAGAAACGCTTTTAGGTGACATTTATTGGTATAATTTTTGACGTAGAATACATCCTTCCCCGCACAGAGTAGGACAATCATGTCAATTGTTGCCCATAGGAGCAATCACGCGCTTTAGAGCCCAGGAGAGCCTGAGCACTTTACAGCGGAAAGGAAAGATACAGACGAAAGCGGCCGCTTGGTCGAGCTATATTCAGGGATGACCAGCACTGATTCAATAGATAAAGGGAAGAGAACTCTTTAAAACTGTATCCATGTTAATTTTTAGATTTGTCTGAGATTTATAAGTGCATTATAAGAATGTAAGTTTTAATTTTAATGCTCGTTTTTCACAAGTTTGATTTTTTTATTCAAAAGAAATATTTTCTCAACTTCTTTTATAGAAAAGTGAAATTTTCACATATAGGCCTATTTGTTTAATAGCCTTACAGAATGTTTTCGTAAATCTAATATACCGTATATACGTATTACTGAAGATAGTGTTTTGAAATTTTTGAAAATATTCGCATGGAAATACTTTTTAAGGAAATGAATTAACAAAGCAACTACTGTTACATCATAAGCAAAAGATACGTGCCCATGTGTTGTAAAATGTCAACTGTATAGCTTCGGGATTTTCGAGAAAATAATTTAATATTCTGATGTTAGGAAATTACTAACCAATATCACCTTAAAAGCATAATGCGATAAGAGTTTTGTTATGTAATATTAGTTACAGTTAAAACATATACAGCACCTAGGTAACTTTGCTTTGTACTCTAATATTGTTTTGATTAGTTTATTGATTACTTTTGTAAGACTAAAGGTACCATCATTATCAATTCCAACTTACCATGTCATACTCAATCTTTTTTTTTTTTTTTGGATATCAATTTCTTTATGAATGATGTGTTTCATCCATTTAGTACAATATAGGTGTACTACTATGGAATTTATGTGAACATTCCTACTTAACTCTTTATTATTTTACTAGCCGTACCCGTGCGCTCCGCTGGACCCGTTAGAAATAAATATAAAGTAATTACATAATTAAAATAGGACATTTGATCCAGGGAACATTCGTGTTTGATAGAAGGATAAATCGTTCAATATATTACTTAATTTAAATTGTGTTTAAATAATTAAAATGCGATCATTTCGGTCCAGAGAGCACTCATTTGGTGCAATGACAATTCCTTTAACATGTTTCTTAATGGTTATTACATGCAACCATAGTTTAATGAACATTGACATCATTTAGATTTAATGTCTATACTTTATTTTACTTGCTATATGTTTCCATTGAATTATGGTAATAACTTAATTTTAATCCTTCTTTTCTACGTATTCAGTAAATGGCATTTGGCCCACTATGGTTCTGAACCCTTCGAATAACTTATATTATATTATATTATATTATATTATATTATATTATATTATATTATATTATATTATATTATATTATATTATATTATATTATATTATATTATATCAGAAGTTACTGTAATAACATTATAGCATTATGTCCATCTAGAGAAACTACACTTTCCAATGGTGAAATAATAGGTAATTAATTATACAAATCGGTTAATTTAGCTTCCGATATTACTTCATACAAACACAGAAACATTGTCTGTAGGCTATCTTTCATAGTTTTCGATTGTTGCTGTCCAAGGCCCCTTATATACGAAGTCATTTGTTTTTTATTTCATTATTCGGCCTTAGATGGCAGTTATTTTAATTTTAAAACTCATTTATCTCATTAAATATCAGTCCTATCAACATTTTTCAAGGAATAAAACTTATCGCAAATTACTTTTAAAGAAACTTTTTTTATGTAAAATTTTTCACAAAAATCAATAATAAGCAAGATCTTTCGATTTATTTAATTCAGGCCCCCTTATAACCCTCCTTTTAAATGATGTATTTTGAATGCCATATAGCCTAAAATCAAAGTTACAACGAACTTAATTTATATTCCAATTTTCATCTTAATCCGTTCATCCATTATCGCGTGAAAAGGTAACAAACATACAGACAGACAGACAGACATACAAACAAAAATTTCAAAAAAGCGATTTTCGGTTTCAAGGTGGTTAATTATATATGTTAGGACCAATTATTTTTGGAAAATCGAAAATTACCAGAAACATTTCGGCTACAGATTTATTATTAGTATAGATTAACATTTAAAACATAACTGCAATATTAAGAAATTGGTATTAGTACTTTTGTTTCACAGACAATATAGATAATATCAAACAAAAATAAGCCATATAAAAATAACGACATAAAATTTCACGTTCCGTTTGAAGTTTGTGCACCACTGTTTTCTTAATTCAAGAAGTTGCTTATTCATATACACAACCCTTCCTCTTTCCATACTTAGCGCTTGATGCCCGCGCACGACGTCGTCAGAGAAATGCACTTGCTTAGACATCTCTGGAGTAGGAGCATGCTTTCCGAGATCCGTGGTGAAACAAATGACAGAATTTCAAATGCTTACTGTAACAAATCTATGAGCAACAGCCTAATGCTAATGTTACTAGTAGTTAGACCATGAACCAATATAACTTGTGTGACCACGCCAAATGACGCCACTTTCTCTCGCTGCGGATATGAAGGCATCGAAGTTATGTATAAAATTAGCCGTGCCGCGCTGCCTCTCTCAATAATATCTCGGCATCGAAAGCAGCTACAGGCCCGTACGACCGTTAGTTTGATTTGTAATCGCTAGTTCAGAAATAAAGGTGAGTCATAATTATGTACGTACTATGATGTATTGCAGAGTATTCTATACAAAAAAAAAAAACAAACATATTTAGTTATACAGGGTTAGTTAAAAGTCCCGCACCACCTAAATAACTTTTGAAGCATACGGTTCAGTGATATGAAACTTGGTATGTGAGGATAACCATATACTAAGAACTCAATAATGGTATTACCTAGTTTTTCTACTTCCGTTTTAACCGGAAGTAACTCCAACTCTCTTATTTTAAATGGAACACCCAATATATATTTTTATTTTTGAATAGTGCTCATTAAGAGCTTTTCAAAACGTACCCACACTTGATACTTCTATACAAATTTAGTGTTGCTAAATAAAAATGGAAGTGGTGCAAGATATTCCTAAAGCCTGGTTAAATCATTCCTTAAGTGGTTTCTATGATCGAGTGACACATTGTAAAGTAGCTGAGGACTACCAATTCGAACACATAATTTAAAAGGTGAGCTAGCTTTGTTTTGTTTTTGTTAAGGAAGGAGTATTTTATTATTTTAATATTCGATACACTTTTCTGTTTTCTTGACTTAGCAACACTGAATCTGTACAGAAGTATCGAGCGTGGGTACTTTTTGAAAAGCTCTCTTGAGCACTATTCAAAAATAAAAAATATATATTGGGTGTTCCATTTAAAATAAGAGAGTTGGAGTTACTTGTGGTTCAACCAGAAGTAGAAAAAAACTGTGTAATACCATTATTGAGGTCTTAGCATATGGTTATCCTCACATACCAAGTTTCATATCACTGAACCGTATGCTTATTATTTGGGTGGTGCGTTTATTATTTTAATATTCGATACACTTTTCTGTTTTCTTGACTTAGCAACACTAAATTTGTACAGAAGCATCAAGTGTGGGTACTTTTTGAAAAGCTCTTTATAAGCACTATTCAAAAACAAAAAAAATATATTGGGTGTTCCATTTAAAATAAGAGAGTTGGAGTTACTTCCGGTTAAACCGGAAGTAGAAAAAACTCGGTAATACCATTATTGAGTTCTTAATATATGGTTATCCTCACATACCAAGTTTCATGTCACTGAACCATATACTTCAAAAGTTATTTAGGTGGTGCGGGACTTTTAGCTAACCCTGTATAAACGTATAGCCGATACTGCATTTTTATCAAGATATGGCAACATTGCGTTATTTCGAAGCTAGTCTACCAATTACCAGTGGCTAAAATCGGGACTAACGAAATCATGTAAACAAGAATGGTAGGTAGGGAAAAAAGACATGATCGTTCAAAAAAAGTTTTTTTTTTACATAGTTTGCACGCTATTCCTGTATGAATTCACTCCTATGAATAAAATCCGCTCAACAATAAAGAGCAAATCGCCGTATACAAAGAAAAGAGAGACGGTATGACGAGAACGGACAATCCCGTGAAAAAGTCGTAATCGGTTTTTGAACATCACGATATCTTCTTTTTATACTTTGCATAATGGGAAAGTAAAAATATAAATCTTGTAGCTATAACGTGAGTGTACTTTGATGAAGCAATAATAATGATGATGATATTAAAAATAAAAATGTAGATCTAGTAAAAACTGTAGAACAGTGTAGAGGATAGACACTCACAGTAGCTACCGACACAATAATACAGCCATAATAATCCATCAACACTGAGTCTTGATGAATGGGGTTGTTACAGAAGTCATACTACTCTACTGTAAATACAATCCATCAGGCGTGATGGAAAACGGCACACAAAAAACGTACTTCGAAGAATCATAATAAATGGCATAACAGTAATGGCTAACAAAACCGGGCGTTATACTTCAAGACGAGCTGAACATTCAAGAGATTTACATTTTGTCGATATATTCACGAGTATGCTTACCAAAGAGGGTGAAGATGTCGCATGATATTTAACATATGACTCGAATATACTAGAAGATGACATATGTTATTAAAGAGGTAGGTACAGCCTACAGGAGTAAAATTTTGGAAATATTCAACATTTTTTTCTGCATTATTGTATCTTGTACAATAATGAAAATTAGTATGTGTAAAACACTGTCCTTCTGCTATATGAAAAAAATATTTTTACTATTTAAAAAAAAAGTTATTTACATTTTTTTTTCCAAAATTCATTTCACTGTGCAGTGATGAAGCGTTTCCCACTTAACTAAAAAAACTATCCAACATTCTGTGATGAAATTGTTTGTGTGTATTTATGCATGTAATATCTACAATATGATGGAAGATCACTTCTCTACCTTTGATAGATTGTCTGATAAGAAATAAATTCATTTAAAAATTGGTCAAATATCAGTATTTTCTTCTAACACACAAAAATATATATATATATATATATATATATATATATATATTATTTATTAAGGAATGTAGTTGAAAGAGCATGACATTGTAAACTTGAGTGTCAGAAATAAAATAAAGAGACAGAACATGAAAAAGTTAACACAGTTATGAGTTAAGAGGGAAACGCTTCATCATTGCACAGTGAACTGACACCATTTTGAATTTTGAAAGAAAAAAAAATTAATATTTTTTTAAATATCGTAAACATATATTTTTTTTTCATACATCAGAAGGAAAATGTTTTACACATACCAATTTTCATTATTGTACAAGATACAGTAATGGGTCCACGCCTGTGGAGTAACGGTCAGCGCGTCTGGCCGCGAAACCAGGTGGCCCGGGTTCGAATCCCGGTCGGGGCAAGTTATCTGGTTGAGGTTTTTTTTCCGGGGTTTTCCCTCAACCCAATACGAGCAAATGCTGGGTAACTTTCGGTGCTGGACCCCGGACTCATTTCATATCATTCAGACGCTAAATAATCTAGATGTTGATACAGCGTCGTAAAATAACCCAACAAAATAAAATACAGTAATAGAGGAAAAAAAAATGTTGAATATTTCCAAATCGTTTACTGCTGTAAGCTGTACATAACCCCTTAAATAAGAAATTTAATTTACAAACGCTGTATAATTATTTCATTGCTGCCATAGGCTTGAATTTCTGCAATATGAAATTTGTTTGTAAACATTTGACAACAGCTGTAGAAATTATGGTTTATGAGACGTTGAAATAAAACATACATTAGAGGTTATAACATTTAATTCTAAACGAAGTACAGGGTGCGTCAGAAAGAACGGATGGATTTCAAACTATCGATACGCAGCGAGGGGAAGGATAGAGTGAGGGGGACCACGACTGTTGGGTCAGCGAGAGAATGCAGTTTCAGTTGAGAACATGGTGTTGGTCTGGTGTACAACGTGCTTTCATCGCAGAGACATTTTTGAAGAATGAAGAGTCTGTGATCGCTACTCAGGACTCATTTCGACATCGGACGTCACGCTAGGATTCCAACTCGGAATACAGTTTTGCGGTGGGTGGCTTCAGTTCGTACCACAGGTTCAACGTTAAAGAAGAAATCACCTGGACGAACACGGAGCGCGTGTACTCCTGCAAATGTGGAGACAGACACTAGGTAGTCCGGCCACCTCAACGATCAGCCCGCAAACATGCCATTGCACTGAGATTGTCCGAGGTTACGGTAAGATCTCTCGCCCTGCGAGTTCTTTCTTTGAGACCACTTGAAGGCCTAAGTAACCACATACACTGGACGAACTGAAGACGGTGATTCGTGAAGAAATCGCGGCAATCCCACCAACTATGACTGTGAAAGTGATGGCGAACTTCAGAAACCGCCCGGATACCTGTATCGAAAGCCAAGGACATCATATGGATGATGTTGTATACCGTAAATAAACTGCATGTATTGTTGAATCTGTTGATAACAATACATTTTTGATTTGATGAATCCTTACAATTTTCTTGCCCTGTGAAATCCATCCGTTCTTTCTGACGCACCCTTTACTTACGTTCAGTGTGAATATACAGAATGAACCGTAAGCAATGTAATTAATTTCAGGGGATTATTCTTTGAGATATTTCAAACAGGAAAGTTTAATAAATTTTACTTGTTTTTTTAATTTTTTTTTTCTTGACTATTACACTTTTACTACGTCATACTACTTTTGACCAATAAATCTGTACGATACATCGTGTTTCAACCAATAATGGCTGCTTAGCCTACAATTTTTATCACCTCTCCAGCAATTGTTTCTTTGTTTGCCAACATTGTATTTTCAATAATTGTACCTTTTAAATGATTTATGTTTAGTTCATCATCCTTAATTAAGACCTTTCTGTCATTTGTCTTTTTTATATTATTTTTTGGGTTTGTTATAGATTCTGCTTATGAGATTGATAGTCACGTATCGGAGATTGCGTAATATAATATATTGGTAATTGAAGTGGAATGCAACTGTTTTTATAACAATGAAACTGAATCAACAAAGCCTTCTTGACTAGTAATCGTCCATAGAGTTTAATGAAGATTGTATAGTTGGCACAACTGGTAACAAGAGAACAGCCGATCATAACACACTACTGCCATCTAGTGGAATATTTGTAATGGTGAAGTGGTATAGTAATACATTTTCAAGACAGTTTACTATTTTGCTATGTCAATTAATATTTTATTGTCTCAGAGTATTTCACTTCTTCTAATCGAGTTTTGATTTTCTCATGATAAATCAAAGCCTCTAGTGAGATTACTATAGATAAAAATTGTTTTATATGAAAAATTTCTTAGCGTGTTTTGAAAAATCCAGTGATTTAATTCCCAATATTCTCAGTCAGTTTAAGAGAGTAGTGTTTTATGATAATAGATGATTGAAAGAATTTTAGTTTTGTCCTTTAAATGTGCAGAAATTTGATCCGAACAAATGTAACTTTGTAAAATTCCTTGGCATGTAGGTAGGCAACACTTGTAAGTAAAAAGAAATCCATGAAAATTCTCATTCCTGTTAAATTCTTTTTCTTTCTGGGATAAAAAATCGACAACCTAAAAATCAGGGAACGTGATACAAATTAATTAAAATGATATTTGAAAAAAAAAAAAACATCTCAGTTCCATTGACTCTTGTCGAGCCACTAGCGGAGCTCCGGTGGTCTACAGATCAAAGTTTGAGAACCACTGATATACCAGGAGGCTGACTTTCTGGGAACCAGATTAAGAAATTTCGAGAAAGTAATATACTGTTAATTGAAATTAAATATATTTTTTAATGAGCCGCGTACCAACTGCTTGATTCTCTAGCATCAATAAAATGGTGATGTCGAGGTAACATTCTGCGATATATCTGATAATATATCTGACATTCGCCTTGAAACCGCTTGGGAAAAGGAATCGGGTAATTAACCCAAACTGGACTGTTGTGTTTCTGTTTTTGTTATGTTTCTGTTTATTATGTTCTGTTTGTTGTGTTTCTGTTTTTGTTGTGGTTCTGTTTGTTGTGTTCCTGTTTTTGTTGTGGTTCTATTTGTTGTGTTTCTGTTTGTTATGTTTCTGTTTTTGTTGTGTTTCTGTTTGTTGTGTTTCTGTTTTTGTTGTGTTTCTGTTTGTTGTGTTTCTGTTTATGTTTCTGTTTGTTATGTTTCTGTTTGTTGTGTTTCTATTTTTGTTGTGGTTCTGTTGTGTTTCTGTTTTTGTTGTGTTTCTGTTGTGTTTCTATTTCTGTTGTGGTTCTTTTTGTTGTGTTTCTGTTTGTTATGTTTCTGTTTGTTATGTTTCTGTTTTTGTTGTGTTTCTGTTTGTTGTGTTTCTGTTTGTTGTGTTTATTTTTGTTGTGGTTCTGTTTGTGGTGTTTCTGTTTTTGTTGTGGTTCTGTTTGTTGTGTTTCTGTTTATTGTGTTCCTGTTAGTTGTCGTTTTGTTTGTTGTGTTTCTGTTTGTTGTGTTTCTGTTTGTTGTGTTTCTGTTTGTTGTGGTTCTGTTTGTTGTGTTTCTATTCATTGTGTTTCTGTTTATTGTGTTCCTGTTAGTTGTCGTTTTGTTTGCTGTGTTTCTGTTTGTTGTGGTTCTGTTTTTGTTATGTTTCTGTTTATTGTGTTCCTGTTAGTTGTCGTTTTGTTTGTTGTGTTTCTGTTTGTTTTGGTTCTGTTTGTTGTGTTTCTATTTATTGTGTTTCTGTTTATTGTGTTCCTGTTAGTTGTCATTTTGTTTGTTGTGTTTCTGTTTGTTGTGGTTCTGTTTGTTATGTTTATATTGTGGTTCTGTTTGTTATGTTTATATTGTGGTTCTGTTTGCTGTGTTTCTGTTAATTGTGATTCTGTTTATGTTTCTGTTTGGTGTGTTTCTGTTTGTTGTGTTTCCGTTTATTGTGTTCCTGTTAGTTGTTATTTTGTTTGTTGTGTTTCTGTTTGTTGTGGTTCTGTTTGTTATGTTTATATTGTGTTTCTGTTAATTGTGATTCTGTTTGTTGTGATTGTGGTTATGGTTGTGGTGTTTGTTTTGATCGTGGTTGTGGAAGAGGAAGTGACTGACTGTTCTGCCTTCATTTCTTTGAATTATGAATAAACACAAAACATTGAAGGACTCATCAACTATGTTATCAGCATGATTCCTCATACAAGTGGAACATCCGAGTCTGTGGCAGAAAATTAAACTTCACTTCCCATCCAGGAATCGAAGCAGAGTCTATGGCTGAAAACTTCGTCACTAGAATCACAGCAGAGGAAAAAGAATAAAAGTACATTTTAATCATAACTCTTTGAGGATGTGGACATTTTGTTTATTAAAGCTAAAGGCTATCGAGGCGGGAGGTAAATATTATGCAATTTACTGAGCACACACTGCCTCACTCGGTTTGCAGCCACAGTTCCCTTGAGAATCGGACCAGAAGAGGAGCATTTACTATATTATTAAATTGTTTACTTTGGCATACAAACATGCGACCTCTGGGATAACAAAATGCAACTCAATGTCCCCTGATATTTCTCAATAGAATTGGAAACTCGAAAGATTAACGATCCGAAAAATTTGCAAAACGCACCACTGTTTTTGATCCCACGAAGCGTGATGAATTACGGTATTTCTCATATTCAATTACAGCACAGAAACAAGACATTCAGTTACGCACTGGCAGAGTCATTTCATAAAATTCTAAAATAGAATTACAATATTAAGTTTCCTAGAGTCTGCAGGCAATTCCAGTCTGTAGGAACTAGCATTGTTTCGTTGTAGTGTTACATGTAATGTAAAACGTTTCATTGAGTACTAGTATATAGGTACGCAATTTAAAATATTTTTAAGTGCAAGCCTTCATTGTTCACGAAAACTTTTACTTGTGGTCACAAAGTGAGGTTTATACGTATAAACTCCACTAAAAAGAATCATACGTCTTCCATCAGCTAGTAACTAATTAAGACATACAGGGTGCTATAAAACCTAAGTTGGAATTTTCAAGTTAAAGAAACGATAAAAAAAATCTGTTCCTCCATTCACTGTTTGAGTCGCTTGAGAAACTTCTTGCCCCAGCAACTAAAACTTACCCTAGTGCAAACCCTAATAATGCCGCACTTCGATTATTGTGACGTTTTGTTAAGTGACCTAAGTTCTGAATTGTCAGTCAAGTTACAGCGAGCTCAGAATATGTGCGTCGGATACGTGTGCAACATCCGACGATATGATCACATATCACCGTCCTTCGCAAGTATCTCGTGGCTCCGACTTAAAGAACGTAGAACTTTACACACTTTGTCTTTACTCTTTCGAATTCTGCACACTTCAACACCAAATTACCTTTCGTCTCGTTTCTCTTATCTATACTCTAACCACGACGTAAATACTAGATCACTTATCTGTGGCACGCTAAGTATACCTCTTCACAGAACATCTTGTTATTCATCATCTTTTACAATATCCACCTCGCGTCAATGGAATTCCTTGTCACAAAGTATTAGGGGCTGCAAGACAACAAACACCTTTAAGAACAGCTTAAAAGATAATCTTATTAGCATTTCACTCCAATCATACTGATTTAAAATATCACTGACTACATTGTTACTTTTTTCTTTAGACATCATCCTGATTGTGCTGTGTTTTAATTGTTTCATAATAATCTCTTTCTATTATCTAATATTATTTGAAATATATTAACATTCTATGTATTTTAGTTTAATTCTGCTACACAGTTTATTTCAGTGTTTAATTAATAGTTCATAGTGTTTTGTTGTTTAATTTGTAAATAACCCTTGTATACATGTAACTCTCATCTAAATCAAATTGTTGAATTCCTTGTAAGTTCATGCATATGTATGTACACTTTTTCCTGGTTGAGTGGAAGAGAAGGCCTTACGGCCTTAACTCTGCCAGCTAAAATAAATCATTATTATTATTATTATTATTATTATTATTATTATTATTATTATTATTATTATTATTATTATAAAATTCCCCTTACAAACTTCTAGGACTTGTTAAGGGGACTGAGTAGATAATATTTTGAATTGGAAACCATGTCCGGAAACGTACCGTTTCCGTGCTACAGTCGTTTGAAAACATGTTTTTAACGCGACCACTTTTACAAGTAATTTATTTTATTATGAGGCGTGACCCAGTACATTACTTGTTTTACAATTCAACTCATTAATAACCAAAGAAATAAAATGGAAACTGAATCATTTGTCACAAGCACTTTTGTTTACAGTTCAACTTAAACTGTTTTTGTCCTTTTCGAATGATGGTTAACATTCAAATCCACTACAAATGCGGTTCGGTGTGGCGACCACCAACTTCGTTGCATGCATTGTACCTACGAATGATGTTTTGGTAAACCCGCTCTGTCACACCTGGTGTATCTGCAATCTCTCCTGCAGCGACCACAACTCGTGCCACCAGATCTTCTGCTGTCTCTACAGGAGTCTCATAAACCAAACTCTTCATATGACCCCAGAGGAAAAAGTCCAATGGAGTCAAATCCGGTGATCGTGGAGGCCAGGATGATCTGACGTAAGCACCCCTCATCATGTAACGCTGCAGGCGGACGAATTGCGAAGCTATTACTTGTTGAGACACGTGACGTACGTTCAGGTAGTGCTTGCTTTCGAACGGCTGTAGCACGGAAACGGTACATTTCCGAACATGGGTTCCAATTCAAAATATTATCTACTCAGTCCCCTTAACAAGTCCTAGAAGTTTGTAAGGGGAATTTTAGAGCACCCTGTATAGTAACATCGTATTGCAGTTATGAAATATAAATGTATAATACAAACATACAATATATTATAGCATATTGTAAAAATATAGTACATAGCATAGCATCCTACAATATAATACATTACACGGAATTAAGAGTCCTGTATAACCGATTACGAAAGATAGGAAGAGACATATTCAGCGTATTCCGAATCTCACCGGACCGGAGGACAACAATGACGTCACGCTGCAGCGAAATAGGAACAAAACTGCTGGAAGGATCGATGGCTGTCATGGCGACTGTATAAGTTGTTTGTGCTGCGCTAGCAAAATTTTTCGAAATTTCCGTACTGCCATCTCGTTCAAAGAAAAGAGAGCATAAACAATTTATTTCTTGAACCGGTAGTAATAACTGGTCCGTTGACATGTTCGCTCATAAGCCATTAACATATTGTTTTTACGTTGTGCTCATTACAAACAATACAGCAGAACTAAAGCAGAACACACCGCCATGACACAACAGTGCACGATGTTATTCGTCTGCTAATTCCCGCCCTAGACAAGAACCAATCATATTCACTGATGGCGGCTGATGGAGACTGCCACCACCTCTGCAAGCTGATGGCACCGATGCGACACCGGTGGAGCATCAGTGTCGCCATCGGTGAAATTTGGAACACCGTGATGCCATCAGATTGCTCAGCGCTGAGATTCGGAATACGCTCATTGCTACTGAACGCCTGGCGCTATAGACAGTATGCGAAGCTCTTCCGTCTCGCGGAGTAGTCCAATGTTCGGTTTAACCAATGTCCGAGTCTCACTCGGTTGGACGGTTCTGGATCATGAAAGACAGATAATATTGAGCCATCCAGGAGTTCCAAGAATCGCTGCAAGAACGCGATTATCATCGTGTACCTTTCAAATGATATTTCCTCCTCTCTCTTCATTGATTGGAGCACGCATCATGAAACTACAATCATTAGAATTGAGAGTGCTTTTATTTTTGTTTATAACCTTTTATGTCCCTAAAAACGATTTATTAGAGAATTAATAGGCCTAATACATCACTTACAATATGATGATAGAGACTGGATTAATCTTGCATAGGATAGGGACCGATGGCGAGCTTATGTGTGGGCGGCAATGAACCTGTGGGTTCCTCAAAAGCCATTTGTAAGTAAGTAAGTAAGTAAGAACCCTCAACAAGTTAGAGTAAAATTTATTTCTGTATGCGCTGAAATTTGGTGCTGTGCCTCTTTCCATTTCTTTCCTTTCTATAACTACTTATTTTAAGGAATTATAAATATAAAATAGGCCTATGTTCATATGTATACGAATAAATACAAATTAGAACTATTTACACAATAATTTATAATGCCGCTTCGAAAAATCAAGTAGTCACTGCCTCCTGAATACTTCGATGAATTGCTCCGGGGAGAAATAATGGCGAAATGAACACGCGGCAACTAACCGCGGTTATGTAACCAAGGGAAGTTGATGGTGCATCGATTTGATTGATGCACCGAGATTGATGCACTTGGCCATCAGTCTGACAGAGCCAGTTCTATTCTCAGGCGAGTACAGGATAAGCCCCAAACCCCTGTCTCAAGCCTTTCCTGTATCAGGATTGGAAACCCGTATTATCCCAAAGACTTCACACCAGTGTATTTTTACTATTACAGATGATACTTAGGTGAAATGACAGAAGATTGTTAGCATTGGAGGAATTACAGAGGTAAACGGAAGAACTACGAAAAGAAATTCTCTGTAATGTCTAACTTTCCATTATAAATTCCATCACGACCTGGTCGGGGATCGAATCCGGGCCGCCTGGATTCAGCCACAGACGAGGCTTCCAGTTGTATAGTACTTGTGCCACTAACAAGGGAAGGGTTTCGGCTCGAACAGGAACTTTTGGTTAAAAATTTGTACAGACGCTTACCTCACAATGGTGATGAAGACCGTAAAAGCATTCTTTCGTGTAATTCTCCGTTTGGTTGGTGTTGGTCAATACACTTCTTTAAAAACGTACATGAGGATTCTCTATAAAATGCATGAAACAGCATGGAGCAGAGCAATAATCATAACACGCAGAAGTAACACCTGAACAATCTTCTGAACCACACTCCAGTGCTGAAAAATCAAATGCCACCTGAATTACATTTTTGAAGTCCGAGACTTGTTCACTATTCACATCACCGGCTGACTGCCAGGAATACTGAAGCATAGGGCAGTATACTGGAGCAGACAACTGGTTATGAACAACAGAGTGCATTTTCATTATAAACACTCGATTTCCCAAGTTAAGTTCTGGATTCTCAGCAAGAGTCCTTATGCAATCTGTTATCCTCCGAGAATATATTTTGTATTGTCTAAGGAAATAGATGTTCAGAGGCTGGATATATTTAGTTATTTTAGGTGGAATGATCATACATTCCATGTCCTAGCCTTGGAATGATTAATTTATTAAGGTCGTGTCCTTGTGCGCATTCAATGACTCACACAACAATGTATAATTTTGATTAGCTGCAATATTTTCAGACAGAACGTTGGAGAAAGATGTTCTTAAATGGGCTTTAAACATTTTACCACTCGCACTAGCTTCTAGACTAGGCTATGCTTACGGGTAAGATGTCCCATCCCCTCAACTTGTACAGTGCTCTAACAGACAAACCACACATTACACAAACGAATGCTTTTGGGAGCTTTACAGAGATTTAAAGATGGGCCTGTATACAAATTTTGGGAACGAAATTCCTGTTCGAGCCGAAACCCTTCCCTTGTAAGTCTGTGGATCCATTCTGGACTTGGTCGTCGAAATGCCACTAGCGATGGTCTTAGGTCTGGGATAAATAGGATAGCAATGACATTTACAATTCCAGGAACGACACACATGTGACGTAAATACGCGTAATGGATTTTGTTGTTGTTTTTTTTTAACTTTCTGAAAATTATTGCATGCCCACGTCATCCATATGACATATTGCTGCCGTTTGAAATATAAATCACTGGAGAGACAGTATATTTCAAATGAATTAAATAACACACCGACTTTGTCATTCATTAAAAACTTAATTAACATTTTGATTATATTAATTGTAACCAAAGGCTAAAATAGTTTGTGATATTGTTGCCCTTCCCACATTGATTATGATTCGTGCTACACCATCATTCACGCTTGGTTAAGTCGCCCAGCCAGCGAGGAAAAACACATTCAGCTATCGTGCCATACGTTTGTGTTTCAATTTAATTATTTCATCAGATTTCTTTCTGCAGACTCTACTTGTCCACTTAAACTTGATAACGGAGTATATTACAATACATACATACATACATACATACATACATACATACATACATACATACATACATACATACATACATACATACATACAGGTACACAAACAAGGTGAACAGTATATTGATGTGTACATAATTCGATACTTTATAACAAATTCTGTTATTTCTAAAATTCACAAAAAAACACAGAAAATATAAGCAACTATTATTCAAGTAAGTTCTCATGATAATTAAAAGAAAGATTTCTCATCGTTCAGATCAACGGTTCCCAACCTGTTGTCCGCGGACCTCTGAGGGTCCTCAAGTGATTTGGAAGAGATCCGCAAAACCAATGTGTGGTATTTTAACTGACGTTAACTTCATCATGTTGTTTGATTTTTATAAGCTCGTTGAAATGTTTCTTTATCTCACAGCAATGAATTGTGTTGCACTAGCCTTAACTCCGCCAGTGTAAATGAATAAATCAATACATTAATAAAGTAATAATTTAATAAATGTTTAACTAAATAAGTATATATAAATAACTAAATAAATAAATACATAAATCAAATGGTTGGATGAATGCATGAATGAATGAATGAATGAATGAAAGACTTAATAAATTAATTAAAAATAAATATCCAATCAGTAAGTCAATAAAAATAAATTAATAAATGGAAAATAAATATGTAAATTACTCAGTCAATAAAAAATAAATAAACTAAAAATAAATATATAAATCAATAATTCAATAAAAAATAAATAAATGAAAAATAAATATGTAAATCAAAAAGTCAATAAGAATAAATATGTAGGCCTAAATCTATAAATTAATTAAAGATAAAACATGTAAATCAATAAATCAATAATAAATAAATAAATAAATATGTAAATCAGTAAGTCAGTAAAATAAATAAATAAGTATGTAAATCAGTAAATCAGTAAAATAAATAAATAAATAAACAATTCAGTAAAAATAAGTAAACGAAAAATAAATATGTAAATCAATAAAAACAAATAAATAACTTAAAATAAATAAATAAATAAAAATTAAATAAATGAAAATAGATAAATGTATATATAAAAAATAAATGATAAATAACTAAATAAATAGGTAAGTAAGTAAATAGTTCCAAAGAAATAAACTAATTTGAACACTATGGTACAGGCGTTAAGGTTTGAACCCACGATTTAAGGAAGTCTCATCCTTCAGAAGTCGGCACACGAACTGCGACTCTTGCGATCTCCAAGTTGTAAGCACTGGAGTCAACGCACCGATAGCCTTTCGGAATGGAGGTGTGGATTTATATAAGAAATGGCAAGTTTAATTGGATGGCAGGTAGCTCTAAGGTCCGCTTCTTCTTGCACTCATAGCGCCAGTCGAATTTTCGCAGAACACAATGTCCTCTTCTAAACAGTGCCATTGTTTAGTACCACGTCTCCATTTTCTTGCGCAACTTCTTGCGTCCTCTAATTTACTTCGAAGTCTGTTCTGCTAGTAAAGTAACTTTTCTTTTCCCTTTCTATTTCTCTCACTCTCTCGTTCTTGGAGAGAAAATTCGATTTATTGAATACTGGCACACAGGTACAATGTAAGTAAAGTCGATATATCGAGAAACTTTGTTAATTGAAATTCGAAAATTAAATTATAACGGAGGGTGAAAGATGGTTCCATCAAACGCCAACAAGGTGGAAAGTTGGCTGCTCTCACGTTCGAGTAGTAACTCAATTCTGTGCAACTTGCGGACTCAAGTCTTGGGTCATTGCGTCTCTCAAACGAGAACCGTCGCCCAGGCAATGCACAGATATATATTTTGTAAAATATGACATTCAACTCTCTTTTCTGCAGCTTTAAAGTATTTTAAATTATATAAGACCATAGGACCAGTCAGCTATAAGTTATGTTTTATATCATATTCTTTTCATATTTCAACAAGAAAAACAAAAATTATGGCTTTTAAGGGTAAACAGCCAGTGAGAAGTAAAATTTGCTTCCATTATTTCGTTTATATGACGTCATTCCATTTTCGACACAGTGAAATGTAATGAAATTTTGAATTCCAACCAATCACAGTCATACATCGCGATAATTCTGCAGCTCGATTTATCACTATCAATTTATCGCATGGTCGTTGTTTTGTTTGTTTAGCCAGTGTCGCCAACTGTTTCCACGTAAATCGATGAGCATGAACCATTGTACTAAATAAAATGCGAAATCCTACTTCCACATCTACATCTTCATCTTCTAATTCCTTGTATCTAAAGAAAATGACAGTCCTTCATAACAATTGTTCATTTAATTAATGCATTAATCAGGTTATTTGTAATTATACTATAAAATGTATAAATTAAATTATGATTTCAGCAGATAATGAAAACGTATTTATGTTATAAAACAAGAGAAAATCTCACTACGTGTAATTAACATTTTTAAACTTGTATTCCGTTTTTCTCAGTTAGCATCACTGAATAACATTCAATTTATTTATTGCAATAATTGATATTCATCTATTTCGACTTCACAATGTCTTAATAGGTTAAGTATTCATAAATATACAATTATTAACATTTTGTGAGTGAATTTTGGGGATATATTATTTACATTTTTCTTTTATTCACGAAATAGCCCTAATATATGTCACTCGAAGTCTGAGATTTCCCAAACAAATGTCAGACCTATTGTGACATTCATGTTGATAATTTCATACTTGAGCAGGTCAACTCCTTTAAATACAATATCTACCAAAAAGTAATTGGGAACTGTTTTTGCTCCTTTAGAACCTCGTGGTACCATCTCTTGTTGCTATAACAGCAGCCACCCTGTCAGGTATGCTCTCCACTAGTTTGTGTAGGATATCCACTGGAATACGTCGCCATTCCTCTTGCAACATGGCACTTAGTTGGACATTGGAAGTTGGCCCCATGTTTCGGCGGATACTATGCAGTGGTATATAGACAATAATGTTCACCGGTTGGACTGGCCTGCACAGAGTCCTGATCTCAATCCCATTGAGCACCTTTGGGACGAATTGGACCGGCGACTGAAGTCTCGGGAGATGCGGCCAACTTCCATTGACGAACTGAGTGCCATGTTGCAAGAGGAATGGCGACGCATTCCAGTGGATATCCTACACAAACTAGTGGAGAGTATGCCTGACAGGGTGGCTGCTGTTATAGCAACAAGAGATGGTACCACGAGGTTCTAAAGGAGCAAAAACAGTTCCCAATTACTTTTTGGTAGATATTGTATTTAAAGGAGTTGACCTGCTCAAGTATGAAATTATCAACATGAATGTCACAATAGGTCTGACAATGCACAGATATATATTTTGTAAAATATGACATTCAACTCTCTTTTCTGCAGCTTTAAAGTATTTTAAATTATATAATACCATAGGGCTAGTGAGCTATATGTTTTATATCATATTCTATTCATATTTCAACAAGAAAAACAAAAATTATGGCTTTTAAGGGTAAACAGCCAGTGAGAAGTAAGATTTGCTTCGATTATTTCGTTTATATGACGTCATTCCATTTTCGACCAGTGAAGTGTAATGCAATTTTTAATTCCAACCAGTCACAGTCATACATCGCGATAATTTCTGCAGCTCGATTTATCACTATCAATTTATCGCATGGTCGTTGTTTTGTTTGTTTAGCCAGTGTCGCCAACTGTTTCCACGTAAATCGATGAGCATGAACCATTGTACTAAATTAAGTGCGAAATCCTACTTCCACATCTACATCTTCATCTTCTAATTCCTTGTATCTAAAGAAAATGACAGTCCTTCATAACAATTGTTCATTTAATTAATGCATTAATCAGGTTATTTGTAATTATACTATAAAATGTATAAATTAAATTATGATTTCAGCAGATAATGAAAACGTATTTCTGTTATAAAACAAGAGAAAATCTCAGTACGTGTAATTAACATTTTTAAACTTGTATTCCGTTTTTCTCAGTTAGCATCACTGAATAACATTCAATTTATTTATTGCAATAATTGATATTCATCTATTTCGACTTCACAATGTCTTAATAGGTTAAGTATTCATAAATATACAATTATTAACATTTTGTGAGTGAATTTTGGGGATATATTATTTACATTTTTCTTTTATTCACGAAATAGCCCTAATATATGTCACTCGAAGTCTGAGATTTCCCAAACAAATGTCAGACCTATTGTGACATTCATGTTGATAATTTCATACTTGAGCAGGTCAACTCCTTTAAATACAATATCTACCAAAAAGTAATTGGGAACTGTTTTTGCTCCTTTAGAACCTCGTGGTACCATCTCTTGTTGCTATAACAGCAGCCACCCTGTCAGGTATGCTCTCCACTAGTTTGTGTAGGATATCCACTGGAATACGTCGCCATTCCTCTTGCAACATGGCACTTAGTTGGACATTGGAAGTTGGCCCCATGTTTCGGCGGATACTATGCAGTGGTATATAGACAATAATGTTCACCGGTTGGACTGGCCTGCACAGAGTCCTGATCTCAATCCCATTGAGCACCTTTGGGACGAATTGGACCGGCGACTGAAGTCTCGGGAGATGCGGCCAACTTCCATTGACGAACTGAGTGCCATGTTGCAAGAGGAATGGCGACGCATTCCAGTGGATATCCTACACAAACTAGTGGAGAGTATGCCTGACAGGGTGGCTGCTGTTATAGCAACAAAAGGTGGTACCACGAGGTTTTAAAGGGTATTTGGTAGATAGTGTATTTAGGTTACACCCTAACATACCTTGAAGAGTGTGATATTTCCAATAAAATACAAAATTATAATAAATATTTTAGAATCATTAACCAAATCTTTCCAGTCACAGAGAGAAAGGAAGGAAGAAGAAAAGATAGAAGTAAGGAAGAAAGGAACGAAAGAAGGAAGATAATTATATTTTCATTAAGCCCCAAAATTAATATTGTAAATAAACTTACTTACTTACAAATGACTTTTAAGGAACTCGAAGGTTCATTGCCGCCTTCACATAAGCCCGCCATCGGTCCCTATCTTGTGCAAGATTAATTCACTCTCTATTATCATATCCCATCTCTCTCAAATCCATTTTAATATTATCCTCCCATCTACGTCTCGGCCTCCCCTAAGGTCTTTTTCCCTCAGATCTCCCAACTAACATTCTATATGCATTTCTGGATTCGCCCATACGTGCTACATGCCCTGCCCATCTCAGACGTCTGGACTTAATGTTCCTAATTATGTCAGGTGAAGAATACAATGCGTGCAGCTCTGCGTTTTGTAACTTTCCCATTCTCCTGTAACTTCATCCCTCTTAGCCCAACATATTTTCCTAAGAAACTTTTCACGAACACCCTTAATCTCTGTTCCTCTCTCAAAGTGAGAGTCCAAGTTTCACAACCATACAGAACAACCGGTAATATAACTGTTTCATAAATTCTAACTTTCAGATTTTTTTGACAGCAGACTGGATGACAAAAGCTTCTCAATCGAATAATAACAGGCATTTCCCATATTTATTCTGCGTTTAATTTCCTCTCGATTATCATTTATATTTGTTACTGTTGCTCCAAAAGAACAAAGAAAGAAAGGAAGGAAGAAGGGGATTAAGAAAGAAAGAAAAGAAGGGAGGAAAGAAGGAAGTAAGAAAGAGAGAAAGAAAAAAAGAAAAAGAGTAAGGAAGGAAGAAAAAATGAAGAAAGGAATATAAAACCGATTTTGCGGTTTCAACTATCGAAAAAATAAAACGTTCAGTTTTGGTTTTCCTTCAGTGCATCCACCAACAGACCAATCACCGCTTAATAGGGTCACTAAGATTTGTCCATCCTGTACAAAGGAATATACTTTATATTCCGTTTTAAATTACGAAGTCGTAATAGTCCCACTGTTACGTATTCGATAAAAATAATAATTATAGGTAATATAGTGTCACGGGAATGAAATAATAAATACTGCAGTAACTAGGTCTGAGTACCCATGGCTCGCAGCTGAGACGAGCGGACGGCCAGGCGGTAAAGCAGATTTGCGAGAGACATTTTATGTGGATATTAATGTTAATTCTAGAGACATGTTGCCCACTGGCTAACTCTTTTAATGGTGCTGCTAGCCTTCACAAAGCGTTTCTTCCAAGCTACTAACAATGCTTCAGTCTTTTACTTTCCCATTACACGAAGTATAGAGAGAAATTATTCTGATATTTAAAAATATCGATTTGAAGACTCAAGCTTAAATACGTGTTCTCAACACCACTGACACCGAAATAGTTATTTACTATACAAGTGTTAAAAAGGAAAGTTTATTTTGTGGGTAGGGATATCTGTGAAACGAGGTCGCAGGTCGAGTGTAGCAAACCTGCGAACAAAGTAAATTTATTTTTAAGATCAGTGAACAAGTTGCTGCACAAAACCGGTCCTTCTCTCGCTCAGTAAAATTGTAATAAATTATCAAAAAGAACTATCACAATATTACTCGTATCACAGTATTACCAAACTTTACCCTATTTCCAGTCACATTCTTGCACACTTTTCCTCCCAATTTTCTAAAGATTTTTGAATGTGTATCTTCAATAGAATAAGCGATAAACCACATCCTTTTCGTAAAGCCTTTGACTGTGATATTGATTTTATAAAATTATTAGAAGAAATTTGTATTATTCATCATAAAACCATGACTAAACATGACTAAATACACAATAAGAAAATACAGGGACATCATTTTATTTTTACTTCAATTTTTATTGTACCTGAGTTTTTGAATGTACTTCATTCCCACCCCTTCTACTAATGAAGGTCCACACCTGTGGAGTAACGGTCAGCGTGTCTGGCAGAGAAACCAGGTGGCCCGGGTTCGATTCCCTGTCGGGGCAAGTTACCTGGTTGAGGTTTTTTCCGGGGTTTTCCCTCAACCCAATGCGAGCAAATGCTGGGTAACTTTAGATGCTGGACCCCGGACTCATTTCACCGGCATTATCACCTTCATCTCATTCAGACGCTAAATAACCAAGATGTTGATACAGCGTCGTAAAATAACCCAATAAATACTAATGAAGTTCAACCGTCCTCCACACAGATCCAAGACCACATACACAGTCATAATAGCCATACGGTCATAGTAAACAGTACGTTCCAAAAATTCGTTCGCGTTTTCCAGTGACGAAAGGACTTTCAATATTGAATGATTTTCTCACAGTCACTGTCGCCCATTTGCCTACGTCGCATCCCGCTTTTCCCCACCTGCTTCTATTCGCCTCTCTGTAAAGGCTAGTGGCTGAGTTGTCTTTAGTTCTTTTCTGAGTACATTAATTTTTGTTAGGAATTGGACGTCTACGTAATATTATACCATACAACTGCTTAAAATAAGTTAAATAAAAGGCCTCGTTAAGTAATTAACTGTCACGTGATTTCCCCCCCCCCTTTCTACGACCCTGCGACGAAACCACTTGGACGGGCAGTAGATAGCATGTCTGAGTAATTTTATCTTTTCGGATCGGGCAGAAGTGAAGATTGAATTTACAGTACGTAAGGTACTCTTTTATAGAATAGGTACAGAATTATTTCAACATGAGTTACTGGTATGAAGGACGAAACTGGTAATTGGCGTTAGGTACAATAGTATATACTACAATAATATGCACATTAGAACTGAAGCCTGTATCGAAATGAACTGCCACACATTTTTAAATATGTGTTTAAATATCCATATTACGATTATTTTTCAATTTAACTTCATTCTCTAAATTGTACGCTAATGTGCTGTAGACAGTATAATATACACACATAATGAATACGTCCGAATGAATAGCTCAGTTCGTGAGTAAAAGCACTTGTTAATACAGTACTGTATTTTGATTAAACAAAAACCTAATGAAAATTATCAAACTCAAAAGCGTGATATTTCCTAGTTTACGTAAATGGATGAACTACTTTTCTTCCCTCCTATACTTAGTAAAGTGATTTGTTTGTATATTACACCAGTATCATCGAACTCAGGTCGTGGAAGAGGGGTAGCAAACGGTGTGTTCGGTTCTCAACCGTTAATCCAAAGGTATAGCCAGGTTAATATTAGAAATATTAGTAAAAATAAAATGATGTCCCTGTACAAGAATACCACGAATGTCATATGAATGTTAATCATAAGTTTAAAAGGGTCATTTGCCTGTGGTGAATATAATTGATCGTCGATCTTAATTTATTTTCTTCTTTCCTTTGGCTTCTGGAGAGTTTTAACCCTACACCTCCACCATCGGTACGTCACTAGTAATATCCTCCACTTTCCTGTCAGGAATCGAACTCGGCTATGCAGGATTTGGAGCTACGAAGCTTCCAATTGACCAAACAATACCATCTGCCACTGAAATTTCGCGTATGTTAACGCTTCTTCGGTTCATAGAATTCAGCGTTATTATCAATCAACTTGTGTAAACCACACATTGGACTTCTCTTTTGTTTGTCTTCACTATGGCAAACTGCTCTGCATCGACAGTTAATAAATAATTTCACGCCTGCCTTCATTGTTAAAATGTTGTTGTGAACTTATATCCGTGTTTGTTGATTTAATACGACCACACAGTTGTGATTTCAGCGTGACGCTGATGAATACGCTTGAGTGAAGGTGGTACATTTCGTGTCGTAATGTTACCTGCAGCGATATTACAGATTAAACATTGGTCGCACACAATTTTGTCTTTATAGGTTTCGAGAGGAGACAGAGGGAAAGCAATATAGGCCTGTATAGGAACATTCGTTTAGTTTAATTTTCGATTTCTCTGTCTACTTCTCCGAAACCAAAGAAGTGTTAGGCCCATTTTAAGTGATGAGAGCAAATTCAGAAAATTATCAACAGTAATCTCACTAGACGTTTTGATTTATCTAGAGAAAATCAAAACTCGAGTGGGATTTAATTGACTATTACACGATTAGAAGAAAGTATATAAAAATTAGAAGTAACGAAGTACTCCAATACAACAAAATATTGACTTACGAAAATACAACTGTCTTCAAATGTATTATTGTACCATCTCAACATTACAAATATTACGCTAAATGCATGCTAGATGGCAGTAGTGAGCAATGTCTTCTCGTCGAGAAGTTCTCGATCTATACATGATGGCAATATTACTAGTCAAGAAGGCTTTGTTGATTCAGTTTCATTTTTATTAAGACAGTTGCATTCCACTTCAATTATCCGAACCCCAGTAATCAACGTCACTTGATAGATGATTTTCAATAAATCTTAATATTAAACAATCTCTGATACGTGACTATCCATAATATCATATAGCAGAATCTATAACATAACCTAACTAATATACACAAGTGTTAGAAAAGTTTTAAGTAACGACGATGAGATAAAAAATAAACATGAATAATTTTAAAAGGAATAATTATTGAATGTACAATTTTCAAATTGGAATGTGGTTAGTGGTTCAATTGATGTTATATTGGACGTGTGCGTAATAGAAGTGGAACTCGTTGATTTAGGCCTACATGGTGTATTCAACTTATTTAGGATTTCCGAATGAATAATTTTAAAAGGAATAATTATTGAATGTACAATTTTCAAATTTGAATGTGTTTGGTGGTTCAATTGATGTTATAATGGACGTGTGCGTAATAGAAGTGGAACTCGTTGATTTAGGCCTACATGGTGTATTCAACTTATTCAGGATTTCCGAATGGTGCTCTTCATTTATTTGTAAATCGGATTTCAGAAGATGCATAGGTATGAGCAGTGATTTTTATTAATTCTTGTTCTTGAATGCCAATGCGAGTCATATTTGAAACTGCTGTGAATCGACTGGAGTGGTTTGTAATTATATATATATATATATATATATATATATATATATATATATTTTTTTTTTGACGTCCAGACCAGCGCAGTTTCAAATGTTGGCAAACAAAGAAACAAATGCTAGGGACGCGATAAAATTAAACAAATGCTAGGGACGCGATAAAATTGTGCGATAAGCAGCCATGATTGGTTGAAATATGTCCTTTCGTACCGTTTTATTGGTCAAAAGTAGTAGACCTATGACGTAGTAAGAGTGTAATATTCATAGTGAAATGTTCAAAGGGATAAACATTTGGACATACGTTTTAGTTATCAGGATGTGTGAGGTGATAGTAATTATGTGGTGACCACCATTGTGTTATTTATAGACATTCCTAGTTTTCGCAAACCACGGATTCACGAATAGGTTTACGGCTTTCCAGCTGATAAAAGCAAATGTTTTATATTTCAAGCCCCTCCAGTCAAAATATCATAAGTTTAAACTCTCGGAATAACACGAAATTTTGTGCATACGAATTTTTTTTGTTTTGGCGCGAATTCATCAAAATTATGTTTTTCGAAAGAAATTATATCGTCTTACTAAATTTTAATTTAAAAGTGCCTAAATTATAATATAACATATTTATTTATTTATTTACTAGCTCAGTTGGTAGAGCAGCTGGCTATGGACTGGAAGGTCCGGGGTTCGATCCCAGGTGGTGACAGGATTTTTTCTCGTTGCCAAACTTTCAGAACGGCCCCGAGGTTCACTCAGCCGCCTATAAAATTTGGTACCGGGTCTTTCCCGGGGGTAAAAGGCGGTCAAAGCGTGGTGCCGACCACACCACCTCATTCTAGTGCCGAGATCATGGAAAGCATGGGACTCTACCTCCATGCCCCCAAGTGCCTTCATGGCATGTTACGGGGATACCTTTACCTTTTTTTTTTTTACCTTTTACTTATTTATATATATGTATTCTCACTCACTCACTGACGCACCCACCCACTTATTTATTTATTTGTTTATTTATTTATTTATTTACTCATTTCTTTACACTTTTATTTCGCTGATTGATTGATTCATTCATTATTTACTAATTAATTAATTAATTTAAAATCACATAAATGTGTACGTAAACACAGTAAGATTTTGTGAACCTAAGCTCCGTGCCCGCTGTACTGTTAGCAGGTATGGCAGTGACTGTATTGGGTTGATGTAGAAGTTCATAGCGTTTTTTCTCTGTGACAAAAGTTTTTTTGAGGTGAATAGAAGACAGAAATTATTCAGTAATATATTCTCCTACATCATCTCTGACTCTCCGCCAACGTTGGAATTCCATTCCAATTCCGTATGTCGGAAAATCTGCTGATTTGGAGTATTTTCGTTATCAAAGAAACTTTCTTGAATATTGTTAAATAGAGAACGGGAAAAGGTGGTAATCTGTGGACGAAAGATCGAGACAATATTGGGAATGTGGAATCACTTAATATCCGTACTGTTTATTTATTGATTATTGATATGTTATTAATATTAACCCAAATTAGGACTACATACAAATTGCGAATAATACTCTAGGTTATGTTAGGTCACGTTGGCTATGGGCGGGTTAGGACGACCCTTTGTACGTCGGCAATACAGACGCCTATTGTGCACCCCGAATGAAGGTGTACCAGTCCACCGGCCGCATGTGACTCCTCACTCACCCACCCAATGAGGGTCTGCTACTCCCCCTCGTTCTAAATTCACACCTCCAAGGTGACCAAGCAGCACAGAATCCATTCCAACGGCCCTTCCAAGGTGTCGAAGCTCCCTTGGAAGTGCTCTTAAGGAATGACTCCTGACAGATATTGTGGAAGGCTGGGAACTCAGGAACGGTTGTAGAGAGGACGTTCCCTTCCGTAAGCGAACGAAGACATGCGTCTTGATCTGAATACAATAATAATAATAATAATAATAATAATAATAATAATAATAATATAATAATGTTTTATTTTCGCTGGCAGAGTTAAGGCCATAAGGTCTTCTCTTCCACTCAACCAGCCAATATGTCTATTGAATGATAATGATAATAATAATAATAATAATAATAATAATAATAATAATAATAATGATAGCTTTATTTAACCTGGCAGAGTTAAGGCCGTAAGACACTCAACCAGGATTAAAACTTGCTTACATAGTTGAAAATAAAACTGGATCGGAATTAAGTAATTACATACCGATACGATTTAGGTACATAATGAGATCAAAAGAGGTAGTTACATAAAAATTTACCTCACAAAATAAAAATAAACATAGTGAAATACATATTAATGTTGTTGGAATCAAATACGAATCACATAAAAACAGAAGCCGATATTCAATAAAAATTGTACACAGTAAAAAGGTAATAATAAACACATTAATGTACTATTAGTATTAGATTACAATTAAGTAGGATTTACATAATTAAACCAGAAACCGACAATTGAATAAAATGTACACAAAAATAGATTAATAATAAAAAAACAACACAGTGGGATACATATTGGCGTTAAGTGATAAATAAACATGATTTACATGATTACACAATAAAAATAAGAAACAAAAAAAAATAAATACAGTGGAACACATTCCATTAAATATTTGTAACGCGTTAGGTCTGGAAACTCATCATAAGATATGAAATGAAATCTGAATTTTTTTTTCTACACGAGAGGGGAAGAGAAATGGACCATGGCAATGAAAATTCTAATCCGGCATTTACCTAAGTAACTGTGGGAAACTACGGAAAAACCACAGGTTGGTCGATCCGGGAATCGAACCACTGACCTCCCGAATGCGAGTCTCATGCGAAACGCATGAGCCAACTCGTTCGGTATAATACTCGCTAGTAATATTCGTTTTATGAACGTTGGCAGCATCTTCAAAGGCAAACGATGCTGTGTGAAGTTAGGAAGTAACTGCCAGGTTTAGTATTTCTCAGTACCGAAATTCGAAACAAAGTTGACAAAAGAAAATTCAATCTGACAACTAGAAAATCACTATAATTCACTAGAATATGTAGTAATAGGGGGGAAATGGCTAGGTTTCACTCTTGCGATATAAAGTAAGGCGAAGCGGACTATACTGTTACGGATCACTTTGTTACACAGACGACAGACACAGACGAACGGCTTCCTCCAAGGAGACCCTCTTAGCCCCCTGCTCTTCAACCTTGCAACCGCGGATGTAATAAGGAACACCATAAGCCACAGCAACTCCACCAGAATTTATATATATGCAGATGATATGGTATTAGCCTCCGGCAAGCCAGAAGACGTACAGGAATGCCTACATAAACTGCAAAAGTGGGCCGAGATAAATGGACTCCTCATCAACAAAGAAAAAACCGCGCAGATGATATTCAGGAAAGGTAGCCGAGTATCAGAGAAAGACATAATGCAGATTGGAGACGGGAGGTTACAAATCGTTAATTCGTACAAGTACCTTGGGGTGACTTTCCAAACTTCTGGAACAACGTTCAACATGCACGTCAAACAAAAGGCGATCTCGGCAATTAGAGCAATGAATGACGTAAACCACATACAGTCTCTCACCCTTGACACGGCGATGAAAATATTTAAGGCAAAAATAGTCCCCATACTGACGTATGGAATACATGTAATATGGGAGCGCCTGAAAAAGAGACCTCAAAATCTGGGAGAACGTCAAGGCAACCTACTTAAAGAAGGTGCTCGGTGTGTCGAAATACACACCGTCCAGACCTGCTCACCAGAGAACCCTACCTGATCGAAGACCTACGACACTCGCTGCTGCTGCCAACTACGGAGGCCTGCGAGAATCTACTAATCGAGATCCTGCAGAAGAGGAAGTAAGTAGAAGAGGAATTTTACACCACCAGTGCCATGACCGACAGAAGCTGGGAAGGAGCTAATCAGCAAATGAGGAACGTTGTTATCAGACTGGCGGTACACGGATTCCACCATAAAGTAGAGTTGGGTCGATTCGCGAACGAATCGTTCATTCGAACGACTAATGATAAAGATTCGTAAGAATCGATTCGTGGTATCAACGAATCGTCGTTCAAAAGAATCGTAACGAATCGTCGTTCAAAAGAATAGTAACGAATTGACATGGTATCGTAACCCACGATTCTATTTACTTGTTTGATGTAACCTGTCGGCGGACATTTCCGAACCGTGCCGAATACTCCCGAGCGAGAGTGAAATCAAAATACTGCATTTGTTAAGTATGGAAAATAATGAACACATAGTTAAATAGAGATGTAATGCACAAAATGTACTTCATAATAAGGTTCAGTTGATAAATTATAATTTAGAAACATTATCTTGGGTAATTTTGTAGATTAATGGAGGTCATGCTGAATGGTTCCAGCCAATGAGAAAGAGACAATCCAATGTCTCGCCTCTTATGCCATCTATGCCAGAGATGTAGAACGTTTTTGTTATACGCGTGGTTTGCAAAGGAAAGTGTCCTGTAAGTCGTTCGTTGACGAATCGTTGGAATCGCAGAGTAGGAGGAATCGTGAACTCGTTGACGATTCAAAAGAATAGTTGGAATCGCAGACTGAGAAGAATCGTAAACGAATCGTTAGAATCGATTCGTAATGTATGATTGAATCGTTGGAATCGACTTCTGAAAAAGAATCGTGTTGCCCAACTCTACCATAAAGTGTGCGCCGTAGATAGGTTCCATGAAGTATCTGAAAACTGCATATGCAAACTGTGTGGTGAAAAATGTGGCAAATACCACGTTCTGAACTGCAAGAAAAATGCCAAAACCGTGACAACTCAGTATAGACTAACTATTATGCACACTTGTGCGCATTTCCTATTATCATTATCACTGTGTTATAGGAGGCTGGCTCCTTCTCTGTATCTCTCTGAGTAATTCATAAGGAAATGGCGCTCTTAGGAGCCGCTCTAGAGGCTGCACATCGAGCAGGGAGAGAGATCCCAACTTTCAAACCGAGTTCAGTGATGTGGGACTAACTTCAATAATCGAACTGTAATGCCCCGGGATTGGAACGCGAGACATGGCGCGGCGCCCTCTCTGATGATGCACCATGTCAAAGTGGCTGCATAATATTACACAGCGCAGGGGAGCGGGCACCCCCGGCCGCTATTACAGCACGCTCACCGAGCGAAATAATTCCGCTACTTACTGCTAGTTGATTTTGTGTGTCCGTTAGTTATTGGCGGCAGATGGTGGCCTTACGCTACAGAGCGTAATCTACAGAGTATGTGCGTATACATTCGCTACATAGGCGTAGGTAAAAGCTTCCAAGTGTACGGCAGTTTGAACCATGTTGCAGGCTGCGGTCATTAATTGATTTTCGCAGTACTTCTGTTGGGTTTGCAGCAATTGTGATTTGTCCTGATTTATTTTTATCAGTGTGTGGAGTACGACTGCTTATACAGGGTGGAAATGAAATAACCCTTCAGATTTTCAGGGCGAATAGCTCATGTTGTATGTAACAAAATAGTAATAGTTATTCTTCAAGGAACGAGCACTCATATAAATTGAGGGAAAGAAGGCAGCGGACGGACACTGGAAAGTTTTCTTTTCTCAATCGTACTATCAGGGACTGGATTGCTTTACCTGCAGACTTACTAAAGGCTTTACAGGCTTAAGGACCTTACTAATAGACGGTAATTATACACAGTATTTAAAGGGTGTAAATGATATGTTGTTATTGAAGTGTTGTATCAGTGAAGAATTATGTTGTGTCAGTGAAGTGTGTTGTATCAGTGAAGAAGTATGTCGTGTCAGTAAAGTGTGCTGTGTAAGCGAAACGTGTTCCTGTCAGTGAAGCATTATAGTTTATAGTGGCAGTGCATAGTATTTGAACAGTGAAATGTTTTTGAAGTGTTAGTGAAATCAGGATAGAATCAATGAAATGTGTCGTAATTCCAGTGCAGTGAGTGAGTTGACAGCGAAATGAGTGTAATTTGAAAGGTACTTGTGCAGATACGAACATATCATACTCGTGGGTTTTAGTTCGATCTTAGTTTTAAGATACAAATTAGTTTTATTTCAAATGTTATTTTAAGTGATCGTTTCATTTAATTTAGTATATTCCCTGTTGTTGTTATTATTATTATTATTATTATTATCATTATTAATTATTGTTAGTATTAATTATTAGTATTATTATTAATTGTATTTTTAATTAATAAGTTTATTATTGTCATTATTGAGTGTAATTAGTTACCACTGCCACCGGGTATATACCCAATGCAGTGTGAATAAATAAATACATACATACATACATACATACATACATACATACATACATACATACATACATACATACATACATACATACATACATGAGCGGTATGTTGAAGTTTTCATGTTCGAGGAAAAGTTTGAAAAAGCGAAACGTAGTTGAGCTTTTCTAATTTCCGAGTATTGAAAGAAAACATACCGCTCGTGTATCGTACATTATTTTGTGCGAAGATCGTTTATTACATACCTGAAAGAGGAATTTCTAATTGGTTGCAATGAAATCTCCATCTTGGTTTCTGTTCAATGACGGCAACTTTGCAAAACAAAAATATCTATCTTCAACATTGTTGCTTTAAAATGTTTTCTGTGTTTACTATACTCCAGCAGGCCGTGATATACGTCTGTTTTTTTCCCCCCAGTCTATGGAACCTTGTTGATTTTTTCACGGCTTCCTTAATGTTACTTGCATTACGAATGCAGTAACTTTAGTGAAGTTGTAGAGTTTACTTAATTTTTGCAAATAATTAACAGTGCAATTTAGGTGAAATTGCAGTGGTAAGTTTCCAATTTATAATTATTACTATATTGAACGTCTCTAAAAATGATAGATCTATGTTAAAAGCCTAAAGCAGTAAAATCAATATGTCACTTAAGCGGTAAGAAGAGGGAAATTGTTATGTGTGTTAGTTTGGGAATACTGAATGTGTAATTTTAGACTTTCCGCGGATAGGTTTTGTGAGGAAACTAAGCAAATACGCACGATCTCGCACAAAAGTGTAATACCATATTGGTGGAAAGTTGATAGTTTTCCATAATTTTTTTTCCCAGATGTTTAACACCCTCTTCTTCGGTAACTGTTACAAACCGTTATCGTGATTTTTGCCCATATCGATAGAAAATCTAATAAAGAATCATTTATTCCTTTGACGTATTTCAGTAGAGAGGACGATTTTCGTGTAAATTTAAGTGTACGCCACATAGGCGTAGGTAAAATCTTCCAAGTGTACGGCATTTTGAACCATGTTGCGACTGCGTCATTAAGCGATTTTCGCAGTACTTCTGTTGGGTTTGCAGCAATTGTGGTTTGTCCTGATTTATTTTTATCGGTGTGTGGAGTATCACTGCTTACACAGGGTGGAAATGAAATAATGCTTCAGATTTTCAGAGCGAATAGCTCATGTTGTATGTAACAAAAAATGTAATACTAGCCTATATTGGTGGAAAGTTCATAGTTTTCCAGAAAAAAAAAAAAGTTTTTTTTTTTCCAAATGTTTAACACCCTCTTCTTCGGTAACTGTTGTGAATAGTATCGTGATTTTTAATGAAGAAATAATATAATTTTAGTTTTGTTTCCGTCTTGACTTATTTTAATGTTAACTCAGAAGTATGTTTGTTAACACATTTTAATATTTTACTGGTGAACGTTTTCGCCCATTTTAGGCATCTTCAGACCATAAAGATATCTGTACATAATTGCATAACCTATAAGTCTTATTGTTAAACAAGTACTCACCTTTGAGTCATTATACAGTTTACCGATCCAATATAATAACTCGTTCGCGATCTCTAGCTGTGTGTGGAAATCGAAAATTACGAGAAAAAATTCGGCTACAGATTTATTATTAGTATAGATATAGATAAAGAATGCAACCAATTTCTGAATTAATTTAAATTAGAAACTGAATTGGAAATATGTTAAGTGGGTATAGAAAAACGAAATTCCTAAATAACTTATAGTTATAATATACTGTGCTAAAGAGAAACAGCTTAAGAAGACTTGAAAATGAAGGGAGTATCACCGTAATATAGATTTTATGATTAGTGAAAGTTCGTGTCTCTCTATTAGCAACCTTGCTTATTACGACAGAATATTTTTCCAGAGTGAGTAGAAATCACACAATCATTGTAGAAGAACCGCTCGTAACAAAACAAGTGTTTCCAGATTCTTGAGAAGTTGGTAGGTTTCTGATCATCCCTCCGAGGAAAGAGGACGACGGCGGTCGTGGGTGGCGACTTCCCTCTCTCCCGCTGAGTCAATAAGGACAAGATCCGCAATGGGCACGTATCTGGGAAGTCAAAAAGCTGAAGACGAGAGAGAGATTTCCCAAGTGGACAGGCTGGTCGGGGCATGATTCCGGCATTGAGACGGCGCGAGTGGCCTCATGGGACGAAAACAGAAGACGACTACACCGCGTGACCATAAACCGGCAAGGCTATCGCCAGTGCACAACAAAGTGAAGAATTTGACACTCTTGCTTTGATTTCTGGTCTAGAACATAAGTGACTGAGGCGAAACTGTCACTAGAAAAAATCAGGCATTTAGTAACATCATATTTAAGGTAAGAGGGCGGTATTTTTAAAGCTTTTTTTCCTATTTGGTGTAAAATATAATCTATACTAATAATAAATCTGTAGCCGAAATTTCTATGGTAATTTTCGATTTTCCAAACAATAATTGGTCCTAACATACTACTAGGTTCAAAAAGTTCCCGGAATTTTACTACCATTTTTCGTATTAATATATAACTAGGGATATTATACATTTGTTTTGTTGGTAACATTCATGATGTCATTTCCTTAAAGTTTGTTGATAATGGCAATTATTGGTTTTGAGTTGTAGGCAATTGTTTATCATAGTGTTTCGTTTGTTCGTCGCATTTTGTAATTATGTCCACAGAGCAAAGTACAAACATCAAGTTCTGTGTTTTGCTGGGGACATGATCAGTATGGCTGATGAAGATGGTGATTTCTTAAACAAAATGAAACTGGTGCTACTTGTACGACCCAGTCCCTAAACGACAGTCATCTGAGTGGAAATCGAAAACATCTCCTCGGAAGCAAAAATTTCCTAGGCACACTTCCAAAGGCAAAGTTATTTTAAATGTTATGTTTTATTTAACGACGCTCGCAACTGCAGAGGTTATATCAGCATCGCCGGATGTGCCGGAATTTTGTCCCGCAGGAGTTCTTTTTCATGCCAGTAAATCTACTAACATGAGCCTGTCGCATTTAAGCTCACTTAAAGCAAAGTTATGTTGGAAGTTTTCTTCGACTCTCAGGGTCTCATGCACCATGAGTTCATTCCAGAAGGTCGTACTGTAACGAAAGAATTGTACGTAGAAACCCTCCGTCGCCTCTGGGACGCAGTGAGAAGGAAACGTCCAGAAAAGTGGGTAGAAAACAACTGGTTCCTTATGCATGACAATGCACCTGCTCATCGCGCAATTATTGTAAAGAATTTTCTTGCCAGGCACAACATAACTGCTTTGGATCACCCACCATACTCTCCTGATCTCTCACCACCTGATTACTTTCTGTTTCCCCGTCTGAAAAGTCATCTGAAAGGACGGAGATTCAATGCTGAAGAGGTTATCGCAAACGCGACGAGAGCACTAAGACGGGTTTCACAAAATGGCTTCCAGGCCTGCTTCCAGGAACTCTACACGCGTTGGCAAAAGTGTGTTGTTGCGGAAGGCAACTATTTTGAAGGAAATGCTGTAGAATAGTGTTTAAGGTACGTTGTTTATATGATGCTAGCAAATTCCGGGAACTTTTTGAACCTAGTATGTATATAATTAACCACCCTGAAACCGAAAATCGCTTTTTTGAAATTTTTGTTTGTATGTCTGTCTGTCTGTATGTTTGTTACCTTTTCACGCGATAATGGCTGAACGGATTTCGATGAAAATTGGAACATAAATTAAGTTCGATGTAACTTAGATTATAGGCTATATGGCATTCAAAATACATTATTTAAAAGGGGGTTATAAGGGGGCCTGAATTAAATAAATCGAAATATCTCGCTTATTATTGATTGTTATGAAAAATATTACATAACAAAAATTTCTTTAAAAATCATTTCCGATAAGTTTTATTCTTTGAAACATTTTGATAGGACTGATATTTAATGAGATAAATGAGTTTTAAAATTAAAATAACTGCCATCTAAGGCGGTGTAATGAAATAAACAAATGACTTCGTCTATAAGGGGCCTTGGTCAACAACAATCGAAAGCTATGAATCATAGCCTACAGATAATGTTTCTGTGTTTGTATGAAGTAATATCGGAAGCTAAACTAATCGATTTGTATAATTAATTATTATTTCACCATTGGAAAGTGTAGTTTCTCTGTATAGACATAATGCTATAATGTTATTACAGTAACTTCTGAGTGAATCGAGGACAGGTAAGATTAAAATAGCTTCTTGTGCACAGAAAACTTGATAGGCTATTCTGTGTATTCGTTTCCTGTATTTCTTAAAATAATGTTTATCTCAGAGAATTAACGAACAACGAGAGTGTATTGATTTAGTATGCAGTAATAATATGTTAGCTTAGCATTTCATTATTTTATAATCCAAATTTTAACTATGCTCAATTGAATCGAGTTAAAATACATAAAATACATATGCATTAAATGCAATGCAAAAAATTTGGGTAATGAGCCAAGCAGATTATGTTGCCCTGTTGAAAAATAAAATTTATTCCTCCTGAGATTCAAGAGCCCCCATAACAAATTGAAAACTTACTTATCGGGTTACATCCGTTATCAACACACTTTTTATTTTATATAATATAATATAATATAATATAATATAATATAATATAATATAATATAATATAATATAATATAATATAATATAATATAATATAATATAATATAATATAATATAATATAATATAAATAATATAATATAATATAATATAATATAATATAATATAATATAATATAATATAATATAATATAATATAATATAATATAATATAATATAATATAATATAATATAATATAATATAATATAATATAATTTAAGTTATTTAAGTTATTTGAAGGGTTCAGAACCATAGTGGGCCAAGCGCCATTTACTGAATACGTAGAAAACAAGAGTTAAAATTAAGTTATTACCATAATTCAATGGAAACATATAACAAGTAAAATAAAGTATACACATTAAATGTAAATGATGTCAATGTTCATTGAACTATGGATGCACGTAATAAAAATTAAGAAACATGTTAAAGGAATTGTCATTGCACCAAATGAGTGCTCTCTGGACCAAAATGATTCCATTTTAATTATTTAAATATAATTTAAATTAAGTAACATATTAAACGATTTATCCTTCTATCAAACACGAATATTCTCTGGATCAAATGTCCTATTTTAATTATGTAATTACTTTATATTTATTTCTAACGGGTGCAGCGGAGCGCACGGGTACGGCTAGTTTTCTTATATGTAGAGAGCTCATGGCTATAGCAACTCAACCAAATACAGTGAAACCTCTCATTTACGGATATCAATGGGACGTAACAATCTGTCCGCATCTGGGAGGTGTCCTTTAATAAGAGGGAGGCTCCCCAATCTAACAGTAAATTTATAATATGCAATATGTATCCCTTCACGTTTTAAATTAAATGTATTACTGTAGTTTAATTCTAAATACAGTATACTACAGTAAACTCTTTGCAACTTTGAACTACAGTAGATAAGACCGAAAAAGGAAAATACAATACTGTGCCATGCAATTTTATTCTAGGTCTACAGTTATGCAGTACTGTAATTTACAGTTTTCAACTTAACCTTTACTTTCAGGTGCCATGTCTCTCGAAACAGAACAACTGATTGAAGTGAAGAGAATAATCCTACTAACTCTAACATATGTCGAATACAACTTCACGATCGCTGAAATCTTGGACCCATCAGATGAGTTAAATTTTATGGCTTTGTTTATCCAACCGCTTCCAGCTAACAAGAGGTAGCCGGCTGGCCTAGTGGTAGCCTATGAGACCCTTATTGTCTTCTTTTATGTTAAAGAAATTTCTGTACTAAATTTTCCATTTTTGTAACATATTAGGTCTTGAAATCCAAGTTCTGTCCGTAGTCAGCAAGTAAAGCAAGCTTTAGGACTGTGAAACAGCTGTTCGTGTCCGTATCTGAGAGTGTCCGTAAATGAGAGTTAAATTTATCATTATTTCTACATTATTTCAGTTGGGACATTAAAATCTTTCCGTATATGAGGAGTGTCCGTATCTTGGGAGTGTCCGTAAGGAGAGCTTTCACTGTACAAGTATTTTGAAAAAAAAAATACTATTTGGAGCATACATTTGAAAAAAAAATGTACCCAATGCGGGATTTTACTAAAACTGATATATCTAAATCATTTTTAAAAATAAATTTAAACACATTTTTATATTTTACTTGTAAAAGCGTAAAGATTATTTTTTATTCCTACAGAATTTATCTGTTATAATAATAATAATAATAATAATAATAATAATAATAATAATAATAGTAATAATGATTTATTTTAGCTGGCAGAGTTAAGGCCGTAAGGCCTTCTCTTCCACTCAACCAGCAAAAAGACTATATACATATGCATGAACTTACAAAGAATTCAACAATTTGATTTAGATTAGAGTTACATGTATACAAGAGTTATTTACGAATTAAACAACAAAATACTATGAACTATTAATTAAACACTGAAATAAACTGTGTAGCAGAATTAAGCTAAAATACATAGAATGTTGTTAATATATTTCAAATAATATTAGATAATAGAAAGAGATTATTATGAGACAATTTTGAAAGTACAGCACAATCAGGATGATGTCTAAAAGAAAGAAGTAACAATGTAGTCAGTGATAGTTTAAATCAATATGATTGGAGTGAAATGCTGTGGCAGTTGACTTAATATAATATGTCAACATATATCTCGAACTTGGAGTAAGGCCCCAAAGGGAAAAACACTAGAGGAGGGGAATTCGATCCGGTGATGTGGATTGAAATTGGACGTAGCTCAGTGGGTAGACGGCTTGGTACGTAGAACCAACGACACGGGTTCGATCCCCGGCGCCGGAGCGAATTTTTCTCCTCTAATATCAATTATAAAAGCGTGTTCTACAAACTGTCTGTAGCAGAATTTTGATATTAGTCCCTACATTTGTAAAATAAACAATGAACATGTAATAACACTTTTTTATTTCCTTCCTTGCAAACAGACAGACATATTTTTAAAATGAAATCAATTAGCATAATTCTGTTATAGAAGAAAGTTTTCTAATAGTCTAGAGAATGTGTGTTCTAAATTTCATGCATGTATCTTTAATAGTTCAGAAAATATATCTGCTTTTGTCTGGCAACGTAGCAAAAAAATGAAGTTACCGGAAACAATAATCAAAGGGGGCGTGTAATTTAAAAACCCAAAGCGCAGGAACTTTAAAAACAGTGTCTCAACATGCGATAAGGGCACAAATACTCACAAAAGCTGTGCAATGTGTTCCAGGCATATCACAGAGTATTTTTAAGAAAAAAAAACAACAATTTTTTTCTAATTCACTCATTTTTACCAAAAAAATACCATCATCTCCCCTTAAGTGCTCATCTGTTTGCTCGATATAGGCCTACGATAATTGATTCTACATTTTAATATACTTGTCTTCATAAGCAATATATAAAATATGAACAAATGGACAGCGGTAACAAGAAAGGAAATACGTGTAATGCATAATATGAAATCTGGTGTGTAAAGAAATGCAAGAATGGAATAAATTACAGTTGCTTACTAAATAGAAGAGCAAATAAGTGCCAACATTCTATTGTAACTCTTAGGCCGGTATTCATAGTCGAGATAAGTCATACTTATATATAAGTCGAACTTAAATCTCGTCTCAATTGCAGATTTCGGTCCAAATAAGTCGTACTTATTATAAGTCGTGCTCATTTTATAAGCTTTACTTTACAAAGTCTGACTTCATGAAGTTGAACTTGTTGAATTCATAGTGACTCAAGTGCGACTTATGTTGTGAAATAAGTTAAACTTTATCAAGTCAAGGGAACCCCTGACTTATGTCAGTTTTAACCTAAAAATTAATAACGTTTATAAAGAACTGGCCAAGGAAGTTATTGAAATGCAGGAAATTTCTGCCCGAAAGCGTTATTGCGAAACATCATGGGTCGCTTTGAATTCAAAAGGAGGTTTCGTTTTTGCAAAAGGTTTTGGAATCAGTACTTCCGAAAGTGGAAATAACTCTTGCAAAACCGAGATAGCGAGTTTTGCCAGTTCTTCTAGATTACTACTTCTTGTTCGCTTGAGATTTTATGCCACGGAAAATTTTGAAATAAATTTAATGTTCTTAAAATATAGCCATAACCGTAGTCTATTAATATATGAGGTATTTGTCTTCAAAAAACTGCGTCCGCCTTCTTATTCTCTACAATCTTTGAATATTTTAGAATAATCTCCTTCAGTACAATCGTCTTTCTGTACATAACTGAAATATTTTCTTTTCTTCTTTCCGTACATTAGGCCTACATCATTCATTTTATTGTATTCTACAGAAGCTATGCATACAAATTTAGAGACAAAAGAAAATCGACTGTCTGATTTACATTGTCGTGACAATGGCCTTGCAATTTCTCATACCAATAAGTTCGACTTATTTGTATACACATAAGTTACACTTATTGAATGAAACTTAACAAAGTACGACTTATTAGCAGACTATGAATACCGTAATCATATAAGTTAAGATTTTCCAATAAGTATAACTTAACAAAGTCATACTTATTGAACAAATAAGTCAGTGACTATGAATACCGGCCTTAGGGCCTTATATTTATAGACATTTTTAGCGCGGGCTTCCGGTGGATGATCAGCGTTTTTCGTATTCATAAACCAGTGTTAGCGTTAGGATATGATTTGAATTCTGTACAAGTAACCAGTGGATAGCTGGGGATAGCTTAATACGCTGGTAGCGCGTGCTGCGAATGGCTATGAATAGCACCCTTATACTTTAAACTCAGAATGCATATTTCTAAACAGTAGTATGTATGTATGTATGTATGTATGTATGTATGTATGTATGTATGTATGTATGTATGTATGTATGTATGTATGTATGTATGTATGTATGTATGTATGTATAATTCCTTTTAATTATTGTAAGCAGTTGCACTATCAATCAATCAATCAATCAATCAATCAATCATTTTTAAGAAAATAGTGTTATTAAAAAAGTACTCTCAAACTCTAATGCATGTTGTTGCTTTTGACGATACCCAGCTGTAGGCCTAATAATTTGATAAATATCATTGGAAATACTTATGCTTCTTAGATATAAATATGATCTGAAATTTATGATATGTACGACATCTGGAGAAATGTTTATGGAGACAGACTGCAGTGGTTTTAACATTGTCAAAGAGCAGCGAAGTACTTTCACAGATTACTACGGATGTGGGATAATAATTATTATGTGAGAAATCCAAGGAATCAAAGGCCGTATGTTCAGACCGAAGACTGCCACTCATTGTCAGCCAACTGAGGTTTATCAAGTAATTTGTTGCGGTTATAAAACAATAAAAACGTTAGAAATTTATGATCGTGGACGCAGTAAGTTGTGGAATGGGTCTTTATTTGCCACAGAAATCATTTACACACAGGAAACTATGACGAACGATTGCTAAAGGTTATAGTCAGTTAAGAGAAATGGCAATATAAAGTTAATAACTAAGAGTTTTTAATTGTTTGTTGCTGCTAGAAGCTATTAAGATTTATAAAATTTAATAAGTATGAGACTATGCATAAATTAACATTATTAACTGGTTTGAAAATATAATAATAATAATAATAATAATAATAATAATAATAATAATAATAATAATAATACTTACTTACTGGATTTAAGAAACCCGCAGGTTCATTGCTGCCCTCACATAAGCCCGCCATTGGTCCCTATCCTGTGCAAGATTAATCCAGTCCCTATCATCATAACCCATCTCCCTCAAATCCATTTTAATATTATCTTCCCATCTACGTCTCGGCCTCCCCAAAGGTCTTTTTCCCTCCGCCCTCCCAACTAACACTCTATATGCATTTCTGAATTCGCCCATACGTACTACATGCCCTGTCCATCTCAAACGTCTGGATTTAATGTTCCTAATTATGTCAGGTGAAGAATACAATGCATGCAGTTCTGTGTTGTGTAACTTTCTCCATTCTCCTGTAACTTCATCTCTCTTAGCCCCAAATATTTTCCTAAGCACCTTATTCTCAAACACTCTTAACCTATGTTCCTCTCTCAGAGTGAGAGTCCAAGTTTCACAACCATACAGAACAACCGGTAATATAATTGTTTTATAAATTCTAACTTTCAGATTTTTTGACAGCAGACTGAATAATAAAAGCTTCTCAACCGAATAATAACACGCATTTCCCACAGTTATTCTGTGTTTAATTTCCTCCCGAGTGTCATTTATATTTGTTACTGTTGCTCCAAGATATTTGAACTTCTCCACCTCTTCAAGAGATAAATTTCTAATTTGTGTATTTCCATTTCGTACTATGTTTTGGTCACGAGACATAATCATATACTTTGTCTTTTCTGGATTTACTTCCAAACCTATCTCTTTACTTGCTTCTAGTAAAATTCCCGTGTTTTCCCTAATCGTTTGTGGATTTTCTCCAAATATATTCACGTCATCCGCATAGACAAGCAGGTGATGTAACCCGTTCAATTCCAAACCCTCTCTGTTATCCTGGACTTTCGTAATGGCATACTCTAGTCTAGAGCAAAGTTAAAAAGTAAAGGTGATAGTGCATCTCCTTGCTTTAGCCCGCAGTGAATTGGAAACGAATCTGACAGTAATAATAATAATAATAATAATAGCAATTATAATTATAATGATAATGATAACATAGTCTAGACATTCATTGGTGGTGTTTGTGGTGGTGGTGGCGCGGCCTCAGGGAAAATTATTTCTGGACGGCCTTCGTAATAATTGCGTTCAAGTGGCCAAAATTTGTATAAGCACTAGTTTTCACGTTATTATCATGGTGTAAGAAATATATTTTTTTATCTGCCCCCATGAGAATGTTTGCTTGTTAGCCGGGCAAATAACGTGACGAACTGTCTGCTTAAGAATAGCAGGGATGAAATTTGGACTAAGGCAAGGTAGCACTCCATTCCAGAGAAGAAATAAAACAATTACGAAAGTCGTGAAACATGGTTCGATCGTGACACCGTCGTATTATACAATTTTCTTGAGATCGTAAAAATATGGGACTTGAACTGAAGGGTTCAATAAACACTGCTGCTTTAAGTGTTGGTCTGAAGGGCTTACCAGTAGACATATAAAAAAATCTCTGTGCGTACCGGCGGCCAATGTGCCAGTTAACTGGTCAACAGCAAACATATGAAATTGAGCAGATCACTTTTCTTCAGAAATCTTCATATTCCATGAACAATACATCTCGTGTAGAAAGTAGGAAGATTGTGTTCTTCTGGATCCTTTTACTTTAGGGCAGAGTCTTCTAATTTCGTGATACAAGGCAGCCGAGGCGAAAATGCGACTCACGAGCACATTGTGGCTCGCAGTGCTTTTCTCTCGCTTCCTACCTACAACCCCCACCCTCTCACTCACTGGAGTCAAACTCCGTTCTGTTTGTATTTGTCTCGGACCTGCGAGAGGCGTGTCGTCGCAATATCTCTCTCGAAACCATGTACTTCTATAAAAAACGAAAGTTTCAAGTAGGATGGGAGGATGCATTCTTTTGCTTACAATATGATGAAAATGTTAAATGCATGATTTGTTCACAAATATTACTAGGAAAACGGTTGTATAACATAAAACGGCATTATAAGTTACTACATGTTACTGATGAAACATTAAAAGGTTAAGTGTTATTATTATTATTATTATTATTATTATTATTATTATTATTATTATTATTATTATTATTATCATTATCATCTCTGTACGTCGATTCTTTTACAGCAGATGTACGAATAATGGGTTAGATTTTCAATTTAAACTCACAGATTTACAATGTGACGTTAAATGAAAGCTAGATGTAAGGACTTGACAGATATTGAACTTTTCAAATCTTTGGAAAAAAATAAATATTTGAAGCTTCGTTCTTTCGCTTGCTCTGTTGAAGCTTACGTTTGTGAAAAATTATTTTCAACAATGAAAATAGTAAAAATCAAATTTAGATCACGACTGACAGACAAATACCTTCGTGATCAACTACGATTGGCAGTAAGTGACATAATTCCTGATTTTGAAACTTTGTCGCAGAGATATTCTGAAGACAGTTAATTTTAGGTTGTGATAATGTGTCCTATGTTTTCTTGTTCATTTCTTTCTTCGTTACACGTCCTAAAATTAACTTCCCCTTCGGTTGTTCGCCTCCCTCAATAGGTGCTATGCACGTTGCAGCTTACACAGTGGCTCGGCGCACCATGGCCTTTTCACCACGGCTGTACTAAGGTGTTGGTGCAAAAATAAGGTTTAAATGTACATACGTTATTAGGTTTCAGTAAGTTATAAGTAGACAGTGGATGCGGGATGACTTATCGTTGAATGTAGGTGCACATTTACTATATGTTACATTTTTTTTATTCGGACCATTGGCTCAACAGGTTTTAAACGTAAACAGACGACGTCAACATGCTACTGTATCTCCGTACAATCAGAAGGAAAAGAAAAATAACGTACTGTAGTACTGTAGCACATACTTGCAAGTTCAGTCCTCGTCATCATTGATGCAATTACCAGCGTTGCATTAAACGACGATATATTCTCGTAAGTTGTCGAAACTGAATCGTCTTCGTCTCTCGCTTAAACAGTTTTTGTATCGAGAGAATTTCTGAAGAAAAACTTTAAAATGGGGATCACACAATTTCTTTAGAGGAATATTTACACTGAGAATCATGTTGCACGTTTCGTTTAGACCCCCACAACTAAATGATGATGATGATGGTTCCTCAGATTTCATTTCAACGCATTTCCTGTGCGATGTACTGTTGTAGTGTTTCCCTATAGCCTGAGTTGTTCTGGTTTTTATTTCAATTTTACATACATTACACACAATATTGTCTTCGTTAATATATAAATTGTCACTCTCATACTTCTTAATTGCATTTCGTATCTCTGAGCGAATTTAACGTTTTGACTTCGACATTGTGAGTGGATCAGCACTACACTATTCAACTCGTACTAAATACTTGAGCAGGAAAACACAACTGCACACATTGCGTCACAATGTTACTATGAACGGACCGGGGTTCCTTCGTTCTTTACGCTGCTGTACTCGCCAGGTACACAAAAGACGGACGACGCGGCACGTGCCATATACTCCGATACGAAAAAACTTCACTTTTCCTTGAGTCATCCCGCATACACTGTCTGGTTATATGTTAACTCTTTTACCTCAACTTTCCTTGCATTTCCGTTTGCTCTTCCATAAATGAAATGCATATCAACATTTAATGAGTCAAAAGATCTTATCCCATGTTTATGAAAAATCACCAACGTTTGCAGAAACAGGTAGTCTAAAACCAAACTTAAAAAAGATGGCCTTGAGTTCGATTCTAGCTGGTTACACTGATTGACGTGTCTAGGCTTGTAATTACCAAAAAGAACATTTCCGGACATAGGTTCCTATAATATGAAAGTTATTCATAATTGTCTCCTCTATCATCCCTAAAAGTTTGTAACATAGTCACTGAATCATCCTGTATAAATATTTACAATAAAAAAATTCTAGTGACATAGCTGAATAGAACGTTTCCGGACATAGTTTCCTATAATATGAAAGTTATTCATAATTGTCTCCTCTATCATCTTTAAAAGTTTGTAACATAGTCACTGAATCACCCGGTATAAATGTTTACAATAAAAAATTCCAAAATTTCTAATGACATAGCTGAATAGAACGTTTCCGGACATAGGTTCCTATAATATGAAAGGTATTCATAATTGTCCCCTCTGTCATCCCTAAAAGTTTGTAACTTAGTCACTGAATTACCCTGTATAAATATTTACAACAAAAAAGTCCAAATTTCTAGTGACAGCTGAATGAAACGTTTCCGGACATAGGTTCCTATAATATGAAAATTATTCATAATTGTCTCCTCTATCATCTTTAAAAGTTTGTAACATAGTCACTGACTCACTCTGTATAAATATTTACAATAAAAAAAATTCCAAAATTTCTCATGACAGCTGAATAGAACGTTTCCGGACACAGGTTCCTATAGTATGAAAGTTATTCATAATTGTCCCCTCTGTCATCCCTAAAAGTTTAGTAACATAGTCACTGAATCACCCTGTATAAATATTTACAATAAAAATTCCAAAATATCTAGTGACAAAGCTTAATAGAACGTTTCCGGACATAGGTTCCTATAATATGAAAGTTATTCATAATTGTCTCCTCTATCATCCCTAAAAGTTCGTAACATAGTCACTGAATCACCCTGTATGAATAGGCCTATTTACAATACAAATCCAAAATTTCTAGTGACAAAGCTGAATAGAACGTTTCCGGACATAGGTTCCTATAATATGAAAGTTATTCATAATTGTCTCCTCTATCATCCCTAAAAGTTCCTAACATAGTCACTGAATCACCCTGTATGAATAGGCCTATTTACAATAAAAATTCCAAAGTTTCTAGTGACATAGCTGAATAGAACGTTTCCGGACATAGGTTCCTATAATATGGAAGTTATTCATAATTGTCTCCTCTATCATCTTTAAAAGTTTGTAACATAGACACTGAATTACCCTGTATAAATATTTACAATAAAAAATTCCAAAATTTCTAGTTACATAGCTGAATAGATAAAATGACACCAAGCAGTGAATGACGCAATTGAAGAGCGATCCTAAGGGCTTCAAAATCACTCTAATACAAGGAGGATGCACAAAAACTCTAAGACTGCGGTGCATGCCTGCAAGCCCTCTTTCTATTCCACTATTCTAAAAATTCGGGACGTATAACAACCCTTCTAAGGGCCACACCTCGTTACATTATGTAAGAAATCGGCTGACTGAAAGACGGCTAGGCTTGTATCACTTATTTACTGTTTAGCAACTAACTATGCAAGATCGTCTCGGGGCTAGAGCTCACGACCTCCAAGTCACGAAGTAACAATTACTACAATGGCTCAATATCGCGGCCCACTGCATTGTTAGAGGTGATGAGATATCAGATAGAAATCTCGCAGCGCAGCCATATGGCTACATTTCTCAATCAGTTCCTTATGAGTTATGCAACTCTAATGACAGGGTCTAATGATTTACGAGGCAGGATAATTACGGTTGGACTCGAAGAGGTTAGGGTGACATTGTCGGTTGTTATTAATTTGAAGCTTTTACTTGTGTAAATACTTTAACTTTCTACTGACTCATCATCCTGCGGTCAGCGACTAAATGCATCGGCTTGCAGGGTTGAACATCCTGAACTACACCGACATCGTCATTTTATTGAGATTAAAAAAATAGCGGTTAGAATTTAACTTCTAAGAAAATATTTAATACACTATTATCTAATGGTTATTTTAGCCGCACAAATCAATTTTGGTAATGAGAGCATCTGATTGTAACTTATTTTTCATCTTGTTTTTTTACTTGGTTATTCAACGACGCTGTAACAATTACTACACTGAAAATGTAATTGTAGGTGCATTGTAAATATCTAAGTTGCCATGTAATTAATTAAGTTGATATGTAATTAATTAAGATATGTAATTTAGTTGATATGTAAATAAATTAAGGTGATATGTAATTAATTAAGATGATATTTAATTAAGTTGATTTGTAATTAATTAAGGTGATATGTAATTACTTAAATTGGTACTAGTTCGGTGAAATAGAAGTACTTATAAGTTAGATTTACTTTTGCTTATTGTGGGCGTTATTATAGAATAGCTTTTATTTATAGTACTAGGTTTATTGCATCTATTTATTTATAGTTAGAAATAAATTTAGGTTTATTTTATTTTATTTGTTTATATTTTTCTTTTATTGCTGTAATTATTCTAGAATTATAATGGTATTATTGTATATTATATATCACTGCCACCGGGTGTATACCCAATTGTAGTGTTACTAAATACATACATTTAGCGTCGATGGAATTAGTGATAGCTAAAGCCCGAATTTCCATATACTACCAAATGCGGGAAGCCGAATTCTCGTCACCGGAATTCCCGTCATTGTACTACCTAGTCACTGCAATTTTGTCACCCGGTGTTTTGGTCACTTCGAATTTATGGTTTCCGGATATTTTGGTCACCAGAACACATTTTGTTAAAAAATAACATATTGACAAGTAAAATATCCATAGGTACTCTGTATAAAATGTCATGTGATTAATGTTTCAAAGTTGCCACACTGCATAAAATGTTACATGATTTATATTTCAAAATTTCCGCCCAAATTGTGTCCGATGGCTTTGAGATACGAAAGAACATCATCTTCTCTATAATCAGGGTATCGTTCTCCGATCCTACTAATCCGTCTGTCTTAATCTCCATTCTTGAGAGTGGCACACTACTATGCTGTGAGATTCACTATATGTGCCGCAAAACTTTCAATATTTTTCTCGTAAAAATAATTAATTATAATAATTTTATTTAATCCGGTTTTCAAAATGGATTATCATAAAATCCAAACTATAGATATTTATGCAATATAAAATCAGCTTTTATGTTCCTACTCTCGAAAATATGTCACAATAATATAAATGTTATGAAAAAATATGCATTAATAAAAAAGAAAGTGAAAATATACAAATACTAGAAAATAGCCTATACTGCTTTGCTGCGACGGAAGCACAAACTTTATTATTATTATTATTATTATTTTTTTTTTTAATTTAAAGCTTTTTACGAACTGCGCTACAAACCATTTAGATTTTCCCGCAATATTAATATTATTAGCTTTCGATTGATATATCACAACCTCACAGAATGTGTAGTTTTCATAAAATTTTCCGCCACAATTATATATATAACACATATTTCTCTGGAAGCGAACATGAATCCTTTAATAGAAATACGTGCGTACACACGAATTTAACATTTTTTTAAAGAAACCAGACAAATCCGATTGGATTTAAAGTTTTTATTCATGTTTATATCGCTTAAAATCTCGCAAAAACTAAATTTTTAGAAAATTTTTGTTTCAGTGGAAAATCGAAACGAGTGACTGAATACTGTTTAATAATGCATAATTAAACACTTTATATATATGCAACATAAAATTTGATTTGATAGGCTTAAATGGTGATGATTCATGAAGATAATTAATCAACAATTAATTATAGCCAATGAAAAAAAAATGTAAATGCATGAACATCCTGGCCCTATTTATTACAAATTAACATTCGTTTGTATTATTTCACCGCCTACACATTAGGATTAAGATATTGCTACTTATTAACTTAGCATACTATTAATATTTTAATAAAAAAATAAGATATTAAATTATCCACCGCTGTGGTCTCGTGGTAGCACGTTCGCTCCCGAACCCAGCGGGCCGTGGTTCGATTCCCCGCATGGGACGAGTTGCCTGAGTGAGATTTTTTAGGGTTCTTTCCTCACTCCTGTGGATGAATATCAGCTAACTTTATCAGGCGTATGGAACCCCACTCATTCTCGCCACTTCCTTTTCCTCCCTCATCCTTTCCTTATCATTCCTGTTGTCTTCCTTGGCTTTCAGATCACGCCTGCGGCGGCCCTCCAAGGCTCCTGATGCTCTCGCCCGGCCTCCATGGATATGCCAAAGCATGGTAGTCGGTGACCCAGCAGCGGAACCTACTCCATTCACGACAAGGATGGTGGCCAACACCTCAGACCGCTAGAAGGGGGAATATGGTGGGCTGTTGGGATGGAATGGTACACGGATTTGGCGGGACTGGTCGTTAGGGTGTTGGGGGTTAGGTCGGTTCGGCGTGGGTGCGGTCGTTGGATTACAACTCATCCCAGGGGGCGCACAATAGACCACAGGTCGCGGCGCACAGGGACGTTCCTCTCCCAGTCTCATAGAGAGAAAAAAACAAAAAGAAAAAGACATAGATTCAAGAGATATGTATTATGAATATTGTTCAAACCATGATAGAATACCGCCAAGATGAAGATTTAAAAAAATACATTAATGTGATCTGTGAGACACTATTCCATTCCAATCACAGAGCGCTTAGAACCGGTTTATATTCGACAGGTCGCAGAACAACCGGCGAGCTTGGGCTTCCAACCGGATATCCGGTTTTCAAGCGGATGCGCCTGATGTCTTGCTAGCTAGAGAGAACTACAGATATATAGGACAGAACACCAAGCACACTTCATCATACATACATACAAGCATATATATATATATATATATATATATATATATATATATATATAGGCCTACTGATCAGGAAGAGAAAAAGGAATTGGTTGGCTCACTGGCTGAGAAGAAACTGTCTACTGAAGAATGCAGTGAAAGGAATGATGAACGGGAGAAGAGTTCGGGGCAGGAGAAGATATCAGATGATAGACGATATTAAGATAAATGGATCATATGAGGAGACAAAGAAGTAAAGGTAAAGGTGAAGGTAAAGGTATCCCCGTAACATGCCATGAAGGCACTTGGGGTCATGAAGGTAGAGCCCCATGCTTTCCATGACCTCGGCACTAGAATGAGGTGGTATGGTCGGCACCACGCTCTGACCGCCTTTTACCCCCAGGAAAGACCCGGTACTCAATTTTGTAGGAGGCTGAGTGAACCTCGGGGCCGTTCTGAAAGTTTGGCAACGAGAAAAAATCCTGTCACCACCTGGGATCGAACCCCGGATCTTCCAGTCCGTAGCCAGCTGCTCTACCAACTGAGCTACCCGGAAGGCAGAAAATAGGAAATATAGGAGAAAGCTGAATTTGCAGTGAAAGACCTGTTTTGGGCAGAACACCGAATGATGAAATGAACTTCACTATAAACACCATACATTTGATCAATGATGAATCACTAATCAACAAAAATATGTTGACAAAATCTGGTAGAATATTGATTTCCAATCAAATACTGATTGTTCTCTCTGCAACGAAAGTATAACTGACTGCCATTCAAACCCTCCTTGATCGTTGATCATATCTGATCGGTTTTTCTGCAATCGGGCCTTAGTATGTAGGTCTCATTCTACTACAACATCTAGCAAAACTCTTGCCCTCTTTATAACAAATACAAATTACATTTTGAAGCTTTTTCCCCATGTTCGGACGTTGCACAAGCATAGCACGAACGGTGTAAAGAAATGCATTCTAACAAAGACTTTACAAGGAAGGAAGAGGAATGAAATGTTTTGAGGGGTGGAAACTACCGAAACAGAATTGAGTTTTAAGGGAAGGAGACCCAGGGGAAAACCACGGAAGTGAAGGGGAATTCAAGTGAGGACAGACAAAGATGGTCTGTGTCAGGTTGTAAGAGCTTCTATCATCAAAGTTGACATTGACATAGGCTGACATCTCAGGAGCTTCACAGTTTTCAGCGGAACTTGATCCAGATGAACAACTGTCCACAAGTCTGTATTTCTTTATATTGGCATCGAGTGTTCTATCGTATTTTTATTCCATATTTTAGCATACAACCAAATCACACTGAATAATGTGTAAGACATGTCGTATCCTATGTCATTCTAAAAGAATGATACACAGTTTACTATGTATTGTACCACATAGGCCTAGTCTACATACAATAAATTGCTTTCTATTACATATTATATTTTTCCATTTTTCACAACAGGTGAGTTTGGAATTTCATTATTTTGAGCATAATGGCCGGAAATGGACTGTAGTTCAAAGTGGTCAGTAGTATTTTAGATCCCATGATTACGGTCTGAATCTTAGCTGCGTTAAGTCTAAAGGCTGGTTCACAATAAACCGGGAACGGAAACGACAACGAGAACGAAAACGGAAATAATGTTAAAATAAATGTATTTAAATGGCAGCATTCACAATTAACTATTGTGAATGCTCATATTTAAATGCATTTATTTTAACATTATTTCCGTTTTCGTTCTCGTTGTCGTTTCCGTTCCCGGTTTATTGTGAACCAGCCTTAAGTCTTAATCTGCTGGCTCAAGTCGAGACTGAAATGAGATCGCCGTTTAATTTGTGGATAGAATAATTTAAACCTATCGGATCGAAAATATACATAGAGTTGGAGATTATCAGGATATAGATGATAGCGATAATATATTACGTTAATTGAGACATTATTGACATAGATTTCAAAGAACAGAGGACCGACTACCGAGTCTTGCGGATCTGAATAATCCGAAAATAAATACATGGTGTTATTTAAAAACCGACTCAGAGACACATCCTTTGAAAATATGTTAAATATATTCCTTTTTCCACTCTTTATAACTTTTGTGTAGCGTATAGCGTTTCTTCGTAAAATTAAAGATAATTTTCCATATTTTTCCTCAATACCGATATTCCCTCCATAGCCTATATGGATGAAATTCATCAATGTTGTTTTAGGTGTAATAGATCGACTATTGATCAGGTTTTTTGTATTCCACAGATATTGGAAAAAAAAAATGGGAGTGTATGACATATGACTCGGTTAAGAGAGGTTTTCTATTCTAATTGAATTTGGTATTCCCAAGAAACTAGTTCAATTAGTAATTAAAATGTGTCTAAGTGAAACGTACAACAGAGTCCGTATAGGTCAGCGTCTATCTGATGCTTTTCCAATTCATTTGTGGGCTAAAGCAAAGAGATGCACTACCATCTTTCCTTTTTAACTTGCTCTATGATATGCCATTAAGATTGTCCAGGAAAACAGAGAGAGTTTGGAATTGAATGGGTTACATAAGCTGCTTGTTTATACGGGTGACGTGAATATGTTAGGAGAAAATCCAAAAACTATTAGAGAATTTTACTTAAAGTAAGTAATGAGATAGGTTTAGAAGTAAATCCCAAGAAAAGGAAGTATATGATTATGTCTCTTGACCACAATATTGTACGAAAAGAAAATATAAAAATTGGAAATTTATCCTTCGAAAAGTTGGAAACATTTAAATATCTTGGAGCAACAGTAACAAATATAAATGAAACTCGCGAGGAAATTAAACGCAGAATAAATATAGGAAATGCGTGTTATTATTCGGTTGAGAAGCTTTTGTCATTCAGTCTGCTTTCAATAGAACTGAAAATTAGAATTTATATAACATTTATATTAGGTACCGGTTGTTCTGTAAAGTTGTGAAACTTGGATTCTCACTTTGAGAGAGGAACAGAGGCTAAGAGTGTTAGAGAATAAGGTGCTTAGGAAAATATTTGGGGCTAAGAGGGATGAAGTTACAGGAGAATGGAGAAAGTTACACAACGCAGAACTCCACGCATTGTATTCTTCACCTGACATTATTACTTACTTAGGCTACTTAAGGTTTTTAGAGAACCCGGAGGTTCATTGCCGCCCTCACATAAGCCCGTCATCAATCCCTATCCCGAGCAAGATTAATCAAGTCTCTATCATCATATCCCACCTCCCACATATACATTTTAATGTTATCTTCCCATCTACGTCTTCTCATAGGTCTTTTTTCCTTCCGGCCTCCCAACTAACACTCTATATGCATTTCTGAGTTCGTCCATACGTGCTACATGCCCTGCCCATCTCAAACGTCTGGATTTAATGTTCCTAATTATGTCAGGTTAAGAATACAATGCGTGCAGCTCTGCGTTGTATAACTTTTTCCATTCTCCTGTAACTTCACCCCTCTTAGCCCCAAATAGTTTCCTAAGCACCTTATTATTCTTATTATTAAATATCCAAAATTTAAGTATGTATGTCTCTATTGTATTGAGGTTAGTTGATTGGAAGAGAAGGCCTTATGGCCTTCTATTTGTAAGCGAAAATAAAACATTCTATTCTCTTTTCAAATACCTTTAACCTCTGGCACCTAATATAATTAAGAACATTAAATCTAAACGTTTGAGATTGTCAGGGCATGTAGCATGTATGGGTGAATTCAGAAATGCGTGTGTTAAATGGGAGATGTGAGGGAAGAAGACCTTTGGGGAAACCGAGACGTAGAGGGAGGATAATATTAAAATTAATTTGAGGGAGGTGAAATATGATGGTAAGGACTGGGTTAATGTTGCTAAGGATAGGGACTGATGGCAGCAATGAACCTCCGGTTTCTTTAAAAACCATATGTAAGTGGTCGTAGGCACATAATAATATTTCGACCTAACGTGTATCCGGGTATAACGACATTAACTATGCACATTCTGAGAGATGGTAGATGACGATATTTTTCGTCAAAAAATGTTAATATAGCTCGCCTTCGTTTTACTTTTAACTTCAGGAAAGAGAGGACCAATGTTTTCTTATTTTTCTTTTACTCTGTTCAGAAGATGGAAGGTAGAAGCCAACAGTTTTCAAACAGTAGCATGGCCGTCACTCGAGCACAGCGGGTAGCGGAGAATGCACCTGTAGGAACGTGACAGAGACACGTCTAAAGAAAATGTTCAAGATGCCGGCCATTTGCTGTTGGTATACTATCTGAGCTGAAAAAATATGTGTAATAAGAAATTTATTTTCATTGGTTAGACAAATGATGTACGTAAGGCACATTTTACTTCCTATAGTGTCCTTCAATATGTTTTAGTCTTCGTCAGTGGTTTAATGATTACTATGCTATGCCCTGAATCTTATGTTCGTGGGTTCAAACCAAGGCTTTAAGTTAATTTTAAACTAATATCCTTCAAAGCTATAAATAAAGATTACATTTCTTTAAGCGTTAGTAATTGAAGCCTTGAGCCGAATAACGGTCTATGTTATAATCTGCTAACTGTGTAGGAGGAACAGAAATGTCACATCGTAATTCCGCTGATAAATTTACTATCGGACTGGCAACATATACCGTTATTCCATCAATATGTTTTGTACAGTAGTGGCAAAAAAAAAATCGGACGGACCCTTGTAGCTGATTTCAGAACCTTGTTCACTCCAGAGCACGATAGACTGGTAACTAAGACTTTCGTTGTTCGAATCCTGCCTGGTAAGGAAACTTTTTTTGGTTCCTTATTCAAATTTATTCCCAATACTTTTCGATTGCAGCGATATTTTACTGTTTGATTAAGTTATTCCCAGAACATAAATTTTACCAGCAATCGAAAAGTATTGGGAATAAATTTCAATGGGGGGGGGGAAAGGTTCCTTCCCACGCAGGATTCGAACCACGAAAGTCTTATTTACCAGTCTATCGTGCTCTGGAGTGAACAAGGCTCTGAAATCAGCTACAAGGGTCGGTCCGGTTTTTTTTTTGCCACTACTGTACACTAAACGAAGTATACGATTGTATGTTATTGAAAGTCATATTACATAACATAGAAGTTTGTAACATTAACCCCAAAGAAATGCTGCTGGTGAATACAGACAATAATAGTACATTATGCAACGAGCCTATAATGATAGTAATTAAGAAGCGAGTATGGATGTTTATGAAACGAGCGCAAGCGAGTTTCATAATTTTCATACGAGCTTCTTAATTACCATTATAGGCGAGTTTCATACGACTTTTTATGCTCGACCATACAGAGGTGTGAAAATTATTAGAATAATCTTAATTTTAAAGGTTTTTTAATAGTTCCTTCACAAATATTCATTGAATTGATGAATATTGGTATATAATAGTACTATACTGATGTAGGATATATTTACTACTAACAATGCCGGAAAGCATTGTTGTACATTGGTATTTTTCTTATTTTACAATTGTTATGGGAATTCAGAAATTATTATATTATGTTGGCGGAATTGGGAACATCAAAAATTAATTAAGAAATGCTTTAAACAAATTGTTCTTTGCGTTTACATTGTTGTGAAAGTTCAAATGAACGTATACATCTGTTTTGTGCATATAATTTTTTATGTTTCCAATTCCGCCAACATAATATAATAATTTCTGAATTCCCATAACAATTGTAAAATAAGAAAAATACCAATGTACAACAATGCTTTCCGGGATTGTTAGTAGTTAATATATCGTACATCAGTATAGTAATATATACCAATATTCATCAATTCACTTAATATTTGTGAAGGAACTATTAAAAAACCTTTAAAATTAAGATTATTCTAATAATTTTCACACCTCTGTATTTCTAACTTGAACTTATTCATTTTATTTGTATCTAACTGACCTTGAGAAATACCTCGTAAATTTTGAGATGTGCGCAGACGCGAAAGTATTGATTTTTTCCGAGGAACAGATGTCCACATTGACCTTGATAGCCTATAAGAACGTACAGAGTAAACTAAATATTAACTTGATATAACATTGAAATTAAATTAGACATTGAAAAATGAGATGACAAATTGAATTTATTTGAATATTATTTACAATTAACGCTAATTATTATAGTCACAGAACATAACCTTCTGCGACAGTATTGGATTTCCAGCCTCCTTGACTTTTCGCTGATTCTCTTTCGAATGCATATACTAGAATAATCGATACTTGCGGTTTTATGACGGTACATAGCTGACTTGTCATTGGCTGAGGTTTTATGACGGTACATAGCTGACTTGTCATTGACTGAGGTTTTATAACGGTACAAAGCTGACTTGTCATTGGCTGAACACCTGTACTGTAATGAGTAGGTGTACTTTAATGACATGCATTAAAGGACTGCTACCAGGTGTATAATTACTACATTTCGTAATAAAATAAGTATATATAAATTTCAATCATAAGACACATCTGTTTTGCAAATGTTTATTTGATATATGGATATGGAATATATTAACGATTTCGCCTTATTGGGCATCATCAGATATAATAAAATATGTAATCTGAACCTTGATCAAATTGAGCAAATAACAAATGAGCAATGTATTATACTTGGTGTTGGATCTTCATGAGCTTTATGTATAAAATAAAATTGAAGGATAATTAATTTCAATGTGATGCAAACTTTTAAAAATTGAAATTGAAATTGATTGTGTATACATATAGCTCATGTTACAGTATAAATACAAATTAATCAATTAGAATTATACGAATTATCATATCATTATTATACGATGGATCCATCAGTCACAACACAACATCAACATTGTATATAGTACTTTAAGACATTTCATTCTTCGAACAATGTGAATTTAATTAATTTTTAAGCATATATATTCATTTTATTCATAATTTATTTTAACATTACTGATAATTCGTATAATTCTAAATGATTAATTTGTATTTATACTGTAACATGAGCTATATGTATACACATTCAATTTCAATTTCAATTTTTAAAAGTTTGCATCACATTGAAATTAATTATCCCTCAATTTTATTTGATACATAAAGCTCATGAAGATCCAACACCAAGTATAATACATTGCTCATTTGTTATTTGCTCAATTTGATCAAGGTTCAGATTACATATTTTATTATATCTGATGATGCCCAATAAGGCGAAATCGTTAATATATTCCATATTCATATAGCAAATAAACATTTGCAAAACAGATGTGTCTTATGATTGAAATTTATATATACTTATTTTATTATATTACTAGGCATATCTGAAAAATATAAATATGAATTGTAAATATATATATATATATATATATATATATATATATACTACATTTCGGCATGGTCGAGCATAAACAGTTTTATGCAATCAGAATATTATGAAATATACAAAATTAACAAAAAGGTTAAATTATGAACAAAAATGATTATGATACTTATTTTTAAATGCTATATCTAAATATGAATTAACACCATGTAATTTATTAAAGTTACACTCAATGTAATATGAATAAACATACAATATTGATCAAATAATAACACTATTATTAGAAAATAACTGCAGTATTGAAATGTAGGGACACCATTAAATTAATGAAAGTTGTAACAATAACAAATGAATAAAGCAAATTAAATATTACATTTGAGAGATTGTTGGGAGTGGAATTTGAACCCCTGTTCCGAATATTCAATATTCATCCCAACAGATAGCTTATCTGTTAAGTATACTTACTTACTTACAAATGACTTTCAAGGAACCCGCAGGTTCACTGCTGCCCTCACTTAAGTCTGCCATTGGTCCCATCCTGTGCAAGATTAATCCAGTCTCTATCATCATATCCCACCTCCCTCAAATCCATTTTAATATTATCCTCCAATCTACATCTCGGCCTCCACAAAGGTCTTTTTCCCTCCGGAATTCCAACTAATGTATTTAAATGTGTGGATTCACAATTAACTATTGTGAACGTTCACATTTAAATACATTTATTTTAACATTATTTCCGTTCTCGTTTTCGTTGCCGTTTTCGTTCCCGGTTTATTGTGAACCAACATTAACACTCTATAGGCCTATGCATTTCTGGATTCGCCCATATGTGCTACACGGACTTTCACGGAAGTTACAGGTAACATATACTTTTTTGTGTACAAGTTATATTATTTTATGGTTTCGTAAGAGGAACTACTCCTTTGTAGGAGGTGAATTTTAAACAAAATTAGTAACCTCTCTATGTAACAGATTTTATGGAATTTTGTACAGAACTTACAGCTAGCATATTTCTTATCTATAATGTATGATTATGCTTCTACACCTAAGAGGAACTGCCCCTCTATAGTGGTGCATTTAGACAAAATTAGTAACTTCTCTCCTATTAATATATTTTTATGAAACTTTGTACAACAATTAGGTCTACAGGTAGCATACAGATGTAGGCCTAATCAGAGTTTGTACGCAAAAATATATGCTATCTGTAACTCCTGTACTTACTTACAAATGGCTTTTAAGGAATCCAGAGGTTCATTGCCGCCGTCACATAAGCCCGCCATAGGTCCCATTCCTGAGCAAGATCAATCCAGTCTTTATCTCATATTCCACCTCCCTGAAATCCATTTTAATATTATCTTCCCATCTACGTCTCGGCCTCCCCAAATGTCTTTTTCCCTCCGGCCTCCCAACTAACACTCTATATGCATTTATGGATTCGCCCATACGTGCTACATGTCCTGCCCATCTCAAACGTCTGGATTTAATGTTCCTAATTATGTCAGGTGAATAATACAATGCGTGCAGTTCTGAGTTGTGTAACTTTCTCCATTCTCCTGTAACTTTATCCCTTTTAGCCCCAAATATTTTCCTAAGCACCTTATTCTCAAACACCCTTAATTTATGTTCCTCTCTCAAAGTGAGAGTCAAAGTTTCACAACCATAAAGAACAACCGGTAATATAACTGTTTTATAAATTCTAACTTTCAGATTTTTTGACAGCAGACTGGATGATAAAAGCTTCTCAACTGAATAATAACAGGCATTTCCCATATTTATTCTGTAACTTCTGTACAAAGTTTAATAGAAAAATCTGTTATGTAGGGGAGAAGTTGCTAATTTTGTGTAAATGCACCCCTATAAAGGTGTAGTTCCTCTTATAGAATCGTAAATATAGTTTATACTCAAAAAATATATGCTATCTGTAACTTACATATAAAGTTTCATACAAATCTGTTAGATAGTAGTTATTAATTTTGTCTAAATTATTCACCCCTATGAAGGAGTAATTCATCTTACACAAACGTAATCACAGTTTCTACAGAAAAAAATATATGCTAACTGTAACTCCTATACATAGTTTCATAAAAATCTGTTAGAATGAGGAGAAGTTATTAATTTTTTCTAAAACCACCCCTTATAAAGGGATAGTTCCTTTTACACAGATGTAATCAGAGTTTGTACACACACACACAATATGTGCTACCTATAAAGTCTGTACGAAGTTTCATAACAATCTGTTAGAATGCACAGAAGCTATTAATTTTGACCAGCAAAATTTGCGTTTTTGCGCACTGTGCAATATTACCTAGTATTTGCTGTTAATAAGTTGAGGGGAAAACTCCGGAAAAATCCTCAACTAGGTAAGTTGTCCTAACCACGATTTGAACCCGGGCCTGCTCGTTTCACGACAGGTATGCTAACCATTCCTCCTTAGCGGTGGACTCGACAGTAAATAATATCATTCCCAACATGATAAGTGAAATTAAATTGTGATAAATCACCTAGTATGTGTACTGCAAAAGTATATGTCGCCGTCATAGTTACTTTTTTCCATTTTTCCTCTACAGCTATTCATTTTTATATTTTTTTCTTTTATATTAATGATTATTTGCCATAAATCACAGGTTATGGTACGCGTGATATTTTATTCCCACTTATTTGCGTGAATTCAGGAATAGTTCCCTCTATTCAAAATAATATAGTGCTAAATAAAAAGTGAAAAGTGTATTGGAACAATAGTTCAATGATCCCAGAGGCAAATAAAATCCATACAAATAGTTCTTTTTTTCCCTTATACAGTTTTCCCGGTTACTGTGTCAATGCGAAGGGTAGCACTCAATTAACATCACTACATATTGCAAAATATGACCGGCAGAGCAAAAAAGAAATATAAAACATCCGAATTCTGGCAGGCTAGAAATATGGACGAAAAAAAAAAATAAAAAGTGTCTGCGAGCTGAATTCGCTGATGTAATTGACACGTGACATGTTACAAATTAATACCAGAAAGGGGAAATCATTCAGTTTTATTACTGGCTGTGTTTGACTGTGTAACAGTGTCACTTACTGTCGAAATACAATTATCGATTCTTAAAAATGAGAGTTTCAAAAAGATCAGAAAGGAATGAACAAAACCATTGCAAATTTGCTAACTATCTTACGCGTAAGGTTTCTAGGAGGTGGAATATTTTTATTTACTATTTTTACAAAAGTGAAAGTTTGGTGTATTGTTTTCAATAACAAAAACAAATCTTTATATTAATTTAAAACAAAAAACACGTACAAAATGTAAAATACGCCATTTTTTTAAACCGTTAAGGTGTGTTTTAAGTCAAGCAAAATCAACTGAAACTTATCGTAATGTTATAATTACTATAATTCTGAATGTATGACACAAAGTATATTTTTTTCTGATATTAATATTTTTTTCTCACAATTTTTTTAGTATAATCGACAGCATTACAATCGACGTTTTCCGAAACTTTACCTGCACACGTGTCCCAAATATAAGAGCAACTTTTGAAATAGTGATATCCTGTGTTTTCGTATCATTTATCTGAATGTTTTCTTTTTCCTTTTAAATTGTCACACAATTGTTTTTAATCATTATTCTTTACGAATTGATTAGTAGGCCGATCTATTCGAACCCTTATTGAGGGCGGCTTTTTTTTTTTGTAAAAAATTATATTCAAGCGCATTTTTTTATAGGAAGTATGTGGTCTGATTTCGATTTATTACTTCTGTAATTTCATTTTTCTAAAAAAGTCGGTTACAGAATAAAAATTATAACTTATTGCACTCCTCCACCGATATAATAGAATGCGTTTGAGTGTAAAGAAAGCAGAAAACAGTACAACGTGGTCTGTTGTGACGAGAATCCAAGCCCCCGCATAATGGTAAGGCATAATGTAAAAAACACGTTCACGCCTGAGTATTTCTGAAAACATAAATATTATTCAACCCCTTGAAAACAGCTCAAATATTAAGGATATTGCTGGAGAGTTTAAGGTAACATTTATTTATTTATTATTTTTATACACACTTTAACATCTGTGGTCATATCGCGTGTTTAGGATCTGTAGGTATACCAATAGCCCGTATTCATTATTGTTGAGTTTCTGTTTTTATTGTGTGTTACAGATGGCTCGTTTCACTTAACTGATTGTAGATTAATGTTTGTTATTGGTGATTGAGGCGGTAATGAATCGTGGCTTGTAAATTTCCAATCCGGTATTTGCCTTTGTGAATGACGGAAACCATGAAAAACCCCAGTCAAATTTATCGACCGCAGGGTTTGAACCCGGGACCTCTCGAATGCTAGCCTCATACGGTACCGTCTGAGCCAACTCACTAGGTGATATGTAGGCTTACATAATTGTGTCTGATTTCCTAGTATTGTAATAGTAATATGCGTTACAAGAGCGGTATGTTGAAGTTTTCATGTTCGAGGAAAAGTTTGAAAAAGCGAAACGTAGTTGAGCTTTTTCAATTTCCGAGAATTGAAAGAAAACATACCGCTCGTGTATCGTACATTATTTTGTGCGAAGATCGTTTATTACATACCTGAAAGAGGAATTTATAATTAGTTGCAATGAAATCTCCATCTTGGTTTCTCTTCAATGACGGCAAATTTGCAAAACAAAAATATCTATCTTCAATATTGTTGCTTTAAAATGTTTTCTGTCTTTACTATACTCCAGCAGGCCGTGATATACGTCTGTCTTTTTTCCCCCCCAGCCTATGATGAGTCTGGAATCTTGTTGATTTTTTCACGGCTTCCATAATGTTACTTGCATCACGAATGCAGTAACTTTAGTGGAGTTGTAGAGTTTACTTAATTTTTGCAAATATTTAAAAACAATAATTAACAGTGCAATTTAGGTGAAATTGCAATGGTAAGTTTCCAATTTATAATTATTACTATATTGAACGTCTCTAAAAATAATATGTTAAAAGCCTAAAGCAGTAAAATCAATATGTCACTTAAGCGGTAAGAAGAGGGAAATTGTTATGTGTGTTAGGTTTGGAATACTGAATGTGGAATTTTAGACTTTCCGCGGATTGGTTTTGTGCGGAAACCAAGCAAATACGCACGATCTGGACAAAATAACGTAAGCAGCGATGTTGTGTGTCACAACTGTTGCTAGGATACGAAAATAACATAGATAAATCGCTGTTAAATTAGTCTTCATATTATGCCGATTTTTCCAACTTACCTCTAATAGATTCTGTCCTTAGTATCTCGTGATTAGGTCCAAATTATTTTATAATTCCGAAGAGTGTGCCTTCAAAATTGGGGCCTTGGCCGGTAGCGGGAGGCACTTGATAAGGCCGTATTTGGAGAGCGAGTGGGCCATAGCAAAGCGAACACGCTTCGATTTATTGCTTGTTTGTGTGTTTTTAATTGATTGTAATGGAGTTCAAAGGCTTGATCCTACGATTTATTATCTCCCACATTCTTGTCTTATTTTAAACATTCTGATCTCACAATCGAGCCGAAAGGGCAACAAATTTCAACGTCGGATGTTTTGTTTCTATGGGAACTCGTTCACAAGCCGCATCGGTATATTATTTTACGAGAGCTGCTGGAAATTAAGGATAGCCTACGAGGCCAACATTCTTCAAAGACTTTCATTTTTGGAAATGTTTTACAGTTTCCCCTCTGTATACAGGCTACATTTTTATGTTGCGTTGTCGGTTACCGAGTGGTTCCTATGCTCATTTTTAAGAGCATGGATTTGCAACCTAATTCCCCGAGGAATAATAATAATTTTTTTAGTTGTGCTGACCAAAATCACATCCATATTTCCTGCAATTTTAACCATAAACTTAATAATTTTAAGCACAGAAGATGGCCTCTCCAGTAGGCGAATGAAAAAAAGCGGGCTTGACATTCAGCGCCTAGATGACTTTGCTACACGGCGTTCGTGTCCACTAGAGATGATGGTGGTGGTGCTTGTTTTTGTAGTAGTGGTTGCTGGTTGTGGTTGTTGATTGTGTTTGTTCTAGTAGTTCTTTGTTATTATTTTAGTGGATGTTGGCTGTGGTATTGTAGTATTGTTGGTTGTGGTATTGTAGTGTTGTTGGCTGTGGTATTGCAGTATTGTTAGTTGTGGTATTGTAGTGTTGTTGGTTGTGGTATTGCAGTATTGTTAGTTGTGGTATTGTAGTGTTGTTGGTTGTGGTATTGTAGTGGTGTTGGTTGTGGTATTGCAGTATTGTTAGTTGTGGTATTGTAGTGTTGTTGGTTGTGGTATTGTAGTGTTGTTGGCTGTGGTATTGCAGTATTGTTAGTTGTGGTATTGTAGTGTTGTTGGTTGTGGTATTGTAGTGTTGTTGGCTGTGGTATTGTAGTGTTGTTGGTTGTGGTATTGTAGTGTTGTTGCTTGTGGTATTGTAGTGTTGTTACTTGTGGTATTGTAGTGTTGTTGGTTGTGGTATTGTAGTGTTGTTGGCTGTGGTATTGCAGTATTGTTAGTTGTGGTATTGTAGTGTTGTTGGTTGTGGTATTGTAGTGTTGTTGGCTGTGGTATTGCAGTATTGTTAGTTGTGGTATTGTAGTGTTGTTGGTTGTGGTATTGCAGTATTGTTAGTTGTGGTATTGTAGTGTTGTTGGTTGTGGTATTGTAGTGTTGTTGGCTGTGGTATTGCAGTATTGTTAGTTGTGGTATTGTAGTATTGTTGGTTGTGGTATTGTAGTGTTGTTGGCTGTGGTATTGCAGTATTGTTAGTTGTGGTATTGTAGTGTTGTTGGTTGTGGTATTGTAGTGTTGTTGGCTGTGGTATTGCAGTATTGTTAGTTGTGTTATTGTAGTATTGTTAGTTGTGGTATTGCAGTATTGTTAGTTGTGGTATTGTAGTGTTGTTGGTTGTGGTATTGTAGTGTTGTTGGCTGTGGTATTGCAGTATTGTTAGTTGTGGTATTGTAGTGTTGTTGGTTGTGGTATTGCAGTATTGTTAGTTGTGGTATTGTAATGTTGTTGGTTGTGGTATTGTAGTGTTGTTGGCTGTGGTATTGCAGTATTGTTAGTTGTGGTATTGTAGTATTGTTGGTTGTGGTATTGTAGTGTTGTTGGCTGTGGTATTGCAGTATTGTTAGTTGTGGTATTGTAGTGTTGTAGGTAGTGGTATTGTAGTGTTGTTGGCTGTGGTATTGCAGTATTGTTAGTTGTGGTATTGTAGTGTTGTTGGTTGTGGTATTGTAGTGTTGTTGGCTGTGGTATTGTAGTGTTGTTGGTTGTGGTATTGTAGTGTTGTTGGTTGTGGTATTGTAGTGTTGTTAGTTGTGGTATTGTAATGTTGTTGGTTGTGGTATTGTAGTGTTGTTGGTTGTGGTATTGCAGTATTGTTAGTTGTGGTATTGTAGTGTTGTTGGTTGTGGTATTGTAATGTTGTTGGCTGTGGTATTGCAGTATTGTTAGTTGTGGTATTGTAGTGTTGTTGGTTGTGGTATTGTAATGTTGTTGGCTGTGGTATTGCAGTATTGTTAGTTGTGGTATTGTAGTATTGTTGGTTGTGGTATTGTAGTGTTGTTGGCTGTGGTATTGCAGTATTGTTAGTTGTGGTATTGTAATGTTGTTGGTTGTGATTGTAATGGTTGTTGTAGTGACTATTGGTTGTGCTTTTACTAGTGGTTGTTGATTGTGGTTGTAATGGTTGTTGGTTGTGTTTGTTCTAGTGGTTGTTATAGTATTTGTTGGTTGTATTTGTTCTAGTGGTTATTGGTTGTGGTTGTTGTAATTGTTGCTGATTGTGGTTGTTGGTAATGATTGTGGCTGTTGGTTGTGGTTGTGACTGTTAGCTGTGTTTGTTTAATGGTTGTTGTTTATGTTTGTTCTAGTGGCTGTTGATTGTGTTTGTTCTGTGTAAATATTGAATAATGTAGTGAGAGACAGCATCCTTATTGTAAACTTATGGAATTTCTATTGTTTGTCATAACTTTCTGTGGCATATTGTGCTATATTGTTATAAATATTTTGAATAACTTCTATCATCCTTGGATTTATCTTGATTTTCTTCTAAGATGTACCATAATTTAGTTGTCGGTATAGAATCATATGTATTTTTAAAATCTGTCAAGGCCAGATGCGTTTCTTCGATTTTCGTTTTGCAGAACTCCATACAAGATCTTTCTGCTCTGAATATACTTCGATGCTCTCTGATATATTCTAAAATTTCTGCTTTGCTTGTGATTATTTATTTATTTACTTATTTACTTATTTATTTATTCATACATTTATTCAATTATTTATCCAATTATTTATTTATCCAATTATCTGTTTATCCAATTATCTATTTATCCAATTATTTATTTATCCAATTATTTATTTATCCAATTATTTATTTACTCATTTATTTATTTAATTATTTATTTAATTATCTATTTATTTAATTATTTATTTACTTAATTATTTATTTACTTACTTACGTAGTTGCTTATTCATTTATTTATTTATTTATTTATTTATTTATTCATTTATTTATTTATTCATTTATTTATTTATTCATTCATTCATTCATTCATTCATTCATTCATTCATTCATTCATTCATTCATTCATTCATATCTGAGAAAGTTAAGCTTTGAGGCTTTATCTTCCACTCAACCAGATCTACAATAAATTGATCTTCAATTTTAAAAGTTTGGAGTATTATGTAATAAGTACATTTTAATGTTGAACCTTTCTCTTCCACTCAACCAGATCTACAGTAAATTGATCTTCAATTTTAAAAAAGTTTGTAGTATTATCTACTAAGTACATTTTGATGTGGAACCTTTCTCTTCCACTCAACCAGATCTACAATAAATTGATCTTCAATTTTAAACGTTTGGAGTATTATCTAATAAATACATTTTAATGTTGAACCTTTCTCTTCCACTCAACCAGATCTACAATAAATTGAGCTTCAATTTTAAAAGTTTGTAGTATTATCTACTAAGTACATTTTAATATTGAACCTTTCTGTTCCACTCAACCAGATCTACAATAAATTGATCTCGAATTTTAAAAGTTTAGATTATTATCTACTAAGTACATTTTAATGTTGAACCTTTCTCTTCCACTCAATCAGACCTACAATAAATTGATCTTCAATTTTAAAAGTTTGGAGTATTATCTACTAAGTACATTTTAATGTTGAACCCTGTGTAATTTTGTACATATCTTCTAATATTTAATTGTTCATAATATAGAGACTTTGTTTATAACAACACTGTCTAAATTGTAAAAAAAAAAAGCACTGGGTAAAATATTCTCCGAGCCAGATATCAGGATACAGCCATCAGCATATAAAATATTCGAAATTATAAACAATAATTAGATTCTTGTTGAAATGAGAAGGAGCTAAACATTTCTCGAACACCCTGTATAGTAGAAGAGAATTCCAATTCTTTCGGCAGCGAGGAAGCAACAACGATTACTGCTCGAAATTTTAATACTATTGACGTTTCGTGTTAAGCCGGGAAGTAAATTACACGAGGGGAATCCCACAACACTGAGGATCACGGAACTGCGACACATTTCATACCCTCCTCCCCCCCCCACCCATTCTAACTTTACTTTGTTTTATTACTGGCGTGGATTTATCACAGGGCGAACCGCTTAGCTTCGTTTCCAGCTTTACAGGCTACCATAACCTCAGACTGGAATAACAAGACCGGAAAACGATTTTTGCACTTAAACCTTGTAAACCTACACTCCACATAAAACCAACGAGTATCCCTCGAGTATGTTTCTGAGTCGTAAACTCAGGGAGATCAAATGTTATGTTCTGCAGGAAGTCTTAACAAACGTAATTGTTATTAAAATATGAAAGCAGGCCACGGTATACACAGTAATATCGTTCTGACCTCAATTTTTCTTCATCCTTGTATACGCTCTCTTAAAACTTATATAATTACTGATTTACTATGAAGTTATTTCAATAAATAAATAACTATTTCACTTTGTTATCGTTATAAATTTTGGTGTTATGTTACCTGATTGACTAGTTTCGATGTTGTTTGTATCATCCTCTGAATCGTAGTCAGTTCCAGCGCTGTCTTCTTGTTGTGGTGGGGTGTGTTCATGGTTGTATAGAAAACGGTATGTGTTCTGAAATTCAATTGAGTGTGAGGATGTATTGTGGGTTTGTTTTTTGTGTCTGTAAATTTTGTATTCTTCTAGAGCAGTGGTTCCCAAATTGGGGTCGCGACCCCATGGGGAGTCGTGTAGAGAGCTGATGGGAGTCGCAAGATGAATTACAAAATAAAGTAAAAGCAACTTATTAACATACATTTGTTTTCAATTTAGAAATACAAACATAAGCAACGTTGGAGATAAATATCAAAAAAAGTTTGTCTCTATAAAGTAAATAAATAAATAAATAAATAAATAAATAAATAAATAAATAAGTACGTAAGTAAGTACGTAAGTAAGTAAGTACGTAAGTAAGTAAATAAGTAAAAGTGTCTGTTTTTCAGAAAGTAGCTTCTTACAACTGAACTCCAATGCATACACATACAGTAATATTTTCAAGTTCAAAGAGATTTCACGCTTTTGTTTTGATGACAATTATAGACTAGAAACTTATTTTGTATAAATAGGGCTACAAAATTAAATATTTATCAACAATTTTAGAGCTGCTTTTGCAAGATCGAGGTATTTTTGCATTCTTTTGATCTAAATCTCGTCTACGCTAGGCAAAAAAGTTTAGGTTCAACATTTCATCAATATGTACATATTTCAATGTGGTTCTTCGTAGATTTTTTTTTAATTTAAACCAGTTGAACGGAACTGTCTAAAAACGGATTCAGTATCCATTTGTGATTGAGTTTCTTTAGAAAATACTATAATTTTTTTTTAATTGTGCAAACTTAATTGCGTGTCCGCAATAATAAATTCGGTACTTGTTGTATTAATACGTAACTAAAATTTCCATGGGATGAATCAAATTTCTTTTTGTCAAGTGATTCCAACCAGAAATCAAGTTTATTTATAAATCCGTTGGATAACAGATAGTGCAAGTATCATTTTCGGTTTGTATTGAACTATAACCGCAGTGCCAAGGCGGTAATAGTTTGAAGTACTAGAAATGATTTTTACGTAATATTTCATGTCAGTGTTGCATCATATATACTTTTATTTTGTCGTTCTTTAGATGATATCCATTGATTTAAGGTAAAATTACCATTGTTTTCAGTTTCACAGGAATTTGTATTTTTCGAATGGGGTTAAGTAGGGAGGTCACAAACAAAAGTCTCACCCAAAAGTGGATCGCGCCTTCAAAACGTTTGGGAACCACTGTTCTAGAGTATCGAGTTTCTAGTTTTTTTGGTTGAATGTGTAGGCTAGTATTTTCATGTCAGTGTCTATGTTGTTGTAGTTATGGTTGGAGTTTGTGATGTGCTCTGCGTAGGTTGAATTGTTGTGTGGTTTGTTTATAATAATAATAATAATAATAATAATAATAATAATAATAATAATAATAATAATGGTTTATTTTAATTGGCAGAGTTAAGGCCATTCGGCCTTCTCTTCCGCTCAACCAGTATGATAGAAAATGACTACGGTGCTATGAATATAACATAAATTAATACAATACAATACAATTCAAAGCAATACAATACTACAAGACATATAATACATAATTAATATAATACAATGTCAATTCTTTCATCTTCACAACAGCAATGAAACAATTACGTAATAATAATAATAATAATAATAATAATAATAATAATGATAGTCATACCTAAATTAAATTAAATTATTAAACTCGATCACGATTATAACTTCAATTTGACTGCGCCCGTAAGAAATCGTTTAGCCTTTTCTTGAAAGTGGTTATTGTCTGGCAGCCCCTAATCTCATGATCATTATGGTTGAAACGTGTTTGAAAAGATCTTCCAGTCTGTCCAATGCATGTCATTACAACTATTACATGGTAGTTTGTATTTCATTGTGTAACATGGCACAAGTTGGCATTGATTCTATCCATACATCTATCCCAAATTATCGGACTCATTATAGCAGAAAACAAAACTAAAAAAATTCTAAATGATTTCTAAATAAATATGTTCATCATCTTTGTATTTCCATTACTAATTATATTGGTATGATTAAGTTATGAACTAAAATATAATGTAAACGCATGAAACAAGTTAAAAATAAAAGAGGTTTAGTAGATGAAAAATAAGTCTATAGGCCTAAGTAGAAGCAAGAAGGGAAATAAACAGTTTAGAACGTATATAACTATGCAGATTCGAAGCAATAAAATACTTACTTACTTATGGCTTTTAAGGAACCCGGAGGTTCATTGCCGTCCTCATATAAGCCCGCCATCGGTCCCTATGTGAATATGGAGAAGAATGAAGCGTATGAAATGAACAGACAGAATAAGAAATAAAGTTGTGTTGAAAAGAGTGGAAGAAGAAAAAATGATGTTGAAACTGATCAGGAAGAGGAAAAGGAATTGGTTGGCTTACTGACTGAGAAGAAACCGCCTTCTGAAGGATACACTGGAAGAAATGGTGAACGGGAGAAGAATTCGGGGCAGAAGAAGATATCAGATGATAGACGACATTAAGATATGTGAATCATACGAGGAGACAAAGAGGAAGGCAGAAAATGGGAAAGATTGGAGAAAGCTGGGTTTGCAGTGAAAGACCTGCCCTTGGGCAGAACACTAAATGAATGAATGAATGAATGGGCATGGTTGTGCCCCACGGTCAGGTAAGATGCAGCAGATAAAAAAGGGTCCCTGTTTTGTGGGCATAGTTGCGCCCCGTTCCCATCAAGTAGAGATAAGAGGCATGGCATAGTTGCGCCCCGATGAAATAGGTAGAGAAAAAGACGTTACGGAAAATCGAACCTCGTAATCAACCAGCCTTATTGATTTCTTATTCGATTTAATATTCATTATCGATACCGTTAAAATGAACACCATGAAGTTGGCAGTACTTTATTAGCTGACATATTCAAATGAGTGAGTCGTTGGAATATAGGGCCTTAGCAGTCTTGGCATTAAGTTAGTGATTTTCAAACCGTCTGTGGCGTATAGTGAGGTTAATTTACAATGAATGTTAAGTTTAGTGAAAAGAGTAAAGAGTTAATAATTCACAATGGTTCTAATCCTGTACCGTAGGATTAAGATATCAATGTACAAACAAAAAATGCAGTTCATTTATTGTGTGTGATCGACAAAAAGTGTTAACTTATTTTAAATAGCAAAATTGATCATTTGCTCCCTGATTCCAGTGCAGCTACCACTATAATATTTTTAAGTAGGCCTAATTTATTTATTTTATGCTCGACCATGCCGAAATGTAGTAATTATACACCTGGTAGCAGACCTTTAATGCATGTCATTAAAGTACACCTACTCATTAAAGGTCAGGTCTTTCAGCCAATGACGACTCAGGTTATAACTGTTCAGCCAATGACAGATCAGCTTTCTACCGTTATAAAACCGCAAGTATCGATTATTCTCGGATATGCAATCGAAAGAGAATTAGCGAAAAGTCATGGAGGCTGGAAATTCAATACTGTCGCAGAAGGTTATGTTCTGTTACTATAATAATTAGCGTTAATTGTAAATAATATTCAAATAAATTCAATTTGTCATCTCGTTTTTCAATGTCTAATTTAATTTCAATATTATCTCTGTAGGTTATTATGGCCTAGCAAGGTCAATGTGGACATCTGTGCCTCGGAAAAAATCAATACTTTCGCGTCTGCGCACATCTCACAACATACGGGACATTGGTCAAGGTCAGATACAAAGAAAATTAATAATATCAAGTTAGAAATATGGTCGAGCATAAAAAGTCGTATGAAACTCGCCTGTAATTGTAATTAAGAAGCTCGTATGAAAATTATGCAACTCGCTTGCGCTCGTTTCATAAATATCCATACTCGCTTCTTAATTACCTTCATTATAGGCTCGTTGCATAACGTACTATTATGACAATCACTTTCGTGTGTACTATGCCCATCGGGGCGCAACTTTGCCATGTCCATTCTCGCATCTGATTTCTTCGGGACGCAACTAGGCTTCCCAATTGACCGTGGGGCGCAACTATACCATACCGGAATGAATGAATGAATGACGGTTCATTCTGTATATGTAATCAGGAGTATAATCAAGGAGAATTATTATATGTTGTTCACAGATGGGCAGTAGACAGGCGGCATGCGTAAAAATACTTTTATGCTCGACCATGCCGAAATGTAGTAATTATAAACCTAGTAGCAGCCCTTTAATGGACCTCATTAAAGTACACCTATTCATTAAAGCTCAGGTGTTCCACCAATCAGAAAATACCATTCTAGCAATATGAAAGCGCAAGTATCGATTATTCTCGGATATGCAATCGAAAGACAACTAGCGAAACGTGATGGAGGCTGGAAATCCAATACTGTCGCAGAAGGTTATGTTCTGTTACTATAATAATTAGCGTTAATTGTAAATTATATTCAAATAAATTCAATTTGTCATCTCGTTTTTCAATGTTTAAATCAATTTCAAGATTATATCAAGATTAATTTTTATTTTACTCTCTAGATTATATCAAGGTCAATGACATTTGTTTCTAGGAAAAAATCAATACTTTCGCGTCTGCTCACATCTCACAATTTACGAGATATTGCACAAGGTCAGTTCCGCTCCCCAGTCAGATAAGAATAACATGAATACTTATCAGGGGCGATTTCTCAGGGCATGCTACGCTTGCTGCGCAAGCCCAATATTTCGTAGAAAATGTATTTCTCAAAATGGGATTATGTACATTAAAATTCATTTTGATTTTTGGAACATTGTATAGGCGTAATTGCATCCGCAGGTTGCACACCGCAAGTAACGCAACGCTTGCTCGTTTCTCGGAGCTACAGGAACGACGCATGGTGGAAGACGTAGAAATAGCGAGAATATGATGCGCGCGCAAGAGCCTTCCTCCTTAGTCCGTCCTAGGCGCACTATGTGTTGTTTGAAGCTCTGGTCCGAGAGCTACACCAACGACTATTTAACGTTACACAGAGCAGTATTGACAGCGGGAATGTGCTGTGATTTGCGAGTGCAATGTAATTGTATGAGCGGAATGCATGTGTTAGCTGCTGCATGTATTATTAATTCTTAAACATTAATTTGGAGTATTGTAATGAGTTCGGAATTGTGTGTTATTGAAACCTTATTATTAAATCCATTTTCCCGAAGGACTATTCAAGAGAAGACAAACATTATACAGAATATGTGCGCTCGTTTAGTGCAGCTCAACACAGCAATATGCATTGGTTGGCAGGATCGAAAAAACTAAATAACCTGTTTTGTTGGCCATGTTTGTTATATTGTATCGAACTTCCACATCTGACAAGCGAATATGATCCATGACTCATAATGATTTCATAATTATAAAACAAATTATTTAGGCTATGTGATTATTTTTATTAATTATGAATTATTATATCCTCCCATCTTCCGCTATGAATAAAAGAGCAAGCCTAACTTTTGTGACTAGCATTCGCCCCTGATACTTATGAATAATTTCAAGTTAGAAATATGGTCGAGCATAAAAAGTCGTATGAAACTTGCCTATAATGGTAATTCAGACGCTCGTATGAAAATTATGAAACTCACTTGCGCTCGTTTCATAAACACACTCGCGTCTTAATTACTACCATTATAGGCTCGTTGCATAATGTACTATTTCGTATCAGTGATGCTGAAATGAGAATGTGAAAAAAGAAGGAATAAATAAAGAAGAAAAGAGAGAAAGAAATAAAACAACACGTGACACTGTTGTGTCTCTCGCAGCTAATCCGTACAGACTTGCTTAAGCGTGTCTGTGAAGAAAGCCTACCTTCTGTGTGTGTGGTAGAGAGGAAGTTGTGCCCACGACAAAGGGAAATCTGTTAGACTTTTATTGTCCGTGACCGTACGTAGCAGCAATGCATATTGTGGACTTGCCCGGTTGTTGTCTTGCGACGCGCTGGGGTCCGGACAAGAATGAACGCCATTCCGCCGCGCCTTGATAACTGCTGGAAGACCAAATATTCGGTTTACATCTCACCCTTCACAGAAGAAATGGCACAGCAAAATATAAAGCGTGCACAGTGGACCCCCCCCCCCCTGACTTTTTTTGTCGAGATGGAGACTATCTTATATAGACTTCCAACAATGAAACATCCCTTCAAAGCGATCTTCTTTCTAGGCTCACCCCTCATCCCCCTTTTTAAAACCTGACGTCGAACATCCAAAAAGCAACGTAGGAGTACGTAAAGTTATAGACTGCGTTAGAAGGAGATAGAAAATCGAATAGAAGGAAAAGTATTTCTCATTTGTCACCAAGCAACCCCTACGTGCTCCTGACTTTACCCCAGGGATTTAAACTCCCACCTAAAACCCATACCTACCCTTCACACGTTCTTATCAATCAAGCTTAAACTGCATTATACTCCACTCACCCCCTCGCGGCAATCCGAGCCAAACACCTATATTTATTGCCAAGTTGTTACTTTCCTCCCTTTCTCCAAGTCTGCGTTTTGGCAGTTCCCGTTCGCTCAGCAGGATATTATTGTTGAGTTGCCTCTGTGATCTTTATTAAAGGCTAAGTCTCCGCGTTGGTTTTAATCTGTATTTATTGTTAGTTGAGATACCGCCGACGTTTTGAAACGTTTTTCTCACGAGAAATAAATTGCGTAGGACATGCCTCTCTTCTTATTGGAAAACCTGGTGGGAGTGAAAAAGGATGCTTCAATTTGGAATCTGTAGCTTATCCCCAGGTCGCAGCTCCGCTTATAACTGTTTCTCTCGCCACTCTTTTCTCTTTGACTCATCTTTCAGCATTGGTGACGCTCGATCCGTCGTGGCGATGATTATGTTTCTAATCCGTTTAAGACTAGGGATTGGAAAGAGATCTGACAGGAAACGTCATGATCTACAACTAGGATTTAACAACTAGGCTACGGGTGTAGCGGGTACGCTGATTTGGTATCGCTTCTTCACAGTTTCGCTACTTAAATACCTTTCTTCTTCTTCTTCTCCTTCTTCTTCTTCTTCTTCACTACGGCCCTTGTAGTCTAGCTTTGGCCTCCCTTAGGATTTTGTTCCACTCATGCCTAACCCCAGCCTTCTGCCTCCATCTTCTCACTCCTGAAGTCCTTAGATCCAGTGGCGTAGCGTCAATGTAAGCTAAAAAGCTTAGCTTCCCCAGTTAATAATAATTTCATAATAAACCTGCAGTTTATGAAGAAAATTATTTATTAACTTTAATAGAATTTATATTTACGCATTAAATATTGTGATGCGGCAGCTCAGGATGATTTGTGATGCAGCAGTAAACAAGAAGCCTGCACACACCAGCTTCCAAGCAGACCGGTTTCTTCTGTGTAATCCACCCCGCAGATTTTCCATCCCTTCCTAAGCTAACCTAGTCGCAAGGCTCGCAAAGAAGCTAGCTTTAACATTTAAAATAAGTAGTTTCCGCGTTTTCCCTTTTCGTCAGTTGTGTTCAGTTGAAGTGTTAGTGTGCATTGTGGCTAATATAATAAATAATGAGCGAAATAACAGTTCCTGACACTAATTTACTTGGATTTTTTTAGGGCAATTGTATTATCAAAACTGACTTACGAACAAAAGTGTGATATAAAAAACAAATGACCGACTCCCTTGCTGTCAATGAAGGACACAACCAAAAGACAGACGCATACTTACGTAATGATACTAATATTGTGATTTCTCTAAGTATGACAGGGAGTGAGCTAATGTTATACGTATACGTGTCTATTTGTTAAGAGATATGTGTAAACCGTGAAATCATATTTTATTACGTATCATTTGAGGTCATGCCTTATTGGTGTTACTTACGATGTTCCAACCAATCTTCGACTGCTGACTTGAAATTGACTACCGGGTACTATTTATTTTAAGAATGTATTTTTGTAATACGTTTTCTCATATTGCATGAAAGACAACTTGAGTTAGCTTCCCCTACTCAAAATTTCATGCTACGCCACTGCTTAGATCATCCTCTACTCCATCCAACCATCTTAATTTCTGTGTGCCAATACTACGTCTTTCTTCAGGTTTTGAATTTAAAATCTTTTTGGGTACTCTGCTATCCGATTACATGTCCCAACCATTTCAATCTACGGGTTTTAATTTCAACTACAATATCTGGAGATCTATACTGAGCTTTCAACTCTGTATTACAGCTGATTCTCCAATGACCATTTTCATGTTTTGGACAATAAATGTTTCTTAAAATTTTCCTCTCCCATGTCATCAATTTCTGTTCCATAAATACCTTTCACATTTTTAAAATGTGAATTAAAATATCAAAATACATATCTACGTTTTTAAACCCACATACATGCACATACACACACATACTGTACTCCAACCACGAGAAAGTCTCAGGGGAATGAAACGCAACAGGGTGATGCTATGAATGAATGTTGATGTCATAAGATGTCATAAGGTCACACACGTGGGTACTCGATTCTCTGTTGGCTAACTCTCACAGCACAAACCATAACACTTATACGCATATATTTATACTACCCTAGTTACAAAATTATATCACTGTTAATCTCCTGGTCTTTTAATCCCTCCATACAGGAAATAACATATGCAGGAGAGCGTATGTTTTTTAAACTGACGTTATAACTCTAATATTATCTATCTACTTCGCTCCAATAGATGACGCAATAGTAAGCACATTCCTCTCAAGGTTAATCTCCTGGTTGGAGAACAGTACAACATACATACATACATACATACATACATACATACATACATACATACATACATACATACATACATACATACATACATACATACATACATACATACATACATACATACATTTGCGAAACGAGCGGGTCCGGTTCAGATCTTGGTTGGGGCAAGTTATCTGGTTGAAGCTTTTTCCGGGGTATTCCTTCAACTCATTGAGAGCAATAATTGCTAGGTGACTTTCGGCGCTGGACTCTGGACTCATTTCGCTGGCATTATCACCTTCATTTCACTAAGACGCTATATAACCATAGCAGTTGATAAGTGAAGTAAAATACTGTATGTTGCTCCGTCGATATAGGAGAAAGCCAGTGTTTACCTACTTAGACTATAACATGCGGAGCAAGTCCCCAGCAATGGTCCAGAATCGTGTTTAGGTAGGGCATTAAAGTTAAGGAATAAGTGTGTGTGTGTTTGTGTGTGTGTGTGTGTGTGTGTCTAATGCCTACCCACTTGACTTTCATGATTCGGGTTCCGCTTACTGGGCATAGATGGCAGGATTGTGACCCATTTTCAAGTTGCACAGCACTTCAGCGGGCCACGTTATGCATGATGTGTATGTGTAAAGAGTTATGTCGTGTACTAGTGTGAGTGTATGTGTAAGTGTTCGTGTAAGTGTAGTGTAGGGAATGGGTGTGGTGATGATGATAACGAGGAAGGGAGAAGAGGAAACCCGGTGTCAGCACGTAGCCTACTCCTGTCGAATAGCACCAAGGGGGCGCCAGGCTTAACGTCTCCATCCGACGGACGAATCACTGTTTTCAACAGCGACATATGCCTTCTCTTCATATGCACTGCGGAGAGATTTGGGATTTAACCCAAGGGTATATTGTTGCACAATTTAGTGATTAAAAGTTGTGCACCATCATCTCCCCTAGTCCCGAGGTAGAAATTTTACATGAAAATTTCTGACCTCGCCGGGACTCTGCTGACAGTCAAGAAATATTATGGACAGTAAAAAATTGATCATTCGGGAATGAGTACCTATTTAAGAGTTGTCAAATCATTAAAAAAATTGAATCTGATACAACATTAATATAGATTAATTTAATTTCTACAATATATCTTCATACAGAATGCAATAATATATAGATAGGTAGTAGGTAGGTAGAACAGTAGATAGGTAAAGAAGTAAATAAATAAGTAAATAGGCCTAAGTAAATATATAAAGAAATATATAAGTAGACCTTACTTACTTACTGGCTTTTAAGGAACCCGGAGGTTCATTGCCGCCCTCACATAAGCCCGCCATTGGTCCCTATCCTGAGCAAGATTAATATAACCTTATTCCTTTGCTGTGGTCGTGCCGGAGAATCAGTCCCATTCCGAGGCTTATTGTTAGGTTTCGTAACAAGCTGTTTTTACGGTGATGGGTTGTTAGCCCTTCGCCCAACCCCCAAGCTGGAGGACCACCCCTTATCGGCTGTCCACGACTGCTTATTCAATATATTCGCAGCTACCCTCCATATCTGGAGGCCGTCTCCTCTATCCGCAACCTGAGGACGCGCCATGCCGTGGTCATAGGGACCCACAATCATGGATAAGTAGACCTAAATAAATAAATAATATTACTTTAAACTCTTCAGCAATATCCTTAACATTTGTGCCGTTTTCAAGGCGTTGAATAATATTTACTTTGTGAGAAATACTCAGACGTGAACTTGTTTGTGACATGATGCCTTACCGGTATGCGGGGGCTTGGATTCTCGTCACAACAGACCACGTTGTACTGTTTTCTGCTTTCATTAGACTCAAACGCATTCTACTAAATCGACGGAGCAGTGTAAACCAATTAAAAAAGAAAGCATACATTTTCATGGTGGAGATTTCGTACTAATGAATTTCAGAGTGTGCCCTTGTAAGAGAAAAAAAAGAAAAAGTGATTGTGAGAGTTGGTTCACTGTCTCAGTAACTATTCAGTTTTGTGCCTCGAAAACACCTTGAACCTCAGGATGCCATTTATATCTTCCACTGAATGCCAATACTCCCAGTTTTATAGTTTTGTTTACATATCGGAGGAATAAAATTTCAAAATCAATATTTGTTCATTTTGTCGTAAACTTAAGAATTTCAGTTAACGAAAGTTTTTGATAACATTGGTATGTCTCCAACGATGTTGCCCAACAACTTGGAGGGGCGGGATACCTCAATACCGGCTCCCATGAATTCGTAACACAAGCACAAACATCCACACTTCTCCTTTTACTCTGTAAATAAATCATAACACACATTTTTTTTTTATCTTGGAAGAGCAGATTCTGTTACGTTTGGCGCCTCTTCCCCTCTCGGCATGCAGACTGGAATATCGGAGTCTTGCGAGTGTGTAGTCGTGTATATTGATTCTTTTTATGGGAACAAAAATTTACAGAAAACTTGGCACGTACTGCGATGTTTATGTCTCTCTCACAATTTAATGACTTTTGATGAATAGTCTAGCCAGAACAGTAAAATTTTTTTAAAAACTTTTTGCACTCTACATGCCTATGGTGAATATGATGATAACTATAGTATAGCTATGGTAATAATAATAATAATAATAATAATAATAATAATAATAATAATAATAATAATAATAATAATAATAGAGTTTTTGCAATAACGTGCTTCTTGATACGCTATTACTTACTTACTTACTTACTGGCTTTTAAGGAACCCGAAGGTTCATTGCCGCCCTCACATAAGCTCGCCGTCGGTCCCTATCCTGTGCAAGATTAATCCAGTCTCTACCATCATATCCCACATCCCTCAAATCCATTTTAATATTACCCTCCCATCTACGTCTCGGCCTCCCTAAAGGTCTTTTTCCCTCCGGCCTCCCAACTAACATTCTATCTGCATTTCTGGATTTGCCTATATGTGCTACATGCCCTGCCCATCTCAAACGTCTGAATTTAATGTTCCTAATTATATTAGGTGAAGAATACAATGTGTGCAGTTCTGTGTTGTGTAACTTTCTCCATTCTCCTGTAACTTCATCCCTCTTAGCCCCAAATATTTTCCTAAGAACCTTACTCTCAAACGCCCTTAATCTCTGTTCCTCTCTCAAAGTGAGAGTTCAAGTTTCACAATCATACAGAACAACAGGTAATATAACTGTTTTATAAATTCTAACTTTCAGATTTTTTGACAGCAGACTGGATGACAAAAGCTTCTCAACCGAATAATAACAGGCATTTCCCATATTTATTCTGCGTTTAACTTCCTCCCGAGTGTCATTTATATTTGTTACTGTTCCTCCAAGATATTTGAATTTTTCCACCTCTTCGAAGGATAAATCTCCAATTTTTATATTTCCATTTCGTACAATATTCTGGTCACGAGACATAATCATATATTTAGTCTTTTCGGAGTTTACTTCCAAACCTATCTCTCTATTTGCTTCAAGTAAAATTTCCGTGTTTTCCCTAATCGTTTGTGGATTTTCTCCTAACATATTCACGTCATCCGCACAGACAAGAAGCTGATGTAACCCGTTCAATTCCAAACCCTCTCTGTTATCCTGAACTTTCCTAATGGCATATTTTAGAGCGAAGTGCTCGATATGCTATAGGCATTCTAAAGCAGCCATTTTCAACCACTGTGCCGCGAGAAAATGAAAATAGTAAAGGTTGTCGTAGCAAAAATTGGGAGAATAAAACTGAAATAGTTATTTACGTAACTAGGACAGAAAGTGATACTTTTGTGTACGAGTGAGACGTTTACGGACAAGGAGTTGACAAATTAAATTAGTGAGGGAAAAATGAATTAAATAATCCAGACAAACCAATGCTAATTATCAGCCAAAATAACTTTTTATCGTCTGTTACTTATATTTTAATAAAATAATTTACTTTAGTCTTGTAACAGGAAGGGTAATATACGAGTTAGTTATATACAATGTCAGATAGAAAATGGATAACTAATTTTATTTTCTTGACGAAACTTGAATACTTAAATATTATCCATGGGTTCGATTTGTTTAATATTTTGTCACGGTGAAAATACATTCTAGGCCTGTATGTTCTCAATTACTTTAAAATAAAAACTGTATACTTAAAAATGCTACATGACCTAGTAGTTTATAAAGCGTCGATAAATAACCAAGTAAAAGAATACAAAATAGAAAAGTACAATATTATGTTTTCTGTATTAAACTGAGAAATGGTTTATTTATTTTACAGTAATAACAATTCCTCTTAAAAATAAATAAAATACAAAATATGTTGAAAATAAGTCCTCATGTAATCACATACCATGACATGGATTTTAGAATCGATACGTGTACTATGTAGGTTATGATGTAGGAGGCCATGATTAGTGAAGAATGGTATCTAAGGCGTTGGATAAATAACAAATTATAATCAATTATATAATTTAAATTTATACATTTTTTCATTTTAAACGTGTATTTTCATCTTTTTGAAGTTTCAGGGATTATTTAGAAGTGTTCACGGGACTATTGTGATTAAAATAATTTCACATTTTACTTCTGTAAACTTAAGAGGAATATTAAAACTTAATTAATCATCGTGTCTGTTTAGCTCAGTTGGCTAACCCAACTTCGCAGGTTCAAGTCTCCTCGCATCCCAAAAGGTAAATTATTACAAAATTTTAAAAAGATGCATATTAGATATGGATGTAATGTACAAATTACGACGCAGCAGATAGAGAAAAGAGAAGGAGATTGAGTGTATGTACTGTTGCCCCCTTCCATTACAGGAGTTTGATGTTACTAGTGCAATATGTAAACAAATCATTTTACTAGGTATAGGAGGAGAGAAAAGTAGTGTTTCCATTTATGTTGTAGGGAAATACGATATTACGATTTTCAGTTTGATCATCACTTTTACGGAATTTATCAAAATACAGTAGAGTAGTAACATTTTTTTTCTAAAAACTCAACTTTTCAGGCGGCTATGTTCGTTACGTAATGTCTACTTTATTTAGCATATTAATTATTGAAGTTAACATACAATATAGAGAGTGCATTTAAATTGAGGGGGTCATAAGTAAAGGGCTGTAAGTGCACTTAAGTTACTTTTGAGAAAATGTGGATTAAATATTTAAGCGTTCGTAAAACCGGTGAAATTTTTATTTAAATTTTAATGTGTGATGCGATTAAAATATCCCTTTGCCACTAAAATTTTCGATACTTTAGCTTACACTGGATGCACTTAACTCATGTTATTACAAATGTCACTAGCATTTCTTTGCTTCTAGCCACCTCAATTCAAAATAAGCTAATCTGAATTTTTAAACAAGTTGCTGAAAATGGTTGCCGTTCATTACAATGCAGGCTTCAATTCTTTACGCATATTATTAAAAACATTTTGAATCATATCCTCTGAAATTGAATTATCGTTTCTTCAATATAATTTTTTAGTACGATATTATTAATATAGGTTCTTTCTTCTATAGAAAACGCAACCATATATCTGAAACACACTATACACTGCAGTGTTTACTTCACTGCTTGAAGACTTCGAACGCAACAGCGGCCGTAAGTTTATGTGTCTGACGGGAGCAAGGACATTAGTGAAGGGGTGGGAGTGAAGTACATTCAGAAATGCAGGTACAATAAAAATGCAAGTAAAAATAAAATGATGTCCCTGTATATTTAAGAAATGGTAATAAAGAAGTAGAGGTAGTGACATCTAGTAACTAATATATTAACTTCTTGAATTACAGTTGAATGGAAAAGTATACGTGTGTGCCCGGGTACTAGGAAAATACTAATGAACTGTGAGATAAAGTACAAACTGTGAGGTAAAGTCTTTATCTCACTAGTGAAATAAAGTAATGTTGAATAAAAGCCTACTTTACACACGCAAAAGTATTTAGTAAAGGCATGTTTTTCGTTATGGTCATGGATAAAAATATTTATTTCTATTATAATTATTATTAGAGATTGGAGATATTAGATGATAGACGACATTAAGATATATGGATCATATGCGGAGAGCAAGAGGAAGGCAGAAAATAGGAAAGATTGGAGAATGCTGGGTTTGCAGTGAAAGACCTGCCCTTGGGCAGGAAACTATAAATGAATGATTAAAAGGGTTGAAGACATGAAACAACGCCCACTACCTTCACCTGATACCTCCCGGCCTCACCCCTGCTACACAACACAGTTGTTGGCGTAAGGAACAGAAATGAGCAAGAGAGCAAACGGTGCCTGTACCATAGTGCACTGAGTTGATGACTCGTAGTGTAGGGCCTATATCAGGGGTTCTTAACCTTTTTTTTTTTTTTTGGCCAAGACCCACAGTCAACTGAGCGATAAACTTGCGCGACCCATGGGTCTATTTTGAAGGTAAACAATGCTACTGTAATAAAAACAAGTAAATAAGTGTAGCAATTATTTATTAATATCGAGTTATAATATTTCACAATAAGCAATAATTATAAAATATAATCATAATCCCAAGTACTTTGATTAACATTTCTTTAATATTATTTTTTGTTTTCTGGAAGCTACGGCGACCCATCCCGAAAGCCACCAGCGACCCTTGTTTGAGTCGCGGACCATATAAACTAATATGCTTAACCCTTAACTTGACAAAGCTTCATTTCTCACACCAGTTTATTAAACCTTGTCGGACTGTAAAGAAAACAACTATCGCAAAGTCCATACTTTATATGTTGTACAATATTATAGTATTGTGAAATTTTAATTTTCCTACCAATTTTTTTCTATTGTTCTATTAAAACTAGTGGCTTGTGCAGCAAATGCTGCAAACTAAGTTCATCAGACGTTCAAATAAAAATTTTTCAGATTTATTTTCAATGAAGAATACCAGACATTCTGTAAGTTATTTGCTTCCATAGTAATGAAACATACTCCCTCTGAATGGTTTTTTTTATGCCAAGTACTTTTTCTTGAACCTATACACCTTCAGTTTCTTTAGTTTGGAAGCGAAAACGCAAGTAACAATGTCAGGACGATCAGTGGATTTTTCATGTGGGAGTAAAGCAATAGCTATTTCAGGTCATTGTGGATTGTAGGTGAAAGTTAAAAAAAAAAAAAAATCACGTTTTCTATGCTTTCGAACAATAGACATAGCATCTTGGTATAGCTGCTGCATGTTTCGTAAACTACCTTGAACTGTAGAGAGTAAAATCATTTTATCCTGCTAAAAGATCTTGCTGAAATAATCGGGAGAATACAAAATCTTGTAGGCCTCTTATTTTATCAGTAAGTAATAACTTTTGGCTTTTCCTTAGGAACTCTAATTCTTGCGCTCTCTCGCGCCAATACTGAAGAGAATCACATATATAAATATCTACACCACCGCCAACCCCACTTGATTAATAACTATAAAAATATTTGGTTTTTAATAACGATATTATCATATGACTAAGTTTTATAGTTTTCAGTAACATATACTATATAGCCGCCACTGAGTAAATTATAGAAATGAAGATCTAATTTAAGATATTCTCTGCATCTACTTATATAACCTCAAAACGTTTCACTTTCATATAATCAATATGGCATTAATATGTATAATTAATGAAAAACAGTCTCATCATGGCATTAACTATAATAATATTTCATTTCTAATGGTAATAATGTCATCAAACCACCTCAAGTTTTGTATTTTTAATATCCAATACACAGCTGTACCCAGAAAATTACACACCACAGAATCAGACCTGTAAATTATTTTAGCAAGTCGTGAAGTTTTTAATAACCAATTTAATTTGAGCTCTAAATATGTCAGCATTCTTGCAGATCATGGCCTTCGTGTAATATTGTTTACTGTAGTGTGTTTTGTTTTATTATGAAAAGCAAATACTGACAACAGATGGATTTTAGAAAATAGGAAAATTATGTTGAAAAATTGACATTCACTGAAAACTACTATTTTTCTGAAAAACTTTGGGTTCTAAACTTCAAAATGAGGGGTCATTTATTAAAATCCATTCAGCCGTTTTCTCGTAATTTCCATTACCAGTTCAAATTATATATATATATATATATATATATATATATATATATATATATATAGATTATAACATATAGCCTATTAACCTGTTGTATCCTATAGGATACATTGTCAATTTAGGGGTTAAGTAATTTAGATCCTAGATTATTTATAGATCAATTCATTAATTTCCATAATCCTTAACATTATTCCTTACTGATCTATTACCACAAAATCTTCATCTCATCTCTAAACGGCAGAACGAACTGCGGTGCGTCGTCAGTGTTCTGTTTCAACAATGGGCAGCACGCAATTATGAATTATTAGTCTGAGGGTATGAGCGGAATGTTGGCACTCCTGTTCGTGAGTCTGCCTTCCTTTAGAAACATCCCCAAAGGCTGGATTTGGTCGTTTAGTCGTAATAGCCGATCGCGCCGTGGTTGTGGAGGGCGGACGTGTGTTGATACCCCGCCAGGGGCAAAAAGCAGTACGATCGCCTTCTCGAGGTGTCTCGTAAATCAGAGCCCGCGTGTAAATACCGCAATAACTGCGGACAGGAGATTTAATTAGCCTTCTTGTATCCTACGGGAGTCAAGGTCGACTGCTCGACGATGCGATGGGAGAAATGATTTCATCTCGCTTGTGTTATCCTTGAGGAAGGAAGACGCGCAACCGTTTGCTGTTATAGAGGTCGCGGCACCTCCCTGACCTGGCTGAAACCGGTATCTAGTGTTTGTTTAATCGTACCATGAAATTCGAATCTTTAAAGTCTTCTGGTTGTTGAAAACAAAGTGTATTTTAATTGATCGTAATGGATTATGTTCTTTTTGTTCTTTTTAATATAACTGCAGCTTCTTATTTTTACCTGTGCCGTAGCTGCGTGGTTTAAGGCAGTTTTAGTAAAAAGAAAGAATGGTTATAACTAGACCTCGGATTTTAGATAAAAACCTATTTTGTTCCTCATGATATATACAAAAGAAAAGTTGTATATATACGAATTATGGAAATATATCTTCGAAAATGGTGGTCCTATACAACCTAAAAATAACTAATTTCACGTTAGAAACTAGTTTTACCTAATTTTACACTTTCCAATTTTTACGATTGGCAATATGGAAACGCTGTGTAATTCTGTATGCCAATCGTGCCTTGACAACAATCGCAGCACCTACGAGGATTCAATTATTTCGAGAGCAACTTCCCAATGTGCCACTTCCACCAGAACCTATTCTTACCCGATGAGGAACATGGTTACAGGCCGTGGAATATTACAGCAAACATTTGGAGGACATTAAGAACTTTGTTTTGAAACTGGGGAGGATGCAGTGAGCATTACTTCAGCTAAAAACTTCTGCAGGATCCAACAATTGCCCGGGATATTGCATTAATCAAATCACATTATGTATTTCTGGTCCCCATTATTAATGCTCTAGAGTCTTCAGGCAAACAGGTCTACACACAACTGGGATTGATAGAAGAGGTGACAGAAAAAATCAACTTTGTTCCTGGTTATGTTGGTGAAAAAGTTTCTGAAAAACTCAAATCAGTGCTTCGAAAAAAAACAGGACTGATAGTTCTCCGCACAGTTGCTGACATCTTGGCTGGCAAAACACTGAACATGAATATGCTGTTCCCTTGCATCTAATACCAACATTTAAATATGCTCTGGTGTCATCAGTTGATGTGGAACGCTCATTTTCGGCATATAAGATGGTGTTATCTGAGAAGCGATGCAGTTTCTCAATGGAAAACTTAGAAAAGGTGTTAGTTGTTTACTCTGGCTCTAATTATGGACATGTACAATGAAATAATGTCAAATGTTTCGGCTAATTTGTAAGGGAAAATGAAATAATGTTATTTTTGTTCACATATTTTTGTAATTTTAGAACCTATTTTGATTTGCGATAGAACCAATTTTAGGACCTAAAAGTCCGAGGTCTAGTTATAACCTACGTACATCGGATTTATAAAATAAAACCTCTGCGTCCTTCAGTAAGGGTGACCACAAGGATCCAGAAAACAAATACATATATAAAAGTTTACAGTGAAAATACATACAATAAATTTCAAAAGAAAATTAAAGTGAATCATTACTTGAAATAGAGATGAAATTTCAAAATTTGAATTGAGTCCTTTAGAATTTTTCTCAGGATTTTCCCAACATTGTAAAATGTTAATCCCTTTGATTTTAAAATTTTATAGATGTATTTTAAGATGGTACCACGAGCTCCAAAAAGAAGTCCGTGTACTGACCAACGATTAGCCATGATGTTATACTGCTTGCTAAAATAAGGAATGCAAGGTTCATAGATGATTCTCTTTTCATCATCAGTAAGTTTTGGCTGTTGTTCACATATATAACAGATTGCTCATCCCTATGTTAAAATCGGAAGCACTTTGAAGAGAACAACCGCCAGGATCGCCACCCGCCCGTCGTAAACAAACACGAGATGGCACTACATTCGCTAATGCAATTCAAATGAGAGTTATGACGTGACTCCTTATGCAACAACTAGATGGCAGCATTGCCTAGTATTGTGTAGCTAGAATACAATATACTGAGTAAATGAAACTCAAGAACAGTTTTTATTTCTCGGCAGAAAAGATACAAAACAATTCACAACAAAACCGTTGCCAAGGAGAGCTGAATTTCCATAGCCCACTCCGTTGTATCATGAACATAGACGTAGGCCAGTTGTGACTGCAGAACTCAGAGCCCTACAATTGTTCCTGTGTTTTTTTTTCTATCAATGACAACAATATCTGCTCGTCTTGTTGAATCATCTTCCGAGATACAATGCACTTCTTCATGGACTTCTAATCCTTGTTGTCTTAGGATGTCAGCAAGCATTTTCTTTACCCTGTGATGGCGGTTGTTCCGCAGGAACTCGGTTTTTCGGCAGAAACCCAACACATGTCCTAGTGTTTCAATCTCGTAGTTTGTGATGAAGTCCTGAAATTTTGCTTTCACTTTCCTCATTATGTAGATTCCGCAATATCCAAAATAAATGACACTGTAACATTGTGTTCTATCCTCAGGGACCAGGAAGCTCGTTCGCGTTTATCAAGTTTTTGCCTTATTTGTGTTCCGGATTGAACAGATTTTATTGTATTATTATTGTTATTATTATTTTGCCATCATAGTTAAGGGAGGAGATGGTTGAAAATTTGCTAATTTCTCGTCAAAAATTACATTTTCAGTTTTTTTTTTTGTAGAAAATGGAGTTATGATGTCTACTTCATGCTTTGACGAAGTTTTGGAACCCTACGGCGGCTGTCATTAGTTACATCTGTAAAAAGGCTACGTTCATGAAGTTTAAAATGCAAGCAAACTTTTAAACTCTTTTCCACGTACTTTCTTTTGCCCACTTTTCAGCATTCACATTGCTAAGGAATCCACAAATTTTACAGGAGAAAGCTGAAATTTGTCCTACATGTTCTTTAAAGTATTCTTAAAAAAAAGTTATTTTGGCGTTTTCATAAAAAAAAGAATATTATTTTTTTAACTTGTGCTTGCACTCTGTAAATTTTATAAATTTGAATGTGAATCTGTTTAATTTACCCCCCTATTTTTACAAAGTAAAACTAAAAGATGCTGATGCTTTTCCAATTCACTGCGGGCTAAAGGAAGGAGATGCACTATCACCTTTACTTTTTAACTTTGCTCTAGAATATGCCATTAGGAAAGTACAGGATAGCAGACAGGGTTTGGAATTGAACGGGTTACAGCAGCTGCTTGTGTATGTGGATACGTGAATATGTGAGGAGAAAGTCCACAAACTATTAGGGAAAACACGGAAATTTTACTTGAAGCAAGTAAAGAGATAGTTCTTCTTCTTATACTGCATGTTTTAGTAGACTAATTAGCCTGTTGCGTCTCCAAATTGGTCTATCCATCTCTTATGAGGTCTTCGTAGATTTCTTCTCTCTCTTGGTTTATACCTCATAGCTTTTCTTGGGTATCTTTCTTGTGGCATACGTTGTACGTGTTCTAGCCATTTACTTCTAAAATTCACAAACCTTTCATTTCTATTGTATATATTTATCGCCTTTCTTATCGTTTCGTTTTTTATTCTATCTTCTCTTGTTACTCCCAATACTGATCTCAAAAATCTCATCTCCGTTGCTTGAATTCTACTTATATCTGTCTTCTTTAATGTCCAGCTTTCGCTGCCATATAGACATATGGTTGTAGCCAATTTCTTATAAAATTTAATCATTGTGTCCTTTCTTGTTTCATTTTTAAGTGTTCTCTTTATCGTGCCACATAGCTGATTAAATCGTTCTATTTTATGTTGGACATCTACTTCATCTTGACTTGATATCTTACACTCAAGATAGTTAAAGCATCTAACTTGTTCAATACTTTGTCCATCAATAACTATTTTCGATCTCACTGGAGTGTTGCCTCTAAAATCCATGATTTTAATTTTATTAGGCGCGATGATCATGTTATATTCCTTTCCTATTTCGTTTAATACATATATACTTTTTTTGTAATGTATCTTCAGTATCAGAAAGATATAGGCTTGGAAGTAAATCCCGAAAAGGCAAAGTATATGATTATGTCTCGAGACCAGAATTTTGTACGAAATGAAAACACAAAAATTGGAGATTTATCCTCCGAAGAGGTGGAAAAACTAAAATATCTTGGAGCAACAGTAACAAATATAAATGACACTCGGGAGGAAATTAAACGCAGAATAAATATGGGAAATGCCTGTTATTATTCGGTTGAGAAGCTTTTGTCATCTAGTCTGCTGTCAAAAAATCTGAAAGTTAGAATTTATAAAACAGTTATATTACCGGTTGTTGTGTATTGTTGTGAAACTTGGACTCTTACTTTGAGAGAGGAACAGAGTTTAAGGGTGTTTGAGAATAAGGTGCTTAGGAAAATATTTGCCTGATAAATAATCAGAGCTGGAGTGCAACACGCTGATATGGGACGATAATGAACAAGGAAAGGTTACATAACAGAGAAGTTGAAATTTATACGCGCGCCCTTGTTTAAAATATTATTTGTTGTCCAGCAACCCGTGACTGAGCGTGAGCTATCTCATTATCTGAGTCTGCCGCCGAGTTGAGAAGTTTCCAGTGGTCGACTTTTCAAACAAAGTAACATTAGCCCCCCCTCCCCCACTCCCGTTGAAATGGTCACTTGGCTGCCACAGTCACGGCCATTGTGCGTCGGAGAGCGCCGATTTTTCAGTAAGCAGTCTTTTTGTGATGAGTTTGAAGAGGCATTTAAAAAATGTATTCCTCCCCTTCTCGCCGACATTACCAACCCTCCATTCCCCCACTCCAACATCTCCCTCATCCCTTAAATTCTGACCCATGACCGATGTACAAAGCACCAAGCTTATGGCCCTGTTCAGAGAGGGTAAATAGGGTTTGGAGTTTGATAGACGGAAAGTAGTTTTTTTTAATCTAAAAACCGCAGTTGAAATTTACTCGTGCGAATGATAAAGTTTCACACAAGAGCGTAAATATTGAATGTTTTAACTTGGGGAAAAAAAAAAATCCCCGCTCTAGTAACTTTTGCTATATGCGATATCTCTCTTTTTAAGCGAAAAATATATTCACATAAAAGTCTTGCTCAATTTAGTCAAAGTGAAAGAAAGAGTGAAAAATTAATTTGGCTCGTCCTCTCATTTTTTGTACTCGCTTTCATAAATAAATGATTTTGTGTAAAATGAAAAGTGAAGCGTGATATTTACGGCGAACAACCGAAAATTAGTTAACATGAGAGAATCTTTACACCATCCAGAGGGCAAAAAACTTCCTGTGAATTAAAGGGTCATTAGCTGGCTTCAAATAATTAAAGAGTTGTGTTAAAAATTTTATATTTCATGATGTGGCAAAAAAAAATCGATTTTAAACCATGTAAAAACGTATTTTTGCTGCTTGTTTTGAAACAAATCTGCACATATTTATGTACCTAATTTCACATTCATGATTGATTTATGTGGAAAACTTAATTGTCCATAGAACTTATTATTATTATTATTATTATTATTATTATTATTATTATTATTATTATTATTATTATTATTATTATTATTACTTTCTTACTTACTTACAAATAGCTTCCAAAGAGCCCGGAGGTTCATTGCCGCCCACACATAAGCCCGCCATCGGTCCCTATCCTGAGCAAGATTAATCCAGTCCCTAGAATTCTATCCCACCTCCCTCAAATTCATTTTAATATCATCCTTCCATCTACGTCTCGACCTTCCCGAAGGTCTTTTTCCTTCAGATCTTACAGGTAACACAATACGAGTATATGCATTTCTGGATTCACCCATTCGTGCTACATGCCCTGGCCCATCTCATACGTCTGCATTTGATGTTCCTAATTATGTCAGGTGAAGAATACAATGCGTGCAGTTCTGTGTTGTGTAACTTTCTCCATTCTCCTGTAACTTCAACCCTCTTAGCTCCAAATATTTTCCTAAGCACTTTATTCTCGAACATCCTTAACCTCTGTTCCTCTCTCAAAGTAAGAGTCCAAAGTTCACAACCATGGAGAACATTTTATTATTATTATTAATATTATTATTATTATTATTATTATTATTATTATTATTAATTACTTATTTACTTACAAATGTCTTTTAAGGAACCCGGAGGTTCATTGCCACCCTCATATAAGCCCGCCATCGGTCCCTACCCTGAGCAAGATTAATCCAGTCTCTTCCATCATATCCCACTTCCCTCAAATCCATTTTAATATTATCCTCCCATCTTCGTCTCGGCCTCCCCAATAGTAATGTGCGTTACAAGAGCGGTATGTTGAAGTTTTCATGTTCGAGGAAAAGTTTGAAAAAGCGAATTTAATTTCGGAGAATTGAAAGAAAACATACCGCTCGTGTATCGTACATTATTTTGTGGGAAGATCGTTTATTACATACCTGAAAGACGAATTTCTAATTAGTTGCAATGAAATTTCCATCTTGGTTTCTGTTCAATGACGGCAAATTTGCAAAACAAAAATATCTATCTTCAACATTGTTGCTTTAAAATGTTTTCTGTGTTTACTATACTCCAGCAGGCCGTGATATACGCCTGTCTTTTTTTTTTCTCCCAGTCTATGATGAGTCTGGAATCTTGTTGATTTTTTCACGGCTTCCTTAATGTTACTTGCATCACGAATGCAGTAACTTTAGTGGAGTTGTAGAGTTTACTTAATTTTTGCAAATATTTAAAAACAATAATTAACAGTGCAATTTAGGTGAAATTGCAGTGGTAAGTTTCCAATTTATAAATATTACTATATTGAACATCTCTAAAAGTAATATGTTAAAAGCCTAAAGCTGTAAAATGAATATGTCACTTAAGCGGTAAGAAGAGGGAAATTGTTATATGTGTTAGGTTGTGAATACTGAATGTGGAATTTTAGGCTTTCCGCGGATTGGTTTTGTGCGGAAACCAAGCAAATACGCACGATCTCGCACAAAGGTCTTTTTCCCCTCAGGTCTTCTAACTCTCTATATGCATTTCTGGATTCATCCATACGTGCTACATGCCCTGTCCATCTCCTCGTCTGCATTTAATGTTCCTAATTATGTTAGGTGAAGAGTGCAATGTGTGCAGTTCTGGGTTGTGTAACTTTCTCCATTCTTCTGTAACTTCATCCCTCTTAGCCCCAAATATTTTCCTAAGCACTTTATTCTCGAACATCCTTAACCTCTTTTCCTCTCTCAAACTAAGAATTGAAAGTTAACAACCATACACAACATTATTATTATTATTATTATTATTATTATTATTATTATTATTATTATTATTATTATTATTATTATTATTATTATTATTATTATTATTTAACAGAGCTGTAGATCATCATTATCGGCGTGCAAGTATTAAACTTCATTGTCCCATGTTGGTTGCATCTCCGTCTTCTTCAGGTATTAGTACATTTTGAAGTACTCTTTCATCTGCAAAATGACTGATGAACTCTGCCTGGAGCACTAATATTCCCCTTAATTTGAGAACTTGGAATTGTCTTCATGTTAAAATTGTGCACTTCAATATGAATAGGGATCTTTTACCTTTGAGTGACCTCTGTCAGAGGACTGGCCTTTGCTAGTCGAGCCCTCTTCACTGCAGCGCGTGGTCAATGCAGCGGTAACGAACGCAATTATTCTCTTATATATTAAAAAGTCTGCATTATACGGGGCAGAGTATGAGCAGATGTACGCCGGGTGTGCCACGTGGTCCTCGATTTGTTATAAAATCTAGGAGTACTGAGCGTGTTGACTTCTCGGGTAATAAAAGAGAAGTGGAATGAATGAGCGACGACAAAGAGAAAATATACTGAAGATTGCTTGTCCTTTGCATGAATTCTGGGAACTTAACGCTGAGTCTTTGCTGAAAAGCGACACTTACGTCACTTCAATTTCACGTCCTACTTCAGGGCACCTGCGGTATGTTTCATAAAAGCTAATAGTGTTATAATACGAGTGTTTGATTTGTTATCTTGACTAGTTTTACAAGATTGTGTTTCATGAAACTACTGCTGTACATTACAACTAACAAGTTACATCAACTGTGTTACAAGTATTTTCAGGCCAGTGTAGAAGTGTTTTGTTTCATAAATAACGGTTGCTTTTAATGAGTAATGATACTTACTTACGGCTTTTAGAGAACCCGGAGGTTCATACCGTTCTCACATAAGCCCGCCATCGGTCCCTATCCTGAGCAAGATTAATCCAGGCTATTGGAGCAATAGTAACAATAACAGGTATAATTAAATGGTTTCACCAATATAATCAAGAGTTATTAATAATGTATAACCATTATATTATTAACAATAATTCAGTGATGACGAGAAGGGACCATCATCTCTCATCTCCCTCGACTCCATTTTAATATTTTCCTGCCTTCAACGTCTCAGCCTTCCCAAAGTTTTTTTTTCCTCCGGCCTCCCAACTAATATTACTCGATATGCATTTCTGGATTCGCTCATACTTGCTACATGCCTTGCCAAACTCAAAAGACTGGATTTAATGTTTCTAATTAGTATAAAATGTGAAGATGAATCCTCTGAGGATGTTCGTTTAGGATTACGAGATTTTTAACGTAATGAAGTGTAAAAATGTTTCAAAATACATGAGCTCAAAAACTGTTAAAAATAATGGTAAATTTTTACTTCCATGCACATTTTGTGGAGCTCTATATACCCGTGAAGACTTATTACAGTATTACAGTATTTTATAAATCAGTGAATTAAAAAGAATATTGAATTAAAAAATTAGCATAAAAATTGATATGTAAATCATAACTTTTTTTATACTTAATCCGAATACAAAAAGTAACAAAAGCCTCCATCGCGACTATGTTAAATAAGCTATGAACAATAGCATATAAAATTCACAATCTCATTGGGTAGTGTTTTATAACATAATGATACCTATATAATGCTGAATCATTTTTTTTGGTGCACTTCAAAATTTAAAAAATATGACTGTCATGAACAAGCAACCGTAAAGGATTCATTCCCCGATTTTTACATTAAAGAAGCTGTGTTTAATAGACGCTGAAATTGCAAGGGCTTTTCTTTAATAGAAGTGAAAATGTTAAATTTAAAATTTATATGTTTTTGCCACAGGGAGATAGGACCTAATTACAGAATTATTACCTGGTGTCCTTGAAAGGATTTTAAGAAATTTTATTTCAATATATTGTGACAATGCGTGCCTCGGGAAACTCATGAAAGGATGGACAGGATCTCTAGTAGCAGGGTTTTTGGTTACCTCATAACAACAGGTAAATAAGGGTCATCATTTAATTAACAAATTTAATAAACTACCAAATCAAGAATAAGAGAGCAGCATATATTAAAAATCTAAACTCTATAGCAATAAAGAATTAACTAGTGAAATGTATGATAAAGGATGTATAGAACAGAAAATTCTGTCCGACACCGGGATACTCGAATCCGAGTTTGCAGTCTACGTGCTGACGCTTTATCCACTAAGCCACACCGACTCCAGTTCCGATGCCGGATTGAATCCCCTCAGTTTAAGTTCTATCTCTCAGTTTTCCCTTTGGTGGCCTACCCTCATGTACTGTGTCACAGAATATGTGACAGTGGCACAATGTCCAACGCACTGTGTACAGAGGTGCACTCATTACGAGTGACTACGTGGCCGGGATCCGAGGGGATTAGCACCGTCTTGAATCACTAAGCGATTACTTACGCTGAAAACCCGGTGCCGGAGAGAATTTTTCTGTGTTCTGTCCATCCTTCATCATATGATAACGCAGAATTTCTGCACGGAAATATAATATGTACTTCGGTACATCATAATAATATGATATGCGTATTGCTAGGATTAATTTTGCAGGCCTGTGTTATTTGCGGTAATTCCTCCCAGCTCTTCATATTGTATTCATTTCTTCCATCTCCTATTATGCTAATCGGATTTCAGATGCATACAAACAATTGTTTTTACTCTGAGACATATCGACAAGTGAGATGTACTGCCTGATAATAGATGTACTGTACATATCAGATAGAATCTCAATCAGAGGTAGTGTATTTATTTGTTAATATTTTATAATACTGTATAATATTTATTTTATGTATTATATTTCATTTATTTAATTTAATTAATTAATTTTATTTATTTTATTTATTTTATTTATTCATTTATTTTATTTATTTATTTATTTATTTAATTTAATTCATTTTAGTTAATTAATTTAATTAAATTAATTAATTTATTTATTTTATTTATTTAACTTATTTATTTATTTTATTTATTTTATTATTTATTTATTTTATTTATTTATGTTATTTATTCATTTATTTTATTTATTTATTTATTTATGTATTTCAGTATTTATTTATTTATTTATGTATTTATTTATTTATTTATATATGTATGCATTTATTTATGTATTCATTTATGTATTTATGTATTCATTTATGTATTTATGTATTCATTTATGTATTTACGTATTCATTTATGTATTTGTTTATTCATTTATTCGTTTATTTATTTATTCGTTTATTCATGTATTCATTTATTTATTTATTCATTGATTTATTTATTCATTCATTTATTCATTCATTCATTCATTCATTCATTCATTCATTCATTCATTCATTCATTCATTCATTCTGGTAAAATTAAGGCCCTGAAGCCTTCTCTTCCACACTGCCAAAATGAAATACACAATAAAACAATGACAAAAATAGTAAAGTCATACTTAAAAATAAAAATCATTTTCATGCACATTAACAAGCTTACATGGGCTATAATGAAATATTAACTAAACATGATACATAATTAAGTTATTTACAATTCATATCCTAATGCTACTTTATGATAGGCCTAAATGACAATTTATATACACACAGAATAACCTATAAAAATCGGCTAACCCTCACAAATCAATTTCATGTAAAAGTATGTAATTGTTAATTCTTAATTTAAATTGATATGTAACCCATATAGTCAATCATTTCCATGTATATTTCGTAGAAAACATCGAGGGGCATTAAGTAAAAAATGAAACGAAAGGAACGCGTGGAAAACCACTTACATTTCTGTTTCCATGACAAAGTCAGAGTAAATTTTTCATATCAAAACGTTGCAGTTTCCTTCTTTTCTATCTCCAACTTAGACGTTTCACATGACAAATATGTGTTTTCATGAATAGATACATGTAGTAAGTCACATTTTATTATCTAATATACAGAAAATAATTTTGGATAAAGTATTGGAAGAAATTTTAATCTTTCCACTTCGAAACAGTTTCCTGCATATGACTATCCACGTCTTAAAATATAAAGGAGATTTAGGAAATGTTTGCTCTGCAGAATTAAAATCAGAATTTCGTTCAGTTGGGGATGTTTGCAGAAGCGCTGGAAGATAGTGATGCTAGGAGCATGCGCAGTACAGATCAGCGAGCCGCTGTGATGTTTATCTCTGTGTTATGGCCTGAAGGGTAGTTTACCCAGTAATTATAGGCAGTGTTGTAATTAATCATAGCACAAAGGATAGGGGCACAAGTCAAGCGTAGTCGGACTGAACAAAATCTCAGAAGTTGGGGGCAATCCGTTTAAGGTTGAGATGGATCCTTCTCAGTTGATATATTGTTAAAGCGACTCTAAATTTTTCGGCAGATTGGAGTTAATTTCATTCTGTTATAGAGATCTATACTCGGACAGGTGACAGAATTTCCATATTAATGGGATATTCCCTTCTATACTTTCCGTCGTTGTGATAGGCTAGAGCGATAAAATTTCACTAGGAGAGAGGTTTTCAACTTCTCAACCTCTCTGACACGGAAAATCTGTTTTCACCATAAAAAGGTAAAAAAAAATTATAGTAGTTTCTTGACATACATGCCGTGAATGCACTTGAGGGACATGGAGGTAGTCTCTCATGCTTTCTTTTCCTCGGCACTAGAAAGAGGTGGCATGGATAAATATATAATAGGATGCGAAACTGAGGTCAGCACCATCTGGCGGCGGGGGGCTGAAATAAGATGATCAGCGCCCAACGTCGTAGGTGGTGAACATTAGAACTACGTGTTGGGTACATTACCCAGAGTTCTCTATTTATCCGTTCGAGATATTGCTCGAAGACTTCGAAGAGACAAGATGGCAGACAGAAAATTGTTAATAAGTGAACATAAAGTGATACTACGTGTGTATAAGCAGTGTATGTTAAACAGTGACGTTTATGGACGTTGTAAAAATAGTGTTGTTGAATGTATTGTAAAGTAATAGTGATATAATAAATTGAACTATCTAAGTAGTTCTTGCAGACTTATCCATTGCGCTGTACAATAAATACCCAAAGAATAGAATCCCAATTATCTGACCTTTTGCTTTATTTTTTGTCTCTGTCTGGTTATATTTTAATTGGGTAGTGTAAAATAGATCGTCTCTTTTATCTTCCTGTTGGCTCTGGTAAGAATTTTCAGTAGAAGATGCTGTGAGGAATAAAAATGTAAATGTTTTATATTAAATTGGGTTAGTTTTGAATATCGATGAGGGTGGGAGGGAATACTTTCTGCACAGTTTAACATTTTCGTCATTAGGTGCGCTGCTAAATGCATGGAGTAATTAGTTACGCATTTCGCTACTTGGTGCGCTGCTAGATGTAATAACGCCCCTCCTCCAAACAGGTGGCGGCAAGATCAATTTCTACAACAGCGCCTCTAGTATGTGTTACGTGAAACTCAGTAAGTTTCGCATCCTATTATATATTCATCCATGGAGGTGGTGTGGTAGGCAGCATGTCCCAACCACTTTGAACTTTGGGAAAGACCCGGTACTCAATTTGATACAAGGCTGAGTGAACCTCGGGTCCGTTCTGGAAGTTTCGTCAACGAGAAAATCACATCACTATCCGGGATCGAACGCCGGACCTTCCGTTCCGTAGCCAGCTGCGCTACTAACTGACCTACCTGGCCCTGTTGCCGATTTATCTAGAGCAAGGTCTCCGAAGGATGGATTTTGTTCGTATTTAGAACTTTTCGAATTCAATTTATCCGAAATGATACACTTGAAATATAATAATTTTAGTAAAAAAATTAATAGGTATTAATTTAAATTATAATACACAAAATGTCCGTAAGCTGTAAATATGATTTAAAAATTGAACTTAAACGCCCATATATGACACAAAAACTGAGAAAATGTGTAACATTTTCGGAAGTTAATTATACAGGATGATTCAGTAAAATCGTGCAAAAATTAAACAGAAAATAGGGAATACTTTACAGAATATTTTGAGATACGGTACTTGGGGTTTGCGATATGAAGATATGAGCTTAAATATGTCTGTCGTTATCGCTTACTATTTTCCATATTATTTACATTTATTTACACTAACTTTACATTTATTTGCCTTTTTTTTTTTTTTTTTTTTTTTTTAGTTATTTTCATGTCATTTATATATTTGAGTTAACAGTGATCCATCTCTACATTCGAATGCTATGAAAGTGTTTATCGTTAACTTACATAACGTTTGTAATGTGACAGTGTAAACGTGATAGAAGCACCTTGTGGACGATAGGTCAATAAATAAAACATGTTGGATTGATTACAAGTAAGTGTACATTTTAATATGAATACTAAATGTTGGTGGTCATCATTTCGGACACGTGCTAAAAGATACAAAATGGTACAAGTACAGGGACATCATTTTATTTTTACTTCAATTTTTATTCTACCTGAGTTTTTGAATGTACTTCACTCCCGCCCCCTCTTCTAGTAAACTAACCGTTCTCCACACAGAACCGAGGCCGCGTATGCAGTACTGAGTTAGTGAGTACGTATAGTACGTTCCAGGCATATGTTCGCGTTTTCCAGTGACGAAAGAGCTTTCAATATTGAATCATATTTTTGCACAGGTACTGTCGTCCGTTTGTCTACGTCGCATCCCGGTTTCCCCCACCTGCTTCTGCTCGCCCCTCTGTAAAGTCTAGTAGCTGGGCTGTCTTAGCTCTTTTCTGAAAACATTAATTTTCTGTTAGGAATTGGTCGTCTACGTAATATTATACAACTGTTTAGAATAACTTAAATAAAAGGGCTTCGTTAAGTAATTAACTGTCACGTGATTTCTCCCCCTCCTTTCTACGACCCTGCGACAAAACCACTTGAACGGACAGTAGATACAGCATTTCTGAGTAATTTTATCTTTTCGGATCGGGCAGAAGTGAAGATTAAATTTACAGTACGTAAGGTACTCTTTTATAGAGTAGGTATAGAATTATTTCAACACGAGTTACTCGTACGAAGGACGAAACTAGTAATTGGAATTAGGTACAATAGTCTGTAGTGCGATAATGTGCACAAAAAGAACTGAAGCCTGTATCGAAATGAATGGCCACCATTTTGAAAATTATGTTTAAATATCCGTATTATGATTATTTTTCAATTTAACTTCATTCTCTATATTGTACGCTAATGTGCTGTAACAGTACAATGTACACTGCATAATTAATACATCCGAATGGATAGCTCAGTTTGTGAGTAAAAGCACTAAGTGTTAATAGTACTGTATTTTGATTAAACAAAAACCCAATGAAAATTATCGAACTCAAAATTGCGATATTTCCTAGTTTAAATGGATGAACTACTTTTCTTCCCTCCTATACCTAGTAAAGTGATTTGTATTTTACACCAGTATCATCGAACTCCTGTCTTGGAAGGGGAAGCAAGAGGTATTTCCGGTTCTAGACCTTTAATCCAAAGATATAGTCAGGTTAATATTAAAAATGTTAGTAAAAATAAAATGATGACCCTGTAGAATACATCTGAACAGTTCGCTCAGATAGGAGACTACAATCTTCATTTTTACAAGATTTTATTTATCATGAACAAGCTTTACATTTGCTAAGATAGGTCTATGATATGATGATATGTTTTGGACATGTCAGTCAAATTACAACTATTTCAAAATTTTTGTTCAAACATCTCTACACTTAAAAAAAAAATGGCGTTATTCTTTCAGAACTTGTAATTCTAAATCTAATGACACCAAAACTGGAATTGAACGGGTTACATCAGCTGCTTGTTTATGCGAAAGACGTGAATATGTTAGGAGAAAATCCACAAACTATTAGGGAAAACACGGGGATTTTACTTGAAGCAAGTAAAGAGATAGGTTTGGAAGTAAATCCCGAAAAGACAAAGCATATGATTATGTCTCGTGACGTGAATATTGTACGAAATGGAAATATAAAAATTTAGAAATTTATCTTTTGAAGAGGTGGAGAAGTTCAAATATCTTGGAGCAACAGTAACAAATATAAATGATATTCGGGAGGAAATTAAACACAGAATAAATATGGGAAATTCCTGTTATTATTCGGTTGAGAAGCTTTTATCATCCAGTCTGCTGTCAAAAAATCTGAAAGTTAGAATTTATAAAACAGTTATATTACCGGTTGTTCTGTATGGTTGTGAAACTTGGACTCTCACTTTGAGAGAGGAACATAGGTTAAGGGTGTTTGAGAATAAGGTGCTTAGGAAAATATTTGGGGCTAAGAGAGATGAAGTTACAGGAGAATGGAGAAAGTTACACAACACAGAACTGCACGCATTGTATTCTTCACCTGACATAACTAGAAACATTAAATCCAGATGTTTGACACGGGCATGGCATGTAGCACGTATGGGCGAATCCAGAAATGCATATAGAGTGTTAGTTGGGAGGCCGGAGGGAAAAAGACCTTTAGGGAGGCCGAGACGTAGATGGGAAGATAATATTAAAATGGATTTGAGGGAGGTGGGATATGATGATAGAGAATTGATTAATCTTGCTCAGGATAGGGATCAATGGCAGGCTTATGTGAGGGCAGCAATGAACCTCTGGGTTCCTTAAAAGCCAGTAAGTAAGTAAGTAATGACACCAAAATAAATACCATGAGATATGTTGTTCTGAAGTTATGACCTTTATTGTTCCGTGTCACAAAGTTTTCTCTCTCTAGATTGTCGCTACATCTTCCACTCACTGTTCGGGCCGCACATTAATTCATATAGCTACTCTAAAGTGCAATTTAATTTATTTGGATATTTCTATTACTTGTCTGACAGTATGAGTTTTTATTCTCGCATAAGTTCATGACATACGCTGAGTGAACTTGACTGTCTGCACGTACTGCTAACAAAGATGTATTCTACTTTAAAAGTAGGTCTATATGCATTCTCAGTTCAGCGAAAATATTGCTGTTTGCAGACGCATTATACATGTATTTCTTATAATTTGTTTCATCTGTTAATTTCAGCATTTTCGATATGCTCTTTTGTTTGTATTCGTGTTGGGGGCTTTGCATAAGGCGGGTGATACACGCGTTATTCAGGCTCTTTCTTTGTGCGCCCGTACATACGTCAGGAGCAATTACAGCTTTGTACCCTGACATCTGATGAGCGAAGGATTCTCTTTGACCATCGCGGGGATTTCAGTACTTCACTTTGAATTTGAAAAGATGATCCCCCATTTTCCGAACGCTCCAGAAGCCGAAAGAACAAGTCAAAGAGCGAAAGCTGGCTTGCCGGCGAACGAGTGGAGGTGGAAGGGGGTGAGTGAGCGAAGAGATAAAGCGCATCCGTACAATGGAGAGATTCACCTCTTAGGTAAAAAATGAACGAATTTGTGGGCTACTTTTCTGCACAATTTACCTAATGCTTTCTTTGGCAATACATCCAAGATGTTGACTCTTAAAAACAAAAAGGAAATATAACGTGGTTTCGATTTCTCTAATGCTGGGTAGGGCGGAGGAAAAAATTCGCTTCTATTTTATTCGTTTGTTTTACATTTACTTTAAAGCCTGATGCATTAGTTTTTTTTCTCTTTGAATTCATGTTGTTGCTATAGTATCTCGTTTCATACTCCAGTAACTAGACTTTTATAAAGGGATATGAGGCCTAAGCTCAAGACTGGTATATAACTAACGTTCGCATACTATGATGTTTATGTCTTACATTACTCAAATGAAAACAGCAAATTGGAGTAAGTAAACATTTGAAATAATGTTAGGTAAATGGTAAGCTAGTCCCGCGCCGTAGAGTCGTGGTGTAGGGCGTTATGTCTGGATCGTGTTAGGGAAGAACGCTGGCTCGATTCCTCTTGGAGGAAAAATTTTCTCATGAAATTTCGTCCAATATATGAGACCCGCCACCCACTAGATCTGTCATAAAGAATAATTTTGGGAGCTACAGTACTTATGTAGAGAAACCCGGTTCCGCGAACCAATTACAACGGCTGGGAGACCATTGTGCTAACCACACATTAGCTACCCCGGTACTGATTGGATGAGGCTTCACTTCTGCTGACGCATATTACGAGTGTTTTGTGATCGGCCTTGGCCCTCTTTGGGCTGTAATTCCCAGGATTATTATTATTATTATTATTATTATTATTATTATTATTATTATTATTATTATTATTATTATTGTTATTATTATATAATACTTACTTACGTCCACACCTGTGGAGTAACGGTCAGCGCGTCTGGCCGCGAAACCAGGTGGCCCGGGTTCGAATCCTGTCGGGGCAAGTTACCTGGTTGAGGTTCTTTCCGGGGTTTTCCCTCAACCCAATACGAGCATATGCTGGGTAACATTCGGTGCTGGACCTCGGACTCATTTCACCGGCATTATCACCTTCATATCATTCAGACGCTAAATAACCTAGATGTTGATACAGCGTCGTAAAATAACCAAATAAAATAAAAAATACTTACAAATGGCTTTTAAGGAACCCGCAGGTTCATTGCCGCCTTTATATAAGTCCTCCATCGATCCCTATCATATGCGAGATTAATCCAGTCTCTATCATCATATCTCACCTCTCTCAAATCCATTTTAATATTACCCTCCCATCTACGTCTCGGCCTCCCCTAAGGTCTTTTTCACTCCGGTCTCCCAACTAACACTCTGTATGCATTTCTGGATTCGCCCATACGTGCTACATGCCCTGCCCATCTCAAACGTCTGGATTTAATGTTCCTAATTATGTCAGGTGAAGAATACAATGCGTGCAGTTCTGTGTTGTGTAACTTTCTCCATTCTCCTGTAACTTCATCCCTCTTAGCCCCAAATATTTTCTAAGCACCATATTCTCAAACACACTTAAGCTATGTTCCACTCTCAAAGTGAGAGTCCAAGTTTCACAACCATACAGAACAACCGGTAATGTAACTGTTTTATAAATTCTAACTTTCAGATTTTTTGACAGCAGACTAGATGACATAAACTTCTCAACCGAATAATAACAGGCATTTCCCATATTTATTCTGTGTTTAATTTCCTCCCGAGTGTCATTTATATTTGTTACTGTTGCTCCCAGGTATTTGAATTTTTCCACCTCTTGAAAGGATAAATTTCCAATTTCTATATTTCCATTTCGTACAATATTCTCGTCACGAGACGTAATCATATACTTTGTCTTTCCAGTAAGTTTACTGTCTTCAAATTTGACGTGGAGAGAAATGGCTTTCTCTACTCTACCTGGGACAGGTTTATTTAAAGCCGGGTTCACAACACTCGCACTCACGCTCGTATTCGCATGGCTTGCAAGTAATTGTAGCCTAATAAGTTATATGTGACAATAGTAGGCCTAATATATTTAAGAGGATCAGGTACTGCCTATCTCGACAATGTTAAAATCACAGAATTCAGGTACGCATAGCTCAGAAACTACTAGAAATAGAAAAACAATTTTTACAACACTTATCAATCTTAAAGTCCTCTATTTTTTAAAATAAAATTTATTATTGTATCTTTAAAATTGTGATCTCAAAAAAATAACATGTGATTAAAATTAAAAAAAAAATTAGGTCACAATAAAAAAATTTTTATCAATTATAGGAATTGAATGTACTTAATGAAATTATTCTAATACATAGATAATAGTTATTTATGGTACTTGTGAGGTAAGTGCATCTTTATTGCACGAGTGGAAATATTTAAGCACGAGGCGTCAGCCGAGTGCTTAAATTACACGAGTGCAATAAAGATCACGCACACAAGTACCATACGTAATTTTATCCATGACCATAACGAAAAATTATGTTTTATAAAAGAAAACATGTTGAAAATAAGTCCTCATGTAATCACATACCATGGCATGGATTTTAGAATCAATACGTGTACTAGGTAGGTCATGATGTAGGAGGCCATGATTAGTAAAGAATGGTATCTAAGGCGTTGGATAAATAACAAATTATAATTAATTATATAATTTTAATATATATTTTTTTCATTTTAAACGTGTATTTTCGTCTTTTTTGAAGTTTCAGGGATTATTTAGAAGTTTTCACGGGACTATTGTGATTAAAATAATTTCACATTTTACTTCTGTAAACTTAAGAGGAATATTAAAACTTAATTAATCATCGTGTCTGTTTAGCTCAGTTGGCTAACGCGTTTTGTTTTAAAATCCTATAAACCCAACTTCGCAGGTTCAAGTGTCCTCGCATCCCAAAAGGTAAATTATTACAAAATTTTAAAAAGATGCATATTAGATATGGATGTAATGTACAAATTACGACGTAGCAGATAGAGAAAAGAGAAGGAGATTGAGTGTATGTATATTTAAGAAATGGTAATAAAGAAGTAGAGGTAGTGACATCTAGTAACTAATATATTAACTTCTTGAGTAATAGTTGAATGGAAAAGTATACGTGTGTGCCCGGGTACTAGGAAAATACTAATGAACTGTGAGATAAAGTACAAACTGTGAGGTAAAGTCTTTATCTCACTAGTGAAATAAAGTAATGTTGAATAAAAGCCTACTTTACAAACGCAAAAGTATTTAGTAAAGGCATGTTTTTCGTTATGGTCATGGATAAAGGTTATAAATATAACATGTAAAATTTCAAATCTCTATGTTCAATGGTTTCAGAGCTACGCGTACCTGAACTCTGTGATTTTAACATTGTCGAGATAGGCAGTACCTGCTCCCCTTAAATTATTTTTAAATTGTTAACTGCCTCCCATTGAAGCTAGCCCAGAAGGACTCAGTATACCCTCCTACACAAATTTTACAATATTAAATATATACATAAATTTGTTGACAGAAAATTAAAATAAACATATATGAATTATAGAGTGAAGAAAAAGAAATTAAACAGAGTGAATATGATGACTCAGAATTTGGCAAAAGCGTTTCGAAACTGAAGTTATGATGTTAGTAGGAAGTGTCTGTGGTAGTTCAAAAGTCTTCCTGAAGCTTTCAGAGAACTTGGGAATCACACCACGAGCTCCAATAAGAAGACCAATCACCTCAATGTTTTCAAGCTGGTATTTTGCTTTGAAGTAATCAACTGATGGCAGATAAATGTTGATCTTTTCTTGATTGACATCCTCCGGCTGGCTACTCCCCGTTTCAGTCCTTATGGTAGGATCAATTTTATAACCTTTCTTGGTAGTCTGGGAATATGCTATGATGTCAATACGTCTAGAGAAGCCATTAGTAGCAAGGCAAAAGAGTTCCTCTTCTACTGTCCAAGACTTTTTTTTTTCTTAAAGCAGTTGCAATTAAGGATCGAACATGATGATGTCTGGCATTTCGGAGGAGTAAACCTCTGTTACACTGACTTAGGACGTGGGCAAGGGTTTCAGTCTCCGGGCATCCATGTCTGCACCGGGATCCGTCCAAAGAGCGACCAGGTACTGAAAATACAATAATAATAATAATAATAATAATAATAATAATAATAATAATGATAATGATAATGATAATGATAATGATAATGATAATGATAATAATAATAATAATAATAATAAAAATAATAATAATGACTCGGTTAAAAGAGAAGTTTTATATAATATTCTTATTGAATTTGGTATTCCCAAGAAACTAGTTCGATTAATTAAAATGTGTCTTAGTGAAACTTACAGCAGAGTCCGTATAGGCCAGTTTCTATCTGATGCTTTTCCAATTCACTGCGGGCTAAAGCAAGGAGATGCACTATCACCTTTACTTTTTAACTTCGCTCTAGAATATGCCATTAGGAAAGTTCAGGATAACACAGAGGGTTTGGAATTCAACGGGTTACATCAGCTTCTTGTCTATGCAGATGACGTGAATATGTTAGGAGAAAATCCACAAACGATTAGGGAAAACGCGGAAATTCTACTTGAAGCAAGTAAAGAGATAGGGTTGGAAGTAAATCCCGAAAAGACTAAGTATATGATTATGTCTCGTACGAAATGGAACTGTAAAAGTTGGAGATTTATTCTTCGAAGAGGTGGAAAAATTCAAATATCTTGGAGCAACAGTAACAAATGTAAATGACACTCGGGAGGAAATTAAACAGAGAATAAATATAGGAAATGCCTGTTATTATTCGGTTGAGAAGCTTTTGTCATCTAGTCTGCTGTCAAAAAATCTGAAGTTAGAATTTATAACACAGTTATATTACCGGTTGTTCTGTATGGCTGTGAAACTTAGACTCTCACTTTGAGAGACTAACAGAGATTGAGGGTTTTTGAGAATAAGGTGCTTAGGAAAATATTTGGGGCTAAGAGGGATGAAGTTACAGGAGAATGGAGAAAGTTACACAACGCAGAACTGCACGCATTATATTCTTCACCTGACATAATTAGGAACATTAAATCCAGACGTTTGAGATGGGCTAGGCATGTAGCACGTATAGGCGAATCCAGAAGTGCATATAGAATGTTAGTTGGGAGGCCAGAGGGGAAAAGACCTTTGGGAAGGCCGAGACGTAGATGGGAAGATAATATTAAAATGGATTTGAGGGAGGTGGGATATGATGGTAGGGACTGGATTAATCTTGCTCAGGATAGGGACCAATGGCGGGCTTATGTGAGGGCGGCAATGAACCTCCGGGTTCCTTAAAAGCCAGTAAGTAAGTAAGTAATAATAATAATAATAATAATAATAATAATAATAATAATCATCATAATAATAATAATAATAGTTTAACAATAAAAATTTATTATCTACTTGCAAGCCACTAGAGAGAGAGAGAGGGAGGGAGAGAGAGAGAGAGAGGGAGAGAGAGACCCGCCTTTACCTAGATCCGAATTTTGCTTCCTCCAGCGAGTAACTGCATCTAATAAGAGCCACTGATAAGAAAATAAGTACTGTACGCAAGTGCCTGAATTACAATGCGAAAATGAGCGGCGGAAGGTGGGAGGCGCAACAGAACTTGGCCAAGTTGTCTGAAGTTTGGAATCCAGTGTAGTGTGTTACTTAGTAAGTTTAATTTGTGTTGGAGAAGCGAGAAATTCGCACTGCAGGCTTGTAGCACGTTTTGAAGGGAGAAACAGCAGGCAGATGCGATGTTCACAATAACTGAATATCAAAGACAGAGAGTCAGGAGCGGGGGGGGGATTCTGAACTGAATTAATCTCACTCAAAATAGCAGCCGATAGCACAGTTACTGCGCCTTAAAACCCAGCGCTCGCTTGAATTGGTGATGAGATAATGAAGGCATGTACTGGGTTCAAGTTGTCTGGTTCAAGTGGAGTGTGCGATGTAGGAACATACAGCAGTGTTACTTTTCCTCTGCTATCTTTCCAAAATTTCATCCTAATATGTCAACCAATAGCTTTTAGCTAATGCGTGCTCTCTCACTTAGGGTTGTCAGATGTCCCGATTTTCAGAAAATTTTCCCGTGTCCCGCTCATACCCCCCGCTTTTCAAGTTATTACTAGGGGACGAATTTTTAGCATATTTACATGTTTTATTCCTTAGTTACATTAATAATAATAATAATAATAATAATAATAATAATAATAATAATAATAATAATTACTTACTGGCTTACTTACGGAGGTTCATTGCCGCCCTCACATAAGCCCGCCATTGGTCCCTATCCTGAGCAAGATTAATCCATTCTCTATCATCATATCCCACCTCCCTCAAATCCATTTTAATATTATCTTCCCATCTACGTCTCGGCCTCCCTAAAGGTCTTTTTCCCTCCGGCCTCCCAACTAACACTCTATATGCATTTCTGGATTCGCCCATACGTGCTACATGCCCTGTCCATTTTCAAACGTCTGGATTTAATGTTCCTAATTATGTCAGGTGAAGAATACAATGCGTGCAGTTCTGTATTGTTTAACTTTCTCCATTCTCCTGTAACGCCATCCCTCTTAGCCCCAAATATTTTCCTAAGCACCTTATTCTCAAACACCCTTAACCTATGTTCCTCTCTCAAAGTGAGAGTCCAAGTTTCACAACCATACAGAACAACCGGTAATATAACTGTTTTATAAATTCTAACTTTCAGATTTTTTGACAGCAGACTGGATGATAAAAGCTTTTCAACCGAATAATAACAGGCATTTCCCATATTTATTCTGTGTTTAATTTCCTCCCGAGTATCATTTATATTTGTTATTGTTGCTCCAAGATATTTGAACTTCTCCACCTCTTCAAAAGATAAATTTCGAATTCTTATATTTACATTTCGTACAATATTCTGGTCACGAGACATAATCATATACTTTGTCTTTTCGGGATTTACTTCCAAACCTATCTCTTTACTTGCTTCCAGTAAAATTCCCGTATTTTCCCTAATCGTTTGTGGATTTTCTCCTAAGATATTCACGTCATCCGTATAGACAAGCAGCTGATGTAACCCATTCAATTCCAAACCCTCTCTGTTATCCTGAACTTTCCTAATGGAATCAGTCCCATTCCGTGTTTGAAGGATTCGTAACAAGCTGTTTTTTACGGTGATGGGTTGTTAGCCCTTCGCCCAACCCCAAGCTGGAGGACCGAATAATAATAATAATAATAATAATAATAATAATAATAATGATAATAATAATGATAATAATAATAATAATGAGATAATTTAAACATTTATTCTGTGATATACTGTATATAACCATTAAACATTGAGAAACCTGAAATAGCTATTATTGTTAACAAGAATTGTTAGAAAAATATTTCGTTAGTCTATTCTTAAATTGGTTTGATGTCTGACAGTCCCTGACATTACTCGGTAGGGAATTCCAAAGTCGAGGAACAGCCACAGTGAAAGAAGATGAATATGAGGATGTTCGGTGGGAGGGAATGGATAATATTGAGGAGTGTTTTGATCGTGTGTCTAGGTTATGATGGGTGGATAAATTTTGAAAACGAGGCGCAAGATAGACAGGAGTAGAGAAATGCAATATGTGAAAGAGAAGGGAAAGACAGTGGATTTTCCTACGATCTTCTAGACGGAGCCAGGACAACATTTCGAGGGATGGTGTTACGTGATCAGCCCGGCGAATATTGCAGATGAAACGGACGCACATATTATGAACACGTTGTAGTCTCTGCGCCGAAGTAACGCTTAGGTCAGTAAGCAGAATATCACAGTAATCGAAGTGGGGTATCACGAGTGTTTGCACTAACATTTTTTTCATGGAAAAGGATGGAAAATTCTTAAATCGCCTAAAGGAGTGGATTAATTAGAATACTTTTTTGCAGGTTTCTGCAACTTGAATGTTCCAATTTAAACTTTTATCCATATAAATACCTGTCAAATACAAATCATATGCTATCATTATATAAATGCGTTTAAAGTTGTTTGCAACCAAAAGTCGAGATTTTATAGTGTATATATTTGCATATTTATGGTGTTAATGCATATTTCAGCTTTCAGCGCATATGAAAGCATACTTTGTTCCTTTTTGACGTGCTGGTGCTTAAAATAAGATTAAGAATACGAAAACTAGAAAAGATGGAATACAGAAGAAACGCAGACATTGGAACGCATTACATGAAATTTGAAGTGAACCTAAGTAACTATGACATTCGCTGAAAGAAGTGTGATCTTGTATATGTTTGTAAGCGTGAAATTGCGCAAGTTTCAATATTTGATTTTATTTTGTATTCTTTTGTATCAAAATATATGACAAAAAAAGTAATATTACACTGTACCCAACTGTACAGTGTAACATTCTGCCTGATGCTAATTAAATTCAAATATACAGTATGACTTGTCTCTAAAAATTCTAAAAGTTTCTTTGTTTCAAATTGTTCTCAAAAGTTGTAGGAAGGAGTGAATATGTAAAATAAATTTACGTTTGAATAAAATTTTTGCCACAATTTCGAAAAATATTTTTTTGTTACACTGTACCCCACGCTCCCCTAATTGAAGCGTTGGGCCGAATAACGGTCTATGTTACAATCTGCTAACAGTCCAAAGGTATCAAAAATGTTACATTTCGCTCATAAATTTACTATCGGACGGGCAACATAGACCATTATTCCATCAATATGTTTTGTACACTAAGTAAGGTACACTATTGTATGTTATTGAAAGTCCTATCACACATCGTAGAAGTTTGTAACATTTATAACTCCACAGAAATGCTACTGAGGAATACAAACAATAAACAGTTTTATACAATCAGAATATTATGAAATATACAAAATCAATAAAAAGGTTAAATTATAAAAAAAATGATTATGACATTTATTTTTAAATGCTATATATTAATATGAATTAACACCATGTAATTTATTAAAGTTACACTCAATGACATATTATGAATAAACATTCAATATTAATCAAATAATAACACTATTATTAGAAAATAACTGCAGTATTGAGAAGTAGGAACACCATTAAATTAATTAATGGAAATTGTAACAATAACAAAAGAATAAAGAACATTTAAATATTATAGTTAAGAAATTGTTGGGAGTTGGAATTTGAATCCCTGTCCCGAAGTTTTAGTATTCATCCCAACAGATGGCTTATCTATTTAGTATAAATTTTATTAACAATGAAGACAATCACAATCACAATCACAATTTTTAAATGCTGACTGTAAGAGAGTAATACATTTTAAACAGCTCCTTTCTGACATCAAGAGCAAGCTGTGAGCGCATCTCCTTACAAGAATTTCTACAAATCTGTTGCTGAAACGAAATACCTTGATAAAATTCTAAGATAAACTATAGTGACAAAACACTACACAGACCAACTAGCATTAAGTAAAGTGTAAATTAAAATACAACTGAAAAAATACTGCAAAAATAACAGACAGGAACTTACATTACTTGGGGGATCTTTCGCACTAACTTGCGACTTCGTCTTCCTTGTTGTATACTCAAGACCACTATCTCTCGGCGACTTTCGTGACACATCTTTCCACTTATTAATATTAATTTGTTTGGATTTTTTAAATGTAATGGGCGGTTCGGTAGCTCAGTTCGTAGAGCAGCTGGCTACGGACTGGAAGGTCCGGGGTTCGATCCCAGGTGGTGACAAGATTTTTTCTCGTTGCCAAACTTTCAGAACGGCCCCGAGGTTCGCTCACCCTCCTATAAAATTGAATACCGGGTCTTTCCCGGGGGTAAAAGTCGGTCAGAGCGTGGTGCCCACCACACCACCTCATTCTAGTGCCGAGGTCATGGAAAGCATGGGGCTTTACCTCCATGCCTCCCAAATGCCTCCATGGCATGTTACGGGGATACCTTTAACTTTTACCTTTATTAGCCGGTCAATACTTACCGTAGAAATCGTCACTGTCTTCCAGTCGTCCATTTTACGTAATAGATGAACCGAAACCTGATACACAGAGTTCAAGTACCCAGTATTCGTAAAGAGAACAAACTCCCGTGCAAAAACTCCCGATACGATGTAAACAACTGGATATGCTAGAAGTGACTAGTGACGTAGACGGTTGTTCCAACCAAGAAATTCATGGTTGTAACTCGTGTAGAAGCGCCTCTGATACAGATATTAAAAAACAATTTTTGTGACAGCTGTGTAATACTATGAAGGACATTATTCAATTAAAAATTGGATTTTGAAAAATTGTAACATAGATCGTTATTCGGCCCAACACTTCAATTGATCCCACTGTGCGTTTCGGAAAGAATGAGGAACAGCCGGCAGAAATGGATAAGAAAAAAAAAGAATATCTACAATCCCACCATTCACTATTACCTCCAAAACTACCGGCTTGAAGTAATCGGACTTCTGGTTGAAGCAAGAGGTACCGCTACTCTCTTCATGAAAGATGTGTTAAAGAGGCTTGGAATACCTACAACTATTATTCCGATTGTAACCTTAGCGGCATTGAAAGGATCAATTGCTCTACTAAATCATCACCTACTGTATATTCAAAATGAAACGAAGTTCATTAGCACTCCTTACATTTTCGTAATAACTACCTTTCTCTGAAACTAGGTATATTTCCACTAGTCTAAAATGTATTTGCAGCTCTGTGCTTGTTAGGAGTTTCATTTGTGAAAACAAAACCTATAGTTCACTGAACTTGTAAACATTTTTATGCTTAAGTACTCTTTGTCCCTTGTGGCAGCTTACGAATGGGGAGAAGATTTCTAAATTTCAGATTATTTTATTTATTGTAGTCTGACAACATGGAGTTTCATCAACGATGTCCAATGAAAAATGTGCCAGAAGCGTACTACGTCTTAAGTAGTGAGTTGTAGGTTACGAAACGACGGTTGTAAATTGATAATTGTTCACACCTGTGGAGTAAGAGTCAGCGCGTCTGGCCGCGAAACCAGGTGGCCCGGGTTCGAATCCCGGTCGGGGCAAGTTACCTGATTGAGGTTTTTTCCGGGGTTTTCCCTCAACCCAATACGAGCAAATGCTGGGTAACTTTCGGTGCTGGACCCCGGACTCATTTCACCGGCATTATCAACTTCATATCATAACCTAGATGTTGATACAGCGTCGTAAAATAACCCAATAAAATAAATAAATGGATAATTACCATTTAAAACATCACTCCATTGAACTTCAGTACACATATAAACGAGTTTCTCGTAACATTTCATCATTCACTATATTTCAAATTCAATTATTTGTTCTTTATTCATTCTTGAACCACCTGTACATTGTTGCCATGTTTAATACGGGGTGATGTAAGTCGTAGAAATATCTTTACGTAGGAATAAACCGGCATTTTGGTTTTTATAAAACTGGATTCCTTCGTCTTCATCATTGTTTCGAAGCCACGCAAGAACATTAATGATGTTGCACGTGTCTTGCGGTTATTAAAGCCTGGAGTACAAGTATTTATTGGCTATAAAGAGAAGATTATCCCTGGTCGAAAGCACGTTGTCATGGCTACGAGAGACCATTGTCCTCTACTCTGTGAGAAATTTCAAAAACCACTTGTTATGTACAAACGAGCATTGCAGGATATCAAGAGGCCACTGTTATCGAATGTTCGTTATGGATATTTTTAAATGTTAATGCAAAAGAGAGAGGATAGTTAAAGATTATTTGTATAGTTTTGCATTAGGATACAAACTATTTGTTGAAACGAGCAATGTAGGATATCCAGAGACCATTGTGATCGAATTTTTGTTTTGGATATTTTCAAATGCTGATGCAAAAGAGAAAGAATAGTTAAAGATTATTTGTATACTGGGTGTTCATTTCAAAGTGTGTCATGACGTCACTGTTGTTGGGTCACCGATTTGAAGCGAGTTTCAGCTTATATGTCAGAGAAGTTGCCTATTATTTAAGGCGTTCTTCAATCTGAACTTGAGAACGTGTACAGTACAACAGATGGCGGTCTGTACGGTCTGTGTGCTACCATAACCTCTTTCGAACTGTGTTTTGCGCCGGCAAGTCGTACGCAGGGTATTTGTTATCATCGGTTCCGTACGGTAACATTCCACAACACAAATAAAATGCTCCGTGTCCATGTTGACCGTCGAAGTTAATGTCAACAAATACGTAAGTAATCGTCTTAACCCTCTCCCCATTATCCCGACAGTACGTATTTCCAAACAGTTCACATTCCTGCCACTACCGGCGTTACCGTACGTATCGGTACGTACTCTTCAGAATGAACTCCGTACTTGCTAGGCAACTTCTCTGCCTCATAGGTTGTATACCTCTGCGGAAGTGTAGGAAGATTGAATTCTCTAGGCTCATCGGCTAGCCACATGACGGCATACAGCGAGCCATGACACACTTTGAACTGAACACCCAGTAGTTTTGCATTAGGATACAAAGTATTTGTTGAGAATTACTGCATTTACACAATGAAATAAAAAACAATACTAACATTAATTATTATTTCACCGAAAGGACGACATTTTCTATATAAAGAAGCGTTTACGTTATACATCTTTTACTCACCAAGAGTAACTGTTTAAAATGGTGTAGACTACAGTGAAAGACTCATTTACAGATATCGAATAGAAGTAACTATCATTCCGCATCTGGTAGGTGTCCTGTACTAATAATACTTACTCTTGTAGCCTCCTGGAACAAGGTACGGTCCCTAATGATAATCAGAAGATCGTCATCTGCGATTTATTTTATACTTACTTACTTACAAATGGCTTTTAAGGAACCCGAAGGTTCATTGCCGCCCTCACATAAGCCCGCCAGCGGTCCCAATCCTGTGCAAGATTAATCCAGTCTCTATCATCATACCCCACCTCCCTCAAATCCATTTTAATATTATCCTCCCATCTACGTCTCGGCCTCCCTAAAGGTCTTTTTCCCTCCGGTCTCCCAACTAACACCTTATATGCATTTCTGGATTCGCCCATACGTGCTACATGCCATCTCAAACGTCTGGATTTAATGTTCCTAATTATGTCAGGTGAAGAATACAATGCGTGCAGTTCTGCGTTGTGTAACTTTCTCCATTCTCCTGTAACTTCATCCCGCTTAGCCCCAAATATTTTCCTAAGCACCTTATTCTCAAACACCCTTAACCTATGTTCCTCTCTCAGAGTGAGAGTCCAAGTTTCACAACCATACAGAAGAACCGGTAATATAACTGTTTTATAAATTCTAACTTTCAGATTTTTGGACAGCAGACTGGATGATAAGAGCTTCTCAACCGAATAATAACACGCATTTCCCATATTTATTCTGCGTTTAATTTCCTCCCGAGTGTCATTTATATTTGTTACTGTTGCTCCAAGATATTTGAATTTTTACGATTTATTTTATGATGAAATTAAATGAAAGGAAAGGTGAAAAAGTTGGTAGAGTGAAATTTATTTCCATAAAGCTCGCTGAAACTACAGACGAAGGAAAATCCTTATCTTCCTGTATTGTCTGCTGCAAAAGAGTCTCGTACGCCGGAAGATCGAACCCATATTCTCGAAGTAAAATAGGTACTCTATATAATGATGAGTTCCTGGAAACGTGAATATATCTTTTAAAGAATTGAGTTTATATTATCCTAGCCTATCTGTCAAGTACAGAAAATGGAACACGAGATAAAAAATAATGAAAAATTATTATGATAGCGAATCTCGGGGTCGAATCTGGACATTCTGATTACAGTGCACGGTGTGCCAGCAACAGCGACGGACGTGTTACGGGTGTAGCTACGGGTAGAACTTGCAGAGAACACCGAGATGTGTCATTCTTGCATATAAGCGAGCTGAATTCAACCGCATATAAAGGATTTTATATACGACTCAATTCTTTCTCATAGTTCCGGTGGTTATAGCTACCCATACAGTCTGGTATCATAACAAATGATGTGTACATTTATTATGGAGAAAAAAGAAACCATTGTTGCAGGAATGGGATGTGAACTACACTGCTTCTCTCTCAAGAGTTTGACTTCTTTCCTCCCCCACTCCCACAATATTGCACGTGAGCCTAATGCATCTTCCTCGGTAAGGGTGGGAAATTCTTTTACGGGGTAGACTTTATCACATCGATGACTTCTGTCGCTGCCAAGTTAGCACAACTGTTACAGTATGCAATGGAATGTGTGACTAAAGCATACGTACATCGTCCAACACCTTTCAGAATAATTGTTTCGTGTTTTCTTTATTGGAAACGTATGGACTGATGTGAGAAACTTTATTCGTTAAGAAGTTCATATTCCCCATTAAGTTCAAGGTTCTAGTACGTTTATTGTTCTGAACACATGTTATGCGACAACGATAGGGTAAATATTAAAAATAAATACAACGGAAATCCGTTACAGACGACATCTAGCCTATCAGTTATCAATAAATAAATAATAAATAAATAAATAAATATAAATAAATTAATTAATAAATAAAGTAAACAAATAAATAAGTAAATAAATAAATAAGTAAATAAAGTAAATAAATAAATAAGTAAATAAAGTAAACAAATAAATAAGTAAATAAATAAATAAAGTATACACATAAGTAAACAAATAGTAAACAAATAAACACGTAAATAAATAAATAAATAAATAAACAAGTAAACAAATATATACACAGGTAAATAAATAAGTAAATAATAAGTAAATAAGTAAATAAATAAGTAAATAAATAAATAAACATGTAAGTAAATAAATAAGTAGGCCTAAATGAATAAATAAGTAAAAAAGTAGAAGTAAATAATTAAAAAGTAAATAAATAAGTAATTAAAGTAAACAAATAATTAAGTAAATAAAGTAAACAAATAATTAAGTAAATAAAGTAAACAAATAATTAAGTAAATAAAGTAAACAAATAAATAAGTAAACAAATAAATAAGTAAATAAATCAAGTAAACAAATAAATAAGTAAACAAATATATAAACACGTAAACAAATAAACAAATAAATAAATAAGTAAACAAATATATAAACACGTAAACAAATAAACAAACACGTAAACAAATAAATAAACACGTAAACAAATAAACAAGTAAACAAATATATAAACACGTAAATAAATAAGTAAGTAAATAAGTAAACAAGTAAATAAATAAGTAAATAAGTAAATAAATAAATAAACATGTAAGTAAGTAAATAAATAAGTAAAAAAGTAAAAGTAAATAAATAAATTAATTAATCAATCAAAAGGGGAAGAGCTTTCCCCTTGAAAATTCTCTAGAGTTCCTTCAATGGAACAGCGAAACTCGGAGTGGGATAAGTGACCAACAGGCTTGGAGCTCACATATTCAGTTTTTCTCAGTCCAGAACTCCTTTGCAAGGAAGCGTTTTCATATACCTTTTAATTAGTCTTGTGTTATTTAATCGATTAATCTGATCGATTAATCAATCAATTTATGTTGTAATATATATTATTTTAATGTCCCGAAGTACATATGTTATTTCCATGCTCATATTCTGCGTCATCATACGATGAAAGAGTAATGGAACGGAGAAAAATTCTCTCCGGCACCGGGATTTGAACCCGGGTTTTCAGCTCTACGTGCTGATGCTTTATCCACTAAGCCACACCGGATACCCATCCCGGTGTCGGACAGAATCGTCTCAGTTTAAGCTCCAACTCTTGGGTTCCCTCTAGTGGCCATCAGTTTAAGTTCCAACTCTAGTGGCGCTTATTCCGTCGGATCCCGGCCAACTAGTCACTCATAACGAGTGCACCTCAGCACATGTGTGGACTTCGGTCCTACGTTCATAGACATCTATGACGTAGTGCAGAGGGCGGCCACTAGAGGGAACCCAAGAGTTGGAACTCAAACTGAGACGATTCTGTCCGACACTGGGATGGGTATCTCGTGTGGCTTAGTGGATAAAGCATCAGCACGTAGAGCTGAAAACCAGGGTTCAAATCCCGGTGTCGGACAGAATTTTTCTCCGTTACATTACTCTTTCATCGTATTATGTTGTAAGATTAATCTGTCAAAAATATTTAATCGAATAATGGAGTCAATTAAAATTAATCGGTTAACTTGATATTAATTATATTTTGTTAATGCAAATTCAGACTAAAAATTGAGACAATATTCGTCTCTCAGAAATTGCACTTAAAAGCACAATACTACCGTTATTTTCTAACTGCAAAGCAGGTAGCATAGGGCAAATCTTTGCACAAACACTTCAGAAAGAGATGGAGATATGAGGACAGTGAACTGGTCTACCCCTATTAAAAGTAGAAACACAAAACGAAACCCTAATTACGTTTTATGGTGTTATAAGGAAACTTCCACCTTGTTAGCGTTTTCCTATCATATGAAATACATACTTTTCTGGGATTCTCCTTCTCATTCCTTATAAAATAGCCACGTCTACACTAAGTGCAAGTGAGAGCGTTGCTACCTTCTTCTCTTTCTAAAATAATAATAATAATAATAATAATAATAATAATAATAATAATAATAATAATGATGATGATGGTGATTTATTTTAGCTGGCAGAGTTAAGGCCTTTAGGCCTTCTCTTCCACTCAACCAGCAAAAAGTGTATATACATATGTATGAACTTACAAAGAATTCAACAATTTGATTTAGATAAGAGTTACATGTATACAAGAGTTATTTACGAATTAAACAACAAAATACTATGAACTATTAATTAAACACTGAAATAAAAACTATGTAGCAGAATTAAGCTAAAATACATAGAATGTTAATATATTTCAAATAATAACTTTCGAGGAATATCACTTTTGTTGACGTCGTACAAAATTTTGTCCAATATTATTTTGAGAAGATTAACTCCGTATGTAGATGAAATTATTGGGGATCATCAGTGCGGTTTTCGGCGTAATAGATCGACTATTGATCAGATTTTTTGTATTCGACAGATAATGGAGAAAAAATGGGAGTATAATGGTACAGTACATCAGTTATTCATAGATTTCAAAAAGGCATATGACTCGGTCAAGAGGGAAGTATTATGTGATATTCTTATTGAATTTGGTATTCCCAAGAAACTAGTTCGATTAATTAAAATGTGTCTCAGTGAAACATACAGCAGAGTCCGTATAGGTCAGTTTCTATCTGATGCTTTTCCAATTCACTGCGGGCTAAAGCAGGGAGATGCACTATCACCTTTACTTTTTAACTTCGCTTTAGAATATGCCATTAGGAAAGTTCAGGATAACAGGCAGGGTTTGGAATTGAACGGGTTACATCAGCTTCTTGTCTATGCGGATGACGTGAATATGTTAGGAGAAAATACACAAACGATTAGGAAAACACGGAAATTTTACTTGAAGCAAGTAAAGCGATCGGTTTGAAGTAAATCCCGAAAAGACAAAGTATATGATTATGTCTCGTGACCAGAATATTGTACGAAATGGAAATATAAAAATTGGAGATTTATCCTTCGAAGAGGTGGAAAAATTCAAATATCTTGGAGCAACAGTAACAAATATAAATGACACTCGGGAGGAAATTAAACGCAGAATAAATATGGGAAATGCGTGTTATTATTCGGTTGAGAAGCTCTTATCGTCCAGTCTGCTGTCCAAAAATCTGAAAGTTAGAATTTATAAAACAGTTATATTACCGGTTCTTCTGTATGGTTGTGAAACTTGGACTCTCACTCTGAGAGAGGAGCATAGGTTAAGGGTGTTTGAGAATAAGGTGCTTAGGAAAATATTTGGGGCTAAGCGGGATGAAGTTACAGGAGAATGGAGAAAGTTACACAACACAGAACTGCACGCATTGTATTCTTCACCTGACATAATTAGGAACATTAAATCCAGACGTTTGAGATGGGCAGGGCATGTAGCACGTATGGGCGAATCCAGAAATGCATATAGAGTGTTAGTTGGGAGACCGGAGGGAAAAAGATCTTTAGGGAGGCCGAGACGTAGATGGGAGGATAATATTAAAATGGATTTGAGGGAGGTGGGGTATGATGATAGAGACTGGATTAATCTTGCACAGGATAGGGACAGCTGGCGAGCTTATGTGTGGGCGGCAATGAACCTTCGGGTTCCTTAAAAGCCATTTGTAAGTAAGTAAGTAAATATTAGATAATAGAAAGAGATTATTATGACACAATTTTGAAAATACAGCACAATCAGGATGCATGTCTAAAAGAAGGAGTAACAATGTAGACAGTGATAGTTTGTCAGTATGATTGGAGTGAAATGCTAAGAAGGTTATCTTTTAAGCTGTCTTTAAAAGTGTTTATTGTCTTGCAGCCCCTAATACTTTGTGACAGGGAATTCCATTGTCGCGAGGTAGATACTGTAAAAGATGATGAATAACGAGATGGTCTATGAAGAGGTATAATCTGGTAATTTAGATTACAATAGGGGTCAGTCTTCTGTTCCGACCGCTGTACTTGTGCAGTTGCAGTTTCTGTACTGAGTTTGTGTATGAAGGTTGTGTGTTTAGTTTAGTAAAGGAAAAAAAAATCAGTTTTCTGCATACGAAGTAAGTTTCCTGACTTGAAATTTTGCACCGAATACGACTATACTTTTACTTTGATTTTCAATCATGAATACAAAATGACGGAGTGTTTACGAATGGACAGTGGTATGGGTCGGTATACATTTCGTGGACGGTCAGTTTAATAGGCTATTAGGTGAACTGTGTTGATGCCGGCTGGAAAGAAGTCTGGGCCAAATGTTTGGAATACTGGAAACTTCAGGGAACCATTATGACGCGCTTTTACACATCTCATAAATCGTCGCATTCCCTCTACACAACAGTCCCCACCAAACACTGGTGTATTGAATACAAAACTCATCTACCATTCTGAGATCCTGTTTCCTTTGTGGCTAAAATGTCACTAAATCAAGTTTGTACTGTACTATTGGTTATTTAAGTATTCTGCGTGACGTTTTCAGCGAAAAAAGAATAGAGATATTCTGGAACGTGCACAAAACTGCATCGCATATTCGTACAAACAGTCTGAAAAAAAGTTCTTCCTTGTTAAAGTCGCTTTAAACCGGATTCAGTCCAAAACGACGCTTTACATAAAGTTATTTTCAGATTATTTTTTAGTTCTCCGTCACAACCCAAAAGGGAAAGTTTTGGCTACAAATTATGCTGACTTAAATTCGGTCTAAACCGAAGAAATTGAGATTTACTCCTTCATCGTAAGCATAAATGTTGCGTATTTTTTTCTTGTGTTTGTTTCGTATCGTGTTGTCTCAATTACTAGCTAATGCCTACATTAATATTTAACCCTTAAATTGGCAAAACGTCATTAATTTGTCACACTTACTTACTTACTTACTGGCTTTTAAGGAACCCGGAGGTTCATTGCCGCCCTCACATAAGCCCGCCATTGGTTCCTATCCTGAGCAACTCTTTACGCGCATTTTATTCCCCTTTACGATTTTTCCTCTCCCTTTGTGCTCTTTCTCTCCCTTTGCGCTTTTTCTCTCCCTTGTTCGCTTATTTCCCCTTACGCTCTTCCTCTCCCTTTGTGCTGTTTCTCTTCCTCTACACTTTTTCTCTTCCTTTACACTTTTCTCTCTCTTGTTCGCTTGTTTCCCCTTGTGCTCTTTCTCTCTCTTTGTGCTCTTTCTCTCCCTTTACGCTTTTTCTCTCCCTTGTTCGCTTACTTTCCCCTTATGCTCTTTCTCTCTCTTTGTGCTCTTTCTCTCCCTTTACGCTTTTTCTCTCCCTTTACGCTTTTTCCCTCCCTTGTTCGCTTGTTTCCCCTTGTGCTCTTTCTCTCTCTTTGTGCTCTTTCTCTCCCTTTACGCTTTTTCTCTCCTTTGTTCGCTTACTTTCCCCTTATGCTCTTTCTCTATCTTTGTGCTGTTTCTCTTCCTCTACACTTTTTCTCTCCCTTGTTCGCTTATTTCCCCTTCTGCCCTTTCTCTCTCTTTGTGCTCTTTCTCTCCCTTTACGCTTTTTCTCTCCCTTGTTCGCTTACTTTCCTCTTATGCTCTTTCTCTCTCTTTGTGCTGTTTCTCTTCCTCTACACTTTTTCTCTCCCTTGTTCGCTTATTTCCCCTTCTGCCCTTTCTCTCTCTTTGTGCTCTTTCTCTCCCTTTACGCTTTTTCTCTCCCTTGTTCGCTTACTTTCCCCTTATGCTCTTTCTCTCTCTTTGTGCTGTTTCTCTTCCTCTACACTTTTTCTCTCCCTTGTTCGCTTATTTCCCCTTCTGCCCTTTCTCTCTCTTTATGCTCTTTCTCTCTCTTTATGCTCTTTCTCTCCCTTTGTGCTCTTTCTCTTTTTTACGCTGTTTCTCTCCCTTCACGTTCTTTCTCTCCCTTTGTGCTCTTTCTCTTTTTTACGCTGTTTCTCTCCCTTCACGTTCTTTCTCTCCCTTTGTGCTCTTTCTCTCCCTTTATTCTCTTTCTCTCTGCCATTTTCTCCCTTTTTCCTTACTCGCTCTTTATTTTCTTGTTACCTATTTCTATTTCTCTCACATTACGTTCCTATTTTTGTTTATTTCATCTCCCTTTCACATTTTCCTCGTTCACTTTACTTTTTTTCTGTCTATGCTTTCTAATATGTCTTCTCTGTAATTTTATTAACTTTTCCCTTCTTTGTTTTCTTCTTCTTCTTCTTCTCTCTATCTTTGTTATATTTTCGTTTGCTTTCTATCTTTGCTTTCTCTGCGTTACCCTATCCCTAAATGTTATATTTGTTTTCATTCTATCTTCTTTTCTCTCTTGAACTGGTGGTTACTTTCATTCTTTCTTTTTCAGGGTTTGGCGTATAACTAAGATATAGACAGAGTTCCATACACACACTCTCGACAGCTTGAACCATTATGCTGAGGCCATGCTCTCACTATGATCAGTATGATCACATTCCCGCTCTCTATTAATACGCGTCTTTGGTGTTGAAACACTGTACGTACGTACTGCTAGCTGCATAGAGGAACAGTCGTAAAAGATGGCTTGAGAGATTAGTCTTCTTGGATGCCTTTTAATGCTGTTAAAAGGGATTTTAGTGCTACTAGTATTTGTAATTGGGTGTATTGAAAGAAACCCTGAGAGCAGCCATTTCTTTCATATTCGCATCGGCACTTTGGCTTTACAGCGTTTCATGTAAAGAGGTTCTAACCCTTTACTGTTGCGCGAGGGGAGTTTCTAAGTCAAGTGTCATGTATGTGGGGGGAGCGAGTGTAGGCAATAATGAGCAAGAGTAGTACTACAGTAATTTTAAAAGGGGTTGGAGGGGTGGCTTTCCCACTTTACTCTCCAGGGAGTTACAATTTGCATCGTATGGAGTTGGGGATGTCAGATAGTGAGAATTTCTTGTTTTTGTGGGTGGGTTTTTGGGTTTTGTTAGTCTGTACTTCGTTCCTTTATCTAAATTAAAACATAAACTGCTGGTGAATTCACAGTCAACGCGTTAAAATTTAAGATCCACCCTACAAATTGACGTGGAGCGGAAGGAGGGAAGAGATGGAGTCGAAGTAAAGGGGGAGAATTACTCCCAATTAATAATATTGGAACTGACAAACTGAATGCTAAATGTGTAAAAATGGGAGATTAGATTACTCTGTGCTGGTCTGCAGTCGTGCAAGGGTAAAGCACTCCTTGGAAACATGACTTATCTCTATCAATCCGCAGTGGAACACGAAAGGCTTCTTCCTTTACCTTTTTTCCTAGGTGAGAAAGACTTTAGACTACGAGAAATCTAAAATCTATAATAATAATAAATCTGCAGCCGAAATTTTTCTGGTAATTTTCGATTTTCCAAAAATAATTGGTCCTAACATATATAATTAACCACCCTGAAACCGAAAATCGCTTTTTTGAAATTTTTGTTTATATGTCTGTCTGTCTATCTGTCTGGATGTTTGTTACCTTTTCACGCGATAATGGCTGAACGGATTTCAATGAAAATTGGAATATAAATTAAGTTCGTTGTAACTTAGATTTTAGGCTATATGGCTTTCAAAATACATTATTTAAAAGGGGGGCGTTATAAGGGGGACTGAATTAAATAAATCGACATATCTCGCTTATTATTGATTTTTGTGAAAAATGTTACATAACAAAAGTTTCTTTAAAAATAATTTGCGATAAGCTTTATTCCTCGAAAAATTTTGATAGGACTGATATTTAATGAGATAAATGAGTTTTAAAATTAAAATAACTGCCATCTAAGGCCGTGTAATGAATTAAAAAACAAATGACTTTGTCTATAAGGGGCCTTAGACAGCAACATTCGAAAGCTATGAAAGATAGCCTACAGAGAATGTTTCTGTTTTTGTATGAAGTAATATCAGAAGCTAAATTAACCGATTTGTATAATTAATTATTATTTCACCATTTGAAAGTGTAGTTTCTCTAGATGGACATAATGCTATAATGTTATTACAGTGACTTCTGATATGATATAATATAATATAATATATAATATAATATAATATAATATAATATAATATAATATAATATAATATAATATAATATAATATAATATAATATAATATGTAATATAATATAATATAATATATAATATAATATAATATAATATAATATAACATAACATAATATAATATAATATGTAATATTATATAATATAATTTATGTTATTTAAAGGGTTCAGAACCATAGTGGGCCAAGCGCCATTTACTGAATACGTAGAAAACAAGGGTTAAAATTAAGTTATTACCATAATTCAATGGAAACATATCACAAGTAAAATAAAATATACACATTAAGTCTAAATGATGTCAATCTTCATTAAACTATAGTTGCATGTAATAAAAATTAAGAGACGTGTTAAAAGAATTATCATTGCACCAAATGAGTGTCTCTGGTCCAAAATGATCGCATTTTAATTATTTGGATGCAATTTAAATTAAGTAACATATTAAACGATTTATCCTTCTATCAAACACGAATGTTTTCTGGATCAAATGTCCTATTTTAATTATGTAATTACTTTATATTTATTTCTAACGGGTGCAGCGGAGCGCACGGGTACGGCTAGTATATTAATATAATGAGAATATTAATATAATGAAATTTTGCCATTAGAGGTTTTGTGTTCTATTTAGAGAAATGAATGGTAATAATAAGTTACTTTAGAATAAAACTACCATTTCTACCAAAAGTTTAAGAACACCCCTTCAAAAATGATGTTTCACTCCTGACCTTATACAGGGACATCATTTTATTTTTACTTCAATTTTTATTGTACCTGAGTTTTTGAATGTACTTCACTCCCAACCCTTCTACTAAGGAAGTTCCAACTCCACATAGAACCAAGACCGCAGATAGTAAGCAGTACTGAGTTACTGAGTATAGTACGTTCCAGAAACATGTTCGCGTTTTCCAGTGACGAAAGAGCTTTCAATATTGAATCATATTTTCGCACAGGTACTGTCCGTTTGCCTACGTCGCATCCCGATTTCCCCCACCTGCTTCTGCTCGCCCCTCTGTAAAAGCTGGGCTGTCTTAGCTCTTTTCTGAAAACCTTAATTTCTCTTAGGAATTGGACGTTTACGTAATATTATACAGCTGTTTAATTTAACTTAAATAAAAGGGCCTCGTTAAGTAATTAACTGTCACGTGATTTCCTCCTTTCTACAATCCTGCGGCATAACCACTTGGACGGACAGTAGATAGCATGTCTGAGTAATTTTATATTTTCGGGTCGGGCAGAAGTGAAGATTGAATTCACAGTACGTAGAGAAGGTACAGAATTATTTCAACATGAGTTACTAGTACGAAGGACGAAACTGGCAATTGGAATTAGATGCAATAGTCTATAGTGCGATAATATGCACAAAAGAACTGAAGCCTGTATCGAAATGAACGGCCACCATTTTCAAAATTGTGTTTAAATATTCATATTATGATTATTTTTCAATTCAACTTCTTTCTCTATATTGTACGCTAATGTGCTGTAGACAGTATAATATACATTGCATAATGAATACGTTCGCATGGATAACTCACTTCGTGAGTAAAAACAGTTATTATTAATACAGTACTGTACTTTGATTAAAGAAAAACCTAATGAAAATTATCAAACTCAAAATCGCGATATTTCCTAGTTTACGTAAATGGATGAACTACTTTTCTTCCATCCTATACCTAGTAGAGTGATTTGTGTTTTACGCCAGTATCATCGAACTCCAGTCTTGGGGGAGCAAGCGGTGTTTCCGGTTCTCTAAAGGTATAGACAGGTTAATATTAAAAATGTTAGTAAAAATAAAATGATGTCTCTGTATTTAAGCTGTATGAAATCCCGTGGTGTTTATATAGGGGCCTAATGCCTATGAAAAAAATATATACGCATTGTAGGCCTACTTTTCTTCGGATATACATCTTGTATAATAATTAGTTGCAACAATGAAAATTATTGCATTTATTCGATTGTTAGCCTACCGTCTTTTGTTTCCTTCAGTGCCTCAAACTTAACAGACGAAAAACTTTGAAAGTTTTATCACGGTCTAGTATATAGTCACGAAGCTTGAGTTTATAAGGGTACTAGGAACAATAGACTGTGTCGGTACTGTTTCACATTGTATATGATGGGGCGATAGTAGCGATCCTAGTGGTTAGCAACTATCTATGGATGCATATTTACTACGTATTGAGTTTCGTGACTATATATCACATTGAAAGACACTCTTTCAGCTTTCCCAATGACGGGACTGCCTCATTGGACAAAGCATAATAAACATATTGAGTGAAAACAGAAACAGACCACAAAAGAGAAAGGAGGGGAACGAACTAAAGGAAAGTTAAGTACAGGAAAGATAATAGCATGCATATAACAGGCCTAAACATAGTAAACAAACAGATTAGATATTCGAGCAAAATTCTCCCTTTTTAGGAAACGAAGTACAGATGGTATTTTAAACTGGCAAGTGATCCTCTGATAGCGGCAAGGGAAACATCACGAATGAAGTCGTTGTTCAGCTGGAACTTCTTGCAGAAACTGGCAAAGAGGCGAGGTATTGTGCACCTAGCGACAACCATTAGCCCAACTACTTCAATGGAGGTGAGGTGATATTTCTCCAAATAGAATGGAACTGTGGGCTCATAAATTCTGCATTTTTCTGCAGAAAAATGTGGTTTTATTTTCATCTGGCGCCAATATTACATTTCTACCTCTATTCATTCAAAAAATATAATCCTCTGAAACGACATCATGACTTTTGGGACACAGTGTAATTATTTATTAATTAATACGACGACGTTAATCTTGGAATTACTTCTGTAAAGATACGACTTCCCAGATGACTGGGTGGTTTCTTTCAGGAAATGCTGCTGTGAACATAACCTCATAAAATATGAAAACAAATGAAGATGGACCCGCTAACATAATTAAGTATGAGTTGCTCATTCAATTTGATCAATGTTGCAGTGGAGTAACGGTCAGTGCGTCTGGCTGCGAAACCAGGTGGCCCGGGTTCGAATCCCGGTCGGGGCAAGTTACCTGGTTGAGGTTTTTTCCGGGGTTTTCCCTCAACCCAATACGAGCAAATGCTGGGTAACTTTCGGTGCTGGACCCCGGACTCATTTCACCGGCATTATCACCTTCATATCATTCAGACGCTAAATAACCTAGATGTTGATACAGCGTCGTAAAATAACCCAATAAAATAAAATAAATCAATGTTGCAGTTTCAGGAAAAGCTGCCTTGCACATAACCTCTTAAAAAAATTAAAAGGATTGATCTGCTTAGATAAGGTTGTGTATTCCATTTGGTGAGTGTTGTTGTAGAAGCGTAACCTGGGCCATGAATGAACAAATCAAGTTTCGGGTGGCATCGATGCAACTCTCTTAAGGGGCACAATGTAATTTTTTTTTACAATTTTTTTCTAATGGTACGCAAAAGTAGGTCCTCGTTAAAATGTCCCTGTTCGCTACTTGTTTTCGTGGTTTTGCATGAAAATAAGCTTGAAGTGAAAAGACTGGAAGCATTTCTAAGAACACTCGGATGATGGCACTCCACCGTCGTTTCATGACGTCAATGTCCTCCTTCTTCTGAGCTTCATGCTTCTCTGTCCCCTCTTCTACATCGTCATTATCATAATTATGTTATCTTCATTATTCTCCTCTTCTTTTGTCTATCTCTTTGTCTTATTATTAAGACATGGCGTTTCTGCTTTTCCCTTCCTCTTTTGATCACAGTCGTTCTTGGCGGTTCTCGCGTTCACCATGCTGGCTATTGGGTTCGAGTTTCGGGGGTTCAAATCCAGTTGAGGGCTAAATATTTTAATGGGCGAGAAAATCCTTTGCGTGAATTCCTCCGGGAATTACTTAAATTTGCTGGTCCCATGTTGGGGTTCAGGACAACTCATCACAAACAATTGGACATCGGTACAAGTTGTCACATAATTCAAATTCGTCGTAGTGTTCAACTGGTCACATATTAATGTTGTTTCGAAGAAAATTCGTCATCGTACGGATCTGGTCATACATAAATATCTATTCGTATATGATATGATATGTAATTGAAGCGATCAGTTCCAAAACTTAAGTGAAAAAAAAAAATTAAAAAAAAAAGAGGGAGATATATCTATTTCAGTCAATTCATATGGTGCCGCTACATCATATTACACAAAGTGTTCGTGTTAAATCTGACTATTTAGGAGATTTTTCCAGATTGAAAATATGAATTTTGTTCCAGAACTATAAAATATTTTCAGTGATTTTGTCTCAAAACTCCATACATACGTTTATACTCCATACTGCTCCCAGTACAGAAATTCTATAATATCAGTGTGGGATTTTAAAGCAAACAACGCATTATTCATTATTTTTCGGTAATTTTAATGTATATTTATGGAATTGTAGAAAGCAATCTTGATGAATATGGAGATCAAAATGATCTTCACTTGAGGGTGTGATATGATAACAGAAGTTTCAACCACACACTTTCATTAATACCTAATATTATTTTTAAATGTTAAAGAAAGTTAGGCCTTCGTTACTTTGTAATAAACATATATGTAAGAGTAAATAGTACATTATGCAACGAGCCTATAATGAAGGTAATTAAGAAGCGAGTATGGATATTTATGAAAAGAGCGCAAGCGAGTTTCATAATTTTCATACGAGCTTCTTAATTACCATTATAGGCGAGTTTCATACGACTTTTTATGCTCGACCATATTTCTAACTTGATATTATTAATTTTCCTTGACCAATGTCCCGTATGTTGTGAGATGTTGGCAGACGCGAAAGTATTGATTTTTTCCGAGGAACAGATGTTCACATTGACCTTGCTAGGCCATAAGAACCTACAGAGATAACATTGAAATTAAATTAGACATTGAAAAACGAGATGACATATTGAATTTATTTGAATATTATTTACAATTAACGCTAATTATTATAGTAACAGAACATAACCTTCTGCGACAGTATTGGATTTCCAGCCTCCGTGACTTTTCGCTAATTCTCTTTCGATTGCATATCCGAGAATAATCGATACTTGCGGTTTTATAACGGTAGAAAGCTGACCTGTCATTGGCTGAACAGTTGTAACCTGAGTCGTCATTGGCTGAAAGACCTGACCTTTAATGAGTAGGTGTACTTTAATGACATGCTTTAAAGGTCTGCTACCAGGTGTATAATTACTACATTTCGGCATGGTCGAGCATAAAAATTATTATTTCACGTTTGGATTGAATAATAAAACTATAATTTTGTTCCAGTCATTACTCATAACCGACTCAATTTTTTGCTATTTTTATGTTGGAACAAAATTTCATATTTGCAACAATTTTGTATCAAACCTTGATACATTCGGTCTTTGCATCAAAACTTGCTACATTCATATTTCAGTGTGATGTTACATTCAAAACTAATTCAAATATATTAAAAAGTTGGTACCATATTTGAAAACTGCATCCAACAGGAATGTCTTCACAAAAAATTAACACATTATTTTCATTTGGGTGTGCTATATACACTAAAACAATATTTCTGAAATTTGTTAAATTTTGGAGATGCTACAGAAGGTAATTTGCTGAAAATCGTTGAAAAAAATATACGAATGAGGGGAAAAATTTACTCCTCAGTAAGGAAATAAAGAAAAACTTTTGTTTTTGCATAAAGTAAAATTATGTGTACATGTCCTGTAAAAATCAGTTGCCTAATTCAACAGTTTTCGAGAAAAATGTCCTAATGCAAGACATAATTTAAAATAGGCGATTCCATATCCCCTTAAGGGGTTAGGTACAGCTTACAGCAGTAAAAGTTTTGGAAATATTCAACATTTTTTCCTGCATTACTGTATCTTACACAATAATGAAAATTGTTATGTGTAAAACACTGTCCTTCTACTATATGAAAAATAATATTTTTACGATGTGCAGTGATGAAGCTTTTCCCTCATAACTCATAAACTTGTTAACTTTTCTATGTTCTCTCTCTTTTATTTTATTGCTGAAACTCATGTTTACAATATCATGCTCTTTCATCTATATTCCTTAATAAACAATATTCCTTTTATTTTGTGTTAGAAGAAAATACTGATATTTTATCATTTTTAAATGAATTTTATTTTCTATCAGACAATATATCAAAGGTAGAAGAAGTGATCTTGCATCATATTGTAAATACGACATCCATAAATACACAAAAAATTTCATCACAGAATGTTGGATAGTTTTTTAGTTATGTGGGAAACGCTTCATTACTGCACAGTGAACTGAATTTTGGGGGGGGGGAAGTGAATATTTTTTTTAATCGCAACGATATTTTTTCATACAGCGGAAGGACAGTGTTTTACACATGCTAATTTTCATTATTTACATATAAGATACAGTAATAATCCGTGGCGCTACAGCCCGTGAAGGGCCTAGACCGACCAGCCGGCTACTGGCCTCACGCCCACATGCCGAAGCAGAGGTGGACGATCATCCAACCACAATGGGGGTATCGTGTGGTTAGCACGATAATCCCCCCAGCCGTTATAGCTGGTGTTCGCAACTGGATTTCGCTACCTATCGTAGCTCCCCAAGTGCATCACGATGCTGGGTGGCCACCGGTCCCATACACTGGCCGAAATTTCATGAGAAAATTTCTTCCCCCATGAGGACTCGAACCAGCGCGCATTCCGTAACGCGAGTCCTAGGAAGGATGCCTTAGACCGCGACGCCACGGCGCGGGACCATAAGAAACAGTAATGGAGGGGGAAAAAAAAAACTTCGAATATTTCAAACATTTTACTGCTGTAAGCTGTGTCTAACCCCTTAAATAATTTAATTTATGTATTTCGGATAATAGCTCAAGAAAACAAACTATACAGTATGATTCCCTGTGGGACGAAAAGAAAATAGTTACGAATCGAGTAAAGTGAATAATGAGAAAGACTCTTACAACACATTTGTAAAGTTGAGAACTGAACACCCAATGTACACCTGCAGTCAGTGTAAGATCACTGAATCGTTGTGTAGAAGAGAAAAAATTGTGTAACTCCGACTTGAGAAACAAGGTCATCGCAGCAACTGGAACAGTAACGCATACGGTAGGTGTACGTGAAATATGGCGAACAAAAAGCAGTAGCACATTGAATGGTCGGGAATCGCTTATCTGGAGGCCGCGACTACATAACCGCTGCTGGATTTTCTTAGCTGGCAAACAAAACTTTGCAATTAATTCAGACTGGTCACGAACCAGGGGTTTCCAGTTTGTTCCCTGTACATTCCAATTATTGTGTTGTGTGGAATAAACTCACTTTATCTATGGATGAAAATGTATTTGAAAATTCGTGTTTAAATTGTACTTCATATTATGGTAGAGGTTTATAAATCTACATTAATACATAATTATTGATGTACGGCTATCCGTAATGGTAGATGAAGTAAATACTACTCATACAGTTACAGTATGTAAACATTTACACAACAAATACGAATGTTTTTTCAGAGTATACAGTTGCTGGAACAAAATGCATGTTACATATTTTTATTTAATTGCATCAAATGTAGAGAGATGATAATGTGAATTTTCTGGGGGGGGGGGGGGAGCAGTTTATAGATTTTCACTCAGATAATGTGTATTATGTTCTCAGAATCTGATATCAACAAACATTTTTTGAGCATGCCATCTATCTCTGCGTGTGTGTGTGTGCGTGCGTGCGTGTGCGTGCGTGTGTGTGTTTTGTGTGTGTGTGTGTTTTTGTGTGTGTGTGTTTTTTTTGTGTGTGTGTGTTTTTGTGTGTGTGTGTGTGTGTGTGTGTGTGTTTTTTTGTGTGTTTGTCTGGCTGCAGGTATTACTTTGTTCTTTTTCTTTGGATTTGATTAAGGAAAAGTATTCACTATTTTGTTATCCTACGAAATTACTTGACTATCCATACTTCACAATTCATTTACCTCGCATTACAATATATATTACTGTATAGTGTAGGGTTGTGCTTTCAGTACCTCCCTCATGCCAATAACACTGCTATAGAAAAGAACAATAAAAATATGTCTAAATAAGCCTTTTGATTATCCCTCAGAATTGTTGTATTCTGAATTTAAAGTACTGGATATCCATCCAATTGTCTGGCCGCGAAACCAGGTGGCCCGGGTTCGATTCCCGGTCGGGACAAGTTACCTGGTTGAGGTTTTTTCCGGGGTTTTCCCTCAACCCAATATGAGCAAATGCTGGGTAACTTTCGGTGCTGGACCCCGGACTCATTTCACCAGCATTATCACCTTCATCTCATTCAGACGCTAAATAATGAAAGATGTTGATAAAGCGTCGTAAAATAACCTACTTAAATAAATAAAAAATCCATCAAATTCATAACACTGTTATGTTTTATTTATCGCAGACGATCGCAACTGCAGAGGTTATATGAGCGTCGCCGGATGTGCCGGAATTTTGTCCCGCAGGAGTTCTTTTACATGCCAGTTAATCTACTGACATGAGCCTGTCGCATTTAAGCACACTTAAATGCCATCGACCTGGCCCTGGATCGAACCCGCAACCTTGGGCATAGAAGGCCAGCGCTATACCAACTCGCCAACCAGGTCGACAACAATGTTTTATTGAATTCCGTGCATAAAAACCGAAATACTGTATATTTAATTTGTATTCACATAAATATAAAACCAAAAGATGAGACAACATATGCTTGACAGAACCTAAATGTACCACAACTTTAGCAAAAAAAAAAAAAAAAAAAGGAAAAGCAGAGCGGCGTCGTGCATAATAAATTCATTCGCGTATAAACCTAAGCTCTACAATAACTAGTTCAATAGTTCAACCGAAGTCTTCCGAAGGGTAGCTACTTGGCGTTTGGCAGCCGGCAAGATTATACAAATAAGGAATTACTCAGAATTAAAGCGCAAAATCCCGTTTATAAAATGATCAACAATTAGTATTTTCTCCCCTAAATTCGCGTCTTGAAATCTTCTCGAACTGACACATTAAGTGAAAAATTCGTATGTTTGAATTTCCATCAGAGACAGCGTAGAAAAAGCGGTCAAACATTTGCAAGCTATTTTGGATTAAAATCTGTTACCTCGATATTTAAAACTGGCCTTAATTTCTGCGCGCGTCTAGTCCAACTGCAACAGACATACGTAAAATGGAAGATAACGAATTAAACAAAACTGATACGAATTGTATCATTTCTCTTGGAATTCAAAGAGATTTATAAGGTCGTAGGTATTGCACCCCTGCTTGGAGACGGTTTATTCATCTGTCATGTCAGTGATTTACTAACAATCGCAGCTGGACTAATAGGATATCGGTTGTCGTTTGTTATTTATCGTGAGTGTCAGTAGTTAGTTTACAAGGCCAACTGCTGCAATGTTTAATTCATGTCTGATTGTGAGCTTAGGTGTCGTAAGATTAACCTAATTATATATTATAATAAGCAAAGCAATACGTCCACTCGTACACTTCCTCCTTTACGACTTCTGCGAGTAACTGAACTTACTATTGCAGTCTTTTCTGCTCTCTTACCAATCCTTATACGATATTAACACAGTCTACTATAGTCCCGTCGCTCTAATTTCCAGCAGCCAATCACGTTGCAGGTCGGCTACATTTAAACGTATGCGTCTTCTGATTCGCTGATGAAGACGTCATGAATTTCCTAAGACTCTTCTCGGCCTACCTGAGGCAACTGATCCTGTGTCTCGAAAATCGAAAAATTGAAGGAGAATTGGGAGGAAAATTTAAAAGGTACGCAAAACGCGTCCTTGCAAGGGGTTGGGGCTGTACAAAACTAAATATGTGAGCTCCAAGCCTGTTGGCCACTAGTCTCACTCCGGGTTACGCTGCTCCCCTGAAGGAGCTCTAGAAAATTTGGAAGGGGAAGCCGAAATTGGACGTAACCTCTTAGGTACCACATACGCGAGGGGGGCTGAGATTGATCAATTGATCACTGAAGGCTGGATAAATACTTAATATAATCGCCCCCCATTTTGGCTCTTTCGTTGGCGTTCGCAGAAAGCACATGGGGACGTTATTTGCCGCTCAATTATTTGCTGAATTACAGTGCGTTTGATTTATTATAATAGGAGCTACGACAAGATAATGTTTAACGGTGTGGCAAATAGATCCCTCGTCTGTTAGCTCGGCAATGAAAGAACAAATATAGCGAACGATACTACCTACCTAGACTTTATAGAGCCTTGATTTCCTAAGACGTAAGCAAAGAGGAGTCACGCAGGGAATAACAGCGTCGCGACTATATATATACAGTCACGAAGCTCAATACGTAGTAAATATGCATTCATAGATAGTTGCTAACCACTAGGATCGCTACTATCGCCTCATTACAGCGAATGCGAAATAGTACCAGCACAGTCTATTGTTCCTAGTACCCTCATAAACTCAAGCTTCGTGACTGTATCTATTAGACTGTGATATTACCACTATTACCTAATTTTACAGAAATTGTTACCGCTGCTACTTCAATTATCCTATTACTACTAACCCTTTTTCACTACTTACTATTTCTATCATTTCTTTACTCTTGCTCGCAATGTTGGTATTCTTATTGCTACTCCTGCTGTAGCTACTATTCCTTGTACACCCACTGTTGCTATTCCTAATGCAGCTACGTTTATTGTTGCTCCTATCACAGCCATTATTTCTGCTTTTACTTCTATTGCCACTGCTAGTGCTGTTATTTCTACTATTTCTTCTACCGTGTTATGCTATTTCTATTACAGCTATGTTTAATTCTGCTACTTATTACTATGCTACTTCTATTTATATTTATACTTCTGCCGCTAATCCTTCCACCACTATTGCTACTATTTTCCTACTCCACTGTTACTCTTCTTGCTGCAGCTACTGTAATATAAATTACAATATTTATTTTATTTACTTGTTTATTATATATCTGGAATGCTTGAGAAAAGTAGGACAAGTCAGTTTCCACAAAATGTTTTTATTAATTTACTGACAACTTACTGAACATCTGCTCGCTTGGGAAAAGAGACATACGTATTTTTCCCATTAGAATAAAGCCATACAGAAGAAAATCAAATCGACATAAACCAGTGTAAAGACAGTTTTTTTCCTTCTCCTGTAAAATTAACATTTTTTACTTCTGCCACTTTTCCCGAGCACTACAGATATATGAGTCACGTAGAATCGTAACTCAGAATATCTAAAGATTTATTTATTTATTTATTTACTAGCCGTACCCGTGCGCTCCGCTGCACCCGTTAGAAATAAATATAAAGTAATTACATAATTAAAATAGGACGTTTGATCCAGGGAACATTCGTGTTTGATAGAAGGATAGATCGTTTAATATGTTATTTAATTTAAATTGCATCCAAATAATTAAAATGGGATCATTTTGGTCCAGAGACCACTCATTGGTGCAATGACAATTCCTTTAACATGTTTCTAATTTTTGTTACATGCAACCATAGTTTAATGAACATTGACATCATTTAGATTTAATGTGTATACTTTATTTACTTGTTATAGGTTTCCATTGAGTTATGGCAATAACTTAATTTTAACCCTTGTTTTCTACGTATTCAGTAAATGGCGTTTGGCCCACTATGGTTCTGAACCCTTCTTTATAACTTTAATTATATTATATAATATTAAATTACATATATTATATTATATTATATTATATTATATTATATTATATTATATTATATTATATTATATTATATTATATTATATTATATTATATTATATTATATTATAATATATTATATCAGAAGTTACTGTAACAACATTATAGCATTATGTCCGTCTAGAGAAACTACACTTTCCAATGGTGAAATAATAATTAATTATACAAATCGGTTAATTTAGCTTCCGATATTAATTCATACAAACACAGAAACATTCTCTGTAGGCTATCTTTCATAGCTTTCGATTGTTGCTGTCCAAGGCCCCTTATAGCCGAAGTCATTTGTTTTTTATTTCATTATACGGCCTTAGATGGCAGTTATTTTAATTTTAAAACTCATTAAATATCAGTCCTATCAAAATTTTTCAAGGAATAAACCTTATCGCAAATTATTTTTAAAGAAACGTTTGTTATGTAACATTTTTCACAAAAAATCAATAATAAGCGAGATATTTCGATTTATTTAATTCAGGCCCCCTTATAACCCCCCTTTTAAATAATATATTTTGAATGCCATATAGCCTAAAATCTAAGTTACAACGAACTTAATTTATATTCCAATTTTCATCGAAATCCGTTCAGCCATTATCGCGTGAAAAGGTAACAAACATGTAGACAGACAGACAGACAGACATACAAACAAAAATTTCAAAAAAGCGATTTTCGGTTTCAGGGTGGTTAATTATATATGTTAGGGCCAATTATTTTTGGAAAATCGAAAATTACCAGAAAAATTTCGGCTACAGATTTATTATTAGTATAGATTTATTTATTTAACCTGGTAAAAATCAGGTCTTCTCTTTCCCTCTCCCAGGGAATTACGACTACAATATGAATAATACAATTACAAAGGTTACAAAGATTTTCTTGCAAGCAAAAATTATACAAGTTTGCAATAACAAATATTTTACAATAGTATTGTAATACTCGTATATGAATATTCTTCAAAATTCAAAATTGATTACCAATCTCATAGTAAAATAGGCTATTTTGTGTAAGTACAATGTAATTGTAATTGGGTCGCACCCGAAAAAGCAAGATGCTTGAGGTCGGGTGTGACCAAGAATGAAAACTGGATAGAAGAAAAAAAAATAATAACCACAACTGTGAAAGATTCTTTTAAGTACAAATTAAACCTAGAGTAATAAAATTATATAGTTAGTCTTGGCAGGGCTATTGTGAAAGAGTAGTTGCTATGGGATGTTAGTGTTGTTTCATGACAAGAAGGTGTGTTCAGATTATGATGGGAAGAAAGGTAAGTGAAGCGAGATGACAGGTACTTATTTATTCTTTAATAATTCATAAACTTATATAAAAGAAACGATTTTACTTAAACAATCATTAATATTCAGAATTATAATAGATAACATATTTAAAATAATTAGTTAATTGGAAAGGCACCCGTCAGTAATTCTGGTCTACACTGACTCTGCTGTACAGTATGTTTCAACAATAGAAATAAAAAGTGGAAACATAAAATAGGGATGTCTCCTGTATTGAATTAATATTTGACAAAAACATCAGAGTTTTAATAAATCGATAATAAATTGTAGGACCGCAAGAAGCAAAAAATTGAGTTATTCCAAGATAACACAGAGCAATGGACTATGACATGAATATCATATTGTGACAGCGACGTGAGATTCGAACTCACGACCAGCGTCCCGCAAGAGAGCAGAATGCGTGTGAGCCGACACGGCTCCACGGAGCACTATGGGGCGGCGCGCGGCGGAGAGGGGAAAGGGCCTACGCAGCGAGGGAGTTTGCGCGCGCATCTTCTGCTTGCCTAGAGAGGCCGAGAAATCCATCGAAGTGGAAGAATCGCGAATTCGAACTTTCGAGGCTACGTCGCTGTGGTTATAAATTACGGACGCGAAGGAACGACAGCAGTTTTCAGTTCATTAGTCAGCCAGGCAGTGAGAAAGCCAGAGCAAGCAAGCCAGTCTTGTGTACCGGAGTTCGACTCGAGTGTGCGTCCGCATCTGCGTCAGCATCCGAAGGACTGAGTTCGAGTGCAGTGGACCGCAGTTGGAGGAACCTGAGTTCGAGTGCAGTGGACCGCAGTTGGAGGGACCTGAGTTCGAGTACAGTGAACTGTCTCTGGAGGTCTGTGGTTCGAGATACTGTGAACTCGAGTGACTGAGCTAGAAGAACTGAGAACTGATAGTTCTGATTTGTAAATAGTGCTTTGTAAATATTAGTTAAGATTAACAGTTCATTGTTGTTCGTACTAGTCCAAGTAAATTGTCATTGTCGTCGGTGGAGTGCTATAACGAATACTGTGTTAAGTGAAAATCCAATTGTTGACGAGAGCGTTTAAGGCGAATTGTAGAAAGGAATTATTGTTGTGACGAATAAACTACATTGTTGTTACTAATAAAATTGACAATATATACAGGTGTGTTTCAGAAATACTTTGACAAGCCTTGGGGGAATGTTCCTCACACCAAAACAAGAAAAAAAAGTTCATATAAATATGTGTCCGAAAATTCTCAGTTGTTTAGTTATTAATGAAAGAATATAATGAAACAGCTGATAGATGTTGTCAGCTTTGTAGCAAGTGTTGGACTTCAACAATGAAAGTTTATGTTTAAAGCGTTTCGAGGTACAATCCAACAACTTAACTTAAGTTTGTAACTGATAATAATATTCATTTTGTTAGATAATCGAATTATGTTATCGATACATGTCTGCTGATGCACCCATTGTATCCTAGATGGCTGTGTGTTGTCGAGGAGTCCTTGATCCGACGATTGCTTGCGTGTGTGGAAGCAAGAGGAGAACATTTTGAACATTTGTTATGAGTTTCTGAATTGATTAAAGTTGCAACACTTGCTGCCAAGCTGACAATATCTAACAGATGTTTCATTATGTTCTTTCATTAATAACTAAGAAACTAAGGATTTTTCGGACATATGTGTATTTTCCACTTATTTTCCTGTTTTAGTGTGAGAAACATGCCCCCAAGGTGTCAAAGTATTTGTGAAACACCCTGTATATTGCAAATCAAGATTTCAGGTACCTGTTGTACCTGAAATCTTGATTTGCATAATACACGTTACTGTTCGTTAACAGAAAAACACAATTTAAAGTCACACGGAGTTAGTGTGCACTCGAAGTTGGTTGCTTGACGGTTGTCAGCCCACTTTGAGGTTTGTGGATATAGAGGGAAAAATTGGATCGGTGTCGGTTAGAGTTCCCGAGTAGCTCAGTGGTAGAGCGTTGGTACGTTAAACCAAAGGTCCCGGGTTCGATACCCGGCTCCGGAACAATTTTTCCCTCGAAATTATTCAAATCAACTTTACAGGGCGTTGTACCTGAAATCTTGATTTGCATAATATACGTTACTGTTCGTTAACAGAAAACCACAATTTAAAGTCACACGGAGTTAGTGTGCACTCGAAGTTGGTTGCTTGACGGTTGTCAGCCCACTTTGAGGTTTGTGGATATAGAGGGAAAAATTGGATCGGTGTCGGTTAGAGTTCCCGAGTAGCTCAGTGGTAGAGCGTTGGTACGTTAAACCAAAGGTCCCGGGTTCGATACCCGGCTCCGGAACAATTTTTCCCTCGAAATTATTCAAATCAACTTTACAGGGAGTTGTACCTGAAATCTTGATTTGCATAATACACGTTACTGTTCGTTAACAGAAAACCACAATTTAAAGTCACACGGAGTTAGTGTGCACTCGAAGTTGGTTGCTTGACGGTTGTCAGCCCACTTTGAGGTGTGTGGATATAGAGGGAAAAATTGGATCGGTGTCGGTTAGAGTTCCCGAGTAGCTCAGTGGTAGAGCGTTGGTACGTTAAACCAAAGGTCCCGGGTTCGATACCCGGCTCCGGAACAATTTTTCCCTCGAAATTATTCAAACCCTGTATATTGTTTTTATAATTTTGACTTCTGAATAATTTCTCTGTATCGAAAATAAATAAATTTCCTCACTCAGTGAATTAAAGTTCCAGAACATTTTGGTTGATGTTAAGTTCATATGAAATACGTCTCTCCATCTTAGGATATTAAATATAAATTTTCTTCTAGGTGCAAATGAAGGGATAAAATGGAATCATTTTGAATGTTTCAGAGGATAATTATTATTTGTTAATAGTATTCTTAAAAATATCATCGAGTACCTGACGCTTCTGTCATTGAGCGCATGTAAACCAGAAATTAATCTCAGTAATCTAGTTGGAAACTGGAATGGTTAAGGCACTTCGAATGTTCATAATGTTATAGCAACCTAAGGAATTTTATTCTGTATCGACTCAATTGAATGAACATAGCGTTTGCAACGGGGATAAGTGTAAAATGAATTGATTTTGACTTCTACAGAAGTAGGCCTAAAATATTTAATATTAGCTCTTTTATGTCCAGCCATAGTTTGTCAGCTTATGACTTTACATCAAAAAGAAGTTGCTTTCGATGTTGGACGGATTTGTTTGTATTTATTATTTCAAAAGTGACTTTAGAGGTTTCTTTTAAAATATTTCCGTTTCTCATACCATTGCCATTCCACTATTATTCCACTATAATCGCTTCATCTCATCGTCTTTGAATAGGTTCTGCAGCTGAAGAGGGATATTCAATAGCAAGTGGCCGATGATTAATGAATAGTTGCATTGAACCGGATATATCGCTGCATCGGTCAATCGATATGGCAGCTGAATATTACAGGTAAGCGTTATTGCTGCTTTGAGATTGTGCATCTAGACATAAATGCCGCTCTGAAAATAAAAAATACGTAGGCAGGACATAGATCTCGCCAGTCTTTGGAAAAGAAACTGTGGCTAGGTCTGAGTCCACTCTGTATTTTCCAACACTTTCATCATTACAGGAATGTTTGACTTTACAGCTCTGGGAATGATTGTTTCAAATCCTATGTTATATTAAAATTTTTAATATGTTTGATATTTTTATTAAGTACAAGAAGAATAAAATCAATACATTTAAGGGAAGGTTGAGAAGATTAGACTGAAAATGTAATTGTAGGTGCAGTGTAATTATCTAAGTTGTGTCATGTAATTAATTAAGTTGGTATGTAATTAATTAAGATGATATGTAAATAAATTAAAGTGATATGTAATTAATTAAGATGACATCTAATTAAGTTGGTTTGTAATTAATAAAGGTGATACGCAATTACTTAAATTGGTAATAGTTGGGTAAAATAGAAGTACTTGTAAGTTAGGTTTACTTTTGCTTATTGTAGGTGTTATTATAGAATAGTTTTTATTTATAGTTCTAGGTTTATTGCATTTATTTATTTATAGTTAGAAATAAATTTAGGTTTATTTTTTTTTCTTTTATTGCTGTAATTGAAGCGTCGGCTGGAACAACGTTGTAAGTTACAAAATTTTCATTCGGCGTGTTTCCGTGTTACAATGTTGTTATTTTGCTATACATACTCCTTGGCTTGCAACTGTCCATCAATGCAGTACGTGAAATTTGTCCACTCAAAAGTTTGCTACCCTCATAAGAACAACGCTGTACGCGTACACATTTTTGCAGCTCTTGTAAATTTTGCCAAATGTAACTTATAGCGTTGTTCCAGCCGACGCTTCAATTATTGTACAACTGTAATGGTATTATCGTATATTATATCTGCAGTGCTTGGGAAAAGTGACACAAGTCAGTTTCCACAAACCTTTTTTGATAATTTATTGACAACTTACACTGGTTTATGTCGATTTGATTTTTTTCTGTATGAATTATTGTAATGGGAGAAATACTTATGTATTTTTTTCCAAGCGAACAGATGTTCCGTAAGTTGTCAAATTATCAAAAAAGGTTTGTGGAAACTGACTTGTGTCACTTTTCCCGAGCACTGCAGATATATCACTGCCACCGGATGTATACCCAATTGTAGTGTTAATAAATACATTCATACATAAAATGCATAAGATTTGCTGATATGGCGTTGTTAGCAGAAGAGGAGATGATACTGAGGGATGTGCCATTGGAGCTAAATAACAGCTGTGAGCAGTATAGGATGGGGACAAATGCAAATAAGACGAAGATCATGGTCAGAGGAAGAAAAATAAAGAAAGTAAACTTGAGAATTCTAAATGAAGCAGTAGAGCAAGTGGACAGCTTCAAATACTTAGAGTACACTATAAGCAGTAACATGACTGCTGCCAGGGAGTCAAAAGGAAGATAGCCATGGCAAAGGAAGCTTTTAATCAAGGTTTAAGCCACAGTCGCATTTGTCGCATTTTGCTACTCGACTTCTAAAAATGCAACAGACTTTGAATGTAAATGTGCAAAAATGCGACAACCACATTGGACTTCAGAAACGAAGACGGTAATTGTGAAAATGAAATCGGAGATGTGTTTGAACTAATCTGAATTTAAATGAAATGCTAATGACATGGGTAATGTTCAAAAAAGTATGGAGTATTACATGTTCAGGAATTGATTTCAAAGAATTGGTGCATTTCATGTAAGTTATTATCGCCGCGCTCTCATGGTTAACATTCGGCAGGTCTTTGAGCGGCCTCGTGCATAACATTCGGCAGGTCTTTGAAATTTAATTGCATTATTGTTTTCAATTTCTTATGTCGCCGCTCCAATCACTCGCCTCAATTTCAATATTGCAACCAATAAGATGCTTCCATTATTAAATGACACCTACTTGTCTAATCCACGTGGACTAAAACCGAGGTTGCAATGTCTTGTGCTGAGGACGAACATTAAGTTTTAAGGTATGTGATTAAAAATTATTATTATTAAAGAGTTATTATTAAGAGTTAAGAATGTCAACTTACTCGTATATGAAATAATAATAATAATAATAATAATAATAATAATAATAATAATAATAATAATAATAAAGGTAAAGGTAAAGGTATCCCCGTAACATGCCATGAAGGTACTTGGGAGCATGGAGATAGAGCACCATGCTTTCCATGACCTCGGCACTAGAATGAGGTGGTGTGGTCGGCACCACGCTCTGACCTGCCTTTTATCCCGGGAAAGACCCGGTACTCAATTTTATAGGAGGCTGAGTGAACTTCGGGGCCGTTCTGAAAGTTTGGCAACGAGAAAAAATCCTGTCACCACCTGGGATCGAACCCCGGACCTTCAGTCCGTAGCCAGCTGCTCTACCAACTGAGCTACCTGGCCACCCAATAATAATAATAATAATAATAATAATAATAATAATAATAATAATAGCCATTTAACAATATACCAAACTAGTGCTTATTCTTATCGAGGAAGTAGACGTGACAACGTGACGCTTAGAGTGAAACCTACAGAGCAACAATCGTTCGGTAAAATTATGTTTTAAAAGCACACCGCACGTTATTGTATGATGCCGACATGTTAACCATGTGAACACGGCGATATTAAATGAACGGGAAAAGACAAGGAGAACAAGGAGGTGCAAGGAAAAAAGAGGAAGACAAGAACAAGGATGGGCAAAGAGAACAAGGTGAGGACAAAGACAAAGAACAAGGAGAACAAATGGAAAACAACAATAACAGGAGGGAATACAAGGAAAATAGGGAGATTACAAAAAGAACACTAGAGGAGTGTTGCATTTTTATGACAGTTAATTCACAAATTACCCCTCCGTACTTAGTGGGGAGAAAGACGTAGGCTTAGTTCTACTGCAATAGCTCAATAAGATAATCGGCCTAACCGGTATTCGATTCCACACCAGAGAGCAATCTTGTTACCCCAAGGTGGTCTGTTACTATCTGTAAATTGTTAAGTAATTTATTGTGTCTTTGAGGGATATTTCTTGGGAGGAAGCTGGCAACAGTATGCTCGTGTTCACACGAAGCATACATACATACAAGGCAGTGGCGGCTGATTGACTGAGGCAAGTGAGGCCGGGCCTCAGTCACTTGGCTTAACTGAAATCAAATTTTGTGTTTTCATACAATGTATTAGTTATTTGAAAGAAAGCATATATCGCTGTAGAAGCATTTGAAAACTTTGATGTATGTAGACCTGTTTTTCAATAAAATTTGTTCCTGAGGCCGGGATCGCTCGTGCCGGGGCTGGCTTGTGATGTAATAGACCTGTTTTGCAGTAAAATTTGTTCCTGAGGCCAGAATCGTTCGTGCCGGGTCTCGCTTAATGCATTTCATGTCCTTTCGTGGGCTTTGAGTTTGCGCTTAAAACGTTGTAGCTGAGGCACAATTCGTCTGGCCTGGTCATGTTTCACTCGTCCCATCCATGGGCCGGCCTCAAGGGTAGAGTGGGGTGGGAATAGCAGTGGTGACTTGTCTTCCTAACTAGGCCATAAATAAATTCCAGCTCTTTGGCAGGCAGAGACCCACACCATTCTCTCTCCTTATGTCTCAGTTTATGACATATAAGCGAGGGTGTAGTACAGTAGTGAATGTGGGCCAATGTTGTCATGTATTTCGGGAAAATATAAACAGAAACAAATGAGAGAAGTAATGCTGGTGCAGTTAATTCATTGTTAGAGTGTCCTTTTTTGAGAAGAAATAATACTGAAAGAAAGGAAGTTTTAAATAAAGAGAGAGACTACCGAGATACCTACGACATCGCTGATAATTTTTCTCACACATAATCTTAAAACGCGAGTTTCTATTGCATCTTGGTATGGGCAACATAAATGGTTATGTGGTAATGTGATGCAAAATAAACTTCTCTTGGCCTTGTTTGTTGCTGTCAAAGAAAAAAAATAAAAAGAAAAGAAAGAAAGGGGAATTTCAACACATATGGGTTGCTTCATCACACTGAAACAATCACTGAAACTCAGAGCATAACAGCTTATTTGGTGAGTGAAATTATTATTTTTCATTGATAGTAATAAGAATAGACTAATAAATAATAATAATAATAATAATAATAATAATAATAATAATAATAATAATAATAATAATAATAATAATACAGTAATAATGATATTAATAATATAATAACAATAACAATTAATATCATAAACAAACATTTCCTATCGGAGGCAATTAAACTAGTTGCATCTGGCCTCACCTAGGATTTCGATCACCGGCCGCTACTGATACAAGGATAAGTCTCAGAACCTGAATTGCAAGATAATCGTATCTCCTCCCAGAAGTAAGTTTACATTTATATGTATATGCCTATACAACGTTTTTTCTTCTGCCAAAACGCGTAATATCGGCAGGCGTTATTGAAATGCCTACGTAGCCTTGCTGAGCTCAGTTCCTGAATGCAGTGCTCTGGATTGTGGAAGATTTATTTGACAGGAGTAAGGAGAACGAGATCTTTTATTAAGAGATCATAAAACTTAACTTCAATTAATGATCTGCTGAAAGGTATGAGATACCGATCAGGTTCCCCTTCACTTGTTCAAACAACGGCAGCCACCGTCGGCAGATGCTTGTCTGGTGTAAAGAGGAGAGGTCAGGGATTAACAAACGTTAATAAATCCAGTTCATAAAAAATCCTACCTATTGGAAATTACACTTACAGAATTCGTAATGAGTAAATTACAGTTTGTTGATATTTTATTGGTAGTTCAGAGCAGTGATGGTAACCCCTTTCCTTTTTGCCACTACAAATACACGGCAAATAACCCAGTGATACAGCGTCATTAAAGAACCAAATATAAAAAGTAGGCCTCGCATATGATTTTTCTAAAAAAAAAGTATTGTACTATTAATAAAAAGTATTTAATGCAATTTCTGTGACTAAATGCAAGAACAACCAATCTCAATTGTTCATCAAATTGAGACAAATTGTGCAATCAACTGGTATTTTTTTTGGGCCTATGCTAGAACAATCAATCTAAATTTTTCATCAAATTGAGACAAATTGTGTAATCAGCTGGTATTTTATATGCACGAACAATCAATCTCAATCTTTCATCAAATTGAGACAAATTATGTAATCAGTTGAAAATATTGTGGTCCTTGAACATAAAAGTATAATGCCAATGTTTCAATTGAGACAAATTCTGCAATCAACTGAAAAGAGTCTGGTTGTTCTTGAATATAAAACTATAATCTCAATGTTCCAATTGAGACAAATTGTGCAACCAACTGAAAATACTCTGGTTGTTCTTGAATATAATACTATAATCTCAATGTTTCAATTGAGACAAATTGTGCAATCAACTGAAAATAGTCTGGTTGTTCTTGAATATAAAAGTACAATCTATATGTTTCAATTGAGACAATTTGTACAGTCAGCTGAAAATACTCTGGTTGTTCTTGAATATAAAACTATAATCTCAATGTTTTAATTGAGACAAATTGTACAATCAGCTGAAAATACTCTGGTTGTTCTTGAATATAAAAGTACAATCTATATGTTTCAATTGAGACAAATGTGCAATCAGCTGAAAATACTCTGGTTGTTCTTGAATATAAAAGTACAATCTAAATGTTTCAATTGAGACAAATTGTGCAACCAACTGAAAATATTCTGGTTGTTCTTGAATATAAAAGTACAATCTAAATGTTTCAATTGAGACAAATTGTGCAATCAGCTGAAAATACTCTGGTTGTTCTTGAATATAAAAGTACAATCTAAATGTTTCAATTGAGACAAATTGTGCAAACAGCTGAAAAATACTCTGTACTTTTATATTCAAGAACAACCAGAAGTCTGTAAAATATTGGAGAATTGTTTAAGTGTATGGGAAGTGTAAATTACATAATTAGTTTTATTTATACGATGGAATGAGACCGTAACAGGCCACCAGGATTAATACGTGATGGGAAGAAGAAGTAGTTTTATTTATAATCAACATCAATCGGGTAGTGTCAGGTCTGGAGAATTTGGAGGCCACATAATTGGCCCTCATCGACCACATCAGTTGTTACCAAATGTTTCATCCAGATAATAATAATAATAGTAATAATAATAGTAATAATAATAATAATTATTATTATTCTTTTTGTATACATCAATCATAGTCCCTTGTTATTTCTTATATAATTTCAATGCAGTTTAGGGGTACGAATGTAAAACAAATGTATTTTGGGGTACGCTAGCAAAAAAATTTAATACCACTGCTATAGATCGTAGACTTTCAAAAACCAAGAGTCGGCCAATCATTTGTTTGAGGAAGAGTACGTAGTTATTCTTTGACCTGGGAAAGTTAAAAACCGAATCTTTGAAAGAGCAGAAGGAATGAAAAGTAATTTGAGTGCAATATTATTACAAAACGTAATCACATCTTTGCTATTAAATTATACATAAATCTCTATTTCTCTGTACTTCAGAAAGTATGGTCTAGTGGTCACAGCTTCTGGCTACAGTTCATGAGGTCCCGGGTTCGATTATCGCAGGATTATTTTCTTAAAGGGAATTGTTTCCATATTCGTCAATGATCTAGAAATTAGGTTAACTTTAGGTTTAAGACCTCTCCTGGCGCCAAATATTCATAGTCACTCTATCATATCTTCGGGGCAGCGTAAAGGCTGGTTCACAATAAACCGGAAACGAGAATCGGAACGAAAATGAAAACGGTAAAATTGTTAAAATGTGTACATTTAAATGTGAGCATTCACAATTAACGAAAAGCTTGCCGGAGCCCGGGATCGGGAACGGAGAGTTGGCCAAGTTTAAACTTTGGCGTCCACGTTTCCGATCACAGCCCACTAGATTCATTCTATTGCCATCTAAAAGCTATTTTGTCGTCGTATATTTTGTAGTAAGAAGACCATGACATAACCTATGCATTATTTTGTTCTGTGCTGTGCATCATGGAGCAAGTTTTATTTGATGAGATTCTAATATTGCGTGTTGAGGAAAATCCACACGTTTACGATAAGCGGCGCGCCTCGCATAAAGATGACAAAATGAAGAAGAATACGAGGCTTTCAATAGCTGCATCTTTGAACACCGATCGTAAGCAAATCATATTTTATTACTGTATTGGTTGTATTACACACTACATATTCATGCTTCAATTCAACAACTACTGTTATGTTCATTTTTGTTCTGTTACAAATGTTTCTTCTCTATTTATTTTACGTTATGGTAGACTTAAAATAGGTTGTGATAATAAAGATGCATGGGCATATTTATAGTACCGTACCTAATGAAATGTTTCAGTTGAAATTTCGAAGTTGGTTAACCTGTGTTTATGTTGACTGCCTTGTACTCATGAGAGAACGCCATTGGTCAATTATACACAAATGACATCAGAATGCGTAATATCGACTTTACATATCGTTATTGACATGCATATCGATATGCATAGTCGTCTACGTTCTCGGTTTATTGTGAATCAAAATGTTCATATTCACGTCCTCTGCTTCTCGTTTTCATTCTGGTTCTCGTTCCCGGTTTATTGTGAACCAGCCTTAACTCCACCTTCCAGGCGCCCCAACCTAACAAGTGGGTTACACCGAAGTCACTGCCAGGAGAGAAGACTAGAAATGTCGAAAGACAACCTGGTGGCACTGGAAAAAAACATTTGCAGATTTTGCATAGATTGTACGGTGAACTATTTATTTTACGCAGTGTTTTGTTTTCTGTTTGACTTTTATTGTTCATCAACATCTATATATTATTTTATCGTAAGTTATCAATGGTGAATATGCCATATCTTTTATAGCTATACGTAGAATTGGGGACTGTAAAATTCAAAAGTGGTTTTGTGAAGCAAATCACCAGGGCTCCATATTTGCAACCTGCATGTGATAATTCTGATTTGTATATGTACAGTACTTATTGGTAGATGTCCCCCTCTATCCGTAATGCCCTTTATCTGTACCATCACCCCTAGGTATTCCGCTCGACAGTCCTTTGTACTGCAGATTACAATAACCCTACATGAGGCCCATTTTTCAAGCGCCTCATACGTCGACAGTACAAAAGATTTAAAAATTCAGATTCGTGTAATGATATCAGATCAGTAAGATTATAACAACAATTAGCAAAATCTTATTTACGATTATGAATTCCATAAATTTGTACACATTATCAAGGAGGCTGTTAAACGAGACAACGGCCGCTAGATGCTGATAAGGATTAACAATGCATTTCCGAGTGACGTAATAATGGACTCTGAGAGCAATCAGCGCTGGAGTAGAAGCAGATGTGAGTGGCGCGCTAGAGGCACTTGGTCATTCTGCAGGAGTAGGCTTATTGTTGTCAACCGGCATTATGGCTGGCAAGGCAAAAGCATTCTCGAGGGCCATTTAGAGGGCGGTGGACGTTAGAAGAGGTCTGCTACACCGGCGCCTATGCGGCTGAACGAGAAGTTACACAGTGTGTGTGCGTTGTCAATTAGTGACATCTTTATATTGTTGTTGAAAACCCATTTGCCGCGCCGGTTAGGCGTCACTCAGCTCTCAATCATGTATAAATTGACTAAGGACTTCGCTAAATCAAACGGGGTTGGGCAGGGGAGAGGAGATTGGAATGGACAAGCGGGAGAAAGTGTTGAGAAGTGGAGTCGCTGTATCGGATACAGGGATACCGTCAGGCAGGGATTGCTACTAGAAATAATTTCGACCAGTCCAAGTAAATAATGGATAAATTAGTAGATGGATGAATGAATGAATGATAAACCTACAAAAAATTAAATAAAGGGAGAAAAGAAGAAAGGAAAGAATGAACGTAGGAAAAAGAAAAGAAGGAAGGAAAAAAAAAGAAAAAGAAAGGAAGGAAAGAATGAATGAAGGAATGATGGAAAAATAAAGGAAGGAAGGAAAGAATGAGCGAAGGAAAGAAGGAAAAATAAAAGAAGGAAAGAATGAACGAAAGAAAGAAGGAAAAATAAAACAAGGAAGGAAAGAATGAACGAAGGAAAGAGGGAAAAAGGAAAGAAAGAAGGGAAAGAAAAAAGGAAAGAATGAACGAAACATGGAGAAATAAAAGAAGGAAAGAATGAACGAAGGAAAGAAGGAAGGAAATAATGAACGAAGAAAAGAAAAAAAAGGAAAGAAAGAATGAACGAAGTAATGAAGGAAAAATGAAAGAAGGAAAGAATGAACGAAGATAAGAAGGAAAAATAAAAGAAGGAAGGAAAGAATGAAAGAAGGAAAAAGAAAAGAAAGAAGGAAAAGAAAAGAAGGAAAGAATGAACGAAAGATGGAAAAATAAAAGAAGGAAGGAAAGGATGAACGGAGGAAAGAAGGAAGGAAAGAATGAACGAAGGAAAGAAGGAAGGAAATAATGAACGAAGAAAAAAAAAAAGAAAGAATGAACGAAGTAATGAAGGAAAAATAAAAGAAGGAAAGAATGAACGAAGAAAAGAAGGAAAAATAAAAGAAGAAAAGAATGAACGAAGGAAAGAGGGAAAAAGAAAAGAAAGAAGGAAAAGAAAAGAATGAACGAAAGATGGAAAAATAAAAGAAGGAAGAAAGGAATGAACGAAGGAAAGAAGGAAAAATAAAAGAAGGAAAGAATTAATGAAGGAAATAATGAACGAAGAAAAGAAGAAAAAGCAAGGAAAGAATGAACGAAGGAATGATGGAAAAAGAAAAGAACAAAGGAAAAGAAAAGAAAGAAGGAAAGAATGAACGAAGGAAAGAGGAAAAATAAAAGAAGGAAGGAAAGAATGAACGAAAGAATGAAGGAAAAAGAAAAAAGGTAGGAAAGAATGAACGAAGAAAATATGGAAGAAAAGAATGAAAGGTGGAATGAAGGAAAAAGGAAAAGAAAGAAGGAAAGATTGAACGAAAGAAAGATGGAAAAAGAAAAGAAGAAAGGGGAGAATAAACAAAGGAAGAAATAAAATAGGAAAAATAGAAAAGAAAAGAAGAGACGGAGAGAGAGGAGAAGGAGGTAGGGAAAGAAGAAAGAGTAGGACGGAGGGAAAGAAGGAACGGGGAAGAAAACGAATAATTGAGAAAATACATAACTCAGGAAGTTAATAACGAGAAAGTAAATAAGTGACCTTAATAAATAGGAAAGTAAATAAAAAAGCAAGATAATTAATAACTGAAGAAGCAAATAAGTGAATAAATTAATAAATGGAAAAGTAAGTACAGTAAATAAGTGAGAAATTAATGTATAAAAAGTAAGCAAAAATGAATGATAACTTAATAAATGAGAAGCTATATAAGCAAGGAAGTTAGTAATTGAGAATGTAAGTAAATAGTTGAAAAGTTAATAATCGGAAAGTAAGTATATAGGTTGGAAGTTAATACATTAGAAGGGAAAAAATTCGAATACGTGAGGAAGTTTAATAAATGAGAAAGCAAGGAAATAAATTAAGTTAAAAGATGGATATTTATAGTAAATAAGTAAGAAAGTTAAATTAGTAGGAAAACAAATTAGTCAGAAAGTTAATAAATGTCAAATTAACAAGTGATTGAAGAAGTTAACAAAATATGAGGAAGCAAGGAATAAAAATGCAGAAGGTAAAAGATGTCTATTTATAGTAAATAGACCTAAGTAAGGCAGTTAGTTGTTAGATGAGCAAATTAGTCAAAGTTAATAAATGATAACTTAACCAGTGATTGAAGATGTTAATAAATGAGGAAGTTAGTAAATAAAAAAGTAACTAAATGAGAGAGGAAGTTAATAAATATTGTAAATTTTATACTGAACAACAATGTAATTTTATTATCTCAACAATAATTCTTCACTCTCTACAATTTAATTTCACTCCCGTCAACAATGGGATTTGCATTCAACACAGTATTAGTTATTGCACTCCACAGACGACAATGACAATTTACTTGGATTATTGAGAACAACAATGAACTGTTAATCTTAACTAATATTCACAAAGCACCATTTACAACACAGAACTGTCAGTTCTCAGTTCACAGCTTGTTTGTCTTGGCTAGTTCTTCTAGCTCAGTCACTCGCGTTCACAGAATCTCGAACTCCAGACCTTCAGAGACGATCCGCTGAACTTCGAACTCAGGTCCCCCAACTGCGGTCCACTGCACTCGAACTCCGGGCTTCAGGCTCCACAGTTACGGACACAACTCAAGTCGCGCTCTGGTCTCGAAGCTGGCTTCACTGGTACACAAGACTAACTCGCTTACTGTCCAAATCTGCTTGTAACAACACTGGCTTACTGACTGACTGAATAAACTGCACAAGTTCACTCGCGTTTCTTCTTTTATAACTAAACCATAGCTACGAGAAATTTCTACGGGTGTCCAGAGATAGCTCTCTCGAATTATCTGGATATCTCCACTTCGGACGGACTTCTGGACGATTCGGGAGGGTCCGTCCCCCCCTTCACTCCGCACGTAGCAGTTTGCTTCCATCCTCACTCGGCAGGTAGCAGATGCGCGCGCAACCTCCCCTCGCCGCGTTGCCGTAATACACCTCCTCTGCCCTCTCAGCATGCAGATGCTCCCCGTACCAGCGTTTCGTCTGCCGCGCGCCCTGTCGGACACGGGTTCGAACCCCGGTGCAGCTGTCACAATATGCAACTAAGAAATTATGTTCACCTACTCAATTGAGCATTTATGTCTTGCCCAGTTGTTTTGGAGTAGCTTCGTTATCACGTAATATTACTTGAAGTAAGAAAATGAATGAGGAAGCTAATAAGTACCGTATATGCTCTCGTAATTTGCACCCCCGCGTATTTTGCGCACCCTACTTTTTAAGGGATTATTTTGAACTTTATTTTTGCTCCGTGTATTTTGCGCACACATTTTACGTACATATTTTTTTTAGTGTAGTAGGGATTACGTACATTTTTTTCAGTGTAGTAGGGATTTTCCTTCCCTACAGTCTATCGTAGGTCATTCACCAGCAACTGAAGTACCTGCTTCAGAAACAAACCCCAAAGTCCCGCTACTTTAACAATGCTTGTCCTTGGTAGAGACAAGTTACCGGTATAGAAAATTAACCTTACCGTAAATACTTACCTATACATATACTAATTGAGATAAACTCAGAACAGGACCTCTTATTTGAAAAATCCGCATATTTTACGCACAACAATTTTTCAGTGGCCAAAGTTAATTAAAAAGTGCGCAAATTACGCGAGCAAATACGGTAAGTTAATACTTCAGGAAGTAAGTAAATAAGTGAGGCAGTTATTGTATGGTTAAAGGAAATGAGTGAGAAAGTCATAAATTAGAAATTAAGTTAATTAGAAACTTAATAAGTGATATATTAAATAAATAAATAAACGAAAAAATAAAGTAATATTACATGATAGCGAAGCTACTCCAAAACAACTGGGCAAGATATAAATGCTCAATTGAGTATGTGAACCTCCAGATGATACCAATTTGTCCTGAAAGTGGAAGTGGGTGCATTTCCGAAAAATGTTAAGTTCCAGTACACTGAGGAATTCCCAAAAATCCGCTTCTGAATTAGTAATCGTCAAAGTCCAAAGGTTAATAAACAATGATTCTTCTATTTTGTGTACCACAGGTTTGGAACCACGAAACGTCAGTGGTATCACCGTATAGCTGAAGAACACATGGGAGAAGAAAGGTACGTAAAAGTTCTTTACTTCATGTCTTGTTGTGTTCCAATGTATCAATCCTTACTTCCCCCCACAGTACCCTCTGATCGATATTTTCTGTATTTTGCTTTAATTATATTAATACTTCGGAAAATTCTATTGTTTTCTCTTCTGTTAATTGATTGCGCTTTTCTTTTGATCTCTTGCACATTCCATATTCCTTCCACCGCCGCCTTTGGGCAAAATATTTGATGCTCCCTTCATATTCCGCTCATCAAAGCAACTATGCGGGGTCGCTGTTCATTGTGCCCTTGATTGCTGTAACAACATAGGGGAGCCGGGCTTGATGACGGTAATGATTTTCAACTGTTATTTGCTTTCTTTTGTGAGGTCGGTTAGCTGATAGCTTCTCAATAGAGAGATCGCGGTTAGATCCAGAGCAGATCTTTTGTGTCGAAAGCTGGAAAAATGTTCTCTGTGGTAGTAGATTTTCTGCTCGTATTTAGACTCGGCTTGATTATAGATTATTATTATTGTCTTCTGCTACAATGAAACAAGAAATTCATAATCGTATACTTCAGCGTCTAACACAGGTAAATTAAACTTTGCCTCATAATGATAAGTGTTAGTCTGTAATGTATCTAATGACCAGGCTTCGAGACTTCGGGCCCAACAGAGTAATTCAGTGGGAAATCCGCATAACGACGTACTGAGTATAGTGGTAAAGCGTACAGTGGGTGGGGATACTGTAGAATGAATGCCAACAAATACGCAAAGGAAAACGTTCTAGATTTGAAGGTTCTGACGAATAATTTGGGTTTCATACAAACCTATTTTCAAACTGTGTCTGAAACTATTAGACGGTTACAAGAGTCAGAGCAAGAGATGCCGGAAGCCCTCAAATTAGTTGAGGAAATGACACAGAGAATTAATGAGACATCAAGTACACCGGTTACTGAACGTGTAAAACAGAATTGGAAATCAATTTTATGTAAAAATAACGGATATGGAACATTGTGTAATATAAACAGGAAATTAGTCGACATAGAGTTACCCGAGAATAAAGGACTGTCTCTCAGAGACTGCAATGATGTTAGGTTTTTTCGTTTTGCTCCTATCACGTCATACGACGTAGAGCGCAGCTTTCTATAGTACAAACTGTGTTTGGCAGATAAGCGAAAAAGATTTACGTTTGAGACATTGAAAATGTACAGACGTGGACAAATTATTAGCAAAAGTGAAGATTTTCATTACATATTTTTACAAAATATGATTCTTCAGCTTAGACTACAGTTGACATTTTTGCGTATTTCGAAATTATTAGCAAAATTGAAGATTTGTATTGTATATTTTTTTACAAAATTTGACTCTTCAATTTGGACTACATTTGATATGTTTGCATATTTACAAATTATTAGCAAAACTGAAGATTTTTATTATATATTTTTACAAAATTTGACTCTTCAATTTGGACTACATTTGATATGTTTACATATTTACAAATTATTAGCAAAACTGAAGATTTTTATTATATATTTTTACAAAATTTGACTCTTCAATTTGGAATATAGTTTACATTTTGGATATTTCCAAATTATTAGCAAAACTGAAGATTTTTAATTTATATTTTTTACAAAATTTGACTCTTCAATTTAAACTGCAGTTGACACTTTTGCATATTTACAAATTATTAGCAAAATATGAAGATTTTTATTATAAATGTTTACAAAATTTGACTCTTCAATTTAAACTACAGTCGACATTTTTGCATATTTCTATCTATTGTAATGATAGAAATATGCAAAATTGTCAACTGTAGTCTAAATTGAAAAGTCAAATTTTGTAAACAGAATTATCATAAAAATCGTCAATTTTGTTAATAATTTGTCCACGTCTGTAACTTGTAGTACATTGCAATTCGGTACTGTAACTACACTTCCTGAAGACGACCAATAGGATAGATGAAGATATTAAAATTGCTACATGTTTATTTTCACTATTAACACTGTGTATAATTAATCACAAATGCTTATAAAAGACAGAAGAATAAATGTTTTTCATATTCTCTTGACATTGTCATTGTGTAGGCTAATGTATATTACCTTTGAGAATATCCATATATGTGTGTGTTTCCCCATACTACCGTACTCTACTCTAAATAGCAACGTTGTTACCTCAACACATCTCTAACTTTCACTACCTGCAGCGAGTCAACAAGCTATAGTACAAGCAACTTATTGTATCGGGTCCAAAGTCTCGAAGCCTGCTAATGACATGTCTTCCATTTTATTTTGGTTTATAGGTACCTTTGAATTATAAGCAGAGGTATTCGGAAGGTTTGTTTGATGAATTCCAAGAAAACTTGAATCAAAAGCATGAGTCACCGTTCCATCAATGATTATTTTTTTATCGAAATAATTAGTAGCAGTACTTACCTGTGGCAATGATACAAATTATTAAATTCAAGCTAGATAGCTCTTTCTCCAAGATAAGAGACCTTTCAAATCAAACGGGTATTTTAATACTTCATAATAAATACAGAATGTTACGAGAAAGAGTGGGCTAAATTTCAGATGGGCAGAACACTAAGGGTGCTATTCATAGACATTTCGCTAGCCCGCGCTAAGAGCATGCTAAACTAGCCCCGGCTATCTATTGGTTACTTGTACAGTATTCATACCATATCGTATATCGCTAACACTGGTTTATGAATACGAAAAACGTTAGTTCGCTGATCATCCACCGGAAGCCCGCGCTAAGAATGTCTATGAATACGGCCCTTGAATGAATGAATCAAATTTCACTGGTACCAGGAGTGTATATCGCATGCGCGCATGCGCAAACTACGTCGATTTCGGCGTGAATATCAACTGCGACCAACTGACAATGCTCCAACATACGTAACAATAATGAAATGGGACAGATGCCTTCGGGAAACTGGGAGTTTGGTTTCAAAGTCGGGCCACCACACCAAGCGCGCTGTTCCAGTGGTTGATGTCGAATTGATCCGTACGTCTTTCCAGCGGAGCCCCCGTAAATCAACCCTACGAGCAAGGAGGGAGCTAAATTTACCTCGTTCGACAGTACACGATGTCGTCCATGAAAAGTTGAGCCTACGGGCGTACAGACTTCAGATTCGTCATCAAATCAAACCTGAAGACAAGCCGTGACGGAGAGCATTCGCAGAGACAATTCCGGCAAAAATTTATGAAAATGAGGCATTCCTCGACACGGTTTGTTTCTCGGACGAGACTACGTTCCACGCTTTCGGGAAGGTTAACAAATACAACCAGATCTGCGCCATCGCATTGTTGCAGCTGTCGCAAATGTTACGCCTGCAATGCTGCAGAACACATGAAGAGAGGTGGAATACAGATTGGACGTCAGCCACTAATGGTGCGCATATCGAGGTGTATTAGGTACCGTAGAAGTGGGTAAAGTCAATCAGTGGGTGTAAAACCGATCATTTGCAATTTTTGTTGAAAATTATATATTTTCTCAGTTACTTGTTACTTGCTGACTTCATTGCCTTACATTGTAAATGTAAGCGAGAGGGACAACAAAAAGCCTGCGAATGCCAACAACGGGAACGCTGTGTAATTACCGTTGAAGTGAAAATTGTTATTTTCAACTTTTTCTCTTATATGAAAACAAAGTCTTGCAAACTCTAAATTATAGTCAGCAGTGAAAGGAGACAGGAAGTATAAGTAAGTACTTTTGGTTGAGATTGTATCCTGAAATAATAGTTTTGCAGTTCGTAAATGTTAGTATTGAAACTTATTATTTTAAGAAAACGTGTACCTTTGTAGGGTTAAGTCGATCATGCCATCGACCTACTCGAAACAGATAGAACCAGCAGGAAGAATAAATTGTTCACCGAAATACCTCCAACTAACACTTATAAACAGAAAAGTGTCATAGTATAGCTTATAATGATGGGATAGTGGGGAAGGAGGAAGACGAAATTATGGTGGATTTCTTGCGTAAGAGAAGCACTGCCAAAGGAACATATTTTGTACACCCTCTGTACCTGACTATGGGAACAACGTAGTTTGTAAAGTGACATGAGGAGGGGAAGATTTCAAATAACATCTGATATAAACCTAAGCAATGTTGAATAGCATTTAGATTATAATTGAAGGGTGGTATTTCAATGTAAATTTTGAATTCTTAAATCTTTGTTTGTTGGTATGCGAAGTATTAAAATGTGTTTTTATGTTTTATAATTTGGCAATCATAGTCACGATTGTACAGTGGAGACCTATAGGCCTAATTGTATCGAATAGTATGATCACAGTAACAAAAGATAGACTATATAATGCTATAGGCATATATTGAAGATTATTATTTTTTTTACACCCCTTATAACAAATAAAAATATGTAATACACTTAATTTGTTTTTTAAAACATAAAAAGTGATCGACTTTACTCCGCAATATTTTAAAATCGATCTTAAACCAAAAATTCAACAGTGATCGACTTTACCCCATTTAAGCAGGTAACTTCGACCACAAGTCAAATAAAAAAACAGTTATTTAAAGATTGTAATTCAATTCTTGTAACGTGCCTTCATAAGTGAAGGATATGACGACAAAATGCTATTTTTTGAGGAAATTCGCTCCATTGCTTAACCTCAATATCATTTAAAAATTGCAAAATTGTGATCGACTTTACCCTCTTCTATGGTATGTAAAAACATTTGCAGTTACCCTACCCGTAGAAGCAAACCGAGTGTAAATATCAACAATACTTTACTAGTAATAAAATAATGAAATGTTTTACGTTTAAGCCGGACACATTGTAGTTAAATGCACTTTTAATACGTCGTAAAAAATTGGGGTCCAACTTCACATACAAATTACAATAGACTGAATCTAATTCTGGTACGTGAGAAAACCGATTATTTACGACGATTACGCCACCTTGTGTAAATACAAGGAACTGTCACTTTCGTTCCGACCTTCTGCTGTTTTGTGTATTCCTGAGTCTGTCTGCGGTGTACTTCATCCATCATGGCGACGATGTTTGGACCAGTAATCGCACAAACCATGTGGAGCAAAGCATTACGAGAGGGAGGGAATTTTTTTCTCTTCACCCACCCAGAAAAAAAAAAAGACAGCTGACAGGCGTGAAGCGTTGAGCGTGATTAGTTCCCATGATGCACTGCAGCTACGATGGATTCTCTTTCTGTCTCATATCAAACCTCTACCCCTCTCCCACCCCTTCTTCCTCGCACACACCCTCTTTTTCATTTAAAATTGGAACGAATTAGCAAGTGAATGTAACAGCTAACAAAAATGCGACAGGGGTTGTGGAGGGGGGGGGGTTCGAAGAGAGGAAGGTTATGTGATGTGTTAGAGGGTAGTTTTTTAGTTTGACATTAATCCCTGTTCTGTGACGGGATTTACTGTCACGTGAAGTAAGAGGGGTTAGGTTTTCTGGGGGTTAAGGCAAAGTGTTTAATACAGAGGGAGATAAGATGGCCAAGTTTTCAATTGTGCATGTAGTGTGTATGATTCATACAACATTTGAAGTTTCTGTCGCAATTCTAGACCGTCTCACCCCCTTCCCGGCGAAACTCCCCCATAATGGAGGGGTTTATGGGCGAGATAGTGCTAGTCAATATGGCCGCTCTCGATAAGCTTAATACGTATTGATGGAGGAGACTTCTGGACAAAGTTTTTTTTTTTCTTCCTGCTTAGGACAGTATTGAACAGAAGTCTTTCTCCGATATAGAAAATCCGAGCATAGCAGCTTCCGTCTGCGACACTTAACTCACAGTTGGCTGTTCGGAGACAACAAGCTCTCCTCTGGCTCCCGCCTTCCGTTCTCTGTCACCCTTCTTTTCCTCATTCAGCGTCCATTGTTCTTTTCTTATTTTTAAATTCGTTTTCTTTAACTGTCATAATCAAAGCTCGGAACTTGGGGACTTGTGTCGTGTGCATGAGTAAGGTTACAGTACAACGTACACAAATCTCACGCTGCAAGTGCTCAGGGACAGTCGTGTGTACTAAGAAAGTGGCCACAACTAATGAAAGGAAGACGGACGAAGAAACTGTTATGTCGAAGCCAATGACATTCAGGCCCAATTGTATAAAACTCCGTGACTAAAGATCAACTTTGATCGAAGATCGAAAAGTAAACCGAGTTCAGACACTTCTTCTATTGTATAAAACTTTTCTGCGATCAAATTACCTTGGTTCAAATGCAATCTAAGTTCACGTGAAAAGGATTTGGCAACATCGCATAAACAGGTGAAATACGTGATGCGCGGACCATGTTATACTGTTTTGTTCAGTGTTGCCAATCTAGCGATTTTAACTCTTTTTCAACAACAATTTCTTTTAACTTTTATATTGCTTAAATAGGGATTTAGTGACCTTTTTAGTACCCCATAGTGACAAAATTTAATCTTTCTTTCTTGATAATGAGAAATCTAGCGACTTTACAACTACTTTTTCGCGACTTTCCGTATTACACTCTATTGGAGACACTGGTTTTTTTTTTCAATGTAAATAATGGCGGACAATAAGAAGGTTGACTGTTCTCCAAGTTGTCATCATGTTCTGGTGTTTGATAGTGCTAAACATAATAAAGCTTTATAAAACGACAATTTTCGTTTAGTAATACAGTTAATTGAACATTTATGAATGTACCTATCATATCCATTAATAATTAATGTTTGTTATATACATAATATAATTATAGGTTATGTTATTTGATACTGCTGAACACGATAGAGCCTTATAAAATATAAGAATGTTTGTGTATTAAGGCAAGAAATTTAAAGAAATATATATAAATGTACCTAACATATCTATTAATATTAATAATAATGGATATTTTATTTGCACAATCTTTCACCCGTATATTTCAAACAGAAAAGAAATAACTGAACTTGGATCATTCAACTTAATCGGAGAAATTTCTTCAGTCAAAGATGACTTTAGTTTGAGACAAATTAATCTCAGATTAGACTTTATACAACACAAAATTCCAAGTTCAGCTGAAACAAGGATCAATTTAACCTCTGATCTAAGATTAAATGGTTTATACAATCGGGCCTCAGAGAATTAAAGGTAAACGGTCTGTTTGAGAAAATAGAAAATACGTGTTATTTCGAATGGGTATTATAGAAGTTTGACAATACATTTTGTTTTAAATTTAAGAACAGAATTTCGTAGGGAATTCGGAGGAGATACATTATTTTTTTCGAATGGAGAGTTTATATTTTGTAAGTTGTGCCACACACAAACTAGAGGCTGGAAACGAAATTCATTGAAAGGCATTGCAGTCTCTCAAATTGCAGAAAAATCTGTCCATAGCCATGGATCGAAACGTAGAGGGTCTTGCCCTAGTAGTGACACACTAATTGAAAACTATTTTCGAGAAAAATTTAGGATATACTTATCTTTCTCAGATACGAGATCAGCTAGCAACTGCTGAAAATCGAACAGAAAACAGTAACAGTGAAAACATTCAGTATTTTAAGTCTGCTACCGAAAAATCTTCGAATGTAGATAGTCATACACTGTAATAAAATGTACACAGCAGAACAGTAAATTTGATATATTTCTCATGTTTATTTTTATTATATCTATGCTATGAAATTACGTGTTTCAACCTACCATAATATTATCAATATGTTGTTGCAGCCAGAAACCACTTTTGTAGCAGACCTGGCAGTACCTCCGTGCTGGAAGCGGGAGTTTGTTGACATTGAAGTCCGGTCGCTTAGTCACGTGCAAAGACACAAGTCCCCAAGTTCCGAGCTTTGGTCATTATATTCGGTCGTTTCACAAGTAACATCGGTTCTTTTTTTTGGGTTGGGTGTTTTGTAAGACTTTAATGATTTTCTTTAGTTGGACAATTCAGTTTACAGGACACTATGGTTGTTATTGAGTATTGTGAACATGTGGCAATTGTTAATAGAATATAAAATGTAGGCCATAGTTTGAGATTAGAGTTTTTCTAAAGAATTACTGGAAACATGATAATAAAGCTGCTACCGCGGCTCGAAGAGTATGTTGGTGAAGGTGTCGTTAGTGAACCGATGGTTCCAGCGGTTCAATAATGAGGAAGGAAATATTAAACATTTATAAAGTCCTGGAAGCGAGTGAAAGGATAGGAAAATAAATGTCAGAAGGAAGTGAAATAGGGAGAGGAGTACGACAAGAATGCTCTTTATCACCTAGCCTGTTCAACATCTACTTGGGTCCACGCCTGTGGAGTAACGGCTAACGTGTTTGGCCGCGAAACCAGGTTACCCGGGGCAAGTTATCTGGTTGGGTTTTTTCCGGGATTTTTCCTCAATCCAATACGAGCAAATGCTGAGTAATTATCGGTGCTGGACACCGGACTCATTTCACCTGCATTGTCACCTTAATTTCATCAGACGCTAAATAACCTGAGATGTTGATACAGCGTCGTAAAATAGCCTACTTAAAAAAAAACATCTACTTGGAGGACTTAGTGAAGAATTGTTTTCAGAACATGGGAGGAGTGATAGTAGGAGGAAGAAGAATAAAGTGTATAAGATTTGCTGATGATATGGCGTTGTTAGCAGAAGAGGAAATGATACTAAGGTACAGTGGACTCTTCTAAGTTCGACAGAACAGAATTGAAAGTTCAGTCCAATGAAGGTAGTGGGTGTGGCAGTTGAAATGAATACAAATTCTTATTGGCTATCCATCAACGAATGCAGTACTGTACTTGCATTTCCTGCCCGCCCCGAGACTTGTGTATGCGCTTCTAGTACCACAGTGGGTTTCGACAGTTCCGTCTCATAAACGGCACAATTCTCAAACAGAAAAAGGAGAGTTCATTAATTTAAAATCAGTGATTAAATATGGATGTCCTAATCAATAAAATATTCTGTTTTCCTTTAACAAAAGTATCACTACAAGACACAGAACCAATTCCCATTCAAGTAGCAAACCCATTTCCTATTGCCCGTATAGAGGCGTGTCTAATTCTCCTATGTAAGCAGTCGAACTATAGGATGTCGAACTTGAGAGCTTCCCTGTATATGCTACTGGAGTTAAATGACAGTTGTGAGCAGTATGGGATGAAGATAAATGCAAATAATATGAAGAGCATTGTCACAGGAAGAAAAGTAAAGAAGGAAAATTTGCGAATTTTAAATGAATCAGTAGACCAAGTGGACAGCTTCAAATACTTGGGGTCTACTATAAGCAGTAACATGAGCTGCTGCCAGGAAGTCAAAAGGAGAATAGCAATGACAAAGGAAGATTTTAGTAGAAAAAGGAGCATCTTCTGCGGACCTCTGGAAAAAGAATTGGGGAAGAGATTAATAAAGTGTTTTGTGTGGAGTGTGGCATTGTATGGGGCAGAAACATGGACATTACGACGGAATGAAGAGAAACGAATAGAAGCATAATTTGAAATGTGAATATGGAGAAGAATGGAACGTGTGAAGTGGACAGACAAAATAAGAAACGAAATTGTGTTAGAAAGAGTGGGTGAAAAAAGAATAATGCTGAAACTGATCAGGAAGAGAAAAAGGAATTGGTTGGGTCACTAGCTGAGAAGAAACTGCCTACTGAAGGATGCACTGAAAGGAATGGTGAACGGGAGAAGAGTTCGGGGTAGAAGAAGATATAAGACGATAGACGACATTAAGATATATGGCTATGGATCATATGAGGAAACAAAGAGGAAGGCAGAAAATAGGAAATATTGGAGGAAGCTGCTTTTGCGGTGAAAGACCTGCCCTTGGGCAGAACACTAAATAAATAAATGAATTAATTAAATTTCACTTACTGGTCTCCTCTTTGGTGCTAGAGATATCACAACAATTTTTTTTTTCAGTGGTGGGGAAAATATAAATTTGAGAAATCTTTAGAGACAAATAGGCCTAGTGACAAGTATCATCAAGTATTGCGATACTAAGAAATCGTTTGTTTTAAAAATAACACTGTTGTTATTATTAAGAAATTGGTCTATTTATGTTTTTTCAATGTTTATTTTTATTTTTATATCTTTTATCGCGAATTAATGCGAAAATAACCACGATTCGCATGACTTAATTGCGTGCTAGGTATCCATTGCAACCATGAAGGTTTAGAATCTCCCCCGGGTCATAAGCTTGAAACGGTGGAACCAAAAAGGTGTACTAGTATGGCCGTCAAATTACCCATAGTTCATCTCTTTTTCCGGTGTGTTTATCAGCTGTTTTGTTTATATTATTACGATTACAAATTGTTTCGTGTTGTGAATATTTCAAAAGTGTAGTCAAGTTCAACAGGAGTTATTTTTTTTTTTATAAATAAGCTAATATTCTGTTTGGCTCTACTGTAGAATATGTCCGTTGATATGTCCCCCTATGCTTTAACATGTGAAGGAGTGCCAACATCCTTCTTGATAAGAGAAAGAATGTGGAAATGAAGTGTTCAGTCCATGTCATAACAATAACACTTTTAATAAATATATAGTGAAACATACATTGATATAATAATCTGCTAGTAGTCCTGTTACCTCCACATCCATTCTAATCCGTTTACGTATGACCGAAACCCACAGTAGCAATTTAATATTTGGCAATTGGCGGTATTTCGCAGTGGATTATGGGGCGTAAAAGGTGTAGTTTGACGTCATATCCGTCGCACCGATTTCAAGCATATTTGGGTTGAAGTACTCCCTTCTTTCTTTTTATCCTCTCAGGAATCTCCTGTGATTGTGATGAGACAGTCTCTCTAATTTTGGAAACGAATGTGATTACAATATTGTAACAAAATCCAGTACCCACATAGTTTAAAACCCACAAATTTGGAACAAAGAACTTGACTAAGAAGTAACACGGGCCGAACGAAGCTAGCGAGTCCTTGGATATCCGAAGTTTTTTTACTTGGATCCGTGCACGGCAGAAGAGGATTGCAGTCCGCCTGCGGGAGATGAATACAAAAGGGACGGTGACAAATGATTTAATTATGGGACACCCGAACATGCAGCTCTGGGAACATCGGCTCATAACGTCTGCATGTTGGGGGAGGTGGCCTTGGATAGGATGCCACGGCGACCATGAAGCAGGTGCGGTGCGGCGTGGCGTGGCGGAGGTAGCGGACATCCAGTTCGTGTCTAGTCTACTGGAAACAATACACCTCGGAATCTTTTATCTATGTCCCTCTTGAAGTATACCAGGCGTTTATTTACTTATTTATTATTATTATTATTATTATTATTATTACTATTATCATCATCAATATCATCACTATCATCATGAATTACAGTACCTGATTAATCGTCTTAATATTATTGCAGAATTAATGTTTGAGGAGAAAAATTCGCTCCGGCGCCGAGGATCGAACCCGGGTCCTTGGTTTTACGTACCAAGCGCTCTGGCCACTGAGCTACGCCGGATCCAACTGTCCTCCTTCAATGTTTCCCTTTTGGCCTGACTCCAAGTTAGGCATATGTGTTGACATTTTATGTCCAAGTCCATTGCCATTATACAAGGGGCGCACTCAGCTGAGTGACTTGTTTGGCCGGGATTCCGCAGTTAAGTGCACAGTAATCTGTACAGACATATTAACTGCTAGCTATGAGAATATTAAAGATTTATTAATTTGTCCTACAGAATAATATCTGTAAATAAATATGGGAAATGCGTGTTATTATTCGGTTGAGAAGCTCTTATCATCCAGTCTGCTGTCCAAAAATCTGAAAGTTAGAATTTATAAAACAGTTATATTACCGGTTCTTCTATATGGCTGTGAAACTTGGACTCACTCTGAGAGAGGAACATAGGTTAAGGGTGTTTGAGAATAAGGTGCTTAGGAAAATATTTGGGGCTAAGCGGGATGAAGTTACAGGAGAATGGAGAAAGTTACACAACACAGAACTGCACGCATTGTATTCTTCACCTGACATAATTAGGAACTTGAAATCCAGACGTTTGAGATGGGCAGGGCATGTAGCACGTATGGGCGAATCCAGAAATGTATATAGAGTGTTAGTTGGGAGACCGGAGGGAAAAAGACCTTTAGGGAGGCCGAGACGTAGATGGGAGGATAATATTAAAATGGATTTGAGGGAGGTGGGGTATGATGATAGAGACTGGCTTAATCTTGCACAGGATAGGGACCGATGGCGGGCTTATGTGAGGGCGGCAATGAACCTTCGGGTTCCTTAAAAGCCATTTGTAAGTAAGAATAATATCTGTAATATTGACTCAGCCGAGTGCGCCCCTAGTATAATGGCAGTTGACTTGGACATAAAATGTCAACACATATGCCTAACTTGGAGCCAGGCCACAAAGGGAAACATTGAAGGAGGACAGTTGGATCTGGTGCTGTGGATTGAATTCGGCGTAGCTCAGTGGTCAGAGCGCTTGGTAGTAGTAGTAGCAGTAGCGGCTGGTGGTCAAAATAATGAGTGTGCTACAATCTCTATATCGGCCTACTGTATACACTTATATGTATTTATCTTAATTTGAGACTCGCCTAGTGACGAAATATGAAGTCCATACGACGTTCCTTCCTACTGCAGAACTTGTCAATTACCCTGGAGTTACACCCCTCCATCTTGGACATCATACTCATTTCTATTGACAGTATTGCAAGAGCAGTGAGGCGATCCTGGGACATAGATTTTTTTTTTTTTTTTTTTTTAGATTTATTTATTTAACCTGGTAGTAGAGATAAGGCCGTCAGGACTTCTCTGCCCCTCTACCAGGGGATTACAACTATAACATGAACAATAAGATTACAATTAATATTAAATTTACAATTACAATTACAATAAAAATTAAAGTACGACAAGAATACCTGATTAATGAAAGCTAGACATTTTATCATAGAAGTTAAGAACAAAGAATATTTTTGTACTTACTAAATTACAAATTAAACCTACAATAACAAAATTCTATAGTGATGAAATTACCGGATATTGAGATATTTTGTGGTAGATTAAAATAACTATTTACAAGAAACCATGTCTGAACGAGTCTCAATTACTGACCAAGTGCCTAGTAAGTTTGCGTTTGAATTGAATTTTATTTCGACAGTCCCTGATGCTAGCAGGTAACGAATTCCAGAGTTTTGGCAGGGCTATTGTGAAAGAGGATGAGTATGAGGAGGTGCGATGGGATGGTATTGTTAGTATTGTTTCATGGCGAGAGCGTGTATTCAGATTGTGGTGGGAAGAAAGGACATAGTGTTCCTTAAAAACGTTTTTATGCGTTTAAAGAAAGAAAAACATCTTTCTGGCTCAGCAGTGGTCATTGGTGTTGTAACCAAAATATTTAACAACTTCGTTACTTCACAGAATGGATCCTGTGAATTGTTGGAGGCTATGTTATGTATTGTAACAATTGAACAGCTCCATCTATATTTCGGAAGTCGGGTCTTCCATATAGAACTCCAAGTTGTGTCTTTAACACTCCTTTGTTCAGTACAGTATAGCTGTTGACAGCAACTTCAAGTTCGCGTTCAGGAAAATTATGCGAAAAATTGTCAAAAAATTTGCTGTTTAACAATTTTGTTGCGTCTAGGTAGCTTAAAGACTGAGACGATAAGTAGTTTCCTGAATTATACTGTCACGTAATTCCTTGGTTCCGAGTTCTTCCACAAACAAGCATTCTTTCGTTACGCTTTACTTTTGCAATCTCCAAGCTGTGTTGTGCTGAAGCTGACTACAGCACTTCCCCGCGTAAAAATAGCCAATCAGAGCAGTGATTTCAGCTTCGCACATGCCCATTAGTTGTCTACATTTTCATGTAGAGTTTTGAATAGCACAACGTACCGCCTGAGGCACCAAAGAGCGAAGAGCGAAGACTAAACACTCTATAACGCGTCATGATCATAACAACGGGAAATTGTCAAATGGCAGATCAAATACTATGGTATTACAAATACATTATTTGAGGAAAAATTATCATTGTGCTGTAGCACTGTAGCACATAAGGACGGGCTGCCCCTGAGAAGTAGTTGTAGTGGTGGTGGTGGTGGTGGTGGTGGTGGGTTTATTTTGCCTGGCAGAGTTAAGGCCATGAGGCCTTCTCTTCCACTCAACCAGGTTTCAATAATGTACATGAAATACAAAATTTGATTACAAAACTACACAAAAGAAAATACTTTAGAAATTACATAAAATAGTCTACACCTGTGGAGTAACGGTCAGCGCGTCTGGCTGCGAAACCAGGTGGCCCGGGTTCGAATCCCGGTTGGGGCAAGTTACCTGGTTGAGGTTTTTTCCGGGGTTTTCCCTCAACCCTTTACGAGCAAATGCTAGGTAACTTTCGGTGCTGGACTCCGGACTCATTTCACCGGCATTATCACCTTCATTTCATTCAGACGCTAAATAACCTAGATGTTGATACAGCGTCGTAAAATAACCCAATAAAATAAAAAAAATACATAAAATATAGTAGAAAATTACAATAGTCAAGATCAGTTACATAATATAAAATTACAAATAGTCAAGATCGGTTATGTAATATATAAAATAAAGTAGAAAATTACACACAATCAAAATCAGTTACATAACATAAGGGGAATACACACACACACACACACACACACAATTTATAAGACCTATAATGCCCGAGATAAATACGATGATTAATTCACTTGAAATATATTATACAGTTAATATACTATATATTATACAGTTAATATACTATACTTGGTACGTAGAACCAAGGACCAGGGTTCGATCCCCGGTGCCGGAGCGAATTTTTCTCCTCAAATATTAATTATCAGTATTACAGATATTGTTCTGTAGAACAAATTAATAAATCTTCAATATTAATATAAATATAATATTATTGCAGAAGATTTTAACATAGAAATTTCAGAATTAAAACAGAAGTCACGGCTTCAAGGAAAATTACACATCCGAAACAGAGTTTGTATTAACAATTCAATATTGGAACAAGTTAACTCATTTAAATATTTAGGTTATATGTTAACATATCTTGAAGACTGCGATTTAATACTCGAAATTCGAAATGTTGTGTGTTTTTGAACCTTCGTTGTTCTGGAAAGTTGGTTGGTAATTCTGATGGATATTTTCTAATTCTGAAGTGTATTAAGCAATGTCTTCTAATTATGGGTCATTTAAAGTTAAAAAAAATTGATAATGGATGTGAAAAAAGTGAATAGAAAAATTGTTCAAATGTGCCAATTTCTCCCCTATTTACTCATAGAACTTGCGACTGTGTTTCGGATAGGCTATAGTGTATCTCAGTTTTTTATTTCTGTCGGGATTAAATCTATGTTTCATGGTTAGAAGGGCGTTTTCCGAATGTACACTTTGTAATATGATTTTTAAGGGCTGCAGTTAACTTACAACATGAACTACTCTCGGAAGATGTATTTAAAAATGACAAAAATTAAATATATCTAAAATAAATACATACCTACTCAGTTTTTCTGTCTTTTTTTTTTCTTTGTGCATTGAATGGTCTAATATTTAATTTATACTGAAAACTAAATCTAGGATTTTGATGACTTATAAATCATGAAAAAATGTCCTAAAAACAATGCATTTATGACCTAAATATCTTAAAAAAATGTCCTTAAAATGTCCTAAAAATTGATCTTACATAATTGACCTAGTAGGAAAAGAGGTTTTGTACTATTTAATATTGAGACTAGTAATTAAATTAAATTTTACATAATTTTTTATAAGTAGTACACTTTAATTATTTTACCTGATGTAGTTTCCATATATGATCGTTCACCTCTGCGTCGGCATGTGGACGTGAGGTCAGCAGTCAGCAGGTCGGTCTTGGCTCTTCATGGGCTGTAGCGCTTGGATTTATTTTACTTTTAGTTTCTATATAGTCTGCCACAAGGCCACTCTTATCCGGAATTAGCAGATATAGGAGTCTATACTGAAGGGGTGGTTGGACTGATCCATTACATGGGATGTACTACGTTAAAATGGAAATATTTGTGTAGAAAATGATTAAAATATTATACAAAATAATGGGTATTAGTGGACAAAATATGTAAAGAAAATATCAAAGGAAATATACATTATTTTACATTAATAATGGGGATTTATGGCCAAAATTAAAGAAAATGCCTAAAAAATGACCGAATAAAACAAAAAATGCTCTTATGAGTTGAAACAGGCAAAAAAATGCCCTATTTAAACACTCAGTTTATCACATAACATATAAATACTAAAGCAGCTATGTTTCTGGCTTACTAGAAAAAAGATGCAATTTAATCAAATCCTAGCCCTACTGAAAACAGACAGAATTTCATTTTCGCGCACAATTTTGTTTCACTGTATTTTTTATCCATATTGAATAGTATAACAGCCTAGAGTTTCTAAAAGCAACTAAAATAATCCTTTGAACTGCTCAACCCTAGGCGCAGAATACAGTTGTTATTGAAAATAATTATTTTTGAAACATGCAGTTGGGGCTATAAGTGCCCCGTAATTACTGTTGCACTGCAATGCACCCAGTTATCTATTCAGGAGTGGCCCGGGGAGAACTTCCCCTGCGGAGCAAATGTGTTGTGCACCACAGCTGCATGTTACAGAAAGTTGTAGGCCTAGATGTGGGTTATATCGTACCCTAAAGGTTTGATTTCCGACCACCCCGAAGGAAATAGATGTCTGAACTCAATACTGATTGTTTCACTGTTTACAAGTACCTAACCGTGTGAATAAATGCATGACGCACACAGTACTGTCTGTGATTTCTGTATTTGAAGTAGCTGTTCTCACCATTTCAGTCAGTACGAGAATACCCTTTCTAGGACCAACTTAATAAAGGTCCCCTCGTCTTCTGTCAATCATGAAGTGTGACACAGACACACAATCACACTCACGCACACACACACACACGAAGGAGGAGGTTATATTTAGGGACCGGATTTTTATGTATAATCAAGGTGTGAAATATGTACATATTTATGTAAGAAAAATAAGCTGAGTATATACCAAAATATGTAAAATTACGAAAATATTTAATATCAATATCTGGCAGGTATAGGATAGGTAAGACTCTCCAATTGTGATTTCATAGAGCACCCGACTTTTTTTACCGCACACTTGACACATTACTATTTTTCTATTTGTAGTGTAAGCTTCGTCCATCGCAATCCATGATTTTATTTTTATCGTTAGGGTTGAAGATACAGGGGCCATTTTAGTTAGTTAAAAGCAGTAGATAAACTCACTTGTGCTTTATAGATAGACTATTGTAAGTACTAAAACTAGAGAACTGAGTAAAATGAGTGACACAACAGTACTGCAAGCACTGTTTCGCTTTACTGGATTAGGAGAAAATAAGGGGAGATGTGGGACATATGCATTTTAGCTGCTCCCTGTAAGAAACAAAGTATCTACTAATACCTCAAACTACAGGCATTTCCAAACTGTTGTTTGAAAAGTGACATTCCTATCTCATTCAGAAGGGTACGATTATTCCAGCTTAGAACCATAATTTCTAATTGCTCGGAAAATCCCATTTCCGTATAGGTCTATTAAATTTAAAGTAAAGAGGTCAAGCAATAACCTGAAAAGCTATTTATTTTAATCTTTCAACATCTTTCCAGTTTGTTCCTTTACTCCAGCTTCTTTCCAAAAGTCGGCTACTTTATTGCGGCTCATGTCAGACTTGACACGGGTTTTCCGAGGGTGGGTAAGGTTGCAAATTACATCGGAACGGCGTGTGCAGAACAATTATTATATCCTTTCTTGGATAGGTAAAAAAGTTTTTTTAATCTGTGCGTTTCAAATTGTAAAATTCCCCAGTAGAAGTTTTTTTTTTTTTTTTTCCTTTTAGAAAAGTAAAAATGAATAAAATTCCTAAATATGTAGATTTATGTAATACCAAGCCATAATATGTAATGTGGGGTAAATATGTAAAAATATGTAGTATCAAATTTTAATATATTAATGATAATTACAAGATTCGCAAAGATTTGTTATTTATATACGGTTAGGTTGAAAGGAATATAATATGTAATTACATAAAAATCCTGTCCCTAGTTATATTGAAGTGGTTATTGACTGGTACAAAATTGCATACATATTCCTCAGTAGGTAGGCCTACTAAAATACTTTGGCATGCTGAGAGACAGAAAAGCGTAATGAATGAATTGTTCTTATGTCTACGAAAGCAACATTAATGTTGGGATTCCTATAGAATATATCAGATAAATTCCTTAGAAAGAATCCAGTATAGGGCACCTAAATTTGTTAAAGGTAAAAGAGGAGACGGGAATGATACGATAAAAGAACTTAAATGGGAAACATTGGAAAACAGACGTAGAAAGACTAGAATAACATCATTGTATAGAGCACATCTAGGTCAGAAAGCATGGGTAGACATAACGGCTCGGTTAGAAAAGCCAACGTACTATGGTAGGAACGATCATGATTTTAAAATCAAATATAGGAAAGAGAAAATGAAGGTAGGTAAATTCTCATTTTTAAATCGAACTCTAAATGATTGGAATGACCTACCTGCAGCGGTCTTTGACGGCTGCTCTTCCTTGTGTTCTTGTTTTTGTGTTGTATTCTAATGTTTTTTGTGATTATGTTTTGTCTTACGTATTATGTTGTCTATTATGTTAGGAACACAAAAAATACATCACACTAACATACGAAAACAAAAACACACTTAAAATTGTAACCTCATTCAAGAAATTAAACTACAACATCGCATACAGAACAAATAACACTCTACAAAAACATCTCAACACACAAACAACACAAACAAACAAATACAACCACACAGGCGTATACAAACGTAAATGCAACACCTGCAACAACTTCTAAATAGGACAGACAGGCAGATCATTTCAAACACGTTACAAAGAACACATCACAGCCATAACAAAATTACAAAATACCTCCACATATACAGAACACATCACAAATGCTAACCACACCCACAGAGACATCAACGCAGATATGGAAATACTACACATCCAACCAAAAACCAGAAACTAAACACACTAGAACAATATGAAATACAGTATACAGACACACGAAAACACACCCCAACGAAATTCTCAACACATAACTCAATTTCAAAACACACACACTCTTTGACTCTACACTATACCACACGAACGCACCCTCACAGGAAACAGAACAAGAGGTGCCAAGACCAACAACGACCAGTTCTGAGGATGACCCATAAATTGGTCGAAACGTGTAAACAAGATACATTTGAAATTTAACACAAGAAAGTCTTTTCATACTTACTCCGAAGTGATACAGTGTTAAAAGTTGTGTAATCAAGATGTATAATTTTATTAATCCGACAATGTGTCCGTTTTTTAGAAGATAACTCTAAAATCTGGAATCTTTATTCGATACACACATAGAGATACCACTTTCAAGTTCGATAAGGTTTCTCGTCTTTGTTTGATGGTAATCATAGGCGAGAATTCATTCATTCATTCATTCATTCATTCATTCATTCATTCATTCATTCATTCATTCATTCATTCATTCATTCATTCATTCATTCATTCATTCATTCAGTGTTGTGCCCAAGGGCAGATCTTTTACTGCAAATCCAGCTTTCTCCAATATTTCCTATTTTATGCCTTCCTCTTTGTCTCCTCATACATCTTAATGTCATCTACAGTCCGATACCTTCTTCTGACCCGAACTCTTCTCCCGTTCAACATTCCTTTCAGTGCATCCTCCTGTGGGTAGTTTCTTCTCAGCCATTGACCCAGCCAATTCCTTTTCCTCTTCCTGATCAATTTCAGCATAATTCTTTATTTACTCACTCTTTCCAACACAGCTTCATTTCTTATTCTGTCTGTCCACTTCACATGCTCCATTCTTCTCCATATCCACATTTCAAATGCTTCTATTCGCTTCTCTTCACTTCGTCGTAATGTCCATGTTTCTGCCTCCATATTATGCTACACTCCACACAAAGCACTTCACTAGTCTCTTCCTTAGTTCTTTTTCCAGAAATCCGCAGAAAATGCTACTTTTTCTGTTAAAAGCTTCCCTTGGCATTGCTATTCTCCTTTTGACTTCCTGGTAGCAGGTCATGTTATTGATTATAGTACACCCCAAGTATTTGACTGCCTCATTTAGAATTCGCAAGTTTACCTTCTTTACTTTTATTCCAATAACCATGGTCTTCGTCTTGTTGGCATTTATCTTCATTCCATACAAAACCTCCATCTGAAGTTTGATTCGTGTAATATGAGCCGTTCAGAGCAGAAGTGGTGTAAGTCAAAAATGAATAATGAGGGTTAAAGTAAACATTCTGTAAAATACAGCGCAAAGTAGCAATTAATATTCAATTTACTTAAACTATTAGTAGTCAGTGGATAACACAATGGGCATTTTAAATGCTACTTTGCGCTGTATTTTACAGGATTTTTTACTTTAAACCTCATTACCGAATTTTTACTTTAAACCTCATTACCCAATTTTGACTTACACCACTTTTGCTCTGTACGGCTCATATGCTACTAGTCAGCGATGTATGCAATGGAGGAGGAAAGAAACTCGCTACACTACTCTATTATCACCTGGCTTAGTTGTCTCATGAATGATGCCCTGTGAGGTTCAAATCTGACTTTAGACTGTGGACTAAACAACCCAATAATCCCCTGCCTTTAATTAAATAACTCTTAAGGTTTTTTTTTTTTTTTAATTTTAGGGAATTTTTATTCAACTTTTAGGGCATTATTATTTAACTTTTGGGGCTTTTTTATTTAATTTTTATGGCATTTTTATTTAACTGTAAGGACATTTTATTGGTCATTTTTCAGCTATTTTTAGGTCATCAACATCTGCCCTCTAATAATAATGTATGGTGTTATACATAATTTTGTAAAACAAAAAGATACACCTACATCTGTGGAGTAACGGCTAGAGCGTCTGGCCGCGAAACCAGGTGGCCCGGGTTCGATTCCCGGTAAGGGCAAGTTACCTGGTTGAGGTTTTTTCCGGTTTTTTTTCTCAACCCAATAAGAGCAACTTAACTTAACTTCTATGATAAAATGTCTAGCTTTTATTAATCAGGTAATCTTGTCGTACTTTAATTTTTATCGTAATTGTAATTGTAAATTTAATATTAATTGTAATTTTATTGTTCATATTATAGTCGTAATCCCCTGGTAGAGGGGCAGAGAAGGCCTGACGGCCTTATCTCTACCAGGTTAAATAAATAAATACTACTAAATACTGCTAGCAAATGCTGTGTAACTTTCGGTGTTGAACCCCGGACTCATTTCATCGGCATTATCATCTTCATTTCATTCAGACGCTAAATAACCTGAGATGTTGATAAAGCGTCGTAAAATAACGTACTAAAAAAAAAAGAAAAATACAATTTCTCACTTTGCAATAACATTTTCATTTGTATTTTGTAATGTTTTATACCACCTATTTTGTGGAATAGGGCCCAAACAATATAATTAGTATTAGTATTATCACGCACTTGTTGGTGGAGAGCGATACAGGAAAATATAAGAATAACATTTGCTCTTACCCTGTCGTCGGTAATCATAAATTGGTCTCCCTGTACCTTGCATAGCCTTGAGAGCGATGTCTGCAGCGGATCGCATCCCCAATTATCACAACACGATAAAAAGACGAACTGAATTGCACGTGATTGTGTTTTTGGGGTACATGTCCCCTCCAGTGCCGACAATTAGCAGCTCAGGTCCATGTAGCGTGCCCAGGAGGGCTCTGCTGAGTACAGAGGGCAACTAGACGCACAGCCGAAGGGGTATGTGTTCGATTACTGTCAAACAGATGTCAGTCTTCCCACTGAAGATTGCTCCTGGGTCCACAAATCCCCTACAGCGGCTCAATTTGAACGACGAAGGCATGTCTGTGATTCATCGGATGTTTGCTTGCACAGGTTTACCGCTGTTGCCAACGTGTAGTAACCCACTGCATCATTAGTTAATTAAACGAAATCTAAAAACGCTTCTTACGATTGCAAGTGGGAGTTTCCTCATTGAAAACATTTGCTTAGTTATATAGTTGAAGTAAATTCCGAAAAAAAAAAACAAAGTATATGATTATGTCTCGTGACCAGAACATAGTACGAAATGAAAATACAAAAACTGGAAATTTATTCTTTGAAAAAAGTGGAAAAATTCAAATAACTTGGAGCAACAGTAACAAATATAAACGACACTCGAGAGAAAATTTAAATGAGATTAAATATGGGAAATGCCTAGACTACTATTATTCGGTTGAGAAGCTTTTGTCATCCAATCTGCTTTAAAAAAAACTGAAAGTTAGAATTTATATAACAATTAGGCCTATAATACGGTTGTTCTGTATGGTTGTGAAATTTAGACTCGTACTTTTAGAGAGGAGCAGAGGTAAAGGTGCTTGAGACTAAGGTGCTTAGGAAAATATTTGGGGCTAATTGGTATGAAGTTACAGGAAAATGGAGAAAGTTGCATAACACGAAACCGTACGTATTATATTCTTCACCTAACATAATTAGGGACATTAAATCCAGACGTTTGAGATGAGTAGGACATGTAGCACATATGGGCGAATACAGAAATGCATATAGTCAGTGCTTTTTTTTTCTAGAAAAAAGTTTACCGGAACTCTATCACTCGATCACATTATACAACAAAAACGTAGGTTTAAAAACATTAGGCCTACATACCTTATATTACAGTAGGTTCCAATCGGAAGTCATCGATTTTAAGCATAACGGCAATTTTGCGATTTCGAGCTATACTTTCAGGATCAATAACTGAAAATGGCAGCACTAGATTGCATGAGTTACTTTTCTACCAACGATAATAATGAGAAAATGTAAACCCTTGCACTCGGCTGTGAGGGCAATTTTAATTTTCAATTTCGCTTATAAAATACATCTTGTTGGAATTTGTAATGGCAAAAAATTTACCGGAACGCGTTGCGGACCGTTCCGGGTGAAAAAAAGCGCTGCATATAGTGTGTTAGTTGGAATACCGAGGGGGAAGAAGACCTTTTGGGGAGGCCGAGACATAGATGGGAATATAATATAAAAATGGATTTGAGGAAGGTGGGACTGGATTAATCTTGCTCAGGATAGGGACCGATGGCGAGCTTATGTGAGGGCGGCAGTGAACCTCCGGGTTCCTTAAAAGACATAAGGAAGTAACACAGTTGTAGGTACATCTAAGAATGCTGCACATAACACCTTTAACGCTGAATACAAGTCGTGATTTGACCCCTGTTTATTGTATCAATGTTTTTCTGTCGTCACAGCAATTTCGTGTGTCGTTAGCTGGATTCCCTGCCTCAAGCTGATCTGTTCATATACTATCAGATAGAAAATAAGTTGAGACTGGCGTCGAACTGTAGGTTTCATAAACAAGAAAAATACGCCTTCCTTCCTTAACTGTTCCTTACGATCTGTTAATGGGATTTTTCAGGTCACACAAATATGGTATCAATAAAAATACCCGGGTTATAAGAACCAGTGGCGGTTGCTCGGGGGAGGGAAGGGAGGAACGTCCTTCTCACATTTTTCTTCTTTTGAAAGTAAATACCAAATAATATATGCCTTGAAATTCGAGGAAGATTCGATAATTTTTAAGTTCACAGCTATAAGAAAACCTCGATTGATCGAGTTTTAAACGACGCGCGCTCATGTACTGTAGAAAACTGTGAGAAAGATGCGAGATTTTCTGTGTAGAGGAAAGGCACTCCATTCCTCCTCTACTGCAGTTAACACACATAGACAACAGCGCACTAACGGCCAGAGAAAGAAGCAGAGTTTTAAAGCGAGTAAATGAATGGAGAGGGAGGAGATCCTCCTCTGAATCAGTCATGGGTAGGAAATAGAAACCGACTGGTCGTGCAGCAAGCTCGCTACCGCTGCCACCTAACGATGTTGCATTCAACCGGACTATAACACATCTAGGAGGAGACACAACAAAAACAGTTTTAACGCAACGCTATGAAAGACACCATGTACACTTTTTTTAAAATTATAAGTCAAAAATATTATTCATTGCACTTTATATAGCCTACTATTCATGGTTTGAAACTTTCGTGGATATTTGAAAGTTAAAGTCGGGTTTATGTAAAACAAAGAGGAAGTAGTTCTACGTAGTTGGCCCCTGAAATTCACTTCTATTCATTGTTTACTAGACAGGGCAACAGCCAAGTTATCAGTTTTGTACAAATATATTTGAAATTGAAAGTAGGTACTCCAAACTACATCATTTTTAACATAAAAAATTAATCGGCCACAGGCAACTTTGAACAATAATGATAATATGACTTTACAAGAACTGACATTCTTCAAAAGCATGTGATACTGAACTTGTAAAATGTACATGTGGCAACACAGACCACGTGGGTGGGTGCAGTGTTCTCGCTTTCCTCAGATTATTTCCCATTCTCATTTCCATTTCCGTAAAACGGTTCCGGTTACGAGTTAGTAGCTAGTCTCTTCCAACACGTGTGATGCTGTAGTGTGCTCGAAAAATGCTGCGAGGTTGTGAATTTCCTTGTAATTCTTAATTTGCGCAATTATTCAACAATGAATAGGAGTGAAAACATAATATATTTTGGACAATTTAGGAAACTCAGTTTACAAGAACAGATTATTGCTATACAGAAGGGAAGGCCAACCCCAACACTACCTGATCTTACATGTATGCATGTAGGCTAATTTGTGGCATGTTTCATTCAACAAGGTGTCATTTCGTGCTGTTAACTTCTTTCCTCCTCTTAAGAAATATGCAAGAGCCGCCACTGATAAGAACTCACGCAAAAGCGAGGCTGTTCGGAAAGAAAGATCAAACGTTTTACAGTGTAAGCATTCCAAACTAAAAACTAACGTTTCATTATCTTAGTTGCCCACTTTCATATGATGGACAAAACTAAAATTCATTCAATAATTTATCATAATACATTGCTCTCTTACACTGAGTATTATATTGGGATTCAACCAATGGCTTTCACAAAATATTCTATGAAATGTTCCATATAATTTTTTCTCAAAAAAGAAGCAAAAACGAGGAACATTGTATTAAACGGTTTTTGTTTGAAATATCTCAAAGAATAGCCCCCTGAAATTTATGACATTACTTACGGTTGACCCTGTATATCCAACACAAAGCTTGCCGCTAAGGAACTAATTCACTGTATCATCCATAAAATTTTCACTGTATGAATCAAGCACAACGTCGGGCCTATGTTTCTGACAACATAACGCGCCACGCAAACAGCAGACGAACTTCGTGAGGGTTCGAAATCACGTCCGTCAATTCCATCTTCCATCATCTGCCGTGCATCGCCTGTAGCTTTATGACAGGTAGTCAATTAATGCCCACAGGAGCATGCGCGCGCTTTAGAGCCCAGGAGAGCCTGAGCGCTTTACATCGGAAAGGAAAGAGACAGACAAAAGAGGTGGTATATGCCGCTTGGTCGAGCTATATTCAGGGATGACCAGCACTGATTCAATAGATAAAGGGAAGAGAACTTATTAAAACTGTATCCATGTTAATTTTTAGATTTGCCTGAGAAGTATAAGTGCATTATAAGAATGTAAGTTTTAATTTTAATGCTCATTTTTCACAAGTTTGATTATTTTTATTCAAAATAAATATTTTTTCAAATTTTCGTATAGAAAAGTGAAATTTTCAGATATAGGCCTATTTATTTAGTAACCTTACAGAATGTTTTTGTAAATCTAATATACCGTAAATACGTATTACTGAAGATAGTGTATTGAAATTTTTGAAAATATTCGCATGGAAATTGTTTGTAAGGAAATGAATTAACAAAGCAACTACTGTTACATCATAAGCAAAAGATACGTGCCCATGTATTGTAAAAATGTCAGTTCTATAGCTTCAGCAGATTTCGTGGAAAAAAATTTAATATTCTGATGATAGGAAGTTGCTCACAAATATCACCTTAAAAGCATAATGCGATAAGAGTTTTGTTATGTAATATTAGTTACACTTAAAACAGATACAGTACCTAGGTAACTTTGCTTTGTACTGTAATATTGTTTTGATTAGTTTATTGATTACTTTTATAAGGCTAAAGATACCATCAATATAAATTCCAACTTATCATGTCATAGTCAATCTCTTTCTTTGGAATATCACTTTCTTTATGAATGATGTGTTTAATACAGTATAATATTATACTACTATGGAATTTAAGTGAATATTCCTTCTTAACTCTCTATTATGTTATTAAGATTTAAAACACAAGTGCAGTGCTATATTAAGAAATCAGTGTTAGTACTTTTGTTTTACAGACAATATAGATAATATTAAACAGAAAGAAACCATATAAAAATAACGACATAAAATTTCACGTTCCGTTTGAAGTTTGTGCACCACTGTTTTCTTAATCCAAGAAGTTGCTTATTCATATACACAACCCTTCCTCTTTCCATACTTAGCGCTTGCTGCCCGCGCACGACGTCAAGGTCAGAAAAATGCGCTTGCTTTGACATCACTGTTTTATGATCATAAGTATAAAAACCATAGAAAGCATGCCCTACATAGCATTTATTGACCTGAATGTTCTTCATTCATGACCTTGCATTAAAAAGAGCTGATTATCGCAACCTCCCTCGACACAATTAGTCTTGGAATTAGCATCTTAGTATCAAGATCAAGTTCTGCGTGTTGTTTCATTAGGGGAAAGTATAAATCTTGTTTATTGAAGTAGTATGCAGAATTGATATTTGTGATAATCCCTAGGAGATTGTGTTGCCTTTCCGCCTAGTATTAAATATGAAATTTCCCCCACAACCCCGCTCTACAGACACGGAGGGTACAGAAGTGCGTAATTGAATTCCACGCTACGGAAGTATGTACAATAATTCAACGCTATCAAGAAATATCTGCAATAGGTTTTGGGGAGTGTGTGTATCTTGTGCGATTATCACGTGTGTGCGCGCGCGGACAGCTTATGTTAATCCGGCACACTGCACGAGCCTCCGATATGAGATTTCCGCGGACACAGATGCTGCCTCACATTGAAAAGAGGGGACGACACAAATTCAATCTCGAACATCCTGCCCTTACATCTGCTTAATTTGGCAGGGACAATATTGGTGGTGACTAAGGAATGGAGAGTCGGTCCACTTTTGCTACTCTCTTGGCTGAAGCAGCAATGCCAACACTGATATTTGCGAGTGCAATCTTCCTTATTGACGAACTGTTACTTACTTACTTACAAATGGCTTTTAAGGAACCCGAAGGTTCATTGCCGCCCTCACATAAGCCCGCCATCGGTCCCTATCCTGTGCAACATTAAGCCAGTCTCTATCATCATACCCCACCTCCCTCAAATCCATTTTAATATTATCCTCCCATCTACGTCTCGGCCTCCCTAAAGGTCTTTTTCCCTCCGGTCTCCCAACTAACACTCTATATGCATTTCTGGATTCGCCCATACGTGCTACATGCCCTGCCCATCTCAAACGCCTGGATTTCAAGTTCCTAATTATGTCAGGTGAAGAATACAATGCGTGCAGTTCTGTGTTGTGTAACTTTCTCCATTCTCCTGTAACTTCATCCCGCTTAGCCCCAAATATTTTCCTAACCACCTTATTCTCAAACACCCTTAACCTATGTTCCTCTCTCAGAGTGAGAGTCCAAGTTTCAAAGCCATATAGAAGAACCGGTAATATAACTGTTTTATAAATTCTAACTTTCAGATTTTTGGACAGCAGACTGGATGATAAGAGCTTCTCAACCGAATAATAACACGCATTTCCCATATTTATTCTGCGTTTAATTTCCTCCCGAGTGTCATTTACATTTGTTACTGTTGCTCCAAGATATTTGAATTTTTCCACCTCTTCGAAGGATAAATCTCCAATATTTATATTTCCATTTCGTACAATATTCCCGTCACGAGACATAATCATATACTTTGTCTTTTCGGGATTTACTTCCAAACCGATCGCTTTACTTGCTTCAAGTAAAATTTCCGTGTTTTCCCTAACCGTTTGTGTATTTTCTCCTAACATATTCACGTCATCTGCATAGACAAGAAGCTGATGCAGCCCGTTCAATTCCAAACCCTGCCTGTTATCCTGAACTTTCCTAATGGCATATTCTAAAGCGAAGTTAAAAAGTAAAGGTGATAGTGCATCTCCCTGCTTTAGCCCGCAGTGAATTGGAAAAGGATCAGATAGAAACTGACCTATACGGACTCTGCTGTATGTTTCACTGAGACACATTTTAATTAATCGAACTAGTTTCTTGGGAATACCAAATTCAATAAGAATATCATATAATACTTCCCTCTTAACCGAGTCATATGCCTTTTTGAAATCTATGAATAACTGATGTACTGTACCCTTATACTCCCATTTTTTTCTCCATTATCTGCCGAATACAAAAAATCTGATCAATAGTCGATCTATTACGCCGAAAACCGCACTGATGATCCCCAATAATTTCATCTACGTACGGAGTTAATCTCCTCAGAAGAATATTGGACAAAATTAGCCTACTATAATTGTGGAAGTTGCGAATAAAACCGGTCATTTCTACGGAAAACAAAAAATGAGTTTCTTTACTGATTCATCTTTCTGAATACAGAGTGATTCATGAGGAATTACCGTCCCTTACGGAACTTATTTCCGAAGACATTCTGAGCAAAAATTTCATATAAACATTTGTCCTAATCTCAATATTTTCAGAGTTACAGTAATTTGAAGTTGTTTGTAAAATACCATTATTCTTGAGTTTTAAGGGTAAAACAATATTACAGATAAAGAATGAGCATGCTGGGTTCTAGATCAGGAGGTCCCGGGTTCGATTCCCGGGCTCGGTGCTCGGTGAATTTTTCTTGAAGAAGAAGGATTCCCTGGGTGTCTAGAGTCTGGAAATTTCTGTGAATGTGAGTGTGATTGTGAGTGTGCCGGGTTAATATTAATTAACTAATCATCACAAATATAAAAATACATCAGGACTGTCGCTGGGCAGTAACCTGAACACACGTTTCAGGGTCACATTGTTGACAAGTAACTCCATCTGTTAGCACAACCATAAAGCATCTAATAGATGCTATAGTTAGCAACAGAAAAGGAAAAAAAAAAAGATAAAGAATGAACTATTCGGGAGTATCATTTCTTTAATTAGCCAGTATTCTGAAGCTAAAAATGTGTTGTGAATTCCATAGTTGCTTCGTACAGATTTTTTTCGATTTTTAATTACAAAATTACATTTTCTTACGCATTTGTCACAGCAATTGTTACAAATCACGCCATCTTGTAACTTCTTTAACACTGTATATTAGGATGCATAATTAAACTGTAAAGTATTAAGTTCCTAAAGTCGTATGATTTGTAACAATTTTTGTGATAAGTACGCAAGAATTATGTCATATTAGATAAAAATTGAAAAATGAAATCTGCACAAAGCAATTAACAACACATTTTTAGCTTCAGAACACTAGACAATTAAAGAAATGACACTTCTGAATGGTTCATTCTCTATTTGCAATTTTCTTTTTTTACCCTTTTAAAACTAAAGGAAAAAAGTATTTTACTAACAACTTCAAATTAATGCAACTTTGAAAATATTGACATTAGAACAAATGTTTAAGTGACTTTTTTGCTCAGGTTGTCTTCGGAAATAAGCTCCATAAGTGACGTTAAATCCTCGTGAGTCACCCTGTGTGTTAGTGTTTCTATTCCAACTCGGTCATTTCCATGAGAAACAGTATGGTAAAAATCGGTATTTTCAATCAAAACCGGATAATTCCATATAATACTAATGCGAATATTTTCATTGTCTTTTGTGTATAAAAAAACTGACTACCACCTCTGTGGTGTAGAGGTCAGCATGTTGATCTCTTATGCGGAGGGCCTGGGTTCGATTCCCGGTCGGGTTGAATTTCTGGTTGAGGGCTTTTCAGGATTTTCCCTCAGTCGTAAGGCAAATGCCAGGAAATTGGGGCCACAACATCTCTGAATATCACCGGCCTCATTCATAACCGAAATTATATTCATAACAAATCAGTAATACATATACAATCGCCATCTACACCGTTTCCAGTTGTATTTCAGAAAAATAATATCAAATGTATTTCAGTTTAGTCAATTTAACTTCAGAAATTATCAATTGTATTTCAGATTAGTCAATTGTATTTCAGATGGTATGTATTTCATATTTGTCAATTGTATTTCAGATGATATCAAAGTGTATTTCATATTTTGTATCTTCAATTTTTTGTTTTATTTTTATTCATATAAAGTATATTGGGTTTCATGTAAGAATGGCAATTTGGGCGTAAGATATGAAGCATATATTTCTGTAAGTTCCACACGTGTGGAAAGAATTTGTATTACTTCTCAACAGTTACAGATCACATACATTTTGAAGTGAATACGTCTATAAGTTTGGTCCAGTGCTAGGATACCATCCCAAGAATTCGACACATTTTCAGGGCCATATTTCATGCAATGTTCGAAGTAGGAGAATGCCAGGTTCTACTTACTTAGATATAACACGCGAAGCAAGTTCCCTGCAATCAGCAAGCATCATGGTTAGGTAGAACATGAAAGTCAAGGAATATTATGGACAGTAAACATCGATCATACGGGGATGAGTATTTAAGAGTTGTTAATTCATTATAAAAAGTGAATGTGATACAACGTTAATACAAATTAATTTTATTTCCTGGAATATAACCATGTATAAAATTCAATAATAAATAAATGAACGAATAAATGGATGGATGAATGAATGAATAAATAAATAAATAAATACTAGTAAGTAAATAAATAAATAAGTTAAATAGAACTAAATAAGTAAATAAATAACTAAATAATTAAATAAAAAACTAAGTAAATAATTCAATAAATAACTAAATAATTAAATAAAAAAACTAAGTAAATAAGTAAATAAATAACTAAATAATTAAATAAAAAACTAAGTAAATAAGTCAATAAATAACTAAATAAGTAAATAAAAACTAAGTAAATAAGTCAATAAATAACTGAATAAGTAAATAAAAACTAAGTAAATAAGCCAATAAATAACTAAATAAGTAAATAAATAACTGAGTAAATAAGTAAATAAATAACTAAATAATTAAATAAAAACTAAGTAAATAAGACAATAAATAACTAAATAATTAAATAAAAAACTAAGTAAATAAGTCAATAAATAACTAAATAAGTAAATAAAAAACTAAGTAAATAAGTCAATAAATAACTAAATAAGTAAGTAAAAACTGAGTAATTAAGTCAATAAATAAGTAAATAAGTCAATAAATAATTAAGTAAATAAATAAAAAAGTTAATTAGTTAATTGAGTTAATTAATTAATTGAATTAATTAATATAATTAATCAATGCTATTAACTTAATTATTTAACAGATTTAATTTAATTAATAGAGTTAATGAAATTAATAATAATGCAATAATTTAATTAATTATTACAATAATTAATAAAAGATATAAGTGAATAATTTAATTGAAATAAGTGAATAATTTAATTGAAATAAGTGAATAAATTAATAAAGTAAGTGGATAGATAAGTAAAGAAATATGTAAATAAATAGAGGAAGAAAGAAAGAAAGATTACCTTAAACTCTCCGGCAATGTCGTCAATATTTGCGCCGTTTTCAAGGCGTTGAATAATATTTACTTTGTCAGAAATACTCAGACGTGAACGTGTTTGTGACATGATGCCTTACCGGTATGCGAGGGCTTGGATTCTCGACACAGCAACAGACCACATTGTACTCTTTTCTACTTTCTTTAGATCGAACGCATTTACTAAATCGGCGGAGCTGTGTACTCTATATTGTACAGATCCAGAACAATGTTTCAGTTACATTATTCTGCGCATTCTCAGTAAGCACTGAGCATGCGCAGAATATTGTAACTGGAACTCGGGAAAATTCAGGTGGCCAAAATTTTGTTTCTGGGTCTGTACTACTGTTGAAACCTTTCAATTGATTTCTTTCAGCAGCAAAATAACATTGGCCTATATTTTTATGGGTCTGTAATAATAATTACGAAATATTGTCTTGGTCTCGCTGTTAGCATGATAGTCATGATACGAAGTTCGGGTTCAAACCCGGACTAGGGCATTGAATTTAAAGGGCTATAACACCCTTATTACAGCATCTTTCTGTAGGAAAATACAGCTATGAATCTCGTGTTAGAGATTTTCGATAAATAAAAAAACCCTGTCTCTAATAGAGGGCTCCAGGAGAAATTTGTCGACCTTTTATCTCCTACATCGAATTTCGACGCTGGTTAACCTCTGTAGAGCGTCGTTGAATAGAATACAATGATTAATAATAAGAAATTAATGACATGCTCGTTGTCTGGAACGAGATTACAGCCTTCAGTTTCAGTAAGGATTTTGGGCATACTGTAATGAGATTTTAATGTCTGATTCGATGCTAAGCACTACAATCTCCTTTAGCTTGTGGGTATTACTTGAGGGTATTTCCAACAGGGAACGGTATTTCAAGAGATTGTATTAGAATGTGTAGAGCCTTAGAGGGGGAGTAACCCTCCTTATTAGACGACCTGTAGTGGTCCCATAGGAAGCATTTATTAATTCCCCGAATTAAATATGCACTTCCGTGTATATGTGTTTCTTATCTTATTTAAGAAGTTCATACCAGTTAGGCTGATTCAGGAGCTTCAACAAATAGTATCTTCAATTTCAAGTAAGCATTTCTTCCCCTGAAAGTTCATTTAAGTTACCACCCGTTGAGTAAACAGTTTTAACGCACTGTGGAAGCCACGATATTGGGTTTGAATCTCGTTTGTGACACGAAAACGTCATTCCGGGCAAAACAAAACAAATCTTAGTACGAAAATGTTCTTCCAAGGAGATCAATTCTTACTCAGATTCAGTGGCGGCTCGTGATAAAATATTATGTGTGTTCACAATTTTGTGGTTCAAAAATCGAAAAGAATTTGATATTGTACTTCTAGTCTAATATGAAATGTCATGATTGCAATGTTTCACTATCGAAAAAACCGGATATAAGTTGAAAACGACATATAATAATAATAATAATAATAATAATAATAATAATAATAATAATAATAATAATAAGAGTAATAATAATAATAATAAGAGTAATAATAATAATAATAATAATAATAATAAAAATAATAAGAGTAATAATAATAATAATAATAATAATAAAAATAATAAGAGTAATAATAATAATAATAATAATAATAAGAGTAATAATAATAATAATAATAATAATAATAATAATAAAAATAATAAGAGTAATAATAATAATAATAATAATAATAATAATAAAAATAATAAGAGTAATAATAATAATAATAATAATAATAATAATAATAAAAATAATAAGAGTAATAATAATAATAATAATAATAATAAAAATAATAAGAGTAATAATAATAATAATAATAATAATAATAATAATAAAAATAATAAGAGTAATAATAATAATAATAATAATAAAAATAATAAGAGTAATAATAATAATAATAATAATAAAAATAATAAGAGTAATAATAATAATAATAATAAAAATAATAAGAGTAATAATAATAATAATAATAATAATAAAAATAATAAGAGTAATAATAATAATAATAATAATAAAAATAATAAGAGTAATAATAATAATAATAATAATAATAATAAAAATAATAAGAGTAATAATAATAATAATAATAATAAGAGTAATAATAATAATAATAATAATAATAAAAATAATAAGAGTAATAATAATAATAATAATAATAATAATAGTAATAATAATGAAACTCAGTCTTTCTATTTCCAATTTTTCCTGGTAAGTCAGTTTACCCAGTTCTTTACTGTTCCAAATTTCATTGAACAGAGTTCATTGTTTACGTTTGTTAATAATGAATACATACTACAGTCCCGTTATTTACAAACGCGTGTGTTCACTAATATACTTTGATTCACAACACACTGATACACTATAGCCTATACCAGTACTGTAATCCCATTCGCATAGATTGATTACTATAAATACATGCCAGTAAATATTATTCTTAAATATTATACACTGCCATACAGATACTTAAATTCATACCACCGCCACAGTCAGCCAGCACGTGTTTGAAAGTCAAACTATGCTATTATGCCGATACTGAAGTATAGTAATTCACAAACTACACTCTCGTAGCAGCACTGTACACACACATCTACGTAAAGTAAACGTTCCTACAGTCAGATGCTGACATCTACAGGCTTTTAAATTTCCTCCTCGAGATATAGCACGTGAACGACAGGCAGCGATGCACCTGACATCCGTAAGATAGATACTCATCATGTTCACTTAACGCTTTGTGCTCTTGACGAGTCATAAGCGGATAGCTAAAAACAATTTTCTCCCGCGCATGCGTGAAATTCCTGTAACCATCTTGAAAAGAGCACGGCTTGTACGTGAACGGATGTTGCCAAGTTTACATAAGAAGTTTATGCAAGATGCGGGAAGTTTAAAATACTCGATTCTGATATTATACATCCCCACTACGTCAATACGGTATCAAATAATAAAACTAGTCGTGCATTAATGGAAACAAGGTGTTCACGTGCTCTTGTGCTCTTATTGACGCACCGCCACTGGTCAGATTACACTTAATGGCCACAAGATAATAAAAGCTTAGAGGCACTCCAAATGACCTTCTTGAGATCAATGTGGCAGATAGAGAAACGTCAATATGAGGAAGAAATTAAGAGAAATCAACAACGTGGATGAGGTAGAGGCCTATCGAAGATAATGGAAAGAACATATTTCATAGTAGTTGTCCGACAAGGTATACTCTGCAAGCATTATACAGGGTGGAAGGGAAACTCTTACATTAAGGGATTAGGTACAGGTTACTGCAGTAAAATTTTGGAAACATTCAACATTATTTTCTCCATTGCTGTATCTTGTACAATAATGAAAAGTAGTATGAGTAAAACACTGTCCTTCTGGTATATGAAAAAAAAAAAAATTTACGATTTAAAAATAATTATTTACATTTTTTTTTAAATTCAGTTTACTGTGCAGTGATGAAGCGTTTCCCACATAACTCAAAAACTATCCATCATTCTGTGATGAAATTTTTTGTGTGTATTAATGCATGTCATATCTACAATATCTACAAGATGTGATAGATTGTCTGATAAAAAATAAATTTATTTTTCAAAATGGTCAAATATCAGTATTTTATTCTAACACAAAATAAAAAAAAATATTATTTATTAAGGAATGTAATTGAAAGAGCATGATATTGTAAACATGAGTTTCAGCAATAAAATAAAAGAGAGAGAACATGAAGAAGTTAACAAGTTTATGAGCACGTATGGGCGAATCCAGAAATGCATATAGAGTGTTAGCTGGGAGGCCGGAGAGAAAAAGACCTTTATGGAGGCCGAGACGTAGATGGGAGTATAATATAAAAATGGATGTGAGGGAGGTGGAATATGATGGTAAAGACTGGATTAATCTTGCACAGGATAGGGACTGATAGCTGGCTTATGTGAGGGCGGAAATGAACGTGCGGGTTCCTTAAAAGCCATTTGTAAGTAAGTATTATTATTATTATTATTCAAATCTAGTCTTTCAGGTAAAGTTCCCTGTAAAGCAGATTTGTATAATTTCAAGGGAAAAATTGTTCCGGGGACGGGTATCGATCCCGGGACCTCTGGTTGAACGTACCAGCTCTCTACCAACTGAGCTACCCGGGAACTCCACCCGACACCGACTCAACTTCTCCCTTTATATCCACACAACTCGCGTGGGCTGACGAAACGCCAGAGACCCACATCGAGTGCACACAATCTCTGTGTGACTTGGAATTGTGGTTTTCTGTTAACGTACACAGTGACGTAGGGTAAACGCGGGTGAATCGGATTGGAGGACGAATCAGATCAGTTAATACAAATTGCTGGTCCTAGAGTGCGGTACTGAGTTCTTTCTGATACCATCCTCTGAAGTCAAAGAATGCTGACATTTGAGTTCGATGACCATAAGAAGTTGGCGTGTGTACGACCTGCTGGTGATAAATAGACTACTTTTTAAAAGTTTGAGGTACGTAGATGCTCTGAATTTGCCATTTTGTTATTTTTTAGCTCTGGATTAAACTATTTTTTGAACACACATTATTAAAACTTACGCAACAAGTTATGTAGTAGGAAAGAACAGTCTGTCTTGATTCTATAACCTCACCTGATGTTCTCATTTATTTGCTGCCAGTGCTGCCAATTTGCAAATATGTATTTCTGTGCATGTGCGGACGAAACGGATCAGTGAATGGCGGGTAGTTTGAATTGCTTATTTTATATAGAAATGGCAATATTGTTTTTTTTTTTTTTTAAATTCCGGATGGGTAGACTTCAGCACGAGGAAGACCCAGACCAAATTGCTTGTCGTCTCACTTCACCAGAGAACATAGCACAAATGAAGAAAAAGCAAAAATTAAAAAAACGAGAAGATAAATATTAAGAAAGGATGCAGAATGAACAGAAAAAATGTGCAAAGAGAAAGTGAGGACATGATTGAGATTAACGATAGTGATGATGACGACGACGATGATGATGATGGTGATTATGATGAGGAGGATGAGGATGTGGTTGTAGAAATAGACAATGAAGGGAGTGATGACATTTGCCAATTTTGTATGTTGAAATATTCTGATCCCAAGTCTGTGAAGAAAGGAGAATGGATCCAGTGCGAACGTAAGGGTGAGGTGTGTGTGGGAGCTAAGGGCAGAAAGACGTTTATCTGTGGAAAATGTGTTTGAAAACAGAGAAACTAAGAAATGTGATTTTGCTATTACTGAGCTTCTAATTTTGTATCTTATAGCATGAATAATAAGTTTCCACTGCTTTTTCTTTCAATCCGATTCACCCGCCATTGGAGGATGATTCGGATCAATTTTAACAACCAATTAAATTGAAGAAAAATAAAACATAATAATTATTTCTGACAGACTGTTGCGTGAGACTTAAAGTTAATGAAATTATCTTTCAGCGGACATTAAGAGACGCAAGAATTAACAGCGTATTACCACTTTTATTTATAATTATTTTAAAAATGATCCTATTCACCCGCGTTTACCCTATATATTATGCAAATCTAGTCTTTCAGGTAAAGCTCCCTGTAAAGCAGATTTGAATAATTTCACGGGAAAAATTGTTCCGGGGCCGGGTATTATTATTATTATTATTATTATTATTATTATTATTATTATTATTATTATTATTATTATTATTATTATTATTATTAAAATTAAAAGAAACATACCTAGACTAAGTAAACAAGAGCTGTGATTTCTTTGAACAATTAGTTACAATTTCCATGTGTTCATTATTTCGTTGGTTGTTCCAACCTAATAAGAAGTGAAAGCTGTAATTTATTAATGTTTTTGGTAATGGATGAGAAACTGACTGAACGCTCAATCGCTTGTATCAGACTACCGGAATCAATATTGAACGGCCACTTTGATCGTTGTATACAAACCCACATTTCACTGAATACCGAAAGACAGAAAGATGGATACCACATGCTGACGTGCAGAGCTCTGCTGTCAGTCACATGTTCACGGAAGCCTAATAGATTCTTTGTTGTGTACGGCCTTGTTACTATTTATTCCATGGGCCGTCTGAATGACTAATGCCCGATTCCAATCTTCTCCGTTTCTCGGTGAATCGCATCGCGTAACGTATTCAATATGAAAGAAGGTTGATTGATACAAGTCATAAAGATGGAATTACCGATCCTCCTCAGCTATGAAATCCATCACTTGAAGGCATGTATGCAATCACTCATGCGGTTTTACTTCCCGTCAGCGACACAAGTGATTCAGCGCCAACTAATGAAATCTCTCTCCCAATACGCTCAACTGTATAGAATGTGGAATGTATCAACTGTCAATTAAAGACTTCCTGTATGTTTTTCCAAGGAAACGAATATTCACGAATTCCCTATAAAAGGACAGTGCCACAGTATGATAATAAGTAGGCCTCATAGAGGGTGATTCACGAAATTATATTGGAACTCAATGAGATTATTCACGAACTCTGACTCCTGGAGTGTTCGTGTGAACATAAAAGTTGAAGAGAAGTTTTGCGGACATTTGAGGACCTAGCATTCTAAGGCCCAATTGTATAAAACTCCCTGACTAAAGATCAACTTTGATCGTAGATCGAAAAGTGAACCGGGTTCAGACACTTCTTCTATTGTATAAAACTTTTCTGCGATCAAATTACCTTGGTTCAAATGCAATCTAAGTTCACGTGAAAAGGATCTGGCAACATCGCATAAACAGGTGAAATACGTGATGCGCGGACCATGTTATACAGGTTTGTTCAGTGTTGCCAATCTAGCGACTTTAACTCTTTTTCAACAACAATTTCTTTTAACTTTTATATTGCTTAAATAGGGATTTAGTGACCTTTTTAGCACCCCAATAGTGACAAAATTTAATCTTTCTTTGTTGATAATGAGAAATCTAGCGACTTTACAACTACTTTTTGGCGACTTTCCGTATACTCTGTTGGAGACATTGGTTTTTTGTGAAATGTAAATAATGGCGGACAATAAGAAGAAGGTTGACTGTTCTCCGAGTTGTTAACATGTTATGGTGTTTGATACTGCTAAACATGATAAAGCTTTATAAAACGACAATTTTCGTTTAGTAATACAGTAAATTGAAAATTTATGAATATACATATCATATCCATTAATAATTAATGGTTGTTATAAACATAATATAATTATAGGTTATGTTATTTGATACTGCTGAACACGATAGAGCCTTATAAAATATAAGAATGTTTGTGTATTAAGGCAAGAAATTGAAAGAAATATATATAAATGTACCTAACATATCTAATAATATTAATAATAATGGATATTTTATTTGCACAATCTGTCACTCGTATATTTCAAACAGAAAAGAAATAACTGAACTTGGATCATCTAACTTAATCGGAGAAATTTCTTCAGTCAAAGTTGACTTTAGTTTGAGACAAATTAATCTCAGATTAGACTTTATAGAACACAAAATTCCAAGTTCAGCTGAAACAAGGATCAATTTAACCTCTGATCTAAGATTAAATGGTTTATACAATCGGGCCTAAATGTGTCAAGTGAAACCCCGTAAATCACGCCAACTTCTGGAATCTCTCTCTTTCTCTCTTCTCTCTCCCTCGCTCCTCGTCATTCAGTCAACAATCACCACGTAAATATCTGAGAGGGTGTGTGCGGGCATGGCGACCAATAGAAGAACCACTCTCCAGTATTACCACAGTAACGGATTCTTCATTTTTGCCTCGACTGTCCTCTAGGAAGGTTCCATTATGCTAGCATTGCAGGCAACTAGTCAACCTTTTAATGCTTTTGTTAGCAGGTTTGACAAACTGTGAGTGGACCTGCAAGTACATAGTGCATGGTGTTCTCTCCCTTCCCCCCCGTGCTTTCTCACTTGCTCCTCCCCAAGACAGCCAGCGCTCACGTAGTAAATCGGTCAGGGTTTCAGTTCGATTTGTCAATCTATAAGTGCCAAAATAGTACATTATGCAACGAGCCTGTAATGATAGTAATTAAGACGCGAGTATGTTTGTTTATGAAACGAGCGTCTTAATTACCATTATAGACAAGTTTCATACGACTTTTTATGCTCGACCATATTTCTAACTTGAAATTATTCAGAAGTATTCATTTTATTCGTATCTGACTGAAGATCGGAAGTGACCTTGTGCCCACTTGTTAATCAATTAATTATATTCAAGTGTTAAAAGTAGTATACGCAAGATTCAAAATGAACTAATTTTGATATAACCTTGAAATTGATTTAGAATTGAAAAACGAGATGACAAATTGAATTTATTTGAATATTATTTACAATTAACGCTAATTATTATAGTAACAGAACATAACCTTCTGCGACAGTATTGGATTTTCAGCCTCCGTGACATTTCCCTCTTCTTTCGATTGCATATCCGGGAATAATCGAAAACCTGAACTTTAATGAATAGGTGTACTTTAATGACATGCATTAAAGGACTGCTACCAGGTGTATAATTACTACATTTCGGCATGATCGAGCATAAACAACTTTCTGAGATTATACAGGGCCGGGTATTTATGGAGATCGCGAAAATCACGACATAGTATATATACAATAGATTTTTACTAATCTTTACGAATTAAGTGATTCTGATTAATAATATGCGGATAAAACAATCGCGACTAATCGCGAAATAGAGTTCTAATAGCGAAATATGAACACATTCGTGAATTATTACTATTGCATCGTTTTATAGAGAATTTCATATTCTGAGTGTTTTCGGATTTTTCCACTTGAATTTGTTATATATCCAAGTAGGCTACATTACATGGTATTCCAGGTGTTCTGATTACATTAGTGAACTCAAAAGACGGAGAATTCAACATTTCACTAATAATTTGAAAGTGTTAATTTGAGGGCTGCAAGTTTTTTTTTTTTCGTTTTTTAATGAATGTGTGTTAAATATAGTCTCAAGAAGAGGATATCAAATGATAGACAACATTAAGATATATATTTATCGTATGTGAAGACCAAGAGGAAGGAGGAAATGAGAGGAGATTGGAAAATGCTGGGTTTGCTGCTGACATGGGGTAGAAAATTATGAATGAATATTCGCAAGATTATGATTGTAGATATTTATCGATCATTACAACTACAAAAATTAAACAGAGTTTTGTGAATAATAGCTTGGCTTTTCCGAAAGATTCACGAAATTATCCGATTCATACTTAGGCTTACTCTTAGAGACGAAGCCACTTCTCATTTTGAATAAGAGTACATAGGCCCTAGATGTAGAAGATATTAGTAATATGCGTTACAAGAGCGGTATGTTGAAGTTTTTATGTTCGAGGAAAAGTTTGAAAAAGCGAAACGTAGTAGAGCTTTTTTAATTTCCGAGAATTGAAAGAAAACATACCGCTCGTGTATCGTACATTATTTCGTGCGAAGATCGTTTATTACATACCTGAAAGAGGAATTTCTAATTAGTTGCAATGAAACCTCCATCTTGGATTCTGTTCAATGACGGAAAATTTGCAAAACAAAATATCTATCTTCAACATTGTTGCTTTAAAATGTTGTCTGTGTTTACTATACTCCAGCAGGCCGTGATATACGTCTGTCTTTTTTTTCCCCCCCAGTCTATAAATGCGAACTTAAAACAAACGGCTTCCTTAATGTTACTTGTATCACGAATACAGTAACTTTAGTGGCGTTGTAGAGTTTACTTAATTTTTGCAAATATTTAAAAACAATAATTAAGAGTGCAATTTAGGTGAAATTGCAGTGGTAAGTTTCAATTTATAATTATTACTATACTGAACGTCTCTAAAAATAATTTGTTAAAAGCCTAAAGCAGTAAAATCAATATGTCACTTAGGCGGTAAGAAGAGGGAAATTGTTATGTGTGTTCGGTTGGGAATACTGAATGTGGAATTTTAGACTTACCGCAGATTGGTTTTGTGCGGAAACCAAGCAAATACGCACGATCTCGCACAAAATATATTACGGTGTTGAAATACATTTATTACTTTAATTCGAATGTAGGGGTGCTATTCATAGACATTTCGCTAGCCCGCGCTACGAGCGTGCTAAACAGGATTCTTATCATATCATATCGCTAACACTGGTTTATGAATACGAAAAACGTTAGTTCGCTGATCATCCATCGAAAGCCCGCGCTAAGAATGTCTATGAATACGGCCCTAGATGTTTTGCGCAAACATTGGAATTGTCTTAAGTCTTCTGCTATTTTTCCACGTTATCATGTTAATGGTGGGTTGCAAGAACGCATTTATTCCTTCGTTGGCCGTTAACGGACCATTAAGTTCGAAAGACGCGTTGCAAGAAACATCTTTAGCCTAGCGTTAGGCCTATTGGTTCGTTAAAGGATTCACTAACTTAGAGATCTGATTTCCCTCCTATAATAATAGGCCTATTTATTCCTCCGTTAGACAGCCATCTTACGTACATTTTGTGTATTGGCGAGTAGTTTATAGATTTTGATTCATCTTAAGTTTATCTGTATGACAATCACGTATGCGATATTTTGTATAATAGCTCTATATACCCGATATTAAAATAATGTTGCATATCGATGGCTAAGAAGATGATACTTCATATCTGTACATTGCAAGTAAATAAAAAAATCTGTTTTAGAAATTATTTTCTCAGAATAGACAAACTTCTAACATATTGTGATTTTTATTAGTAACAACAATGTAATTTATTCGTCACAACAATAATTCCTTTCTACAATTCACCTTAACGCTCTCGTCAACAATTGGATCTTCACTCAACACAGTATTCGTTATAGCACTCCACCGACGACAATGACAATTTACTTGGACTATTACGCACAACAATGAACTGTTAATCTTAACTAATATTTACACAGTACTATTTACAAATCAGAACTATCAGTTCTCAGTTCACAGTTCTTCTATCTTAGTCACTCGAGTTCACAGTATCTCGAACCACAGACCTTCAGAGACAGTTCACTGTACTCGAACTCGGGTCCCTCCAACTGCGGTCCACTGCACTCGAACTCAGGTCCCTCCAACTGCGGTCCACTGCACTCGAACTCAGGCCTTCGGATGCTGACGCAGATGCGGACGCACACTCGAGTCGAACTCCGGCTGGCTTGCTTGCTCTGACTTTCTCACTGACTGAATAACTGAAAACTCTGCTCTAGTTCGCTGGCGCTTCTTCTTTTATAGCAAAATCATAGTTGCGAGAAATTTCTACAGGTGTGTAGAGAATTATCTCGATATCTCCACTTCGACGGACTCCTGGAATAGTCGAGAAGGTCGTTCCACATTCACTGCGTTAAGTAGCAGCTGCGCGCGCAGCCTTCCCTCGCGTGTAGGCTCCTTTCCCCTTTCCCCGTGAAGCCAGCGCGATATGCTCTCTCGCGGGACGCTGGTCGTGAGTTCGAATCTCACGTCGCTGTCACAATATTATGTTTCTGCTTTGCAAGATCTTCTATTCAAGAACAAAATATTAGTACACTGTCCAATTTTGTGAACACAATAATAATGTAGTTACACTAAATAATAATAGTTACACTAAATGACCATTTTTGTAGATAGGGGTATATCTCTTCTTACTATCGATATACGGTAATTTGATTAGGCCTACTTATTTACTTATTCATTCATTCATTCATTCATTCAGTTTTCGAATAGCGAAGTTATTATTTATTTCTTTATTACAAACTTTAGTTCATCATCTGACAACGAGGTTATGTGATCTGTAGTCTGTCGTTTTATTATTTTCTGTAAATTCAATGCACTCGTGCGCTATTTCTAATAACAAATAGGCATATTTATCTTTCTCACTGAAACTTCTGTTCCTGCTTTCTTTCTGGTCCGTATTAATCTATATTTATTGCAAATTTTGACAACAATAATAGTAATATGCGTTACAAGAGCGGTATGTTGGAGTTTTCATGTTCGAAGAAAAGTTTGAAAAAGCGAAACGTAGTTGAGCTTTTTTAATTTCCGAGAATTGAAAGAAAACATACCGCTCGTGTATCGTACATTATTTTGTGGGAAGATCGTTTATTACATACCTGAAAGAGGATTTTCTAATTAGTTGCAATGAAATCTCCATCTTGGTTTCTGTTCAATGACGGCAAATTTGTAAAACAAAAATATCTATCTTCAACATTGTTGCTTTAAAATGTTTTCTGTGTTTACTATACTTCAGCAAGCCGTGATATAGGGGAGAGTCGGGTAGTATCAGACATCGGGTAGTATCGGATAGTGCGTTTCTTTCATCTATCACCATATGGTAGTACCTGAATGACATGGTTACGTTTCTCTATGCGACATCACAGAAACGTAACCATGTCAATCAGGTACTATCATCGTATGGTAGATGAAAGAAACTCACTGTCCGATATTACCCGATGTCCGACACTACCCGACTCTCCCCTACGTCTGTCTTTCCCCCCCCCCCCATTCCATAAATGCGAACTTAAAACAAACGGTAAGGTTATGTAATGATTTATTTTTCATTTTAATATTTTAACAATATTATTTATATAACATATTGCAGTAATAACATCGGCATCTGGAATCTTGTTGACTTTTTCACGGCTTCCTTAATGTTACTTGCATCACGAATCCAGTAACTTTAGTGGAGTTGTAGAGTTTACTTAATTTTTAAAAATATTTAAAAACAATAATTAACAGTGCAATTTAGGTGAAATTGCAGTGGTAAGTTTCCAATTTATAATTATTAATATATTGAACGTTTCTAAAAATAATATGTTAGAAGCCTAAAACAGTAGAATCAATATGTCACTTAAGCGGTAAGAAGAGGGAAATTGTTATATGTGTTACGTTGGGAATACTGAATGTGGAGTTTTAGACTTACCGCGGATTGGTTTTGTGCGAAAACCAAGCAAATACGCAAGATCTCGCACAAAAGCAATTTCTTATATCAGTCTAGCAGCCGATGTTCACTTTTTATTCATTCACGTCCTATTGCGTCACTTCTGAAATCCAAAGATGCTTGGTTAACAATCCAATAACTATTGGTCCGCTAAATTCCTCTTCTACAACCCGACAATCCACCAACTTTGAAGGTCCACTAACTAATGGAGGAATACATTATTTATAAATCTGTTTTCTTGCAACCCAGCATGAGTATTTAACATTGGAGAAATAATTCTAAAAAATAAACCAAATACTCTATGAGATTTGTCTCTGAAGCAGAAAGTGACCTCATATTCTGTACCATGTCAAAGAAGAGTTCGAGGAACAGTTCACATTGCGCAAGTTCTAAAAACCCTGGCTGACGTGACTTACAATGTTGATAGGCCTACGAATATCAGAGAAGATGCACTGAAATTCAGTGGTAAGTTCCCCATTTTAATATACGTACACACCCAGAGAAGGAGCAAACAGATGCCGTCCCCGTCTCGGCCGTACCTTAGGGTTTAGAGCTACAAAACACTTTAAATTGAATTCTTCCCCTCGGCAAATATACTGGCGAAATATAAAATAACTATTCGGTCATGAAACGACGTCGGAATTTCTTTACAGACCCGACGAGACCCCAGCGTATGTGTAATCCTCTCTATGACCGTCTAGGGTGGTTGACTTAGCGAAAACGTATAAGGGTTTTTTTATGAGACTGTCAGGGGAGAGAGAGTTTGAATTAATATGCATACACATATCAGGATCGGGGTGGGAAATTCGGTTTAGATATCATGCTATCTCCACATTCGTTTTAAATTCCATTTTACGAAGTATATTGTAAGAATTATGCTGCCAAAATCAATATTACGATTGCAACGGCAATGCTCCATCTTCAGTCTCGCAGATAACGCAGCGTCCGTACAGAAATTAGTGAAGCGGGAGAAGGAAGAATATTCAGAGGAAGAGCCGTGTAACTCCAATGTCTGCACTATTCACCACGCCATCCTGCTTTCATTTTCCAGATTGGTTAAAAGTAAATCTGTACTCGGTACATGAGCTATTGTAACTCCTTTTCTTTCTCTTCTTCCGCTTTCTGTTCTTTCATCGGGTTCTCTTTGACCTCCTCCTGCTCTTTAGTTACCTCTTCCTGTTCCCTTTTCTTTGTCTCCTCTTCAAATCCCTCTACCTCTTAGGACCCCAACTTCCCCTCTTCTGTTTTTTACTTCTCTTCGGTCCTCTCTTCCTCTTCAATGTCCTATTTCCATTCAGTCTTCTCTGCCTTCTCTTTCTTCTGTTTCCTCTTCTCCTCTGTCTCCTCTTCCTTCTCTGTCTCCTCTTCTCCCTCTGTCTCCTCTTTTCCCTCTGTCTCCTCTTCTTCCTCTGTCTCCTCTTCCTTCTCTGTCTCCCCTTCTCCCTCTGTCTCCTCTTCTTCCTCTGTCTCCTCTTCCTTCTCTGTCTCCTCTTCCTTCTCTGTCTCCTCTTCCTTCTCTGTCTCCCCTTCTCCCTCTGTCTCCTCTTCTTCCTCTGTCTCCTCTTCCTCCTCTGTCTCCTCTTCTTCCTTCTGTCTCCTCTTCTTCCTCTGTATCCTCTTCTTCCTTCTGTCTCCTCTTCTTCCTTCTGTCTCCTCTTCTTCCTTCTGTCTCCTCTTCTTCCTTCTGTCTCCTCTTCTTCCTTCTGACTCCTCTTCCTTCTCTTCCTTCTCTGTCTCCCCTTCTTCCTCTGTCTCCTCTTCCTCATCTGTCTCTTCTTCCTTCTCTGTCTCCTCTTCTTCCTTCTGTCTCCTCTTCTTCCTTCTGTCTCCTCTTCTTCCTCTGTATCCTCTTCTTCCTCTTCTTCCTTTTGTCTCCTCTTCTTCCTTCTGTCTCCCCTACTCCCTCTGTCTCCTCTTCTTCCTCTGTCTCCTCTTCCTTCTCTGTCTCCTCTTCCTTCTCTGTCTCCCCTTCTCCCTCTGTCTCCTCTTCTTCCTCTGTCTCCTCTTCCTCCTCTGTCTCCTCTTCTTCCTTCTGTCTCCTCTTCTTCCTTCTGTCTCCTCTTCTTCCTTCTGTCTCCTCTTCTTCCTCTGTATCCTCTTCTTCCTCTTCTTCCTTCTGTCTCCTCTTCTTCCTTCTGTCTCCTCTTCTTCCTTCTGTCTCCTCTTCTTCCTCTGTATCCTCTTCTTCCTCTTCTTCCTTCTGTCTCCTCTTCTTCCTTCTGTCTCCTCTTCTTCCTTCTGTCTCCTCTTCTTCCTTCTGTCTCCTCTTCTTCCTTCTGTCTCCTCTTCTTCCTCTGTATCCTCTTCTTCCTCTTCTTCCTTCTGTCTCCTCTTCTTCCTTCTGTCTCCTCTTCTTCCTTCTGTCTCCTCTTCTTCCTTCTTTCTCCTCTTCTTCCTCTGTATCCTCTTCTTCCTTCTGTCTCCTCTTCTTCCTTCTGACTCCTCTTCTTCCTTCTGACTCCTCTTCTTCCTCTGTATCCTCTTCCTTCTCTGTCTTCTCTTCCTTCTATGTCTCCCCTTCTTCCTCTGTCTCCTCTTCCTCCTCTGTCTCTTCTTCCTTCTCTGTCTCCTCTTCTTCCTTCTGTCTCCTCTTCTTCCTCTGTCTCCTGTTCTTCCTTCCTCTGTCTCCTCTTCTTCCTTCCTCTGTCTCCTCTTCCTTCTATGTCTCAATTTTCTCTTCTGCCTCTTTCTCCTCTACATAAATTTTACAGACATCAACATCAGTATTATGTTAATACATAATAGTTATTTTATGTGTTGCGTTGCGTTGTAGTTACAATTCAAGGTTGTAGTCAGGTAAGTGTAAATACATATAACATAAATGGTGTGATACATACACGTGGGTGATCGATAGAAAAGGCGCACGGAGACATCAATTATAACTAGAATAGCAAAATTATTAGGAGTGAGTAAATGTTCTTAAGCATACATTTCAAAGTGGCATTCGGTTTTCGGAGTTTGTAGTAATCACTTCACGTGATCAAATAAAATACATTTTTAGGTTAGGTCTCATGAACTGTAAACTGTCTAGTCAAAGCAATGAATTTCACGTTGTCAGATAAAATACATTTTAATATCAGATCATATTAATCTATTAATTTCCAACATAATGTGCGAGAGGTCCGGGAGGAAAATATAGGCCTACTCTTTCACAAATTATTAACCATTTAAAAAACATCTCCCAACATAAAGATGAGTTACAGTAAATAAACAAGACATCGTTATTGTTATTATTATTATTATTATTATTATTATTATTATTATTATTATTATTATTATTATTATTATTATTTCGGGACTTTTCCCTCACTCCTATGGATGAATATCAGGTAACTTTGTCAGGCGATTGGAATCCCACTCATCTTCGCCACTTTCCTACCCCATCATCCTTTCCTCATCACCCCGTTTCTTGTTTTTTCAGATCACTATACAGGCGGCCTCCCGAAACTGCTGACTCTCTCGACCGGCCTCCGTGGATTGTAGTTTAGCGATGTTGGATGGCTTCTACAATGGCACCCGAGGCGGACCTACTCGGGGGAGGAGTTTCGCCTCAGACCGACAGGCGAGCCTTGGGGGAATTTGCCGAAGCAGGAATGTATATGGATTCTGTCGGCTGTAGGGACCGGTCGTTAAGGGAGTCATGTGGTTAGGACGGTGCGCGTAGGGGATCTGTGGCACGCAACTCATTCCATATCGAGGGTTAGCGCAATAGATCTCAGTAGGTCGCAGTGCTGGGCCATCCGTGCCCCCTTCAATTAAAAACCATTCCATTCCATGGCATTGTGATGTTACCCTCTTCGGTGATATCTGGTATTAGTTGGCAACACTGAAGAGACGGCCAAATTAGCCTTTTAGGAACTGCTCTTACGTGATACTCACTAGGCCTACTTACTTACTGGCTTTTAACGAACCCGGAGGTTCATTGACGCCCTCACATAAGCCCGCCATTGGTTCCTATCCTGAGCAAGATTAATCCATTCTCTATTATCATATCCCACTTCCCTCAAATCCATTTTAATATTATCTACCCATCTACGTCTCGGCCTCCCCAAAGGTTTTTTTTCCCTCCGGCCTCCCAACTAACACTCTAAATGCATGTCTGGATACGCCCATACGTACTACATGTTCTGCCCATCTCAAACGCGTGGATTTAATGTTCCTAATTGTGTCAGGTGAAGAATACAATGCGTGCAGTTCTGTGTTGTGTGTTACTTTCTCCATTCTCCTGCAACTTCATCCCTCTTAGCCCCAAATATTTTCCTAAGCACTTTATTCTCAAACACCCTTAACCTATGTTCCTCTGTCAAACTGAGAGTCCAAGTTTCACAGCCATAAAGAATAACCGATAATATAACTGTTTTATAAATTCTAACTTTCAGATTTTTGACAGGAGACTGGATGATAAAAGCTTCTCAACCGAATAATAACAGACATTTCCCATATTTATTCTGTGTTTAATTTCCTCCCGAGTGTCATTTATATTTGTTACTGTTGCTCCAAGGTATTCGAATTTTTCCACCTCTTCAAAGGATAAATTTCCTACTTTAAGATGTATTTTATTGATACTTATAAATTTGAAATCTTAGGTCTATGTACGATAGGAAAGGTCGGTTACCCTGTAGAATACAGGCTATGCGTGATTTAGTGAAAATTTTAGAATTCCTGAACATTTTTTTTCTAGGAAAAAAAAGCCCTGTCCAGGTCATTTCATGATCGTGCTGATAAAGACACGGGCCAAAACTTTCCGTATATTTTTGGACTATACATAAAATTAGGAAGATGTTTAACGTCTTTATATTTGAAATCATTAAATTTAATATTTTACGTATACTTCTACTATTGCTGCTACGTCGATACTTGGTTAATCATAGCTCTGCCGCAGAACAGCTGTTCAGTTGTTACCAATTCAATTTTTTTTTTTTTTTTGGATTTTGGATTGATGAGGGTTAGAAAACATTGAGGAATGGATTTGCTACGGACGCTTTCGTTGTTGCACAGTTTAGTATATAATAATAATAATAATAATAATAATAATAATAATAATAATAATAATAATAATAATAATAATAATAATAATAATAATGTTTTATTTTAGCTTGCAGAGTTAAGGCCATAAGGCCTTCTCTTCCACTCAACCAGCCTTAATAAATACAATACATATTTAAAATACAAATATTTACACTACACTTAAAAGGTTCTCTAGCAATATTCTTCAATTTTAACGACTAGTAGACTACATATGTATTTATTTAAATTTAGATAAACCTATAAGGTAAAGTAGTAACTTAATATATGAGCTAATTTAATTCAATCAATTATAATTAATTTAATATTTGAGATAGCTATCAAAATGATGAAAATTAATTTAATACAGTCGCGAAGCTCAATACGTAGTAAATATGCAAACATTAGATAGTTGCTCACCTCTAGGATCGCTAATATCGCCTCATTACAGGCAATGCAAAATAGTACCGTCACAGTCTATTGTTTCTAGCACCCTCAAAACTCAAGCTTCGTGACTGGATATAGTAGACTGTGGTTGTAGCCTGGACTGTACGAAGCCGAACTGTGACTGGTGTTCGATATAAGTTAATTGATTATATTTTGCTGTAAACCCGTTGATAGAGTCCCCACCCCCTCATCATAGCAAACAACAATCGATATCTGCTGACTCAGGATGCCCCATCCTACTTTTCCACATTGTGACGTCACGTCAGACCTCGACACGATAGAGAAGAGAGAGCGCTCATTTTTATCCGGAATTATTGTTTTCGGAAATCCGTACAACAATCCTACAAGAGGGATTTCCTGCGCCTAAAAAATTGACAGTCGGCACTGACTCATTCAATTGTTAACTATTTGGACACGGATACGGGTCTTTGGAATTCAAATAAATCGGGGGGGGGGAGGTGAGGGATTGGAAGACGGGAGTGGTGCTTTGAAATGTGAACAGTTCTGGGATTGAATTCCTGTTGATGTTATACGAGATCCGCGACGCTATTCGATGCTTCGGTTTTCAAGTATCGGCGTTAATTGGACACCGCCTGACCTGTTTGACGAGCTGCACCAAAAATTAAAATGATACTCGCAAGTTTCCGGAACTGGAGTGTGAGTCACGGACTACACCTGTGTGCCGCGACCTCTAGTGGCTCGCGTCATACATTGTGCTTAAAATAATGCTGAGCTACCGTACGCCGCAATTCGTGCCAATTAGAAGACGACTGGTGTGCAGAAAAACGACGGAGATTCGAATGGGGCGTGATTACTGTAGGCGAAAAAGAAGAAGAGAAACCAAACACAGCACAGCTCTTAGCCATGGTACCTACTTTGGTCTAAGGTTATACAGGGTGGGTCATATTTTTTTCTGTTTATTTTTTTTATTTATCTATTTAATAATAACATATACATAAAAACGTTACATTAAAATACCCCGAAAGAGCAAAGCTCGTGTTCGGGGACAGTTCCGTTACATAGATACACATACTTTGTAGACAAGATACTTAAGAAAAAAGCTCACATAAAGATGATAATAAAATTAGTAAATAATAATACTAATAATAACTGAGTGAAAAAAGAGACGATGTTTAGATTGATGGATTAATATTAAATTATTATTAGTAGTATAATTAGTGCAGGTCATGTTGATATAGTAACCAAGATAAAATAGAAAAATACACTTAGGATAGAAATAAACTTGTTTTACAATACATGGTACATAATATATATACAGGGAAGTCTGTCATATAATTTTTTAAATTCTGGATGAAATTTTATTATCGAATTATATAGACGTGGACCATAATTTGTACTGTGTAGTAAAGCAGCAGATGTGAAACATTTAGGTTCAACTAATTTAAGAATTTCATTTCGTCTCGTATTATGAGCATGTGGCTGAGCTACAAATTTCGTTCTATTTTTATGATAGAATTTCATTAAAGAGTATTTATAAATTTGGTCAATTCTAAAAACATTCAATTCAGAATGGATCAAATTTGTTGGATAATCCAGTCGCCTTTTCAAACAAATTTTGATTATACGTTTTTGCAACATAATTAGAGGAAAAAGAGCAGTTTTTGTAATGCGTCCCCATCCAATTATACCATATTGGATAACAGATTCAACTAGAGCCAAATAAACCAAACGTAATACATGAGTAGGCAAGTAATGGCGAAGGTTTACAAATTTGTAAGTTGTTTTACGTATCCTGTTACATAAAAAGGTGATTTGTCTATCCCATTTCAAGTGCTGATCAACAATAATTCCCAGGTATTTCACATCTACAGATTCTTTCAGGCAAGGGCATTTACAGGTTGTAGAGAGTTTACAAAATGAGTTGTGGATTATTAACCAAGTGTTTTTAAAATAATCATAAAACAATTAGTTTTTGTTTTCAACACATTTTATTCGTAGAACAACGTTTGTGAGAACATACCATTTCAATTATGAGCGGAAAATTACATCTGGCATGTGATGTCCGTCTGTGTTGACGCATTGTTTAAGGCGCTGACGAAAATTCACCTCTATTCTTTCCAGGGGATCTCTGTTGATTTGGGTGATGTGTTGACATACTGTGTCCTTTAATTCATCTAATATTCGGGGCTTATCCTCGTAAACACGTGCCTTTAGGTACTCACATAGAAAAAAATCACGTGGACAGGTCAGGGGACCGAGGGAGCCATGGAACATCACAAAATCTCGAAATGAGACTATTGGAAAAACAGGAGGCAAAGAACTGCCATTGACGCTCTGGAGATATGCGCCGTGGCCCCATCTTGCTGAAACCACCCATCTTGTTTGGGTGTAAATGTAAATCGCCATGCAAAATCCGTCTTACCGAACGATTGCTGATTCCAAGAGCAGCTGAATGTCTTCGAGCAGAGCGGCCTGGGCTGCGCAGTATCGCTTATCTGACTGAAAATTTTCTGGAGCACGCACTCTGTGTTGGGGGCCGGGCGATTTATTCTTCAGTATTGCGCCTTTTTTTTTTAGATTTTTTAACCCAACATAAGATTGTGTCACGCACGGGAACAGAATCATTGCGATTAATATTGAATCTGTAGCAAAACTCACGCCGTATCGAGGTCACCGACTCGCCATTTTTAACAAAACAATCATACGCAAACATTCGTCCACTGCTCCACGATGCCGACTGCAGGTGAAATGCTATGAGCCACGGAATGGACTGTCACATGCCGCACGTCTCTCCCTTTCATAATGACCGAGTACAAGCCATTTAAAAACACTTGGTTCCCATGCCCCACCCTGTATAATAAAATAATTGAAAAATACCCAAATTTGGAAAATTTTAGTATCAGGAATTTAAAAAATAGCGTTAGGAATTTAATTGTTAAAGAATATATGCTGATTTAATATGTCTATGTATTTGTATGGTTTAAATAGTTAAAATTGAAATTGTATTTTTAAAGATAATTTATTCTTATAATTTTTTTTTTCTTGACCCAATTTGTGTCGAATAATTATCTTTATGCTCGACCATGCCGAAATGTAGTAATTATACACCTGGTAGCAGCCCTTTAATGGACCTCATTAAAGTACACCTATTCATTAAAGTTCAGGTGTTCCACCAATCAGAAAATACCGTTGTAGCAATATGAAAGCGCAAGTATCGATTATTCTCGGATATGCAATCGAAAGACAACAATAAATCAATAAATCATCTATATTTTAAATAAAGTCAGGTCTGTTACCATAATAATTAGCGTTAATTGTAAATAATATTCAAATAAATTCAATTTGTCATCTCGTTTTTCAATGTCTAATTCAAGTTCAAGGTTATATCAAGATTTTTAATCTCTTAGATTATATCAAGGTCAATGTCGACATTTGTTTCTCGGAAAAAATCAATACTTTCGCGTCTGCGCAGATCTCACAATTTACGAGGTATTGCACAAGGTCAGTTCCGCTCCTCAGTCAGATAAGAATAACATGAATAGTTATGAATAATTTCAAGTTAGAAATATAGTCGAGCATAAAATGTCGTATGAAACTTGACTATGATGGTAATTAAGACGCTCGTATGAAAATTACTGTAGTCGCGTCTTAATTACTACCATTATAGGCTCGTTGCATAATGTCCTATTGTTTGTGTTAAGTATATGTTTAGATAACTCCCTGAGCACGAGTTTTTACTCTTTCAGGGAAGAATTAAGACTGTATTTTTGTACATGTTATTTTACTAACAATAAACAATGAACAATTTTCAATATTGGAGGATTTAGTGAAGAACTCTTTTCGAAACATGGGAAGGGTGACAGTAGGAGAAAGAAGAATAAAGTGCGTTCCGTAACATTTGCTGATGCTATGACGTTTTAGCAGAATAAGAGACGATATTCTTTATTGGTTATTTCATCATGCTTTATCAACTGCTGTGGTTATCTAGCATCTGAATTATATGAAGATGATAATGCTAGCGAAATGAGTCCAGAGTCCAGAGCCGAAAGTTACCCATCATTCGAAGAACGATAGATAGAACAGAGAAAAATTCTCTCCTGCACCCGGGACTCGAACCTGGGTTTTCAGCTTTACGTGCTGATGCTTTATCCACTAAGCCACACCGGATTCCAGTCCCGATGCAGGATCGAATCCCCTCAGTTTAAGTTCTATCTCTCAGTTTTCCCCTTCGGTGACCTACCCTCATGTACTGTGTCACAGAATATGATAGTGGCACAATGTCCAACGCACTATGTACAGAGGTGCACTCATTACGAGTGATTAAGTGGCCGGGATCCGACGGGGTGAGCGCCGTCTTGCAACACTAAGTGATTACTTACACATATCATATTATTGTAATGTACCGAAATGATATTTTCGTGCAGGAATTTTGTGTTCCATATGATGAAGGTTGGATAGGACAGAGAAAAATTCTCTCCGGCATCGGGACTCAAACCCGGTTTTCAGCTGTACGTGCTGACACTTTATCCACTAAGCCACATCGGATTCCAGTCCCGATACCGGATCGAATCCCCTCAGTTTAAGTTATATCGCTCAGTTTTCCCTTTAGTGGTCAACCTTCTTGTACTGTGTCACAGAATATGTGATAGTGGCACAATGTCCAACGCACTATGTACAGAGGTGCACTCATTACGAGTGAATGAGTGACCGGGATCCGACGGGGTGAGTGCCGTCTGTGATACAGCCCAGATCACATATAGATTGCTCATTTCTATGTTAAAATCGGTTGCACTTTGAAGAGAACAACCGCCAGGATTGCCATCCGTCCTCCGTAAACGAACACGAGATGGCAGTACATTCGCTAATGGAATTTAAATGGGAGTTATGATTTGTCTCCTTATGTAACAACTAGATGGCAGCATAGTAAACCTGACAAACGTTGTTAACGTCAAAGCCAATAACGCCGAGCAATCTGGGTATATTATGATCTGGGGATACAGGTTGTTGTAGATGGCTTGTGTTCATGTAACTGATTTAGGTTTCGTTTTAATGTTTATGATATTGGTGATTAAGGCGGTGATGAATCATGGTATGTAAATTTCCAATCCGGCGGTTGCCTTTGGCAATGAGGGAAACCATGAGAAACTCCAGTCAGGTTGGCCGGTGAACATAGGATCTCCAGAATGCGATTTTCAATCGTTATCAATTGAGCCACCTCGCTCGGTCACAGAGATCTCATGCCCTTTTTTATATACTTTTCTGATGTCTCTTAGAAAGAACAATTAAAATAGATATTTTATGAAATAAAGTGATAATTTAATAAAACCTTGTGCCTTCCACCCTTAGCTAGGGAACATAGGATATAGAATATATTTAAAGATAAACACAGCACAAGTTTCTCAATGCAGGTTATCCGATTTATTTATGTAGCCATCGGCGTGGCTCAGTCGGTTAAGCCGCTTGCCTGCCGGTCTGAAGTTGCGCTCGGGCGCGGGTTCGATCCCCGCTTGGGCCGATTAACTGGTTGGATTTTTTCCGAGGTTTTCCCAACCGTAAGGTGAATGCCAGATAATCTATGACGAATCCTCGGCCTCATCTCGCCAAATACCATCTCACTATCACCAATCTCATCGACGCTAAATAACCTAGTAGTTAATACAGCGTCGTTAAATAACAGACTAAAAAATTATGTATTTGCTTATTTATTTAGTTATTAATAGGCTCCGTATTCCAGCTACCTAAAGACTGAAGTTAAATACACATTGGGTATATAGTACGCCGAACACAAATAATGCAACAGATAAGGATATAAACAAACACGTCGTCGCTGCGTGTTCGTGGAGTACAGTCAACTCCCTACATTCTGAAGCTATACTGATAAACACATGCTTGAGCAGTGATGTTCATTGCCGTTGTGATTTTTGCAGTGAATGATTTTATATTGCAAGAAATTCTTTCAATAGCACATGACGTTATTGGTGCATGATGTAGTACAAGGTATTCCTATTGTCTGACTTTTTTAGTGTTTCATTAGGATATTGCATATGTGGCCCATCACGGAACACCACTACTTTTCGATGTAGGCCTACTTTTCTAGAAATTCCCTGAAACGTAGATTATTTAATTTATTAATTATTGGGATGTTGGCAATGAACACCATGGTAGGCTACACGAATCCATTCTAAACGTCGAGTTAATATCTTCATAATATTCAGATTGTGATAGTACTGGTTCTTTCAGATTACGTCCAACACATTTTCTGCGCCTTTTGGTATTGCAGTGTCTTCCAGTGTACTGTTTTTGCCGCTTTTACGTTTATTTTACACAATTTATATTTAATATTGTCTATATTGACAGTGAAAATATACCTTCAAATATCCTCAACTATGCCCTGCACTATTGTATTCTATTGTATTGTATTTATTAACATTCCATGGTATTCATACATTGCTTACAACTAGAATATGGAACAAGTCAAAAAACTTAATACTATTATAAAGTCTTAATTTATAGTCACAGTCTAGATGAAATATATACATACGAGATTTACAATATAGTCTACTAGTACAACACATAGTTTTAGTATCAATTTCATGAAGTGTTATTGAATGTCATGAATTCACCTACAGAATAGAAGGCGTGAGAAAGTAGGTACTTCTTTAATTTGACCCTAAATAATTTTATGTTTTGAGTTTGATTTTTTATATCGATAGGGAGGCTATTAAAATTTTTACTGCTATATAACTCACTCCTTTTTGATAGCACGATAGACTTGCCGATGGAGTATGAAAGTCATTTTTTGACGTGTATTTATGCTATGAACTGTTGAATTAGTTACAAAGTTTTCACGATTACATACGAGGAAGATTATTAATGAAAAGATATACTGACAAGCCAAGGGCAATATTTGTAGTTTTTTTTAAATAGTCCTACACGATTCCCTAGATTTGGTACCTACTATTATTCTAATTACTCTTTTTTGTAATAGAAGTATACTGTTACTATCTGTGGAATTTCCCCAGAATATTATTCCACGCTTGAGCGTATTACCCAAGGCATTTTATCTCTGTAATGAACCTTCAATCAGCCACAAAGATGTAGTTATTTAAATAATACGACTAGTAAAAGCAGTGATCGATGAGACTACTCACTATGACTGCGTCCCGATTTTGACTTTCTAGAGGAAGAGATCAGAGGATGCGTAACTATTTTGTATACGAACGTAACTGTACCTGCGCTGTGACGTCACATATACTTCGAATCAGGGAACCTCATTTCAGCTTACAGGTAGCTGGAATACGAAGCCAAGTTACTAATGTACTTATTTACTTGTTTATTTATTTATTTGTTTGCTTATTTACTTGGTACTTATTTAATTATTTATTTATTTTTACTTGTGGAACGTTTGACATCTCAGGGGAAAAATGTTACTGTACAGTATTTTCCAGCTTCTTATTATGTCCCTGATACGGATAATTGTGAAGTATGGAGAAATGACAGGGTAAATGGAAGTGCCTCGAGAAAACATCCACCAATACTTTCTGTCACCCACATATATCATTTAGACACGTCGTGTACGAGCTTCTGTCTCCAGCCTGGAATAGTAATATGCGTTACAAGAGCGGTATGTTGACGTTTTCATGGTCGAGGAAAAGAGAACATGAAAACAAACATACCGCTCGTGTATCGTACATTATTTTTCATGGTCGAGGAATTTCTGAGAACATGAAAACAAACATACTGCTCGTGTATCGTACATTATTTTGTGTGAAGATCGTTTATTACATACCTGAAAGACGAATTTCTAATTAGTTGCAATGAAATCTCCATGTTGGTTTCTGTTTAATGACGGCAACTTCGGAAAACCAAAATATATTTCTTCAACATTGTTGCTATAAAATGTTTTCTGTGTTTACTATACTCTAGCAGGCCGTGATATACGTCTGTCTTTTTTTTCCCCCAGTCTATAAATGCAAACTTAAAACAAACGGTAAGGTTATGTAATGATTTATTTTTCATTTTCATATTTTAACAATATTATTTATACAGGGTGTTTAAAAATACGGGACATAATTTCAGGTATGTATTTCCACATGTAGACATTCAAAATAGTTCATTACAACATGTGTCCGGAAATGCTTCATTTCCGAGTTACTGCCTTCACAACATTGAAATTCACCGGAACGTTTTTCTTTCCTCAGGTCGTTGTCATTACAGAAGATGTTCAAAATGTGCACCTCCTGCTTGAATACAGACCTCACATCGATGTCTCATTGACCTGCGAACACGATTCCAAACTCCAGGAATATTGCGTATATGTCTTCAGAACATGCCACAATTCGATTCCGAAGGGATTCCAAATCAGGCACCGGAGACGAATAAACCAATGATTTTAAATGGCCCCACAAGTAGAAATCGAGATGGTTCATATCAGGTGAGCGTGGAGGCCAAGCAATTGGGCCACCTCTACCTATCCTTCGATCCAAGTACCGGCGAGCCGTACGACTGAAGTGTGCAGGAGCGCCATCATGCAAGAAGTGAATGTATTGACGATTGATCAGTGGAGTGTCTTCTAAAACATGAGGTATGGTTCCGGTGAATTTCAATGTTGTGAAGGCCATAACTCGGAAATAAAGCATTTCCGGACACATGTTGTAATGAACTATTTTGATTGTCTACATGTGGGAAATACATTCCTGAAATTATGCCCCTATTTTTGAAACACCCTGCATAACATATTGCAGTAATAACATCCGCATCTGGAATCTTGTTGATTTTTTCACGGCCTCCTTAATGTTACTTGTATCAGGAATGCAATAAGTTTCGTGGAGTAGTATACTTTACTTAATTTTTGCAAATATTTAAAAACAATAATTAACAGTGCAATTTAGGTGAAATTGCAGTGGTAAGTTTCCAATTTATAATTATTACTATGTTAAACGTCTCTAAAAATAATATGTTAAAAGCCTAAAGCAGTAAAATGAATGTCGCGCTTAAGCGGTAAAAAGAGGGAAATTGTTGTGTGTGTTAGGTTGGGAATACTGAATGTGGTATTTCACACTTACCGCGTATTGGTTCTGTGCGGAAAACAAGCAAATACGCACGATTTCGCACAAAATCTTTAAACTAGCAATAAATCAGAAGTTTATCGGGGGTTTAATTAAACATTAGTTGGCTCTTAGTCTTGGCACACCACCAGGCGTGGCCAAACAATAGCTGCCTGTTTCATTACACCCTACGCAAAGTCAGTGCGTAGGACATCTCAGACTCGAAATGAAAATTGCAGACAACTAATTTCCAGCCACCCTTGATATTAAAAGGGCCTCCCCCACTCCCATGTAAGTGGTAGCCATATTGGCCATCGGCAAATGTGACGCTCCCCTCCCCGTTTGGTTCAAATATGTCCCCGAGCACTTACTAACACTTGAAAGCTTTGTTCGTCCCTGAAAGCAGCAAACGACCACATGCATGTAATGGAATACGTATGTACTAATGATACGCACTCATTTGTTTCCACGCCCTTCGCAGGTCTTGAATCTGAGGGCCACACTGCATAAACCTCATAAGAACTTTCTGATGTATCTGGTCGAAAATTGTAACAAATTTGAAAATACTTACAGCTAATCAAAGTTTTGTTCTATGCAATTTGCGAGCAGGCACGAGTATAAAAAGTAAAACAGACTACACATGAGAATAAAACAAAAGCTTACATTTGTAAGTTGGCTGCAATTTTGTTGTTATTTTATGAAGCATTTAAAATGTGGATATGGAGAAGAATGGAAAGTGTGAAATGGACAGACAGAATAAGAAATTAAGTTGTGCTAGAAAGAGTGGATGAAGAGAGAATGATGCTGAAACTGATCAGGAAGAGAAAAAGAAATTGGTTGGGTCACTGGCTGAGAAGAAAATGCCTACTGAAGGATGGACTGGGAGGAATGGTGAACGGGAGAAAAGTTCGAGGCACAGGAAGGTATGAGATGATAGACGATATCATGATAACCTTTTGCAGTGGCGTAGCATGAAATTTTGAGCAGGGGAAGCTAACTCAAGTTGTCTTTCATGCAATATGAGAAAACGTATTACAAAAATACAGTCTTAAAATAAATAGTAGTCAATTTCAAGTCAGCAGTCGAAGATTGGTTGGAACATCGTAAGTAACACCAATAAGGCATGACCTCAAATGAGACGTAATAAAATACGATTTCACGGTTTACACATATCTCTTAACAAATAGACACATATACTTATAACATTAGCTCACTCCCTGTCATACTTAGAGAAATCACAATATTAGTATCATTACGTAAGTATGCGTCTGTCTTTTGGTTGTGTCCTTCATTGACAGCAAGGAGTCGGTCATTTGTTTTTTAAATCACACTTTTGTTCGTAAGTCAGTCTTGATAATACAATTGTCCTAAAAATTCAAGTAAATTAGTGTCTGGAACTGTTATTTCGCTCATTATTTATTATATCAGCCACAATGCACACTAACACTTCAACTGAACACAACTGACGAATAGGGATAACTCGGAAACTACTTATTTTAAATGTTAAAGCTAGCTTCTTGCGAGCCTTGCGACTAGGGTAGCTTAGTTAGAAGGGATGGAAAATCTGCGGGGTGGATTACACAGAAGAAACCGGTCTGCTTGGAAGCTGGTGTGTGCAGGCTTCTTGTTTACTGCTGCATCACAAATAATCCTGAGCTGCCGCATCACAATATTTAACGTGTAAATATAAATTTATTAAAATTAATAAATAATTTTCTCCATAAACTGCAGGTTTATTATGAAATTATTGTTAACTGGGGAAGCTAAGCTTTTTAGCTTACATTGACGCTACGCCACTGACCTTTTGTAACGTGAGTCACACACAATATTATTTTATTTTTAATACAAAAGAAAGTAGAATAAAATTATCATTTTATTTAACATTATTTAGTATTGCTATTTCCTAACTTGATATATGAACCATTGTTTATATATGAAGCCTCCAATTCCAAAACTGTCTACATCCAATCTTAACAATTTTCAGGAAACGCCAAAAACTGATAACTTTTTTCCTAATTGTTTGTAGTGTTCGTCATATTTGAAGCTTATTTATGGAAGGAAAGAGGGAATTTAGGCACAACATTCATTAGAAAATTGCTAGAGACATTTAGGTACATGACGAAACCGCCATGATCTCAATTAAAAAAATGGATTTAGAGAGTTTTGGAATTGGACGCTTCGTATGTATTTTCTGTTTTCACTACCCATTAAATTTTCAACTTAAATGAGACAAACTCTAACACGAGTCACATAGAATGACGCTACTATGATAGTTATCTCTGTTTTCCTGATAAAAGCTTTTCAGAGTCACTTTTCAATGACATTGAATGAAGTGAAAATGCCAAGAATATTTCTCGTATTGAAGTTCATTAATTTTAAAGTCGAAGTAACATTCTCAGAAAATTTATCATATATTCCTTTCGAATAAGGACAAGATCTGCTTTAAAGAGCGACAAAATCCTTAACATGGATTTTTTTTTTTTTTGCGGGTTCCACGTCTTGGATCTACAAGTACAGGGACATTACTTTATTTTTACTAACATTTTTAACATTAACCTGGCTATACTCGGAAACACTTTAACCCCTCTTCCATTACAGGAGTTTGGAGTTGCTAGTGCAATATGTAAACAAATCATTTTACTAGCTATAGGAGGAGAGAAAAGTGTGTATCCATTTATGTTACAGGGAAATATAGTATTACAATTTTCAGTTTGGTCATTACTTTACAGTATTTTATCAAAAAACAGTAGAATAGTAACAATTTTTTTTCACAAACTCAAGTCTTCAGGCGGTTATATACATTATGTGATGTCTACTTTATTCAGCATATTACTAACCTAATTTATTCCTGAGAATTTTGTGAGCACTTCCGTAAGAAACCCCAATTTCTACAGCTAACTTCTTGACCGACTTATTAAGACCTCGCTGCATCCCTTCTCTAGCATCTTCTATCACCTTTGTTGGCCATCTTTCACTTTTCTTCCTTTCTGTACACTCTGTTGCTCTAAATTTATCTACCAGATTAATGACATTTCAACTAAAATATTCCGTAATGATATAATCAGGAAACTGTGGGGAGAAAAAAAAGGAAAAACTTTTGTCACATTCGGTTATATTGTAATTCCAGTTTCCATCATCGTCCTTCATACCTACAAATAGTAAAACAAAACTCTTGTTTAAATAATGCTGTTAAATACCGTACCATATCATAGGGTGCCGTACTTTCGGTAACTCTAATCTTCACATGTGCTCAGTCCACACAGATAAATTCAGTTATGCTACACACCATACCTGTGTGAAAATAAACTTCAATAATATAAGCCCTTTCTTCTATAGAAAACGTAACATATTTCTGAAACACACTGTACTCTGTACTGTTTACGTCACTGCTAGCAACAGCGGCAGTAAGTTTGTGTGACTGACGTTAGCAAGGACATTAGTGAAAGGGGTGGGAGTCAAGTACATTTAGAAACGCAGGTGCAATAAAAATTGAAGTAAAAATAAAATGATGTCCCTGTATAAGAACGCTGTATCTGGGAGAGGGTTCTAGGCAAAATTCATCGGCCATTTTTCACAGGACTCGCGTAACATAAGACAGTCGTCCTGATATTGGATTATACATCTTCACATTAACAATAAAAGAAACCTTAATGCTGTAGGCGGGAACAGGGTTGCCAGATGAGTTCAGACCAATGTCGCCAACTACAGTATACACCAACAAGGCGCCAGAAAGTAGCCAATTATCTCTGAAGTTGATAGTGAAAGGAGTAATAAACTTAAAAAAAACCTACAGTGTAATTATGAACATAATCACTTATATTCATTCATAAATTTGTAATAATTTTATTGTTAATATTATTTAATAAAAGGTACAGAATCATTAAGAGGAGACTCCACAGAAAATCGTGGAAATTTTCCAAAATATTTTTGTTCACTATTTCAGTCCTTTAGAATGTATATTTTTATATCCCAAATGGATTTAGTTGAATTCTGATTAGAAATACGTTTACATTTTTTTAATTAAGGAAGAAGAGCTGTCAAAATTATTCTTTTGATTAAAGAATTCTTTCTTTACAAATTTCTGATTACAAATCTAGTAACTTTTGTTCTGCAGTTGGCTCCGTGAAGTTACTATATGAATGTAGTAGAGCAGAATTTTAATAGGTATGTGTTGCATAAATATTAATTTTACTTTAAAATCCATTTTTCCACTGGTTTATTTTTCTTGATTGGATACCAACTTTTTATGCCAAATATTAATCAATCTGGATTAAATTTTTAGTGCAAGTATTTATGATGTAGCTACATGTTTCTATTCATTTATGTTGTAAGAATTGCTGTTAGTTTATTTTTTTTCCTGAATTATATAAAAAAATAGCATTTTCAAAAGTTCAAATTTTTTTTCGAAAGCGAATAAACGAGATATTTTATAAAATGAATGCATAGAAATGTTTCTCTATGTCTTGTGAATGTAACCAAAAAAAAAAAAAGAAGGAAGCTTAAAATTTTAGATCTTTTACTAAAACGTTGGGTTTGAAAATATTTCTAAAAAAAATATAGAAAAAAACCAAAAGTAAACAACATTTGGGACTTCAAAATTTGGATTTTGTTAGTTCTTTACATAGTAGGCTAAACATACTCTCAAAATTTGGTTGAAAAAATGATTAAGGGAAAAGTTGTAATTTTCAGTAAATGGCATTATTCAGCTGTGGTGTGAATCTTTGATACTTGCATTTTGCTGTTTGTTCAACCTGTATTCTCTTGTTTATTTGTTTACAAAATTTACATATTTTAAAAATTGCTTCATTCAATTTTTTTTTAAATCTGTACCTTCTTGAATCCAGCCTGAAAATATTAATTTTCTGCATTATGTGTGTCTGTAGTCTAATGGTGCATTTTAAAAAATGGTAGTGATTTTGAATTATGACTAAATACCGACACCGAATTTTTTGAGGCTTGAATATATAAATTTAATTAAACTACGATTATCTTTATCCCAGGGCAGTTTCTCCCACTCCTTGTACTTTCTGCACCTCTCATATTTCGGCATCTTCTACATAAACGTTGTTATCACAGTTAAAAAAAGGAACCAAGTGAAAGAATCTGCTAATAGGCGCGCTAAATCGCTGAATTCCCGCTTACTGCTCAACATCGTTTCTATTAATTATCGAAGTTTAGGAACAATATATAGAAATGGATTTCATGTATTTAAACTAAAAGTTTAATTGATAATAAGATCCACTTATTTTATCCAATAATGTAATATATTTATATGTAGGGACCGGATTTTTATGTAATATCAAGGTGTGAAATATGTACATATTTATGTAAGAAAAATAAGCTGAATATGTACCAAAATATGTAAAATCACGAAAATATTTAATATCAATATCTGTGCTGGTTTGTATTGTTAAGCCTAGATATTATAGTCTGGTACAATTTTTAATTTTCTGTTCTTCATGACGATTTCTACTGTTTCTGGTGCTCTTCCGCCGTTCCTGAGTATCATCATTTCTGTCTTGTTCACATTTATACCAAATTTGTTTTTACTGCACCATTTTACCATGATGTTTATTGTTTCTTGTAACTTTGGAAGGTCTTCAGACCCTACTACTATGTCGTCCGCTTATGCGTATGAGGTTATTCCCTTCTTGATTTTTACAATAGAAAGTAGTTGTATGAGAAAGGTTCCTTTTGTTCACTCATATTTACAGTGGGCGGTAAGGGGTGAGTGACTCTTTTACTTCCTGGAACTAAGATGTTATGTTTCGTCCCGAAATATATCCTTTCTCGGGTAGGTAAAAAGACTTTTTAAATCTGTGTATTTCAAATTGCAAACTTCCCCAGCAGAAGTTTTATTTTTCCTTTTAAAGAAGTAAAAATGAATAAAACCCCTAAATATGTAGATTTATATAATACCAAGCCATAATATGTAATGTGGGGTAAATATGTAAAGATATGTAGTATCAAATCTGTATATATAATTTGAACTGGTAATGGAAATTACGGGAAAACGGCTGAACGGATTTTAAAGAGTGACCCCTCATTTTCATGCCTGGCATCCAAAGTTTTTCGGAAAAGTAGTAGTTTTCAGTGAAATGTCAATTTTCCTACATAATTTTCCTATTTTCCAAAATCCATCTGTTGTCAGTTTTGAGAACTAATTTTATTCAATCACGGCCGACTTGATTGAATTTCAGAAAAAAACACACACTACAATAAACAATAGGCTATTACACGAAGGCCATGACTTGCAGGATTGCCGACATATTTAGAGCTAAATTCAATTTGTTATTAAAAACTGATTCTGCAGTGTATAATTTTCTGAGTACAGCTGTGTAGTGGATATTCAAATCTACGAAACTTGAGGTGGTTGGATGACATTATTATCATTAGAAATTTAATATTATTATAGTTAATATCATGATGCATCTATTTTTCATTAATTGTACATAATATTGATGCTATATTGATGACATGAAAGTGAAACGTTTTGTGGTTATGTAAGTAAATGTAGAGAATATCTTAATTTAGATCTTAATTTCTACAATTTACTGAGTGGCTGCTATATATAACTACAAAACTTAAGATAATAATATTGTTATTAAAAATCAAATATTTTTATACTTATTAACCCCTGGGGTTGGGTCTTTTTCATATACTTAATGGCGGTGTAGTGTAGATATTAATATGTGTCATTGTCTTCAGTATTGGCTCGAGAGAGCGCAAAAATTACAGTTACTAAGGAAAGATCTAAAGGTATTACTTACTGGTAAAATAAGAGGCCTAGAAAATTTTGTAATCTCCAGATCATTTCAGCAAGATCTCTTAGTAGGATAAAATGATTTTACGCTCTACATTTCAAGTTCTGTATGTATTTATTCACACTGCAATGGGTATATACCCGGTGGCAGTGGTAACTAATTACACTCAATAATGACAATAATAAACTACATGCAGCAGCTATACGAAAATGCTATTGTTCGAAAGCTTAGCAAACCTGATATTTTTTTAACATTTGCCTACAATCCACAATGACCTGAAACAGCTACAGCTGTCGTCCTGACATTGATACTTGCGTTTTCGCGTTGAAACTCAAAAACTGAAGTTGGATAGGTTCAAGAAAAAGTATTTGGCCTAAAAAAATCCATTCAGTGGGATTATGTTTCATTATTATGGAAGCAAATATCTATCAAAAAGACAAGTATTCTTAATTTAAAATAAATCTGAAAAATTTTTATTTGAATGTCTAACGAACTTAGTTTGCAGCAGTATTTGCTGCACAAGCCACTAGTTTTAATATATTAATGGTAATTACAAGATTCGCAAAGATTTGTTATTTATATAGGTTAGGTTGAAAGGAATATAATATGTAATTGCATAAAAATCCGGTCCCTATTTATATGCAGTAATTCCACTTAATTATGTTATTAAAAACATCACAGATCATATATGCACGTTGTAGATTCCCGTTTCAGAGCGTGGGGAAGTTTTCTACGTAACCTTAAACGTTACTCTGCCATCTTTTGAAAATTAACGTGACTACAATAACTGACGAATATTTACGTACCTACTGAAGAATATTACTTAGAATGTATCACATTCTTGTAAAAAAAATGTTTTAATTAAATAATTTTTATAATTTTAACATTAAAGACGCCAGAAAAGTAGCCAAATCGCCAAGTGAAATTTTCGTCGCCACGAAGAACATAAAAGGCGCCAGAATGGCGACAAGTAGCCACATTTGACAACTCTGAGCGGGAATCGACAGCGCCTCTGTACAGCATTAGAAGTGCGCATTGATGTTTGAGTTCATTTCGGATTTATATTTGGAGTTAATTCTGTAAAATTCCTAAATAATTGCAACGCGGCATGATGGACAACAAATCCCACGCTCTGAGGGAGCCAGCTACCTTCTTTGTGATTTGAGATTAGATTATTTATCTGGACACGGTGGCTGTTACCAAAGCGCTTCTCACCAAGCTGCCCACCGTGAAAGCACGAAGTTTTAAAATATTTACCAGCTTCAAGACTTCCTTATATCTCTGAGTTCCATCGCGAGATACTCCTAACCTTCTTAATTGTCCCATCGTGCATTGTTATTAACATCTCTACGTATACAGGGTGTTTGAAAAATACGGGGCATAATTTCATGTATGTATTTCCCACATGTAGACAATCAAAATAGTTCATTACAACATGTGTCCGGAAATGCTTTATTTCCGAGTTATGGCCTTCACAACATTGAAATTCACCGGAACGTTTTTCTTTCCGCAGGTCGTTGCCGTCAAAGGAGACATTAAGAGGGCACTCCGACAGTTCATTCCGAGGCGAAGGCTACATTCAGTGTTGTGTAGGCGTTAGACTGTGCAACATGTATTCAAATCAAGAGCTGGCAGAGATACACTTCATATACGGTAAGGCGGACGGCAATGCTGCGCTGGCTCGTCGTTTGTACCAGGAGAGGTACCCACAGCGACAATGTCCAGATCGGAAGACATTTGTACGTCTCCATTACCGTCTGTGCGAGTATGGAAAATTTAACTCTCCTGGTTTGGGAAGGGGACGGGACGACCAAGATCTACAGTACAACTCCAGAAGTACAGGAGGAGATTCTGACTCCTTCTATCAGCACACGAAGGGTAGCGTTGCAAGTCAATGTTCCTCATACGACTGTCTGGAGACTGTTGAAAGAGTATCAATTGTATCCTTATCATTTGCAATGTGTACAGGCCCTGTCACCAGCAGATTACCCTGCACGAGTTAGGTTCTGTCAGTGGTTCTTGCAGCAGTGTGGTGTAAATCCGAACTTTCCTGTCTTAGTATTATTTACAGATGAAGCACAGTTCACACGAGATGGCATAACAAATTTCCACAATCAGCATGTATAGGCGTATGAAAACCCACGTGCAACTGTTCCTTCTCATCACCAGGTGCGGTTCTCCCTCAACATGTGGGCTGGTATCATTGGTGATCGATTAGTTGGACCCCATGTACTTGTAAACAGACTTACAGGTCAGGCGTACACAAACTTCCTGGAAAACACCATACCTCATGTTTTAGAAGACACTCCACTGATCAATCGTCAATACATTCACTTCTTGCATGATGGCGCTCCTGCACACTTCAGTCGTACGGCTCGCCGGTACTTGGATCGAAGGTTTCCTGATCGATGGATAGGTAGAGGTGCCCCAATTGCTTGACCTCCACGCTCGCCTAATCTGAACCCTCTCGATTTCTACTTGTGGGGCCATTTAAAATCATTGGTTTATTCGTCTCCGGTGCCTGATTTGGAATCCCTTCGGAATCGAATTGTGGCATGTTCTGAGGACATACGCAATACTCCTGGAGTTTGGAATCGTGTTCGCAGGTCAATGAGACATCGATGTGAGGTCTGTATTCAAGCAGGAGGTGGACATTTTGAACATCTTCTCTAATGACAACGACCTGCGGAAAGAAAAACGTTCCGGTGAATTTCAATGTTGTGAAGGCCATAACTCGGAAATGAAGCATTTCCGGACACATGTTGTAATGAACTATTTTGATTGTCTGCATGTGGGAAATACATACCTGAAATTATGTCCCGTATTTTTGAAACACTCTGTATAACTCAACTTAGTATTAATAAGAGATGTTTTAATAATAGTTTTTGTACAGAAATTAAAAAAAAAAAAATCAGTAGTAGACATATTTCGCTCATTTGTGAGCAATTTCATTGTAAGTGGGATTGATTTTACTTGCATTCGGGCCATTGCGTTTCCCTGGCCAGCTTAGTTAAATCTTATCCGTGATGCGAATTACTTGCACGGGTGAGCTGCGAGGCAAAAATGGCCACGAAATAATTATAATAATGAAGAGAATGAGCATTACGGTTTCTGGTGAAGCACATGATGGTGATGGTCGGGTGGGCAACCTGGAAGCCTGTCTGATTGAGGGCTCCTTACTTCCAGGTGAGTTGCTCTTCCTCCACATCACAACAACGGCGCCATCTTGCCTGCAAAGATGGGCTATGTACAATGCAAACGCCAATATTTTAAAGACACGGTTACCATGGAAATGGAGAATATTTAGGAAGGCTATCCGTATAGCATCTTTAAATAGACTTTGTGCGAGATCGTGCGTATTTGCTTGTCTTCCGCACAGAACCGATACGCGGTAAGTGTGAAATACCACATTCAGTATTCCCAACGTAACACACATAACAATTTCCCTCTTCTTACCGCTTAAGCGCGACATTCATTTTACTGCTTTAGGCTTTTAACATATTATTTTTAGAGACGTTTAACATAGTAATAATTATAAATTGGAAACTTACCACTGCAATTTCACCTAAATTGCAATGTTAATTATTGTTTTTAAATATTTGCAAAAATTAAGTAAAGTCTACTACTCCACGAAACTTATTGCATTCCTGATACAAGTAACATTAAGGAAGCAGTGAAAAAATCAACAAGATTCCAGATGCGGATGTTATTACTGCAATATGTTATATAAATAATATTGTTAAAATATTAAAATGAAAAATAAATCATTACATAACTTTACCGTTTGTTTTAAGCTCGCAATTTATAGACTGGGGGGGGGGGAAAGACAGACGTATATCACGGCCTGCTGGAGTATAGTAAACACAGAAAACATTTTATAGCAACAATGTTGATGAAAGATATTTTGGTTTTCCGAAGTTGCCGTCATTAAACAGAAAGCAACATGGAGATTTCATTGCAACTAATTAGAAATTCGTCTTTCAGGTATGTAATAAACAATCTTCGCACAAAATAATGTACGATACACGAGCGGTATGTTTGTTTTCATGTTCTCGGAAATTAAAAAAGTTGTAACGTATATTACTATTGTGCGAGATCGTGCGTATTTGCTTGGTTTTCGCACAAAACCAATCCGCGGAAAGTCTAAAATTCCACATTCAGTATTCCCAACCTAACACACATAACAATTTCCCTCTTCTTACCGCTTAAGTGACATATTGATTTTACTGCTTTAGGCTTTTAACAATTTATTTTTAGAGAGGTTTAATATAGTAATAATTATAAATTGGAAACTTACCACTGCAATTTCACCTAAATTGCACTGTTAATTATTGTTTTTAAATATTTACAAAAATTAAGTAAACTCTACAACTCCACTAAAGTTACTGGATTCGTGATGCAAGTAACATTAATGAAGCCGTGAAAAAAATCAACAAGATTCCAGACTCATCATAGACTGGGGGGGGGGGGAATACAGACGTATATCACGGCCTACTGGAGTATAGTAAACACATAAAACATTTTAAAGCAACAATGTTTTTTAGTAGGTTATTTTACGACGCTTTATCAACATCTTTGGTTATTTAGCTTCTGAATGAGATGAAGGTGATAATGCCGGTGAAATGAGTCCGGGGTCCAGCACCGAAAATTACCCAGCATTTGCTCATATTCAGTTGAGGGAAAACCCCGGAAAAAACCTCAACCAGGTAACTTGCCCCAACCGGGAGTCGAACCCGGGCCACCTGGTTTCGCGGCCAGACGCACTGACCGTTACTCCACAAGTGTGGACAGCAACAATGTTGAAGATAGATATTTTTGTTTTGCAAATTTGCCGTCATTGAACAGAAACCAAGATGAAGATTTCATTGCAACTAATTAGAAATTCCTGTTTCAGGTATGTAATAAACGATCTTCGCACAAAATAATGTACGATACACGAGCGATATGTTTTCTTTCAATTCTCGGAAATTAAAAAAGCTCAACTACGTTTCACTTTTTTCAAACTTTTCCTCGAACATGAAAACTTCAACATACCGCTCTTGTAACGCATATTACTATTTTGCGTGATAGTGCGTAAAGTTGCATTTTAGCCACTGTTATCAGTGTCTGAAATGAGCCTTTAAAAACATTAATGCGTAAAAATATAAGCAATCACTTTACACACTGCTATTCATTTTACGCATAGCCAAATAAAATGTAATATTCAATGTACAAACTTTATCCATGCCTTTGATTGAGGTTCTGGTGATATGTACATCTATGAAAAACATTCATTTCTGGTGGATCTTTTTTATAAGACAGTATAAATTAGAGATGAACAAAACTAACTGCCGCTCTCGCTCGCTGTGTTCGCTGCATTTGTCTTTCGAGTCTCGGCTCGTCATTCTCGAAATAGCATTTGGTCGGCGTGAAAAGATTTCGTAAATTTGAATAACATACATCATTGAAATAAATAACATTATAAATGTTTAAATGAGACAAAAAGATAAAATAAAACAGTATCTTAGTTATCAAAATGTTGTGGTTCTATTATATATGACCTATGGTTATATAAGTAAAAAAAAAAAAAAGAAGTAAAATTCTCAAATAAATTTGCATTTCTAAGAAATAAAACATGACATTAATATCTTTTTATTTGAGATTGCACACTTGATCTTAAACATATTAAAAGAAAATTGCTAGCCTTTTAATAAGGGTCTAGTAATTAAATAAAGACTGGGGAACGGATTATTATAGATCTACACTGAAAGGTAGAGATGATGTTTCAAATAGGCTACTTGATTGTTTATACATATATAACAGTTGCCAAAGTAGATAAAAGTTCAGTCAGGTATAAACAATTGCTGACTTCAGGACTTCGGGAGATGATCAATATCGAGTCTCGAAACACTCACAAGCAGTCTTTACGTCAAGGACGCGACGTAATACAACATTGTCGTGCGGGTTTTCGGCTTTGCGGGCGCTGTTAGTCTCGTTTCTCGATCGCTGTTCATCTCTAGCATAGGCTGCTCTACAATAAGAACTGCAGAGCTGCAGAACCGCCATTTAAATGGGCCTGAAAAAATTAAAAATGTAAAACGTGCTTTTATGTAATCAAGTTCATTGTTTCATTTATTTTTCCTACTCATTCTCCTTCGATTCGAGATTTTACTATCTGTAGGAGCCTTGAACTGCTCGAGAATTTTAGCTGTAGTGTAGGCCTACTTTTCGGATCTGTGATCGGAGAGAGCTGCAACCGAAGCAGCTCTCTCCGAATATACAAAAGAACCGTCAACACCCTCATCTCTGTATGACCTGCATTAGAACGCATAGGCTTCTGGACTATAGTATATCATTACAGTTCCAGTGTGTTATAGTACTGTGCGTGGTGTGATGTGATTAGTCAGAGTGTCTAAGGAAATATTTTATATTAAAAATGAATGAAATGAAAACCTAATCGACCAACCCTTTTCGAAATTAAAAAAGAAATGATATGTTAACTTAAGCAATTAGGACGTCCTACACAAAATTTAAATATTGAAATTTCTGGAAAAAGTCGAGGAAATCATGTAGCCTACTAGTCATTTTAATACCGAAATGTGCAATGGAAACGATTGGTTTTTGCTGCACTCATGAAAACGCTTTCTCCCCCACCGTGTATTGTGTTTACATGGACAAACACCGGAGTGAAGGATTTAGTTAATTTGACTTAAAAACTAGAAAAGCATGTGGGGCACATCTCCACTACATGACTAGTTGTACCAGGTGGGAGAGGTGTAGCGCACGGATAGTTGGAGTACAATTTCGGGTGCACAGTCAACTTCGAGAAGGGGCTGTAATTACACGCGTTATCCGATTTAGATGCAATAATAGCTTGCGTTTGCTAAATACACTATTTTTCATGCAGAACTGCCAACCTTTGTAACCGCTGGCCGCTACTGATCTCTAGTATAAATGCTCAAGAACTACGAAACGAGTATCTCAGCTTCGCTTCCTTTCCGAAGGAAGCCATGATGAAGATTACCTCCGTGGGCCAAGCTCAGACCCGTACAACTCAGATCTAATTGTGAGTGTGGTAACTTGCGAGAACGGCTCTGTTTGCACGAATGAGCGCTTTCATTGTCTGAATGGAGGCTCTGGATTCATGGACAGACTCTCTGTTTGGTCCGTCCGTGATATATAGCTGTTCACTTCCCCCTCCGTTTCATTATTCATTCCCCAGTTATCTGTATGCAGTACTGCTGTCAGGATATCTTGATTTCTTACATGATTAATTCTACTTTTCTTAGTAATTTTTCTCAATGTATTCATTTCAGCAGCACGCAGCATCTGTTGTGGACAGGGACGTGTTCAGTGGAGTGAGGCATTGGGGCATGTGACTCCCGTTAACCATTTTTTTATAATATACTCTTACTTTCTTTCTCTGTCAATTTATAAAAATAGCCTACGACTAAAATCATTTAATTTCCAAGGTCTTACAAATTCTACCCTACCCAGTGACATCAGAGACTGTCGGAATTTAGTAGCGTTCGAAAGCAAACTTATTAAGCATTTTCTTACTGCGTAGAGTAGGTTTAATTTGTACTTAATCAAAAAAAGAAATGCTTCTCTCTTCTTAACTTTTACAATAAACTGTCTAGCTTTTATTAATCAGTTAATCTTTTAGTACGTTGAATTTTATTGTATTTGTAAATTTAATATTAATTGTAATTATAATTGTAATTGTATTCTTAATATTGTAGTTGTAATCCCCTGGTAGAGGGGAAGAGAAGGCCTGATGGCCTTATCTCTACCAGGTTAAATAAATAAATACATAAATAAATACATAAATAAATAAATAAATAAATAAATAAATAAATAAATAAATAAACAGATAGATAGGTAGGTAGATAGGTAGATAGGTAGATTGATTGATTGATTGTTTGATTGATTGATTGTTTGATAGACAGACAGACAGACAGACAAGAATACTTTTGGGAATTCCACCGTGTGCTGGGATTTAACATCTTCAACATTTGAGAACTGAATACAGGTAATATCTTCAGGACAAGTAAAGATAATGTTGCTGTTATTGTTGGTACTGTTTTAGGATTTATCCACATTGACGTTGTTCACGGTCATACTACAGAGGGCACGTTTTATGTAATGTAATATAAATTAAAAACTGCAGGAAAATCACAGCTGAAACAAGATCTTATGATCTATCAAACAATATAAACAAAATGATTTCCATGGCAACGCTATGTAATATAATTCCTACATACACTTTTTACAGATGCATTTCAGATATCATTAGTTCATAAAGTACGAGGTTGCGTTAAGAAATCAGTGCCTGTATTCATTCATTTAGTGTTCTGCCCAAGGGCAGGTCTTTCACTGCAAACCCAGCTTTCTCCAGTCGTTCCTGCCTTCCTCTTTGTTTCCTCATATGATCCATATAACTTAATGTCGTCTATCATCTGATATCTTCTTCTGCCCCGAACTCTTTTCCCGTTCACCATTCCTTCCAGTGCATCCTTCATTAGGCAGTTTCTTCTTAACCAGTAATCCAACCAGTTCCTTTTCCTCTTCCTGATCAGTTTCAGCATCATTCTTTTTTCACACACTCTTCCCAACAGATCTTCATTTCATATTCTGTTTGTCCACTTCACACGTTCCATTCTTCTCCTTATCCACATTTCAAATGCTTCTATTAGCTTCTCTTCACTTCGTCGTAATGTCTATGTTTCTGCTCCATACAATGCTACACTCCACACAAAGCACTTCACTAGTCTCTTCCTTAGTTCTTTTCCCAGAGGTTCGCAGAAGATGTTGCTTTTTCTATTAAAAGCTTTTCCTCTGCCATTGCTATCCTCCTTTTGACTTCCTGGCAGCAGCTCATGTTACTGCTTACAGTACACACCAAGTATATGAAGCTGTCCACTTGCTCTACTGCCTCATTTAGAATTCGCAAGTGTAGGCCTATCTTCTTTATTTTTCTTCCTATGACCATACTCTTCGCCTCATTTGTATTTATCTTCATCCCGTACTTCTCACAGCTGTCATTAACTCCAGTAGCATATCTTTTAGTATCATCTCCTCTTCTGCTAACAACGCCATATCATCAGCAAATCTTATGCACTTTATTCTTCTTCCTCCTACTATCACTCCTCCTATGTTCTGTATTAAAAACGTTATTTCATTATGCAATTATCTTAAATACAAATTATTTCTGAAATTCAATTGACTGAATTGAAATATAATTGACCCTTTCTGAAATACAATTGACCTAACTGGTATACAAATTATATTTTCTGAAATACATCTGACTTATCTGATATACAAATGGTGCATTCTGAAATACATCTGATAAAGGTGTAGCACTGCTGTTACCACTACTACTGCTACTGCTACTGCTACTGAATTTGTTATGCAAACTTTACAATTCTATATATTGAACCAAAATGAAATATTCAATTTCATGCTGCTACTGCTACTACCTACTGCTACTGCTACTACCTACTACTACTACTACTATTATTACTACCTACTACTACTACCTACTACTACTAGTACTACTACTACTACCTACTACTACTACTACCTACTACTACTAGTACCACTACCACCTCACTACCTACTACCACCATACCACTACTGCACTGCTACTGCTACTACCACTACTACCTACTACTACCACCCACTACCTGCTACACTACTACTACTGCTACTGCCTGCTACCACTACTACCACTACCACCCACTGCCACTACTACTACTACCACTACTACTAGTACTACTACCACCCTACTACTACTAGTTCTCACTACTGCACTACTAGTACTACTACTACCACCCACTACTACTACCACCCACTGCACTGCTGCACTGGTGCACTACTAGTACTAGTACTACTACTACCTACTACTACTAATAGTACTACTACTACCTACTACTACTACTAATACCACCTACTACTACTACTACTACCTACTAGCACAGTACTACTACTACCACCCACCAGTGCTACTACCACCACCACTACCACTAGTACACCACTATCACTACTACTAGTTCTACTACTACTACTACTAGTACTAGTACTACTACCTACTACTACTACTACTACTACTACTACTACTACTAGTACTACTACTACCTACTACTACTACTACTACTACTACTACTACTACTACTCTGACAAACATTTTTGTGACTTGTTTAATTCATGGGCTGCAAGGGATAGTGATGTGCATTCCATAACCTCTCCTAATTGTGACTTGTTTAATTCATGGGCTGCAAAGGATAGTGATGTGTATTCCATAACCTCTCCTAATTGTGACTTGTTTAATTCATGGGCTGCAAAGGATAGTGATGTGTATTCCATAACCTCTCCTAATTGTGACTTGTTTAATTCATGGGCTGCAAAGGATAGTGAAGTGTATTCCATAACTTCTCCTAATTGTGACTTGTTTAATTCATGGGCTGCAAAGGATAGTGAAGTGTATTCCATAACCTCTCCTATTTGTGACTTGTTTAATTCATGGGCTGCAAAGGATAGTGAAGTGTATTCCATAACCTCTCCTAATTGTGACTTGTTTAATTCATGGGCTGCAAAGGATAGTGAAGTGTATTCCATAACTTCTCCTAATTGTGACTTGTTTAATTCATGGGCTGTAAAGGATAGTGAAGTGTATTCCATAACCTCTCCTAATTGTGACTTGTTTAATTCATGGGCTGCAAAGGATAGTGATGTGTATTCCATAACCTCTCCTAATTGTGACTTGTTTAATTCATGGGCTGCAAAGGATAGTGAAGTGTATTCCATAACCTCTCCTAATTGTGACTTGTTTAATTCATGGGCTGCAAAGGATAGTGAAGTGTATTCCATAACCTCTCCTAATTGTGAGTTGTTTAATTCATGGGCTGCAAAGGATAGTGAAGTGTATTCCATAACCTCTCCTAATTGTGACTTGTTTAATTCATGGGCTGCAAAGGATAGTGAAGTGTATTCCATAACCTCTCCTAATTGTGACTTGTTTAATTCATGGGCTGCAAAGGATAGTGATGTGTATTCCATAACCTCTCCTAATTGTGACTTGTTTAATTCATGGGCTGCAAAGGATAGTGAAGTGTATTCCATAACCTCTCCTAATTGTGACTTGTTTAATTCATGGGCTGCAAAGGATAGTGAAGTGTATTCCATAACCTCTCCTAATTGTGACTTGTTTAATTCATGGGCTGCAAAGGATAGTGAAGTGTATTCCATAACCTCTCCTAATTGTGACTTGTTTAATTCATGGGCTGCAAAGGATAGTGAAGTGTATTCCATAACCTCTCCTAATTGTGAGTTGTTTAATTCATGGGCTGCAAAGGATAGTGATGTGCATTCCATAACCTCTCCTATCCAAATCCCAACCTCAACCTGCTCGTGGTGCAACCTGCTTTCACAGACGAGGCTCTGGGGACCGAGTAATGGCGGCATAACCTTACCATCTCACTCTGAGGAAATGCGCAATGCGGTGTCATTAATGTAGTCCAGAAGCTGTAAGGTGGCACCCCCATCACTGGACTTTCCCTCTTTCTGGCTAGCAACCAGTGGGAGGTCAAAACACTCTGCTTTAAAGTCTTGTACACGAAAAAGCCGGATGGATAAACACACCCGCTGACGCCTCTTAAATGTTCTCGCGGGGCCTGTCCTCTCATATGGAAGGTCATTCAAAAGTAAGTTCTCATTTTGAAATGGTAATGTTTGTCAAATTTTTAGATTCCATAAAAATAAAAACATCAACTTGTTCGTAAAGAAATGGAATTTTATTAAAATACGAAAGAATTAAATATGACCACCCCCGTGTTGTTCAATAAGAAATATTCTTTCTTCCATGCTATAAACGGCATTAGTAAGCACATTTCTAGGGATGTTTTCAATGACATCCGATATTGACTGTTTCAGTTCCTCACGTGTAGTAGGTCTACTAAGAAATACCTTTTTTTAGATAACTCCATAACCAGTGGTCAGATGGATTTATGTCTGGAGACCTAGAAGGCCAACTGTTCGGAAAGTGCCTACTATAGTCCCGTCGCTCTAATTTCCGGCAGCCAATCACGTTGCAGGTCGGCTACATTTAAACGTGTGCGTCTTGTGATTCGCTGATGTTAAGCATTTTCTAAGGCTGGATAAATACTTAATATAATCGCCCGCCATTTTGGCTCTTTCGTTGGCGTTCGCAGAAAGCACACGAGAACGTTATTTGCCGCTCAATTATTTGCTGAATTACAGTGCGTTTGATTTATTATCATAGGAGCTACGACATGATAATGCTTAACGGTGTGACAAATAGAGCCCTCGTCTGGTAGCTCGGCAACGAAAGAACAAAAATGGCGAACGATACTACCTACCTAGACTTTATAGAGCCTTGACGTCCTAAGAGGTAAGCAAAGAGGAGGAGTCACGCCGGGAATAACAGCGTCGCGACTATAATTACACGATCACCAAATGTGTTGCGCAATAATGTTTTACATTGTTGTGTATGTGAGGTGGAGCTCCGTCTTGCATGAAAAGAATGTTTTCGATTTCATGATTCTGTAAAGCTGGTATTGCAATGTCTTGCAACATTAGAAAATATCACTGACCGGTTACCGTTACTGTTTTTTTTGTCCATTTTCAATTTCTTCATAGAAATACGATCCTATTATGAAATGTGACGTAAAACCACACCAGACAGTAAGCTTGATATAACGTAATCCTTGCTGTATAATTATTATCTGCCCAAATCCTGGAATTATGAGTGTTAATACCTACGTTCAAATCCAAATGTGCCTCATTTCCATTTCTCAATCCATATAACGTTCGATATTTTCTCAATGCATAATACTTAACAAATTACATAACATTACTGTAAACTTAATGTTCAAATTTGATCCATTCCGAATTGAATGTTTTTAGAATTGACCAAATTTATAAATACTCTTTAATGAAATTCTATCATAAAAATAGAATAAGTTTTGTAGCTCAGCCACATGCTCATAATACAAGACGAAATGAAATTCTTAAATTAGTTGAACTAAATATTTCACATCTGCTGCTTTACTACACAGTACAAATTATGGTCCACGTCTATATAATTCGATAATAAAATTTCATCCAGAATTGACTACTTTAAGCAATGAAATTTTCAGATCCAGAATTTAAAAATTTATATGACAGACTTCCCTGTATTTATATTATGTACCATGTATTGTAAAACACGTTTATTTCTATCCTAAGTGTATTTTTCTATTTTATCTTGGTTACTATATCAACATGACCTGCACTAATTATACTACTAACAATAATTTAATATTAATCCATCAATCTCAACATCGTCTCTCTTTTCGCTCAGTTATTACTAGTATTATTATTTACTAATTTTATTATCATCTTTATGTGACTTTTTTCTTAAGTATTTTGTCTACAAAGTATGTATATCTTCGTAACGGAACTGTGCCTGAAGACGAGCTTTGCTCTTTCGGGGTATTTTAATGTAACGTTTTTATGTATATATTATTATTAAATAAAATCTAAATCTGAATATAAATCTAAATAGGTTTCATGGTATTAAATTTAAGAGGAGAGGATGGAATTTTTGATGAAAAATTACTAAATTTTCAAAAAAAAAATATTCTTTAAAATACTCTGTGATATGTGTGGATCGCAATTTTTAAACTTCCTGCATTATGGATTTTTAAATCACTAGCCCACTTTTATTGTTGTTTCCGGTAAATTAAATTTTCAAAAATTGTTTTTTTCTTTAAAATACCCTTTGATATGTGTGGAATACATTGCATAACATTTTGTGGGTATTTGTGCCCTTATCGCTTTTATTGGTTTCCAGTAACTTCATTTTTTTTGCTACATTTCCAGACAAAATGAATATAATTTCTGAACTATTAAAGATAGATGCATGATGTTTAGAACACACATTCTTTAGACTATTAGGAAACTTTTCTCTGTAACAGAATTTTGTTAATTGATTTCATTTTAAAAATACGTGCGTTTGTTTGCAAGAAAGGAAATCAGAAAATTGTTATTAAATTTTAATTGTTTATTTTACCAACGTAGGGACTAATATCAAAATTCTGTTACAGACAGTTTGTAGAACATACTTTTGCAAATACATTGCAAAAACTGTTTGAATCTATCTTTAAAAACGGTTTAGATATATCGGTTTAGTACAATCCTGCATTGGGTGTATTTTTTTCAAATTTGGGCCCCAAATAATTTTTTTTTATATTTTTATTTGGTTGAGTTGCCACAGCTATGAGCTCTCTACATACAAAAAATTAATAATTTACACCAAATAGGAAAAAAGTTTTGAAAAATACAATCCTCTCCCCTTAAAGTTAAAGAGGTTATAAGCACAGTAAAAATTTTAAAAACATTAATTAGTTAATTCATTCATTGAATACTTTACGTTTTGATCTATATAACGGTTTTTGAGACACTTAATTCGAAACTACGTAAGACGTAAATTTTACAGCATAACGGCATAATTTTTGTCTCGTCGTCTACTTTAAAATAGGGGCACACAATATGTGGAGAAAAATAATTTATATTTTTGGCTATTGAAAGTTAAAGAGGGCGTTACAAACGTAGGGATCTTCTTTGTGTAAATGCGATAATATTTTCAAGTATGATGCTTGACCTTTCTCTCGAAAATCTTGTGGATCCGCCTCTGGTGCAGATGGTCGCTTTTTCTAACCCAGTCAAAATTTAGGCCGTTCTTTAACTGCAACGACCCGCTAAAGGGCTTGAGTACGAATGCGCCTTTCTCAGGAATCCACTTGCCAAAATAAGTGTCTTGTGCACCATATGCTGCTCGCAAATAACAGATGTAAGGACAGATGGTCGAGGACGTACCTGCTTTTGCTCTCGCCACTAACTGGATCTGTTTGAAAGCCTGCCCTAGATAAGTGAGCTGTCTGGAAGGGTTCGCTGCTATTTTTAACCAGCAGATAACCACGCAATCTTCAAATTAATCCCTTTCCTTCATCGTCGGAGAGTTGGCGCATCCCCGCCTACAAATCCAGGAGACAGGAGTTCGACCTCAGCATGGAATTGGAGAAGATCTCCCTTAGTGAATAAATGCCTGTAACTTCGCCTACGTTTCAGTAGTAAGTGTTGGCCTTGGGTGGTGCTGACCTTATCACCACGCAATTCCTCTAGAAGTGAAAATCTATATACTTCGACGAAGGGGAGACTCCACTGAGAATAATGAAAAATTTTCAAAAAAAAACGTCTATCGGCTATTTCACGTTTTTAGAATGTATCCCAAATAGATTTAGTGCAATTCTGATTACAAAAAATATATTCAGCAATGTTTTTAAAATTAAGGCTGTAAGAAGACGTGGCATTTAAAGAGCTGTCTAAATCATTTTTTCATCAAAGAATTCTTTTTTACAAATTTCTGATTAAAAATCTAGTAACTTTTTGTTCAAAAGTTGGCTCCCTGAAGTTACTAGATGAAGGTAGCGGAGGAGAATTTTAATAGGTATGTGTTATATAAATATTAATTTTACTTTCAAATCCATTTTTCCGTAAGTTTATTTTTTTTATTCAACACCAACTTTTTATGCCCAATATTAATCAATCTGAATGAAATTTTTACTGCAAGTTTTTATGAGGTAGCTGCATGTTTCTATGCATTTATTTTGTGAGAAATGCTACTAGTTTATTTTATTAATACTTTTTTCTGAATTATAGAAAAATAACATTCATAATTTAAACAAATAAATAAATAAATAAGTAAATAAGTAAATAAATAAATAAATGAGATATTTCATAAAATGAATGAAAAGAAATGTGTTTCCATGTCTTGTGAATGTAACCAAAAAAAAAAAAAAAAGGAGCTTAAAATTGAGATCTTGTACTAAAACTTTGGGTTTGAATATATTTCTAAAAAAATAGAAAAAAATAAAAAATCAAAAGCCAAAAACATTTGGGAGTTCAAAATTTGCATTTTGTTAGTCCTTTACATGCCCTCAAAATATGATTAAAAATTGTTAGATAAAAGTTGTCATTTTTAGTGGAATGTCTCCTTAAATTTTCTTCCGATTTGACAGTTCCATACACCATTGCCAAAATAGTAAAACGAACAAAGTTGTGTGACTTCAACACAGATATCATTACCGACATAACTGTACGTGTTAGAGCGGAGCAGTATCTGGATTTGAAAAAGTTGGTGGTTGAGGATTTTCGGGGTTATCTCGTTTTCCATTAATATTAAAAATTTCATTTTATTAACTCTGCTCTAAAAGAGCATCTTCTCTGGAAAAAGAACTAAGGAAGGGAATACTAAAGTGCTTTGTGTGAAGTGTGGCATTATATGGGGCAGGAACATGAACATTAAAACGAAGTGAGAAGAAACAACTAGAAGCATTTGAAATGTGGATATGGAGAAGAATTGAGCGTGTGAAATGGACAGACAGAATAAGAAATGAAGCTGTGATGGAAAGAGTGGGTGAAGAAAGAATAATTCTGGAACTGATCCGGAAGAGAAAAAGAAATTGGCTGGACAGTTCATATAGCTTCAAAGAAACGTCTTCATCTGACTCCATATAAACTTCAATAAAATTGTTACATGCACTTTATCCAGATTATCACAAAAAAATATGAGTTTGCTCTATGAACTGTTCTTTTCGGAAGTCCTAATTGTCGCGTACATTTACGAACTGATTTCTCTGGACTCTCAACAAATGCTCTTTGGATGGCTTTTACTGTTTCATCATTTGTCGATGGTCTTCCAGTACGCTTTTTCTCTACTAGGCTTCCAGTCTCTTTTAACTGTCTCTCCAATGACGAATGTTATTCTCGTGTGTTGGTTCTTCGTTAAATACTCGACGAAATTTACATCGTACACGACTCACAGATTCAAATTTTGCCAACCAAAAAAGACAGTGCACTTTTCTTTGGACATCCATCTTGTATAATTAATTGTAACAATGAAAATTATTGCATTTGTTCGATTGTCCCCGTCTTTTGTTTTCTTCAGTGCCTCAATCTTACAGACCAAAACCTTCAGAGTTTTACCACAGTCTAGTATATACAGTCACGAAGCTTGAGTTGTGAGGTTGCTAGGAACAATAGATTGTGCAGGTACTATTTCGCATTGTCTGTAATGAGGCGATAGTAGCGATCCTAGTGGTTAGGAACTATCCATGGATGCATATTTATTACATATTGAGCTTCATAATGATCGGTATTCGAACCCGAAAATATTTAAGATCAGTTTCGCGTCTTTTAATTGACTTAAGGTATACATCGACTCTAGAAATGTCAGTTTTCGGCATTTATAATATAAGCGCACTATACTTTTTATACCTTGCGCCATTCTCAGCGTCTGTTTTCACCTATTTCACATTTTCCGACATTTATTATCCTTCCGACGGACAAATAGGAAATTTCAAATTGGGGGGAAGAGTCTTCTTTGAGATACCAAATTGAAGCTTAAACATGTGGCTATGTTGTAAACTAAAATTAATATTTTGAATTGTTTATAATTATTTTATCGCAAAAATATATAAATACAATTTTTTTTTATTTATAAACAGCTTATGTAATGTGGCATATCTTTTGAATGGTTCAAGATAAATAAATAATTTTAGTTTGTAACATTTTCCATATGTAGGGGATTATTTTGGCCATAGAAGTTTTTACTCCAGGTCATTTTCTAATGGAGTTAGGCCTGTCCAAAATTTTACTATATTTTTAATATTTTTGAGCTCCAAAGTTCAATTTTGAAGTTTTAATTATATAAATTGCTTAGTTTATTCCCAAGAATCATATCAAAGTTTGAAATACAATAATAAAAAATGTGGATTTTTACCCTAAGAGTCGATGTACAGTGAAACCTCTCCTTACGGACACCTCCAAGATACGGACACTCGTCATATACGGACAGATTTTTATGTCATAACTGAAATAATATATAAATAATGATAAAGTATACTCTCGTTTACGGACACTCTCAGACACGGACACGGACAGCTATTTTAGAGTCCTAAAGCTTGCTTTACCTCCTGACTGCGGACACAACTTGGAGTCCAAGACTAACTAACGTGTTACAAAAGTGGAAAATTTAGTACAGAAATTCCCTAAATGAAAGAAGACAATAAGGGTCTCGTAGGCTACCACTAGCCCAGCCGGCTACTCCTTGTAAGCTGGAAGCGGGTGGATAAACAAAGTCATAAAATTTAATCTGTCTGATGGGTCCAAAGTTTCAGTGATCCTGAAATTATATTCTACACATGATAGGGTTAGTAGGATTATTCTCTTCACTTCAATCAGTTGTTTTGTTTCGAGAGACATGGCACCTGAACGCAAAGGTTAAGTTGAAAACTGTAAATTACAGTACTGCATAACTGTAGACCTAGGATAAAATTGCATGGCACAGTACTGTATTTTCCTTTGCAAAGAATTCAGTAGTACTGTATACTGTATTTAGAATTAAACTAAAGTAATACATTTCATTTAAAGCGTGAAGAGATACCCAATATTATAAATTTACTGTTAGATTGGGGAGCCTCCCTCCCAATAAAGGACACCTCCCAGATTCGGACAGATTGTTACGTCCCTTCGATGTCCGTAAATGAGAGGTTTGACTGTATACCTAACACATCTTTGTCTCCTTCAAAAATCCCTCGCTACCTATCTTTATTGCTTCCAGACTTTGTACTCGCGGACATTGAACGAATAACAAAAAAAAGACGTTGACTTACTTGGCTTGACTGTCATCGTTGAATGGTTTGGGAATAAGAAAACTGATTCCCAGTTCTTTGGAGAGGCGCAAAACACAGCGCAAACCTTCTCTCCAGCAGACCGGAGCCGGCGCCGACCACTGGCCTCTGAACGCAAGGTCCTGAACCCTCGAATCTCATCATCTCGCCCGTGAACTTGCTCAGACTTCTTCCCATCTGCATGCTGCGGTTATTCTACACTTCAAAGCGTCTTCAAGATCCAAAAACTGTTCATGTAAGAATAACACATCCATAACTTACTTTCTTCGCCTTTTTTCTTCTTCTCTGCCGCCTCCTCAGTGTACATTATTTGGTTCTTCCTCATGTCCATTGTAATTCTCAAACGTTTGTTTTCAAACACAAATAGGTTCCATTAAAATATTTCGATAACGCTGCATTTCTTGATACGCCATTCTGGTATGATGCCCTCGATATAATATTATTCATTACAATTTCAAACAACTCACTTGCCGAGAAGAAAAACGATAGAGAATAGAGAAAAAGTGGAAGAGATGAGAAGAAAGAAGAGAGAAAATGAGAGATGAGACTTCGACAAACAATAGAGGAGAAGGAAAAGCGAGGAGGACGGATATGAAGGAAATTGGAGTAGAAGAGGAATTGAATATAAAACGAAAGATAAGGAGGTGAGCTGAAAGAAGGATAATAGCAAAAGAGAGACGAAGATCGGAAAAAAAAATCTAAGTGCGCTCAAGAGGAGAAGTAGAATGTGACTATGAAGGTAGTCTTAAAGATCTAAAGAATAAAATTGCAAAATGATTATTATTTAGGGTTCGAATCGAGGTCTATAGTACCGGGCAGTGGGCTATAAACGCATACAAAAATTATGGGAAAATACGTACTGACACTTTTTAAAATATGTACTAAAATTTATTTATGATAACCATACAAAAATTTTATCATGAAACTTGAAGGAAAGCTGAATTGAATGACATACAGTTCACTTAATTTTGATTATTCATCTGTCCTAAATAATTTGTTTAATTGTTGCAACAAATAGAATTTATTTATTTATTTTATTGCGTTATTTTACGATGCTGTATCAACATCTAGGTTATTTAGCGTCTGAATGAAATTAAGGTGATAATGCCGGTGAAATGAGTCCGGGGTCCAGCACCGAAAGTTACCCAGCATTTGCTCGTATTGGGTTGAAGGAAAACCCCAGAAAAAACCTAACAAATAGAAAATACACTGAAACATAAGATCACATAGGTACAAATTTCTGGTAAACTAATGATCTGATTGGTACTAAATTTTTATCAGATCTTACATATACATACAGCTAAGAAACTCACTTTTTACTTAATTTGAAAAAGATCTGTCGGTTTTGAGATATTTTAAAACATTAGAGTTTGGAAAAAATAATTTTCACAGCATATATAGCCTAAAATTAAGAAACTAAAGACCACCTCTTTGGTGTAGAGGTTAGCATGCTGGTCTCTTAACGCAGAGAGCTCGGGTTCGATTCCTGGTCGGGTTGAATTTCCTGATTGAGGTTTTTTCAGGGTTTCCCCTCAACTGTAATGTCCACACCTGTGGAGTAACGGTTAGCGCGTCTAGCCGTGAAACCAGGTGGCCCGAGTTCGATTCCCGATCGGGGCAAGTTACCTCGTTGAGGTTTTCTCCGGGGTTTTCTCTCAACCCAATATGAGCAAATGCTGGGTAACTTTCGGTGCTGGACCCCGGACTCATTTCACCGGCATTATCACCATCTCATTCAGACGCTAAATAACCTAAGATGTTGATAAAGCGTCGTAAAATAACCTACTAAAATAAAAATCAACAGTAAGGCAAATGCCAGGAAATTCGGGCCACAACATCCCTGAATATCATCGGCCTCATTTATCACCGAAATCATATTCATAACAAATCATTAATACATATCGTCGTTGTTCCTGCAATAACTCCTATGTGCAAAATATAACATTTTTCAGTAGGAATAAAAAAACACATTTATTCATCCTATGATAGCCGTACATACAAGGCTGCAAATTCTTACATTTTCGAAACAAAGAAATATAATTACATATAGGAAATTTTATTATTTACTGTATCACTATTTAAGTTATTTAATAGAGCAAAAATCTGAAAATCGATAAATATGTCACATAGGAGTTATTGCAGGAACAACGACGATATACAGTCGCCATCTAGTTTACAACAATAGAACCAATCTCGACAATAGCACACAGGCCTTCGGATTTCACACAGAAGATTAACTCGCGATACGACTAGAGATGTTAAAGCGAATATAAATAACAGCGAGAAAAAAAAGAAATGAACTTAATTTTCAAGTTATAAAAATAAAAACTGAGCTTCACTATTACAAGGCAATATGTAAGATCTGGTAAAAATTTACCAAGAAAATGTACCTATGTGAACTGGTGTTTAAGTATATTTTCCATTTGTTGCAAGAATTAAACACATTTTAAAGGACAAATGAATAATCTAAATTAAGTGAACTGTAAGCCATTCAATTCATTATTCTTTCAATATTCAATGGTAAAATTAATGTATGGCTATCATAAATCTTACAGGAGATATTGTCAAAAGTGTTACTGAATTTGCTATTCCGAAGAAACTAGTTCGATTAATTAAAATGTGTCTCAGTGAAACGTATAGCAGAGTTCGTATAGGTCAGTTTCTGACAGATGCGTTTCCAATTCACTGTGGGCTAAAGCAAGGAGACGCACTATCACCTTTACTTTTTGACTTTGCTCTAGAGTATGCCATTAGGAAAGTCCAGGATAACAGAGAGGGTTTGGAATTGAACGGGTTACATCAGCTGCTTGTTTATGCGGATATGTTAGGAGAAAATCCACAAACGATTAGGGGAAACGCGGGAATTTTACTTGAAGCAAGTAAAGAGATAGGTTTGGAAGTAAATCCCGAAAAGACAAAGTATATGATTATGTCTCGTGACGAGAATATTGTACGAAGTGGAAATGAAAATTGGAAATTTATCTTTTGAAGAGGTGGAGAAGTTCAAATATCTTGGAGCAACAGTAACAAATATAAATGATACTCGGGAGGAAATTAAACACAGAATAAATATGGGAAATGCCTGTTATTATTCGGTTGAGAAGCTTTTATCTTCCAGTCTGCTGTCAAAAAATCTGAAAGTTAGAATTTATAAAACAGTTATATTACCGGTTGTTCTTTATGGTTGTGAAACTTGGACTCTCACTATGAGGGAGAAACAGACGTTAAGGGTGTGTGAGAATAAGGTGCTTAGGAAAATATCTGAGGCTAAAAGGGATGAAGTTACAGGAGAATGGAGAGAGTTACGCAACACAGAACTGCACGCATTGTATTCTTCACCTGACATAATTAGGAACATTAAATCCAGACGTTTGAGATGGGCAGGGCATGTAGCACGTATGGGCGAATCCAGAAATGCATATAGAGTGTTAGTTGGGAGGCCGGTGTGAAAAAGACCTTTAGGGAGGCCGAGACGTAGATGGGAAGATAATATTAAAATGGATTTGAGGGAGGTGGGATATGATGATAGAGACTGGATTAATCTTGCTCAGGATAGGGACCAATGGCGGGCTTATGTGAGGGCGGCAATGAACCTCCGGGTTCCTTAAAAGCCAGTAAGTAAGTAAGTTACTGAATGAATAATTTCAAGGGAAGAATTGTTCCGGGGCCGGGTATCGATCCCGGGACCTCTGGTTGAACGTACCAGCGCTCTACCACTGAGCTACCCGGGAACTCCACCCGACAGAAATTATTCAAATCTGCTTTACAGGGAGCTTCACCTGAAAGACTAGATTTGCATAAGTTACTGAATGTTCTGCCATAATTTTTGTACGCGTTCATAACCCTCTGCCCTTAAGACATTTTGATAGTAATCTTTATACAAATCTTCGGGAAAAGATTTTTAACCTATTTCTCAATTTCAGAGAAAAGAAGGGGAAGCGCATAAAAATATGACATCCACTTATTTAGTCAGTATATTCCACCTCAATGATGTGTACATACGAGTGAGATATGGTGAGGGTGTGGCGCCCCAGTGTCAGGCCGGCACGTCAGAGATGAGGTCATTATCTAAGAGGCAATAAGAATTGCCGATATGTCAGCTGGAAAAAGCTTTTAGTCGGTACCTGCTCTGCAAAATGTTTCCAGTTCTGGAACAGTCGCGCTCTTAGGGGCGGCCATTTCTCTCCAGTTGAATGGACGAGGGTTGGGAGGGGGTTGGGAAGAGAAAAGGGAGGGGAGAGAAATGGGGAAATTGCATTAAATAACAGCAATTAAGCGAGGAAGGAGAGAGACTTATAGAAGAAGAAGAAGAGATCAATTTACTGATAATGGCATGCTGGAAAATTAGCGACGTATCAGTGTGTTGAGGGCTGCAGCTCCTGCTAGACTTGACAGCGACTCGCTTTCTTAAATGATGCCGAGTGTAATAAGATAACACTGAGAGCTGTTCCTGTCGAGCATCGATTTCTGCATAACGGGATCTGAACAGAAATGGATTCTGACATGTTCGTCTAGCGCTTACTTAGCTTATTAGTTAATATCAAAGCTTACAGCGGATTTAAGGTAAAAAAATAGTAATATGCGTTACAAGAGCGGTATGTTGATGTTTTCATGTTCGAGGAAAGGATTGAAAAAGCGAAACGTAGTTGAGCTTTTTTTTAATTTCCGAGAACATGAAAACAAACATACCGCTCGTGTATCGTACATTATTTTGTGCGAAGATCGTTTATTACATACCTGAAAGACGAATTTCTAATTAGTTGCAATGAAATCTCCATCTTGGTTTCTGTTCAATGACGGCAACTTTTAAAAACTAAAATATCTATCTTCAACATTGTTGCTATAAAATGTTTTCTGTGTTTACTATATTCCAGCAGGCCGTAATATACGTCTGTCTTTCCCCCCCCCCCCATTCCATAAATGCGAACTTAAAACAAACGGTAAGGTTATGTAATGATTTATTTTTCATTTTATTATTTTAACAATATTATTTATATAACATATTGCAGTAATAACATCGGCATCTGGAATATTGTTGATTTTTTCACGGCTTCCTTAATGTTACTTGCATTACAAATGCAGTAACTTTTGTGGAGTAGTAGACTTTACTTAATTTTTGCAAATATTTAAAAACAATAATTAACATTGCAATTTAGGTGAAATTGCAGTGGTAAGTTTCCAATTTATAATTATTACTATGTTAAACGTCTCTAAAAATAATATGTTAAAAGCCTAAAGCAGTAAAATGAATGTCGCGCTTAAGCGGTAAGAAGAGGGAAATTGTTATGTGTGTTACGTTGGGAATACTGAATGTGGTATTTCACACTTACGCGTATTGGTTTTGTGCGGAAAACAAGCAAATACGCACGATCTCGCACAAAAGTATTTTAATACGCCTGTGAGGAAGTTGGTTCGATAAAACTGCATAAGCTTAATGTAAGAATAGGAACCAGCTGTGGAGTAACGGTTAGCACCCCTGATCGTGAAACCAGCGGGCCCGAGTTTAATTCCTGGTTGGGACAAGTTACCTGATTCAGGTTTTCTCCTGGGTTTTCCTTCAGCTCATTGAGAGTAAATGCTGGGTAAAATCTCCACATTGTCCTATTACATGACCTCCACCTTCGTAACAGGTTACACGAAAAAATTCTTATTTTTTCAAAAAGTTCTGACTTAAGTATTAATATGATATAATCAAAGCTCGGAACTTGGGGACTTGTGTCTTTACACGTGGTTAAGCGACCGGACTCCAGTATCAACAAACTCCCGCTTCCAGCACGGAGGTACTGTCAGGTCTGATGGAAGAACATATTGATAGTATTAAGGTAGGTTTAAACACGTAATTTTTAGCATATAATATATAATAAAAATAAACATGAGAAATATATCAACTTTACTGTTCTCCTCTGTACATTTTATTACAGTGTATTCAAATATTTCGAACCCATAACTTCTTCATATGATATGAAACTAGAAACATTTATTTCCACATCATATGAAGTGACGAGAGCAAACTTAAAACACTGAGTGTTTTCACTGTCACTGTTTTCTGGTCGATTTTCAGCACTTGCTAGGTGATCTCGTATCTGAGAAAAATAAGTACGCCTATATCCTAAATTTTTCTCGAGAATAATTTTCTATTTGTGTGTCACTATTAGGGCAGGCTCCTCTACGACTTGATCCATGGCTATGAACAGATTTTCCACTAATTTAAGGAACTGCAATGTCTTCCAATGAATGCCTCTAATTTATGTGTGGCACAACTTACAAAATATAAACTCTCCATTCGAAAACAAATAAGGTACCTCCTCCGAATTCCTCGACGAATTCTGTACCTAAAGTTTAAAAAATGTATTTTTAAACTTCTATAATACCCATTCGAATAACACGTATTTTCTAATTCTTCAAACAGACCGTTTTCCTGTAATTCTCTGAATGTCATTGGCTTCGACACGACACAGTTTCCTCGTCCGTCTTCCTGTTATTCGATGTGACCACTTTCTTAGTACACACAACTGTCCCTGAGCACTTGCAGCGTGAGCTTTGTGTACATCGTACCTTAACCTTACTCATGCACACGGCACACAAGTCCCCAAGTTCCGAGCTTTGGATATAATATGATATTTATGATATGATATTTGTCAGTCAACTTTACAATTCACAGTTATGGTGGACCTTCACATTTCTGTTTTTCGATCCACCATCCCTTTAATACATACAACTCTTTTCTATTAGTGTATTCTTTGCCGAGAATTTCTTGATTACTTTCTAATGTTCTGTTAAGACTGAATTGCTATGTCCTTCCCTCTCTATCCTCTTCTATTCTCTCCCTCCTACCTAGACTGTCTCCCATTTCTCGCTCACCTATTAAATATTGCATATTCCTTCCTTAATAATTTGCGTTATTTATTTATTTTCTTCTCTACCCTCAAATCCTACCTACTCTTAATCATTGTTTTCCAGCTATTTTCTCCTACATAACTTGCGGACTTTTTCGTTTACTCTATTTTACAACACTTCCATCACTTTTTTTTTTTCCACCCTCTGTTTATTTACGTATTGATCCCTTTCTCTTCGCTTCACTCCTAAATTTCCTATTTTATTCCTCTTTCCATATATTTATTTCTATAATACTCCTACAGTTATAGTACCCCTCATACTACTCTCAACCCATAACATTGAAAAACTTCAAATATCTAATTCACTTAATTACACTTGCAATTTCTCTCTCATTGCACTTCACATTTCTTCAGATGATTCTTCTTTTTCACTTTAATTCTCTTGTATCCATTGTTTGACAGTCTATCATATTACACTCTTACACTATCTTCTTACACTTAACACTTTCTTCTCTGTTCCTTTTCTTACAATTTTGCCACTCCAAACTTTCTTGCACTCACTTTTAGCACTCTTCTTCTTCGCTATAACCTCTCCAAAGCCCTATCTATTCAGTCCTCACAATCACTAATATCTGGTAGTTGCTTCATTCCTTCGCTCGTTCTTCTCATGTCTTCTCTTGCATTTCCTCCATTAGTCTTGTCTATGCTCCTGACCTCAGACACTTCCAGCTGTTTCCCTAATCCTTCGTCCGCAGTATTTAAGTATTAATAACAATCAAAGTTTTATGCAAATCAAGATTTCAGGTATAACTCCCTGTAAAGTTGATTTGAATAATTTCGAGGGAAAAATTGTTCCGGAGCCTGGTATCGAACCCGGGACCTTTGGTTTAACGTACCAACGCTCTACCACTGAGCTACCCGGGAACTCTAACCGACACCGATCCAATTTTTCCCTCTATATCCACAGACCTCAAAGTGGGCTGACAACCGTCAAGCAACCAACTTCGAGTGCACACGAACTCCGTGTGACTTAAATTGTGGTTTTCTGTTAACGAACAGTGACGTGTATTTTTCCCTCGAAATTATTCAATCAAAGTTTTATTTCATATGCCGTCTGTGCTTATCCTTATTAACAAACCTTATTAAACCCAAATAATATTGTAATATATGTGTACCTTTATCATGCATATGGGCAAAAGTGGTTCTGATGATGGCTCAATAGAGCCGAAAACGTTCAATTTAAAATATATGTAACAAGATATTGTTAAACCAATAAGATAAGCACAGACGGCATATGAAATAAAACCTTGATTGTTATCTATACTAATAATAAATCTGTAGCCGAAATTTTTCTGGTAATTTTCGATTTTCCAAAAATAATTGGTCCTAACGTATATAATTAACCACCCTGAAACCGAAAATCGCTTTTTTGACATTTTTGTTTGTATGTCTGTCTGTCTGTATGTTTGTTACCTTTTCACGCGATAATGGCTGAACGGATTTCGATGAAAATTGGAATATAAATTAAGTTCGTTGTAACTTAGATTATAGGCTATATGGCATTCAAAATACATTATTTAAAATGGGGGGTTTATAAGGGGGCCTGAATTAAATAAATCGAAATATCTCGCTTATTATTGATTTTTATGAAAAAATGTTACATAACAAAAATTTCTTTAAAAATCATTTCCGATAAGTTTTATTCTTTGAAAAATTTTGATAGGACTGATATTTAATGAGATAAATGAGTTTTAAAATTAAAATAAATGTCATCTAAGGCCGTGTAATGAATTAAAAAACAAATGACTTCGTCTATAAGGGGCCTTGGACAGCAACAATCGAAAGCTATGAAAGATAGCCTACAGATAATGTTTCTGCGTTTCTATGAAGTAATATCGGAAGCTAAATTAACCGATTTGTATAATTAATTATTAATTCACCATTGGAAAGTGTAGTTTCTCTAGATGGACATGTTATCACAGTAACTTCTGAGTGAATCGAGGACAGGTAAGATTAAAATAGATTCTTATGCACAGAAAACTTGATAGGCTATTCTGTATATTCGTCTCCTGTATTTCCTAAACTAATTTTTATGACCAAATGAGTGGTCTCTGGATCAAAATGATCGCATTTTAACTTTTTAATTCAATTTAAATTAAGTAACATAATAAACGATTTATCCTTCTATCAAACACGAATGTTCCCTGGATCAAATGTCCTATTTTAATTATATAATTACTTTATAATTATTTATAACGGGTGCAGCGGAGCGCACGGGTACGGCTAGTTAATAATAAACTAGCTTATCGGTCCCATCATGCCTTTAAATTCTGAGTTAAGGTTTTCACCACAGCCTTCAGATTTCAATTTGACAGTGAATATGAAAGTAATTGTTGTAACACTTGTGATGACCTTGCTTTCATTATACAGTTTGTTCTTTGGAGAAAAGTGAATAGATCGCTGCGCGTAACTGCAGTCGCACAATCTGTAAGAAAGTAGATATTTTGAAAAAACGGGCAAACCTCGGCAAATAAAATATATGCAGGCTTAAAGATTAAGGTCTAAGGAAATTGATTACAAAGATTTTACCGTGACCCATCCTGAACCAATTTTTTTATTCCAAGAGCAAGTTGCGAAATATATTTAAAATTATAATATTTTACGCGCATAAGTGTTAAGCATGTACAACCAAACTATTAATGTTATAGACTTGGAATAAAATGTAAAACACACCTTCAACATTCTTCTCCATTCCTGCACAACAGATTTAACGAAACACTTCACCAGTAACACAGATTCACACAAGAAATGCGATCGTTCCACACTGCAGATAACGCACGAGTGAGGGACATGCAAGAACCCATGACTTTGACCCTCTCTGAAGTTTAATACTGTAACGTTTTTTTAAACTAAACAACAATGTAACTTTATTATCTCAACAATAATTCCTTTCTACAATTCACCTTAAACGCTCTTGTCAACAATAGGATTTTCACTCAACACAGTATTCGTTATAGCACTCCACTGACGGCAATGACAATTTACTTGGACTATTACGCACAACAACGAACTATTAATCTTAACTAATATTTACAAAGCACTATTTACAAAATCAGAACTGTCAGTTCTTTTAGCTCAGTCACTCGAGTTCACAGTATCTCGAACCACAGACCTTCAGAGACAGTCCACTGTACTCGAACTCAGGTCCCTCCAACTGCGGTCCACTGCACTCGAACTCAGGCCTTCGGATGCTGACACAGTTGCGGACGCACACTCGAGTCGAACTCCGGTACACAAGACTGGCTTGCTCTGTTCACTGGCTTACTCACTGAACTAATCATGAATCACACTCACACACTCCTTCGCGTCCGTAATTTATAACCACAGCAACGTAACCGAGAAACTTCGAACTCGCGATTTTTCCACTTCGACGGGCTTCTGGAAGAGTCGGGAAGGTCCGTTCCCCCTTCACTCCGTACGCAGCAGTTGCGCGCGCACACTCCCTCGCCGCGTAGGCCCTTTCCCGTCTCTTCTCTCCGCCGCGCGCCGTCCCACAGTGCTCCGTGGAGCCCGCGCGATCTGCTCTCTTGCGGGACGCTGGTCGTGAGTTCGAATCTCACGTCGCTGTCACAATACAAACATCGAAGCCATAAACTATACTCTGTTTAGAAAGGTTTGGTTGTTTGTTATCGCATTCCCATACAACAGAACATCATCAGAGAAACTCGAAATTTCGACTTTTGTCCTACTATCCCGATATTGACCACTGTGAACATTTTGAATATTTTGAAGGACGCTTTTCCCCTATCCTCTCTCTCTCTCTCTTCATTCTTGCTTTATTCGTCAGAGGCCTCTGCTGTCTCTTACGACATTATCCTGCAGACACATCTGCCCACAAAAGTAATTTGTCTATTACAAATCAGTAACTTGCGAAATAAGAAATAACTCGGAGGTAATTTTTGTTTCTTACACCCCCACCCCACCACGTTCCGTAAATCCATGGATTTACTTGTTTCTCCAAGAAACTTTTACTTACTTACAAATGGCTTTTAAGGAACCCGCAGGTTCATTGCCGCCCTCACATAATCCCGTCATCGGTCCCTATCCTGTGCAAGATTAATCCAGTCTCTACCATCATATCCCATCTCCCTCAAATCCATTTTAATATTATCCTCCCATCTATGTCTCGGTCTCCCCAAAGGTCTTTTTCCCTCCGCCCTCCCAACTAACACTCTATATGCATTTCTGTATTCGCCCATACGTGCTTCATGCCCAGCCCATCTCAAGCGACTGCATTTAATGCTCCTAATTATGTCGGGTGAAGAATACAAATCCATTTTAATATTATCCTCCCATCTACGTCTCGGTCTCCCCTAAGGTATTTTTCCCTCCGGCCTCCCAACTAATACTCTATATGCATTTCTGAATTCGCCCATACGTGCTACATGCCCTGCCCATCTCAAACGACTGTATTTGATGCTCCTAATTATGTCAGGTGAAGAATACAATGCGACAAATTCTGCGTTGTTTAACTTTCTCCATTCCCCTGTAAATTCATCTCTCTTAGCCTCAAATATTTTCCTAAGCACCTTTTTCTCAAACAACCTTTATCTCTGTTCCTCTCTCAAAGTGAGTGTCCAAGTTTCACAACCATGCAGAACAACTGGTAATATAACTGTTTTATAAATTCTCATTTTCAGATTTTTTGACAGCAGACTGGATGATAAAAGCTTCTCAACCGAATAATAACAGGCATTTCTCATATTTATTCTCTCGAGTGTCATTTATATTTGTTACTATAGCTCCAAGATTTTTTTTAAATTTTTCCACCTCTTCAAAGGACAAATTTCCAATTTTTATATTTCCATTTCGTACAATATTCTGGTCACGAGACATAATCATATACTTTGTCTTTTCGGGATTTACTTCCAAACCTATTTCTTTACTTGCTTCAAATAAAATTCCCGTGTTTTCCCTAATCATTTGTGGGTTTTCTCCTAACATATTCACGTCATCCGCAAAGACAAGCAGCTGACATAACCCGTTCAATTCCAAACCCTCTCTGTTATCCTGGACTTTCCTAATGGCATATTCTAGAGCGAAGTTAAAAAGTAAAGGTGACAGTGCATCTCCTTGTTTTAGCCCGCAGTGAATTGGGAAAGCACCCGACAGAAACTGACCTATATGGATTCTGCCCTACGTTTCACTGAGACACATTTTAATTAATCGAATTTAATCTTGGGAATACGAAGACACTTTTATCACATTAAAAATGTCATCACTCTCAACCGACATTGAACCCACGTAACTCAATCTAATAGTGAGCGTGCGATCATCACTTGAACACGAATGTCTGTAATAGATACATAGAGAAATTGTAACTGATATTTTTTTGACGTTTTTCAGTTAAATTCACTCTGAAATAATCTATTTTATTTGTGCGAGCATGGGAGAAATATTTAGTTGGTTTTGCTGCAATGTACACAAGAGATTCGCGTACTCTTTTTGTCTGTGGCAACCAACAACATTGATTTTCAGGCTGTGTCCCAATAAAGGGATCGGGTGTTGCACACTGGTACAAAGTAATGTAATCCTAGCGTACTTAGAATCCGTGTTTGGTTAGGGAACGCGGATGTTATGGTGGTGGACACAGTGAAAAAAGTGTCTTCCATCCTTTTCACGCCTCACATCCCATTCTATAACCTCTCCGTCCAAACGTAAGCAAATCAGACTGACAGAATCTGATATCGAGGAAACTCTCCTGAGGGTTACTCCACCGGGTTCTGAAATACGCACTGGGAATTAGGGTGGAGGGATGATCACCCCTAACATGCATGCAACACACGGTGTAAGTTAACAGTGGGTATCTTGCGCTGTTTGCTCTTCAACTTGGTGGATTTTCTGGTGCACTCGCAATCCAAAGTGTGGAGAACCCAGTTCGCAAATTTATTCATAAGATCACAACGTATGTACATTTTCAGGGGTATGGAAACTTGTCTTACTTGATAATTGCAAATACTCTAGTTACTACAGTGTGAATATCTGAGCAATCTGCACTTTGTCCATAATCCTTTCTCTGTCATCCAATGGTTTTAATTAAATTCTATAATCAAGATAGTTATCAATATTTCCTACCTAAATATTATATCAACAACTACAGAGTGATTTATATAGAACTGACACATTTCTTTCTTTAATTATTCCGTTGGAAATTCATTCAGTGATCCAATTTTAGCACCAAATTAAGCAGAATGTTCTGGAGTTTCGATTCCTTGTCACTAGATGCGCAGATGTTTATGTTTTATTCCTATTGTTGGCAGCACTAGATGCGCAGATGTTTATGTTTTATTCCTATTGTTGGCAGCTGTTTTCGACATTTTGTGTCAACATGAAAATGCAGTACACATTAAATCAACGACTCTTCCTTGTGAAGCAATACTGGATTACGAATTCAATTACAGCTACTTAAAGGGAATACCAGGGTGTTCGCAATCCTCCCAAAAGAAACACAATACTGGGACTGGTAAACAAATTGGAAACAACTGGATCTCTGGTGACTGAAAAGGGCAAGCATCGTTCATCTAGGCTTCCCACGGTTGTTGTTGACGTAAGAGCACGACTGGAGCAGTCACCCAAAAAATCATTAAGACGTTTGTCGCAGGAGACAGAGTACACCTACTCAATGTGTCAGAGAGCTGCGAAAAGTGCAGGCCATACATCAAATGAATCCATGGAACTAATTGCAAGTTTCTTTGACGACCGAATAATTTCCAGGAACCTGTGGCCACCGAGATCTCCGGATTTGACAACGCCGGACTTATTTCTATTGGGTTACTTAAAATACAGGGTTTACGCCACACGTCCCCAGACATTGGACGATCTGAAGCACAAAATCACACAGGAGATTCAAGCTATTGACAACAGAGTCCTCCAACGAGTGGCCAGTAACATGGAACGACGTGTTGAGTTGTGCCTTATGCAGGATGGAGGACATTTTCAACACTTGCTATAGAGGTAAATAATCTCCCAAAATTCCTCTACATTTTAGGTATAATAAGTTGTCGTTAGCACAATTCGTTTTGAAACAATTAATGAAAGAAATGTGTCAGTTCTATATAAATCACTCTGTAGTAGCTTGTGCAGCAAATGCTACAATCTAAGTTCATTACAATTCAAATTAAAATTTTTCAAATTTATTTCCAATGAAGAATACCAGACATTTTGGAAGTCCCTATCCTAATCAAGATTAATCCAATCTCTACCATCATATCCTACCTTTCTCAAATCGATTTTAATATTATCCTCCCATCTACGTCTGCCTCCCTCAAGGTCTTTTCCCTTCAGGTCTTCCAATTAACACTCTATACCATTTCTAGATTAACCCATACGTGCTACATGCGCTGCCATCTCAAATGTCTGGATTTAATGTTCCTAATTATGTTAGGTGAAGAATACAATGCGTGTAGTTCTGCGTTGTGTAACTTTCTCCATTCTCCTATGACTTCATCCCTCTTAGCCCCAAATAGTTTCCTAAGTATCTTATTCGAACATCCTTAATCTCTGTTCCTCTGTTTCACAACCATAAAGAACAACCGGTAGCATAACTGTTTTATAAATTCTAACTTTCAGCTTTAAATATCTATACCATACCGCCATTAAATATATGGAAAAGACCCATACCACTTGACTAATAGCTATAAAAATATTTCACTTTAATAACAATATTGTTATCTTACGTAATTTTTGTATATACTACTATATAGCCGTCACTCAGTAAATATTATAGAAATGAAGATCTAGCTTCAGATATTCTCTACGCCTAGTTATATAACCCCAAAAGGTTTCACTTTCAAATCATCAATAAGGCATTAATCTGTATAATTGGTAACAAATACATCATGGCATTCACTATAATAATATTTCATTTTTAATGGTAATAATGTCCTCAAACATTCTTAAGTTTTGTTGTTTTTAATATCCAATACACAGACAGCTGTACTCAGAAAATTACACACCAGAGAATTTTTTTAGTAAGTCTTGAAGTTTTTAATAACCAATATTACAGAAACGTTCAGAAAAAGTTACACAAATGAAGCTCGACATATTGGCATTATGTCAGCTATCTGAACTCTAGATATGTTAGCAATCCTGCAGGTCATAGCCTTCGTGTGATATTGTTTATTGTAGTGTGTTTGTGTTTTATTTTATTCTGAAAGGACCATTACCTAGCCTATTTCTCGAAACTGACGACAGATGGATTTTGGAAAATAGGAAAATGATGTAGGAAAATTGACATTTCACTAAAAATTACAATTTTTCTGAAAAACTTTGGGTTCCAAGCTTCAAAATGAGGGGTGATTTATTAAAATCCGTGCAGCCGTTTTCGCGTAATTTCCATTACCAGTTCAAATTATATATATATATATATATATATATATATATATATATATATATATATGTAATGTCAATACGGTTTATTTATATTTTCATGCAAATACATAAGGACATATGTGGCGTTTAAAGCTAAAGTGGATCAAGTCCATGGGACGTAGTTTGAGATAATAGGACTTAAAGTTAACCTGCTCTAGTGGATTATCTAACTTCACTAGCAATAATTTTATTGCTCCATTCTCAAATTCTAGATTTATAAAATATAAACAATTGTAATGTTAACTGATGCAAAGCTTTAGTGACTTGATCCACTGTGGGTCAGAACATAGTGAACAGAACAATCTGAGCCAAAAATGACTTGTGTCACCTAACGGCGAATGCTTGGAATTAAGACTTGATCCATTACTGCTACGAAAAGATCCAACTTCAGATAATCAGAAAATTAATTAAACTCAGTTTATGAAAATTTGTGACTTGATCGACTTTAGCTCTGAACGCCTCATATATTATACATATTAACATACACATACACACGCAGATGCATAATTATATTTAGTCCACAAATGCACACATCATAGATACATGCACGCTTATTGTACTAGTAGATGCATGCATGCATACATACATACATACATACATACATACATACATACATACATACATACATACATACATACATACATACATACATACATACATACATACATACATACTGTACATATAGTCCGGGTCAGCTTACTTCATACCTAAGGGTGAAACCTAACCATTTTTCCCCTATTACAACATATACTAGTGGGTTTTGGTAATTTTCTAGTTTGCAGGTTGAATTTTCTTTTACCAACTTCGTTTAGAATTTCGATACTGATAAATACTACAAATGGTAGTGATTTTGTAACTGTTATGTTGGCAGATGAGACAAATGTTGTCAGTACTGGAGTTCCATGAAATTAAAATTGTACTTTATTTCTGAGCCGGTTACTTGAAGCTAGTGAAATTTGAACATACTAATTAATTAATATTAATACATAATAGTTATTTTATGTGTTGCGTTGTGGTTATAATTCAAGACTATAGTCAGGTAAGTTTTCGGAGTTAGTAATAACAATTTTATGTGGTCAAACAAAATACATTTTTAGGTTAAGTCTCGTAATTCAATTGTTTAGTCAAATCAATGAATTTCATATTGCCAGACAAAATACCTAACATGTTGATCCCTTTCTCGTATAGTTTGCCTAAGAAAATATGTTACTAATTATTGAATTATTTAGAATAACCTTTCAACATTAAGGTAAAGTACGGTACGTAAATAAGTCGTTCAGTACGTAGGATCGTGTGATATCTGGTAACAGTTGGCAACACTGACAAGACGGCAATATTTGCTGTTTAGGAACTGTTCTTACCTGATCCTCATTATACATACATACATACACACATAATTAGTCATACATACATACACACATATACATACATACATACATACATACATACATACATACATACATACATACATACATACATACATACATACATACATACATACATACATACATACATACATACATACTGTACCGTGTGACATAAAAGTCACGTCTTGTCAAAGAGGGAAAAGAATACGTAGGCCTAGTTCCAGTATTTTGAAATGACAATTGTAGGACCATAACAAAAACAACAGAAATCACTATGAGCACCACAACAAGGATTACATGCACCACAATGACCACCACAAAGACGATAAAAAAATTCTATAAAGACCATCACAAAGACAACAAGGACTACAGATCATTACAAGGACAACGAGATATGCACCACGACAAGGATGGTATGGACCACAACAAGTATTATCGCCGCGCACTCATGGTTAACATTCGGCAGGTCTTTGAGCGGCCTCGTGTATAACATTCGGCAGGTCTTTCAAATTTAATTGTATTACTGTTTTCAATTTCTTATGTCGCCTCTCCAATCACTCGCCTCAATTTCAATATTGCAACCAATAAGCTGCTTCCCTTATTAAATGACACCTACTTATCTAATCCACGTGGACTAAAACCGAGGTTGCAATGTCTTGTGCTGAGGACGAACATTAAGGTATGTCATTAAAAATTATTATTAAGAGTTAAGAATGTCAACGTACTCGTATATGAAATAATAATAATAATAATAATAATAATAATAATAATAATAATAATAATAATAATAATAATAATTAATAATAATAATAATAATAATAATAATAATAATAATTTAACAATATAACAAACTAGTGCTTATTCTTATCGAGGAAGTAGACGTGACAACGTGACGCTTAGAGTGAAACCTACAGAGCAACAATCGGTCGGCAAAATTATGTTTTAAAAGCACACCGCACGTTATTGTATGATGCCGACATGTTAACCATGAGAACACGGCGATAATACGACGACAAGGATCACATGGACCAGAGCAAGTACCACGATAAGGATCACATGGACCACAACGAATGTAACAAGTACCACGTCAAGAATTACCGCAAATACGACGACAAGGATCACATGGACCAGAGCAAGTACCACGATAAGGATCACATGGACCACAACGACTGTGACAAGTACCACGTCAAGAATTACCGCAAATACGACGACAAGGATCACATGGACCAGAGCAAGTACCACGATAAGGATCACATGGACCACAACGACTGTGACAAGTACCACGACAAGAATTACCGCAAATATGACGACAAGGATCACATGGACCAGAGTAAGTACCACGATAAGGATCACATGGACCACAACGACTGTGACAAGTACCACGACAAGAATTACCGCAAATACGACGACAAGGATCACATGGACCAGAGCAAGTACCACGATAAGGATCACATGGACCACAACGACTGTGACAAGTACCACGACAAGAATTACCGCAAATACGACGACAAGGATCACATGGACCAGAGCAAGTACCACGATAAGGATCACATGGACCACAACGACTGTGACAAGTACCACGACAAGAATTACCGCAAATACGACGACAAGGATCACATGGACCAGAGCAAGTAACACGATAAGGATCACATGGACCACAACGACTGTGACAAGTACCACGACAAGAATTACCGCAAATACGACGACAAGGATCACATGGACCAGAGCAAGTACCACGATAAGGATCACATGGACCACAACGACTGTGACAAGTACCACGACAAGAATTACCGCAAATACGACAAGAATCACCGCAAATACGACAAGAATCACCGCAAATACGACAAGAATCACCGCAAATACGACAAGAATCACCGCAAATACGACAAGAATCACCGCAAATACGACGACAAGAATCACCGCAAATACGACGACGAGGATAACATGGACCAGAGCAAGTACCACGATAAGGATCACATGGACCACAACGACTGTGACAAGTACCACGACAAGAATTACCGCAAATACGACGACAAGGATCACATGGACCAGAGTAAGTACCACGATAAGGATCACATGGACCACAACGACTGTGACAAGTACCACGACAAGAATTACCGCAAATACGACGACAAGGATCACATGGACCAGAGCAAGTACCACGATAAGGATCACATGGACCACAACGACTGTGACAAGTACCACGACAAGAATTACCGCAAATACGACGACAAGGATCACATGGACCAGAGCAAGTACCACGATAAGGATCACATGGACCACAACGACTGTGACAAGTACCACGACAAGAATTACCGCAAATACGACGACAAGGATCACATGGACCAGAGCAAGTACCACGATAAGGATCACATGGACCACAACGACTGTGACAAGTACCACGACAAGAATTACCGCAAATACGACGACAAGGATCACATGGACCAGAGTAAGTACCACGATAAGGATCACATGGACCACAACGACTGTGACAAGTACCACGACAAGAATTACCGCAAATACGACGACAAGGATCACATGGACCAGAGCAAGTACCACGATAAGGATCACATGGACCACAACGACTGTGACAAGTACCACGACAAGAATTACCGCAAATACGACGACAAGGATCACATGGACCAGAGCAAGTACCACGATAAGGATCACATGGACCACAACGACTGTGACAAGTACCACGACAAGAATTACCGCAAATACGACGACAAGGATCACATGGACCAGAGCAAGTACCACGATAAGGATCACATGGACCACAACGACTGTGACAAGTACCACGACAAGAATTACCGCAAATACGACGACAAGGATCACATGGACCAGAGCAAGTACCACGATAAGGATCACATGGACCACAACGACTGTGACAAGTACCACGACAAGAATTACCGCAAATACGACAAGAATCACCGCAAATACGACAAGAATCACCGCAAATACGACAAGAATCACCGCAAATACGACAAGAATCACCGCAAATACGACAAGAATCACCGCAAATACGACGACAAGAATCACCGCAAATACGACGACGAGGATAACATGGACCAGAGCAAGTACCACGATAAGGATCACATGGACCACAACGACTGTGACAAGTACCACGACAAGAATTACCGCAAATACGACAAGAATCACCGCAAATACGACAAGAATCACCGCAAATACGACAAGAATCACCGCAAATACGACAAGAATCACCGCAAATACGACAAGAATCACCGCAAATACGACGACAAGAATCACCGCAAATACGACGACGAGGATCACATGGACCAGAGCAAGTACCACGATAAGGATCACATGGACCACAACGACTGTGACAAGTACCACGACAAGAATTACCGCAAATACGACAAGGATCACATGGACCAGAGCAAGTACCACGATAAGGATCACATGGACCACAACGACTGTGACAAGTACCACGACAAGAATTACCGCAAATACGACAAGAATCACCGCAAATACGACAAGAATCACCGCAAATACGACAAGAATCACCGCAAATACGACGACAAGAATCACCGCAAATACGACGACGAGGATAACATGGACCAGAGCAAGTACCACGATAAGGATCACATGGACCACAACGACTGTGACAAGTACCACGACAAGAATTACCGCAAATACGACGACAAGGATCACATGGACCAGAGCAAGTACCACGATAAGGATCACATGGACCACAACGACTGTGACAAGTACCACGACAAGAATTACCGCAAATACGACGACAAGGATCACATGGACCAGAGCAAGTACCACGATAAGGATCACATGGACCACAACGACTGTGACAAGTACCACGACAAGAATTACCGCAAATACGACAAGAATCACCGCAAATACGACAAGAATCACCGCAAATACGACAAGAATCACCGCAAATACGACAAGAATCACCGCAAATACGACGACAAGAATCACCGCAAATACGACGACGAGGATAACATGGACCAGAGCAAGTACCACGATAAGGATCACATGGACCACAACGACTGTGACAAGTACCACGACAAGAATTACCGCAAATACGACGACAAGGATCACATGGACCAGAGCAAGTACCACGATAAGGATCACATGGACCACAACGACTGTGACAAGTACCACGACAAGAATTACCGCAAATACGACGACAAGGATCACATGGACCAGAGCAAGTACCACGATAAGGATCACATGGACCACAACGACTGTGACAAGTACCACGACAAGAATTACCGCAAATACGACAAGAATCACCGCAAATACGACAAGAATCACCGCAAATACGACGACAAGAATCACCGCAAATACGACGACGAGGATAACATGGACCAGAGCAAGTACCACGATAAGGATCACATGGACCACAACGACTGTGACAAGTACCACGACAAGAATTACCGCAAATACGACAAGGATCACATGGACCAGAGCAAGTACCACGATAAGGATCACATGGACCACAACGACTGTGACAAGTACCACGACAAGAATCACCGCAAATACGACGACAAGGATCACCTCAAATACGACGACAAATATCACGACAAGGATAACATGGACCACGACAGCGACCATAACAAAGGCAACGAGGACAACGATAAAGGCTATAACAAGAATCTCCATAAGGATCACGGCAAGGGTAAGTACCAAGATTAGGATCATGACCAAGACAATAAGGACCACGACAATAACAAAGACAAGAAGGACAATAATCACAAGGACAAATACCACGATAAGGACCATGATAAAGGAAACAAGGATCACGATAATCACTGTGATCTTTATCGTAATTCATGCCGTGGTTCTCGTTGTAATCCTTGTTGTTGTCCATGTCGTGGTCCTTATCGTAATCTTTGTCGTGGTCCTTATCGTAATCTTTGTCGTGGTCCTTATCGTCGTCTTTGTCGTGGTCCTTATCGTTCTTTGTCGTGGTCCTTATCGTTCTTTGTCGTGGTCCTTATCGTAATCTTTGTCGTGGTCCTTATCGTAATCTTTGTCGTGGTCCTTATCGTAGTCTTTGTCGTGGTCCTTATCGTAATCTTTGTCGTGGTCCTTATCGTAATCTTTGTCGTGGCCCTTATCGTAATCTTTGTCGTGGTCCTTATCGTAATCTTTGTCGTGGTCCTTATCGTTATCTTTGTCGTGGTCCTTATCGTAGTCTTTGTCGTGGTCCTTATCGTAATCTTTGTCGTGGTCCTTATCGTAATCTTTGTCGTGGTCCTTATCGTTATCTTTGTCGTGGTCCTCATCGTAGTCTTTGTCGTGGTCCTTATCGTAATCTTTGTCGTGGTCCTTATCGTAATCTTTGTCGTGGTCCTTATCGTCGTCTTTGTCGTGGTCCTTATCGTTCTTTGTCGTGGTCCTTATCGTAGTCTTTGTCGTAGTCCTTATCGTTGTCTTTGTCGTGATCCGTATCGTAGTCTTTGTCGTGGTCCTTATCGTCGTCTTTGTCGTGGTCCTTATCGTTGTCTTTGTCGTGGTCCTTATCGTAATCTTTGTCGTGGTCCTTATCGTTCTTTGTCGTGGTCCTTATCGTAGTCTTTGTCGTAGTCCTTATCGTTGTCTTTGTCGTGATCCGTATCGTAGTCTTTGTCGTGGTCCTTATCGTTGTCTTTGTCGTGGTCCTTATCGTTCTTTGTCGTGGTCCTTATCGTTCTTTGTCGTGGTCCTTATCGTAGTCTTTGTCGTGGTCCTTATCGTAGTCTTTGTCGTGGTCCTTATCGTTGTCTTTGTCGTGGTCCTTATCGTTGTCTTTGTCGTGGTCCTTATCGTTGTCTTTGTCGTGGTCCTTATCGTTCTTTGTCGTGGTCCTTATCGTAGTCTTTGTCGTGGTCCTTATCGTTATTTGTCGTGGTCCTTATCGTAGTCTTTGTCGTGATACTTATTGTTGTCTTTGTCGTGGTCCTTATCGTTGTCTTTGTCGTGGTCCTTATCGTTGTCTTTGTCGTGATCCTTATCGTTCTTTGTCGTGATCCTTATTGTTGTCTTTGTCGTGGTCCTTATCGTTGTCTTTGTCGTGGTCCTTATCGTTGTCTTTGTCGTGATCCTTATCGTTCTTTGTCGTGGTCCTTATCGTAGTCTTTGTCGTGGTCCTTATCGTTGTCTTTGTCGTGATCCTTATCGTTCTTTGTCGTGGTCTTTATCGTAGTCTTTGTTGTGGTCCTTATCGTTATCTTTGTCGTGGTCCTTGTCGTAGTCTTTGTCGTGATCCTTATCATAGTCTTTGTCGTGGTCCTTATCGTAGTCTTTGTCGTGATCCTTATCGTAGTCTTTGTCGTGGTCCTTATCGTAGTCTTTGTCGTGGTCCTTATCGTAGTCTTTGTCGTGGTCCTTATCGTAGTCTTTGTCGTGATCCTTATCGTAGTCTTTGTCGTGGTCCTTATCGTAGTCTTTGTCGTGGTCCTTATCGTTGTCTTTGTCGTGGTCCTTATCGTTCTTTGTCGTGGTCCTTATCGTAGTTTTTGTCGTGGTCCTTATCGTTATCTTTGTCGTGATCCTTATCGTTGTCTTTGTCGTGGTCCTTATCGTAGTCTGTTTGTCGTGGTCCTTGTCGTTATCTTTGTCGTGATCCTTATGGTTGTCTTTGTCGTGGTCCTTATCGTAGTCTTTGTTGTGGTCCTTATCGTCGTCTTTGTCGTGGCCCTTATCGTTCTTTGTCGTGGTCCTTATCGTAGTCTTTTTGTCGTGGTCCTTATCGTTATCTTTGTCGTGATCCTTATGGTTGTCTTTGTCGTGGTCCTTATCGTAGTCTTTGTTGTGGTCCTTATCGTCGTCTTTGTCGTGGTCCTTATCGTTCTTTGTCGTGGTCCTTATCGTAGTCTTTGTCGTGGTCCTTATCGTTATCTTTGTCGTGATCCTTATCGTTGTCTTTGTCGTGGTCCTTATCGTTGTCTTTGTCGTGGTCCTTGTCGTGTTCCTCGTATTTTTTGGAGGTCTTATCGTGACAGTTGTTTTGTCCTGGTGGTATATATGTAGGTACGTATTAAAGTTGGGTCGATTCGTGAACGAATCGTTCATTCGAACGAGTAATAATAAAGAATCGTAAGAATCGATTCGTGTATCAACGAATCGTCGTTCAAAAGAATCGTAACGAATCGTCATTCAAAAGAATAGTAACGAATTGACATGGTATCGTAACCCACGATTCTATTTACTTGTTTGATGTAACCTGTCAACGGACATTTCCGAACCGTGCCGAATGCTACCGAGCGAGGGTGAAATCAAAATACTGCATTTGTTAAGTATGGAAAATAATGAACACATAGTTAAATAGAGATGTAATGCAAAAAATGTACTTCATAATAAGGTTCAGTTGATAAATTATAATTTAGAAACATTATCTTGGGTAAATTTGTAGACTAATGGAGGTCATGCTGAATGGTTCCAGCCAATGAGAAAGAGACAATCCAATGTCTCGCCTCTTATGCCATCTATGCCAGAGATGTAGAACGTTTTTGTTCTACGCGTGGTTTGCAAAGGAAGCTAATGTCTCTGTGCCCAATTGTTTTGACAGCTGGACACGAACAATATTTGTGCATTATTATTTGAATTTACACTAAATATGAAAAGGCAGAAAACATATTTGTTTTGGTACTTTATCAATAAATTGCTGAATGTGAAAAAAAGAAAATTGCAAAGGAAAGTGTCCTGCGAGTCGTTCGTTGACGATTCAAAAGAATAGTTGGAATCGCAGACTGGGAAGAATCGTGAACTCGTTGACGATTCAAAAGAATAGTTGGAATCGCAGACTGAGAAGAATCGTGAACGAATCGTTATAATCGATTCGTAATATATGGTTGAATCGTTGGAATCGACTTCTGAAAAAGAATCGTGTTGCCCAACTCTAGTACGTATTGATATCCCTTCACTGTTTTATTTAACATTATTTTCAGCTGTTGAAAGAGTAGACTACTGTAAGTAGTTGATTAAGTGTTGTAATGGCCTGATTGATCAAACAGCAAGGAATTTTTAATAGATAATAATATTCGGAGCTTTTTGAAGGTTTTACCATTGGGATCTGTTGAAGGGCACGATAAACAACGAAATCATTGAAGGCACTTGACTCTTGAGGGGTATACTTCCCTCGATATCTCACTTAGTTCGCGTATACTATCAACATGCATCAGTAATGTAACTAAATTGCCCTTCTGGAGGAAGTAGAGCGATGGCAGACGTAATGTTTGAGGTCTGAATCCGTAAGAAGAAGGTGAATCTATATGATAAAGAGCTTTGTGCTGCTTGACAAAGGAGTGTTTTACTCGCGTGATACGTGTGCCGTACGGTTGGCTACGTGTATTGAGGAGCAAGCAGCCAGAAGGAGTGCGACTTAATGATGTTTTGCTTTTGAAACCGCACTAAAACACAGCCATGTGCAGGGAGAGAGAACGAGGATGCCGAGTTCTCAGCTCGTACAATGAGTGCGTCAATTGGCAGCACCTTGCAAGCTCACTGTCGCGACTACACAGATAGGAATTCATTTCCTTACAACTCAGAATCCAGGCACGTAATGTGGACCAGAGATATACTTCTCTACAGAACATTTATTCTCATGATCGAAAGTAATGAAACCGTTAAAAATCTTCGCATTTTTATGGATAACGATCTAAATTGGAACACTCAAGTAACACACATTTGCAAAAAAATATTTTCTCAACTTCACTCCTTGTTTCATATGAAAGAATTTCTACCACTTAGTCTAAAAAAGAATCTTATTCAGACGCTTGTAATGCCCCATTTTGATTATTGCGATTCCTTGCTAACTAATGTAAGTTCACTCTTAGCTGAGAGACTAGAACGTGTTCATAATGTGTGCATACGATTCATCTGCAATACTCGTAAATTTGATCATATAACACCTTCCCTCCAGTTACTTTCATGGGTGCGTCTGAAGGAACGAAGAACAATACAATCACTGTCTCTTCTGTTTAGAATCATGCATACTTCTACTCCGAAATATCTGTTATGGCGCTTTCAATTTCTTACAACTCTTCGAAACCGACATCAAGCACTTCTTTCTATCCCTCATCATAGAACGTCTTTATACTCATCTTCCTATACTGTAGAAATACCTCGCCTCTGGAATTCGTTACCTAATGATGTCAGGAACTGCCGGACTTTATCACAATTCAAAATTAAATTGCAAAATTTTTCTTAGTTAATGTTTTTTAGGTATTGCTAGAAGTATTGATTTGTGTTTTTTTTCTTTTTCACTCTAGATTAAAACTGCAAGTTTCTTGTTTATGTTAGTTAATTAGTTATGATACAATTAATTATGATACTTAATCACTCATTTAAAGTTTGTGTGACTGCAACCTGTATATTTTTGTGTGGCTTTACTTTGTTTATAGTGTTTTTTTTCTCTCTCTCTTTATTTCTTGTGTAGCTTTACTTTGTATATAGTGTATTTTTTCTGTTTATTTCTATTATTGTATCTGTATTCCTTATGTTGGGGAAGAGAAGGCCTTATGGCCTTAACTACACCATAATAAATAAATAAATAAATAACATCACTCCGTTACTATTGTCACCATTATTCAGTCATTCAGTGTTCTCCCAAGGGCAGGTCTTTCATTGCAAACCAGCTTTCTCCAATCTCTTCCGTTTTCTGCCTTCCTCTTTGTCTCCTCATATTATCCATGTATCTTAATGTCGTCTATCATCTGATATCTTCTTCTATCCCAAACTCTTTTCCCGTTCACCATTCCTTCAATTGCATCCTTCAGTAGATAGTTTCTTCTCAGCCGGTGACCCAGCCAATTCCTTTTTCACTTCCTGATCCGTTTCAGCATTATTCTCTCTTCACCCACTCTTTCCAACACAGCTTCATTTCTTATTCTGTCTGTCCACTTCACGCGCTCCATTCTTCTCCATAGCCACATGTCAAAATGTCTGGTATTCTTCATTGAAAATAAATCTAATGAACTTAGTTTGCAGCATTTGCTGCACAAGCCACTAGTAATAATAATAATAATAATAATAATAATAATAATAATAATAATAATTTATTTATTTAGAATATTAACGTGCAAAACAACAGCACAAAGCCAATTACAGTTTAGCACAAGATACAAAAACCAATACAAAACAGAACAAATGATGACGAGAATGAATGACAAAAAATGGCAGTGAAATGAAATACAATCATATAATGGTCAAAATTAACCATATACCAAATGCAACAAAATAAATAGCAATATCTAACAAATAATAAAATATATTTAATAACAAGTAAGGATACGAGTATATCATGCATAAGTAAAATCAAATCAGATCTTGCAATTAGCACTTTTAATACATCTCGCTACTGGAAAAAGAGATTTAAATAATTTAGTGAAGAAAATTCTTTGACCACGAAAATCTTTCACACGAATTCTAAGATAGGTGTTACATACAAAAGAATCGCAATCAATGACACCATTAGTAGCATTACTAAAGAAAGTGTAATCAATATCCTGACGTCTCGACTACAGACTGATACACTTAAAATATTTACTAAATAGTTCATAATTTAAAGAAGAGGAGTTGGGTACAAATCTGAACGCACAAAGAGAAATTAATTTTCTTTGGATATTTTCTAGTTTAGCCGAATCAGTAGAAGTAATAGAGTTCCACGCAACAGATGCATATTCTAACTTAGACCTTACTAAAGCATAATATAATGTAAGTAGTGTATCAGGAGAGGAAAAGGAATAAGTAATAGACCTAATGAGACCAAGCATTCTTAGGAAATGATTAAATGATCAACATGGTCAAGAAAGTACAATTTAGAATCAAGATATATACCGATATCCTTTATACAGTCCTTCCTGATTATGGCGGTATTCAATAGCGAATAGTTAAACTTTATTGTAATTGTCTTCCTAGAGAAAGAGATAACGCATGTTTTAGAAATATTAATTTTCATATCGTTATAATCAGACATGGTCCCGCGCCGTGGCGTCGCGGTCTAAGGCATCCCGCCCAGGACTCGCGTTACGGAATGCGCGCTGGTTCGAGTCCTCATGGGGGAAGAAATTTTCTCATGAAATTTCGGCCACTGTATGGGACCGGTGCTCACCCAGCATCGTGATGCACTTGGGGAGCTACGATAGGTAGCGAAATCCGGTTGCGAATACCAGCTATAACGGCTGGGGGGATCGTCGTGCTAACCACACGATACCTCCATTCTGGTTGGATGATCGTCCACCTCTGCTTCGGCATGTGGGCGTGAGGCCAGTAGTCGGCTGGTCGGTCTAGGCCCTTCACGGGCTGTAGCGCCACGGTTTATTATTTTTATAATCAGACATGGCATGTATATCGTTTTGAAGTAAATGACAATCAGCAAGACCATTAATTTTCCTAAATATTTAAAAATCATCAGCAAAAAGAAGATAATGGGAACAGATGGGCTTACAAATGTCATCGATAAAAAGCAAGAATAATAACGGATCTAGGGTGGGGACCTTTGGAACACCACAAAGAGTAGTGAAAGGATCAGAGAGAGAGTTTCCCAACCGAACACAAGATTGTCTGTTGGTTAAATAGTTTTCAAATCAGCTAAGATAATTAATAGAAAGTCCAAACTGATATAATTTATTCTGCTTATTAAAATTTGATGAGGAACAACATCAAATGCTTTACTGAAATAAAAATAAATTGCATCAATTTGGCCTTGGGATTCAACTGTAGGCATAATAAAATTGAGATAATTGACCAAACTCGTCGTTGTAGATTTACTTTTAGTAAAGCCATGTTGAGCCGGATTTAATTTAGATTTAACATAAAATGAAACATGTTTATGAATAATTTTTTCAAAAATTTTTGAAAAGTTATTTAGTATTGAAATAGGCCTGTAATTATTAACAGTATGTTTCTTACAACAACAATAATAATAATAATAATAATAATAATAATAATAATAATAATACATCAGTCATACCCTTTTGTTATTTCTTATACAGGGCTTTCATTTCAAAACTTCCCAGTCTAAATAACTAATTATTTAAATTGGATTCAATTTAAACAAAAAACACATCAATGTAGATATTGATTGGGCCATGTGTGTTTTATTACATAACATACTGTCACAATGTTCCAATAACCTCCAATATGAAAGAGGAATTATTTTGTTAGAAGGAATAATAAGTAAGTATATCGGAATCGTACTTATCCGTAAGTTACTCGTATATTAAAGCAAGTCAGATCAGTTGGTTGCGGTCAGGGCTATCGATTCAGGGAACATACGTTCAAATTATCGCGTATCTGCGGAATCGGTGAGCTTGCCTAATCCATTAGTACAGGCAATTTTTCAGCAAAGTGTAAACTCCTAATGAAACAATTATAACGTAATTGTGGGGCGAACCCCCGCTGCTAGGAGTAGGAGCGTGCATTATGCACACTAATGTGTCTAAATCGCCCTGATATCTGGTGGTCCCGTAATTGAAATTCATTGATGAACAAATCAAGAGTAGCCAGCACTGCATAGACCGCAGTGATTATTGTCCCACGTGCGTAAATATTGATTCCATCTCTAGAGAATGATTATCTAGTAGTGCTATAATTTGAAAGCTGTAATCAACTTTGCAGTTAACACAATTCCACTTCGCACAAGCACAACATTTAAATACGTGCATCGCCGCTCTCCGCATTGCGCATGCTCATATCAAATCTCTAATATGTAGAGAAGTTTAAGAAGACACACCCTCTAATAAAATGTAAAACTGTGTCAATTCCAGGGGCGGCCCGTCCTTATGTGCTACAGTGCAACAGCACAATGATAATTTTTGCTCAAATAATGTACTTATAATACCATAGTATTTGATCTGTCATTTGACAATTTCCCGTGGTTATGTTCATGACGCGTTATAGAGTGTTTAGTCTTCGCTCTTCGCTCTTTGGTGCCTCAGGGGGTTCGTTGTGCTACTCAAAACTCTACATGAAAATGTAGACAGTTAATGCGCATGTGCGAAGCTGAAATAACTGCTCTGATTGGCTATTTTTACGCGGGGAAGTGCTGTAGTCAGCTTCAGCACAACACAGCTTGGAGATTGCAAAAGTAAAGCGTAAGGAAAGAATGCTTGTTTGTGGAGGAACTCGGAACTATGTACAATGTATTTGGTAATTCAAATGTTCGACTGCTGCTGCCATCTACCAGTTTTTTGAGGTTCCTCCTAAATCAATCAGCAAGCGACGGAAAATTGAATCCCAGAAAATTGATGCCAAGGAGGTATGTAACCGTATAATTCAGGAAACTACTCGTCGTTTCCAATCTTTAAGCTACCTAGACGCAACAAAATTGTTAAACAGCGAATTTTTTGACAATTTTTTGCATAATTTTCCTGAACGCGAACTTGAAGTTGCTGTCAACAGCTATACTGTACTGAACAAAAGAATGTTAAAGACACAACTTGGAGTTCTACCCGGAAGATCCGACTTCCGAAATATAGATGGCTGTTCAATTGTTACAAAACACAGTTTCCAACAATTCACGGGATCCATTCTGTGAAGTAACGAAGTTGTTAAATATTTTGGTTACAACACCAATGACCACTGCTGAGCCAGAAATATGTTTTTCTTGCTTGAAACGCATAAAAACGTTTTTAAGGAACACTATTTCCCAGGATCACCTCACTGCTCTTGTAATACTGTCAATAGAAAAGAGTATAATGTCCAGGATGGAGGGATTTAACGTTTAACACCAGGGTAATTGACAAGTTCTGCAGTAGGAAGGAACTCCATATTTCGTCACTAGGCGAGTCTCAAATTAAGATAAATACACATAAGTGTATACAGCAGGCCGATATAGAGATTGTAGCACACTCATTATTTTGACCACCAGACGCTACTGGTCAATTCTCTAACTGACCTAACTTTTAAGCTCTTACAAGCCAACATTCTCATGGAGGCAGATAAAAAAGTTATTTTTTTTTCAACCATACGTATTAATAATGTCTAGGGCTAAGAATTGTATGCCGTTACATTGCGCTTCATCCGCCTCTGAATTTTGATACCAGTACGTAATTGCGTTGGAGTGGGGGATTTCAGTGTATTTCGTTCAGCAGTGAACTTTAGTTGATCGGTCAGCATGTTTTGTTATTAGATCTATGCAAAAGATAGTAAATAGTAATACCTTAAAAACAGTATACTTTGCATACTTCCACTTGGTAATGAGTTTTGGAATAATATTCTGGGGAAATTCCACAGATAGTAACAATATATTTCTTTTACAAAAAAGAGTAATTAGGATAATAGTAGGTGCCAAATCTAGGGAATCGTGTAGGACTATTTTCAAAAAACTACAAATAATGCCCATGGCTTGTCAGTATATCTTTTCATTAATAATCTTCCTCGTATGTAATCGTGAAAACTTTGTAACTAATTCAACAGTTCGTAGCATAAATATACGTCAAAAAATGACTTTCATACTCCATCGGCAAGTCTATCGTGCTATCAAAAAGGAGTGCGTTGTATGGCAGTAAAAATTTTTAATAGCCTCCCTGTCGATATAAAAAAATGAAATTCAAAAAGTAAAATTATTTAGGGCCAAATTAAAGAAGTACCTAATTTCTCACGCCTTCTATTCTGTAGGTGAATTCATGACATTCAATAACACTTCATGAAATTGATACTAAAACTTTGTGTTGTACTAGCAGACTATATTGTAAATCTCGTCTGTATATATTTCATCTAGTCTGTGACTATAAATTAAGACTTTAAAATAGTATTAAGTTTTTTGACTTGTTCCATATTCTAGCTGTAAAGCAATGTATGAATACCATGGAATGTTAATAAATACAATACAATACAATACAATACAATACAATACAATACAATACGACCGAATACTGCTATTCGTAACGGTCAACATTCAACGCCTTGTAAAGAAGAATAATAGCAAGTTGCCGAGGACGAAATTTGTAATTTGTAATTTGAAATGAGGAAATTTGTAATAATGAAAGAGATTTTGAGATAAATAATGCTTGTGTAAAATATTCAAATATGCCCCCATTGTTTCTGCAAAATTGGAACGAAGTTTCTCTAGGTATAAGACTGTGTTTTCTAGCAACAGACAATCATTCTTCGAAAATTTGAACATGTGGTTTGTTATTCACTGCAACAATATATGAAATGAAAAATTGTTGCATTTGCATTTATTTGTTTTAATGATGATAATAATAATAATAATAATAATAATAATAATAATAATAATAATAATAATAATTTATTTAATCTGACAGGATTAAGGCCATAAGGCCTTCTCTTTCATCCTACCAGATAGCACATATAAATACAAAAAGAAATACAAACACTGAGAAAATGACACAAAGGGTCAACAGAGTCAAAAGTACATTATAGAGCTCTCATCGAGCTAATACAACGAAAAGAAAGAAAACAGAGATAGCAATGATGATATTGATAGCTGACAATAATAATAATAATAATAATAATAATAATAATAATAATAATAATAATAATAATAATAATAATAAATACATTACATATTAATTTTCAATTTTACAACAGCATAGTTACAATATTTACTATATGTCATGGGTTAAGGTGAAATTGCGCAACCTGACAGGTGTTCAACAAGCAATTCCACGAACTAGAATGTTATTTTTTAATTTAAATTTGAATTTTGATATTGTCCGACAGTCTCTGACGTGGTCAGGGAGAGAATTCCAGAGGCGTGGAATAGATATGCTGAAAGATGATGAGTAGAAGGATGTTCTGTGCAGAGGAATAGAGAGAAGGTACATGTCCCGGGTTCGAGGTAGTGAAAGGTGAACAAAACGAGATGCTAGGTAAGAGGGTGTGGAGGTGTGGATGATTTTATGTAAAACAAAACAGTAATACACCATCATATTAACATAGTGAAATAACAAGGCTGATACGTCTTCTCTGTGTTATATTAGGTGCGTTTTCTACAGACAGAAAATAACATGTAGTCAATGATATTGTGACGAACCTAATAGTTGGAACACGAAATAGGAAAAAATATATCAAACGATGAAAAATAATACTGGATAAACATTATGAATATTTAGCTCTGTAAAATTTGTGATAATTTCAAATGACAAAATTTATAATAATGATACAGATTTTGAGATAGATAATGCTTGTGTAAAATATTTCAAATATGTCGTCATTGTTTCTGCAGAAGTGGAACGAAGTTTTTCTAGATGTAAGGCTGTGTTTTCTAGCAACAGGCAATCCTTTGAAAAACTGAAAATGTGGTTTGTTATTCGCTGCAACAATATATGAAATGAAAAATTATGTATGTATGTATGTATGTATTCACACTGCAATGGGTATATACCCGGTGGCAGTGGTAACTAATTACACACAATAATGACAATAATAAACACAATTAATAATAATACTATAGTCGCGACGCTGTTATTCCCGGCGTGACTCCTCCTCTTTGCTTACGTCTTAGGAAGTGAAGGCTCTATGAAGTCTAGGTATGTAGTATCGTTCGCCATTTTTGTTCTTTCGTTCCCGAGCTACCATACGAGGAATCTATTTGCCACACCGTTAAACATTATCATGTCGTAGCTCCTATGATAATAAATCAAACGCACTGTAATTCAGCAAATAATTGAGCTCCAAATAACGTCTTCGTGTGCTTTCTGCGAATGCCAACGAAAGAGCCAAAATGGCGGGCGATTATATTAAGTATTTATCGAGCCTTAAAAAATGAATAACGTCTTCATCAGCGAATCACAAGATGCACACGTTTAAATGTAGCCGACCTGCAATGCGATTGGCTGCCGGAAATTAGAGCGACGGGACTACAATAATTAATACCAACAATAATTAATAATAATAATAATAATAATAATAATAATAATAATAATAATAATAACAGGGACAATCCTAAATTAAATGAAGCACGATCACTTAAAATAACATTTAAAGTAAACCTAATTTGTAATTTAAACCTAAGTTCGAACTAAAACCCACGATTATGATATGTTCATATCTGCACAAGTACCTTTCAACACTACACTCATTTCGCTATCAACTCACTCACTGCACTGGAACTACGATACATTTCACTGATTCTATCCTGATTTCACTAACACTTCAAAAACATTTCACTGTTCAAATACTTTGCACTGCCACTATAAACTATAAAGCTTCACTGACAGGAACACGTTTCACTTACACAGCACACATCATTGACAACATAATTCTTCACTGATAAAACACTTCAATAACAAAATATCAATCACATCCTTTAAATACTGTGTATAATTACCGTCTATTAGTAAAGTCCTTAAGCCTATTTTTAAATACATTTTTGATTGTTGGTAAAGCCTATAGTAAGTCTGCAGGTAAAGCATTCAAATCCCTGATAGTACGACTGAGAAAAGAAAACTTTCCAGTGTCCGTCCTGTCTTCTTTCCTTCAATTTATAAGAGTGGTCATTCCTTGAACACAAAAACGTAACACACCATCATATTAACATAGTGAGATTAAAAAGCTCATACTTGTCAGTGTTATATATTAGGTGTACTGTATTTTCTACAGACAGAAAATAAAATATCTTTAAAATAGAGCAATTTTTCTTTAACAAAGAAAATGATGTCTCTAAATTTTTCTTTAGCAGAAAGTTGTATTTCAAAGTCAAAGGAGTGGCTTTCAATCCCCAAATGCTGAGGACTAAGTTACCCTGATGATAGGCATGAGTTCAAACGAACGAAAGACACTGCGTTAACTCACCCCAACTCTGAGACTTAGGCCTGCTCAAAGTTAGAGGAGCACGAAGTGCACTGGTAGTATAAGGGCATATATTTCCCAGGCCTAATTATGTCAAAATAAGGGCTTATATCAATTTTGGCCACTCGAGCGCAATAACGAGGGCCTTAAAAATAAATTTCCCTGGGGCCGTTTACAGAAAGAAAACACAATTTCAATGAAAAAATGTATTGGAACAGATACAGCAACTGTTTAGCAATTTTTAAACATATTCCCCATCGGAATTGAGGCATTTGTCTTACCGTGGAATCAACAGAGAGATGCAGACGGCTGTCACACTGGTTCCGATCCCAGGCGGCAGACTTCTACGACACAGTGATACAAAAGTTGATCTCACGGCATGACAGATGTCTCAATTCCAATGGGGAATATGTTGAAAGATAGCTCAACAGTCATATCTGTTCCAATAAATTTTGAAATTGTGTTTTCTTTCTGTAAACTTATTTTACGGCCCTCGTAATTGAAGGGTACACGGGAAAAGCGAACAATGTTACACTGCTGTTAAGGGTGATGTCATTATCTAATTCGCTGTATTACTGTGAACTTTAGTGTTGTTTTTACCAAAAGTGGTAAAGGAGAATTAAAACCTCGTGAACACTTATAATTTCCTACATTTCAAGTAGAAACATCAATCAATTTTGCAGTAATATACTAAAATAGATCACTATCTGACCTTTAATGCAAATTTGACATTGTTCGTTTTTCCTGTGTACCCTTCAATTGCGTTCGAGTGATCAGAATTTCTAGAAGCACTTGTTTTGACATTATTAACATGGTGGAAGTAAAAAAACTACTTTTTTTAACTGCCCCCATGAGAACGTTTGCTTGTAAGAGATAGAACGTTGGTCAAGTGTTTGAGAGAATGAATTATAGAACAAGTTTTCTTACATATGATGTAGGTCACTTGACTTTGAAAAGTTAAATTTGAATCTAAATGTACTCCTAACATTCCGGTTCACACCTGTGGAGTAACGGCTAGCGCGTCTGGCCGCGAAATCAGGTGGCCCGGATTCGATTTCCGGTCGGGGCAAGTTACCTGGTTGAAGTTTTTCCCGGGGTTTTCCCTCAACCCAATATGTATGTATGTATTTATTTACACTGCAAGTGGGCAAGCACCCGGTGGCAGTGGTCTACACAATATAAACAATACACAATACAATTATACAATACACAATACAATTATATGCAAAATATAATAAGAATACATAATACAGTTTAACACAATAATTACAATTAATAATAAAACATAAAATAACCTAATTTTACAATACAACCTACATATGTATAGGCCCTACATAAGTTTCAATAATCTTTCATTTTACTCTCATCTCACTCACTGTAGTGGCACTATGACCATTTCACTGACACTTTAGGACACATTTCACTGACACTATAGACCACATTTCATTGACGCTATAAATTATCACTGATCGGAACTATTCACTGCACTGTAAAACCATAACTTCACTGACTCACCTCGCTTCACTGATACAACAGTTCAAATAAGTCAAATAATTACACCCTTATGCATACTTATAAACAAAACTACATTTAAGCTAAACATTTCTAGTCTAAGGCCCTTTTACACGCTATTTTTAAATAATTTACAATTCAAACCAAGGGAGTAAACTCGTCTGGCTAAATAAAATAAATGTCACCTTAAAAAATTAAATGTGAAATGTCACCTTAATTTTAATTTGCACTTCATACACAACTTTTTAAGTTATTCTTGAATCTTCTTAAGGAAGGACAGCCCTCAAAGACCGCTGCAGGTAGGTCATTCCAATCATTTATATTTATATTTAAAAATGAGAATTTACCTACATCCGTTTTCTGTTTCCTACATTTGATTTTAAAATCATGATCGTTCCTACCATAGTACGCTGGCTTCTCTAACCGAGCCGTTATGTCTACCCATGCTTTCTGACCTAGATGTGCTCTATACAATGATGTTATTCTAGTTTTCCTACGTCTGTTTTCCAAAGTTTCCCATTTAAGTCTTTTATCGTATCGTTTCCATCTTCTCTTTTATCTTTAACAAATTTAGCTGCCCTCTACTGGATTCTTTCTAAGGAATTTACCTGATATATTCTATAGGGATCCCAATATGTAGTTCCGTATTCCATTAATAGTCACACTAACGTTACATATGCTATTTCCCTCGATTTGGGGCTAGCCTTTTCAAGATTCTCATAATAAAGTGAAGTGCCCTCCATGCTCTACCCGTAACATTATCAACATGCCCTCCCCAAGAAAGTTTGGAGTTTAAATATGAGCAAATGCTCGGTAACTTTCGGTGCTGGACCCCGGACTCATTTCACCGGCATTATCACCTTCATCTCAGTCAGACGATAAATAACCTAAGATATTGATAAAGCATCGTAAAATAAACTATAAAAAACTCCTAACATCCCAAAGGATATAAATTAAATCCAACGTGAAAATTAATCTATTGAATGTAGACTTGTGTCATTCAGATGGATGAACAAACACATCCACCCACATTTACTCACCCACCGAACCACTCACTCATCAGCGTATATGTACATACAAACTTGATGGTAATAGCTCACAGACAGGAAGACACCAATAACACATATAAATAGAACAAAATTAAATAAATACTACTGAATAGAAGTGATAAAAAAGAAAAAAACTAATGAATTGCTCCCTTCACATCTGAACTGAAACAAATATTGAAGTAGCGGAAGTTTTTATGAAATAGTGGCATTGTGATGGACTTGGCTGCGTGGAGCCCGTCCAGTTCATCAGACTCTGCACTGGAGAGTCATTTATTAATGAGGTCCGCGCTGGACTCGACAGTGTATCTATCTATCGGACGGATGGACGACTGCGTCTGACAAAAGCTCCAATCAATCATCGCCATTCCCATCACCATGATTTACGTAACCTATATGCAGGACGAGACCTCTGCCGTACCGACCTTTCCCTCGAACACACCATCTGCAGCGCTGTCGACAAAGCGCACATTGTTCCTCTCTTCTGCAGTGGCGAATCAAGTGATTATACGAGGCTGTATCGTAGCCTAACAAGGAAAAGTTACTGTACCTCAAAGTATATTTTAATTTATTCAACATAATCATAAGGGGCCATACTTTGTCCCACGAGGCTACAATATCAAGTATTACTGGAGCTTTTAAGTACAGTAAAACCTGCCTTTGCGGTCACTTCATTTAAACGGCCATCTGGCCAAAAGGCCAATTTTCTCTGGAACCAATTGGATTTGCCATAAGATCAATACAAATTCTCTCTTTATTTAGCGGCCACCTTATGCTTCGGCCAGCGGCCGGGGTCTGTTTGGATTGGAACCTGACTATAACGGTCACTGTCCAACATAAATTTTTTTCACGGATACTGTCTGACCTATTTTTTTCTATGGTTAGAGGACAGAGAGCAATATCACGTAGACAATAGCTAAGTGTGCAACAGTACACCCTCCATATCTTGGGGTTAGTTGGTTACTGTTTTATGACTCTTTTGTCACTTTCCACTCCGACTCTGTACAGCTATAAATTCTTACTCGTTTTTAAAGGATTGAAACACGGACGTCTTCTATCGAAAATGTCACGGTATGTTTTAGGTCAGTAGTTAACCATTCGAATTTTTAAAATTCTTTTCTCCTCTTTCCATCTTTTTCTATTTGGACCAGCTTTTACGAATTTTTCTTCTTTTCATTCAGTTGATTCAGAGGAACTGTGAAGTTAGTTTGAGAGAGAAATCATGTCTAACAATAAATCTAGAGTGGTGTTTAGAGGTGAGACGAAAAATGATTGAAGAAAGTGAGAAAGGAACGTCTGCGAGAAAAATTGCAGAAATATTCAAATGTGGAAGGACACAAATAAACGGTATAATTAAGATGAAATATTAAAAGAATGGAAGAGGCTGACATTAATATGCACGATTGTTGTAGGCGCACAGTACTAAAAAGTCAATGAAATTCAGTATTTTCATGCTGATTCAAAAAAAACCTCAACCTTAATCAAGCGGCCACATGATAAAACGGCCATTTTACAATGTAACTTCAGATGGCCGCTTTAGACAGGTTTCACTGTAGATGACGCGCGTGCATCGAGCAAGCGAAGTAGGGGAGTAGTGGGTACAGTGAGACACAAAATATTACCGTATTTACTCGTGTAATTCACGCCATCGCATATTTCACGCACCCAAATTATCTACTATATAATTTAATAAATTAATTTCCTCGTATATTTCACGCATTTAATATTCGTGAAATACTGTAACAAGTACATATTGAGACTTGAAGTAATGAGGTGTGTTATGTTGAGGAGCCCTGAATGTACGGTACCTTAAATGCCGTAACGAGAGAGTGCATAGCGGTATTTGGGACCGGACAGCTACCTGTTCGTCTATGAAAGTCCTTTAAAAATACCGGTATAGGGTATTGACCTCCCCCTACCATTTGAATGGGGGTGGTTTGAAAGCTTTGTGTTGGATCGCATCGGTTGAGTTTGCGACTCGAAAAGGGAAACCTGTCAAAAGCCGTCTGTTAAAAGTTTTAACAATGAATGGTAAATCCCGATATTCGAGTCATACTGCGTCCTTCAAATTAAAAGTTATTGCGTATGCAGAAACACATGGCAACAGAGCAGCTGGGCGTCAATTCACAGTTCCAGAATTTAATATTCGCTACTGGAGGAAACAAAAACAAGCTCTTCAAGAAACAAATGCATCAAGGAAAGCATTTCGTGGGCCATAAAGTGGAAAATTCCCTGATCTTGAAGACAAGTCACTAGGATATGTAAGGGAACTGCGTAGTTTTGTCATTTTTACCCTTAAAAATACCAGCTTGTGAAATTCCTCGCTTAATTCAAGCACCCTTAATTTATAGATCGAAATTGCGGGAAAAAAGTGCGTGAAATATTCGAGTAAATACGTAAGACATATGTATGCAAGTGATAATTCAAGTATTTTTAAAATCAAGTGCAATAGAAATAGACATTAAAACATGGAGTATAATAATACATAAACAAAAATGTTAATAGATAAAGGACATAATATACAATACGTGTTTGTCAAAAAAATGAAAATGTCTCACTGTTCCCATTCAGGAGGGTACAGTGAGACACCACAGTGTCTATTAACGGACATTGAAATGATTTACATTTATTTCAAAAGAAAGGAAAGCTTGCTGTCGCTTTATCTTGACATTTTCTGTGGGCTTATTCAGGATCATTTTGATGTCTGACTTCGAAACCATTGAAACATCTGGAACATTTGGAAAAGTGAATTTTCCATGACATTTACAACTTTTGCAAAAAAAATGAAATGAATTTTTGATGACAACAAAGCTTATAATTATAAGAATTTAATGTAATTTAGTATTTGTTAACATTTTCTTAAGTTTTGTGAATTAATTTTTTATTTATGAAACCATTAAAATGTAATATATCCATTATTTTAAGCTACAGTTCCTAAATTGGCTACTAGTATGTTCATTTTTAATGTTAGTTACTGGTAAATGTAATATAATTAGAGTTTGTTTTTGCAAATCATTGGTACATGGGAACAGTGAGACGTCTCAGTGTACCCTTCAATGGCATGTCTCACTGTTCCCTTTCCGCGTAGTTCATTTAAATATGACGCTATCACTTCAAAATTAAAACAAGAAAGACGAAACTTTGCCAAACATAATCTCAAATACCATAGTATTAGGTAACAAGAGATTCATATTTATACCTCATTTGTATATCCAATATAACCTTCATTAAACACAAGCCAAAATTTTACTTCTAGAGTGAAAAATTACGAATTATTTTTCATCACTCACCTTTATAACTAGAATCAAATCGAGTATGAAAATACTGTTACTTTACTCATGCAACATACAACTCCACTGTTACCAACACCTCAATATCAATATTTACCATCTAATAAAAAAGTCTCACTGTTCTCCCTGTCTTACTGTACCCACTTTTCCCCTACATGACTGAAAGCTCAAGCGACTCTTGTTTCGTAAAGTTGGGCAGAACAAAACATAGATCACTTTAACAGTTAAGTCTACACTAATATTTACAATTTGAATTATTTACACTAGAACACGCTATTTTTACTATTTACACTATGATAAAGAATGTAGGCCTACATTGACCGACATTATTTACAAAATTAAGCTTATGCACATTTTTGTGTATTGCAATGCAAGGTATTTTATTTCATAATACTATGGCCTTCTTATTTTGTTAACTGTACACAACACTGCAAAATTATTTTGTGCGAGATCGTGCGTATTTGCTTTGCTTTCCGCACAAAACCAATACGCGGTAAGTGTGAAATACCACATTCAGTATTCCCAACGTAATACACATAGCAATTTCCCTATTCTTACCGCTTAAGCGTCATATTCATTAAACTGCTTTAGGCTTTTAACATATTATTTTTGAAGACGTTCGATATAGTAATAATTATAAATTGGAAACTTACCACTGCAATTTCACCTAAATTGCACTGTTAATTATTGTTTTTAAATATTTGCAAAAATTAAATAAACTCTACAACACCACAAAAGTTACTGCATTTGTAATGCAAGTAACATTAAGGAAGCCGTGAAAAAATCAACAAGATTCCAGACTCATCATAGACTGGGGGGAAAAAAAGACAGACGTATATCACGGCCTGCTGGAATATAGTAAACACAGAAAACATTTTATAGCAACAATGTTGAAGATAGATATTTTAGTTTTTAAAAGTTGCCGTCATTGAACAGAAACCAAGATGGAGATTTCATTGCAACTAATTAGAAATTCCTCTTTCAGGTATGTAATAAACGATCTTCGCACAAAATAATGTACGATACACGAGCGGTATGTTTGTTTTCATGTTCTCGGAAATTAAATAAGCTCAACTACGTTTCGCTTTTTCAATCTTTTCCTCGAACATGAAAACGTCAACATACCGCTCTTGTAACGCTTATTACTATTAATCAATGTGAGCTTTCGTTCTTTATGACAGTGTAATAATGAGAATAGCGTATTTTAGTGTGCATAGTGTAAACGGCTGTCAGACATTGACTGTTTAATTTGGTATATTCCCTGTTGTTGTTATTATTATTATTATTATTATTATTATTATTATTATTATTATTAGTATTAATTATTAGTATTATCATTAATTGTATTTTAATTAATAAGTTTATTATTGTCATTATTGAGTGTAATTAGTTACCACTGCCACCGGGTATATATCCATTGCAGTGTGAATACATACATACATACATACATACATACATACATACATACATACATACATACATACATACATACATACATACATACATACATACATACATACATACATACATAGACAAAATTAATGAAAAGTTATGTAAAATATTTTATAAAGTTTGCAAATAGTATAGACTTTGAACAACTACAGTAGGCTGGCTAGTATATAAGGATAAGTTATTTGGGAAGATAGGTTAAAAGTCAGAATTAAGTGATAAGGGTCAAAAGTAGGTTGCTTACATTCTGTAAATAAGCCACAATATTAGAGGGTATAATTTATCTGAAAATAGGCTGATCAAGAGATAGTAAATATGTAAATACTGTAAATATTTTAATGCTAGAATATGTAAATAGATTCTTGTACTTCATAGGTTAGGAATAGGAAAATAAGTTAGATTAAGAAGGACCAATATTATCTTGGCAGTTACACATAGTAGATGAACTACACTAGTCCATATTTAATCTAGAATGGCAACATAATAATATATAATGTAAATGGATTATGTACTTGAAGGTAAACCTAGGCATGTAGTATTACTTTCCATTTGTAATGGAACATGCTGCTCAAAAAAGGAATACATACATACATACATATACATACATACATACATACATACATACTTTCAAAAGTCGATTATCAGAAAGAGTGCGTTTCGTCTCTAGAACATGATCTTTCTTCAAGTATTGCTTTTGTAGAACACTTATTTTTAATACGTCAGTGTCCCTTATTTATGTTAATCATTCCTTCGATCCAAAGATGTACGTGTTCCGTGATAGTACCTGTGCCACGCGCCAAACATGTCACACCAATACAGTCTATGAACAACTAACCTTATCTCCGTACGCTATGAAAACTGATTTTCTTTCAGCGTTATCTTTAGTTTTGAAAATAGGTGATAGTCTGAAGGCTATAAGTCTGGCGAGTATGGGGAGTGTTTCTCAATTCAGAGCCGACTAAGAAGGAGAATAAGAAGAAGAAAATGAAGAACAGAAGGCTGACGAGATGAATATGTAGAAAAAAAATGTTGCGATGAAGTATATAAAGAGAAGGAGGTTGAGGAGGAGGAGGAGGAGGAGGAGAAGAAGAAGAAGAAGAAGAGGAAGAATAAAGAGGACAAATTGTAAATATTTATTTATTTATTTGTTTATTCTGGTGTAGTTAAGGCCATGAGGCCTTCTCTTCCACAACAACAGGAATACAAATACAATAATAGAAATAAACAGAAAAAAAATACACTTAAAAAGTAAAGCTACACAAGAAATAAAGAGAGAGAGAAAAACATACTATAAACAAAGTAAAGCCACACAAAAATATACACAGGTTGCAGTCACACAAACTTTAAATGAGTGATTAAGTATCATAATTAATAGTATCATAACTAATTAACTAACTAGGACTAGAGAAAGAAAGAAAGAAGAAAGAAAGGAAGAGAGAGAGAGAAAGAGAAAGAAAGAGAAAATGAGACAAAGGAAGAGAGAAAGAGAGAAAAAGAGAGAAAGAAAGAAATAGAGGAAGAGAGTAAGAAATAAAGAGAGAGAAGAGAGAGAAATGCAGAGAGAAAAAGAGAAAGGGAGACAGGAAGAGAGAAAGAAAGAAATAGAAATAAAGAGAAGAGAGATGAAGAGAAAAAAAGAGGGAAAGAAAGATAGAGAGGGAAAGAGACAAAAAGAGATAGAGAGAGAGAGAGGAAGAAAGAAAAGTGAGGGAGAAAGAAAGACAAAAAGAAAGATGTAAAAATATTATATGAGCCGATTCGTGTACCGTATTTAGGAAACAAAATTATCTACAGTAAAGTTGCTTCAAGTGGAAAGAAGAGAGTTTCTGATCCCCGTAAGTGGCAGAGATTTTCAAACGAAGTGGCTGTTATTGAGGGCTCTTTGCAGTTCTTCGTTTAATGCCGATTATGTGGGCTGATAAAAAAGCAGAGAAAATAAAATATTAATGTCAAATTTGTTATTATTGAACAAATACATTAAAGACTGTAGATCCTATACAAGTAATAAAACTAACAAAATAATGAATTAAATAATTTTAACTACAAAATTAATGTTCTCATTAGAATATTGTAATAAGTTTAAATACTTAGACAATCTGAAGGAGGACCTACAAATTTGAAAAATGTGTGATAACTGGAAAATTGTAAGGACAGAGTGTAGTGGTACTATACTGTGTACTCAGCAGCCAAGTGCTTTCATGACTTGTAGTAGTAGCAGCAGCAGCAGTAGTAGTAGTAGCCCGGAAGTTTAGGCATTTGTAACAGTTAAAATAGGCAGGCAAAAAAGGCACAATAAATTTTTAAAAAGGCATTATAAATTTAAAAAAAGGCATAATATATTTGAGCAATAAATTTAAATTATATCAACATAACTCACATTTTTACTTCCTAGTTGACACATGCTGACTTATAAAATACTGTTTTTTTTTTCTCGTCGTTAACTGCCTTTTCACAAATCTTACATAACAAAACTGTTCCGTCGGTTGAAAACACATGGGCATCAAATTCACTAACGTAAGCATGAAGCTTACTTTTTAATGGTTTACTGAATTTAGGCATTCTAGCTAACCGATCTTATACCTTCTGTCACCCGACAATAACTGACTGTTCCTCACTCAGATTTCTTTCTCCTACAATAATAATGTATAGTACAAAATTGTAATAGTTTGAAAATATGAAAGCAAACAAAGCAAATGCTACGTGATAACTTCTAAGAGAACGAACTTAATATTTAAAATTATAAAACTGATTGTTGGTATCGTGAAGACATGACAATATTATGAATAATTTCGAGGGAAAAATTGTTCCGGAGCCGGGTATCGAACCCGGGACCTTTGGTTTAACGTACCAACGCTCTACCACTGAGCTACTCGGGAACTCTAACCGACACCGATCCAATTTTTCCTTCTATATCCACAGACCTCAAAGTGGGCTGACAACCGTCAAGCAACCAACTTCGAGTGCACACTAACTCCGTGTGACTTAAATTGTGGTTTTCTGTTAACGAACAGTGACGTGTATTATGCAAATCAAGATTTCAGGTATAACGCCCTGTAAAGTTGATTTGAATAATTTCGAGGGAAAAATTGTTCCGGAGCCGGGTATCGAACCCGGGACCTTTGGTTTAACGTACCAACGCTCTACCACTGAGCTACTCGGGAACTCTAACCGACACCGATCCAATTTTTCCCTCTATATCCACAGACCTCAAAGTGGGCTGACAACCGTCAAGCAACCAACTTCGAGTGCACACGTCACTGTTCCTTAACAGAAAACCACAATTTCAGTCACACAGAGTTAGTGTGCACTCGAAGTTGGTTGCTTGACTGTGGATTGTCGATCATTATTCATATTACCCCAATAGTATTAAAGCACGATTATTAGTAGATTAAGCACTGAGATAAATTACTTTTACTTACTATTGTTACTAAAAATAAATAAATTAATTAAGCCTATTAGTCCTACTATATAATACTGTATACTGAATTTATTAACATAGTGTTATATTTATTCTGTAATTTGCCAATTATAACTACATTTTACATTTTCGGCTATGATATCTATACTTAACTCTTTTTAATTTATTTTTATATGGTATTTTTCATTTATATTTATATCTGTGTCTTTTATTTAGGTTGTATCTATTTGTTTTTTTTTTTCATTTTTCATTTTTAATTTGTAATTGCACTTGCATCTTGCATTTGCTTCTGTTTCATCTCTTTTTTCATGTTATATGCAATTCTATGCTTTTTTTAAACAAATCTGTACTGTCTATTGTAATTGAATCGTTGAGTTGGAAAAGGGGCCATGTCCTGAAAAGTAAATTGTTCAGGAGAGACAAAAAACTCTGGACATGACCCCTTCTCCAACTCAATACTAATCTAATGCACACTTCTGTGGCCGGGACATGACTCCTAGTTATACCAAACGATGCGTACAGACATAGCAGTCAGGTATCACCAATAAATGCCAGTATGAAAAATGATGGACTTGACCCCTTTTCCAACTCACCGATTCAATTGGGGCTTTGCCCTGTTATAGACATAAATAAATAAATAAATAAATAAATAAATAAATAAATAAAGTTTGTCATTGTTTCAAATGTTTAAATTTAATACACATTACATTACAATTAATTAGAAAATTGCAAATAAACAAAAAATGACAAAAAAAAAAAGGATTTATTATTGAATTTTTTTCTTAAATAAATAAACGGACCACCTTACTCTTGTTCCCTTTGAAAGCACATTTATCATTTTTGTAATTAATTTCAATAATTGCAATATGTTATATAATGAAATATCATTACAAATAATGTATCAGCATATCAATAACCTCATAAAATTACTTACAAAAACACTCCCAAAAATAATATACATTTATGAAAAAATAAATAAATAAATAAAAAATTATTGGATTAACAATATTTTCACCGTTACAATTACACTAAATATAAACATTTACATAGAGATAAAAATTATTGAATTGTAAGAAACGCCTTAAAAGATAAAATTAAAAATTGGCTCTATCACCTTGATTTAGGCCTACCCCAAATCACATTTATATTTATGAAAATAATGATTTACTTCCATCCAGTAAAAAAAAAAGGCAGTTTGCCAAACATTCGGGCTTTAATAATAATAATAATAATAATAATAATAATAATAATAATAATAATAATAATAATAATAATGAATAGTAATAGTAATAAATAATAGTAATAAAAATATAAGTAATAATAAATAGTGGTAGTAATAATAATAATACGGGTAGAGAGTCCTCAAATTGTGTCCCTACGTCTGAAAAATGAAAAGGACATCCCTGCAAAAGATGTCACATTTCCAATAAATACTAGTCACAATGACTACAAATACTAGCGCCTAGACGGGGCTCGAACCCATAACCATGACTTCAACATAACGTTTAAGCAGAGTCTTAATCATTCCGAGCGCAATGGTTGAAAAATGATTCATGTGGTCAGAAGGAAAGCCCAATGCGAAAAGGTTCCAGCAGTAAGCGTGGCAGAAATCCTTGACAGCCATGGCTGAAACATGACATATGGTCAGTCAAATTTACGTTCAAACCTGAATTTGTGTGTCGCCATGGCAATTGGGGAAGACCTGAGCCATAAACCAACGAACCCCTGGCCAGAGAGATTTGTCACGGACCGCGGGGATGTTCATAGTTCAAAGACTGTTTTGCTGAGTACGCTAGTCAGCACTCAAGCTGTAACGGTAGCTTGTTTGTCAAAGATATACGAGTTGTGTGTGAAATTAAGAATTATGGACGATTCATCCACACGCATCCGGTGGTCGAATCCTTAATGCACTCATAAATTATTGTCCATAGAAGCCAACAAGAAAGGCGACGGGCATAACGAGGCTTTTGTGTTCAGGGGTAAACTATTTCTGCGAACTGGAAGGCTGGAAAGCCTCTATGTTTATTGTTTTATTGAAGGTATAATTGAGTCTTTGGAACAAACAGTGCCCCCTGTGTTTGAACACTGAGCTTCGTTGTAGAAGACATTGGTCAATGTGTTACTAGGATACAAGATTGCCAAGCTGAAGAACAAACACAAGAAATACGAATTCCGTGAGGAGTGTGTTGCCAAGGGAAATGTATAATGTTCAGAAATAAAAGACGACCTCGAAAAAAACACCATTCTGCTGAAAATGCTAGACGTATTGTACTCAATTGAGTGCTATTTTGTAAACGATTCCAAATGTCGCCTCTGTTAATGTACTCTGTATCGTAATTGAAAGTAAATTGTTGTTTGACAAATTGTTTTTGCACAAAAACACAAAAAAGTAACGGGAAATAATAAGGAAACCCCAATGTTTGTGTGAAATACAGAGTAATTTATATAGAACTAACACATTTCTTTCTTTATTTCAAAACGAATGATGCTAGCCACAATTTGTTATACCTCAAATGTAGAGTATCTTTGAGAGATTACTAACCACTATATAACAAATATTGCAAATTCTTCATTTATTCCGCTAGAAATTCACTTCATGCCCACATTTTTCGACTTAACGCTTCACGCTAAAAATGTTCCCTCGATGAATGAATGAATGAATGAATGAATGAATGAATGAATGAATGAATGAATGAATGATTGAATGATAACAATAATAATACTTACTTACAAATGGCTTTTAGAGAACCCGGAGGTTCATTGCCGCCCTCACATAAGCCCGCCAACGGTCCCTATCCTGTGCAAGATTAATCCAGTCTCTACAATCATATCCCACCTGCCTCAAATCCATTTTTATATTATCCTCCCATCTACCTCTCGGCCTCCCCAAAAGTCTTTTTCCTTCCGATTTCCCAACTAACACTCTATATGCATTTTTGGATTCGCCCATACGTGCCCTGCCCATCTCATACGTCTGGATTTAATGTTCCTAATTATATCAGGTGAAGAATTCAATGCATGTACTTCTGCGTTATGTAACTTCATCCCTCTTAACCCCAAATATTTTCCTAAGTACCTTATTCTCAAACACCCTTAATATCTGTTCCTCTCTCGAAGTGAGAGTCCAAGTTTCACAACCATGTAGAACAACCGGTAATATAACTGTTTTATAAATTCTAACTTTCAGCTTTTTTTTTAGAGCAGACTGGATGACACAAGCTTTTGAACCGAATAATAACAAGCATTTCCCATATTTATTATGCGTTTAATTTTCTCCCGAGTGCCATTTATATTTGTTACTGTTGCTGCAAGATATTTGAATTTTTCGAGTAATAATAATAATAGTAATAATAATTGCTTTAATTAACCTGGCAGAGTTAAGGCCGTAAGGTCTTCTCTTACACTCAACCAGGATTAAAACTTGCTTACATAGTTGAACATACAACTGGATCGGAATTAAGTAATTACATATTGATACAATTTAGGTACATAATGAGATCAAAAGAGGTAGTTACATAAAATTTACCTCATAAAATAAAAATAAACATAGTGGAATACATATTAATGTTGTTAGAATCAAATATGAATCACATAAAAACAGAAGCCGATAATTCAATAAAAAAATGTACACAGTAAAAATAAAAATAAACACATTAGTACATTAGTATTAGATTACAAGTAAGTAAGTAGGATTCACATAATTAGACCAGAAACCGACAATTCAATAAAATGTACACAATAAAAAATAGATTAATAATAAAAAAAACAACACAGTGGGATACATACTGTTAAGTGATAAATAAACACGATTTACATGATTACACAATAAAAAAATACAGTGGAACACATTCCATTAAATATTTGCAACGCGTTAGGTCTGGCAACTCATCATAAGATATTTGTCTAATTTACATTTAAAAGAAATTAAAGTTCGGCAGCACTTGACTTCAGGCGGCAGAGAATTCCAGTGACGAGAAGTAGCAACAGTGAAAGATGAAGAATAAAGAGATGATGTGTGGAGTGGTATTTCTAGCGTGTTATCATATTGTGACCGAGTATTTAAGTTATGATACCGAGAAAGACTGTGGAATCGGACAGATAAGTAAGAGGGCGTAGAGGTGTGCAAAATTCGATATTATTATTATTATTATTATTATTATTATTATTATTATTATTATTATTATTATTATTACTATTATTATTGGCGTAGGTTGTACAGTTTTAAGAGAGGTGAGTGCATTCAATTGAGAGATGTATCCTGGAATTTGTTTTATTCGACTAAAATCACGCACTCCAGCAAACGAGAAGAAATCCCTTTAGATCCGTCTGTTTAAGATTTAAATAAGATGTCGTTAAAATTCGACGACAAATAATTCCGTTTCGACAAAAGGATTTTTAATATTCTGCTCATATTTAAAGGCGATTTTAATGCCAGAGTCTCGGGGATATTAGATACGTGACGTAGAAGCGGATAAGAGCGTCACACAGTAATTATTACCCTTTGAATTCATTTCTTCTCCAGTCTGTAATGGTCTCCTCAGATGAAAGGTGATCTCATTAACGGCAGTAAGAAAGTTGAAGAACGAGTCCGCTCGCGTCTTGTTATTTCTTACCTTCGAGGAAGCGAAATGCGAGAACGTAATCGCGTGACCCAATCCGAGGAGCCCCGCATACTTGATATATGACAATTCTGCAGGAAATACCGGTCCTAATAAGAAGAAGAAATGACTCCCCATGTCCAATTAGCATAGCAGGGGATCGCCGAAGACGAGGTTCGAGTCCCACTCGAGGATCAAGTGGGAAATCCCATTATTATAGCATTGTCAGCCATAATGACTTCCTTCTTTGCGGTTTTGGTTGAGTACACAAACCCAGAGTTAATTAAATTTGTATATTTTTGAAGGGTAGCTAAGCATGTACGCAAGTCACTGCATGACTGAGAGGTTAACTGAATCACGGGTGACGTCAGGAATGGAATTAGTTATGCCTCACTTAAATAAAAGTACAGTACTCGGAAGTTGCTTAAGGACCTCAGGGTTTGGTGTAGAGGAAGGCGAAGAGTAAGATGTAAGACAGCGTGGAAAACACGCCGTGGGTTTTGAACCCCGTGAAGCTGTCAATTAAGCCTATATGTTTTGGTGAAGGACTATCATGAGTTTTCATCGCGTTATTTGTCTTGGACAGTGGTTCCCAAACATTTCATTTTGGCCTAGCGCTCTAAATGAATAAATTAATAAATGAATTAATGAAAGAGTAAATAAATAAATAAATAAATAAATACGTAAATAAGTAAATAAATAAATAAATGAATAAGTAAATGAATAAATGAATAAATGAATGAATAAATAAATGAATAAATAAATAAATAGATAAATAAATAAATGAATAAATAAATAAATAGATAGATAGATAAATAAATAAATAAATAAATAAATAAATAAATAAATGAGTAAATGAATAAATGAATGAATGAGTAAATGAATAAATGAATGAATAAATAAATGAATGAATAAATGAATGAATAAATAAATAAATGAATGAATAAATGAATGAATGAATGAATAAATGAATGAATAAATAAATAGATAAATAAATAGATAAATAAATAAGTAAATAAAGAAGTAAATAGATAAGTAAATAGATAAGTAAATAAATAAGTAAATAAATAAATAAGTAAATAAATAAATAACTAAATAACTAAGTAAATAACTAAGTAAATAACCAAAAAAATAACTAAGTAAATAACTAAGTAAATAACCAAAAAAATAACTAAGTAAATAACTAAGTAAAAAACCAAAAAAATAACTAAGTAAATAACTAAGTAAATAACCAAAAAATAACTAAGTAAATGACTAAGTAAATAACCAAAAAAATAACTAAGTAAATAACTAAGTAAATAACCAAAAAAATAACTAAGTAAATAACTAAGTAAATAACTAAGTAAATAACTAAGTAAATAACCAAAAAAATAACTGAGTAAATAACTAAGTAAATAACCAAAAAATAACTAAGTAAACAGCTAAGTAAATAACCAAAAAAATAACTAAGTAAATAACTAAGTAAATAACCAAAAAATAATTAAGTAAGTAACTGACTAAGTAAATAACCAAAAAAATAACTAAGTAAATAACTAACTAAGTAAATAACTAAGTAAATGACCAAAAAAAAATAACTAAGTAAATAACCAAAAAATAACTAAGTAAATAACTATGTAAATAACTAAGTAAATAAGCAAAAAATAACTAAGTAAATAACTAAGTAAATAACCAAAAAAATAACTAAGTAAATAACTATGTAAATAACTAAGTAAATAAGGAAAAAAATAACTAAGTAAATAACTAAGTAAATAACCAAAAAAATAACTAAGTAAATAACTAAGTAAATAACCAAAAAAATAACTAAGTAAATAACTAAGTAAATAACCAAAAAAATAACTAAGTAAATAACCAAAAAAATAACTAAGTAAATAACTAAGTGAATAAATAAGTGAATGAATGAATGAATGAATGAATGAATGAATGAATGAATGACATCGAAATGATACCCGTCCAAATCTTGGATTTAAAATATCGGCATCCTAATCAATTCAAATGAACAAAAAAAGAAAATGTAAATTAATGTTAAAAACAGCATAATGAAATTTTAAAAAAGAATATTCTGCGACATGAAGTGGTGGCTATGAAAATGATAAAAATTTATTGAAAATAAATAATATACATTGAATATTATAAAGATGAATAGAGATGGTGATTGATGATGTTCAGTGAAGATTTTAAAATGGTTGATGCAATTGTCTGAAGAGTCTTTTCAGGAACCTTTAATTTTCTGAGGAGGTCCAATGTAAATTTGAAGAATTGTTCCTGGCGCACCAAACATAAGTCCAATGACATTCCAATCTTGAATATTACATTTATGACTGAGATCATCGCAGCATGGAAGGTAAATAGCGCGTTCCTCTTCATGTACCTGCTTTGGTTGAGTTTCATTAATTTCGAACCTTACAGTGGGGTCAAGAATGAGACCAGTTTTTTTATCTCGGTCAATTACTATGATGTCAGCACGCCGTGTAGATCCTTCCGTAGAAAGACACTGAACTTCCTCATATACTTCGTATTCACCATGTTTCCTTAATCTGTTAGCAATTATTGAGCGGACTGTGTTATGTCTGTCAATTCGCAGTAATAAATAAGTTGGAGAAAAAATTGGAGTATAAGGGTGGAGTACATAAGTTATTCATAGATTTCAAAAAGGCATATGACTCGGTTAAGAGATAAGTTTTATATAATATCCTTATTGAATTTAGTATTCTCAACAAACTACTTCCATTAATTAAAATATGTTTCAGTGAAACGTGCAGCAGAGTCCTTATACGGCAGTTTCTGTCAGATGCGTTTCCAATTCACTGCGGCTAAAGCAAGGAGATGCACTATCACCTTTACTTTTTAACTTTGCTCTAAAATATGCCATTAGGAAAGTCCAGGATAACAGAGACGGTTTGGAATTGAACGGGTAACATCAGCTGCTTGTTTCTGCGGATGACGTGAATATGTTAGGAGAAAATCCACAAACTATTAGGGGAAACACGGGAATTTTACTTGAAACAAGTAAAGCGATAGGTTTGGAAGTAAATCCTGAAAGGACAAAGTATATGATTATGTCTCGTGACGAGAACATACTACAAAATGGAAATATAAAAATTGGAGATTTATCCTTTGAAAAGGTGGAAAAATTCAAATATCTTGGAGCAACAATAACAATTATAAACGACACTCGGGAGAAAATTAATCGCAGAATGTATATGGGTAATGCCTGTTCTTATTCGGTTGAGAAGCTTTTATCATCCAGTCTGCTGTCAAAAAATGTGAAAGTTAGAATTTATAAAACAGTTATATTGCCGGTTGTTCTTTATGGTTGTGAAACTTGGACTCTGACTTCGAGAGAGAAACAGAGGCTAAGGGTGTTCGAGAATAAGATGCTTAGGAAAATATTTGGGGCTGAAAGGGATTTACAGGAGAATGGAGAAATTTACACAACGCAGAACTGCAGGCATTGTATTCTTGACCTGACATAATTAGGAACATTAAATCTAGACGTTTGATATGGGCGAATTCATAAATGCATATAGAGTGTTAGTTGGGAGGCGGGAGGAAAAAAGAACTAAGGGGAGGCCGAGACTTAGATGGGAGGATAATATTAATATGGATTTAAGGGAGGTGGGATATGATGTATGTATGTATGTATGTATGTATGTATGTATGTATGTATGTATGTATGTATGTATGTATGTATTTATTCGCACTGCAAATGGGTATATACCCGATGGCAGTGGTAATTAATTACATTCAATAATGACAATTAATAATAAACACAACTAATAAAAACAATAATTAATAATAATAATAATAATAATAATAATAATAATAATAATAATAACAATGAGCATCCTAAATTAAATGAAGCATGGTCGCTTAAAATAACATTTAAATTAAATCTAATTTGTATCTTAACCCTAAGTTCGAACTAAGACCCACGAGTGTGACAGGTTCATACCTGCACAAGTACCTTTCGGCACTACACTTATTTCACTGTCAACTCACTCACTGCACTGATTCTACCTGATTTCACTAACACTTCTAACCATTTCACACGGCTTACGTGAGGGCGGCAATGAACCTTCGGGTTCTCTAAAAGTTATTTGTAAGTAAGTAAGTAAATAAACAAGTAAGTAATTAACTAGCAAACAAATAAGTAAATAAACAAGTAAATAGATAAACAGGTAAATAATTAACTAGCAAACAAATAAGTAAATAGATAAACAAGTAAATAATTAACTAGCAAACAAATAAGTAAGTAAATAAACAAGTAAATAGATAAACAAGTAAATAATTAACTAGCAAACAAATAAGTAAGTAAATAAACAAGTAAATAGATAAACAAGTAAATAATTAACTAGCAAACAAATAAGTAAGTAAATAAACAAGTAAATAATTAACTAGCAAACAAATAAGTAAATAAACAAGTAAATAGATAAACAAGTAAATAATTAACTAGCAAACAAATAAGTAAATAAACAAGTAAATAGATAAACAAGTAAATAATTAACTAGCAAACAAATAAGTAAATAAACAAGTAAATAGATAAACAAGTAAATAATTAACTAGCAAACAAATAAGTAAGTAAATAAACAAGTAACCCAGGAAGGCCAAACTTACTCGATTACAAGGAATTAATGAAATAATGAGAGAGAGAGAGAGAGAGAGAGAGAGAAAATTAACAGCGAGATTGGGAGAAGAGAAAAAACTGGAGGATGAAGGCGAACTAAATGGAAGATGTGATAACATGGCACACTGTGCTGCAGTTTAATAATAATAATAATAATAATAATAATAATAATATAATAATAATATAATAATATAATAATAATAATAATAATTTATTTTATTTTATTTTATTTGGTTGTATTTTGCCGGTTGTTCTACCAACAGCCATCTGGGCTCCCATAGTCTCTATAGCTTAATCTGATCTAATTGTATTCCAGCCTCAGTTAATTCTAATCTCCCTTGTCTGTGGTGCTGCGAACAAAAACAGCAAAGAGAATAAGAAAATAGAGCGTCTTCTTGGTCCGAGGCATGTAGGCTTTGGAATGTTTACCGTCCTAACTGTTCAGTGACTGCCAAACAAAAGATGGCAGTGGGGAATATTGTTTTATTGCGCCTGGACGACTTTCACTTGTCTTGTTAACAATGGTCGCAGCAGGGAGACTGGAGGGCTGGCTCCAGGAAGGGACAGTTTCTCACAGGGCTGGCCTTTGTACACGGATGACAATATTGTAATAAAAGTCTGCATAGATCGGAGCTTTCTGACATCTTTATAAGGCACTAGGGTCTTGTATTTTATTGGTACTCGCTGAAACAAATCAGATTTAAAACTGCTGATATTTTTTTTTAAAGACAAGAGACAGGTTTAAAAATTAGTTTACGATGTTTTACACACTCCAAACAAGATTTTGCAATCATCTGTTACTGTTGCTATCCTCTCACGGAGAATAGAATTGTTTGGTCACTGAAAGCTTTTACATTACTACGTCCTAATGGGAGGTAATGAATGCAGGGTCTAAACACAGCAGCACTTTTCAACTCCAAATTGTGTAGCTACGGTTCTAAGTATCTTCCGCAACACCGCAAACCATTAAAGATGCAATTTGGACCCCTACACGTTGTGCAAGCTTCACTAATTATGAAAATGAGGAAGAAAATAACATGAAATTCTAATTCTGCAATATTATTATTATAAGGGAACCTTTATTCATTCCAACAGTAGTGTACACTACAACTAAAGAGCGCTTTTAAAACTATTATAAAAGTTACTTGAGTTCGTATTCCGCATAGGTAATTGATATTTGACCTTTTGATTTGAATACGTTTTTAAGTTCGTTTCAGTAGCAGGTGCCATCTCCTAGAGTCGACCGACACATTTTCAGGCCGCTCTTGTCACGCCTATAATTGGATACTTAACAGTAGAAAGGTGCTAAGTGCCAAATCAAAACAAAATTTTTATTTTAGTAGAACGGTGCGAAATGCCAAGGAACATTACATATCAACTAGGGTAGGTCCAGAGAAGACAGTTAAGTGTTATTGACCCATTAGTGCTCAGAACTATTTTAGTTTTAATTTTATATTTTTTTTTTTCACATATACTTGATCTGTGCATCGCTCATGTAATCGGAAAAATACAAAAATATATATATATATATATATATATATATATATATATATATATATATATATAGGCATCAGAAGTTGCTAAAATTTCACAGCAAATTTCGCGAGTGAATTTGAGTGACACGAGAAAATTCAGAATGTCGAGGGATATGCAGCACAAATGAGAGCGGGCAGAAAATAGCAATCGATATACTCGTAACAGGATGGTTACTATATCAACCGACATGTTTACTCTAGTAGAGTATAAATAACTGATGAAAAAAATCAAATAAAGTTTCTCTGTAACTGTCGAGGTTTTCCCGGAAAAAAAATATGTTTTGTAAGTCTAACTTGTTTTGAAAATCAGAATAGACAGTCTTTACTTACTTTGCCCGTTATGTACGCTGAAGCAATCGTTTGTTACTCTGTTCTGTAACGGTGTGTGTTCCGCGCAAGGTCATTGACAATGACATTCACGTTCACTCGAAATGTAAACAAATATTTAAACTACTATCAAACTTAAAAACATGGTATTTTACAAATTAAAAATAGAATTGAAGAGTCCACTGCAAGAATGATGGATGTCACTTTCTTGTCGAAAATGAACCAAAACTGTCAATGCATAGCTTAAGATATATAGAATGTACATAGAGAGTTATATGGCATTAACACTGATAGTCATTGTCCAGTAATGATCGGAAAATCACAGTTAAGCTTTGAGCGCTAAGCATTTCAAACTTTCAATTGCTTCTCCTGCAAAATGTATTCCAAATGACATCCATCATTCTTGCAGTGGACTCTTCAATTACAAGAAATAGTTCAATTTCATTGGACAATTTATTCACTGGATAAGTAGATCGATATGTAGGTCTATTGTGTGTATAATTTTGAGAGTTCAATATCGTTTACACTCTGTATATGACTTATAAACAGAGTTATAAATTAATTTATTGTATTTCCAGTAAGCGAAAATATCGAATAGAATGACTTGTTATTTTATATACGTTAAGAATACGCAAATAACTTTTGTGCGAGATCGTGCGTATTTGCTTGGTTTCCGCACAAAACCAATCTGCGGTAAGTCTAAAATTCCACATTCAGTATTCCCAACCTAATACACATAATAATTTCCCTCTTCTTACCGCTTAAGTGACATATTGATTTTACTGCTTTAGGCTTTTAACATATTATTTTTAGAGACGTTCAAAATAGTAGTAATTATAAATTGGAAACTTACCACTGCAATTTCACCTAAATTACACTGTTAATTATTGTTTTTAAATATTTGCAAAAATTAAGTAAACTGTACAACTCCACTAAAGTTACTGCATTCGTGATGCAAGTAACATTAAGGAAGCCGTGAAAAAATCAACAAGATTCCAGACTCATTATAGACTGGGGGGAAAAAGACAGACGTATATCACGGCCTGGTGGAGTATAGTAAATACAGAAAGCATTTCAAAGCAACAATGTTGAAGATAGATATTTTTGTTTTGCAAATTTGCCGTCATTGAACAGAAACCAAGATGGAGATTTCATTGCAAGTAATTAGAAATTCGTCTTTCAGGTATGTAATAAACGATCTTCGCACAAAATAATGTACGATACACGAGCGGTATGTTTTCTTTCAATTCTCGGAAATTAAAAACGCTCAACTACGTTTCGCTTTTTCAAACTTTTCCTCGAACATGAAAACTTCAACATACCGCTCTTGTAACGCATATTACTAATTTACATTACAAAGAAAGACAATGTTCGCTAATAAACATATATAGGCCTATATTCAATGATATTTTATAAATAGAGTGCGGAATTTTAGGCACTAAAAAGTGGCATTTTAGGCGCCTAAAATAGGCTCTTTAATTCCTTTATTTAGGCTTTACAAAATAAAGATATAGTTTTTTGTTAAAGAATGTCACTAATGTAAGATTCAACATTTACAGTATTTAATGCAAAAGTCTAGGATTAAAAGAAACTTCCACACATTTTACATTTTACAAGGGTACACATGCATAAACAAAATGAAGACATTCTGTCTTTAAGTTAGCGTTTTTCATTCACCAATCACATTTCCATAGTTTGCTTCATAGTAGATGATCAGCACCTATTGGGCTATTTTGCCGTTCACTGTTGTAGGTCTGCTTACAAATGGTGAGAAAAAAGAAAGGAGTTCTTTTCTGTCTTGGAATGTAAGAGAATGTTTATTCGGGTACAACCCAGCGAGTTTGTGTTAAATTGCTAACAGATAAAGAAAGAAGATATAATAATAATAATAATAATAATAATAATAATAATAATAATAATAATAATAATACTTTGTCCCGCAGGAGTTTTTCTACATGCCAGTAAATCTACTGACATGAGTTGTCGCATTTAAGCACACTTATATGCCATTGACCTGGGCCGGGATCGAATCCGCAACCTCGAGCACAGAAGGCCAGCGCTATACCAACTATGCTACCCAGGCCGATTGAAAGTTGAAATTTTAGGATTGAAAGATTGTAAGGGTGGCCCGGAGCACTTCTCTATTGTGTTGTTCACTGTTGGAAGAAGATGTTCTTATCCGTCTTGGATTGTAAACGGTAAAAGATGTTAAGAAAAACAGTAAACAGTTACGAAAAATGATGCAGAAATTTAAGAACAAAATTAAAAACAGGCACTAACGTCGAAATAGGCATTTTAGGCACTATAAAACCCCTTTATTTATATACCTATATTTCCATGAAAAATGTAAATATTAAGGGAAGTCTCCACTGAAAATCATGAAAATTTTTCCAAATTTTTTTAGCTATTTCACTTATTCAGAATTTATATTTTCATACCTCAAATGGATTCAGCTCAATTCTGATTACAAATACTCGTATGTTTACACTTTTTACATTAAGGCTGGAAGGGGGCGTGGAATTTAAAGAGCTGTCAAAATTGTTTTTCATCTAAGAATTCTTTTTTAAAATATCTGATTACAAATCTAGTAACTATTTGTTGGCTCCCTGAAGTTACTAGATGAATGTAGCGGAGGAGCGTATTAATTTACATAAATATTCATTTTATTTTCAAATCTATTTTTCTGTGTTCATTTTTGTTGACTCAACACCAACTTTCTTATGCCAAATATTAATCAATCTGGATGAAATTTTTACTGCAAGTATTTGTGAGGTAGCTGCATGTTTCTATGCATTTATTTTGTGAGAAATGCTACTAGTTTATTTTATTAATATTTTTCTGAAGAAAAATAATAATAAAATAAAACTAGCAGCATTAAGAAAAATATTAATAAAATAAACTAGCATCATTGCTCACAAAATAAATGCATAGAAAATGCAGCTACCTCATAAATACTTGCACTAAAAATTTCATCCAGATTGATTAATATTTAGCGTAAGAAAGTTGGTGTTGAATCAATAAAAATGAACACAGAAAAATAGATTTGAAAATAAAATGAATATTTATGTAAATTAATACGCTCCTCCGCTACATTCATCTAGTAACTTCAGGGAGCCAACAAAAAGTTATTAGATTTGTAATCAGAAATTTTAAAAAAGAATTCTTAGATGAAAAACAATTTTGACAGCTCTTTAAATTCCACGCCCCCTTCCAGCCTTAATTTAAAAAGTGTAAACATACGAGTATTTGTAATCAGAATTGAGCTGAATCCATTTGGGGTATGAAAGTATAAATTCTGAATAAGTAAAATAGCTAAAAATATTTGGAAAAATTTTCATGATTTTCAGTGGAGTCTTCCCTTAAATCTCAAGCCTGCATGTATCAAGGAAAAAAATAGGTTCTTGCCTAATTTTCACCGTCTATTTATAAATTCTTAACGCTCAATAGTCAATAGTCAGCGATGTATGCAACGAGGAGGAAAGAAACTGGCCAGCCTATCCCATTACCTCCTGGTTTAGTTGTCTCATGAGTGATGCCTTTTTGATGTCACTTATATGAGATTGCAACAAGTCTTCGAACTGCTCGCTAAATACAGAATGTTTCAAAAATACGGGGCATAATTTCAGGTACGTATTTCCCACATGTAGACAATCAAAATAGTTCATTACAACATGTGTCCGGAAATGCTTTATTTCCGAGTTATGGCCTTCACAACATTGAAATTCACCGGAACGTTTTTCTTTTCGCAGGTCGTTGGCGTCAAAGGAGACATTAAGAGGGCACTCTGACAGTTCATTCCGAGGCGAAGGTTACATTCAGTGTTGTGTAGGCGTTAGACTGTGCGACATGTATTTAAATCAAGAGCTGGCAGAGATACACTTCATGTACGGTAAGGCGGACGGCAATGCTGCGCTGGCTCGTCGTTTGTACCAGGAGAGGTACCCACAGCGACAATGTCCAGATTACTTGTGGGGCCATTTAAAATCATTGGTTTATTCGTCTCCGGTGCCTGATTTGGAATCCCTTCGGAATCGAATTGTGGCATGTTCTGAGGACATACGCAATACTCCTGGAGATTGGGATCGTGTTCGCAGGTCAATGAGACATCGATGTGAGGTCTGTATTCAAGCAGGAGGTGGACATGTTGAACATCTTCTGTAATGACGACCTGCGGAAAGAAAAACGATCCTTTGAATTTCAATGTTGTGAAGGCCATAACTCGGAAATGAATCATTTCCGGACACATGCTGTAATTAACTATTTTGATTGCCTACATGTGGGAAATACATACCTGAAATTATGCCCCGTATTTTTAAACACCCTGTATATAGAAACATAATTTTATATTCTTGCATTTAAAGGATATAGGTACTGAAAATGAACACTGTGTCTCCATACAAGCCCTGTAAAGCTTTACATAGATATTCTCAGCTGTTCAGAAACAACAGGTGTCTGTTGAATTAGTTGGGAACCATGTCCCATATGTCACAGCATTTCAGCGTTGTTGGTTTTTAATACAGAATTTATTTAAAGTGACTTCATAACTAAAGATCAACTGGATAAAGGTCATGTAGTAAATACTCCAGCACCAGTCCATTTAATTAGGGATCTGGTTGTTTAGTTTTAATACATTATTTAACGACTATGCGTCTCACGCCGTAGCGTCGTGGTCTAACGGCGTCATACTTTTGGAGTTTTGACTAGAGTTAGGCTACGGAAAGAACGCAAGTTCAAGTCCTTATGGGGGAAGGATTTTTCTTATGAAATTTCTACCAGTGAATGAGACCCGTGCGTACTCAGCATCGTGGAGAGATACAATGAGTAGCGAAATCCTGTTTCGCAAGTCAGCTATAACGGCTAGAGAGGTCATTGTGCTAACCACACGTTACTTCCGTACTGGTTGAATGATCGTTAACCTGTGCTAAGGCATGTGAACGTGAATTCAGCAGTTGGGGGTAGGTCTTGGTCCTCCATGGGTTGTCGTGCCACGGATTATTCAAGCGAGATATGAAACCAAGACCGAGCACAGCGCACGTTACCCCTACTGTTTTCGCTGTAAGAAAAATCCTAATGTAAACATAAGCACGTTGCTGTCATACCCGTGATTGGCTCTCAGTCGAAACACTCACATGACGCAGGAAAATATAGTTCGTATTAGGAAACCACAATCTTGTATTATTTGAAAATAAAACATTGAATTCTAGTTGTTAAATACGATGAAACATTTAATTTTACTCATATGTACAACGATATGTGAAAGAAAAACTACTTTTATATTTTGTTATGTACTATGAACGCGGATGAATAACAACAATAACACCGAGGTAGTCTGTTCTTGTAACAAGCTAGCGTCACTTGAGCTCGTAGTTGTTCACGTAAGCTGGTACTGAAGTATGGCTTTTGTATTCTCAACTGTCCTTTGTGAAGACATAAGACTTTAAAATAATTTAATTACAGTAATTATAAAATAAATGTTTTCTAAGCAAACGAATGCATAGTAGTGAGGTTAGGCCTACTTGACGAGTAACGGGAAATGTTTAACATGAAACAGAATGTATAAGTTATACAGTATACAGTATAACAGTAGGCGGGAACAGTTACTGAGAATCTATGGCGCCAAACAGTGGCCAATGAAGTCTCACTTCAGTCACGTGCTATTGTTTACATTAGGATTTTTCTTACAGCGAAAAGATAGACTACATGAGTAGCCGAATCCATAACACAGGACGTTCCTTTGAACCAGTTTTGCCAACATATCTTTCTACAATCTCGCAAGATGGTAGGTGAATGAGAAGAAACAATTACAAATTTGCGGCTATTAGAAAAATACTATTTGCCTTTTTTAGATTTGGTTTAATTTCTAGTGAGTACACTTAACTTATCACTGATACTGTGCATTTTAATATTGTTTCTCATAAGGCTAATCGGATACAATCATCTAAAGCCGCTGAACAGATAATGAAGTCATGAGGTAGGGAAGATTATATACTAGACTTGACCCCACTTCCTGGTGCGTGGTGCCATTTGTTAATTATGGAACTTCAATATAATCACAGGTCGGTGTTAGTATTACCACAGTCTAGTACAGCCGTGGCGAAAATGTGATTCACGAGCACATTGTGGCTCGCAGTGATAGCTGTGCAATTCCCTTGCTTCCTACCTTCCATAACCCCCACCCTCTCACTCACTGGAGTCAAACTCCGTTCTATTTGTATTTGTCTCGGACCTGCGAGTGGCGTATCGTCGCAATGTCTCTCTCGAAACCATGTACCTCTACAAAAACGAAAGTTTCAATTAGGATGGGAGGACGCATTTTTTTTGCTGACAATATGATGAGAATATTAAATGTATGATGTGTTCACAAGTATTACTAGGAAAACGGTTGTATAACATAGAACGGCATTATAAGTTATTACATGTTACTGATGAAACATTAAAAGGTTGAATGTTGTTGTTGCTGTTGTTGTTATCTCTGTATGTCGATCCTTTTTCAGCAGATGTACGAATAATGCGGTTAGATCTTCAATTTAAACTCACAGATTTACAGTGTGATATTAAATGAAAGCTAGATGTAAGGACTTGACAAATGTTGAACCTTTCAAATATTTGCCAAAAAATAAATATTCGAAGCTTCGTTCTTTCGCTTGCTCTTCGCTACAACTTACGTTTGTGAAAAATTATTTTCAACAATGAAAATAGTAAAAACAAAATTTAGATCACGACTGAGACAAATACCTTCGTGATCAACTACGACTGGCAGTAAGTGACATAATTCCTGATTTTGAAACTCTGTCGCAGAGACATTCTGAAGACAATTAATTTTAGGTTGTGATAATATGCCCTATGTTTTCTTGTTCATTTCTTTCTTCGTTACACGTACTAAACATTAGTTTGTAGCCTTGTACTGTATAAAATTTTATTCAAGTGCCTGATGTAAGGAAAATGAAAATCCGTTAATAAGTCAGATAGTTGCTTCACTTCCCCTTCGGGTGTCCGCCTCCCTCCATAGGTGCCATGCACGTTGCAGGTTACACAGTGGCTCGGCGCACGATCGCATTTTCGCCACGGCTGGTCTAGTATATACAGTCACGAAGCTCAAAGCGTAGTAAATATGCATCCATAGATAGTTGCTAACCACTAGGATTGCCACTATCGCCTCATTACAGACAGTGCGAAATAGTACTTGCACAGTCTATTGTTTCTAGTACCCTCATAAACTCAAGCTTCGTGACTGTATGTACTAGACTGTGTTATTACTTTAATGTTAACATGAGAAGAGAGGACACTTTCGTTTTTCAAAGACTAAGCTTGAAATGCAATAATAAAACGTCCTAATATTTGTCGCTCGCTAGCTAGAAAATCGGTAGAAATGTCGTATCGTACTTTAGCGACTTATCGCTGACCTTTTCAAGAAAACTGAAATAATTCATGAAACACAACGCGATGTTAACTGTCAGCAAGGCCCTATATGACTCAGCTCATGTCTGGTCACTATCGATCGTTGTTTGTTAACAGTTGAAAAGAGCACAGACGCTAGCTCAGCTTTTTGGATGCTGGAACGCAAGAGAACTATAAAGGTAGGCGCTCACTTATCGGAAAAAAAAAAATCGTTGAGTTTGAATTTTTATTACAGTATCGTTCACTTGTCCGCATTTCCTAATTACTCATCAAATAGTATTGTAATTTGCCGTTAGAGCGCATTATTTCATTGCAGTGTTCTGAACTGAACCTGGAAATAAAATGAATGGTTCTGTAACTTAAATAAACTATGAAGGACATATCTGTCACTGTCACTGTACGTTACAGAAAACCACAATTTAAGTCACACAGAGTTAGTGTGCACTCAATGTTGGTTGCTTGACTGTTGTCAGCCCACTTTGAGGTATGTGGATATAGAGGGAAAAATTGGATCGGTGTCGGGTAGAGTTCCCGAGTAGCTCAGTTGGGAGAGCGTTGGTACGTTTAACCAAAGGTCCCGGGTTCGATACCCGGCCCCGGAACAATTTTTCCCTCGAAATTATTCAAATTGACTTTACAGGAGTTATACCTGAAAGCTTAATTTGCATAATACACGTCACTGTACGTTACAGAAAACCACAATTTAAGTCACACAGAGTTAGTGTGCACTCAATGTTGGTTGCTTGACGGTTGTCAGCCCACTTTGAGGTCTGTGAATATAGAGGGAAAAATTGTATCGGTGTCGGGTAGAGTTCCCGAGTAGCTCAGTTGGGAGAGCGTTGGTACGTTTAACCAAAGGTCCCGGGTTCGATACCCGGCCCCGGAACAATTTTTCCCTCGAAATTATTCAAATTGACTTTACAGGGAGTTATATCTGAAAGCTTAATTTGCATAATACACGTCACTGTACGTTACAGAAAACCACAATTTAAGTCACACAGAGTTAGTGTGCACTCAATGTTGGTTGCTTGACTGTTGTCAGCCCACTTTGAGGTATGTGGATATAGAGGGAAAAATTGGATCGGTGTCGGGTAGAGTTCCCGAGTAGCTCAGTTGGGAGAGCGTTGGTACGTTTAACCAAAGGTCCCGGGTTCGATACCCGGCACGGAACAATTTTTCCCTCGAAATTATTCAAATTGACTTTACAGGGAGTTATACCTGAAAACTTAATTTGCATAATACACGTCACTGTTCGTTACAGAAAACCACAATTTAAGTCACACAGAGTTAGTGTGCACTCAATGTTGGTTGCTTGACTGTTGTCAGCCCACTTTGAGGTACGTGGATATAGAGGGAAAAATTGGATCGGTGTCGGGTAGAGTTCCCGAGTAGCTCAGTTGGGAGAGCGTTGGTACGTTTAACCAAAGGTCTCGGGTTCGATACTCGGCCCCGGAACAATTTTTCCCTCGAAATTATTCAAATTGACTTTACAGGGAGTTATACCTGAAAGCTTAATTTGCATAATACACGTCACTGTTCGTTACAGAAAACCACAATTTAAGTCACACAGAGTTAACCAAAGTTGTGCACTCAAAACTTTGTTATTGGCTTAATTTGCATTGACTGTTGTCAGCCCACTTTGAGGTATGTGGATATAGAGGGAAAAATTGGATCGGTGTCGGGTAGAGTTCCCGAGTAGCTCAGTTGGGAGAGCGTTGGTACGTTTAACCAAAGGTCCCGGGTTCGATACCCGGCCCCGGAACAATTTTTCCCTCGAAATTATTCAAATTGACTTTACAGGGAGTTATACCTGAAAGCTTAATTTACATGGACATATCTGTTTAATTTAATATTTTCCCACACTCATCCCAAGTGTTCTTTCTCTATATTACATTGCTATAACTGTAATTTAATAAATTATAAAGTTGTACATACGTTTGGACTTATTAAAATATCCTTCGCTTCATCCATTTCATTATACCTTCAATATTACCGCGATTGGGGGCCTTGCAATCGATATACAGGGTGTTTCCGGGCTAGTGTTACAAACTTTCAGAGATGATGGGGAAGGGCACATGTGTCAATTTCAGATAAGGAACCCTGGTCCGGAAATGACTGAGTAGAAAATTATAAGCAAAAATAGTTGTGTGGAAATGGAATTGTAATTTGGCACCACGTGCCCTCCTTTCCTTAACCTTTGGAACAGTCGTGGAAAGATGGTATGGGTCGGATGTCTTCTACGTGGGTACTTGCCCGGATACAATCTGTGGGCTTGTTTACTGTTCCAATTGGATCATCCGTATTCGAAAATCAGGTTTGCATATTCCGCTCTCGTGTACTCCTCCATTTCACTAGGACTGATCGACTGGACACTGCAACTTGTACACATACACTGCTGTCTACAGACGTGCATATCAGGACCGACCATGTCCGTTACACATTACGCTGTCTGCATTGCTTTAGTGTAGTTTCCTGTCCCCATCCCTTAGACAGCACACTGAACGGAATACTGTAAGTAGACAACGTAAACAACGTCAGATGAATACAGTATGAGTAAGATGTATAGATAAATACACATAAATAAGGTGTACAGAGGAATAAAATTATTTCATTTCCACACAACTATTTTTGCTTGTAACTTTCGATTCGGTCATTTCCGGTCTAGAGTTCCTTATCTCAAATTGATACATGTGCCCTTCCCCATCATCTCTGAAAGTTTGTAACACTAAACCGGAAACACTCTGTATTTGCCATGACATTCTTCATTTCGCTCTTGGACCGTACGAAAATCGGTTTAGAATTCTCTGGACAGAATTCTGGACGGACTCCTGTCATGCGGACAGAGGCGATGCGGCCTAGTGTGCGATGCTCCATTTAAAATAATGCAAAAATAAAAATCCGAACGCGGCGTACTGACACGTTCCGGTAAGTCGTAGCAGTGACGTATCTGTATGTCATGCCAGTTACGTTTAATATTATTGTATTAACAAAAAAAGTATCAATTTTATTATATATATAATTTGAATTGAGGGAAAGAAGGCAGAAGGCGGACACTGGAAAGTTTTCTTTTCTCAATCGTACTATCAGGGACTGGAATGCTTTACCTGCAGACTTACTAAAGGCTTTACCAACAACCAAAAATGTATTTAAAAATAGGCTTAAGGACCTTACTAATAGACGGTAATTATACACAGTATTTAAAGGGTGTAAATGATATGTTGTTATTGAAGTGTTGTATCAGTGAAGAATTATGTTGTGTCAGTGAAGTGTGTTGTATCAGTGAAGAAGTATGTCGTGTCAGTGAAGTGTGTTGTGTAAGTGAAACGTGTTCCTGTCAGTGAAGCTTTATAGTTTATAGTGGCAGTGCATAGTATTTGAACAGTGAAATGTTTTTGAAGTGTTAGTGAAATCAGGATAGAATCAGTGAAATGTGTCGTAGTTCAGTTGCAGTGAGTGAGTTGACAGCGAAATGAGTGTAATTTGAAAGGTACTTGTGCAGATATGAACATATTATACTCGTGTGTTTTAGTTCGATCTTAGTTTTAAGATACAAATTAGATTTATTTCAAATGTTATTTTAAGTGATCGTTTCATTTAATTTAGTATATTCCCTGTTGTTGTTGTTGTTGTTGTTATTGTTGTTATTAATTATTGTTAGTATTAATTATTAGTATTATTAATTGTATTTTAATTAATAAGTTTATTATTATCATTGTTGAGTGTAATTAGTTACCACTGCCACCGGGTATATACCCACTGCAGTGTGAATAAATACATATATACAATGGAAATTACGGGAAAACGACTGAACGGATTTTAATAAATGACCCCTCATTTTGAAGCTTGGAACTCAAAGTTTTTCAGAAAAATAGTAGTTTTCAGTGAAATGTCAATTTTTCAATATTATTTTCGTATTTTCCAAAATCCATCTGTCGTCAGTTTTGAGAACTAGCTAATTGCATTTCAGAATAAAACAAAACACACACTACAGTAAACAATATCACACGAATGCCCTGATCTGCAAGAATGCTGACATATTTAGAGCTCAAATTAAATTGGTATTAAAAACTTAACCTACTAAAAATAATTTACAGGTTCGATTCTGTGGTGTGTAATTTTCTGGGTATAGCTGGATATTAAAATCTACAAAATTGGAGGTGGTTTGATGACATTATTACCATTAGAAATGAAATATTATTGTAATTAATGCCATGATGTGACTATTTTTAATTAATTATGCATATTAATGCTATATTGATGATAAGAAAAAGTGAAACGTTTTGGGGTTATATAAGTAGATGTAGAGAATAACTTAAATTAGATTTTTGATTTCTATATTTTACTGAGTGGCGGCTATATAGTATATATAGTATATGTTACTGAAGGGTATAGAACTTACGTAAGATAATAATGTTATTAGAAATCAAATATTTTTATAGTTATTAATCAATTGGGGTTGGGTCTTTTTCATATATTTAATGGCGGTGTGGTGTAAATATTTATATGCGTGGTTCTCTTCAATATTGGCTCGAGAGAGAGAGTATCTTTCATTGTTATGGAAGCAAATAACTTTCAGAATGTCTGGTATTCTTCATTGAAAATAAATCTGAAAAATGTTTATTTGAACGTCTAATGAGCTTAGTTTGCAGCATTTGCTGCACAAGCTACTAGTATAAATATAATACTGTATTATAAATACAGATTCAGAACTGAAATTTGAATCTAATTGAAAAATTTAACTACACATTTCTCCTTTGCTTGGAATAAAAACTCTCGCAATCTGTCACTATTGTCCGGGGTCAGACTGGAGTAACGAGTCACTTCTGATGTACTGTATAAGGCATGGTGTTTTCTAAAATTTATAATTTATTTATAGTTTATTGAAGACATACAAGAACAAGCTCAATGATCTAATGATAACAGATTAATAATATACTTTATATGCAATGTCATCTGTGTACCTCTATTTCTATTGTCTCCTAAGCAAAGTTCTCGTAACACGATAATATTTCAAATCGACAGCGACTTCGACTTGGCATTTGTTTTGCAGGCCAGTGTACATACTTATATTTTGGTGCATATTAAATGATTTCTATTCATGGATTTCAAAAAGGCATATGATTCGGTTAAGAGAGAAATTTCATATAACATTGTTATTGAATTTGGTATTCCCAAGAAACTAGTTCGATTAATTAAAATATGCCTTAGTGAAACGTACAGCAGAATTGCTATAGGCCACCTTCTGTCCGATGCTTTTCTAAGTCACTGCGGGCTAAAACATAAAGATGCACTATCATCTTTACTTTTTAACTCCGCTCTAGAATATGCCAGTTCAGATAGGGTTTGGAATTGAACAGGTTACATCAGCTTCTTGTCTATGCAGAAATCCACAAACCGTTACGGGAAACACGGAAATTTTTACTTGGAGCAAGTAAAGCGCTAGGTTTGGAAGTAAATCCCGAAAAGAGTAAGTACATGATTATGTCTCGTGACCAGAATATTGTACGAAATGGAAATATAAAAATTGGAGATTTATCCTTTGAAGAGGTAGAAAAATTCAAATATCTTGCAGCAACAGTAACAAGTATAAATGACACTCGGGAGGAAATTAAACTCAGAATAAATATGGGAAATGCGTGTTATTATTCGGTTGAGAAGCTTTTATCATCGAGTCTGCTGTCAAAAAACTTAAAGTTAGAATTTATAAAATAGTTATATTAGCGACATTGTTCTGCATGATTGTGAAACTTGGACTCTCGCTTTGAGAGAGGAACAGACGCTAATGGTGTTTGAGAATGAGATTCTTAGGAAAATATTTGGGGCTAAGGGGGATGAAGCTACAGGAGAATGGAGAAAGTTACACAACACAGAACTGCACGCATTGCATTCTTCACTTGGCGTAATTAGGAACATTAAATCCATGTTTGAAATGGGCTGGGCATGTAGCACGTATGCGCGAATCCAGAAATACATACATACACAGTAGAGTGTTAGTTAGGAGGCCGGAGGTAAAAAGACCTTTGGGGAGACCGAGACGTATATGGGAGGATAATATAAAAATGGATTTGAGAGAGGTGGGATATGATGATAAAACTGGAGTAATCTGCCACAGGATAGGGACCGATGGCAGGCTTATGTGAGTTCGGCAATGAACCTCCGGGTTCCTTAAAAGCCATTTGTAAGTACAGTAGCGTGCAAATTAATCCGAACACGACATATTTTTACATTTTCTGTCATTGTTGGCCTCACAGCTGCTCATACCGCTTTCATTGACATCTGTAGTACGTGTAATTCCATTGTTGAAGGTTTGTCGTTATTATTTTTTTTATAATATGTGACATTTTGCCTGTCGTTTTGTGCTTATAAGCATTTCAGTTGTGTTGAAGACTTAATACTGCAATCCTGTGTACATTCTGTCGTCTTCACAATGGATACAACTCCACGAAAACGGTCTAAAATTATAACATTAGCAGAGCATTCTTCTATGACACAGAGGCAAATTGCTGCAGAATATCACATCGGTTTGGCTACTGTTAATTCGATCATAAAACGATACAGGGAGACTGGATCCATCACACCCCAGAAAAAAGGAAACTGTGGCCGGAAAAGGAAGACTTCACCTGCAGATGATCGTTTAATTGTCAGGAAAAGTAAATTAAATCCTAGACTAACTGCTGTCGACTTAACCCGCGAGTTAATGGCTACCACTGGGGCGAATATTCACGTCACAACAGTGCGGCGTAGGCTTTTGGAAGCTGGACGAAGGGCTCGTAAGCCTATTAAGAAGCAACTGCTAACCCCTGTTATGTGCAAAAAAACGCTTAATGTGGGCAAAATTACATCAACACTGGACAGTGAATGACTGGAAGAATGTACTTTTTCCGATGAGTCTCATTTCGAGATCCACGTCCACCGTGTTTCTTACGTATGGAAAGGATCCGAAAAAGTAACAGCAGCTCATCTCAAACAAGCACCCAAATACCCCCCTAAAGTAATGTTTTGGGGTTGTTTTACACATGAAGGTCGTGGAGCATTAATACCTATCAAGGGAATGATGAATTCTGGCAAATATATTCACTTATTGGAAAGCAGAATCGTACCCCAGCTGCAAAAATCATTTCCGGATGGCAGAGGTGTGTTCCAACAAGACCTGGAACCATGCCATACGTCTCGAAAAACTACAGAATTCTTCAACAAGAAGAATATTCAGGTACTCCCCTGGCCAGGCAACTCACCCGACATCAACCCCATTGAGAACTTGTGGTCAATTTGCAAAAGAAGAATGCAAAAAATGGATTGTTCTACAAAGGAGAAGATGATTTCTGCCCTCATTGGTGTATGGTTTCGCGATGAAGAAATGAAGAATATTTGTGGGAAATTAGTGGAATCAATGCCAAATCGTCTCAGAGCTGTTATTAGGAACAAGGGAGGCCACATAGATTACTGAGGTATGTCTTAGATCCTTTTTTTTTTATCCCGTTTGAGTGTTTTTGCATAAGTAATTACGTTGTTCGGAATAATTTGCACGCTAATGTAAGTTAAATGATTTCATCTATGTATGTCTTTTAAATAGCAGACGAAGAACGGCAACTATGAACTATGATGTTATTCCCAATGTGAGAAAGGAACTGAAATTTTGCGAGATGCATAAAACATATGAGAAGATACATACGAGTATGTGCCTACTTCGTGATAACCATGTTGTAATTAAGTACATATTAGAATCTCTTGTAGCACACATTGTTAAGATGTATAATTTATTTTCATGGAGTTTCATCTACTGGGAATGAAGTAATGCACTTGTGAATTCAGATACCTCACATTTATCGTTGCACTAAAATTGCCCCATGTTCTTGCATTCCGCCGGTTATGGCAGAGAAAGAATTCCAAAAGTTTCTGTTGCCATAATATGTCCTATCGTGATAAGGGACCATAAAAAACAGAGGACAACCAAGTTAGAGTTAGTCCACATTCTTCGTGATCCGTGCGACACCTGGGCCCGCAGTTCAGGTAAAATTACCTTCTTGGTGGTCTAACCTGCGTACCTAAAGCTAGGGTCACCGGCACCGACGATGTCTGTGTGTCCACTTTTTCCAAGACAGTATGCACTTAAATCTGCCATCAGCCATGTCGAGACACAACCGTCACTGAGTTACTAGTGCTACACACTGTTTTCTAGTACGTAATATCTAAGAATATGACATCACAACCCAATATGAGCAAATGCTGGGTAACTTTCGGTGCTGGACCCCGGACTCATTTCACCGGCATTATCAATTTCATCTCATTCAGACGCTAAATAACCTAAGATGTTGATAAAGCGTCGTAAAATAACCTACTAAAATAAAAATGACATCACTACGTAATGCATACATCATATCTGCATTTAGTGTCATGATTTGTAAACAGAATCATGTGTTTTGGTCTCTTCCTCAACTTTTGTATTTCACCTGTTAATGATCAGCACTTACTCAACATTGAGTTTTAGACCCATAAGTTTGGTCTCCTCCATCAGCACTAGACGTTTGGGCATGGAGTTGTTGAACAGCCTGTATATTAAATAAATAAATAAATAAAGGAATAAATAAATAAAGGAATGAGTGAAATAATGAAGGAACGAAAAAAGAAACGAATAAATAAATAAATAAATAAATAAATAAATAAATAAATAAATAAATAAATAAATAAACGTAGAAGCTCCGCCCACGGCCCCTTCCACTTTTCCCCTACTAGCTCACCAGACACTCTACGTGATAGGCGTGTGTTGTGTCGAATGCACATTTCATGTGAGTGGGGATAACTTCCCCTACTGGCGTTCGCTATATTGCGATTTATCAAAATAAATAAAGGAATGATTGAAATAACGAAGGAATGAAAGAAGAGACGAATGACTAATAAATAAATAAATATACAAATAAATAAATAAATAAGGAATGAATGAAATAACGAAGGAATGAAAGAAGAAACGAATGACTAATAAATGAATAAATATACTAATAAATAAATAAATAAATAAGAAATGAATGAGATAACGAAGGAATGAAAGAAGAAACGAATGACTAATAAATGAATAAATACACTAATAAATAAATAAATAAATAAATAAATAAATAAATAAATAAATAAATAAATAAATAAATAAATAAATAAATAAATAAATAAATAAATAAGGAATGAATGAAATAACGAAGGAATGAAAGAAGAAACGAATGACTAATAAATGAATAAATATACTAATAAATAAATAAATAAGGAATGAATGAAAGAAGAAAGGAATGACTAATAAATGAATAAATATACTAATAAATAAATAAATAAATAAATAAATAAGGAATGAATGAAATAACGAAGGAATGAAAGAAGAAACGAATGACTAATAAATGAATAAATATACTAATAAATAAATAAATAAATAAATAAGGAATGAATGAAATAACGAAGGAATGAAAGAAGAAACGAATGACTAATAAATGAATAAATATACTAATAAATAAATAAATAAGGAATGAATGAAAGAAGAAAGGAATGACTAATAAATGAATAAATATACTAATAAATAAATAAATAAATAAATAAGGAATGAATGAAATAACGAAGGAATGAAAGAAGAAACGAATGACTAATAAATGAATAAATATACTAATAAATAAATAAATAAGGAATGAATGAAAGAAGAAAGGAATGACTAATAAATGAATAAATATACTAATAAATAAATAAATAAGGAATGAATGAAAGAAGAAAGGAATGACTAATAAATGAATAAATATACTAATAAATAAATAAATAAACAAATAAGGAATGAATGAAATAACGAAGGAATGAAAGAAGAAACGAATGACTAGTAAATGAATAAATATACTGATAAATAAATAAATAAATAAATAAATAAATAAAGGAATGAATGAAATAACGAAGGAATGAAAGAAGAAACGAATGACTAGTAAATGAATAAATATACTGATAAATAAATAAATAAATAAATAAATAAATAAATAAATAAATAAATAAATAAATAAATAAAGGAATGAATGAAATAACGAAGGAATGAAAGAAGAAACGAATGACTAGTAAATGAATAAATATACTGATAAATAAATAAATAAATAAATAAATAAATAAAGGAATGAATGAAATAACGAAGGAATGAAAGAAGAAACGAATGACTAGTAAATGAATAAATATACTGATAAATAAATAAATAAATAAATAAATAAATAAATAAAGGAATGAATGAAATAACGAAGGAATGAAAGAAGAAACGAATGACTAGTAAATGAATAAATAAACTGATAAATAAATAAATAAATAAATAAAGGAATGAATGAAATAACGAAGGAATGAAAGAAGAAACGAATGACTAGTAAATGAATAAATATACTGATAAATAAATAAATAAATAAATAAATAAATAAATAAAGGAATGAATGAAATAACGAAGGAATGAAAGAAGAAACGAATGACTAGTAAATGAATAAATATACTGATAAATAAATAAATAAATAAATAAATAAATAAAGGAATGAATGAAATAACGAAGGAATGAAAGAAGAAACGAATGACTAGTAAATGAATAAATAAACTGATAAATAAATAAATAAATAAATAAATAAATAAATAAATAAAGGAATGAATGAAATAACGAAGGAATGAAAGAAGAAACGAATGACTAGTAAATGAATAAATAAACTGATAAATAAATAAATAAATAAATAAATAAATAAATAAATAAATAAATAAATAAAGGAATGAATGAAATAACGAAGGAATGAAAGAAGAAACGAATGACTAGTAAATGAATAAATATACTGATAAATAAATAAATAAATAAATAAATAAATAAAGGAATGAATGAAATAACGAAGGAATGAAAGAAGAAACGAATGACTAGTAAATGAATAAATAAACTGATAAATAAATAAATAAATAAATAAATAAATAAATAAATAAATAAAGGAATGAATGAAATAACGAAGGAATGAAAGAAGAAACGAATGACTAGTAAATGAATAAATAAACTGATAAATAAATAAATAAATAAATAAATAAATAAATAAAGGAATGAATGAAATAACGAAGGAATGAAAGAAGAAACGAATGACTAGTAAATGAATAAATAAAATAAATAAATAAAAATAAATAAATAAATAAATAAAGGAATGAATGAAATAACGAAGGAATGAAAGAAGAAACGAATGACTAGTAAATGAATAAATAAACTGATAAATAAATAAATAAATAAATAAATAAATAAATAAAGGAATGAATGAAATAACGAAGGAATGAAAGAAGAAACGAATGACTAGTAAATGAATAAATAAACTGATAAATAAATAAATAAATAAATAAATAAATAAATAAATAAATAAATAAATAAATAAATAAATAAATAAATAAAGGAATGAATGAAATAACGAAGGAATGAAAGAAGAAACGAATGACTAGTAAATGAATAAATAAACTGATAAATAAATAAATAAATAAATAAATAAATAAATAAATAAATAAGGAAAATAAATAAATGAAAGAAGAGACGAATGACTAGTAAAAATAAATAAATAAAATGAAATAAATAAATAAATGAATAAATAAACTGATAAATAAATAAATAAATAAATAAATAAATAAATAAATAAAGGAATGAATGAAATAACGAAGGAATGAAAGAAGAAACGAATGACTAGTAAATGAATAAATAAACTGATAAATAAATAAATAAATAAATAAATAAATAAATAAATAAATAAAGGAATGAATGAAATAACGAAGGAATGAAAGAAGAAACGAATGACTAGTAAATGAATAAATAAACTGATAAATAAATAAATAAATAAATAAATAAATAAATAAATAAATAAATAAATAAATAAATAAAGGAAAATGAAATAAATAAATAAATAAATGAATAAATAAATAAATAAATAAATAAATAAATAAATAAATAAAGGAATGAATGAAATAACGAAGGAATGAAAGAAGAAACGAATGACTAGTAAATGAATAAATAAACTGATAAATAAATAAATAAATAAATAAATAAATAAATAAATAAATAAATAAATAAATAAATAAATAAAGGAATGAATGAAATAACTGATAAATAAATAAATAAATAAATAAATAAATAAATAAATAAATAAATAAATAAATAAATAAATAAAGGAATGAATGAAATAAGGAATGAAAGAAGAAACGAATGACTAGTAAATGAATAAATAAACTGATAAATAAATAAATAAATAAATAAATAAATAAATAAATAAATAAATAAATAAATAAATAAATAAAGGAATGAATGAAATAACGAAGGAATGAAAGAAGAAACGAATGACTAGTAAATGAATAAATATACTGATAAATAAATAAATAAATAAATAAATAAATAAATAAAGGAATGAATGAAATAACGAAGGAATGAAAGAAGAAACGAATGACTAGTAAATGAATAAATAAACTGATAAATAAATAAATAAATAAATAAATAAATAAATAAATAAATAAATAAATAAATAAATAAATAAAGGAATGAATGAAATAACGAAGGAAGGAAAGAAGAAACGAATGACTAATAAATGAATAAATATACTAATAAATAAATAAATAAATAAATAAAGGAATGAATGAAATAACGAAGGAATGAAAGAAGAAACGAATGACTAATAAATGAATAAATATACTAATAAATAAATAAATAAATAAATAAAGGAATGAATGAAATAACGAAGGATCGAAAGAAGAAACGAATGAGTAATAAATAAGTAAACAAATGAATGAATAAATAAATAAAACTGGACCTTATTGCTCACTGACATCATATAAACATAAGTAATAAAACAAAAAGTAATAATGAATGTATAGATAAAATGTCGATTCATGTCAACTGTAATAAGTGTCCCGTTTTTTTTTTTTTTTTTATTTTGGAAATCTGGTCATCCTAGCCTATATTAGTACTATAGTTGAAAGCAGTGCTAGTTAAACACTTGGGTTCAAACAAACGTATTTTATCCATGACTTTTGGTTTTGTGTTTGTGAGATATGATCTGAAACATGTGTGATTTTTATGTATAAAATTTAATACCGCATTCATATAAATTTGATGTATTTTCAAGACTTTTAATCGAATGTAAAGTGACCGCGCGAAAAATTTAAATTATCCACTATTTCGAATTAAAAACGTTCGAATTAGACAAGTTCGACTGTAATTATGTGTGAATTGCTTTCCGCATTGACTGTAGTAGTCGATCTTCATTGTGAGTAGTAATAATGAGAGAGAAAAATGATTGTACGCCTGATTCAAAGCACTTGTGCCAGAACAAAAGACTGCAGACACGGCTAAAATGTATGAAGTGATAAGTTGAATGCTTGATTGCCGTGTGGATTTTTGCAGCGGATGTCACTCGGTCGGACAGGACAGGTGCTCGTGCCGGACAGCGACATGAAAAAGTTTCTCAATTTCCATTCATTAAATAATTAATGAATTCATCAGTCTGAGTCATTAGAGCAGTTTCTGTGGGCGATGCTTGCTTTAAAAGGCGAGAGCTTCGCAGCGGCGATACCATCGATGTGGGACAAGCGGCGCAAGTAACGGCTGTTCCATAGCCTCTGCCCTAGGCAGGCTCGTGTTTTGTTTCTTTCTAGATTCTTCAAAAGACAAGGAGACGACGAGTCAAAAGGAGAGACTGGGAGAGAAAGTAATCTAAAAGCTGAGCGATTCACACAACTTCTCCAAGAGTCCTGGCTCTGGTGCCGAGTTGTATGATCACCAAACCGTAGACCACTGATCTCACTCTGGTAGTTGCCTTCCCAGTGCACTATCTTCGGGTAGTTTTGCAAGAAATAAAATCAGGGTAGACTGTATCGCAGAGACAGCCCCAAATTTTATGCGTGAATAATAGTACATTATGCAACGAGCCTATAATGGTAGTAATTAAGACGCAAGTATGATTGTTTATGAAACGAGCTCAAGCGAGTTTCATAATTTTCATACGAGCGTCTTAATTACCATTATAGGCAAGTTTCATACGACTTTTTATGCTCGACCATATTTCTAACTTGAAATTATTTAAAATTAGGTCTTCTTATGGTTATGTGCGAACTGACCTGAATTGAGATGTACGCAGACGCGAAAGTATTGATTTTTTCCGAGGTCGAATGTCATTGACCTTGGCAGAGAATAAGATGAAGATTACTCTGATATAACCTGGAAATTGATTTAGAATTGAAAAACGAATTGACAAATTGAATTTATTTGAATATTATTTACAATTAACGCTAATTATTATAGTAACAGAACATAACCTTCTGCGACAGTATTGGATTTCCAGCTTCCGTGCCTTTTCGCTAATTGTCTTTCGATTGCATATCCGAGAATAATCGATATAACAGTACAAAGCTGACTTGTCATTGGCTGAACACCTGAACTTTAATGAGTAGGTGTACTTTAATGACATGCATTAAAGGACTGCTACCAGGTGTATAATTACTACATTTCGGCATGGTCGGGCATAAAAGTTTTTAACTCACATGTGCATTAAATGTTTTTAATCACTCTCTCCTTGACAACTAACAGATTCATTTATTCATTCACAATGTTCTGCCCAAGGACAGGTCTTTCACTGCAAATCCAGCATTCTTCAGTCTTTCCTATTTTCTATCTTCCTCCTTGTCTTTTCATATGATCCATATATCTTAATGTCGTCTATCTTCTCACATCTTCTTCTGCCCCGAACTCTTCTCCCGTTCACCATTCCTTCCAGTGCATCCTTCAGAAGGCAGTTTCTTCTCAACCAGTGATCCTGCCAATTCCTTTTCCTCTTCCTGATCAGTTTCAGCATCATTCTTTCTTCACTCACTCTTTCCAACACAGCTTCGTTTCTTATTCTGTCTCTCCATTTCACAGATGGAAATCTTTCTCCACATCCACATTTCAAATGCTTCTAGGCGCTTCTCTTCACTTCGTCGTAGTGTCCAGGTTTCTGCCACACTCCATACAAAGCACTTAACTATCTCTTCCTTAGTTCGGGGCAACAACTGCAACCTGACCGGGACTCGAACTCGGACCATCTGCGTGACAGGCCGGAGGTCTGACCACTCAGTCACTGTAGGGACTAAGGAAATCGCATTGGCAGCCAATATCTTACCACCCGCACCAGAAAGATTAGGTGAAAAATTTATATAACATTATAGATAACAACAGGGGAACAAGACTAACTGTAGTAACTTTCGAGGATATCACTTTTGTTGACATCGTATAAAATTTTGTCGAATATCCTTTTGAGAAGATTAACTCCATATGTAGATGAAATTATTGGGGATCATCAGTGTGGGTTTAGGCGTAATAGATCGACTATTGATCAGATATTTTGTATTCGACAGATATTAGAGAAAAAAATGGGAGTATAAGGGTACAGTACATCAGTTATTCATACATTTCAAAAAGGCGTATGACTCGGTTAAGAGAGAAGTTTTATATGATATTCTTATTGAATTTTGTATTCCCAAGAAACTAGTTCGATTAATTAAAATGTGTCTTAGTGAAACTTACAGCAGAGTCCGTATAGGCCAGTTTCTATCTGATGCTTTTCCAATTCACTGCGGGCTGAAGCAGGGAGATGCATTGTCACCTATACTTTTTAACTTTGCTCTAGAATATGCCATTACGAAAGTTCAGGATAACACAGAGGGTTTGGAATTGAACGGGTTACATCAGCTTCTTGTCTATGCGGATGACATGAGTATGTTAGGAGAAAATCCACAAACGATCAGGGAAAACACGGAAATTCTACTTGAAGGAAGTAAGGCGATAGGGTTGGAAGTAAATCCCGAAAAGACAAAGTATATGATTATGTCTCGTGACGGGAATATTGTACGAAATGGAAATATAAAAATTAGAGATTTATCCTTCGAAGAGGTGGAAAAATTCAAATATCTTGGAGCAACAGTAACAAATATAAATGACACTCAGGAGGAAATTAAACGCAGAATAAATATGGGAAATGCCTGTTATTATTCGGTTGAGAAGCTTTTGTCATCTAGTCTGCTGTCAAAAAATCTGAAAGTTAGAATTTATAAAACAGTTATATTACCGGTTGTTCTATATGGTTGTGAAGCTTGGACTCTCACTTTGAGAGAGGAACAGAGATTAAGGGTGTTTGAGAATAAGGTTCTTAGGAAAATATTTGGGAGTAAGAGGGATGAAGTTACAGGAGAATGGAGAAAGTTACACAACGCAGAACTGCACGCATTGTATTCTTCACCTGACATAATTAGGAACGTTAAATCCAGACGTTTGAGATGGGCAGGGCATGTAACACGTATGGGCGAATCCAGAAATGCATATAGAGTGTTAGTTGGGAGGCCGGCGGGAGAATGACCTTTGGGGAGGCCGAGACGTAGATGGGAAGATAATATTAAAATGGATTTGAGGGAGGTGGGATATTATGGTAGAGACTGGATTAATCTTGCTCAGGATAGGGACCGATGGCGGGCTTATGTGAGGGCGGCAATGAACCTCCGGGTTCCTTAAAAGCCAATAAGTAAGTAAGTAAGTAAGTATAGATAACAACAAAGAGACGTGTATGTGATGGGGACTTTAACAGGTACTTTTTATTTTTTTTTTCCTTTTTTTTTTTTTAAGAAAAGTGTTTCATAAAATGTTTTTTCGTTTTTATTTCTCAGAAACACATACATTTCGCATTTTTTACTCAATTTCGATTTTACCGCAAATTAAAAAGCTACAATAATATACTTAACATACTCTTAAACATAAAATTACTTGCTTTGTTAACATTTGGACACATTCCGCATTTATCGTGATTATCATCTCTAGTCAACGAAGGAAATACTGCCACAAATCAATACGTGCACGGCGGGTATGTACCGAGAGAAGAGGGAAGTACGGAGCAGTGACATTGTCGGTATCTGAACAAAGCAGTTCTGTGACGCATATTTTTTAAGTGGAGTACATTGTTCCAGATTCTTGGAAATATGAATGTTACTGCTTGTCATGTCGTTCTTACCACCAGTTCATTAATTGGTTTGCTAATAGTCGGGGACAAGTCGAACGTTGTCGGCTATGACTTGTTCTGCAACTTTCATTTACAAGAGCGACGTTACAAGTACCGGGAAATCTGCGTTCCGGAAATAATTTTGTTATAAAATACCTCCGGATCATCTTTACCTTCATCGCTAAAGCTAGGATTTCCATGTAATTAACTGTACATATCCTGTTAACGCTAAACCATAGCTGTACAAGAAAAGATAAATCCTCATGAATTCAGAAATGTTGAGATTTAATGTGTTATGGAACAGTGGTATTCAATCTTTTTTGTTAGCGTATCCCCAAAATATATTTGTACCACCAAACTGCATTTTAATTATATAAGAATTAACAAAACGCTATGATTGATTTTGTACAAAAATTTATTATTATTATTATTATTATTATTATTATTATTATTATTATTATTATTATTATTATAAAGTAGATCTTGATGCAATAATAATAGTAATGATTTACATAAAATGGTAGCAAGGAAAACAAGAGTTGATACTGCAAAAGAAGCTATAATACATACATACATACATACATACATACATACATACATACATACATACATACATACATACATACATACATACATACATACATACATACATACATACATACATACATACATACATACAGTCGACCTGGTTGGCGAGTTGGTATAGCGCTGGCCTTCTATGCTTAAGTGTGCTTAAATGCGACAGGCTCATGTCAGTAGATTTACTGGCATGTAAAAGAACTCCTGCGGGACAAAATTCCGGCACATCCGGCGACGCTGATATAACCTCTGCAGTTGCGAGCGTCGTTAAATAAACCATAACATTTTTACATACATACATACATACATGTTTTGCTGCCCAAGGACAGGCCTTTCACTGCAAACCCAGCATTCAACAATCTTTCCTATTTTCTGCTTTCCTCTCCGCATATGATCCGTATATATTAATGTCGTCTATCATCTGATTTCTTCTGCCCTGAACTCTTTTTCCGTTCACCATTTCTTCCTATGCATCCTTCAGTAAGCAGTTTCTTCTCAACCAGTGACGAAGCCAATTCCTTTTCCTCTTTCTGATCAGTTTCAGCATCATTCTTTCTTCATCCACTCTTTCCAACACAGCTTCATTTCTTATTCTGTCTGTCCTTTTCACACGTTCCATTCTTCTCCATATCCACATTTCAAATGTTTCTATTAGTTTCTCTTCATTTCGTCGTAATTTCCATACAATGCCACACTCCATATAAAGCACGTCACTAGTCTCTTCTTCAGTTCTTTTTTCAGAGGTCCGCAGAAGATGCTCGTTTTTCTATTGAAAGCTTCCTTTGCCATTGCTATCTCCCTTTTGACTTCCTGGCAACAGCTCATGTTACTGCTTATAGTACACCCCAAGTATTTATAGCTGTCCACTTGCTCTACTGCCTCATTTAGTATTTGCAAGTTTACCTTCTTTATTTGTACTGAAGTAATTGAATTCCCTGATTTTAGTTCCTTAAGTATGTCTCCTAAGGTACTTTCAGGAACAGAGACATGAGTAGCCTGTCTGTTAGAGATCCCCTCGTTCATAACTTTCTGCAATGAACATTCCATATTATTCTCCTCCTATTTGCCTCTCTTATTATTTTCCACGTCAGAACAAAAGCCTTTAAATAATAAATAGGCTATGAAATCTTAACCTTAATGGAATTCTCTTATCCGGTACTAGAGAAACAAATACTGTCCGATTAGCGCGTTGACCTAAAATTTCCCGCTTCCATGATAGTCACTCGAAAATCAAAACGTAACCCTTTTAATATACAATCCAATAACTACATGTAACAAATTCTACTGTCACCTCAAGAGACAGTACAGTAGAAAGTGTAGAAAATAAGGCTTAGCACTTGGAAAACATACACCTCATACTAAAACACTCACATAATCTACTGTAGAGGTCAAACATGTGTCTCATCCTGACGAATGCAGTGGATCAACAAATACTCTTTTTTTTTTATTGTCGTGATGTTGATTTGTACATAAGTTTCAGCCTTATATATAAATAAGGCGTTTACTTTAAAGTAATATAAGAAGATATTAAAATGATTTTTCGTTCCAACTTAGTTATCCTTTTCTTGAAGGCATTTATTTAATCAAATTTCTCTTCAGGTAGCCAGAGCTCGAATCAGAGGGTTAGGATGATACAGCAACTTTCGAGAAAAGTTATTTTAAATTCTTTTGATGAAATCATAAAATGATTCAATCTCTAACATATCTTGGAGCTGTGCATTTGATGTGGTATAGTCAGAACCAGTGACTTTTAAGCAGACTGATCGTTGGATTGCATGTAGTCTTCTCATGATTCTTGGATGAGCGGAATTCCAAACTTCACAACCATATGTCATCACTGGTCTTATGACCGATGTATAAAGCCTTACTTTGAGGCGAAGGTTAAGATACGGAGATCTAATCAGTGGGTATAAGTGAATAAATCTGGCCAGAGCTTTGTTTCTTGCATATTCTACATGTTCACTGTAGCACAGACGCTTGTCGAGAATCACTCCTAGATATTTAACGTCATTCTTGTAGTCAATGTTTTCTGAGAAGAGACGAAGGCAATCTGGTTTTTTAGGTTTCCTATGGGTGAATATGATCGCTTGTGTTTTTTCAATTTTTACTTTTACTCTCCAATTTGTAAGTCACGTTTCTAGAGCATTGAGTTGTGTTTGTAACTTGATGTGGGCATTGCTGACGTTGAAGTCACATGTGTAATACACAGTATCGTCTGCATATAATCCTAATTTACAATTAGCAGAGCGTGACATGTCGTGAACATAGACAGAATAGAGATGTGGTGCAATTATGGAACCTTGTGGAACTCCTGAGTGAATATTTTGAACTGCTGAAAGTTCATTTTCCATTTTAACTTGAAAGGTTCGATCTGAGAGAAAACTGTGAATTATATGTATAAGTCCGTCGTCTATGGTGAGTACTTGTAGTTTATGGAGAAGACCAGAGTGCCAGACTCTATCAAAAGCTTGAGCGATGTCGAGAAAAACTGCCATTGTATGCTGATCTGTGTGAAAATGATCTTTGATGTGAATACTCTTTAACGATACATAGTTGCTGTCTACCATCTACCGGGCATAGCAAGAACTATGTTTGTCTGACACTGGAAGTTGTCCGGGCCTGGGGACCTTCTCCTACTCATCCATGCGGGCTATTCCATATGAAATCGATCAGTAAAAAACCTCATTTTTTATATTCTAATTTTTCCCTACTTATACAAGGTGCTGAGGGGAGTGCATTTTCAAAAATATACTGTCGAAAGTCAAACGGTTTTCGTATTATTGAGCGACAAATTTAGCGTATTTTGTAAAAACAAGCCTCTTTCAGCGCTCAGAATTCTGGAACCATTTACTGCAGAACATTGAACGAGAGCTTATTTTGAAGCTGACATTTGGTAGGTTATGTTAAGAAGTAATCCTTATTTTTATTGTACACAGAGAGACAGATAATCTGAGTTTACTTGCTTTTAGGCCATTTGTAAAATGTAAAAAAAATATTGAGAAAAAACCTTGCATTATTGAGAGGGATTCGGAGTTGCTTGCTTAGTGGTACGGCAATAAGTTTCGAGGGTATTAAATAGATTATTTTCACACGCCTAGACTTGAACGGCGCATTACCGCACGCACTGGCCGAGAGCTGAAGATAAGCGAGCGTTGGCGTCGTTTTACTACTGTGTTTATGAAAACCTGTGGTAAAGCTAGCTCAGCCATGCGCTGCTAGACGACACATGTTTGACGTGTTTGTCTCCTGGCCTTGCTTGTCTCGGCTACCTCCCGTCTCACACTCAGCTGGTTACTTCACGCGCGTACTATTTATTTTCTTTATTTGATATTTTCAATACTTTCTTATCAACATACCATCAGTAAGAAAATATGTGTTTATTTATACTTTCAATGCGGAATCTAACTATATATTTTAAAAATATTTTTTCCTAGCCAAAGGCGTCTTAATGAGGAAAAATCTAAATTTCTCCATTTCCATAAAAAGTAAGAAAATCTGTTTATATGCCAATATAAACTTTAATTTCTCAGCATCAAAATAAACCATGATTTTGACCATTGGGTGAAAGGGTTTTGGAGCTACAACAGTTTAAAGTTGCTAAATAAATTTAAATATTTTTAATTTAAACACTATGAAGTTCTGATGCCTCAAACTTTGCACAAAGCATTGTATCACAGTTCTCTACGTACAAAAAAAGTTTCATTGTATTTAGAAATTGTAAGGTCAATTTTCTCTATATTTCGGTCGATTTGAGATGGAATAGCTCATATGTATATAACCTCAAATTTTTAATTTTCTTCTACAATTGATTTGTTTTATTCCTACCATCTTTGGTTCATTCTATTACGGCAGAGAAAGCATGCATTCTGCTATTGATTAAGAGCGGTTAATCATGTTGGTATAGCTTGAAATGTTCAGTTGTTTTTAAATAAATTAAATTTCAGGTATCCGCGTTGTTCTTCTTACAGTAAAGGCAATACAATTTGTGTGTTTTGCGAAGTTGAAAGGGGCACATCACTGCTATGAACATGAACATCATGGTTGTATTATAAAAATTCCAATCAAAACGACATCTTTCTCGTATCGGAATTATCTCACTGAATACAATTCATGCTTGATATTTTCTCTGTTACATTTCAATTGTGCCTCTAAACTCGTGTATGTTATCATAAGATAATTTTTTCTCGACATTCGGACTCAGAAAAAATATCATGGCAACATACATACATTGAGCTCAATTAAATTATCGAGAAACTGTCACCACTCGTTGTATTGTAGAAGATAATAATAATAATAATAATAATAATAATAATAATAATAATAATAATGATAATAATAATGATTTATTTAACCTGGCAGAGTTAAGGTCATACGGCCTTCTCTAACACTCAACCAGGAATAAAACTGCGTTACAAAAAACACTACAGATTTGCAAAGTACACTACAAGTTTACACACAAAACTGAATAACATAATACTAATAATAATAATAATAATAATAATAATAATAATAATAATAATAATAATAAAATGTAAACAACAAGTAAGTAGAAATCAGACATAATATATAACATACAGAAAGAAAGGAAAAAGCATAATAAAATGTGAACAGCAGGTCAAAATAAATGAGACATATAAAGTATGAAAAATAAGACAATTATTGATAATAATAATAATAATAATAATAATAATAATAATAATAATAAAATGTAAACAACAAGTAAGTAGAAATCAGACATAATATATAACATACAGAAGAGAGGAAAAATCATAATAAAATGTGAACAGCAGGTCAAAATAAATGGGACATACAAAGTATAAAACATAAGACAATTATTGACAATAATAATAATAATAATAATAATAATAATAATAATAATAATAAAATGTAAACAACAAGTAAGTAGAAATCAGACATAATATATAACATACAGAAGAGAGGAAAAATCATAATAAAATGTGAACAGCAGGTCAAAATAAATGGGACATACAAAGTATAAAACATAAGACAATTATTGATAATAATAATAATAATAATAATAATAATAATAAAATGTAAACAACAAGTAAGTAGAAATCAGACATAATATATAACATACAGAAAGAAAGGAAAAGGCATAATAAAATGTGAACAGCAGGTCAAAATAAATGAGACATACAAAGTATAAAACATAAGACAATTATTGATAATAATTATAATAATAATTATAATAATAATAATAATATGTAAACAACAAGTAAGTAGAAATCAGACATAATATATAACATACAGAAAGAAAGGAAAAAGCATAATAAAATGTGAACAGCAAGTCAAAATAAATGAGACATACAAAGTATAAAACATAAGACAATTATTGATGATAATAATAATAATAATAATAATAATAATAATAATAATAATAATGATAAAAAATAAGAAAAGTAATAATAATAATAATAATATTACTAATAGTAGTAATTAAATAGTGCAGAACAAAGCATACAATGAATACAATATTTTTAAGTACACACAGTAAGGAAAATTATGATTATTTATAGCTCAACTTATCACATTATAGATATACCATTATCGGAAAACATGAAAACAAAAATATAAAATAAGTTAAATATCACTAGAACATAAAAAATGCGAATACGTGGAAACATGCAATACAACATTGTCATAATAGTAAGTTAGTTTGGCAACTTGTCATAAGATAATTTTATAACTTGGATTTGAAAGATTTCAATGTTCGGCAGCCCTTGACTTCAAGCGACAGAGAGTTCCAGTGACGAGAGGTAGCAACAGTGAAAGATGAGGAATACAGAGACGATGTGTGAAGTGGAATTTCTAGCGTGTTATCGCGTTGTGATCGAGTATTAATATTATGGTAGCGAGAGAGATGAAAACGAGCGAATAAATAATAGGGGATGAAGTGTGCATAATTCGATATAAGAGAGAAAGTGAGTGCAGATTTCTCCTCTCATGTAACCTAAGCCATGATAACTTCTCGAAAGAAGGTGAGATATGTTCATAGTATCGAACATTACAAATGAAGCGGACGCACGCGTTATGAACACGCTGTAGTTTCTGAGCGGAATCAATCCCGAGATCACTGAACAAAACGTCACGATAATCGAAGTGAGGTAGAATGAGTGTCTGTAGCAGCGTCTGTTGTAATTTAGATATATAATAAATAATACAATCTTAGATAACAGTGCGGAAGACTTCTCAACATTTAAAATTATAATTATGTTGACTATATCTTAATTTAAACAAGAAATAATGCCTAACAGCTAGAAAAACAGAAAGGAGTAGTGAAGATATAGCGATAACTTTGTGGTGTAGGAGCATTAGGTAGAGATTGTCACCTTGTTGCGAGCCCATCTTGGTTTTATGGGTCAGTAGAGAACGTGTGGTTGGAGATGAGGCCGTAACTGCAAAGTGTTTCAAGACGAGGCCTTCCAATTTCACTTTGGCGTGACAGGCCGAATTTATGGCACGTATAAATGAAAGATGCATGGTAATAACCACACAGTCTCCTCTGGAATCGATCTCTGGACACGCTGCATAATATGTGGCACGAGAATGCTTTTCGGCTTGGTAAAAGCTGGTGTTTTATTGCCTTTAACGAGGCTTATGGATTTCACGATTTTAAGCTTTTATCGGGTTGAGCAAAACACACAGAGAACTTCCTTCTGACTTCGTTGGTATTAAATGTTTGCTTTCGTACGGGTTAGAGTTTTATGGAAATAAATTTTGGGCGAAGAAAGGGATCTTGCTCGCTCCATTAACAGAGAAGAACGGTTTTTTTTTCCATTAGACCATTTAGACAGTTTATTTTCTTTGAACATAATATTCGTCGTCGTTATCATCATCATCATCATCATCATCATCATCATCATCATCATCATCATCATCATCATCATCACTACTACCACCAAATCATAATCATAAATCAAGGATTATTTTCTTCGACCTTTCTGTCTCTATTTTCACAGGAATTAGGCAAAGGTAGCACAAAAGTGTACGTAACATTTTTTTTGTGCCTAGAAATTTACTGAAATACTGAAAGTACATTATCTTTACATTCCACAATTGAAGACCACCCAGGAAGAAGGATGTAACATCAGGTTCTTGTAATATGTGACGTAGGCCTAGATGGAAAAAATAATTTTAAAGCATTTATTTATAACAATAAATTATTGCGTTCAATGGCTGAATAAACTCGATCCTTGTTTACTCAAATGGTTATAACTGTGCATATAGGCCTAATGAAATAAGCTCCTGAAATTACTTTCTTTCACCTGAAACATGAATTACAGTTTTGTTGGTTACATCCTTATTCCGGGAAGATCTTCAATGCCGAAACAGAGGTGGACGATCATCCAACCAGAATGGAGGTATCGTGTCTTCGCGCTACGAGTTGGCGCGGGGAGTAGATAGGCGGGACGGGGGAACTTCACGCTACACTCTGACCTGAAAACTTCGTCCACTTACTTGGCTACACGGGAACGGAGTCAGACATAAAAGATTCCGCATCTTTGGTGATGTCGCTATGACTATCATTATCACATTTTTCAAAATTGCTGGAGTATGAGCTGTCCATGATAATTGTCTGTTTATGTTCCAGCCGTGTATATTAATTCGAATCTCTCAACAAAGCCATTAGCCCCACCGCCCCCATCCCGATGGACAACAATGAGTGTTCTGGACACATTTACGGCAGTCAAAACTCCCGTAACATTTTTATCGTGCCAGAACTTGGGAAACGTTAAATATTTAGGCCTATCTATCCGCATTTCGTCCAGATACAAAATCGGTTTTTCCACTTTCCTAAGCTTTCTTATTTGCTGTAGATATCTTCACGTATTCTAATTTACAGTGTTTTCCTCAATTTTTTTTTGCTGCACACTTCTTCCACCTGAAATCATTTTTCTTCAGTATTCGTCTTAATGTTGTCTTTCATTTCAAATCAATTTTCTCTTGTAAAAGGATAGACGTTTGTTGCAGCTTGATACTATTTTTTTACTTGTTATTTAACGACACTGTAATAACTACTAGGGTCCACACCTGTGGAGTAACGGTCAGCGCGTCTGGCCGCGAAACCAGGTGGCCCGGGTTCGAATCCCGGTCGGGGCAAGTTATCTGGTTGAGGTTTTTTCCGGGGTTTTCCCTCAACCCAATACGAGCAAATGCTGGGTAGCTTTCGGTGTTGGACCCCGGACTCATTTCACCGGCATTGTCACCTTCACATCATTCAGACGCTAAATAACCTAGATGTTGATACAGCGTCGTAAAATAACCCAATAAAAATAAAATAAAAAAATAAAAAATAACTACTAGCTTCTTCAGTGTCGATTGAATTGATGATGGTGAGATGGTATTTGGCGAAATGAAACCAAGGATTCGCCATAGATTACCTGGCATTCGCCTTCCGCTTGGGAAAACCTCGGAAAAAACCCAACCAGGCAGTCAGCGCAAGCGGGAATCGAACTCACTCCCGAGCACAACTGCAGATCAGCAGGCAAACGCGTTACCTCCTGAGCTACGCCGGTGGCCTCTTTCTTTTTCAAATAAAAATTCTCAATGGTATATCTTTTTTGATAATCTCCCGTCGAAGTCATCTACATTTGCGTTTCGGTAGTCTGGACGTTTACATTTTTTTTCTCCCTCAGGTGTCGACAACGCACTTTCTTCTGTGCAGTCTTTCATTTCATTCCTTATACGCTGTATTGTTCTTGTGGATAGATTAGAGTACTTTTCTACCTTTGCTGTAGGTTTCGTAAGAGGAATGCAAAGGCACTGTTGTTCTTTTTCTTCATCACAGAATTATTTTACACTTCTAATAATATTCCTTTCTTCGCTATAGGTTGTCAATCCTTGTTTCCTCTTTGTCGACATATTTACAATAAACAAAAAACTGCTATAAACCTAAATAAGAGTATACAATAACATAAATTCCATTAACTATATTATTATCAACACTATTAACACGAAAAGCAAAGGATAACTAAAGCAATACAAGATTTGTGGTATACTGAAAACAATTGTCTTGTTGAAACTAATAAAACACTACAGTAAAAACCCCACTATTATTATCACAAAGTCGCAAAGATTCATAGACACGTGCAGTAGATGTTTGTGAAACACGAATATTGCAGTGAACAGCGCGGTGCGCATGCGCGACTGTTTCCCCTCCGCCCCGTCTAAGTACTTCAGCCGCCTTCTCCTGGCGTGACAACAGTAGTTAGCACGATGATCCCCCAGCCGTTATAGCCGGGTTTCGAAACCGGACTTTCGCTACCTATCGTAGCTCCCCATGTGCATCACGATGCTAGATGGGCACTAGTCCTATACACTGGCCGAAATTTCATGAGAAAATTCCTTTCGCCATGAGGACTCGAACCAGCGCGCATCTGTAACGCGAGTCCTAGGCAGGATGCCTTAAACTACGACGCTAGGGCGCGAGACTATTTGACATTTACTTTATAGCAGCATATAGCAGTAAAGTTTGTGGAAATATTCAACATTTTTTTTCCTCCATTACTGTATCTTGTACAATAATGAAAATTGGTATGTGTAAAATACTGTCCTTCTGCTATATGAATATATATATATATATATATATATATATATATATATATATATATATATATATACGATTAAAATCATAGTTATATATATATTTTTTCAAAATTAAAAATGGTGGCAGTTCACTGTGCAGTTTTGAAGCGTTTCCCTCATGACTCATAAACTTGTTAACTTTTTCATGTTGTCTCTCTTTTATTTTATTGCTGAAACTCATATTTACAATGTCATGCTCTTTCAACTACATTCCTTAATAAATAATATTTTAGATATTATTAATTTGTCCTACCGAATTTATCCGTAATATTGACACTTAATATTTTTCTCCTAAAATATTAAGTGTAAATAATATAAATATTTTTTTTTTTATTTTGTGTTAGAAGAAAATACTGATATTTGACCATTTTTTAAACGAATTTACTTTTCATCAGACAATCTAACAGAGGTAGGGGAGTGATCTTGTATCATATTGTAGATATGACATGTATAAATATACACAACCAATTTCAACACAGAATGCTGGATAGTTTTTGAGTTATGTGGGAAACGTTTCATCACTGCACAGTGAACTGAATTTTGAAAAAAAAAAAAAAAAAAATGTAAATATTTTTTTAAATCGTAAAAATATATTTTTTTTATATATAGCAGAAGGACAGTGTTTTAAAAATACCAATTTTCATTATTGTACAAGATACAGTAATGGAGCGAAAAAATGTTGAATATTTCCTAAATTTTACTGCTGTAAGCTGTACCTAACCCCTTAAGGTTGCATTTTTTCAACTCAGATTCCTTTCAGATATAAGCCCTTTTCTCTGCGATAGTTATGTAAAAATATAGGCTATATATTTCTTTTCCTTACTTTCATCTTTTTGTTCCCTTTATCAGCTGATGAATTTATTATCATAGCCTTTTATTGTGAATTTTATTTAATTTTCTTTTTTTTTTCTTTTTTTATTATTTTTTATTACATTCCATTTTGTTATATTCTTCCTTACGTTTTCCATATTAACCATTTGTACTAAATGAGTTGCTTTTGCTATATTCCAATGTATTTTACTTTCTTTTTTTTCTATTATGGTATTATTTTCATGTTGTTTAGTGTCGATTTTATTATGCTATTATTATTTCTCTTTGTAATACGTTAGTATTCTGTTCTGTAACTTTTTTGTTAAATTTTAACTGCTTGAATACAGTACTTTGTGACCTGGTAGAGTGTAAGAGAAGGCCCTATGGCCTTAACTCTGCCAGTATAAATAAAGAATTATTATTATTATTATTATTATTATTATTATTATTATTATTATTATTATTATTATTATTATTATTATTATGGAGAACCTCGGAGAAAGCCCAATCACTTAATAAGCCCAAGTGGGAATCGAACCCATGTCGGAGCACAGCTTCGCAAGTCGAGTCAAGGTCGTTATCCACTAGACTACGCCGGTTGCCTAAGAAGTACTTTAGTGCCAATAGATGCTTGTAAGAGTCTTGATAAGCTACATTTTTTCACCGATTAGTCCTTCTTCCCCACTGATCGGACAGTGTGTTCAGGTTACCTCTACCATTTCGAAATGAAATATCGTTCTGGGAAAAGCTTTGGGTTTATCTTGCGTTCCTTTGGTTATGATTTCAGAGTTTATTCCAGGAAAGAGAACAGCGAAAGATTGCAGAATCCCACAAAATAAAAATAAACTGTCGAACTCATCTAGTTCTTTTTTTTTGCGCAATAAAACCCTGCGTGCTGATGGAATATTGAATTGTTTTCTCATCACAAGGTAATGAATTCCAGCTCCCGGCCGGGCAGAAGAGTGGAATATTAAACTAAACAAATAAACTACCATTAATAACATGGGCTCTAATGAGAATGGTGGGGGACGCAGTTGCTAACCACACGACGACAAGTTTGCACATCCTCCCGCGGCGCGGCGCTGAGTACGTCTGTCCCTCTGAGTGACGGGGTCCGCACCGCCTTCTAAATCCCACCCACCTCATTTCGCATGCCATTTATCCTGCTTGATTTGACGTGGAGTTAAGAAAGATAATCAGCTGGTAATAGTAAACCACGAGATCAGAGATATCCACCAGGCTTTGAGAAATCCTTGTATATGGCGCTCGAAAAGCAGCGATTTACAAGTGCCTGGATTCAGTGTGCTCGTGTTGTTAATCAAATTTAATAGTTTATCGATTGTCTAGGCTGTTACTCGGAAACTGTAACTTTAATTTCTTTCTTTCTTCCTTATTTATTTACTCACTCATTTTTATTTATTTATTTATTTATTTACTTATTTATTTATTTATTCATTAAAAATGACACATCATACATAAACAACGCTCCATGAAATTACCCCGAAAAGCAAAGCTCGTATTCGGGGACAGTTCCGTTTTGATAAAAAAAGACTTGAAAATTACATAAAATTTTACATGATTCACCAACATACCTGTTTTTTCTGAATTAAAATTCAAAATTCTGACACCAGAGTAATATATACAGGAACATAATTTTATTTTTACTTCAATTTTTATTGTACCTGAATTTGTGAATGTACTTCACTCCCACCCCTTTCACTGGTGTCCTTGCTAACGTCAGTCACACAAACTTACGGCCGCTGTTGCTAGCAGTGAAATAAACAGTACAGAGTACAGTGTGTTTCAGAAATATGTTACGTTTTCTATAGAAGAAAAAGCTTATATTATTGAAGTTTATTTTCACACAGGTATGGTGTGTAGCATGACTGAATTTATCTGTGTGGACTGAACACAAGTGAAGATTAGAGTTACCGAAAGTACGGTACCCTATAATATGGTACGGTACTTAACAGCATTATTTAAACAAGAGCTTTGTTTTACTGTTTGTAGGTATGAAGGACGATGATGGAAACTGGAATTACAATATAACCGAATGTGAACAACAGTTTTTTTTTCACAATTTCCTGATTATATCATTATGGAATATTTTCGTAGAAATGTCATTAATCTGGTAGATAAATTTAGAGCAATAGAGTGTACAAAAGGAAGAAAATTGTAATATGGCCAACAAAGGTGACAGACGATGCTGTAGAAGATGCTAGAGAAAGGATGCAGCGAGGTCCTAATAAGTCGGTCAAGAAGTTAGCTGTATAAATTGGGGTTTTTTACGGATGTGCTCACAAAATTCTCAGGAATAAATTAGGTTAGTAATATGCTGAATAAAGTAGACATTACATAATGAATATAACAGCCTGAAGAGTTGAGTTTTTGAAAAAAAAAATTGTTACTATTCCACTATTTTTTTTTTATAAAATACTGTAAAAGTAATGATCAAACTGAAAATCGTAATACTGTATTTCCCTGTAACATAAATGGATGCACTACTTTTCTCTCCTCCTATAGTTAGTAAAATGATTTGTTTACATATTGCACTAGCAACTCCAAACTCCTGTAATAGAAGGGGGGTAACAGTGTTTCCGAGTATAGCCAGGTTAATGTTAAAAATGTTGGTAAAAATAAAGTGATGTCCCTGTAGATTATACATACTGGTAATTCACAAAAATAAAAGTCAATGTTGTTTCTAAAATAACATTTAAAATGCTTGTACTAGAATCATATTCTTAAGAAGGTTACATAGAAACATACAAAAATCTCAAATATACTGTACATAGACTAAGAGGAATGAAGTTACAGGAGAATGGAGAAAGTTACACAACGCATCTCAAACGTCTGGATTTAATGTTCCTAATTATGTCAGGTGAACAATACAATGCGTGCAGCTCTGCATTGTGTAACTTTCTCCATTCTCCTGTAACTTCATCCCTCTTAGCCCCAAATATTTTCCTAAGCACCTTATTCTCAAACACCCTTAACCTATGTTCCTCTCTCAAAGTGAGAGTCCAAGTTTCACAACCGTACAGAACAACCGGTAATATAACTGTTTAAATCTAACTTTAAGATTTTTTGACAGCAGACTAGATGACAAAAGCTTCTCAACCGAATAATAACAGGCATTTCCCATATTTATTCTGCTTTTAATTTCCTCCCGAGTGTCATTTATATTTGTTACTGTTGCTCCAAGATATTTCAAAGGATAAATATTCCATTTTTATACTTCAATTTCATACGATATTCTAGTCACGAGATATAATCATATACTTTGTCTTTTCGGGATTTACTTCCAAACCTATCGCTTTACTTGCTTCAAGTAAAATTTCCGTGTTTTCCCTAATCGTTTGTGGATTTTCTCCTAACATATTCACGTCATCCGTATAGACAAGAACATGCGAATTTGTTAAATTCATGTGGCGAATTTCTGTAGTGTATCTGTTATCCTTGTAATACTCTGCAATCTTCAGTTCTTTTAAGATATCGAAGGCTGGTGAAACTAGTAAAAGAAAATGCAAATTTTCTGAAAATTTGAAAACTAAATTCTAGTGTACAGCAAGTCCAACAATTTACATTCTCATCAGAATTATTCAAAATTAGTCTCACATTTCTCCTGCATTTTGTGGAAAATCTTGCTCTTTCAAGAAAAATGTCGTGCTTTTAAATTTTTATATCTGGTAACCCTAGCCTCAACCGGCATAACAAATTAATTTTCTTGACTCGCGTTACAGAAAGGGCGCTGGTTCGAGTCCTCATAGGGGAAGGAATTTTCTCATGAAATTTCGGCCAGTGTATGGGACCGGTGCTCACTCAGTATCGTGATGCACTTGGGAGCTATAATAGGTAGCGAAATCTGGTTACGAAATCCAGACATAACGGCTGGGAGAGATCGTGCTAACCACACGATATCTCCATTCTGGTTGGATGATCGTCCACCTCTGCTTCGGCATGTGGACGTGAGGCCAGCAGCCTGCCAGTCGGTCATGATCCTTCACTGGCTGTCATGGCACATGTTATTGTTATTATTATTATTATTATTATTATTATTATTATTATTATTATTATTATTATTATTAGATTAGCTGTGGGGGAACTCCGCAGTTTGACTCGAAAATGGCCGACTGTCTTGAATTGTATTGTGAATTGTGAATGATCAAGGTCGTCACTAGTTTCATGTATCATCTGCCTGTAGTTGACTGTACTAATTGCCAGTTTAAATAACCTTTAAATTTTTTCTTAAAAACACAATTTCCGTAGGCCTACACATGTAATAGTACATTATGCAACTAGCCTATAATGGTAGTAATTAAGACACGAGTATATTTATGAAACGAGCCCAAGCGAGTTTCATAATTTTCATACGAGCGTCTTAATTACCATTATAGTCAAGTTTCATACGACTTTTTATGCTCTACCATATTTCTAACTTGAAATTATTCATAAGTATTCATGTTATTCTTATCTGACTGAGGAGCGGAACTGACCTTGTGCAATACCTTGTGCGCAGACGCGAAAGTATTGATTTTTTCCGAGAAACAAATGTCGATATTGACCTTGATATAATAGACATTGAAAAACGGGATGACAAATTGAATTTATTTGAATATTATTTACAATTAACGCTAATTATTATAGTAACAGAACTGACTTTATTTAAAATATAGGTGATTTATTGATTTATTGTTGTCTTTCGATTACATATCCGAGAATAATCGATACTTGCGCTTTCATATTGCTACAATGGTATTTTATGATTGGTGGAACACCTGAACTTTAATGAATAGGTGTACTTTAAATGAGGTCCACCATTAAAGGGCTGCTACCAGGTGTATAATTACTACATTTCGGCATGGTCAAGCATAAAAATAAATATCTGGCACGATAGACCATTCAGGTTCAATGTTAAACAGTCCTCTCCTGATCTTACGTTTACATGTCTCAGCTAAGCTTCTTAACAACTTAAGTGATCTGTCTAGGTAAATCTTTCTCCAATGTCTTCTAGATCATTGTTTCTCAAAACTTGTCTACAAACGTACCCTTTTATCGCCTTATAGCAGGCTCCGCCAAGTCGAGTCAAGATCGCGAGAGGGCGTACAGGCCTGCTTACGGCTTCCACTGCGGGCAGTACACTTGTACACTGCAGTCTGTCAGTGGTGGAACCTATCGAGGTCGCTTGGGGGCACCGGTGCACTGCATTTTGCACCAGGAATATTTATGTGCTAAAAACATGAACCTTAGCAATGTAATGGATGTTGTTATGCGAACAATTAATTTCATAAGGTCTAAAGGACTCAATCACAGGGACTTCAGGGCACTGCTTGATGGTATTAACAGTATGGGGATTAACTCTACCATACCGAGGTAAGGTGGTGAAGTCGAAAAATTCTGGAACGTTTTCTCGCACTTAGAAATGAAACTGCCTTATTTATGGATGTACATGGGAAACCTGTTAGAAGCCTTGGACATGAAAGAATATATAAGAATAATGCAACAATTGTGCGAAGTTTCGAACGTAGATTTGAGGATATTAGAGATCTTGAACAACAATTTAAGATATTTGCAATATCTTTTTCAGTGAGTGTCCTGGATATTCCTGCTGAACTACAATTAGAAATACTTGATTTACAAAGCGATATTGAGCTAAAGGATAAGTATCAAAACAAAAAGTATTAACCATTTCTATACTTGTTTTCCACGAGAAAGGTTTCCTAAACAGTACAATCTTGCTGCAAGAACGTTGTAAATGTTCGGGACAACCTACGTATGCGAAACACTGTTTTGTTTAATGAAGTTTACAAAGTCACGTCACAGAAGCAACTAAGTGATGAACAATTGAAAGCATGTTTGCGATTGGCTGGTACTAAAACAATAGCTCCGAGAATTAAATAGCTGCTTACTAACAGAAAACTGCAAAAATCGCAGCGGATCTCTGATGTTTAAGAAAAAGTACTATTATTAGAGAATTGTATTTGAATAACAACGTTTGTACTGTTGTTTTATTTTGTTAATTGAATTGTATAGCAATGAGAAGAAGACAAACAGTATATTAATCTGTATAAAAGTGTATATTTTGTTTTGTTTCATTATTGTGCAAACATGCAAAAATTTGTTTCGTATATAGTTAACTACAAAATTGTATAGAGTACTGTTTTTCAGTATAGTGCAATTAACAGTGAAAGCGTGCTTCAATTAAAACCTGAAATTAATTTACATTCTTATCACAAATTTGGTTCACATACAAGTTCTTAGCTCCGCCATGTGGAAGCAGCTACCCTTGCCCGCAGCCATACGTCAGGGCTTGAGGATTTGTACGTACGCACGAGAGTGTAGTCACTTGACGGTCCCTGCCTTATAATGAGCCTAACTTCGAATTTAATTGCAAGCCTTGTTAGATGAAAATTAAATCCATAAGTAAAGACATTGCATTATAAAAATTTTAACTTGGATTATGTTACAGTTAAAAAAAAAAAAGAAGGAAATTCTTTAGAAGTTATTTGAAGCGGGGACTTTGGCAGGAAAAGCGCTCACTTCTGATTCACTGAACGTTACTGGCTGTTTGTAATGACAAGGTCTTGTTGGTACAGTGCAGGTAAGTTACTAACAAGGCACGTTGTGCATAAATTGGCTTGAATATATCATCTCTGTGTTAATTGGACAGGACCTTGAGATTTACTCGGAATCCTGACCGCGGGCCGATGGGAGCTCACACCCACACAGTAGTCGGAGAGGTTCAAGGGGAACCGGAGTGTGTCTTCAATGTCTTGAACCCAGCCTGCTGGTCGTGAGCTAGCGCAACTATAAAGAAAGCTTCCCGATCGAGATCTGTTTTATAGGATTACATAATATGCTGAACGTATTTAGGATTCAATTCTCAATAGTCATTTTATCGGTATTACATGAATTCCTTCCGGAGTACGTCAATAGTCAGCCGAGTCTTAACTGCAGGACAGGCCTTCAGGAACTAAACCAGGGTTAGACTTTCATCCACATAATATGTAGTGAACTATCGTGGACTGGTTTACACAGCTCATTGTTTGTTTAATGGTATTGAGAGATTCATTATCCATTTTACACAATCACTTGTACAGGGACATCATTTTATTTTTACTAACATTTTTAATATTAACCTGTCTATACCTTTAGAGAACCGGAAACACCGCTTGCTCCCCCCTCCAAGACTGAAGTTCGATGATACTGGCGTAAAACACAAATCACTCTACTAGGTATAGGATGGAAGAAAAGTAGTTCATCCATTTACGTAAACTAGGAAATATCGCGATTTTGAGTTTGATAATTTTCATTAGGTTTTTCTTTAATCAAAGTACAGTACTGTACTAAGAACAAGTGTTTTTACTCACGAAGTGAGTTATCCATGCGAACATATTCATTATGCAGTGTATACTGTCTACAGCACATTAGCGTACAATATAGAGAAAGAAGTTAAATTGAAAAATAATCATAATATGAATATTTAAACACAATTTTGAAAATGGTGGCCGTTCATTTCGATACAGGCTTCAGTTCTTTTGTGCATATTATCGCACTATAGACTATTGCATCTAATTCCAATTGCCAGTTTCGTCCTTCGTACTAGTAACTCATGTTGAAATAATTCTGTACCTACTCTACGTACTGTGAATTCATTCTGCCCGACCCGAAAATATAAAATTACTCAGACATGCTATCTACTGTCCGTCCAAGTGGTTATGCCGCAGGATTGTAGAAAGGGAGGAAATCACGTTACAGTTAATTACTTAACGAGGCCCTTTTATTTAAGTTAAATTAAACAGCTGTATAATATTAGGTAAACGTCCAATTCCTAAGAGAAATTAATGTTTTCAGAAAAGAGCTAAGACAGCCCAGCTTTTACAGAGGGGCGTGCAGAAGCAGGTGGGGGAAATCGGGATGCGACGTAGGCAAACGGATAGTACCTATGCGAAAATATGATTCAATATTGAAAGCTCTTTCGTCACTGGAAAACGCGAACATATTTCTGGAACGTACTATACTCAGTAACTCAGTACTGCTTACTATCTGCGGTCTTGGTTCTGTGTGGAGTTGGAACTTCCTTAGTAGAAGGGGTGGGAGTGAAGTACATTAAAAAACTCAGATACAATAAAAATTTAAGTAAAAATAAAATGATGTCCCTGTATAATACTACGTAATATTTTTTTTTACTTCATTTCATTACTCTTCAATGTACTTAAATCTCATGTTTCTCCGAAATCGAATTGTACTTTATTTTTAAATTTTTCATTGTTCCGTATTCTCTCCGCAATCATATTGTACTTTTAATTTAACCTCTGTTCTGTATTCTGGATCCTAGTGATCAGCTGTAGATGTCGGCCAGATGTCCCAAATTGTGGAATTTGTTGTACAGCACAACTGAAACTCCGTCTCATTTTCAACACCGTTCATCACGTCTACGAATGTAACATTATAAAATTCCTTTGGAGAACGAAAAGTTACAATTGTTCGGATCAAATTTCTGCACATTTAAAGGACAAAACTGAAATTCTTTCTATTATTTATTATCGTAAGGCACTGCTCTCTTAAGCTGACTGAGCATATTGGGAATTAAATCAATGTCTTTCTCAGAACACGCTATGAAATGTTTAATATAAAACAATTTTTAGCCACCGGCGTAGCTCAGTCGGCTAAGGCGCTTGCCTGCCGATCCGGAGTTGCGCTCGGACGCGGCTTCGAATCCTCGGCCTCATCTCGCCAAATATCATCTCGATATCACCAATCCCATCGACGATAAATAATCTATTAGTTGATACGACGTTGTTAAATGACGAAGTAAAAAGAGTTAACTCGAAAAGGAAGCAAAAACGAAGCAAAGTTGTATTAAATCTCCAACTCACCTGGCTGAGAACCCGAGAAGAGTTATTCTAAATTCTTTTTGGTTTGAAATATCTCAAAGAATAACCCCCTGAAATTAATGACATTATCTATAATTCGCCCTGTATAGAACATGAATATATTTGAGCCCTCTGTCATTATATTTTAATCAGAAATTTATTAATGAATTGTTTAGACTATAATTTATCAACAGTAATCTCACTAGAGATTTTGATTTATCTAGAGAAAATCAAATCTCGAGTGGGATTTAATTGACTATTACACGATTAGAAGAAAGTATATTAAGATTAGAAGTAACGAAGTACTCTAATACAATAAAATATTAATTGGCTTACGAAAATACTGAACTGTCTTCAAATGTATTATTGTACCATTGTATTCCGCTAGATGGCAATAGTGTGTTATGATTAGCTGTTTTCTTGTTATCAGTTGTGCCAACTATAGAATCTTCATGGAACTCTGTGGACGGTTACTAGTCAAGAAGGCTTTGTTGATTCAGTTTCATTTTTATTAAAACAGTTGCATTCCACCTCAATTATCCGGATCCCAGCAATCAACGGCACTTGACAGATGATTTTCAATAAATTTTAGCATTAAACAATCTCGGATACGTGACTGTCCATAATATCACACAGCAGAAGCTATACCATAACCTAAATATAATAAGTGTTTGAAAAGTTATAATTAGAAATGATGAAATAAGAAAAGTTTTAATTAAGGATGATGAAATAAAAAATAAACATGAATAATTTTAAAAGGAACAATTATTGATAGTACAATTTTTAAATTTGAATGTTTTAGTCGTTGGCGGTTCAGTTGATGTTATATTGGACGTGTGCGTAGAAGAAGTGGAACTCGTTGTTGTACATGGTGTATTCCTCAACTTATTCAGGATTTCCGAATGGTGCTCTTCATTTATTTGTAAATAGGGTTTCAGGGAAGATGCATAGCTATGGCAAGTGATCTTTATTAATTCTTGTTCTTGAATGCCAATGCGAGTCATATTTGAAATTACTGGAGTGGTTTGTAATTTTCTGTTGTTTTTTTTTTTTTTTACGTCCTGACCAATGCAGTTTGAAATGTTGGAAAACAAAGAAACAAATTCTAGGGTAGTGATGAAAATAAACAAATGCTAGGGACGCGATGAAATTAAACAAATGCTAGGGACGCGATAAAATTGTGCGATAGGCACCTATGATTGGTTGAAAGACGTTCTTTCGTACCGTTTTATTGGTCAAAAGTAGTATGACGTAGTAAAAGTGTAATAGTCTTACATAAAACGGCGGAAACGTCACACTTTCATTTCAAAATGTCATTAAAGATATTATATTTTAAACTTGTTTTTCTTTTTTCAAAACAACGCCAATCCTTGTCTATTAAGTTTGTGTTATTATGCATGTCACTTGAAAAACTCGTCCAGCATGTAGAACGGCGAATAAAGCAGGAAACAAGCCAGTTCTTTTATAAAAATGGACTTAATACGTTTTGGGATCATACTCTTCAATTACACTGAACAAATAGTTTTTACTTTTTTGTCTTGCTCCAAAATAAAAATAAGTGAATATTACTGATATCTGTGCCCTAAATCTGAATTTAAAATCCAAATGTCCACGCCTGTGGAGTAACGGTTAGCACGTTTAGCCGCGAAACCAGGTGGCCCGGGTTCGATTCCCGGTTGGGACAAGTTACCTGGTTGAGGTTCTTTCCGGGGTTTTCCCTCAATCCAATATGAGCAAATGCTGGGTAACTTACGTGTTGGACCCCGGACTCATTTCACCGGCATTATCACCTTCATCTCATTCAGACGCTAAATAACCAAAGCTGTTGATAAAGCGTCGTAAAATAACCTACTAAAAAAATCCAAATTGCCCCATCACGTAATATTTTCCGGAGAAAGTGAATTGGATTTTTTCTATGAAAAAACTGGGTTTTTATTTTTTCACTACTACTGATAAAATTATATTGTACGAAATGAAACTATAAAAATTGGAGATTTATCCTTCGATGATGTGGAAAAATTCAAATATCTTGGAGCAACAGTAACAAATATAAATGACACTCGGGAGTAAATTAAATGCAGAATAAATATGGGACATGCCTGTTATTATTCGGTTGAGAAGCTTTTGTCTTCTAGTCTGCTGTGAAAAAATCTGAAAGTTAGAATTTATAAAACAGTTATATTACCGGTTGTTCTTTATGGTTGTGAAACTTGGACTCTCACTTTGAGAGAGGAACAGAGATTAAGGGTGTTTGAGAATAAGGTTCTTAGGAAAATATTTGGGGCTAAGAGGGATGAAGTTAGAGGAGAATGGAGAAAGTTACACAACGCAGAGCTGCACGCATTGTATACTTCACCTGACATAATTAGGAACATGAAATCCAGACGTTTGAGATGGGCAGGACATGTAGTACGTATGGGCGAATCCAGAAATGCATATAGAGTGTTAGTTGGTAGACCGGAGGGAAAAAGATCTTTGGGGAGGCCGAGACGTAGATGGGAAGATAATATTAAAATGGATTTGAGGGAGGTGGGATATGATGATAGAGACTGGATTAATCTTGCTCAGGATAGGGACCAATGGCGGGCTTATGTGAGGGCGGCAATGAACCTCCGGGTTCCTTAAAAGCAAGTAAGTAAGTACTACTGATAAAATTACAACAGACTAGGGATTCAAAATGCCTCATAATACTTTAAAAATGTGTACTGAATACAAAAATGACGTTACATAGTTTAAAACACACAAAACACAATCACAATAAAACTATGTCATGAATATAATGAGAAAAATCTCGGAATTTCAACTTACAATTTAAAGGATTTTCTGGATGACTTCGGTTTATAAATAGACCCGGGACTGTCTTTTACAAGGAACCAACAATAGTCTGCAAGCACGCTGGATGATGATCTTCCTTCATATCGCCTTTCCATTTCAGATATTTCTTGATGAAATCTTTCTCCATGTTCGTCGCTTACCGCTCCAAAGTTAGGAGGAAAGATATCCAAATGAGAATATAAAAAGTGTATTTTGAGAGACATATTATACTACATTTTCTCATAGGCACTTAACATGGTTTCCACAAGTTCGAAGTAGTTGTCTGCCCTAGAATTTCCAAGGAAATTTGAGCAAACATCTCTGAACGCACGTCATGCCATTTCTTCTGTGAAGAAAAGTTGTACCTCAAATTTATGGACCGATGAAAATGCTCTCTTTTAATTTGCCTTCACTCACATTGGTAAAGTTTTCTTTTAAATACTGAAAACAACACCCTTGCTTGTTCATTGCGTAGACCTCACTTTGAACTGTTATGAAATTTCCAGAATAGAAAGGATCAGTATCTGTTTATTTATTAGAAGTACAAAAGAACATGCCAACAACCATAAGAAACCGGAAATAGATAATAAAATTCATAAACTTATAAAATGCATTAGCTTTTGTTTTGGTTTATATCCCCAACCCGCACCTGATGTTTGCTGGGAGAGCGCTTATCGAAAAGTGAAATCATAGTACAGGGACATCACTTTATTTTTACCAACATTTTTAACATTAACCTGGCTAGACTCGGAAACACTGTTACCCTCTTCCATTACGGGAATTTGGTGTTACTAGTGCAATATGTAAACAAATCATTTTACTAATTATAGGAGGAGAGAAAAGTAATTATCCATTTATGTTACAGGGAAATATAGTAGCCTATTACGATTTTCAGTTTGATCATTACTTTTACGGTATTTTATCAAAAAACAGTAGAATAGAAACAATTTTTTTTTTTCACAAACTCAACTCTTCAGACGGTTATATTCATTATGTAACGCTTACTTTATTCAGCATATTACTAACCTAATTTATTCCTGAGAATGTTGTGAGCACTTCCGTAAAAAAACCCAATTTCTACAGCTAACTTCTTGACCGACTTATTAGGACTTCGCGGCATCCTTTCTTTAGCATCTTCTGTCATCTTTGTTGGCCATCTTACATTTTTCTCCCTTTCTGTACACACTATTGCTCTAAATTTATCTACCAGATTAATGACATTTCTACGAAAGTATTCCGTAATGATATAATCAGGAAAAAAACTGTTGTTCACTTTCGGTTATATTGTAATTCCAGTTTCCATCATCGTCCTTCATACCTACAAACAGTAAAACAAAACTCTTGTTTAAATAATGCTGTTAAGTACCGTACCATATTATAGCGTACCGTACTTTCGGTAACTCTAATCTTCACTTGTGCTCAATTCACAGAGATAAATTCAGTTATGCTACACACTGTACCCGTGTGAAAATAAATTTCAATAATGTAAGCTCTTTCTTCTATAGAAAATGCAACATATTTCTGAAACACAGTGTACTCTGTACTGTTTACTTCACTGCTAGCAACACCGGCCGTAAGTTTGTGTGGCTGACGTTACCAAGGACGTTAGTGAAAGGGATGGGAGTCAAGTACTTTCAGAAACGCAGGTACAATAAAAATGCAAGTAAAAATAAAGTGATGTCCTAGCCCTATCTTAAAAACCTTACGTGATAGGAAGAAAAGAGATGCATTTTCGAATTCAACGCACATAAAACTATAAGGGACACATTGTTCTAAGTCGAAGCAAAATTCTTGTTGTTCAATGTTATTGATTTCTAGCTTCGGTCGTTATTGTCACTCCATTTTACAAAATTTATCCGTATCATAATAATATGATATACTGGGTAACATGAGCATTAATGGCTTGGGTTAGATACCGCAGGAAAATGTCATGACAAACAGGAAACGACGAAGGGACTGTTCAGTGAGTTTTGCGACAGGCTGTGGAAGCTGCGAGCTGCAATCGGAGTGCTAGATCTTAACCAAACAGCGCTGGGATTAATGGAGACTGGCGCGGACTTATTATGAAGAAGCGGGCAACCTGCTTCCACAGTAACTGGTGATTTATACTCGGAATCTGCATGTCACCACGTCCTGAGGGACGCATCCCTGTGCCAGCACTGGACAGTGCATTTTGTGACTTCACTTCTGTGTTTATTACGTCATTATATGTAAATATTTGTATCAAAGGCTGATTGAAGGACTAGCGTTCTGGACTGGAAATGATGTGGATCCCTATTTACAGTAGGAAAATTTTAAGTTCTTGTTTTCACAAAGGGAGTGGAATATTTTCCCCAAACCTGCGTAAAAATAAGCGACTCTTTGGGCCTTATGGACAGCATAATCAAGGAGCACCTCTTGCTTTGGAAGGCAAAAGGAAGTAAGCGCCAAAACATGGATTTCCAGATTATGATTTGATTTCTATATTACAATAATAATACTTACTTACTTACAAATGGCTTTTAAGGAACCCGAAGCTTCATTGTCGCCCTCACATAAGCCCGTCATCGGTCCCTATTCTGTGCAAGATTAATCCATTCCCTACCATCATATCCCACCTCCCTCAAATCCATTTTAATATTATCCTCCCATCTACGTCTCGGCCTCCTTAAAGATCTATTTCCCTCGGTCTCCCAACCAACACTCTGTATGCATTTCTGGATTCGCCCATACGTGCTACATGCCCTGCCTATCTCGAAAGTCTGGATTTAATATTCCCAGTTATGTCAGGTGAAGAATACAATGCGTGCAGCTCTGCGTTGTGTAACTTTCTCCATTCTCCTGTAACTTCATCCCTCTCAGCCCCAAATATTTTCCTAAGCACCTTATTCTCAAACACCCTTAATCTCTGTTCCTCTCTCAAAGTGAGAGTCCAAGTTTCACAACCATACAGAACAACCGGTAATATAACTGTTTTATAAATTCTAACTTTCAGATTTTTTGACAGCAGACTGGATGATAAAAGCTTCTCAACCGAATAATAACAAGCATTTCTCATATTTATTCTCTGTTTAATTTCCTCCCGAGTATCATTTATATTTGCTACTGTTGCTCCAAGATATTTGAATTTTTCCACCTCTTCAAAGGATAAATTTCCAATTTTTATATTTCCATTTCGTACAATATTCTGGTCACGAGACATAATCATATACACATAATAAAAAAAATATTATTTATTAAGGAATGTAGTTTTAAGAGCATGATATTGTAAACATGAGTTTCAGCAATAAAATAAAAGAGAGAGAACATGAAATAGTTAACAAGTTTATGAGTTATGAGGGAAACGCTTCATCACTGCAAAGTGAACTGCCACCATTTTGAATTTTGAAAAAAGATATATAAATATTTTTTAATGGCAAAAATATTTTTTTAATACAGCAGAAGGCAATGTTTTACACATACCAATTTTCATTATTGTACAAGATAAAGTAATGGAGGAAAAAAAAAAGTTGAATATTTCCAAAATTTTACTGCTGTAAGCTGTACCTAACCCCTTAAAGAGAAAGTAGTAATGCTGCGATTCACTTTAAAACGAAATTCGTTTCTTTTTATTTCTGGTGTTTAACTGACCGTATTAGCAAGATATGTCAGTATCGCTTAAAGCGATATATTCATTTGTAAATATATTCTCATCCACTTGAAAAATCAGTCTTGTTTGTTGTATAACACACAATGAAATTAGATGTTACCTGATTCAGCGAGGTGATGTATTGATCATTTATTCGGAAAAGAGAAGAAAGATTTAAGAATCTGTCGTGACCTACTTTAATAACTACCCTGAAGCATGTGTGGAGAGGAGTGAAAACCTCAGTCTGGACGACTGGCCTCGTGAATCGAACACCGGATCTCCTTATAAGAAGTCAACCCATTATTCAAACGAGTAGTTCGTATTAGAGGATATTTCAAAGCGTGTGATAAGAATATCATTAGAAACGTCGCAGATCGAGGATTTTTGCAGACAGGCTAGATGGCGCTTGAGATTGTGGGTGATCGATGGCAAGAAGAGCGCAAGAACGAGGAAAAACAAGAGATGGAGCATGAAAGAAGCACATGGAGAAGGAAATAGGGAGAGACGGAAATGAGGAAAAAAATAACGGACCGAAAGTGAAACCGATTGAAATGATATGCACAGCGAGGTAGAAACAAAATCAAAAGGAGTGTTATGAAAGACATCGTTGACGGAAGAGAGCAAGGGGGAAATATTAAAGATATAGCAGTGGCACTATTAATGAACTCATATCGAAACCTCCCCCAAACGTAAACGAAGCCATGAGCATTGGGAAAAATATGTCGAATTAATTAAGAAACTTGAGTGTGAAAAAAGGTTAGCTCAGGAAAATGTTCTAAAAACCATTTTAAATGAAGATGAAAGTAACAATTGGAGACAGTTTTATAATTATGTACGCAGGAGAAAAGGAAAAAATGGAGTAGTGCTTTTACGAAATCAAAACGGAGAAAGTATAACTGATGACAAAGAAAAGGCCGACTTATTAAATTCCTATTTCATTTCGGTTTTCAATAATAATAATAATAATAATAATAATAATAATAATAATAATAATAATAATAATAATAATAATAATCATCCCGCTGATAGGAGTGGTTGTGTCACAGACCGTGAATGTGAACCAAATTCGACTTTCAAAATAACTTCCAAAGGGGTTACAGAGAGAATAACGAAATTAAAAAGTCGGAAGTCTCGAGGACCAGATAGTATTGCTACAGAGATTCTTAAATTAGGTTCCGAGGCCATAATTCCATACTTAACGCGTATATTTCATGTTTCCATAAATAATGCAGCTATTCCATGTGACTGGAAATCAGCTATAGTGGTACCCATACATAAACGTGGAAATAAATTAGATGTCGGAAACTACAGACCGATTAGCCTTACATCTGTCATATGTAAAGTCATGGAGCATTTGATATCGGATTATATTCGTCATGTTCTAAATGCGAAAGACTGGTTTTACAACCGCCAGCATGGTTTTAGGGAAGGCTTCTCATGTGATGGTCAAATTACGTCGCTGGTTCAGGATCTAGCTGAAGAGGTAGATAGAGGCGGAAGAATCGATGCAGTTGTGATTGATTTTTCGAAAGCATTTGATTTGGTGCCACATGACATATTAATAGATAAGTTAACTAGGCTAGGAATAGATAAAAGAGTGGTGCTATGGATCCAAGAATTCTTAAAAGGTAGAACCCAGAGAGTTAGAGTAGGTCATGAAATATCGTAAATTGGAAATTAAGTTCAGGGGTGCCACAGAGCAGCGTTCTGGGTCCATTACTCTTTATAATATGCGTAAATTACCTATGCCAGAATATTACATCAAATGTGAGGCTATTTGCAGACGACTGCATTATCTATAGAAAGATTAGAAATAATTCAGATGTAGATGCTATTCAAACAGACTGGAATAAAATTTGTAACTGGGCATTAATGCGTAGGATGAAAATAAATGGTTCTAAAAGTAAATCTATAACATTTTGTAAAACCCGAGAGGAAACTTGTCTTAATTACGAATTCAGTGGTATTGTAATTCCTCAAGAACAATGTTGTAAATACCTAGGAGTGTATTTAAACTCCAAACTTTCTTGGGGAGAGCATGTTGATAATGTTACGGGTAAAGCATGGAGGACACTTCACTTTATTATGAGAATCTTGAGAAAGGCTAGCCCCAAATCGAGGGAAATAGCATATCTAACGTTAGTGCGACCGTTAATGGAATACGGAACTACATGCTGGGATCCCTATAGAATATATCAGATAAATTCCTTAGAAAGAATCCAGTATAGAGCAGCTAAATTTGTTAAAGATAAAAGAGAAGATGGAAACGATACGATAAAAGAACTTAAATGAGAAACTTTGGAAACCAGACGTAGGAAAACTAGAATAACATCACTGTATAGAGCACATCTAGGTCAGAAAGCATGGGTAGACGTAACGGCTCGGTTAGAAAAGCCAACGTACTATGGTAGGAACGATCATGATTTTAAAATCAAATGTAGGAAACAGAAAACGGATGTCGGTAAATTCTCATTTTTAAATAGAACTATAAATGATTGGAATGACCTACCTGCAGCGGTCTTTGAGGGCTGTCCTTCCTTAAGGAGATTCAAGAATAACTTAAAAAGTTGTGTATAAAGTGCAAATTAAAATTAACGTGACATTCAACATTTAATTTTTTAAGGTGACATGTATTTATCTAGGCTGACGAATTACTTCCTTGGTTTGAATTGTAAATTATTTAAAAATAGCGTGTAAGAGGGCCTTGGACTAGAAACGTTTAGTTTAAATGTAGTTCTGTTTATAAGTATGCATAAGGATGTAATTATTTGACTTATTTGAACTGTTGTATCAGTGAAGCGAGGTGAGTCAGTGAAGTCATGGTTTTACAGTGCAGTGAACAGTTCCGATCAGTGATAATTTATAGCGTCAATGAAATGTGTTCTATAGTGTCAGTGAAATGTGTTACAGAGTGTCAGTGAAATGTGTGCTAAAGTGTCAGTGAAATGCGTCATAGTGCCACTACAGGGAATGAGATGAGAGTAAAGTGAAAGACTATTGAAACTTATGTAGGGCCTATACATAATTATGTAGGTTGTATTGTAAAATTAGGTATTTTATTTATGTTTTATTATTATTGTGTTAAATTGTATTGTGTATTCTTATTGTATTGTGTATAAAATTGTATATGTATTATAAAATTGTATCGTGTATTGTAAATTTTATTGTGTATTGCTTATCATTTTATTGTGTATTGTTTATATTGTATATACCACTGCCACCAGGTGCTTGCTCACTTGCAGTGTAAATACATACATACATACATACATACATACATACATACATACATACATACATACATACATACATACATACATACATACATACATACATACATACAAACTGTGTACACAGATCTCCACATCTAATAGATAAATATAAAAAATTAGTTGCTCCACACTAGCTGTGAGTTTTATATTCTTTAATACTATATTCCAATTTAAGAATTTAAATAATTGATTAAATGGCGATCTTACTCGTGTTAATTATGTAAGCATTGCGGCTTACAGCTGTTTCGGTGCTATTCGACACCATCCTCAGAGCCTACTAGATCTCGGCGCTATCTCAACTTCGCTGCCTGTTGTGTGGGTGCGTTCGTGTGATGAGTTGTGTCAAATAGTGTGTGTGTGTTCTGAAATTGATCTGTGTGTTGAGAATTTGACTGGGGTGTGTTTTAGGTGTCTGTATATTTCATATTGTTCTAGTGTGTTGACTTTTTGGTTTTTGGGTTGTATGTGTAGTATTTCCACGTCTGTATTTATATCATTGTATATGTGTGGTTAGCATTAGTTATCAGAAAACACACTACAAAGACATCTCAACACACAAACAACACAAACAAATAAATACAACCACACAGGCGTATACAAACTCACATGCAATAGTTGCGACAGTTTCTACATTGGACAGACAGACAGATCATTCCAAACTCGATACAAAGAACACATTAAAGCAATAACCAGAAGACACAATACGTCTACATATGCCGAACACATAACTAATGCTAACCATACATACAATAACATAAATACAGACATGGAAATACTATACATACAACCCAAAACCCAAAAACTCAACACACTAGAACAATATGAAATATGCAGACACACTAAAACACACCCTGATCAAATTCTCAACACACAGATCAATTTCAGAACACACACACACTATTTGACACAACTCTTCATCACACGAACGCACCCACACAACAGGCAGCGAAGTTGAGATAGCGCCGAGATCTAGTAGGCTCTGAGGATGGTGTCGAATAGCACCGAAACAGCTGTAAGCCGCACATGCTTACATAATTAACACGAGTAAGATCGCCATTTAATCAATTATTTATATTCAAGTGTTAAAAGTAGTGTACGAAAGATTCGACATGGATTAAGAATTTAGTCACAATAACCAACTTTCTTACGTCTGATTGAGGTTCTGGCTGATATGTACATCTGTTATCAGACAGTACATCTCACTTGAGGGTATGTGTCAGAGGAAGAACAATTGTTTGTATACATCTGAAGTCTGATTAATGTAATATGTAGATAGTCGGCGATGTATGCAATGGAGAGGGAAAGAAACTGTCCACCCAATCCATTATTTCTTGACTTAGTTTACTGATAAGTGATGCCTTATTGGTGTCATTTATGAGGTTCATAGCTATCTTCGGACATGATGAAGGATCGGTGGAGAGGAGAAAAATTCTCTCCGGCAACGGGATTTGAACTCCGGTTTTCAGCTCTACGTGCTGACGCTCTATCCACAAGGCCACACGGCATTCCAATTCCGATGCCAGATTGAATCCTCTCAGTTTAAGCTCCACCGCCTCCACCTCTTAGCAGTGGCGTAGCATGAAATTTTGAGCAGGGGAAGCTAACTCAAGTTGTCTTTCATGCAATATGAGAAAACGTATTACAAAAATACAGTCTTAAAATAAATAGTAGTCAATTTCAAGTCAGCAGTCGAAGATTGGTTGGAACATCGTAAGTAACACCAATAAGGTATGACCTCAAATGAGACGTAATAAAATATGATTTCACGGTTTACACATATCTCTTAACAAATAGACACGTATACGTATAACATTAGCTCACTCCCTGTCATACTTAGAGAAATCACAATATTAGTATCATTACGTAAGTATGCGTCTGTCTTTTGGTTGTGTCCTTCATTCACAGCAAGGGAATCGGTCATTTGTTTTTTAAATCACACTTTTGTTCGTAAGTCAGTTTTGATAATACAATTGTCCTAAAAAAATTCAAGTAAATTAGTGTCAGGAACTGATATTTCGCTCATTATTTATTATATCAGCCACAGTGCACACTAACACTTCAACTGAAAACAACTGACGAAAAGGGATAACTCGGAAACTACTTATTTTAAATGTTAAAGCTAGCTTCTTGTCGCCTTGCGACTAGGGTAGTATATTTAGAAAGAGATGGAAAATCTGCGGGGTGGATTACACAGAAGAAACCGGTCTGCTTGGAAGCTGGTGTGTGCAGGCTTCTTGTTTACTGCTGCATCACAAATCATCCTGAGCTGCCGCATCACAATATTTAACGCGTAAATATAAATTCTATTAAAATTAATAAATAATTTTCTCCATAAACTGCAGGTTTATTATGAAATTATTATTAACTGGGGAAGCTAAGCTTTTTAGCTTACATTGACGCTACGCCACTGCCTCTTAGTTTCCCTTTATTGGCCATCCCACGCACTGTGTCACAGATGTGTGACAGTGATACATCCGAATGTTGATATTTTCAATATGAATTTCTCTAGATTCAGAATTATTTGTTATCACATTTTACAGAATATTGTTGTTAGTTAATTTGAAGCTACTTTCACACCTTATTTCAATTTCTTTTTTTTTCTTTCTCTTATTTCTATTTTGTTTCAGTTTTTAATAAATGTATGTTTTTCCTTTTCCTTGTTTATGTTTTAGGTGTTAGACAAGGGTGCGGTCTTTCCCCTCTGTTGTTTATTATATATATGAACCATATTTTACACATTTGGAGGCAAAGTCACCATGCTGGAATTCAAATTAATCGAAACTCAGTTCTCGATACACTAACGTTTGCCGACGATCAGGTTATTATCGCTAAAACAGAGGATGCTTTACAAAGAGCCATTTATAATTTGCAAATAATCGCCTCTGATTTCAATATGGAAATCTCAAAAGAGAAAACAAAAGTCATGGCATTTTCGGGAGAGAACCCAATTCCAAGTAAGATCATGATAAATAATACTTTAATTGAATGTGTTAATTCACTTAACTATTTAGGTTATAACCTCTCTTACATCACAGATGAAGATATGTCAAACAAAATATCTAAATTGATAAAAATCACTGGCGTCATTAACGCCGTCTTCAAATCCTCCCATGTTCAGAAACATACAAGGCTAAAGATATATAAAACACTAGCTCGACCGGTCCTCACTTACGGTAGCGAGGCATGGACAATCAGAAAAGCTGATGAGCAAAGGCTGGCGACAGCGGAAATGAGGTTCATGAGACGAACAGCGGGATGCTCTTTGCTGGAACACCGTAAAAATGGGGACATATTGCAGGAACTCAAAATGGATCCTATAGTTAATTTTGTTCAACAATATCGACTTCAGTGGAAAAAACATGTCGAAAGGATGGATCGCACTAGATGGCCTAAACAGATTCTTACTTATGTACCAAGAGGAAAGAGGAAATTGGGAAGACCACGCAAGCGCTGGCATGAGACCGTAACAGATCCTGTAGGGTCTAATACGTGAGGGATATGATGATGATGTTTTATAAATTAGTTTGTCATTCTTGAACATTGTAATTGGGCTTCGCCTATTATGTTCAATACCAAACAAATAAATAAAAATGTCCAACACACTATGTGCAGAGGTGCACTAAGTGACTGGGATCCGTGGAATGAGCGCCGTCTTAAATCACTAAGTGATTATGTACGCATAGGAGGATTCCGGCATCAGAATTGGAATCCGGTGTGGCTTAGAGGATAGAGCGTCAGCACGTAGAGCTGAAAACCCGGGTTCGAATCCCGGTGTCGGAGAGAATTTTTCTCCGCTCCACCGATCTTTCATCATATGATAACACAGAATCCCTGCATGGAAATACCATATGTACTTCGGCACATCGCTATATCACCTTCGGACAATTGACTAAACAACAATAATAGTAACAAACTTTCTAGTATTAAAATGAAAACTAATTGACCTAATTGACTAGTTTCGACTTCGTGTTAGTGATCTTGAAAACTAGTGAGTGAGGTCCTTGCTTCTTTCGGTTTCTCCAGTTTTGCTGGGAGGTGCGTTACTGTTTGATAATGTGAAGTCGAATAGGGTGTGTTGTGTGTGTATTTTGATGTCACACAACGAAAGTCGTAACTTGTTTTTTAACAATACTGAATACAGTTTTGGCACATATTTCGTAGTTCTTGCGAAAGAAAGGATCTAGCCTATTTTTCGTGGTTATTGACATATGTCTCGCAGTGATCGAAATTTCTCGTTATTTCGCGAGTTTGTTTTGGTTAAATATGGTATTTTAGGATCTACAGGGACATCATTTTATTTTTACCAACATTTTTAATATTAATCTGGCTATACCGTTGGATCAACGCCGTTTGTTACCCCCTTCCACGACTGGAGTTCGATGATACTGATGTAATATACAAACAAATCACTTTACTAGGTATAGGAGGGAAGAAAGTAGTTCATCCATTTAGGTAAACTAGGATATATCGCGATTTTGAGTTTGATAATTTTCATTAGGATTTTGTTTAATCAAAATACAGCACAGCACTAACAATAAGTGTTTTTACTCACGAACTGAGCTGTCCATGTGGACGTATTCATTATGCAGTGTATATTCTACTGTCTACAGCACATTAGCGTACAATATAGAGAATGAAATTAAATTGAAAAATAATCATAATATGGATATTTAAACACATTTTTGAAAATGGTGGCCGTTCATTTCGATACAGGCTTCAGTTCTAATGTGCATATTATCGCACTATAGACTATTGTACCTAATCCCAATTACCAGTTTCGTTCTTCGTACTAGTAACTCATGTTGAAATAATTCTGTACCTATTCTATAAAAGAGTACCTTACGTATTGTAAATTCAATTTTCACTTCTGTCCGATCCGAAAAGATAAAATTACTCAGACATACTATCTACTGTCCGTCCAAGTGGTTATGTCGTAGGGTCGTAGAAAGGGAGGAAGTCACGTGACAGTTAATTACTTAACGAGGCCCCTTTATTTAAGTTATTCTAAACAGTTGTATAATATTACGTAGACGTCCAATTCCTAACAGAAATTAATGTTCTCAGGAAAGAGCTAAGACAGCCCAGCCACTAGCTGGCGAATAAAGGCTGGTGGGGGAAACTGGGATGCGACGTAGGCAAATGGACGACAGTACCTGTGCAAAATTGATTCAATATTGAAAGCTCTTTCGTCACTCGAAAACGCGAACATATTTTTGGAACGTACCGGTACTGTTTACAATGACCATGAGGCTACTATGACTGTATATGCGGTCTTGGATCTGTGTGGAGGACGGTTGAACTTCATTAGTAGAAGGGGTGGGAGTGAAGTACATTCAAAAACTCAGGTACAATAAAAATTGAAGTAAAAATAAAATGATGTCCCTGTAGAAGGGTAAATGTAACATAGAAAATAATTGTGGAAAATTTCGCGCGTATCGCTATTACCATAAAGTACGGTTTCTAACCATGCCCCGTATGTGATCTAAAAGAAATATCCGTTTTCTACTGGCACTGGTCATAAGACCCAGGAAGGAGGTTAAACAAGGAAAAAGAATTAAGATACATCCTTAAGTCGCGAGTTGTTCCAGAGCAGTGTGGCAAGGACATACTGATCAGGAGTTGCTTGTTTGTGTCATGTTAAGTTCCCACAAGAGACTTAAGCAGCGCATTGCAAGTGGGTTACCTGAAGGATACAGCTTCTAAAAATAACTTAATTGTGGAAATAAATACATATACGTACACACGCACACATACATCTCCTATGTAATTTAGTTACTTACTTACTTACTTACTTACTTACTTACTTACTTACTTACTTACTTACTTACTGGCTTTTAAGGAACCCGGAGGTTCATTGCCGCCCTCACATAAGCCCGCCATTGGTCCCTATCCTGAGCAAGGTTAATCCATTCTCTATTACCATACCCCACCTCCCTCAAATCCGTTTTAATATTATCTTCTCATCTACGTCTCGACCTCCCTAAAGGTCTTTTCCCCTCCGGCGTCCCAACTAACACTCTATGTGCATTTCTGGATTCGCCCATACGTGCTACATGCCCTGCCCATCTCAAACGTCTGGATTTAATGTTCCTAATTATGTCAGGTGAAGAATACAATGCGTGCAGTTCTGTGTTGTGTAACTTTCTCCATTCTCCTGTAACTTCATCCCTCTTAGCCCCAAATATTTTCCTAAGAACCTTATTCTCAAACACCCTTAATCTCTGTTCCTCTCTCAAAGTGAGAGTCCAAGTTTCACAACCATACAGAACAACCGGTAATATAACTGTTTTATAAATTCTAACTTTCAGATTTTTTGACAGCAGACTGGATGATGAAAGCTTCTCAACCGAATAATAACAGGCATTTCCCATATTTATTCTGTTTTTAATTTCCTCCCTAGTATCATTTATATTTGTTACTTTTGCTCCCAGATATTTGAACTTCTGCACATCTTCAAAAGACATATTTCCAATTTTTATATGTCCATTTCGTACAATATTCTCGTCACGAGACATAATCATATACTTAGTCTTTTCGGGATTTACTTCCAAACCTATCTCTTTACTTGCTTCCATTAAAATTCTCGTGTTTTCCCTAATCGTTTGTGGATTTTCTCCTAACATATTCACGTCATCCGCATAGACAAGCAGCTTGTGTAACCCGTTCAATTCCGAACCTTCTCTGTTATCCTGGACTTTCCTAATGGCATACTCTAGAGCAAAATTAAAAAGTAAAGGTGATAGTGCATCTCCTTGCCTATGTAATTTAGTAGACTATAAAATTAAATAACTGTGCAGATATTTAAAATTGGTATCTTGTCACTAAATTCACTGCATTTTACTACAGCTACCATATTTTAGTCTTATTGTAAATCTGCTAATGCTTGGTTTTACCTAAAAAAATATCCCCACCCAAAACCCCTCATTATATCGCGGGTCCCTGTTTACTGAAGTGACCTAAATTAATTGGTCTGTGCGCTTCGAGCCATTTCAGATCGTTTTGGAAAATAAAAATATGTAGATAGAACACAACTAGTGATAGAAACATTTTAGACGACGGGAAATGAGTTTAGGAAAGTGTTGCATACTTTCGCATTGAACCGTTTAATGCGCTTCTCAACAGGTCAGTTTCTTCGTTAAGTTGCGAAATAATGTTACTGTTTATAGTTTAACATATTGCACTACAATTTAAGTGAGACTAAAAAAATGAAGGCATTTCGTACGCACCAAAATAAAAAGATCCGCTTTCGTTTTCCGAATTTCCTACAAAAACATTCATATTTTTGGGAAATCTATTTCTAATCTTCCTGTCTACATGTTCAAATCATTTTCTATTATAATTTTGAAAATTTTCAAATGCTGAATCTATATTCAAAACTTTTAGTATATATTACCGAATGTAAAGGAAACAGTGGGCAAAACTTCAGGTATGGATTCCTCATATACAGAATAATACAGGGACATCATTTTATTTTTACTTCAATTTTTATTGTACCTGAGTTTTTGAATGTACTTCACTCCCACCCCTTCTACTAAGGAAGTTCAAACTCCACACAGAACCAAGACCGCAGATAGTAAGCAGTACTGAGTTACTGAGTATAGTACGTTCCAGAAATATGTTCGCGTTTTCCAGTGACGAAAGAGCTTTCAATATTGAATCATATTTTCGCACAGATACTGTCCGTTTGCCTACGTCGCATCCCGATTTCCCCCACCTGCTTCTTCCCCTCCCTCTATAAAAGCTGGGCTGTCTTAGCTCTTTTCTGAAAACATTAATTTCTCTTAGGAATTGGACGTTTACGTAATATTATACAGCTGTTTAATTTAACTTAAATAAAAGGGCCTCGTTAAGTAATTAACTGTCACGTGATTTCCTTTCTTTCTACAATCCTGCGGCATAACCACTTGGACGACAGTAGATAGCATGTCTGAGTAATTTTATATTTTCGGGTCGGGCAGAAGTGAAGATTGAATTCACAGTACGTAGAGTAGGTACAGAATTATTTCAACATGAGTTACTAGTACGAAGGACGAAACTGGCAATTGAAATGAGATGCAGTAGTCCATAGTGCGATAATATGCACAAAAGAACTGAAGCCTGTATCGAAATGAACGGCCACCATTTTCAAAATTGTGTTTAAATATTCATATTATGATTATTTTTCAATTTAACTTCTTTCTCTATATTGTACGCTAATGTGCTGTAGACAGTATAATATACATTGCATAATGAATACGTTCGCATGGATAACTCACTTCGTGAGTAAAAACACTTGTTCTTAATACAGTACTGTACTTTGATTAAAGAAAAACCTAATGAAAATTATCAAACTCAAAATGGCGATATTTCCTAGTTTGCGTAAATGGATGAACTACTTTTCTTCCATCCTATACCTAGTAGAGTGATTTGTGTTTTACGCCAGTATCATCGAACTCCAATCTTGGAGGGGGGAGCAAGCGGTGTTTCCGGTTCTCTAAAGGTATAGACAGGTTAATATTAAAAATGTTAGTAAAAATAAAATGATGTCCCTGTATAAATATCAACAGATTATTCTCTTAGATATTTCAAGCTAAAAAGGTTAATACAATTTTGCTCATTTTTGCTTCCTTTTTGAGATAAAAATTCTTTTATATGAGACGTTTCAAGCTAGCTCAAACCCACACCGGCTGACTACACTAAGGTTCGCTGCGTGCCCAGGTTTCGAGCAGGCAACCCCTCTCCTCCCTACACCAGCCCCATCCGAGCGTCACCAGCCGGCGATGAGGAATGGTATGATATGATAACGAAATGGATAAATGGTGACGGAATGATGTAGATGCCTAATATAAGTAAACGGTAGAACCCCGCGAAAAACTCCAACTGCGACCTTATCCGTTTATGTATGTACGTATTTATTCACCCTGCAAATGGGTATATAGCCGATGGTAGTGGTAGCTAATTACACTCAATAATGATAATTAATAATAAACACAGTTAATAAAACACAATTAATAATAAATTAATATTACTAATAATAATAATAATCAATAATAATAATAATAATAGTGATAATAATTTGGCGCATCCTAAATTAAATGAAGCACGATCACTTAAAATAACATTTAAAGTAAATCTAATTTGTATCTTAACCCTAAGTTGTAACTAGACTTCGTTGAATTGCCACACGCAGCATGCATTCAGGTTGCCGATGTACGGTAGTATAGAAGAGGTGAGCGACCGCCCGGTTCGTAGTATAAGCAGTTCATGTTAAGAGTTGTGACCGGTCCACATAGATAGAGCAGCTACAGCTATTGTATATCTAAGTAAGCACTTGTTTTTGCATTAATATGGTTGGAATAGTCAAAGCTTAACATTTGTTCAGTGCAGACAAGAATTCAATCAAACATACTACAATGAGAGTGTAGCTGTTCAAAATAATTGCCCCTGGAATACCCTTACCCCCACAGCCACTTTTGACCCGTTGGGGAACGTAGTTGGATACTGTTAATTATTATGCAGAACATTACGGCAAAATAATGGAGGTAATTGATGCATTGGATAGCACAGACAGTTCGCTGTTGCAGCTGTAAAATCATTGCCTTTTGAACAGCTATTGGAAGATAATTTTAAAATCGTGTCCAAAAGCATCATCCTGTTAGAATCGTCTAAACTACAACTCTCAGAAGTCCTTAATATAGTGGATAAAGTATCACAAACCGTTATCCAAAATAACAATTCACTAATTTCAGAAAAAATGAAATGTAAGTTGAGAAATATTATTGCTAAAAATTCTGCCTATTCACAACTTCGTACTATAAATGATGTACCATCAGGTCACGACAAGACATCTGAAGTTGGTGTACTAAAAAGTAGTGACTTTCCGTTCTTTCCAAAATAAAAACTGTTTAAGTAGCCATCGGAGGAGGTTACTTTGCAGTCGCTCAAAATGTACGTAACTCTTCACTTCAATGCACATATTCAAGGATGATGTGAGTATCTTACCTTGAATTTTAAGAGTTAATATATCTCCCTATAAAATAATTGTGTAGTTACATGTTTAGACATTTCCTACTTTAATGATCATCCGTTATATTTCTTAAATGCAGGATACAGCTTTTATTGTAACCGCAGTATACTGTTCAGTGTTTACATTAGAGGTATACTCCATCCTTTACAGGCCCCTTCTCATACAGTCTATACTGCGTGCGCAGTATACCTTGTGATTCTCGTGGCAATTCCACGAAGTCTAGTTATAAATAAAACCCATGAGTATGATATGTTCATACCTGCAAAAGTACTGTATCTTTCAGCACAACACTCATTTCACTGACAACTCACTCACTGCACTGGAACTGCGACACATTTCACTGATTCTGTCCTGATTTCACTAACACTTCAAAAACATTTCACTGTTCAAATACTTTGCACTGCCACTATAAACTATAAAGCTTCACTGACAGAAACACACTTCACTTACACAACACACTTCTTCACTGATACAACACTTCAATAACAAAATATCAATTATACCCTTTAAATAGTGTGTATAATATACTACCGTCTATTAGTAAAGTTCTTAAGCCTATTTTTAAATAATGTAAGTTATAGTTCAAAAAGTACTGTTGTGTTTAGATAGCTTGGCCGGTGTTATGCATGACAATTTTGTATTAATACAGGGTGTTTCCGAGGTGGTGTTACAAACTTTCAGGGATGATGGAGAAGGGCACCTGTATAAGATAAGGTACCATGGTCCGAAAATGACTGAGTCGAAAATTATAAGCAAAAATAGTTGTGTGGAAATGGAATTGTAATTTCGCATCACGTGATCTCCTTCCTTTAACCTTTGGAGCAGTCGTGGAAAGATGGTATGGGCCGGATGTCTCCTACGTGGGTACTCGCCCAATACAATCTGTGAGCTTGTCTACTGTTCCCATTGGCTCATCCGTATTCGAAAATCAGGTCTGCTTATTCCGCTCTCGTGTACTCCTCCATTTCACTAGGACTGATCGACTGGACACTGCAACTTGTACACAAACACTGCTGTCTACAGACGTGCATATCAGGATCGACCATGTACGTTACACATTACACTATCTGCATTGTTTTAGTGTAGTTCCCTGTCCCCATCCCTCAGACAGCGCACTGAATGGAATACTGTAAGTAGACAACGTAAACAACGTCAGATGAATACAGTATGTGTAAGATGTACAGATAAATACACATAAATAAGGTGTACAGAGGAATAAAATTATTTCATTTCCACATAACTATTTTTGCTTGCAACTTCCGACTCGGTTCCAGGGCTCCTTATCTCAAATTGATACATGATCCCTTCTCCATCATCCCTGAAAGTTTGTAACACCACCTCCGAAACACTCTGTATACTATAGGGTATATTACACTTTCCTCACTGTTTTTAACTTAGACTATAGCGCGTTATCCAACAGTTCAGCAAATCTTTTTCTGTGAGGTCCGTTACATTTCACTCAATAAAAGAATTGTATTCCAATGGATACCATCCCACTGTGGAATCCTGGGAAACGAGAATGCGGATGCTTTAGCAAAGAAGGGCAGCACTGCTACTTACAGACCTGTTACTAAATCTACGTATTACTCTGTGAAGAGATTTATTAAATCTACATACTTAGACTTCAACAAACAAAATTTGATAACACAATCCCAAGGGAAAAAATGGAACTCTCTGCATCAAAATCCACAGTTAATTCCCGATTTACCACGAAAATCGTCTGTAGCTGCATTTAGATTGGCAACAGGCCATGATTGTTTGGCCAAACACCTGCATAGAATTGGAATATATCAGTCCCCTAACTGCCCATTGTGCAACTCAAACCAAGAAATGGATTCGGAACACCTCAAAATCTGTGCTTCAGTGGCTGGTCATGATAATATCTTTGAAAAATATTGGAGTGCAAGAGGTCAAATGACTTTATTGTCAAACGCCTGGCATTAGAAAACAACAACAACGACATTTAGGATGTATCCGTTGCTGAGCAATTGACAGTTGAAGTTCGCGCAGCGCTGTATCATACACACACATCTTCGTGTTTGTCTTACACTTTCTCTCGATGACCCTTTAGTGTCTAGACGTAGTTACGTCAAAGAAGAGTTCACCATTAATGTATTAGAGTCTTCAATGCAATGCATAATCATATTACAACTTTGAAGGGCCCAGAGAAAAAGTTTAGAACAAAATTAACAAAACCTCTCCATATTCATAGCTTCCACTCACCTGATGAACTGTTTACGTTTGTATATCGAATCATCTGCTTACTATGCTACTTTTGTGTAAAATTTTACTTGTTTTTACATCTCAAAGCTACACTGCTGATGCAAGATCTAAGGAATACAATAAATGGAATGAAAATGAATTCTCTTTTCGTAGTGGAATTTCATGAATTGCTTACAGCACTGCAGATGGTAACAGGGAAAGAGTAATGCATTATTTTCACAAGCTGAAATTGCGAACTGTACGCCAGAGTCAACTATGAAATTATACAGCATAAGTGAATAGCTGGTAATTATTACTTTGTGATAAAAAATGAAGCACTGATGATCCTCTGAAGTCCTGCTAATACGAGTTATTTATGGACTGAGTACCGCCATTGTTGTGTCACATTGCTAGTTGACAATTTTCAATAAATGTTTAACGTTGTCATACTGCGACAGAAACAAGAGAAGGGTATGATCCAATTATATGGCCGACATTGTTGACAGGTTTACAAAAACGCATCTTGTTGCTATGCAACGTCACACTCAATTAATGGAGCCCAACATGGCGGTGTTAGAATAGTTCATTTTAGAGAAATTAGTTTCCATCGTTCCTAGCAGAAAACTAAAGTTACATCTGGAGATGAATTTCATTAGTAAGGCTGTCTGTCGCAAAGAACACAATTTCTTAAGGACATTAATCTGGTTTGACGATAGCCTATGTGTCAGAGAAAGAACAAGAATTAATTATCTGTATACATCCGAAGTCTGATTAGTGTAATGTATAGCTAATCAGCGATGTATGCAATGGAGGGGGAAAGATACTGCCATACTAACCCCTTATTTTCTCCTGGCTTATTTGCCTCATAAGTAGTGTCTTATTGGTATCACTTATGAGTTTTAAACCTGTCTTCGGACAGTTGACTAAACCAACAACAAAAGTCTCGAAAATGGACGTTGAAATAGGCCTACGTGTAGAGTTACAGAAAAATTTAAGAATGATTATGAAAGTAATTTTCTGACAAAATGGCCTATAATATATATTGTAGAGGATGAAATGACAATAAAATTATTATTATTATTATTATTATTATTATTATTATTATTATTATTATTGGTCCACACCTGTGGCGTAATGGTCAGCGCGTCTGGCCGCGAAACCAGGTGGCCCGGGTTCGAATCCCGGTCGGGGCAAGTTATCTGGTTGAGGTTTTTTCTGGAGTTTTCCCTCAACCCCGTACGAGCAAATGTTGGGTAACTTTGGGTGCTGGACCCCGGACTCATTTCGCCGACATTATCACCTTCATTTCATTCAGACGCTAAATAACCCAGATGTTGATACAGCGTCGTAAAATAATCCAATAAAAAATAATAATATTAATAATAATAATAATAATATTATTATTATTATTATTATTATTATTATTATTATTGCCTTGTGTGGAGTGTGGCATTGTATGGGGCAGAAATCTGGACATTACGACGAAGTGAAGAGAAGTGAATAGAAGAATTTGAAATGTGAATATGGAGAAGAGTGGAACGTGTGAAATGGACAGACAGAATATGAAACGAAGCTGTGTTGGAAAGAGTGGGTGAAGAATGATTAATGCTGAAACTGGTCGGAAAGAGAACAAGGAATTAATATGTAACACACACACACACACACACACACACACACACACACTCATGCACTTTTGATTAAACTAAACTCAACAACGCAGCGATTTCAGAGAACACCAACATATCGCGACGTAATATTGTGATGGAAGGTTGCCTCGTTCTGTACGGAGATGAAGCGATACCCCTCAAGCTTGTAAGTCAAGGTCGTAGCTAAGCTATGTCTTTGGAGGATTTTGCCTTAAGCCTCGCTACTCACACTGATCTCTCCATACTGGAATACTGCCCACAGTGAACTTAATATATGGAAGGATCTGAGTGCAACCAAGTAGTGTTACAATATATCATTGTTACCAACTTATAGGTCGACTGTTGCTAGGAATAAGAACTGAAATTTTTTGGATAGGCTAAGTCTCAAAAAACTTTTAAGAGCTTCGCCACTGTACCGTATCCTTCCTTGTATATGTAGAAATTGTTAGACTGTTACAGTGCCAAACAGTAACAAGCAACGTGATTTCTTACATCCATGGTCAGCTGTATGTATTGTATATAAGTAAGGGGCGGATGTTGACGACCTAAACATCTACTTAAAATGATCATTAAAATGTCCTTAAACTAGTGGAAAAATGGCATAAAATTAAAAGAAAATGACATTTAAATATTATTCACCGTACTCGCACCACAACTTCTTAAAAATTAGTCACCTTGTTTCAGTGACTGCCCTGCAAATCTCGGAGAGAGGAGGAAACTTTCTGGAGTTTCGCTAAGATGAAGCAAAAGAACATGCAACAAAATGAAGGTTTTAAGGGAAAACTATAGATTTTAACGAGGGTTTACAGTGTGTTTCAATCAGGGGTGGTCCATGTCAGTGCCTTCATTCTCAATCTCCTCCTCCTTCCGCGCTTCACTTTTGTTACCAGTTCTTCCAGATGGGGGAGTGAGAGTGACAAATCAAATTGTGGGCGCAGCGTGCATTCTTGCAATCTCTGTGTTAAAATACTGTCTACTACAATACACATCCCTTCCGAACCATGTTGAGGACACTACGTACTATCCAGGTCATAGTGAAAATTTCCCCCCTTCCAAACATAAATTGTAAAGATACCCTCGTATCGACAAAGGAACAGTAGCGGTCAAAACCCTCACTTAAACTAAGCTGCTGTCAAGCATTTTATATTACTTCTGTTGTGTGAAGTGAAGCCTTCAGTGGAATGAGGGATGGACTTTAGAGTCTGTTCCAAACTATAAAACTCAAACTTTACTGTTATTCACTTATTTAGTAGGTAATTAGTACTGACCTATTTAGTTAGAAAATGATTTAACAGTCCTATCGGCAAAGAAGAAAGTAAAATGCATTCCAAATGATCTAAAAGTTCTTCAAAGTATTAAAAATGACCCAAAAATGCTGAAAAAATATGTAAATGACCTATTAGCTCAAAAACGTCAAAAATGCAATATAAGAAATTACTTTTTTAAATTGATATTAACATAAAAAGGATTTCTATATTAATAGGCACAAAGAGAAAAATTGCAAGTGTAATTAAGTGAATTAGATATTTTAATTTTTCAATGTTATAGAGTGGGAGTAGTATCAGGGGTACTGTAACTGTAGGAGTATTATAGAAATAAATATATGGAAAGAGATAATACAATAGGAAATTTAGGAGTGAAGCGAAAAGAAAGTGATATATATGTAAATAAACAAAGGATAGAAAAAAAGTGTTGTAAATAAGAGTAAACGGAAAAGTCAGCAAGTAGTGTAGGAGAAAATAGCGGGAAAACAATGATTAAGAGTAGGTAGGATTTGAGGGTAGAGAAGAAAATAAATAAATAACGCAAATTATTGTCCACTTTCGCCTTCTCTCTTTAATGTTTATATTGACGATGCCATATTTCATTGGCAGACAAATTTAGATTCACATTTTAAAATAAAAGAACAAATATTAGATACGTTACTTTTTGCTGACGACCAGGTTCTCATTTCTAGCTCAGAAAATGATTTACAGAAGGCCACATTTCAACTAAGTAATATCCTTAAAAATTATAATCTTAATATATCTACAAAGAAAACTAAAGTTTTAGCTTTTAAAGGACCAGATACCTTACGAGCAAAAATTATTTTGGATGGGAAACCTATTGAGCAAGTAAATAATTTTAACTATCTAGGCTGTAATATCTCCTATTTTAAGAAGGAAGATCTTTTTAATAAACTTAGTAAATTTAATTTTATATGTGGCACAATAAATAGATCCCTGAAATACACTAGAAGAGAAACCAAACTAAAATTCTATAAGGTTATGGCTGTGCCTATATTGCTGTATGGTAGTGAATTTTGGACTTTAACCAAGAAAGAAGAAAAAACTATAGAAGCAGCTGAAATGAGGTTTTTACGTAGTGTAGCCGGTTGCACACTTTTGGATAAAAGAAAAAGTGAAGATATGAGGAATGAATTAAATATTTTTAAACTGATGGATAAAATAGAGCAATATAGGAACAATTGGAAGGAGCATGTTCAGAGTATGAAACCAGGCCCGAATACCAAAAATCATTTTAGATTATAATCCAGAGGGTAGAAGAAGTGTTGGTAGGCCAAAGAAGAGATGGATACAACTTTTTAATTGAAATCTATGAGACCGGAACGAGTCTAAATGCCTTAAGCCGTGAAATGTTGATGATGATGACGCAAATTATTAAGGAAGGAATATGCAATATTTAATAGGTGAGCGAGAAATGGAAGGGAGGCAGCCTAGGTAGGAGGGGGGGCGGCCCGTCCTTATGTGCTACAGTGCTACAGCACAATGATATTTTTTGCTCAAATAAAGTGTTTGCAATACCATAGTATTTGATCTGCCATTTGACAATTTCCCGTGGTTATGTTCATGACGCGTTATAGAGTGTTTAGTCTTCGCTCTTCGCTCTTTGGTGCCTCAGGCGGTACGTTGTGCTACTCAAAACTCTACATGAGAATGTAGACAGTTAATGCGCATGTGCGAAGCTGAAATCACTGCCCTGATTGGCTATTTTTACGCGGGGAAGTGCTGTAGTCAGCTTCAGCACAACACAGCTTGGAGATTGCAAAAGTAAAGCGTAAGGAAAGAATGCTTGTTTGTGGAGGAACCTGGAACTATGTACAATGTATTTGGTAATTCAAATGTTCGACTGCTGCTGCCATCTACCAGTTTTTTGAGGTTCCTCCTGAATCAATCAGCAAGCGACGGAAAATTGAATCCCAGAAAATTGATGCCAAGGAGATATGTAACCGTATAATTCAGGAAACTACTCGTCGTTTCCAATCTTTAAGCTACCTAGACGCAACAAAATTGTTAAACAGCGAATTTTTTGACAATTTTTTGCATAATTTTCCTGAACGCGGACTTGAAGTTGCTGTCAACAGCTATACTGTACTAAACAAAAGAATGTTAAAGACACAACTTGGAGTTCTATACGGAAGATCCGACTTCCGAAATATAGATGGCTGTTCAATTGTTACAAAACACAGTTTCCAACAATTCACGGGATCCATTCTGTGAAGTAACGAAGTTGTTAAATATTTTGGTTACAACACCAATGACCACTGCTGAGCCAGAAAGATGTTTTTCTTGCTTGAAAAGCATAAAAACGTTTTTAAGGAACACTATGTCCCAGGATCGCCTCACTGCTCTTGCAATACTGTCAATAGAAAAGAGTATAATGTCCAGGATGGAGGGATTTAACGTTTAACACCAGGGTAATTGACAAGTTCTGCAGTAGGAAGGAACTCCATATTTCGTCACTAGGCAAGTCTCAAATTAAGATAAATGCATATAAGTATATACAGTAGGCCGATATAGAGATTGTAGCACACTCATTATTTTGACCACCAGCCGCTACTGGGATAGAGGGGGAAGGACAATAGCAATTCAGTCATAACAGAACTTTAGGAAGTAATCAAGAAGTTCTCAGCAAAGAATACATCAATAGAAAAGAGTTATACTCATATGTATTAAAGGGATGGTGGATCGAAAAACAGAAATGTGAAGGTCCACCATAACTGTGAATTGTAATGTTGATTGACAAATAAATATCAAATATCAAATATTAATAGGCATCGTCTTAATGTGAAAAATAAGATGATGAATTTTCATGAACATCCGCCGCCTAAATATAAGTAAAGTGACAGGCACTTATGGAGCGGTTATTGCACCAACACTGTGCAATATGTTAAAAAAGTTGCCTTTCCTTCTAGTTTGTTTAATTTTCATTTTTCTTCCTTGAAACATTGATTGCCTGCTAGCCTATGATTCATACCGTAGGATATTCTTCACTGTCCGCGCAAGCACTGAGCTAAAAGAGCGTGATATGTTAATTTCTACAGGCCGTCAATCAGTGTCGGGCAGTCAATCAATCATTTAATCAATTACACACATGAGCGTTACTAACTGGGAAGCGGAGACCAGAACAGACAAAAATTATTCGCCCAGATAAAGCGATAAACAGCATTAGCTTTATTATAAATGTTGAGTACGACAAAGATGGATGACGAAACAATTGATTGCGAACAAAAGAGGACTCAATCTCTTTAGAGTAATGGCACATTTCATCAGTTGATTTTTTTTTTTTGGGGCGATTATAGGGAATTAATTATGTTTGTCAGTCAGAGTTAAAAAAAAACTATTCGATGAATTAGTGTGCATTGCATTTGTATTTATAACATTGTTAGTTTAATTAGAAATCATTTACTGTTTTCTGTGAAAAATGTATAAAGATAACAGTAATAGTAATATACGTTACACGAGCGGTATGTTGACGTTTTCATGGTCGAGGAAAAGATTGAAAAAGCGAAACGTAGTTGAGTTTTTTTAATTTCCGAGGACATGAAAACAAACATACCGCTCGTGTATCGTACATTATTTTGTGCGAAGATCGTTTATTACATACCTGAAAGACGAATTTCTAATTAGTTGCAATGAAATCTCCATGTTGGTTTCTGTTTAATGACGGCAACTTCGGAACACCAAAATATCTTTCTTCAACATTGTTGCTATAAAATGTTTGCTGTGTTTACTATACTCCAGCAAGCCGTGATATACGTCTATCTTTTTTTTCCGCCAGTCTATCTATAAATGCGAACTTAAAACAAACGGTAAGGTTATGTAATGATTTATTTTCCATTTTAATATTTTAACAATATTATTTATATAACATATTGCAGTAATAACATCGGCATCTGAATCTTGTTGATTTTTTCACGGCTTCCTTAATGTTACTTGTATCAGGAATGCAATAAGTTTCGTGGAGTAGTAGACTTTACTTAATTTTTGCAAATATTTAAAAACAATAATTAACAGTGCAATTTAGGTGAAATTGCAGTTGTAAGTTTCCAATTTATAATTATTACTATGTCAAACGTCTCTAAAAATAATATGTTAAAAGCCTAAAGCAGTAAAATGAATGTCGCGCTTAAGCGGTAAGAAGAGGGAAATTGTTATGTGTGTTACGTTGGGAATACTGAATGTGGTATTTCACACTTACTGCGTATTGGTTCTGTGAGGAAAACAAGGAAATACGCACGATCTCGCACAAAACTCTTTGTAATAGACAAATGTTGAATGTACGGGCTAAAGCAAGGAGATGCAGGGTACGGTTGCCTAATTCCGTGACATATTTAATAAAGTCTATATTTATGCTAAAATTGTAATAAAAATTTTCAAATAACACCTAAATGACGTTATTTGGATATTTAGCTACAGATCTTACAACATTTAGTGTCAACAGTTTCACAAGTTTGATATATAATATATGATTCCTCATTGTTATACAGTGGCTTCTAAATCCGTGAAAGGGATCCAAATTCCGTGATAGTGGTTTCCTAATTCCGTGATACTTAAATAACTGCTCAGAAAACAAACATGTATTTGGAAAAACACATTAAAGTCGTGGTATATATGTTTTAATATTGATTAAGCAAGAAATTACAACATAGAAAAAGGGCCTAAGTGACAAATTTCATAGAAAATACTTGTGTAAGTACAGGAATACATATTACATAATAATGTATTATAAACAAAATAAACTGAAATTCAATACAAAATTAAATTTGAATAAATTGAATTATAACACAATTATTTCTCATTATTTATATTCCTAACAACAGCAGTAATTAAGTTAAATATATGCCCTATTATTTTATTATATTTATAATTGATGTTTTCTATAACTTATTTCTATTATTATTTCCACATCGATATTAATTTTCACAATTTAGCGTTGGCATCACTGATCGAGTGAGCCAGGAAGGAGAAATACGATAATAAATCCGAAAATGGGAAAACTCCTGTTGCATTGTTATTGTCTTATAATGTTTAAATAATCATAGACATTGATTCAGCTGACTATAATCTACAGTAATATATCATTTTTATAATGCTATATTAATTCTTCCTCAAATATAAAATGTTTCTTCAGGAGCGGTCACAAGAGAAAGAAAAACTTACTGGTCAACCACCTTTCACTGTACTAAAGCTTCTGCAGTCGACCGCTTCTAGTCAAAAGGTGGGTAGTCAATAGAATTGAAAACATGGATAAATATATAATAGGATGCGAAACTTAAAGAGTTTCCCGTAACGAATACTAGAGGCGCTGTTGTAGAAATTGATCTTGCTGCCATCTATTTCTGGGAGGGGCGTTATTACATCTAGCAGCGCACCAAGTAGCAAAAAGAGTAATTACTCCATGCATTTAGCGGCATACCCGGTGACGAAAATGTTAAACTGTGCAGAAAGTATTCCCTCCCACCCTCATCGATATTCAAAACTAACCGGATTTAAAATAAACATTTACAGTTTTATTCCTCACAGCATCTTCTACTGAAAATTCTTACCGGAGCCAACAGGAAGATAAAAGAGACGATCTGTTTTACACTACCCGATTAAAATATAACCAGACAGAGACAAAAAAATAAAGCAAAAGGTTAGAAAATTGTGATTTTATTCTTTGGGTAATTATTGTACAGCGCAATTGAAAAGTCTGCAAGAACTACTTGGATAGTTCAAGTCATTATATCACTATTACTTTACAATACATTCAACAACACTATTTTTACAACGTCCATAAACATCACTGTTCAACATACACTGCTTATACACACACGTATCACTTTATGTTCACTTGTTAGCAAGTTTCAGTCCGCCATCTCGGTTCTTCGACTCTCCCGTACAGCAATATCTCGAACGGATAAATAGAAAACTCTGGGTAATGTACCCAACACGTAGTTCTAATATTCACCACCTACAACGTTGGGCGCTGATCACCTTATTTCAAACCCCCAAATCCAGATGGTGCTGACCGCAGTTTCGCATCCTATTATATATTTATCCATGATTGAAAAGAAGACATCTCCTGGCATCTGTTAGGAATTTCAAAAACTTAAAAGTCAGAGACCACAACTCCATGGCAGTTAATTGAAATTTTATCACGGGATTAGGGGTATCACGGAATTAGGCACCTTTACCCTATAACATTGTTAGTTTAACTGGAAATCATTTACTGCTTTCTATGAAAAATGTATACAGATAATAGTAAAACTCTTTGTAATAGACAAATGTTGAATGTGCGGGCAAGGAGATGTACTATCACTTTTACTTTTTAACTTCGCTCTAGAATATGCCATTAGGAAAGTCAAGGAAAACAGAGAGAGTTTGGAATTGAACGGGTTACATCAGCTGCTTCTTTATGCGGATGACGTGAAATAGTTAAGAGAAAATTCACAATATATTAGGAAAAACACGGAAATTTTACTTGAAGCAAGTAATGAGATAGGTTTGAAAGTAAATTCCGAAAAGACAAAGTATATGATTATGTCTCGTGACCAGAACATACTACGAAATAGAAATAGGCTATAAAAATTTATCCTTTGAAGAGGTGGAAAAATTCAAATATCTTGAAGCAACAGTAACAAATATAAATTATACTCGGGAGGAAATAAAACGTAGAATAAATATGGGAAATGCCTCCTATTATTCCGTTGAGAAGCTTTTATCATCCGGTCTACTTAAAAAAAACTGAAAGTTAAGAGTTCATAAAATAGTTACTACTAATAATTATAGTACCAATGGTAATAGTTACTACTGGTTATTCTGCATAGTTGTGAAACAAGGACTCTGACTTTGAGAGAGAAACAGAGATTAAGGGTGTTCGAGAATAAGGTGCTTAGGAAAATATTTGGGGCTAAGAGAGATGAAGTTACAGGAGAATGGAGAGTGTTAGTTTTTAGACCCGAGGAGAAAACGACCATAGGGGAGGCCGAGACAGATGGGAGGTTAATATTAAAATGGATTTTTTTAGTAAGTTATTTTACGACGCTTTATCAACAGCTTAGGTTATTTAGCGTCTGAATGAGATGAAGGTGATAATGCCGGTGAAATGAGTCCGGGGTCCAACACCGAAAGTTACCCAGCATTTGTTCATATTGGGTTGAGGGAAAACCCCAGAAAAAACCTCAACCAGGTAACTTGCCCCGATCGGGAATCGAACCCGGGCCACCTGGTTTCACGGCCAGACGCGCTGACCGTTACTCCACAGATGTGGACAAAATGGTTTTGAGGGAGGTACGATATGATGGAAGGGACTGGATTGATCTTGTTCAGGATGGGGACCCATGGCGGGCTTATGTGAAGGCGGCAATGAACCTGCAGGTCCTTTAGAAGTCATTTGTAATCGTAATAGACCTAATAATAATAATAATAATAATAATAATAATAATAATAATAATAATAATAATAATAATAATAGTAATAACAACAACTCTAATAGGAAGAATAGCAAAATCTGCTTTAGGAAAGAGGAAAAAGAAAGGGGAGCCAATCTAGTTAGGAGAGAGAATAGAAGAGGAGAGGATAGATAGGGAAGGATAGATAATAATTTATTTAGAACAGAATAATAGGAAATTAAACGGACTTACATACCCATAGTAAATAAATTAACACAAAACAATTAGGTGCAAATAGACGATAAGAATTAGACAGTATTATGGTGGAGAAAAGGGATAGAATGTTAATAATAATAATAATAATAATAATAATAATAATAATAATAATAATAATCAGTGAACAAGGATGTTCTGTGGGTAGATATTTAAGTGATATTGGATCGAAAAGCAGAAATATAAAGGTCCAACATAACTACTACAGTATGAATTGTAACGTTGGTTGACGAATAAAATATCATATACATATATCATATCATATCATATCATATCATATCATATCATATCATATCATATCATATCATATCATATCATATCATATCATATCATATATCATATCATATCATGTCATATATCATATCATATCATATCATATCATATCATATCATATCATATCATATCATATCATATCATATCATATCATATCATATCATATCATATCATATATCTTACCATACCATATCATATCATATCATATATCATATCATATCATATTATATCATATGATATCATATATCATATCATATCATATATCCTATCATATATCATATCATATCATATATCATATCATATATCATATCATATCATATCATATCATATCATATCATATCATATCATATCATATCATATCATATCATATCATATCATATCATATCAGGAATCCGCCCCTGAGCACGAGTTCTCCTCTTTCAGGGGCGAGCTAAAGTTTTTTCTGTATATATTATATGTTATGTTATAATTATTAGCAAAATAATAAATAAATAAATATATCATATATCATATCATATCTTATATCATATCGTATCGTATCGTATCGTATCGTATCGTATATCATAACATATCATATCATTTTGCAATAACTTATGATGTATTATATCATGTATCATGTATCACGTATCATGTATCTTTTTGGTGGATCTCTCAGTCACATTTCTTGTTTATAGCTAATAAAAAAGCCCTGATTATCACTATCTTGGTCTTGGTCAGTTGCTTTTTAACGGCTACTTGTACATATATCGTTTGGAGCAAAAGTTATATACTATTTTTCTGTCACGTCAAAATCTCGCTGTGGAGGTAGCACAGTTCGCCCGTATTGGTGGCCTAAATTAGCATGTATTTGTCCCACCCTCCACGTGTAATTGATTTCATTCTCTCCGGCCTCTCCTGTTTTATTCCCACCCCGAGGGTAAAATAGTCTGTAATCATCACTGGAGTGCTGGGTATCGAATTTGGATCCATGGTATTTGCTATCGTAAATTTACGTTCCACATTACATCTTTTTCTTGCAAAATTTCACACGCTGGTTTCTTTCGGAGAGCTCTATTTTACCCTTCAAGAAAAAGTTGCGGACTAAAATGTCCTAATCCTGGGCCAGTGGTTCCAAAAGTGGGGGTCGCGACCGCCTAGGACGGTCGTGTGAAGAGCTGAGAGGAGTAGCGAATTGATTTACAAAATAAAACAAAAGAAACCTTAGCAATGTAAATATATAAACAACGTTTAACACAAAAGAAATATGTTTCAGTAGTTATAAAGGAAAAAAGAATTGATAAATGTGCCCGTTTTCCTTAAATTAGCTTCTCAGATTTGAACTAAGTATTCGATACACGCACACTGATATCATTTTCAAATTCAAGAAGATTTTTCGCTTTTGTTTTGATGGCAATCATAGACGAGAAACTTATTTCGCATAAATACGAGGTTGGTTGCAAATGTTACCAAACATTAATTAAGATCTTCTTTCACAAGCTTCAGATATTCTTTTGATACACAAGTGTATTGTTTCCTGTGGAAAAAAAAAAAAGTATAGTTTCAACGTCCCGCGTCGTGGCGTCGTGGTCTAAGGCATCCGCCTAGGACTCGCGTTACGGAATGCGCGCTGGTTCGAGTCCTCATGGAGGAAGAAATTTTCTCATGAAATTTCGGCCAGTGTACGAGACCGGTTTATGTTTGTGAAACTTGGACTCTCACTTTGAGAAAGGAAAATAGGTTAAGGGTGTTTGAGAATAAGAATATTTGGGGCTAAGAGGGATGAAGTTACAGGAGAATGAAGAAAGTTACACAACACAGAACTGCACGCATTGTATTCTTCACCTGACATAATTAAGAGCATTAAATCCAGACGTTTGAGATGGACAGGGCAAGTAGCACGTATGGGCGAATCCAAAAATTAATATAGAGTGTTAGTTGGGAGGCCGGAGGGAAAAAGACCTTCGGGCAGGCCGAGACGTAGATGAGAAGATAATATTAAAATTGATTTGAGGGAGGTGGGATATGATGGTAGAGACTGGATTAATATTGCTCAGGATAGGGACCAATGGCGGGCTTATGTGAGGGCGGCAATGAACCTCCGGGTTCCTTAAAAGCCAGTAAGTAAGTAAGTATGGGACCGTTGCCCACCCAGCTTCGTGATACACTTGGGGATCTGCGATATCCGGTTACGCAAACCAGCTATAACGGCTGGGGGGCTCATCGTGCTAACCACACGATACTTCTATTCTGGTTGGATGATCGTCCACCTCTCTTCGGCATGTGGCCGTGAGGCCAGTAGCCGGCTGGTCGGTCTTGGCCCTTCGTGGGCTGTAGCGCCACGGATTATTATTATAGCCTCAATATCCATCAGTGGGTAAATATTTCAATGAATTGTTCTTTTTTTTTTTTTCCTTTTTCATTTTCTGTCAGTTGGACGCAACTGTCTAAAAGCGGATTCTGTATCCTTTTGTGATTTTAATAATTGTTTTGAATTTCTTACTGAAATTACTCAAAGAGTTGTGATTTAAAAGTCGTACTTTGAGTGACATCCAGTGGTTTTGAGTAAAATTATGGTCGTTTGCGATACATTTCGGATCAGATCAAGATCCGGTATGGTACTGGGGACTCGTAAACAGAAATCTCGCCAAAAATGGGTTGCGCCTTCAGAAAATTTGAGAATCACTGCCCTGGGCACTTGCTTCATTGCTGCTGGTGGAAAGGAAAACAGAAATCTCAAAACCGGTATTGTCCCGCTAATTTTACTAGCCGAAAAGGCATTGAAAATAGCCTGATTTAGGTGTAGAGTAGCTGACTTGACTAAAACCTACACATTGGTTTCAGCTCACCACTGAGTTGTCTCTTGACAGGTACATATAGCCTACATCAGTTGTTTTTGGATTCTGAATATTTCTTTTAAAATTTTTGACAATTTTTCTGTGTAATAAATGTAATATATGTAAATGCGTTGGTTATGAGAGAGCGAATCCGCTTTATTGGAGCAGAGATAGAGATATTCCCTTTCATACTCAACACAGATAACTGAGCCAGTTGAGTGTTATCATGCAAATTAAAACAGCTCCATAATAGAGTTACATACCGCCAGCTCGATTACCAATCAAATTCAATTAATGGCTCGCAGATTACTATTTGTAAGCGGCGCAGTTTTCGAACTATCGTTGTTCGTGTTGTGTGATGGAATAAAAAATCTCTTCACTCGATGTTGTGCCCACACAACGAGAAATTGGAAGCAATGTCTAGGAAACTCAAAATGTTCCTTAGATCCTTTCATAGATGTGCGAGTGGTAACTAAAGAAATTTTGATCCAAAAAATCTCAGTAATGTAATTTCATCTTCTGCTGTAAAAGGTTCAATTGAAGTAACAAAATTTCATGCTACAGATCCGTGTTCGATTCACAACGGAGACGTGAAGATTCATCTCCCATAGGAGTGAGTATGGCTTGTGGTTTTTCTGTGTTATCTTAAGAGGTTAAGTACAGCTTATACCTGTAAAATTTTTGGAAATATTCAGCATTTTTTTTTCCTCCAGTAGGCTTACTTTATTTTGTACAATAATGAAAATTAGTAGATAGATAGATAGATAAGTGCATTTATTGATGCATAATAAATTATACAAACTCATGTACACAAGATCCTTCGCACGAGCTCATACGGCCATTCGTGCTGTAACTATGCACAGTTTGAATCTTCAAAACGAAAATAATGCCTACTAATAATAAAAAAAAGTGAAACAACAGTTATTATTATTATTACTACCGTTATCATTGATTACCACTATTATAACTAATCTATCTTTATACCAAATTTCACAAAAATAATACAAATAAAATAAAAGGGAGATATGAAAAACACACACGCATGAAAATTAGTATGTGTAAAACACTGTCCTTCAGCTATATGAAAAAAAACTATATATATTTTTGCGAATTAAAAAAAATTATATACCCTATATATTTTTTTTTTAAATTCAAATTTGGTGGCAGTTCACTGTGCAGTGATGAAACATTTCCCTCATAACTCATAAACTTTTAACTTCTTCATGTTCTCTCTCTTATTATATTGCTGAAACTCACGTTTACCATATCATGCTCTTTCAACTACATTCCTTAATAAATATTTTTTTTTTTATTTTGTGTTAGAAGAAAATACTGATATTTCACCATTTTTTAAAATGAATTTGTTTTTATCACACAATCTATGAAAGGTAGAGAAGCGATTTTGCATCATATTATAGATATGACATGCATAAATACACACAAAAAATTTGATCACAGAATGTTGGATAGTTTTTGAACATGGGTCCTTGTAACACATACTTTCTGAGATCTGAACACTTGTTCATAGGAGGTGGTCAATGTGACGTCCATTCATGGCAATGCATTCCTCTGTCCTTCGGCGTAAGGAATCACGCACTCTTTGAAATTTGTTTTAATACGTTGATAAGAAAGTCCTGATAACGATCCCCAGTTAATATCTTTGGTAGCACGTATGGCCCTTAATCTATCACCAAGAACGCCTGCCCATAAGTTGATTGAGAATCGGTGCTGATGTCTTATTTCTTCAACTGCATTGGAGATTTTCATCAGCCCACACATGCTGATTACGAAAATTCACTACACCATCTCTGGTGAACCCCGCTCATATCCGCAACCAGACATTTGTTTTTAGTATTCCTTGCGACGTATCATTATTCCATGCCAAGGGTGTCAACTACGGTATGATTATCTGAAGTCCACGCCTGTGGAGTAACGGTTAGCGCGTCTACCGCGAAACCAGGTGGCCTGGGTTCGATTCCCGGTTGGGGCAAGTTACCTGGTTGAGGTTTTTTCCGGGGTTTTCCCTCAACTCAATATGAGCAAATGCTGGGTAACTTTCGGGACTCATTTCACCGGCATTATCATCTTCATTCGCTAAATAACCTAAGATGTTGATAAAGCGTCATAAAATAACTTACTAAAATAAAATAAAAATAAAAAAATGATTATCTGATAGCCTGCTGTATTGTAGAGCAGAGAAATTCACTGCCATGAATGGACGTCACAGTGAGCACCTCCTATGAGTAAGTGTTCAGATCTCAGAAAGTATGTGTTGTAGGACGCATGTTTATTAGACATTATTTTCTTGTTTTGATGCATACTATCACCTCCTAAAATACTGAATAGTTTTTAACACCCCGTTTATCAGCCAAAGCCTCAATCTTTTATTTTAATCTGTTAACCAGAGATTTAACTTGTACTAATCTGAGGGTTAACTGTTAATTGTGTGAAAAATTAAAGAATTTAAAATTATTGCTGTTATTATTATTATTATTATTATTATTATTATTATTATTATTATTACTATTATCGTTGTTGCTGCTGTTCTATTGTTCACTGCACCCCATTAACTACTCTTCGGCACCCCAGAGGGTCGCGACCTCCCCGGTTAAGAATTATTGTTCTACTCTACATCTGCGGCCAGGGAGCCTCATTAAAATAATGTGAGGAAAAGAGAGGGGCTCATCAAAACGGTTGAGAACCCTAATATGAGCAATATACAGCTTTCATTCCAAACATTTATATTACATAGCTGTGCATCTCATTGTATTTTGCGTCTTTAACAAGATATTCAATTCACGTTCACTGTATGAAGTGAATAAGTCAATAAATTCCATTCATCCTCTGTACGCAACATGGAAGGCTGTGACTTTTATGACGTGTGCTGCAGGTAGCAGAGATTCTCTACACTACGATGATGCATCTGCGTGCCTACGGGAAGTACTACAACTCTCTTAGCCTTGCACCTCACATGGCGACGCCTGATTTACTCCCTGTATCTGCACTTACGTATGCAAATGCCATACATTATCCAACGCTCACACGTGTTAGCTTTCATACAAAAGATGTATCGCCGTATTTTACCGGTATACCTGGAATTTCTACTTTGTTCATGTCACTCTGAGAAGAAAAGACATTTATTTTATATCCAGTATACATGGAGAATTATTTATATTATGTCCGATACACACAGAATTCTAGTTCACTTGTAAGTATGTATATTACAGCTTCGATTCCTAACTTTCTTTTAGCCTAGCGCCCACTTGTGAGAATATTATGATGTTGGCAACCAAATTTCCTTCTCTTAGGCCCATTTGTACGATCGCGGAATAAATCTTGGAGTAACTATTCGTGGAATAGCGTAACTATAGAATAAATTGAGCATCGTGTTATATGACGTTCGTTTGTTACAAGGTTATTTATTCCATAGTGTTAACAGAATTGGAAAAAAGGTTGGCAATATTTTAGGTGGTGTTTTGTTTATAAAGTACATTCACAATAGCAGTATATTTTATTTTAATTTCTGGACATTTATTTATTTATTTTTATTGCTAGTAAGTTTGAAATGAATAGAAATTAATAAATACAATGAAAGATAAACTAGCCCACTCCTGAATGAGTAAGACTCGTGCTCAGGAGGGGATTCCAATACAGACAAAAATAAGATTAAAATTGAGAGTGAATACAGATTAAATAGTGTTTAATATGTTTAAACACAAACTATAAATCCAATACAAATTTTATTTATTTTTTTTTATTAATTTGGAGAGGATTCGTGGTTGAAATATTATTGGAATAAAATTTGTTTAATAATCTGGGACCTTGACTCATGCTGTGATAAAAAGCTGCATTGGTTTTACATTTTGGTTCAGACAAACGCAGAGAATTCATATTTTTAGTTCTATATTTATGTATATACCTTTCAAAGTTATTAAAATTTCTATGAAAATTTTTTAATAAAATAAAATAATACATTTGTTTAATGTTGAAAACTTTGAAATGTTTAAACAACAATTCAGTTGGGTAATCTTTCTGCTTTTTAAAACAAATTTTTAATACTTTTTTCTGTAGTAAAATTAACGGATAAAGGTTATACGATGAAAGAGTAATGGAACGGAGAAAAATTCTCTCTCTCCGGCGCCGGGATTTGAACCCGGGTTTTCAGCTCTACGTGCTGATGCTTTATCCACTAAGCCACACCGGATACAACTCCGACGCCGGTCAGAATCGTCATCGTATGATGACGCAGAATATCTGCATGGAAATATCATATGTACATCGGTACATTAAAATAATATATATATGGATAAAGGTTAGATTTATAAGTTCCACATATTATTACTATTTTGTCTAAGGAGTTTATTATAAAGAAATGAATAAATCAAAACTATAAGATAGAAATGCACTTAAGCTAGTTGAGATAGTAAATGAGTAGGAGAATGTGCTAGTAAAGAAAACGATGTCGTATAACTAAAGCCACCGTTTCTGGCGTGTGAAAAAGTAATGTGAAAGTTGAGAGCGAGTATCTGAATTATCTTTGCCACAATCTGTGGGCGTCAAAGCTGACAACTACTGTGATTGGCAGATTGTTGACGTCACATCTGTTTAGGAGGTGATACCACTCTCAGCTGAAGTGGTAACATGCCACTGGCTGCACAGTGTACTCACAAAGTGCGAGTGTCGTGCCTTTGATGCAGTCATTGTTGGGTGGTACCGTTCTCAGCTGCACTGGCAACAAGTGGGCACTGACTGACTTTTTAATCAAGGGCACGCGCCAGAAACGCTGGCACTGGCTGTAGCATCTATCAAAAGACAAGAACATGGGAGTCTATAACTAGGTTATTTAATGCTGAGACAACAACCTACAGAAGTGCATAAGGTAATGCGGATATTATAATATTACCTTACGAATTAGCTCAAAATTTAATTCTAATTATTTAAAAAGTTACAATTTTGTTAGAATGATGATAATATGAACTATTTTTACCTGTCTGTCATATGTTCCAAATCATTGATTAATTTCAGCACACTTAAAACAGTGTCCTTTCTTAGTCTGAATTTTGCCAGAAATTATTCATCGCTATACTCATTTCATAGATCAGGTCTATTAGGCCTATGCCTTACTTTCTTTTGTTCTCAAAAATACTTTTTATAGTAACTCACAATCAGTATCAGAGATTCATGCCTAATATTGCTGTCATTTTATAATTCATTCTCTAGATAACAATCTGCATTGAGCCTGTTTAGATATCAATGAATCTCAGATCTACAACTTCTGTATGATTTTTTAAACGTCTTAATGTGGCCATGTATTATATCTTTTGAAGCATCAAGTTCTTATGACAGTATATGAATACATTTTTGTGGATTTTCATAAAGAAATGTGAGTGTATTCTCAATATTCCATACCGTAGGTCTTCCAGGAGGTTGTAAATCTTGAGTATACTTCTCCAATATTGAAACGTTGTAATCTATTTCTGCTGCACGCTCACTAACGACACCTTCACCCTCCAATTCAGATATTTTTTGAGCTACGACAGCAGCTTTAGAATCTTGTTTCCAATAGTGCTTAAAAGGATTCTAATCTACACATTATTACCTCTATTTCGTATTCTTTGTATTAACAATTGACGGTTGTCACACGCTTACAATGCGCAGTAACAACCATAGCTTCCTGTAAATTGCATTACCCAACTAAAGAAAATTATTAGAATCTTACAGAGCATCAAATTTAAAGCAACCAAAGTTACTGTACACAAGAACTGATAGTTTGTTTGCTGCCGAACGTAATTAATTAAATTTTTAATTATTCACAGATAGCATGAAAAAATATAACCAGGGTTTTTTACGTTATTATTTAACGACGCTGTATGAACTTCTGGGTTGTCCACACCTGTGGAGTAACGGTCAGCGCGTCTGGCCGCGAAACCAGGTGGCACGGGTTCGAATCCCGGTCGGGGCAAGTTACCTGCTTGAGGTTTTTTCCGGGGGTTTTCCTCAACCTAATACCCCGGACTCATTTCACCGGCATTATCACCTTCATTTTATTCAGACGTTAAATAACCTAGATGCTGATACAGCGTCGTAAAATAACCCAATAAAATAAAAAAAATAAAAAAACTGCTGGGTTTTTAGCGTCGATGAAATTAGTGATAACGAGATGGCATTTGGCGAGATAAGGCCGAGGATTCGCCATAGATTACCTGGCGTTGACGAGTTCAGAATATGTGCGTCAGATACGTGTGCAACATCCGACGAAATGATCACATATCACCGTCCTTCGCAAGTCTTTCGTGGCTCCGACTTAAAGAACGCAGAACTTTACACTCTTTGTTTTTACTCTTTCGAATTCTGCACACTTCAACACCAAATTACCTTTCGTCTGTTTCTCTTATCTATACTCTAACCACGATGTAAATACCAGATCACTTATCTGTGGGACGCTAAGTATACCTCTTCATAGAACATCTTGTTATTCATCATCTTTTACAGTATCCACCTAGCGACAATGGAATTCCTTGTCACAAAGTATTAGGGGCTACAAGACAATAAACACTTTTAAATACAGCTTAAAAGATAACCTTCTTAGTATTTCACTCCAATCATACTGACTTAAACTATCACTGACTACATTCTTACTTCTTTGTTTTGACATCATCCTGATAGTGCTGTATTTTCAAAATTGTCTCATAATAATCTCTTTCTATTATGTAACATTATTTGAAATATATTAACATTCTATGTATTTTAGCTTAATTCTGCTACACAGTTTATTTCATTGTTTAATTAATAGTTCATAGTATTTTGTTGTTTAATTCGTAAATAACTCTTGTATACCTGTAACTCTCATCTGAATCAAATTGTTGAATTCTTTGTAAGTTCATGCATATGTATGTATACTTTTTGCTGGTTGAGTGGAAGAGAAGCTCTTACGACCTTAACTCTGCCAGCTAAAATAAATCATTATTATTACGGTTGAGAAGAAATCTCTGAAGAAAAAAAAACAAGCACTAGTCATCCCAAACGGGAATCTAAGCGCAACTCCGGAAAAGCAGGCAAGCGCGCTAGCGCCTAAACTTCGCCGGTGATCACCAGGAGATAGTAGTGTGTAAACTACTGCAGTGGAATAATGTAATTTAATAGTTATTTTTGTAGCCATGTTACAGATTTATACATATAGTCCGTTTTTTTTATTCACTCACATGCCGAAAATAAAATAATAATTGTGACTCTTGCAGCATAACACATTCTACTTTTGAAGTTCTTGTACACTAACCGCCACTGATGTGTTGAGGGTTGCAGTTCCCTCAACCGAGGGGTAAAACTTAATTTTCCTTCCATTTCATGCTTGCTTTTATGGGGCAAGTCGTCGCTGTATGTTTTAACGAGAGCCGTAGTAATAACAATTATATTGCCCTTGGTGCGTGACACTGTACTGTACGTGTGATGTAGTGAGCATCCCTAACATTTGCCATCTGCCGCGTCCCTGGGGACGACCTGAGCCGATGCTGCGACGTCGGACCGCAATGCATGCTCTGTGACGTCCGTCTGGATGCAGTCGTTCACGTTTACTCTCTCGCAGTAGCGTGACTAACGCGATCACCATTGTAGACGTCGTCGTCTTCATCCTCATCGTCGACTTTGTCCTAAATATCATCACAAAAATCATAATTGCTTGAATTACCACTACTCACTACCATCCATTAGCGTAGTTCCCATAATCATTACTACTGGGTGTTCATTTCAAAGTGTGTCATGACGTCACTGTTGGTGAATCAGCGATTTGAAGCGAGTTTCAGCTTTTATGTCAGAGAAGTTGCCTATTAATCAAGGCGTTCAATCTTAACTTAAGAACGTGTACGGTATAACTTCAACGTCGTAGCAATAGATGGCGGTCTGTACGGTCTGTGTGCTACCATAACCTCTTTCGAACTGTGTTTAGCGCGGGCAAGTCGTACCCGGGGTATTTGTTATCATCGGTTGCGTACGGCAACATTCCACAATACAAATCAAATGCTCCGTGTCCATGTTGACCGTCCATGTTAATGTCAACAAATACTGTACGTAAGTAATTGTCTTAACCCTCTCCCCATATCCCGACAGTAAGAAAAAAACTCACCTCAGTACGTGTTTCCAAACAGTTCACATTCCTGCCACTGCAGGCGTTACCGTACGTATCGGTAAGTACTCTTCAGAATGAACGCCGTACTTGGTAGGCAACTTCTCTTGCATATAGGTAATACGCCTTTGCGGAAGTGTAGGAAGATTGAATTGTCTAGGCTCATCGGCTAGCCACATGACGGCATACAGCGAGCCATGACACACTTTGAACTGAACACGCAGTAGGTATCATCCCATGTTAAAAATAACAACCGTGTCATCCGCATACAAAAATATCTCAGCATTTAATTTCTTTAAATTAATTACCAATAAATCATTATTAAAAACAAAATTGGATCGAGGACAGTCCCCTGTGGGACACTGATATTAATATTTCGAGTGCTACTGAATTTATTATCAACTAGCCGTACCCGTGCGCTCCGCTGCACCCGTTAGAAATAAATATAAAGTAATTACATAATTAAAATAGGACATTTGATCCAGGGAATATTCGTGTTCAATATAAGGATAAATCGTTTATTATGTTACTTAATTTAAATTGTATTTGCATAATTAAAATGTGATCATTTTGGTCCAGAGATCACTCATTTGGTCATAAAAATTATTTTAGGAAATACAGGAAACGAATGTACAGAATAGTCTATCAAGTTTTCTGTGCATAAGAAGCTATTTTAATCTTACCTGTCCTCGATTCACTCAGACGTTACTGTAATAACATTATAGCATTATGTCCATCTAGAGAAACTACACTTTCCAATGGTGAATTAATAATTAATTATACAAATCGGTTAATTTAGCTTCTGATATTACTTCATACAAACACAGAAACATTCTCTGTAGGCTGTCTTTCATAGCTTTCGATTGTTGCTGTCCAAGGCCCCTTATAGACGAAGTCATTTGTTTTTTAATTCATTACACGGCCTTAGATGGCAGTTATTTTAATTTTAAAACTCATTTATCTCATTAAATATCAGTCCTATCAAAATTTTTCGAGGAATAAAACTTATCGGAAATTATTGTTAACGAAACATTTGTTATGTAACATTTTTCACAAAAATCAATAATAAGCGAGATATTTCGATTTATTTAATTCAGGCCCCCTTATAACCCCCCTTTTAAATAATGTATTTTGAATGCCATATAGCCTAAAATCTAAGTTACAACGAACTAAATTTATATTCCAATTTTCATCAAAATCCGTTCAGCCATTTTCGCGTGAAAAGGTAACAAACATGCAAACAGACATACAAACAACAATTTCAAAAAAGCGATTTTCGGTTTCAGGGTGGTTAATTATATATGTTAGGACCAATTATTTTTGGAAAATCGAAAATTACCAGAAAAATTTCGGCTACAGATTTATTATTAGTATAGATTTTGGTTATACTTCTTCTGTTACTATGGTAAGAAGCAAACAATTTCAAAACAATTCCATTAATTCCTATCTTATTTAATGAAATACTTTACACGCTGAGGTGGAAGAGTTAAGTGGAACACCCTGTATAACTTTCATGCAAAATTGCAACTCCCTACAATGAAAACTGCATTAATGGAAAAATATTATCCATTTCTTTCTTCACTCAGTCAGACAGTTTAGCAGGATTTGTGTCAAACTTCCTCCATGCGTATTGAAAACTTTTCAGTTAAGTTGATTTGACTCTAGTGGCTATTGCACGTGTGTGAGACAACGAGTTGTACTTCGGGCAACATCAATCTGATCCGAACAGCAGCAGCAGCAGGAGCAGCTGCTCATTGCCCCCTTGTGAGTCGTTGCTAAGGGGCGAAGCTCCCGTCACCCATCGACGGCGAGCGGTACATCTCCCACAAACAGGTATTCAGTACCTCAACTCAGTAAACAAATTGCATCCACTCACTTAATTCAACTCCCTCTTGCTAACTTATTCAGGTCACTCAACGTTCATTCCATCACAGCTAAGATCATGAAATTCAACTCATAATAACTTAATTTGTCTTATCCCATTTTATTTTATATCATTCAGCTTCACCTCCCTTCATCTCGCATAATCTCATCTTACCTTAATTCGAGCATATTCATATCACCTCATCACCAGATTCATCCACACCTCACCTCACCGCAGTTTATTATACTCGGTTCCCTTCCGTCTATCTAAATTCGTTCATTTTATCGTGTCTCATATCATAACACATCGTCTCATTTTATTTGTTTCACTTTGTCCTACGTTTACTCATCTGAGTTCATACCATTGTTTTACTTCGAATACATTTCTACTTTTTTGATTTCATTTCATTTCATCTCTTATCGTTTCGTACTTCTTTATTACACCTAATTTCTCCTTAACTGAATGCATCTCGTCTCAACCCATCAAATGTCACTTCAACTGATTTCACTTCACCTCATTTATTCATCTCATGTCATCTCTCATCTCACGTCTCTTCAATTAATTTTATGCAACATCACTGAAATTCATCTCACGTCATTCCAACTCATTTGAGATCACCTTAAAATATTTCACTCACCTTAAAACATACAACATCACCTTAAAATACCTCACGCCACCTTGGGATATATATCACGTGATCTTAATATATAATTATTTCACGTTACTTTAATATATCGATTGTGTTTAGTTAAAAGAGCTTAATCCTCATTTTTAAATGTAACTTTTTTGCTGTAATTAGTATAATTGAATAATTTCAAGGGAAAATTGTTTCGGGGCCGGGTATCGATCCCGGGACCTCTGGTTGAACGTACCAGCGCTCTACCACTGAGCTACCCGGGAACTCCACCCGACACCGTCTCAACTTTTCCCTTTATATCCACACAACTCACGTGGGCTGACGAAACGCCAGAGACCCACAACGAGTGCACACAATCTGTGTGTGACTTGGAATTGTGGTTTTCTGTTAACGTACACAGTAACATATATATTATGCAAATCTAGTCTTTCAGGTGAAGCTCCCTGTAAAGCAGATTTGAATAATTTCAAGGGAAAAATTGTTTCGGGGCCGGGTATCGATCCCGGGACCTCTGGTTGAACGTACCAGCGCTCTACCACTGAGCTACCCGGGAACTCCAACCGACACCGTCTCAACTTTTCTCTTTATATCCACACAACTCGCGTGGGCTGACGAAACGCCAGAGACCCACAACGAGTGCACACAATCTCTGTGTGACTTGGAATTGTGGTTTTCTGTTAACGTACACAGTAACGTATATATTATGCAAATCTAGTCTTTCAGGTGAAGCTCCCTGTAAAGCAGATTTGAATAATTTCAAGGGAAAAATTGTTTCTGGGCCGAGTATGGATCCCGGGACCTCAGTGGTAGAGCGCTGGTACGTTCAACCAAAGGTCCCGGGATCGATACCCGGCCCTGAAACAATTTTTCCCTTGAAATTATTCAAATCTGCTTTATAGGAGCTTCACCTGAAATACTAGATTTGCTTAGTATAATTAGTTAACATTTAATTAAAAACGTGAAGATATGATTTTTGACAATCATGTTTACATTCTTTCATATAAAGTAACTAATAATAATAGGTTAACATTTAATTATAGCAGTTTCTGAAAAATTGTTCCTTTTTTGGGATAAGGCCTTTTGCCTGAACACCATCGATATAATTATTTCACGTCATCTTATTATGTATTTCACTTCGCCTAAATATATAATCTCACGGCATCTTAAAAATGTTTTATGTCACGTTAAAAATAATTCACGACACCTTAAAGTATATCTATATCGTCGTTGTTTCTGCAGTAACTCCCACGTGATATATATATATATATATATATATATATATATATAGATTTTCAAATTTTTGCTCTATTAAATAACTTAAATAGTGATACAGCAAATAATAAAATCTCCTATATATAATTACATTTCTTTCTTTCGAAAATGTAAGAATTCACAATCTCCTTGTGTACTAGTGCCATAGAATGAATAAATGTGTTTTTTCTTCCTAATGAAAAAATTCATTATAGGAACAACGACGATATCAGGTCAACTTAAAATATATTTGACGTTACCTCTAAACATATTTCATTTCACCTAAAAATACTTTCACGCCATCTTAAAATATATTTAACCTCACCTTAAAATGTGTTTCGTGTTACCTCAAAATATTCTGTATCAATTATTTTATGTTACTCATTTCACGTCAACTTAATTCAAGTCGAATCTTATTTCAACTTATTTTAATTCATCTGATTCTTTCTTACGTTTCTTCACGTCTCTCTCATCTCATCCAGTAACATTTTAACTCACGTCCTCTCTCCTCTAACAGAAATCTCATCTCGTCTCGTCTCGTGGTGATAATTAATCTGAAATGGGGCTTTTGTCCAAAAATATTTGATGAAAACATATTTGTTATGTGTTCTTACGTGAAAATTTGAAAATGTGTAATCAAAATATATTTTTACTAGTGGCTTGTGAAGCAAATGCTGCAAACTAAGTTCATTAGATGTTCAAATAAAAATGTATAAGATTTATTTTCAATGAAGAATGCCAGACATTTTGAAAGTTATTTGCTTCCATAATAATGAAATATACTCCCTCTGAATGATTTTTATGCCAAATACTTTTTCTTAAACTTATTCACCTTCAGTTTTTGAGTTTCAACACGAAAACGCAAGTAACAATGTCAGAACGACCCGGGGGTTTTTCATGTGGGAGTAAAGAATAGCTATTTCAGGTCATTGTGGATTGTAGGTGAAAGTTAAAAAAAGTCAGGTTTGCTATGTTTTCGAACAATAGACATAGCACCTTGGTATAGTTGCTGCATGTAGAGCTTGAAATGTAGAGGGTAAAATCATTTTATTCTGCTAAGAGATCTTGCTGAAATGATCGGGAGGCTACAAAATTTTGTACGCCCCTTACTTTATCAGTAAGTAATACCTTTTGCTCTTTCCTTAGGAACTGTAATTTTTGCGCTCTCTCGAGCCAATACCGAAGAGAATGACGCATATAAATATCTACACCATACCGCCATTAAGTATATGAAAAAGACACAACACCACTTGCTTATTAACTTTAAAAATATTCGATTTTTAATAATAATATTATCCTACGTAAGTTTTGTAGTTTTTATATATATATATATATATATATATATATATATATATAATAGTCGCCACTCAGTAAATTATTATAGAAATGAAGATCTAATTTAAGATATTCGCTACATCTACTTATATAACCCAAAAACGTTTCACTTTCATATTATCACTATAGCACTAATATGTATAATTAATGAAAAATACTCACATCATGGCATTAATTATAATAATCTTTCATTTCTAATGGTAATAATGTTATCAAACCACCTCAAGTTTTGTAGATTTTAATATCCAATACACAGCTGTACTCAGAAAATTACACACCGCAAAATCAGACCTGTAAATTATTTTAGCAAGTCTTGAAGTTTTTAATAACCAATTGAATTTGAAGTCTAAATATGTCAGCAATCTTGCAGGTCATGGCCGACTGCTTAAATGCAATTAGTTCTCAAAACTGACGAAAGATGTATTTTGGAAAATAGGAAAATGATGTAAGAAAATTGACATTTCACTGAAAACTACTATATTTCTGAAAAACTTTGGGCACCAAGCTTCAAAATGAGGGGTCATTTATTAAAATCCCTTCAGCCGTTGTCCCGTAATTTCCATTACCAGTTCAATTTATACAGGGTGTTTCAAAAATACGGGGCATAATTTTAGGTATGTATTTCCCACATGTAGACAATCAAAATAGTTCATTACAACATGTGTCCGGAAATGCTTTATTTCCGAGTTATGGCCTTCACAACATTGAAATTCACCGGAACCATACCTCATGTTTTAGAAGACACTCCACTGATCAATCGTCAACACATTCACTTCTTGCATGATGGCGCTCCTGCACACTTCAGTCGTACGGCTCGCCGGTACTTGGATCGAAGGTTTCCTGATCGATGGATAGGTAGAGGTGGCCCAAATTGCTTGGCCTCCACGCTCACCTGATCTGAACCCTCTCGATTTCTACTTGTGGGGCCATTTAAAATCATTGGTTTATTCGTCTCCGGTGCCTGATTTGGAATCCCTTCGGAATCGAATTGTGGCATGTTCTGAGGACATCCGCAATACTCCTGGAGTTTGGGATCGTGTTCGCAGGTCAATGAGACATCGATGTGAGGTCTTTATTCAAGCAGGATGTGGACATTTTGAACATCTTCTATAATGACAACGACCTGCGGAAAGAGAAACGTTCCGGTGAATTTCAATGTTGTGAAGGCCATAACTCGGAAATGAAGCATTTCCGGACACATGTTGTAATGAACTATTTTGATTGTCTACATGTGGGAAATACATACCTGAAATTATGCCCCGTATTTTTTAAACAACCTGTATATATAGATGTGAAATAAAATTTAAAATATATGCTCAGGTGACCTTGTCCGAAACTTAAACACAATTACAAGTTTCTATTACAGTGCAAATAAAATATTTATTTACCTAAGAATCCTCTCTAGTCATCAACCCATCTACAAGTAGTGGTTGCCCTTCACAGTTTATGAATAAAACGACGCAAGGACAGTTGAACTATAGTCTGATGTGAACCATCCATCAACATGCTCTGAAACCCGGTTATTTTAGTTAGGAACAGAGAACTGCAGTGAAAAGATTGCTGTTTGTAAGAAAGGAACACTTGTGAGGCGCAGGCTAATGGATGATATCTTGTCTGCACAGTTGCTGGAAATACTGAATCCTTGTTGAGAAATTCTTCTCTTAGTTAACACGTGTGCGTAGCTTGGAAGTCTCTGTGTAGCAGGAAATGCCTCATGTCTGAATTGTAGTGCCGGCCTGTAAAAAGTTTTCAAAATTGGATTAATACCTTGAAGTGGTAATGAAGAAGGGAGGAAATATTCATAAGGATCAGGCTGCTATTCTCTCTCCTGCAAAGGAAAGATCGCAATCCCCTTTTCTCCCCGTCTGAGATAAAATAATCTCGTCAAAAATAAGAAAAGATTAAACTACATGCAGATTTATGAAAATAAAATAACGAAATAAGAAAAAAAGGAAGAGCTTGGAGAGTAATTTCATGGTTGGAGAGTTATATGCAACGTTTGAGTAACTGGAATGAAAGCGCCAATTCTTTCCTTTGGTTACATTTCCATAGCATTCTCTCATTCGTTCTTTTTAATGTTGTCATTTCTGTGTATAAAAGGGGAGCAAAATTAATATAAGGACTTTGCCTTCTCTAATACAGTGGGACGTCTTATCTGTTGATAAGATCTAGACGACTTTGGCGAGGGAGAGAAAATCTTAGTCGGAAACACAAATCAGGCGTCGCATCTCTCGAGTGAGTGACTTCTCGCGACTAGATAAAACTAATTTTACAGCTAAGACAATATTTTACGCTCATTTCCGTGACAGAATTTTAATACAGAATCATTCGCTTCTTTGTGTCTTCAGCTGCTTTCTTGTTTTCTTCACAAAGAAACAGAATCTGTTTAGAACTCCACCGAGAAGACTCAGGAGATTATCAGAGCGGATGAATTGCGTTTACCATCACCATCGCAACCATAAACAAAAACCCGCTACGTCCTCAATGTTGTGAAGTTTCTGAAATAATAATAGTAATAATAATAATAATAATAATAATAATAATAATAATAATACAAATGGCTTTTAAGGAACCCGAAGGTTCATTGCCGCCCTCACATAAGCCCGCCATCGGTCCCTATCCTGTGCAAGATTAATCCACTCAACCATCATATGCCACCTCCCTCAAATCCATTTTAATATTATCCTCCCATCTACGTTTCGGCCTCCCCAAAGGTCTTTTTCCTTCCGGTCTCTCAACTAATACTCTATATGCATTTCTGGATTCGCCCATACGTGCTACATGCCCTGCCCATCTCAAACGTCTAGATTTATTTATTTTAGTAGGTTATTTTACGACGCTTAATCAACATCTTTGGTTATTTAGCGTCTGAATGAGATGAAGGTGATAATGCCGGTGAAATGAGTCCGGGGTCCAGCACCGAAAGTTACCCAGCATTTGCTCATATCGGGTTGAGGGAAAACTCCGAAAAAAACCTCAACCAGGTAATTTGCCCCGACCGGGAATCGACCCCGGGCCACCTGGTTTCGCGGCCAGACGCGCTGATCGTTACTCCACAGGTGTGGACCGTCTGGATTTAATGTTCCTAATTTTGTCAGGTGAAGAATACAATGCGTGCAGTTCTGTGTTGTGTAACTTTCTCCATTCTCCTGTAACTTCATCCCGCTTAGCCCCAAATATTTTCCTAAGCACCTTATTCTCAAACACACTTAACCTATGTTCCTCTCTCAGAGTGAGAATCCCAGTTTCACAACCATACAGAACAACCGGTAATATAATTGTTTTATAAATTCTAACTTTCAGATTTTTTGACAGCAGACTAGATGATAAAAGCTTCTCAACTGAATAATAACAGGCATTTCCCATATTTATTCTGCGTTTAATTTCCTCCCGAGTGTCATTTATATAATAACAATAATAATAATGATGATGATGATAATGATAATGATAATGATAATGATAATAATAATAATAATAATAATAATAATAATAATAATCCTGGACGCGACAGGTCATAGATGGCCAACGCCGAACATATGTCTTAGCAGAGGTGAACAATCATCCAACCTGTAAGGGGGGGGGCATCATTTGGTTAGCACGATGATCCTCCAGTTGTATGTATGTATGTATGTATGTATGTATGTATGTATTTATTAACACTACAATTGGGTATACACCCGGTGGGAATGATATACAATAATAACATCACAATAATTAAATTAATAAAATTTACAATAATTACAGCAATAAAAAAGTAAAATAAACGTAAATTTACTTCTAAATATAAATAAATAGATGCAATAAACCTAGAACTATAAATAAAAACTATGCTGTAATAACGCCTACAATAAGCAAAAGAAAACCTAACTTATAAGTACTTCTATTACACCCAACTATTACCAACTTAAGTAATTACATATCACCTTAATATCGCAGAACTACAGTCTACGAAGTTGGTGCTTAAGGGGGATGGAATGATAAAAGTGTGGCAAAAGACATAGAAACAATAAAGTGAGTGTTCAAGGAGTAAGAGTAACTAGCAAAACAATCGGAGAGAGAATGTATAAGCGAATAAGTGAATTAGTGTCCAGAGAAACAAGAGTTGATAAAGGAAGTGACTAGAGAAAATTAGAAGTGTTTGTTAATAGTAATTGGTAGTGAAATGTTACTAATATTGAGTGTCGACTAAGTTAGCGTACAATCAGAGAAATTGAAATGGTAGGAAGACAGCAAGTATTTTAATGTAAGTTTACAAATGAATGTTGAGTTGACTTACAAAAATAGTGGCAAACGGAAAATTTATCGGGGTGAAAGGGAACAGTTTAACAAAACAAACATGTGATTCAGTGTCTAATGAAGAAATAGGGGATAAGAGTGATGACAGAAGTGAGGAGAGGTAGAACTGATTGTAAACTAGTGATGAAAGTGAATGAGTATGATTAAATAGTGTTAGTAAAAGTTAGTTCAAAATTAGGGAAATTTTAGACGATAGGAAGTACTTCAAATATACAGTAAGTAAACAATAAAAGTGGTGAGGTGCTCATTAGAAAGAAGGGAAAATTTTAAGGGGAGAAGTTAGGAAGCAAATTGAGAGTATGTATTATAGTAATAGAGGTAACAAAGGTAAAACAAGATGACTGCACGCGTCAATGAAAGTTTATTGTAATTAGAAAGTAATGGGGAGCACGAATACAGAGATGTGGTGGCGACCCATTACCAAATAAGAGTTGTAGAAATAAATATATCAATATATCAATATCACCTTCATTAATTACATATCATCTTAATTACATATCATCTTAATTAATTACATATCAACTTAATTACATGACACAACTTAGATAATTACACTGCATCTACAATTACATTTTCAGTCTAATCTTCTCAACCTTTCCTTAAATGTATTGATTTTGAGAGGACCACCCTGAAAGATTGCCGCAGGTAAGCTGTTCCAGTCTGCTATTGTGCGGTTAACAAAGGAAAATTTTGCCACGTCCGTTCTTCGTTTTCTGCATTTAAACTTTCTAATATAATCAGCCCTGCCTAAGTATGATGGTGTTATCAATCTAGCATTGATGTTGGTCCATGTGATGTGTCCCATTTGTACCTTAAACAATGCGGTCTGGTTTTTCGTCGCCTTGATTTGAGAAATTCCCATCGCAACTCTTTTACTATCTTTTCGCCATGTCCCTTACCCATTTTGACATATTTTGCAGCCTTGCGTTGTCTATTGAATCGATTTGGTTTTGTCTGTACGGATCCATATTCCGTAATTGGGCGAACAAGGGTTTTGTACGCTAATTCTTTTGACCTTCGGTTAGATTTCTTCAGAATACGCATAGAGAAATGTAGTGCCTTCCAAGCTTTCCTTGTTGTATTAAAGACTTGTTCCTCCCAACCCAGTTTGTTACTTAAATATATACCTAGGTATTTACAAGTGTTCACTTGTGGCACCGATGTACCACTCAGCTGATATCTGAAACAAATTTCTTTATGCGTCCTACAGAAGGATATTGACTTACCTTTAACGACATTGATTTTCATTTTATTTTCTGTCGTCCAGGTTTCAATAACGTTAAGATCGTTTTGTAAGGCGGCGATATCGGATTCATCATTAATTTGTCTATACAGGGTGTTTAAAAAATACGGGGCATAATTCCAGGTATGTATTTCCCACATGTAGACAATCAAAATAGTTCATTACAACATGTGTCCGGAAATGCTTCATTTCCGAGTTATGGCCTTCACAACATTGAAATTCACCGGAACGTTTTTCTTTCCGCAGGTCGTTGTCATTACAGAACATGTTCAAAATGTCCACCTCCTGCTTGAATACAGACCTCACATCGATGTCTCATTGACCTGCGAACACGATCCCAAACTCCAGGAGTATTGCGTATGTCCTCAGAACATGCCACAATTCGATTCCGAAGGGATTCCAAATCAGGCACCGGAGACGAATAAACCAGTGATTTTAAATGGCTCCACAAGTAGAAATCGAGAAGTGTGCAGGAGCGCCATCATGCAAGAAGTGAATGTGTAGACGATTGATCAGTGGAGTGTCTTCTAAAACATGAGGTATAGTGTTTTCCAGGAAGTTTGTGTACGCCTGCCCCGTAAGTCTGTTTACAAGTACATGGGGTCCAACTAATCGATCACCAATGATACCGGCCCACATGTTGAGGGAGAACCGCACCTGGTGATGAGATGGAACAGTTGCACGTGGGTTTTCATACGCCCATACATGCTAATTGTGGAAATTTGTTATGCCATCTCGTGTGACCTGTGCTTCATCTGTAAATAATACTAAGGCAGGAAAGTTCAGATTTACACCACACTGCTGCAAGAACCACTGACAGAACCTAACTCGTGCAGGGTAATCTGCTGGTGACAGGGCCTGTACACGTTCCAAATGATAAGGATACAATTGATACTCTTTCAACAGTCTCCAGACAGTCGTATGAGGAACATTGACTTGCAACGCTACCCTTCGTGTGCTGATAGAAGGAGTCATGTTCACAGCCTCCAGAATCTCCTCCTGTACTTCTGACGTTGTAGATCTTGGTCGTCCCCTTCCCAAACCAGGAGAGTTAAATTTTCCATACTCGCACAGACGGTAATAGAGATGTACAAATGTCTACCTATCTGGACGTCGCTGTGGGTACCTCTCCTGGTACAAACGACGAGCCAGCGCAGCATTGCCGTCCGCCTTACCGTACATGAAGTGTATCTCTGCCAGCTCTTGATTTGAATACATGTCGCACAGTCTAACGCCTACACAACACTGAATGTAATCTTCGCCTCGGAATGAACTGTGAGAGTGCCCTCTTAATGTCTCCTTTGACGGCAACGACCTGCGGAAAGAAAAACGTTCCGGTGAATTTCAATGTTGTGAAGGCCATAACTCGGAAATAAAGCATTTCCGGACACATGTTGTAATGAACTATTTTGATTGTCTACATGTGGGAAATACATACCTGAAATTATGCCCCGTATTTTTTAAACACCCTGTATATTATACAGTCGTCCGCGAATAACCTTACCTGAGACGTAATATTTCTATTTTTATAATAGAGGTGCAAGAACCGCCCCTTGAGGCACGCCTGATGTTACATTTCCTAGTTCCGATATTAATTTTCCTAGTCTGACCTAGTTACAGGTGGTTTGCGGAACTGGATTTCGGTATTTAGCTTAGCTCACCAAATCCATCACGATGAGAAAATTTTCTTTCCTCAGGAGAACTCGAACCAACGCTCATTCCCTAACACGAGTGCAGGCACGATGCCTTATACAGGGACATAATTTTATTTCTACTAACATTTTTAATATCAACCTGGCTATATTTTTGGATTAAAGGTCTAGAACCGGAAACACTGCTTGTTCCCCCTTCCAAGACTGGAGTTCGATGATACTGGCATAAAATACAAATCACTTTACTAGGTATAGGCAGCGAATAGGGATTATAAAGAATGGACACTGAGCGAATTTTCCTGTGTTTTGTTTCTCTGTGCGCCAGCGGTTAGTTGCACTTTTAAGCGCTAGAGGTTAGTGTAATCGAGCATACGCTAAGATGATAATTGAGAACAGAGTTGAGACACAGGATCCAAACATCGCCAACCTTATTGCATAATCCAGTAACGCTTTGCTTCAAATAAATTCAAGTTAACAGCTTTTCCCTATTTCTCAGTGACAAACTAGTTGTAATAATAATATTTTATATTTCAGATATCATATATTATATTATAAAATAACATAATACATTATAAAATTAAGTATCGAATTCGTTTAATATTTGTATATAATATAATATAGGTATATGGTTTTACTTCTCGTAAGAGTTTTGTTTTTCCATTTTCAGCGCTATCAAATCATTACATATTTTAATTGTTGTTGGGGTCAACGTCTCAATTCTCATTATAAAGAAACTCTAGAGTCTAGACATTACAGTTAATGATAGATTTATTATTTTATGGATCCAATTTATTTTATTTGCGTACATAATGTACCTAGATGTATTAATTATGTGTTATATTTCCGCTGTGTCGACTGCTAGCTGGTGTGATGTCAGCGCCAACTCTAGAGAGAAAGCAGAATCTGACGCTCTAGCTGGCTTGAAGGTCATTGAAATCGGTCCGGCTACATAAAAGGTACCGACGCGAAGTGTCTATTCTTTATAATCCTTATTCGCTGGTATAGGAGCGAAGAAAAGTAGTTCATCCATTTATGTAAACTAGGAAATATCGCAATTTTGAGTTTGATAATTTTCATTAGGTTTTTGTTTAATTAAATCACAGTACTGTATTAACACTTAGTGTTTTTACTCACGAATTGAGCTATTCATTCGGACGTATTAATTATGCAGTGTATATTTTACTGTTACAGCATATTAGCGTACAATATACAGAATTAAATTAAATTGAAAAATAATCATAATATGGATATTTAAACACATTTTTGAAAATGGTGGCCGTTCATTTCGATACAGGCTTCAGTTCTTTTGTGCATATTATCGCATTATAGACTATTGTACCTAATTCCAATTACCAGTTTCGTCCTTCGTACGAGTAACTCATGTTGAAATACGTACTGTAAATTCAATCTTCACTTCTGACCGATCCGAAAAGATAAAATTACTCAGAAATTCTATCTACTGTCCGTCCAAGTGGTTTTGTCGCAGGGTCGTAGAGAGGGGAGGGGGGAATCACGTGACAGTTAATTACTTAACAAGGCCCTTTTATTTAAGTTATTTTAAACAGTTGTATAATATTACGTAGATGTCCAATTCCTAATAGAAATTAATGTTTTCAGAAAAGAGGTAAGACTCCCCAGCTACTAGACTTTACAGAGGGGCGAACAGAAGGTGGGGGAAACCGGGATGCGACGTAAGAAAACGGACGACAGTACCTGTGCGAAAATATGATTCAATATTGAAAGCTCTTTCGTCACTGGAAAACGCGAACATATTTCTGGAACGTACTGTACTCACTAACTCAGTACTGCATACGCGGCCTTGGTTCTGTGTGGAGAACGGTTGGAAGTTTACTAGTAGAGGGGATGGGAGTGAAGTACATTAAAAAACTCAGGTACAATAAAAATTGAAGTAAAAATAAAATGACGTCCCTGTACAATAGGACTAGGGAACGGATTTCTAGTTATGCTGTGATGTGATAAACGATACGATATAATATATTGTGTCTGTGTGTGTGTGTGTGTGTGTGTGTGTGTGTGTGTGTGTGTGTGTGTGTATATATATATATATATATATATATATATATATATATATATATATGAGGTCAGTTTCTGTCAGATGCGTTTCCAATTCACTGTGGGCTAAAGCAAGGAGATGCACTATCACATTTACTTTTTAACTTTGCTCTAGAATATGCCATTAGGAAAGTCCAGGATAACAGAGAGGGTTTGGAATTGAACGGGTTACGTCAGCTGCTTCTCTATGCGGATGACGTGAATATGTTAGGAGAAAATCCACAGACGATTAGGGAAAACACGGGAATTTTACTGGAAGTAAATAAAGAGAGAGGTTTGGAAGTAAATCCCGAAAAGACAAAGTATATAATTATGTCTCGTGACCAGAATATTGTACGAAATGGAAATATAAAAATTGGAAATTTATCTTTTGAAGAGGTGGAGAAGTTCAAATATCTGGGGGCAACAGTAACAAATGTAAATGATACTCGGGAGGAAATTAAACACAGAATAAATATGGGAAATGCCTCTTATTATTATTCGGTTGAGAAGCTTTTATCATCCAGTCTGCTGTCGAAAAATCTCAACGTTAGAATTTATAAAGCAGTTATATTACCGGTTGTTCTTTATGGTTGTGAAACGTGGACTCTCACTTTGAGAGAGGAACAGAGATTAAGGATATTTGAGAATAAGGTGCTTAGGAAAATATTTGGGGCTAAGAGGGATGAAGTTACAGGAGAATGGAGAAAGTTACACAACACAGAACTGCACGCATTGTATTCTTCACCAGACATAATTAGGAACATTAAATCCAGACGTTTGAGATGGGCAGGGCTTGTAGCACGTATGGGCGAATCCAGAAATGCATGTAGAGTGTTAGTTGGGAGGCCGGAGGGAAAAAGACCTTTGGGGAGGCCGAGACATAGATGTGAAGATAATATTAAAATGGATTTGAGGGAGGTGGGATATGATGATGGAGAATGGATTAATCTTGCTCAGGATAGGGAGCAATGGCGGGCTTATGTGAGGGCGGCAATGAACCCCGGGTTCCTTAAAAGCCAGTAAGTAAGTATATATGTCATGATATGAGTGTAATAGAAGCATTTCTAGAATACGGAATGAATAGACCTACATTATGCCAACTTACAAGTATATGTAAAAAGTATGGGGTCAGAAAAGATCCCAGATAGGTTGTGAGGGTCAATAAATACCAGATCAGGTGAAAATTTAAACTGAGTCCTCTTTTATCGTGTTGGAAGTCCTTAGTTCGTGAATGATTGGCCCGGAAAAATTACTGTTCGCGACAATGACAGCCGGAAATAGAGGTCGCGTTACACAAGACGCGATCTCCGAAATTTATAATCCGCTGTGCAAGGGTGCATAAAGTTAGAAGAAGTAATAACAGTGTTAAAATTACCCGTATGTGAGAGTTCTTAATGAAATATGCAGAGGGCGGCGGTCCACTATTATGGGCACTTAAGCCAGGACACATAGGTACAATTACAAGGACGAACATTACCGGAGTTGTAATCCTCAATGTGACCATATTGTGTTCGCCCCATAAACATCACACGTCCCACGTATTATTTCATAACTTCAGAGCTGTAAAATAGTTTATTAGCAGCACCGGCGAACACTTTAAAATATTCATACGGTGTGACGGAAAACGCTCCAGTAGCTTTCCCTTCTTCAGTTCCCGTGATGCATTGCCCCTTCATGATAGCATGATGTAGTCTGCAATAGCTGTATGGCTAGCCGAGGTGTTTAGGGGCTGAGCAGAGTACAGATCGAATACTGTGGGAGTTAAGGTGAGATTCTGTTAACGATTTTTTGTTAAGGGAATGGAGTGGACTTTTTCCCATTGCTATTGATGAAATATACAGGGACATCATTTTATTTTTACTTCAATTTTTATTGTACCTGAGTTTTTTAATGTACTTCACTCCCACCCCTTCTACTAATGAAGTTCCACACAGAACCAAGGCCGCATATAGTAAGAAGAACAGAGTGAGTATAGTACGTTCCAGAAATATGTTCGCGTGTTCCAGTGACGAAAGAGCTTTCAATATTGAATCATATTTTCGCATAGGTAGGGGAGACTGTTGTACCTTTAGCATAGTGTACCTTCGAACATTTTTTGTTTTTTAATTTTTGCTGCTACCTAGAGGACTCAAAATGAAGTAGATTGTAGAGAAATCCGCTAAGTAGCTCTGGTCGTAGTTTCAGTTTGATTTATTGCAAAGTGTGAGTTCTGTAGACAAAAGAATTTTTTTAGTACCAAAAGTAAACATTTCGTTCATTGTTACATGTTTTCTAACACAAAACCAGATTGCATTTGTTGATATCTTTCAAGTACGGTGTGTTCCCTATCATCTGGTGAGCAATAACATATTTTAATTTCCATCATTTATTTGACTCTCTTAGTTTTCGGAGCACATTTGTTTAAACGTGCACCCTCTTGTACCTTTGAACACAAAACATCTTGTACCATGGAACATGTTCCAAAGTACATGATACTGTCTGTTTTTGTTTTTGTTTTATTTTAAGGTCATGTCACGAAGTAAGTCTGGAATTAAAGAGGCCCCCAATTGATCCGGATGCCTTGAAGAAAGCTGTTGAAGCAGTTATTGCTTCTCCAGGAAATAAAATCTAAATCGGAGAAACCTGCTCTGGTTTATGATTGCAAATACATTTTAAATATGATTGCCAGTTTTTACAGCTATATTCCCTCCTATATTCCATGTGTTCCAACTTACAAGAGTGTATGTTCCAAGGTACATGATCCTGTTGTACCTTTGAACACATTACATATCCCTTCATTTTATTTTTTTTCCATCCTTAATACATCTGTAAAACAGGAAAATACATACAGGAAGTTGTAAAGAAATCTTCAATAATTATTTCAAGCATTTTTTCATTTAACAATTTTATTTCCCAAAATTAAAAAAAATAAAATGTGAAAAGTGTTTAAAGGTACAACAGTCTCCCCTACTGTCCGTTTGCCTACGTCGCATCACGATTTTCCCCACTTGCTTCTGCTCACCCCTGTGTAAAAGCTGGGCTGTCTTAGCTCTTTTCTGAAAACATTAAATTCTGTTAGGAATTGGACGTTTACGTAATATTATACAACTGTTTAAAATAACTTAAATAAAAGGGCCTCGTTAAATAATAAACTGTCACGTGATATCCACCCCCTTTCTACTATACTGCGGCATAACCACTTGGACGGACAGTAGATAGCATGTCTGAGTAATTTTATCTGTGCGGGTCGGGCAGAAGTGAAGATTGAATTTACAGTACGTAAGGTACTCTTTTATAGAGTAGGTACAGAATTATTTCAACATGAGTTACTAGTGCGAAGGACGAAACTGGCAATTGGAATTAGATGCAATAGTCTATAGTGCGATAATACGCATAAAGAACTGAAGCCTGTATCGAAATGAACGGCAACCATTTTCAAAAATGTGTTTAATACCCATATTATGTTTACTTTTCAATTTAACTTCATTCTCTAAATTGTACGCTAATGTGCTGTAGACAGTATAATATAAACAGCATAATGAATACGTCCACATGGATAACTCAGTTCATGAGTAAAACACTTATTCTTAATACAGTACTGCATTTTGATTAAACAAAAACCTAATGAATACTATCGAACTCAAAATCGCGATATTTCCTAGTTTACGTAAATGGATGAACTACTTTTCTTCCCTCCTGTACCTAGTAAAGTGATTTGTTTGCGTTTTACGCCAGTATCATCAAACTACAGTCGTGGAATGGAGTAGCAAATGGTGTTTCCGGTTCTCTAAAGGTATAGCCAGGTTAATATTCAGAATGTTAGTAAAAATAAAATGATGTCTCTGTAGTTTCGAAGATTAATTCTATATTATTTATTTTATTTATTTGTTTATTCATTAATTTAATATGACAGGATTAAGAGCATAAGGCTTTTATTCCATCCTACCGGATAGCACGTATAAATACAAAAAAGAAATACAAACACTGATGAAAATAATACAGTAGTACATTATGCAACGAGCCTATAATGATAGTAATTAAGAAACGAGTATGGATTTTTATGAAACGATAGCAAGCGAGTTTCATAATTTTCATACGAGCTTCTTAATTACCATTATAGGCGAGTTTCATACGACTTTTTATGCTCGACCATATTTCTAACTTGAAATTACCGGTATTCAGATGTATACATTTTATTTGTATCTGACAAGATCGGAAGTGACCTTGTCTAGGTCGTGAATTGTGAGATGTGCGCAGACGCGAAAGTATTGATTTTTTCCGAGGAACAATAATGTCATTGACCTTGTGTAATCCCGTTAAACTTGGTATAACCTTGATTATTGAATTCGACATTGAAAAATGAGATGACAAATTGAATTTATTTGAATATTATTTACAATTAAGGCTAATTATTATAGTAACAGAACATAACCTTCTGCGACAGTATTGGATTTCCAGCCTCCGTGACTTTTCGCTAATTCTCTTTCGATTGCATATCCGAGAATAATCGATACTTGCAGTTATATAACGGTACAAAGCTGTCTCGTTATTGGCTGAACACCTGTAAGCTGAGTTGTCATTGGCTGAAAATACCTGAACTTTAATGAGTAGGTGTACTTTAATGACATGCATTAAAGGACTGCTACCAGGTGTATAATTACTGCATTTCGGCATGGTCGAGCATAAATTAAATTAAAGCATTATAGAGAGTCAACAGGACCAAAAGTACACTATAGAGCTCTCATCGAGCTAATACAAGAAAAAAAAAAAAAAAAAAGAAAGAAAAACTGAGATATAGTCGCGACGCTGTTATTCCCGGCGTGACTCCTCCTCTTTGCTTATGTCTTAGGAAGTGAAGGCTCTATAAAGTCTAGATAAGTAGTATCGTTCACTATTTTTGTTCTTTCGTTGCCGAGCTACCATACGAGGGATCTATTTGCCACACCGTTAAACATTATCATGTCGTAGCTCCTATGATAATAAATCAAACGCAGTGTAATTCAGCAAATAATTGAGCGGCAAATAACGTCTTCGTGTGCTTTCTGCAAACGCCAACGAAAGAGCCAAAATGGCGGGCGATTTTATTAAGTATTTATCGAGCCTTAAGAAATTAATAACGTCTTCCTCAGCGAATCATAAGACGCACACGTTTAAATGTAGCCAACCTGCAACGCGATTGGCTGCCGGAAATTAGAGCGACGGGACTAATAGCAATGATGATAGTGGTAACCGATGATGATGATAATAATAATAATAATAATAATAATAATAATAATAATAATAACAATAAATACATCACATATTAATTGTCAATTTTCAACAGCATACTTACAATACTATCTTCTTCATCAGTTGAAGAAGCCTACTCGTCGGGATCGTTACATTCAGCTGTCTGTATGATTGAGCAACGATTGTTAGGAAGAAGAAGACTATAAAACGGAAGACAACTCATATTACTTGCGGTATAATTGTATAAATATCAGAACAAAGAATCTACTAAAACTGTAAAAATAATTACCGGCATATAAAAAATTAACCATAACATTAAAAAGGCTGTCTGTAAAAACACTGTATACACAATGGAAACAAAGTACAGGGCTCCTACAAAAGATCTTTTCGGCTTCGAACACATGTAATTTACGTTATATGAATCTGAGGTGCATGAAAATAGCACCAATGAAAAGAGAAACTCGAAAAGTTTAGTTGTGGCAACATTGTTTTCCTGCCTCATAATATCGCATATAAACAAATTTGCTCATTGTACAGTAGTGGAAAAAAAAAAAAATAAAAACCGGACCGACGGAATAATCAAAGTCCCCAAAATGAGTCACTGCGCATGACACGCCCGCATTCACAAGATAGCGAGTAATCTATTGAAATTGTTGTAGTTTCGATTGCTGACGTAGCCCATTTCGAACGCCATTAGAAAATAAGCTGGTAAAATTCATGTTGTGGGAATAATAAGTTAATTAAGTGGTAAAATATCGCTGCAATCGAAAAGTATTGGGAATAAATATGAATAAGGAACAAAACAAAGTTTCCTTCCCAGGCAGGATTCGAACCACGAAAGTCTTAGTTACCAGTCTGTCGTGCTCTGGAGTGAACAAGGCTCTGAAATCAGCTACAAGGCTCGGTCCGGTTTTTTTTTACCATACTGTACAGGCGAAATGGCTGCTATAATAGAGGACAAATAAAATTGATTATCATGTGAACTAGTCGGTTATTAATGTGCAACATCATTACCGAACATAGTTTGGTGCAGATCCACCCAGTTGGCCTACAATCCGTAAATGGTACACTGATTTTAAGGCAAGATTCTTCCCAGGTGGCTGCGATTTCATGCAACGTCAACAAATAACTGGAGCGACAAAACGTAAAAACTGAGGTTTTTGTAAAATTTCAGAGTTAACAGGCCACAGAAATTCGAAAACATAAGACCCAAAAAACGCGTACCGACTACAGGTGCTGCAAGCACTAAAACTAGTGGATAAAGTCCTACTTGTGAGGTTTTTTCTTATAGAAAGAATTTAATAATTTATATTTTAAAATTTGTTCCAATTGAATCGTTAAAGACATCGCAATGATGGAATGGCTTTAAAATTATTTAAATCTTACTTAAGTAACAGAACTCAAGCAACTAAAATAAATGATCACCTTAGTGAATCACGTAACATTGATATAGGTGTACCTCAGGGGACGATTTTAGGTCCTGTTTCGTTTTTAATATATATATCAACGATTTACTTAAAATTGACATCGAGAAATATTCTGATACTCTGTATTCTTATGCTGATGATACTGTGGTTATATTTAGCGGTTCGAGATGGAATGAAACTTATCAAAATTCTAACAGTGGTATTAACATTATTAAAGAATGGCTGGATGCTCACTTACTTTCTTTGAACGTTTCTAAAACAAAATTAATACCATTTTCATTAACATCACATGGCCTTGAGCAACTAAAAATAAATAATAATAGAAGTATAACAATACATGATTGTAACCTACCTACTTGCTCATGTAACGCTTTGAGTATATCCTCACAAGTTAAATATTTAGGCATTATTATTGACCAATATTTAAATTAGGACAGGCATATCTCCTTCCTGTGTAACAGATAGGGTAAAACAATCCACAAATTTTCCATTCTACGCTCTTATTTACCTGTTTATGTTCTGCGTACTGTGTACTTAGCTCTGTTTAAATCAATAATTCAGTATGGTATTTTAGGCAAAATCGACTCTCCATCCTTTAAATTTTCTCCAAAAAAGAATTATCAAAATTTGTCTATATAAATCTTTTGATTACCCAACAAAATTAATTTTTCAGGAATTTGGTGTATCAAATCTAGAACAAATTTATAAACAAACATTGCTGATTTACTTCCATAAAAACCACAATAAATTTAAGTTTGATCCTCACGACTACCATACCAGACAAAACTACAGTTTCTTTCTAAATACTCCCAAATGCCACACAACTGCCGGATTAAAACACAGCAGAAATTTTGGACCCAAAATATATAATGAATTAATTAGAGCTTACGCTGAGCTAAGTACACTTAACAGAGACAGAGTTAAGAAACAAATCAGATTAATTATTTAATTGTTTAAGCTAATTGAGTTAAAAATTGATACTCTGATATTTATGTACTTTTGTATTTTCTATTTGTATATAGATCCTGTTACTACATGCTTACACACATTTATTAAAGTTATTGTGCTCAATGAACCACCGCGAAACACGGCAGATCTGAGCTAAGCGCTCACCTTTTTAAAAATTTGTCTGCTTACAATGTTGTATAACGGAGGTAAGAAGTACAAAAAAAAACGAAGAAAAAACATGCCTGTTGTGTGTGCTGCATATAACTGCAATGTCAAAAGGAAAAAGACAACTGATATATCATATTTCATGTAAATTTTATGAAGTTAAGTCCATAGTTTTGTTAATTAGCAGCATTTTTTTTCTTGCATAAATGTGTAACAACGCCCGGCATAAACAAAATAAATGGTTCACTGGTAATGTACTTAAACTAAATACGGATAAAACCACTACAATTTCATTTCAGACCCAGTGAAAAACAAATAGCAATACAATATTAAAATTATTGTATTTCGACACCGGCATCCTTTATTTCTGCTCCTTCTGTCCTTACTGCTTATAGAAGAAGACGATGAGCTGTAGCTTATAAAAAGTAGGCCTATTTCGAAGACAAACGATTAATCAAATAAATGGTTCACTATTAATAAAGTTAAACTAAATACGGATAAAACCGCTACAATTCCGTTTCAAGCCCAGTAATAGCAATCAAATATTAAAATTGTATTTCGATACTCGCATCCAAAATAACGCAAAACTCTAAGGTAGATCGTATTGTTAGTATTTTGACTGGAAGGACATGAAAGAACATAATTGAGCATCCACGTGCAATAATGGGGTAAGTATGAATATATTTCGTAACTACTTACCCCATTATTGTACGTGGGTGCTCAATTATACACTAATAATTATCTGTGGTGCCACAGCCCTTGAAAGGCTCAGACAGACCAGCCGGCTGTTGGCCTCACGTTCACAATTCGATAATAATTATACTTTACTGTAACAAAAAAACTGAAAGCGTGTTTTGTCATGTTTCACCCACGTTACAAGCTTGGAGGTAAAGATTGTTTACTACAGTTAGGGCCTACTTTCATTCTATATCTTATGGTATAGTAAATAGTTTTGCAACGTGTAGAGACTGGGAAAACAATTTAATAAAATCATCCGAATCATACTCGTTCATTTTATAGGCAATCTTGCAGGTCGCATTTAAAAGAACTTTGGAATATTAACATTTTCTTCAGTATATTTGCTAGGACTTCTTGTCATACTACATGACAATTTTGCTTAGGTTATTATTTTAAGCATTCCTTCTAGGAATAGCTCAAGTGTTTTAAATTTAGCGTGCATAAGTTTAGATTAAGTTCCTAGCACGTATTTGACGAAATACTAGGTTTTTCACTTCAGTTTAACTGATTTATGCAAACGAAATTTTGACAGCCGACGATTCTAATGCCACGCCCACTTTGTTTTGGGCGTATAAGTTCATGGTAGACGGTCGTTCAATTTTCTTCAAACATGGCGGCGCATTGACCACTCTATATCAATAAGTTTGTAAATTGAACTAATTTGATTGTATATGTTTGTATAGTTTGGCTGATGAATTGTATATGTTCTTAAAATGATTACTAGTCTGTGTAGCTCTACTGATGAATTGTATATAGACCTACTGTAAATTGAATAGTAATATGTATAGCTCAACTGATGAATTGTTTATGATTATAAATTGAATTAATCTACTTGATATTAATTGCACAAATTTGTATAGCTTAATGAAAGTATGCTACTTTGTATTGTATATATTTGTATAGTTTTGGCCGATGAATTGTATATGCTTTAAATTGAATAGTAATCTATATAGCTCTACTGATAAATTGTTTCTGTTTGTAATTTGAAGTAGTTTGCATGATATGTATTATCAATTTCTGTATATCACAACTGGTTGAATTGTTTATGCCTTAAATTTAATTAAATTGTTTTGTATTATAATATAGCTCAACTTATGAATGATCGTTTGCGTTTGTAAATTTAATAATCTGATTGGCTATGTATTGTATACTTTTAGTAGAGCCATCGATGTAGCTGAGTCGGCAGACTCGCTGGGCTGCTGATCCGGAGCTGCGTTCGGGCTTGGGTTGGATCCCCCTTTGGACTTTGGTTTCTTCGGAGGTTTTCCCCAGCCGTGGGACTGAAGCCGGATGGTCTATGGCGAGTCCTTGGCACCAACCCTTTTGATTTGATTACTCCCTTTGATTTGATTACCTGGTTGGGTTTTTCCGAGGTTTCCCCCACCGAAAACGCAAATGCCGGGTAATATTTTGGCGAATCCTCGGACCTCATCTCATCTCACTACATCTCGCCAAAATGTAAAAAAAAAATTGTACAAAATTGTAAAAATTGTAGAAAATTACTAAATTGTAAAACTATAAAAATTTGTAAAAATTGTAATTGTAATATTGTAAAATGTTGACATGTTCCACATATTAAAGCTTCATTGCTCATGTAAGATCTATGGAATAAAATAAATGAATGAATGAATATCTTTCTCTTTCTAAGTCGTTGGTTCCGATAGATGGAAAAAGTGAACAAACCCTCGCCTGTTAACCTCACCTCCGCCCAGTTATCAGTTAACCTATATCTCTCCTAAACTTAGAAGTCTACTCATCACATTCTATGCGATATTCCGAGAATCAAACTCCCAAACTCCAGCTCCCAGAGCCAGAGATCAGAACAGCGCAGCGTCTGTGAAACCAGACAGCAGCGAAGCCAAAAGGTTGCATACTACGTCAGTACACAACGACGAGGGGTTTTAATCCTAGCTCGAGAGGAAACGCTGAATCGAACAGAAGGTAAAAGGGTTTTTGGCTGCGTCTAGTGCGAACACGCTATGTATTATGTATAGAGGAGCCCTGGAAAATTCTTAAGAATCTGCAAGAAAGCAGGAAAGACGTCATCAGGGTTGGAGTGGAGGGGCGAGGCGGTGCCTGCCATTGTCTTGGGCTTCTTCTGGAGGAACGCCTTAAGATATGAACCGGGCTCTTTAAGGACCTCCCCCTCTGCGCCTTCCCTCTCTCGTGCTCTGCTCGAGATTTTTTGGTGGCTGGTTGAGAAGCGTAAAGACGAGATGCGTAGTACCAGATACTTGAGGATTATTCCAAACATCTGCAAGAAAAAAGCGGAAGTGGCACAAGGTGCAGGCAGCTCTAATGAGACCTGAGCCTCATTATTTTTGGAAACGGGCACCAGTTCGAGCCTCTTGACCTGGAGGTTCACATTGGAATACTCTCTGTTCCTAATTGCATGGCGATTTAGAACATATTTTAATTAGTTTAAGCACAAAGGTTCTAACTTCTAGGTAAATTGTTCTCACCATGGGGGCCGTGGTTCTATCCTGGACTGATATTAGCAATATAGTAATTTTCTATTTTTGTATCGCACTGGTTGAGTGGAAGAGAAGGCCGGATGGCCTTAACTCTGCCAGTTAAAATAAACCATTATTATTATTGAATAATTTCAAGGGCCCGGAACAATTTTTCCCTTGAAATTATTCAAATCTGCTTTGCAGGGAGTGTTACCTGAAAGACTGGATTTGCATAATATATACGTCACTGTGTACGTTAACAGAAAACCACAATTCCAAGTCACACAGAGATTGTGTGCACTCGATGTGGGTCTCTGGCGTTCTCGTCAACCCACGCGAGTTGTGTGGATATAAAGGGAAAAGTTGAGACGGTATCGGGTGGAGTTCCCGGGTACCTCAGTTGGCAGAGCGCTGGTACGTCAACCAGAGGTGCTGGGATCGATACCCGGCCCCGGAACAATTTTTCCCTTGAAATTATTCAAATCTGCTTTGCAGGGAGCGTTACCTGAAAGACTGGATTTGCATAATATATACGTCACTGTGTACGTTAACAGAAAACCACAATTCCAAGTCACACAGAGATTGTGTGCACTCGATGTGGGTCTCTGGCGTTCTCGTCAACCCACGCGAGTTGTGTGGATATAAAGGGAAAGGTCGAGACGGTATCGGGTGGAGTTTCCGGATAGCTCAGTTGGCAGAGCGCTGATACGTTCAACCAGAGGTCCCGGGATCGATACCCGGCCCCGGAACTATTTTTCCCTTGAAATTATTCAAATCTGCTTTACAGGGAGCGTTACCTGAAATACTGGATTTGCATTATTATTATTATTATTATTATTATTATTATTATTATTATTATTATTATATTTGTGAAATTTTAAAAATTTCTTGCAAAGTGTATTTAATCTGAGAATGCAAATTATTTTGTGTGAGATCGTGCGTATTTTCTTGCTTTCCGCACAAAACCAATAGGCGGTAAGTGTGAAATACCATATTCAGTATTCCCAACGTAACACACATAACAATTTCCCTATTCTTACCGCTTAAGCGTCATATTCATTTTACTGCTTTAGGCTTTTAACATATTATTTTTAAAGACGTTCAATATAGTAATAACTATATATTGGAAACTTACCACTGCAATTTCACCTAAATTGCAATGTTAATTATTGTTTTTAAATATTTGCAAAAATTAAGTAAACTCTACTACACCACAAAAGTTACTGCATTTGTAATAAATCATTACATAACCTTACCGTTTGTTTTAAGTTCGCATTTATAGACTGGGGAAAAAAAGACAGACCTATATCACGGCCTGCTGGAGTATAGTAAATACAGAAAACATTTTATAGGAACAATGCTGAAGATAAATATTTTTGTTTTCCAAAGTTTCCGTCATTGAACAGAAACCAAGATAGAGATTTCATTGCAACTAATTAGAAATTCCTCTTTCAGGTATGTAATAAACGAGCTTCGCACAAAATAATGTACGATACACGAGCGGTATGTTTGTTTTCATGTTCTCGGAAATTAAAAAAGCTCAACTACGTTTCGCTTTTTCAATCTTTTCCTCGAACATGAAAACGTCAACATACCGCTCTTGTAACGCATATTACTATTTTAATGCGATATAATGTACTATAGTCCCGTCGCTCTAATTTCCGGCAGCCAATCGCGTTGCAGGTCGGCTACATTTAAACGTGTGCGTCTTATGATTCGCTTATGAAGACGTTATTCATTTCTTAAGGCTCGATAAATACTTAATATATTCGCCCGCCATTTTGGCTCTTTCGTTTGCGTTCGCAGAAAGCACACGAAGACGTTATTTGCCGCTCAATTATTTGCTGAATTACAGTGTGTTTGATTTATTATCATAGGAGCTACGACATGATAATGTTTAACGGTGTGGCAAATAGATTCCTCGTCTGGTAGGTCGGCAACGGAAGAACAAAAATGACGAACGATAATACCTATCTAGTCCACACCTGTGGAGTAACGGTCAGCGCGTCTGGCCGCGAAACCAGGTGGCCCGGGTTCGAATCCCGGTCGGGGCAATTTACCTGGTTGTGATTTTTTCCGAGGTTTCCCTCAACCCAATAGGAGCAAATGCTGGGTAATTTTCGGTGCTGGATCCCGGACTCATTTCACCGGCATTATCATTCATGTGCTAAATAACCTAGATGTTGATACAGCGTCGTAAAATAACCCAATAAAATAAAAATAAAAAATAAACTACCTATCTAGGCTTTATAGAGCCTTCACTTCTTAAGACGTAAGCAAAGAGGAGGGGTCACGCCGGGAATAACAGCGTTGTGACTATAACTGACGGCAGGGTAGCTCAGTTAGTAGAGCAGTAGACTGGAAGATCAGGAGTTCGATCCCGGGTAGTGACTTCCAGAACGATCCCGAGGTTCACTCAGTTTTCTATTAGAGTACCGGGACTTTCTCAGGGGTGAAAGACGGTCGGAGCCTGGAGCCGACCACACCACCTCATTCTGGTGTCGGGGTGAAGAAAGTATGGGACTCTAATCTTTACCTTCATATGTATTAGTTATATGATCTTTTATACGACTTTAAATTTTCATTATATTTGCAGTGGAGAACATGAATTGATTTCATTTTCTGTCGAAATTTTATTGTTTTAATGGCTGATGTAATCGTATATTCGCATAGGCCCTAATAGGTTTTCGTAATCTTGAGGAGCTTTTTACTTGTTTCATTAATATTAGAATAAAACTCTAAACCTCATTGTGATGCTACAATATACGTTGATCCAAGAACTTTTCGTATCTAATACGGATGAGACTTACCTGTACTTTGTATACCGGGTGTTCTCGACTATTGCAACATATAGCAAGCACGAAACACTTTTGCTTGTACGCCGTATTTATTGATTTTTTGCTGGACTTTGGTTTGACGATTTTAACTTCAAAGCAACACACATTAAACACAGGAAATGAACTCAATTTATTAAAATATTAAAATTAACATGGATAGAATCCTCGGCCTCATCTCGCCAAATACCATCTCGCTATCCCCAATTTCATCGACGATAAATAACCTCGTAGTTGATACAACGTCGTTAAATAACAAACTAAAAAAACATCATCAGCAAAATGGGCTATTGTTAAGTGATCTTGAGTTGGAAAATCCGATGTATATAGGATATAAAGCAGCGGTCCCAAAATACTACCCTGAGGTACTCCAGATTGAACAATATTTGATTCTGACTGAGTAGATTCGTATTTAACAGAGAATGTACGCTGTGAAAGATATGGCTTGATTACTAAATAATAGGTATCTGTTAAATGCCTTAATGACAAGAGAAATAGCGAAAACGGTGTTTCATTTCTTTCTTCTTGTGCTGCGATCTGTTTCGATCAACAATAATTATCAATTACGAATTTCTTGAAATTCTTTGAGCTGTTCTTTCTAATGACACCGGTACGAATTTCATAAGACACATAGTGACAGAATTATAGCATACCAACGCTCTCCCAACTGAGCTACCCGGGAACTCTACCCGACACCGATCCAGTTTTTCCCTCTATATCCACAGACCTCAAAGTGGGCTGACAACCCAATACACTGAAGTGTGCACTCAATGTTGGTTGCTTGACGGTTGTCAGCCAACTTTGAGGTCTGTGGATATAGAGGGAAAAATTGGATCGGTGTCGGGTAGAGTTCCCGGGTAGCTCAGTTGGGAGACCGTTGGAGCGTTTAACCAAAGGTCCCGGGTTCGATACCCGGCCCCGGAACAATTTTTCCCTCGAAATTATTCAAATTAACTTTACAGGGAGTTATACCTGGGAGCTTGATTTGTAGAATTATAGCAGTTTATAATCCCGGATTATTTCTACGGACACAGTGTACTTTATTTACCTCATTACTAGGGGGCGGATGTTGATGACCTAAAAATCCACTTAAAATGGTCATTAAAATGCCTTTAAACTAATAGAAAAATGACATATAATTAAAAGAAGACGACATTTTAAATATTATTCACCGTACTCGCACCACAACTTCTTAAAAATTAGTCACCTTGTTTTAATGACTGCCCTGCAAATCTCGGAGAGAGGAGCAACTTCCTGGAATTTAGCTAAGATAAAGGAAAAGAACATGCAACAAAATGAAGGTTTTAAAGGAAAACTTAAGATTTTAATGAGGGTTTACAATGTGTTTCAATCAGGGGTGGTCCATATCAGTGCCTTCATTCTCCATCTCCTCCTTCCGCGCTCCACTTTTGTTACCAGGTCTTCCAGATGAGGAGTGTAAATGGCAAAACAAATTGTGGATGCAGCGTGGATTCTTGCAATCTTTGTGTTAAAATACTGACTACTACAGTAGACATCCCTTCCGAACCATGTTGAGGACACAACGTCCTGTCCGGGACATAGTGAAAGTTACCCCCCTTCCAAACATACATTCTAAAGACACCCTCGTACCGACAAAAGAACAGTAGCAGTCAAAGTCCTCACTTAAACTAAGCTGCTGTCAAGCATTTTATATTTCTTCCGTTGTGTGAAGTTTTTTTACTTGGTTATTTAACGACGCTGTATCAACTGCGAGGTTATTTAGCGTCGATGGGATTGGTGATCGCGAGATTGTATTTGGCGAGATGAGGCCGAGGATTCGCCATAATTACCTGATGTTTGCCTTACGGTTGGGGAAAACCTCGGAAAAACCCAACCAGGTAATCAGCTCAAGCGGGAATAGAACCCGCACTCGAATGCTTCCGGATCGGTAGGCAAACACCTTAGCCGACAGAGCTACGTCGGTGGCTTTGTGTGAAGTGAAGCCTTCAGTGGAATGAGGGATGGACATCAGAGTCTGTTCTAAGCTATAAAACTCAAACTTCACTGTTATTCACTTATTCAGTAGATAATTACTATTGACCTATTTGGTTAGAAAATGATTTAACAGACATTTATTTATTTATTTATTTATTTATTTATTTATTTATTTATTTATTTATTTATTTATTCTGGTGTAGTAAGGCCATCAGGCCTTCTCTTCCACAACACCAGGAATAAAAATACAATAATAGAAATAAACAGAAAAAAAATACACTACTGGGTGTTCAGTTCAAAGTGTGTCATGGCTCGCTGTATGCCGTCGTATGGCCAGTCGATGAGCCTAGAGAATTCAATCTTCCTACACTTCCGCAGAGGTGTATTACCTATGTGTCAGAGAAGTTGCATAGCAAGCACGGCGTTGATTCTGAAGAGTACTTACTGATATGTACGGTAACGTCGGTAGTGGCAGGAATGTGAACTGTTTGGAAACATGTACTGAGATGGGTTTTTTTTCTTACTGTCGGAATATGGGGAGAGGGTTAAGACGATTTCTTACGTATTTGTTGACATTAACTTCGACGGTCAACATGGACACGAAGCATTTGATTTGTGTAGTGGAATCTTGCCGTACGCAACCGATGATAACAAATACCCTGCGTACGACTTGCCCGCGCAAAACACGGTTCGAAAGAGGTTATGGTAGCACACAGACCGTACAGACCGCCATCTGTTGCTACGACGTTCAAGTTATACCGTACACGTTCTCAAGTTCAGATTGAACGTCTTGATTAATAGGCAACTTCTCTGACATAAAAGCTGAAACTCGCTTCAAATCGCTGACTCACAACAGTGACGTCATGACACACTTTGAAATGAACACCCAGTATATAGAAAGTAAAGCTACACAAGAAATAAAGAGAGAGAGTAAAAAACACTATATACAAAGTAAAGCCACACAAAAAGACACATAGGTTGCAGTCACAAAAACTTTAAATGAGTGATTAAGTATCATAATTGATTGTATCCAAAGTAATTAACTAACATAAACAAGAAACTTGCAAAGCAGAAAGTGAAATGCATTCCAAATGATCTGAAAGTTCTTCAAAGTATTAGAAATGGCCAAAAAATGCCGAAAAAATATAAAAATGACCTATTAGTTCAAAAACATAAAAAAATGCCGTATAAGAAATTACTTTTTTACGTTGATATTAACATAGTAAGGATTTCTATATTAATAGGCATCGTCCTAATGTGAAAAATAAGAAGATTACTTTTCATCAACATCCACCCCCTACTCATTACTATTCATTTTAGAAATCTGTGATGTCTGCAATAGATATTTATGGCCATGAGTGACCTGTATGAAAATAACTTCGTTAGAGTTCCCCTTCGCTTGTAGCATCATAATACTGTGACCTGAGATTCAGGATATAATGAGACAGTTTTTTCATTTAAAGTGACCCATTTTTTGAGAGATTGAAATTAAAGTCGAGTTTATTTTTTGAAAGAGGCTGTTTGATTGCAGATGCTGCAAGAAGCGTGTAACGCAGTTAATAAACTTGCAGCGAAGCACAACTTAATGAATTTCAGGTCGACGAAGAAGATAATTCTCTTCCAGAGAAACAAAAATAAGTAATTAAAATGTCAGAAGAGATGAAGGATTGCAAGAATTTACACGAATTGGACACGTCAGCTGTCGTGCGTGCTCATTTTGAAGTGGAATTCAATTGGTGACGGCATTGACTTTGATTACGTGACGGGCGATCGTGACAAAATCTGTGTCAGTGATATTTTTTAACGATGAGCGTAATTTTTATCTGAGCTGCATCGACATTGAAATATGCGGATTTCAAAAATTATTGTCATATTCCTTTGAACTCATCCTCTAGAATTCTAGAACACTCGATGGAACAGTCATATTACCTTGGTTGAAAGCCAGTCGCTCAACGTAGTTTCTTAAAATTATATCGTTCCTCTTTCTATTAACTTTTTTACAAACATTAGTATCGTTCTTATTGTAAAAATACTGGGTGTTCATTTCAAAGTGTGTCAAGGAATGACCACTCTTATAAATTGAGGGAAAGAAGACAGAGGACGGGCACTGGAAAGATTTCTTTTCTCAATTGTACTATCAGGGACTGGAATGTTTTACCTGCAGACTTACTAAAGGCTTTACCAACAACCAAAAATGTATTTAAAAATTAGGCTTAAGGACTTTACTAATAGACGATAATTATACGCAGTATTTAAAGGGTGTAATTGATATTTTGTTATTGAAGTGTGCTATCAATGAAGAATTATGTTGTGTCAGTGAAGTGTGCTGTGTAAGTGAAACGTGTTCCTGTCAGTGAAGCTTTATAGTTTATAGTGCAAAGTATTTGAACAGTGAAATGTTTTTGAAGTGTTAGTGAAATCAGGATAGAATCAGTGAAATGTGTCGTAGTTCCAGTGCAGTGAGTGAGTTGACAGCGAAATGAGTGTAGTGTTGAAAGGTACTTGTGCAGGTATGAACATATCATACTCGTGGGTTTTAGTTCGAACTTAGGTTTAAAGTACAAATTAGATTTACTTTAAATGTTATTTTAACTTACAATGTTCCCTGTCATTATTATTATTATTATTATTGTTATTGTTATTATTGTTGTTATTATTATTAATTATTGCTAGTATTAATTATTAGTATTATTATTAATTGTATTTTTATTAATTGTTTATTATTGTCTTTATTGAGTGTAATTAGTTACCACTGCCACCGGGTATATACCCATTGCAGTGTGAATAAATACATACATACATGACGTCACTGTTGTGAGTCAGCGATTTGAAGCGAGTTTCAGCTTTTATGCCAGAGAAGTTCCCTAATGTTCAAGGCGTTCTACCTGAACTTGAGAACGTGTACGGTATAACTTGAACGTCATAGCAACAGATGGCGGTCTGTACGGTCTGTGTGCTACCATAACCTCTTTCGAACTGTGTTTTGCGCGGCCAAGTCGTACGCAGGGTATTTGTCATCATCGGTTGCGTACGACAACATTCCACAACACAAATCAAATGCTCCGTGTCCATGTTGACCGTCCAAGTTAATGTCAACAAATACGTAAGTAATCGTCTTAACTCTCTCCGCATATCCCGACAGTAAGAAAAAAAACTCACCTCAGTACGTGTTTCCAAACAGTTTACATTCCTGCCACTACCGACGTTACCGTACTTATCGGTACGTACTCTTCAGAATGAACGCCGTACTTGCCAGGCAACTTCTCTGGCACATAGGTAATACGCCTTTGCGGAAGTGTAGGAAGATTGAATTCTCTAGGCTATCGACTAGCCACATGACCTCATACAGCGAGCCATGACATACTTTGAACTGAATATACTCAGTATACGAACTGAAGGGAAAAAGTTACAAAGGTTTTGAAAAAAAAAAAAAAACTTACGATTGCGAGTAACATCTATACAGGAATTAGGTTAATGAAATTACGACAAATAAATAGGTACACTGGCGTTCAAAGATAGCCTACTTGACACCAGTAATCGATAGTGTTCGATAATTGAGACAGGGAGATCAAAACCCACTAACTCTAATTTTTTACAAAATTGAGTCATGGGCTTGATGATGCTTTTAGTTTGTCCCGCATGCGTGGAAGGCAAGAATACACTAATATCGACATTCATCTGCATTCTGGGAGCTATTTGTGGGGAGGAATCTCAAGATGTCAAACATGTATTATATGATTGTCCAGTCTTTTGCCGTGAAAGATACGAGCTTGAGTTGTTACTGAACACTTTAAACTATATATTTACCAAAGCGTTAACCAATATAGGGTAAACTAGGTAGTTATTGACCAGTATACGGTGATTGACCGGTTCCTTTTCTCAAGTATATTGTGAATAAACCACGATCGTGATTTCACTTTTTGCTGCATATACCTCTAGTAACAACCCTTATTTGTGGTTAGTTGTCGCTGTTCATCCCACTGAGTTAGTGTCTGTTGTCTGAGAGGACTGAAATCGATTGGAAATGCAACTGAACGTAAACAAGTGTAAGTAACTAGAGAAATTGCTAAGAATAATGCACGCAATAATTTATTTATTCTGCAAAGGATACATAAATTCTGGCGCTCGTTTTTACACTCACAGTGTAAGAAAAGGTATAAGGTTTCCGTCCACAGAATATTATTTTGTTAAAGTTTTTATATGACATAAAAATGCCCCGTGGTCAATCACTATAAAGTGTATGTCCGCAAACTACAGTGATTGGTCGTTCATAAATTATTTGTTAGAATAATGACCAATTTGCTCCAATTCTATATATGTTATCGGTTAAATGATGGGGATTTTTACAGGACTGATACTATATTATAATGCCTAAGCCAGGTAAAGTGCATTATACAGGGAAGCTTTACGAAACGCTACAGAACCTGTACAGACACACGAAAACACACAACGAAATTCTCAACACACAAACTCAATTCCCCAGTGGATTTGATTTAAATGAAGCTGCCAAGAAGTTTGGTGTCCTAAAAGCAACCTTAGCGTCCAGAAACAATTATCCCGTTGAAGGAAAAGTGTTCTTTGGTCCTCGTCCAGTGCTGGGTGAAGCCATTTGTAATAACATCAGAGAAATGACACACACTTGCTTCTGATAAGGCACAAAGAGAAAAATGGAAGAAGAGGCAAGAGAAGAAAGGAAGCGAATAAGAAATGAAAGAAAAGGCAGCGAGAAGAGTTCTTTTCTTATTTTTTAACTTGGCTATTTAACGACACTGTATCAACTACGAGGTTATTTAGCGTCGATGGGATTGATGATAGCGAGATGGTATTTGGCGAGATGAGGCCGAGGATTCGTCATAGATTACCTGAAATTTGCCTTACGGTTGGGCAAAACCTCGGAAAAACCCAACCAGGTAATCAGCCCAAGCGGGAATTGAACCCGCGCCCGAACGAAACTTCGGATCGGCAGGCAAACACCTTTGCCGACAGAGCTATGCCGGTGGCGAATAGTTCTTAATGAGAAAGATCAGAAGAAGAGAAACGAAACAGACAAGAAAAAAGTGAAAATTGTGAAAATGTGTTGTTCAATCACTAATAAATGAGTATTCAATAACTGTGCAGTAGACGGTCAATCACTAATAAGCGTGTGGTCAATAACTGTGCAGTAGACGGTCAATAACTGTAAAAGTGGACTTGTTGTGTTTATTTAATTTATCTTTGCATTAAAATTTTCTTTTTTCTTTTGTTTATTGATTTTGATTTGTTTCTGAATCTTCACTTGACCCAATGCCTTTAAAATTCTCTTAATAAGTTACCACTGTTTTCCGCTACTTCATTGTTTTATTATTCATTAGCTTAAGTGGTCAATCACTATACAGTTTATCCTACTTACCAACTCCAAATCATATAAGTATTTCATGTCCTTCTTGAATAGAATATTCGTGAAATTGTAAAATGTTAAATTATTCCGGGAAAAAAATTATTATTTCTACTCAACTATAATGAGACTGTAAGTCTTCAGTTTCTCATACTATAATATTGTACTATTGGTTTTAATTTTTATTTTTATTATGCATTTCATTTCTAATTTTGAGCCATTTCTTCTAATACCTGATTATTGCCAATTGTTGTTACTAAATAATGTATTTAATTCGTAAATTTTAAGCCATCTCTTAGTATAGCTATTTATTGCTTCTAAAATAACATGTTTAATAGCTATTATATATATATATATATATATATATATATATATATATATATATATATATATATATATATTTCTTCCTATAACCATTAGATATAAATATAGAGACATACCTTGAGGCTTTATGAAACGATCCATTCTTTCATTAAGGTGCATTCTTGTACATAATTCATGTGAATTGCAACCTTGACCACAATTTTGTATTATAATTTTATTATTGTTTATTGCTTATAAAATATATTTTGATGCCAACTATAACCCTAATATACCTCAGGGTGAAATAGGGTTTTTAAATTGGATAAAAAAACGTCAGAACTCCACTTACTCCATGGAATAAGAGAGTTTTTGCATTCCAAGCTTAATTTCCCGTTAGGGGCAACACTATCGCTCAACAAGCTGAGTAAGGTGATACGATACGGTATTCAGAATGTCACAAAAATCTATGAAATCCGTGTAAGTAAGACTGTTAAAGGCACAATATCGAGTTGAGTAACTTCCAGAAACCCAATACAGAAGCATCATTCCCCAGTCAACTAAAGTACAATTCAGCATTGCCGTTGAAAGAAGAAAGCGAAAGGACTTGCAAAATTTAATGCAGTTTATTTCTGAGGAAAGTAGGATGAATTACCAAACTCTGTTTGCGGACAGTAATAACCTAGAATCTAGATGCACAGGAAGAATATGAGAGTGAGAGAAAAAACAGAATCTGTAACATGAATCAGACTGTGTTGACATTTTAATATTGATTGTATATTTTGATGTGCTTTATGGTAATTTGTGAATTTCTGTCTCATATATTTGAAATTTAAAAAAAAATGTAGCAGTGTTAATCTTAATAATAAACTTCCATTTTCTCGTATATTCCAATGTTTCATGAGGGAATTACGATATACTTATCTTTTTTTCTTCACATGGCTCATATTTATTCACTTTTCTTAATTCACACACTGTGGAAGTCAGAAAACCACTAACTCCAACAGTGTTTATTTCAAATTGTAGCGTAAGATAATGTAAACATTTAGGTTTTGAAGTATTTAATTAATAAAGAATGTAATTTTACACAATATTAATAGATAAATGTATAATATTTAAAGTTAGTAAGAGAAATAATAAGTTTTTTTTGTCTCTCCTGTAAAATTTGGTTTATTGGAGTTAGGGAGATTTTGACTTCCCTGTCTCAATTTGTTGGTGTAAGTGTGGCTTCTTTAGTTATGATTAGACTTAGGATTTTAGGTAAAAACCTACTTTAATTCTTAAAAGATAAGTTCATATAAACTTACAAGTACACGTTTCATATAAAACTATGCCTAAAATTGGTATTTTAACAGCACCTAGAAATGCTTATTTTAACGACAAAGCCTATTTTTACCTATTAAGTATGTTTTATCTCTAATATGTCAAAACACCCATTCTTATTTCGAAAATTTGTATTACAAATTCTAAATGTGTTTCTGGTTCTGTTGGAAATAAAGTATGGGATAAACTGAAGCAAGTTCTGCAGAGAAATGTAGGGCTGAAGGACCTGCGTACTGCTTCAGATATCCTAGCAGGGAAGAACACGGATTTACAATGCAACATTCCTGTCCAACTGGTGTCAAAATTGAAATACGTTCCTGTTACTTCAGTGGATGTGGAGCGTTCATTTTCAGCATACAAATATGTGTTGAGTGACAGACGGCATGATTTTTAGTTGAAAATTTAGAAAAAGTATTAGTATTTTATTGTGAAACTAATTTTGGACATTAACGGACAAGGCTTGATAAAAATTGATTATATTTGACTTGTTTGTGTACTGAATTTATGTCTGAAACATAATTTTCTCATTTAATTGTTTAGTTTATATATAGCTAGTTAGATATTTGTTGTTTTGTACTTTTAATAGTAGTGGTGGTAATGGTGTATAAGCATTTAAAATTATTAAATTCTAGAAGTGAATTGATGATTTGGAACATGTTTTTAAAGAAAACTTTATTTTTTGTTAGAGCATATTTTCAATTCTTTAGAGCCTATTTCCTACACTTTTAAGCCTATTTTAGACACCTAAATTACATTTTAACGATCTAAAATCCGTACCTTAGTTATTACCTCTGTGAATGGATGGCGAAGACAATAGTCAGTGCTGCCAATCGTAAATAAATAAATATACTTGCATTATACAATTCAATATTTCATCCCCCTCTGCTGATTGTATTTTTTAGTAGGTTATTTTACGACGCTTTGTCAACATCTTAGGTTATTTAGCGTCTGACTGAGATGAAGGTCATAATGCCGGTGAAATGAGTCTATGGTCCAGCACCGATAGTTACCCAGCATTTGGTCATATTGGGTTGAGGGAAAACCCTGGACAAAACCTCAACCAGGTAACTTGCTCCGACCGGGAATCAAACCCGGGCCAGCTGGTTTCGCGGCAGACGCGCTAACCGTCCACATGTGTCGACTGCTGATTGTAAAAAAATACTGGGTTCCGTTGGAAACCGCGGATACTGTCAATTATGAGAATAATTTACGTTTAATGTACATCAGGAGTTCTCAACCTAGTGCTCTTTTTATATTTGGTGCTCTCGTCATGCGAGTAAAAATGTGCTCGCGAGCACGAACGTAAGTTTCATGACTTACTGTATAATACGGAATTTAAAGAAAATTTTCCTTACATATGCAAAATCATTATCAACTGTTGCTGAGTAGTTAAAATACTGCTAACAAAATGTTACAGTTAAGTGTCAGTTGTTTTAAACAAAATTATCTTGAAATGGAAAACACACTAATGTTAAAAAACAAACAGGCTGTTAAATTAACGTTTGTTAAGCTAAATTAAACATTAACCCTGTTAAATTTAAGCACGGTGAGACAGAAGTGAAAAGAAATATTAAAATTATATTGCAAATCTCAAACATTCCTGCAACCCCAACCGTGCTCACTAGAGGACTGCATCGGACGTTTTCGCTCGAGCGCCAAGTAGTTCATAGCATAATCCGATAGGCAGCGTACATGCATGGTGGATAAAATTGTCACGAGCGATAATTCCTCGAACGGTATAAGCCGAGCGTTAAACATTCGTTCTTGTTACAGTGATGAACTGTGTAGTAACATCATAGATGTGTATCATTTCAAAACTTTGCAGTGTTTAACGAACCTCTCCATAGTACAACTACAAAACTTGCTTTAAAATGTAATATAAATGTTGTAGGTAAATGTTCCCCCCCCCCCACACACACAGGAGTGATTTTGTTTTTGCCACATCTGATAGATGTTATTGGATGCAAATGTAATTATTAGAAACGGAGAACACAATCACGATAATGCAAGAACTGTATCAAGTTTTCTAGTAATAATAATAATAATAATAATAATAATAATAATAATAATAATAATAATAATAATTAGTATATCAATCTTTGCGTCTGTAACAGTTGTGCAGCATGATTATTCGTTTTATTATATTTTCTGTGACGTTATCTCTGTACTAATATTGTTATTAATCTACTGCTATATCAATAATATTTTGTAAAACGTTTCTACATTGTCGCAGTATATAGGCGGAACACTATGCATGGACCTATCATATTATATATGTGGTAAATCAAATATTGAATAATTATTAATTAGCAATAATAAAGGCCCATTCACAATGAAAATTAAACATAAACATAACGTAAGCATAAAACCTTGTGTCCATGTTGTTTAATGAAAGCATTCACAATGAATTACATAAGCATAAACTTAATCTTAATCATAAGACGTTAACATGAAAGTTTGCAAACTCCAAACTTTCATGGTTATGTTTATGCGATTTGGAAACAGTACACAAGCGGAAAGCGTGTTTTCACTTTCTGTTTAACATCTCATGGGCTTTGCCTACAGGCAATATTTTGATCTATTGGCCGTGATGATAGCTAGGCGCGCAACATGGAATCATATGACGAAAAGTTGATTATTTTACATCTCCGTTTCTTTGATTTCAAGTATTGAAAGCCATATACTGATGCCATTGTAGTTATTAGAAACATAAATTGAATAGCTACATCGTCAGTCATTGTGCAATTCTCCATTTTTATGTAATAGATTCTGTAGTTTTGTTGATTCGGTATGTTTGTTTCCACACACGTGTTATGTTTACGTTATGTTTAATTTTCATTGTGAATGGGCCTTAACTGTATATCGAAGTTCCTGCCATTGACTGTTCCATTAAACGCAGAAAATAAAGCCTTATTTTTACCGTGTGAGCAAAACATATGTGTATCTTATCTGTCGCCTTCCATACAAGATAAGACATGTCGGTGAGATGACCTTGTACTGTGCTTCAATTTATTACGAGCGTATCACGACCGATCGTATCTCACTCGAGGGTGCGATACTCGACCGAGTTCAAGCGAGCGATTTAACTCCAATGCAGCACTATGATTCTTACAGTCCCAACTAGAGCTGGGGACGGAGCGAGTAGAACTGTTGAGTTACTCGATTCTGTCGGTTTATGTGCTTGGCAGCGGAGCACCGAAGTTACTCTGTTAACCGTAGCCGTTACCGGTCAGTTCAAACGTTCAAACAGAGTTCGCGTGTTTTACTTAATTCTAGCAGACAACAACGTAGGTACTGTTGTACGGTATTTAAATATTTTATGCTCGACCATGCCGAAATGTAGTAATTATACACCTGGTAGCAGACCTTTAATGCATGTCATTAAAGTACACCTACTCATTAAAGGTCAGGTCTTTCAGCCAATGACGACTCAGGTTACAACTGTTCAGCCAATGACAGGTCAGCTTTCTACCGTTATAAAACCGCAAGTATCGATTATTCTCGGATGCAATCGAAAGAGAATTAGCGAAAAGTCACGGAGGCTGGAAATCCAATACTGTCGCAGAAGGTTATGTTCTGTTACTATAATAATTAGCGTTAATTGCAAATAATATTCAAATAAATTCAATTTGTCATCTCGTTTTTCAATGTCTAATTTAATTTCAATGTTATCTCTGTAGGTTCTTATGGCCTAGCAAGGTCAATGTGGACATGTTCCTCGGAAAAAATCAATACTTTCGCGTCTGCGCCCATCTCACAACATACGGGACATTGCTCCAGGTCAGATACAAAGAAAATTAATAATATCAAGTTAGAAATATGGTCGAGCATAAAAAGTCGTATGAAACTCGCCTATAATGGTAATTAAGAAGCTCGTTTCATAAATATCCATACTCACTTCTTAATTACCTTCATTATAGGCTCGTTGCATAATGTACTATTATGCTGCAGGACAAATTATTTCCTCATCTCCAAGGCGAACTGAAAGGCCTCTAGTATTGAAGAGGAGTTCATCCTATTATATGACCTGGACCTAATGAACATTGCCAGTCTGAACATATTACTATACATACTAATAATAATACTGTAATAATAATAATAATAATAATAATAATAATGAATGATGATATTAATTATAATAATGCATTTTATTTTTCTTTTATTTGTGTTTATTGGATTTGTGTTATCTCATCAGTCATAATTTTATTTGTATTTATTTCTACGAATTATGCTACCTAATTACTTTAATTTATCAATAATATTACTCTTCACCAAAGAGAACATGGTTGTATTGAAGGCTAGTAATGTTATAAAATAAATCAACTTTATGTTCTTCAGTTTAAGATTCCACGTTTTATTGATTATTTTATCCACTTTCCGTAATAGTAAATAATTCTGTGTGTTATTTTTAAGTGTTTTAGGCAGCGCTTCATGGAGCCCGTTTCTTTCTATCTTCTTTTTTAATTAGCTGCAGCGTTTAACGTTTACATCACATGTTAATTTATTAGTTGTTAGTATTATAAATTATTTTATCAATTTTATTTCGTCTGTCATATATAACAACACTGAAAGTTAAATAGTCCTTTCATACAAAATAACTCCGCAGATAGTTGTAATCTCGCAAATTAATTTTTCAACCTCCATTTTGCAATGAAGAGAAGCACTTTTTTCTCGTCAATTGGCAAAGCGAAAGCGCTTTACTACAACGCTTTTAAAACACGCTTGGTTTCACTTTCAATGTACGTTCTAAAATCGACTCAATCTATCTAAATTTTAAATCTGCCGCCCCAAATTTGTACTCTGTACTGTACTCGGTTCAACCGAGTAATGACGTCACAGTAACTGCACCGAACCGAACCGCTCCGTCCCCAGCCCTAATCCCAACAACACGAACAGCATAAACTTTTCACGCAATTATGAGGATTTGATGAATCTCCTGTTAAGTTTTTGAAAGGATCTGGATTTCGCTGCCATATAAAAATACAGGCCAACGCATTACTTCACAAAATTTCATTATGAGTGATATTGTTCTTTCTGGATGTTTGTTCAAAGCCATTGTTCTTCTTTTCGATTGTCATTTATTCAGAAACGTCTTTCGCTAGGAGGAATTGGAAAAAATGTACAATAAAAAGACGAGTATGAAGCTCGAACGAGTCAGGAGCAGATAAATTAAGTCTCCGCGACTCCGTTATGCCGTCGCGTCTCGGCAACTTACATGCAGGTCGTAATAATGCGACAGGACATCGCCTGTCACGTAGAGGTGTGAAGATGCGCTGAGAAACTTCGTCACCAGTCCCTGCTCACATTTATATTCTCCAGTTACTTCTACATTAATCTCCTTTCCAAAGTCGTATAAAACTCCATTTAATTTTTGGTGCGGGCGTGTTGCTTCTTCTGTTTTTTTCTGTCTCATTCTTTCTTTGTTTCATCTGTCACAGGCGAAACAGATTGCCTCAGTTGCAAACAAGAAAGGAAGTTTACTAAACTTCCCAAGATAACTACTGTAGCAAACTTGTAAGAAATCTCCATTAAGATTATTACAATATTTATTATTATAGATTTTGGTTGAGGAAATCCATATACTTCATATATTATTATTATTATTATTATTATTATTATTATTATTATTATTATTATTATTATATCATTAATTAACTCCGTATGTAGATGAAATTACTGGGAATCATCAATGTGGTTTTAGGCGCAATAGATCGACTACTGATCAGATTTTTTGTATTCGACAGATATTGGAGAAAAATGGAAGTAGGGTAAAGGTTGATAATATTGTGATAGTTTTTTTTTTTTTTACTGAGCGAGAGAAGAACCGGTTTTGTGCAGCAACTTGTCCACGAACATCCCCTTAATAAGTTGACGTAAAAAACCGATCTTCCTCTCGCTCAGTAAAACTCAGTAAAATTGCAATGAATTCTAAAAAAAAAAAAAAACTGTCACAATATTACTCGTATCACAGTATTACCAACTTTTACCTTATAAGGGTACAGTACATAAGTTATTAATAGATTTCAAAAAGACATATGACTCGGTTAAGAGAGAAATTTTATATCATATTCTTATTGAATTTGGTATTCCCAAGAAACTAGTTCGATTAATTAAAATGTGTCTCAGTGAAACTTACAGCAGAGTCCGTATAGGTCAGTTTCTGTCAGATGCGTTTCCAATTCACTGTGGGCTAAAGCAGGGAGACGCACTATCACCTTTACTTTTTAACTTTGCTCTAGAGTAGGCCTATACCATTAGGAAAGTCCAGGATAACAGAGAGGGTTTGGAATTGAATGGGTTACATCAGCTGCTTGTTTATACGGATGACGTGAATATGTCAGGAGAAAATCCACAAACGATTAGGGAAAACACGGGAATTTTACTTGAAGCCAGCAAAGAGATAGATTTGGAAGTAAATCCCGAAAAGACAAAGTATATGATTATGTCTCGTGACCAGAATAGGCCTATTGTACGAAGCAGAAATATAAAAGTTGGAAATTTATCTTTTGAAGAAGTGGAAAAATTCAAATATCTTGGAGCAACAGTAACAAATATAAATGACACTCGGGAGGAAATTAAACGCAGACTAAATATGGGAAATGCCTGTTATTATTCGGTTGAGAAGCTTTTGTCATCTAGTCTTCTGTCAAAAAGTCTGAAAGTTAGAATTTATAAAACAGTTATATTACCGGTTGTTCTGTATGGTTGTGAAACTTGTACTCTCACTTTGAGAGAGGAACAGAGATTAAGGATGTTTGAGAATAAAGTTCTTAGGAAAATATTTGGGGCTAAGAGGGATGAAGCTACAGGAGAATGGAGAAAGTTACACAACGCAGAGCTGCACGCATTGTATTCTTCACCTGACATAATTAGGAACATAAAATCCAGACGCTTGAGATGGGCAGGATATGTAGCACGTATGGGCGAATCCAGAAATACATATAGAGTGTTAGTTGGGAGGCCGGAGGGAAAAAGACCTTTGGGGAGGCCGAGACGTAGGTGGGAAGATAATATTAAAATGGATTTGAGAGAGGTGGGATATGATGGTAGAGACTGGATTAAACTTGCTCAGGATAGGGACCATGGGCGGGCTTATGTGAGGGCGGCAATGAACCTCCGGGTTCCTTAAAAGCCAGTAAGCAAGTAAGCATTATTATTACTTACTTACTTACTTACTTACTTACTGGCGTTTAAGGAACCCGGAGGTTCATTGCCGCCTTCACATAAGCCCACCATCGGTCCCTATCCTGAGCAAGATTAATCCATTCTTTATCATATCCCATATTATTATCATTATTATTCACTAGTTTGTCCAGTAATGGAATGTGCTGCATGTAAGGAACCTTACAGATTAGAACAAATTAAGACTCTGGAAAAGATTAAAAAACGGGCTCTCAAGCGTTGTCGTAATAATTCACTATTAAAATGGGACACACTCACGGACAGGAGAACGCGAATTCGATTATGCGCAATGTTCAAAACATACAGAGGAGAAATAAAAAATAAATTACAAAACACCTCCACATATGCAGAACACATCACAAATGCTAACCGCACCCTCAGAGACATCAACACAGACATGGAAATACTACACATCCAATCAAAATGCCAGAAACTAAACACACTAGAACAATATGAAATATACAGACACACGAAAACACACCCCAACGAAATTCTCAACACACAACTCAATTTCAGAACACACACAATCTTTGACTCTACATTACACCACACGAACACATCCTCACAGGAAACAAAACAAGAGGCACCAAGACCAACATCGGCCAGTTCTGAGGATGACCCATAAATAGGTCGAAACGTGTAAACAAGGTACGTTAGAATTTAACACAAGAAGTCTTATCATACATATTCCGAAGTGATACAGTGTTAAAAGTTGTGTAATCAAGATGTATAAAATATAGGTTGCAGCCGCCAAATTACTCATCAAGGAACAACTACTCACATAAATTGAGGGAAAGAAGACAGAGGACGGACACTGGAAAGTTTTCTTTTCTCAATCGTACTATCAGGGACTGGAATGCTTTGCCTGCAGACTTACTAAAGGCTTTACCAACAACGAAAAATGTATTTAAAAATAGGCTTAAGGAACTTACTAATAGACGGTAATTATACACAGTATTTAAAGGATGTAAATGATATTTTGTTATTGAAGTATTGTTTCAGTGAAGAACTGTGTTGTGTAAGTGAAGTTTTATAGTTTATAGTGGCAATGCAAATTATTTGAACAGTGAAATGTTTTTGAAGTGTTAGCGAAATCAGGATAGAATCAGTGAATATTGTTGTAGTTCCAGTGTAGTGAGTGAGTTGACAGCGAAATAAGTGTAGAATTTATTTATTTATTTATTTACTTATTTACTCATTCACTCATTCACTCATTCATTCATTCATTCTTTCATTCATTCATTCATTTATTTATTTACTTATTTACTCATTTACTCATTCACTCATTCATTCATTCATTCACTTATTTATTTACTTATTTACTCATTTACTCATTCATTCATTCATTCATTCATTCATTCACTTATTTATTTATTTATTTACTTATTTACTTATTTACTCATTTACTCATTCATTCATTCACTTATTTATATATTTATTTATTTACTTATTTATTTATTTATTTATTTATTTACTCTGGCGCAGTTAAGGCCATCAGGCCTTCTGATAACAGGAAAATACATAGTGGAAGTTGTAAAGGAATCTTCAATAATTATTTCAAGCATTTTTTCATTAAAAAATTTCATTTTCTGAAATAAAAATAAAATCAAATGTGAAAAGTGTTTCAAGATTCAACAGTCTCCCTATTTATAAAATTTTCTACAAAAAGTGGATATGTCAAAATGTTTTTTTTTCCTCCTCAAGGAACCACGTAAAAGAACAGTGAAACTTTTGATCAAAGTTGGTAGATATAATTATTTATTTATTTATTTATTTATTTACATATTTACTTACTTACATATTTATTTATTTATTTATTTATTTATTTATTTATTTATTTATTTATTTATTTATTTATATATTTACTTATGTACTTACTTACATGGTAGCCACCGGCGTGGCTCAGTCGGGTTAAGGTGCTTGCCTGCCGGTCTGAAGTTGCGTTCGGGCGCGGGTTCGATCCCCGCTTGGGCTGATTACCTGGTTGGATTTTTTCCGAGGTTTTCCCCAACCGTAATGTGAATGCAAGGTAATCTATGGCGAATCCTCGGCCTTATCTCGTCATATATCATCTCGCTATCACCAATCTCATCGACGCTAAATAATCTAGTAGTTGATACAGCGTCGTTAAATAACCAACTAAAATAAACTTACATGGTACTTATTTATTTATTGACTTACTTACATATTTATTTATTTACTTACTTACATATTTATTTATTTATTTATTTATTTATTTATTTATTTGCTTATTTACTTACACATTTCTTTATTTACTTATTTACTTACTTACATATTTATTTATTTACTTACTTATTTACTTACATATTTATTTATTTATTTATTTATTTGCTTATTTACTTACACCTTTCTTTATTTACTTATTTACATATTTATTTATTTATTTACTTATTTACTTATTTACTTATTTATTTATTTACTTGTTTATTTATTTATTTATTTATTTATTTATTCTAGTACATGTATAAAATACGTCAGATTATTATCTTGTATGAGAAACGTGAGGAACGGTTTTTTTTTCTGAAAAATTAACATTTTGGACTTGTCCGGTTTTTGCTATCAACCCATATATTATATATACACAACCTTTTCGAACCTCCGCCTTAATCATTGCGTAGACCATGGTCAGTTTAGAACTGAACTAGCATACTTCTTAAGACCTTGCTCTTTAACTATTACATTGTACGTTCCGCGATCTACTTTTGTGCTCGATAACGTTAAATGTGAGATCTTTGAAATTTGTGCGTCTACGTCAAGGGAACTGCCCGAGGCTCTGACGGAGGTACACCTGCAGAGAGGCCGCGTCGTTGGCTGATGTTGATGAGCTCCTCGGAATGAAAGACAAACATCCCCGCCTCGTTACACCGTCAATTGTTTCCGTCGGAGAGAGCGGCCATTCTTATTGTGCTATCACAAAGAAAATTGTTCCACTTATTTAAATTTAATCCACTCTTTCGGCCCCATCCTATATGCATAAATAAATAAATGAAGTCCAGCGGACCACCCTCGTTTAAATTGAATATGTTTTAATATTCTAAAACCTAATCTACGAGCGGAAATTAGATCTTGAATTTGTCGGATACTGGCGTGAATCTGCTTACGCGTTAGTACCATCTTAGCAACGAGGTGTGTGTGTATGTGTGTGTGTCGTATTTCGGTCAGAACATCGTATCCCCTTCAGAAACAGGCTTCAGTCTTGTACTGCTGAACGAATCGATTTTAATAGCTTGAATTTGCTCGTCATCTGCAGTGGTATTAATGCTCATAGCAGGGGACTTCAATCCTTGTTTAATGGTTACAATTTTGCAGTAACATATGCAAAAAATTGAGATTAAAAGGATGATACACAGTTTTTAGTTGGACGTTTCATGCGTTCCATAATAATTCGTCATGTTGTGTGTAACTTGCAGGCTATTCTTATACTGTTTCACAAACTTCAGAAGACATAGACTACGTACATACCGTATTTATAATTAATATTTGAGGAGAAAAATTCGCTCCGGCGCCGGGGGTTGAACCCGGTCCTTGGTTCTACGTACCAAGCGCTCTGACCACTGAGCTACGCCGAATTCAATCCACAGCACCGGACCGAACTATCCCGTGGATTGAATTCGGCGTAGCTCAGTGGTCAGAGCGCTCGGTACGTAGAATCAAGGACCCATGTTCGATCCCCGGCGCCGGAGCGAATTTTTCTCCTCAAATATTGTCAGTATTACAGATACAGGGACATCACTTTATTTTACCAACATTTTTAACATTAACCTGGCTATACTCGGAAACACTGTTTCCCCCTTCCATTACAGGAGTTTGATATTACTAGTGCAATATGTAAACAAATCATTTTACTAGGTATAGGAGGAGAGAAAAGTAGTGTATCCATTTATGTTGTAGGGAAATACGATATTACGATTTTCAGTTTGATCATCACTTTTACGGAATTTATCAAAATACAGTAGAGTAGTGACATTTTTTTTTCAAAAACTCAACATTTCTGGCGGCTATGTTCGTTATGTAATGTCTAATTTATTTAGCATATTAATTATTGATGTTATCATACAATATAGAGAGTGCACTTAAATTGAGGGGGTCATAAGTAAAGGGCTGTAAGTGCACTTAAGTTACTTTTGAGAAAATAGGGTTTAAATATTTAAGCTTTCGTAAAATCGGTGAAATTTTTTATTTAAATTTTAATGTGTGATGCGATTAAAATATCCCTTTGCCACTAAAATTTTAGATACTTTTGCTTACACTGGATGCACTTAACTCATGTTATTACAAATGTCACTAGCATTCCTTTGCTTCTAACCACCTCAATTCAAAAAAAGCTAATCTGAATTTTTAAACAAGTTGCTGAAAATGGTTGCCGTTCATTACAATGCAGGCTTCAATTCAGTAAGCATTTTATTAAAAACATTTTGAAGCATATTCTCTGAAATTGAATTTATCGTTTCTTGAATATAATTTTTCAGTACGATATTATTAATATAGGTTCTTTCTTCTATAGAAAACGCAATCATATTTATGAAACACACTATACACTGCAATGTTTACTTCACTGCTTGAAGACTTCGAATGCAACAGCGGCCGTAAGTTTGTGTGTCTGACGGGAGCAAGGACATTAGTGAAGGGGTGAGAGTGAAGTACATTCAGAAATGCAGGTACAATAAAAATGCAATGTATTATTCTGTAGGACAAATTAATAACATCTTTAATATTCGTATTTATAAGTTACACCTTGATTACACACTTTTAACACTTTGTATCACTTAAGAATATGGTTTATAATGACTACTTACATGTTTACTATGTTCTGCTACTTTTGACCAATAAAACGGTACGGAACGACGTGTTTCAACCAATCCTACAATTTTTATCACCTTCCTAGCATTTGTTTCTTTATTTCCCAACATTGTACTTTCAATAATTGTACCTTCTAAAATGATTCATGTTAATTCCATTATTATTCTTAATTAAAACTTGTCTATCATTTATCTTATCTTATCTTTTTAGTCTACACCTGTGGAGAACGGTTAGCGCGTCTCGCCGCGAAACCAGGCGGCCCGGGTTCGATTCCCGGTCGGGTCAAGTTACCTGGTTGAGGTTTTTTCCGGGGTTTTCCCTCAACCCAATATGAGCAGATGCTGGGTAACTTTCGGTGTTGGACCCCGGACTCATTTCACCTGGATTATCACCTTCATCTCATTCAGACGCTAAATAACCTAAGATGTTTATACAGCGTCGTAAAATAACCTACTAAAAATTATCTTAGTATCAGCCATGTTTAGAACTACTGAGGTCCATATTGCTTCCGCTTCCTTCGGTTGTTTCGTTGGAGTATGCGTTTGTGTTTTGTAGTGTGGAGTCAAATAGGGTGTGTATTCTGAAATTTAGTTATGTATTGAGGATGCTGACTCTACGCTATATAATAATAATAATAATAATAATAATAATAATAATAATAATAATAATAATAATAATAATAATAATCATCATCATCATCACCATCATCATCATCATCACCATCACCATCAACATCACCACCACCGAAAGTTGATGATAATAGTTACTTTTGATTTGGTCTCGAAAGTACTGTACACAAAATTTATATACTGGATCACTATGGTAACCATTGGAGTATAATACTCAAGAATGGGACCTGCATATCGAATATTTCAATGGGAAGGCGACTTCACATCAGTAGCGGCTGGGCCAAACGATGCCTCGGGGTTAAATCCATTTGTAGAAAAGAGTGCAATGAAATGGATTCACCCCAAGGACGCATTGCACCGCATACTTGATGCAGGAGAGAGTGGGGCGGCCTTCACAAGGCACTGGACCCATTCTGACCGCCACTCCATCGATCGACTCCCATCGCTTGCATCAGATCAAAACGGTGGCGGGAGTCACAATAGTTAAGGGACGATTTGATTATTTTTAGAGGATTGAAGTGACGATCCATGCATAAAGCAAATAATTAAAGTTACGGGAAATTATAAAGTTTAGTGTCATTTAAAAATTCTTTGACACAGATCTAAAAAAAAAAAATGACGTCACAGAAGCTGACAACACCATAAATACGCTTTTAAGATTTTTGAATGCATTTTTCACATATAAAAAGGTATTTTAAAGGAAAATAAATTCTATTAAAAATTAGGGTTCCGAAAAATTGAAACCGAAGTTTAGTCCAATTTAAAAACCCTGTGCACCAAAGCTTAAAATGGCACCACGACAGCTGACAAACTATAAATGGGAATTAAATTTTATACGATGCATTTTTTCCATATCAGACAGTATTTTAATAGTTACTTATGATGTAAGTTCGTAAAGATCCTATTATTGGCACGAGTACAAAATTTGTGAATTCGCCTCGTTTCACAAAATACTAGTGACATAAAACTGTTTTCAGAGAGGAGTGATAGTAAGAGGAAGAAGAATAAAGTGCATAATATTTGCTGATGATATGCCGTTGTTAGCAGAAGAGGAAATGATACTAAAGGATATGCTACTGGAGCTAAATGAGCAGTATGGGATGAAGATAAATGCAAATAAGACAGTAGAGCAAGTGGACAGATTCAAATACTTGGGATCTACTATGAGCAGTAACATGAGCTGCTGCCAGGAAATCAGGAGGATAGGAATGGCCAAGGAAGCTTTTAACAGAAAAAGGAGCATCTTCTGCGGACCTCTGCAAAAAGAACTACGGAAGAGACTAATGAAGTGCTTTGTATGGAGTGTGGCAGAAACATGGACTTTACAACGAAATGAAGAGAAGCGAATAGAAGCATTTGAAATGTAGGCATGGAGAAGAATGGAACGTGTGAAGTGGACAGACAGAATAAGAAATGAAGCTGTGTTGGAAAGAGTGGGTGAAGAAAGAATGATGCTGAAACTGATCAGGAAGAGGAAAACGAATTGGTTGGGTCACTGGCTGAAGGATGCACTGGAAGGAATGGTGACGGGAGAAGAGTTCGGGGTAGAAGAAGATATCAGATGATACACGACATTAAGATATATGGATCATATGAGAAAACAAAGAAGGCAGAAAATATGGAAGATTGGTGAAAGCTGGGTTTGCAGTGAAAGACCTGCCCTTGAGCAGAACACTAAATGAATGAAATTAATGATTATTTGAGATAATTCAAACAAACGTTTAAGTTTTGACCCGTAAATGTTGCAGAAATTTGATTCGAAAAAAATAATGTAACATTGTAAAATTCCTTTGCAGAGCGAAAAGTTACAATCAAATTTCTAAAAATTATAAGGACAAAATTAAAATACGTTCTATAACTTATTATTGGAATACACTACTCTCTAAAATTGACTGAGCACATTGGAAATTAAACCGATGGCATTCCAAAAACACTCTATGAAATGTTTCATATAAAATAATTTTTATCTCCAAAAGGAAGTAAAATCGAGCAAAATTGTATTAAACCTTTTTCATTCATTCATTCATTCATTATATTCCATAGATCTTACATGAGTAATGAAGCTTTAAGAAGTGAAACAAGTCAAAATTTTACAATATTACAATTACAATTTTTACAAATTTCTACAATATTTTACAATTTTTACAGTTTTACAATTTAGTAATTTTCTACAATTTTTACAATTTTCTGCAATTTTTACAATATTTTGGCGAGATGTAGTGAGATGAGGTGAGGCCCGAGGATTCGCCAAAAGATTACCGGGCATTTGCCTTTTGGTTGGGGAAAACCTCGGAAAAATCCCAACCAGGTAATCAAATTAAAGAGGTGAAATATCTCAACATTACCACCTGTAATTAATGACATTACTTACGAATCATCCTGCAGGTATACTTCCTTTTTCAACATTAAGAAAATACAGTACAATTACCTCGATCGTTGAAATGGAGAATAATATTTTATTTAGATGACATTTTTATCATAACACTGAGTCCACACCTGTGGAGTAACGGTCAGCGCGTCTGGCCGCGAAACCAGGTGGTCCGGGTTCGAATCCCGGTCGGGGCAAGTTACTAGTTGAGGTATTTTCCGGGGTTTTCCCTCAACCCAATACGAGCAAATGCTGGGTAACTTTCGGTGCTGGATCCCGGACTCATTTCACCGGCATTATCACCTTCATATCATTCAGACGCTAAATAACCTAAATGTTGATACAGCGTCGTAAAATAACTCAATAAAATAAAAAAATCATAACACTGAGATGTAACACATTATTTCCGAAGTAGACCTGTGGAGTTGTGCTCGTCTAGGATCTTGAGTACTGTAGCATTAAAATCTGACGAAATCCCGTTGGATATTGAGCTGACGTAAGCCGTTGTTGCAGGTAGCTCGTTTCCATTTCAGTAATATTTAGTAGAAGACAGAGGCATCAACAACGTATATATAGCGACATTAGAACGAGGTTGACACAACTGAAGAAGCCATCTCTTCTCCCCCACCACCCTACTCGTGACGAATGCGAATTGAAAGAATGAGAGAAAAAATACTAAAAGAATAGAAAAAGTAAGGAGGGGTAAAAAATAAAAGGAGTAACACCACTACCCCACCCCAACGCCATTTGCAACTTTCTAAGAAAAAATGTATGAATAAAAATAATAAAAATATGGAGAACCAAAGTAAAGATTCTTCATTTTGAGATACAGCGCGACAGAAAGGAGACAAAAATATTAGACAAATCTTCGGTGTTCCTCATTGGTTGGTTGGATCCGTGTTATGGATACGGGAATAAATACAACCCTAAGTTTACAATAGCTTCTGTTCTTGGCATTCATCTCCTTTAGATGAGAAATGTTTATATACCATTGGAAGAAACTACAAAGGATGAGGAAAGGGATACAAAGGATCAAATATGAAAATACAACGAAAGGCGCGGTATAAATTAACGGTGTCCCGAACAAGCAGCGAGAAAACACACCTCGTAGGGAAATTTCAAGATAAGGAACTTGTCAACAACAGACTTATTGAACGTTCGGATGAATAGACCTATGTTTTGGTTGTTAAGTAACTGGAGTGACATGTGTCACAAAACTGAAAAAAGCGAAACGTTGTTTCTAGTTCTGAAATGTGGAAGGGCTACGTGTTGGTTTATTCACAGCTCAATCAGTTGTCAGTGGATTAAAAAGAGAACTGAGAATGGAGGGATGTGAAGAAAGAAGAAAGACTGAAAGGAAGGGAGGAAAGAAGGAAGAATGAATGAATGAGTGGATGAATCTGAAATGGAAAAGATAAAGAAGACTATTAAAGCAAAGGAAGAAGAAACAATTACTCATAGCCTACCATAAGCATAAAATTTTATATATATATTATTATAATGTACCGAAGTACATGTGATATTTCCATGCAGATATTCTGCGTCATCATACTATGAAAGAGTAATGGAACGGAGAAAAATTCTCTCTGGCGCCGGGATTTGAACCCGGGTTTTCAGCTCTACGTGCTGACGCTTTATCCACTAAGCCACACCGGATTCCACCCCGGCGTCGGAAGAATCGTCTCAGTTTTAAGTTCCAACACTTGGGTTCCCTCTAGTGGCCGCCCTCTGCACTACGTCATAGATATCTATGAACCTCGGACCGAAGTCCACACATGTGCTGAGGTGCACTCGTAATGAGTGACTAGTGATATGCGTAAATCACTTTGTGATTTAAGACGGCGCTTATTCCGTCGGATCGCGGCCAACTAGTCACTCATTACTAGACTTCGTGGAATTGCCACGAGAATCGTAAGGTTTACTACGCACGCGATATAGACTGTATGAGAAGGGGACGTGCAACAGATGGAGTATGCCTCTGATGTAAACACTGAGCAGTATACTGCGGTTACAATAAAACCTGTGTCCTGCATTCAAGAAATGTAATGAATGATCATTGAAGTAGGAAATGTCTAAACATGTAAATACACAATTATTTTGTAGTGAGATATATTGACTCTTAAAATTTAAAGTAATATACTCACATCATCCTTGAATATGTGCATTGCAGTGAAGAGTTACGTACATTTTGAGCGACTGCAAAGTAACCTCCTCTGATGGTCACTTAAACAGTTTTTATATTGGGAAAATGTACGTTCAACAACACACGATGTAATACGTGCATATTTCAAGAACGGAAAGTCACTACTTTTTAGTACACCAACTTTAGACTTCTTGTCGTGACCTGATGGTACATCATTTATAATATGAAGTTGTGAATAGGCAGAAATTTTAGCAATAATGTTTCTCAACTTACATTTCACTTTTTCTGAAATTAGTGAATTGTTATTTTGGATAACGGCTTGTGATACTTTATACACTATATTAAGGGCTTCTGAGAGTTGTAGATTAGACGATTCTAACAGGGTGATGTTTTTGGACACGATTTTAAAATTAGAATCAATGAACAGAATATCTTCCAGTAGCTGTTCAGAAAGCAATGATTTTACAGCTGCAACAGCGGAACTATCTGTGCTATCCAATGCATCAATTACCTCCATTATTTTGCCGTAATATTTTGCATAATAATTAACAGCATCCAACCACGTTTTCCAAAGGGTCAAGACTGGCTGCGGGGGTAAGGATATTCCAGGGGAAATTGTTTGGAACAGCAACACTCTCATTGTAGCATGTTTGATTGAATTCTTATCGGCACTGAACAAATGTTAAGCTTTGACTATTCCAACCATAGTAATGCAAAAACAAGTGCTTACATAGGTATACATTAGCTGTAGCTGCTCTATCTATTTGGACCGGTCACAACTGTTAACATGAACTGCTTGTACTACGAGACCGGGCGGTCGCTCACCTTCTCTATACTACCGTACATCGGCAACCTGATTGCATGCTGCTTGTGGCAATTCAACGAAGTCTACTCATTACGAGTGCACCTCAGCACATGTGTGGACTTCGGTCCGAGGTTCATAGATATCTATGACGTAGTGCAGAGGGCGGCCACTAGAGGGAACCCAAGAGTTGGAACTTAAAACTGAGACGATTCTTCCGACGCCGGGGTGGAATCCGGTATGGCTTAGTGGATAAAGCGTCAGCACGTAGAGCTGAAAACCCCGGTTCAAATCCCGGCGCCGGAGAGAATTTTTCTCTGTTCCATTACTCTTTCATAGTATAAAATTTTTTACTATAATTATTCTTAATTATTATACTCTAGGGATCCATGCATGAATTGGCGAAATACAATATTAATGGCAGGTTCCTAGAACGTTGGATAACAGATAATTTTTGTTTATTTTTTTTCATCATTTAATATGTTACATTAATTTTTATTATTTTCAATTTCTACTTGTATGTTCAGTTGTTTTAATGTCATATTCACTCTGTCACTCGTTATTACTGTAGATTAATTGCATTGTAGTATAATTTTTCTTGTAGTTGTAGCCTATTGCATTTCTGGTGATGTGGAAGAGAAGGCCTGATGGTCTTAATCCACCAGAGTAAATAGATAGATAGATAGATAGATAGATAGATAGATAGATAGATAGATAGATAGATAGATAGATAGATAGATAGGTAGGCAGGCAGGCAGGCAGGCAGGCAGGCAGGCAGGCAGGCAGGCAGGCAGGCAGGCAGGCAGGCAGGCAGGCAGGCAGGCAGGCAGGCAGGCAGGCAGGCAGGCAGGCAGGGGGCAGGCAGGCAGGCAGGCAGGCAGGCAGGCAGGCAGGCAGGGGCAGGCAGGCAGGTGGGGGGCAGGCAGGCAGGTGGGTGGCAGGCAGGCAGGCAGGTGGCAGGCAGGCAGTGGGGCAGGCAGGCAGGCAGGCAGGCAGGGGCAGGCAGGCAGGGTGGGGGTGGGGCAGGCAGGCAGGCAGGTAGGCAGGTAGATAGATAGATAGATAGATAGATAGATAGATAGATAGATAGATAGATAGATAGATAGATAGATAGATAGATAGATAGATAGATAGATAGATAGATAGATAGATAGATAGATAGATAGATAGATAGATAGATAGATAGATAGATAGATAGATAAGTAAATAAATAAGTGAATAAGTAAGTAAATTAAGTAAATAAAAAAATAAGTAAATAAATATATAAGTAAATAAATAAATAAGTAAATAAATATATAAGTAAATAAATAAATGAATGAATGAATGAATAAGAAAATGAATGAATGAATGAATTAATTAATATTCTGTATGTCCTTGGTCAAACGCAAATCCAAGATTACAAAAGATAATCTTGTTCTAAAAATCATCAGAATTTACCAATTAGCACAGTTACTGAATAAACTGCATGAATGCGCAATGCCAGTGGAAAATTTAGTCTTCCTCTCCCCCTTTTCTAATACAAAAGATATGGAATTCATAATTATGGATCAACAACTAGATAAATAGAGGTATATATCATAGCTTTTTCAATTGCCTACAAAATAAGAAATTGACATAGTCTTAAGCCTTTTTAGTCAAAATAACTAAATATTTGCACACCCGTAACAATGGAATGGTCTACATCTGTGTAGTAACGGTTAGCGCGTCTGATCGCGAAGCCAAGTGGTCTGGGTACGAATCCTGGTCGGAGCAAGTTACCTGATTGAGGTTTTTTTCCGAGGTTTTCCTTCAATCCAATATGAGAAAATGCTGGGTAGCTATCGGTGCTGGACCCCGGACTCATTTCACCGGCATTATCACCTTCATTTCATTCAGACGCTAAATAACCTGAGATGTTGATACAGCGTCGTAAAATAACCCACTAAAAAGAGCAAAAAATGAAGCAATGGAATTATCATTTTGTATTATTTTGAATTTTATTCAGCTTCCTCCAAGTGAAGGCTGCGTAGAAGACAAAGCGTATCAAAAAATTGTTGTTTTTTTTTTAGTAAATGGTAGGTGCACAATAATTACAATGAAAAAAAAACAATGGAAAAGGAAAAGAAAAAGAAATAGCACAATTATAAATAACTGAAGACGACTAAACAAAAGATAATTAATTCCGGAAGAAACATAAAATTTCCTAGTATGGTATCTATTTGCTATCAGGTGATCACAGTCGTCTATTAGCACTAGTTGCAAGACCCAACTTAAGTGAGCAGATCGCCTTAGCAAAGAGATCAATCTATTTACGAGTAGAGATGGTTTCTTAGGATTTTTACAGATCCCTTCACTGGAGACAGAGATACTTCAGTGACAAGAGTTTGTCCTAGACCAAACTGCTTGCAAAAATGCGCGAATCTTTTTGTGATGGTCCCTCTAGCCCCAATCAGTAATCCAATAACTTCGATCGTTCCACTTTCGTCAGTATTGATTCCACAACTGTTCTTCTGTAAAAATGAATTCAAGATCATTATAAAATTAAAAAGGATCTATAACTTTCCGCAAAAAAAAATGCTTGAGATGCAATTTTCAATAACTTTCTCAGTCAATTCTTCAAAATCGTTATTCATGTTTAGGTTAAAACTGAAATAAATCAGGGGAAACCTTGACTTTACAGAGTTTAACTTATTTCACCACATAAATAACACTTGAATCATTACACTGATCTACAGTGATTTTGCTACTGAACTAAAAAAAGTGTGCCAACCCTAATTTGAGTGTGCTGATTACAGAGCTGAAGTTCGTTTTTTTTCTATCACGTCACAATTTTAAAATAATAACATTCTTAATTTTTAATTACGTTCAGGTCAAAACTGAGTGCTCTTGAACTCGAAGCTTGGGACACAATTGTACTAGTGTCAACTAGGTTTTTAAGAAATTATCGAGCTGATAATAATGCTGAGATAGTATATAACATGCTTAGAATATTTCAGAATCTAGGTTGTCGCATGTCTTTAAAAATGCACTTTCTTGATTCACATCTTGACTTTTTTTCCATAAAATCTCGGCGCTGTAAGTGACGAACATGGTGAGAGGTTCCTTTAGGACATATCAACGATGGAATTCAGGTACCAGGGTCAATACAGCCAGAGCATGATGGGTGGTTTCTCCTTGTTCCTACACCGATCAACCACATGTCAACATAAGCCGAAAAGCAAAGGTTTCAAGCACTTTTAACAGAGTTTTAGTGCTTACTACGCATTGTAAGTGTGTATCTTCTTATAAATGTATTTAAAATAATATAACAGTTTGCAAAGAATATATAAACTTAGCTCAATTTATATCTCTGACTTTACGATACAGTTAGTCTAACTGAATAGTAAGATCTAGAATTAATGTTACAGTTCCATAACTCAAAAACCTGACGTGCTGTGATAATTCTGATTACAGATCTGGAATCAGCGCATCAATTTCAGTATAAAACACTTGAAATTTCCTCAGTAGCAGAATTTTTTTTTTAAGACCAGTGTTATGAATTCCAAGAAATTCATGTTCATTAAGTAAGGTTTTGCAAAGTAAATGTTACAGAATCATTAAGTTGGACTTGTTTGGATCGAAATCTGTAATAGAGACGATATTAAATTTCTATTTAGATACAAGTATGACTTTATTAGAGTCTGAATACCGATCTAGGACCCAAAGCTCGGATAAACTGTAGCAACTAGTCCACGTAATACAAATCCAACTTACAAGGACTGTCAACCGTTGAAGTAAGTACAACAGAGTGCTGCATTGGAGTTAAATCGCTCGCTTGAACTCGGTCGAGTGTCGCACCCTCGAGTGAGATACGATCGGTCGTGATACCGCTCGTAATAAATAGAAGCACAGTACAAGGTCATCTCACCGACATGTCTTTTCTTGCATGAAGGCGACAGATAAGATACACATATGTTTTGCTCACACGGTAAAAATAAGGCTTTATTTTCTGCGTTTATGACAAACGTTTAATGGAACAGTCAATGGAACGTACCAAAACAGTAACATGAAGTTATAAATAAAATAGTATGAAAAACTTCGATATACAGTTATTATTGCTAATTAATAATTATTCAGTATTTGATTTACCATATATATAATATGATAGGTCCATTTATAGTGTTCCGCCTATATACTGCGACAATATAGAAACGTTTTACAAAATATTATTGATGTAGCAGTAGATTAATAACAATATTAGTACAGAGATAACGTCACAGATAATATAATAAAACGAATAATCATTATTATTATTAATATTATTATTATTAATATTATTATTATTATTATTATTATTATTATTATTATTATTATTATTATTATTATTATTACTACTACTACTAGAAAACTTAATACAGTTCTTGCATTTTCGTGATTGTGTTCTCCGTTTATAATAATTACATTTACATCCAATAACATCTATTAGATGTGGCAGAGACAAAATCACTCCTGTGTGGAAAAAAAAAAAAAAATACGTACAACATTTATATTACATTTTAAAGCAAGTTTTATAGTTGTACTATGGAGAGGTTAGTTAAACACTGCAAAGTTTTGAAATGATAAACATCTATGATGTTACTGCACAGTTCATCATTGTAACAAGAACGAACGTCTAACGCTCGGCTTATACCTTTCGAGGATTTATCGCTCGTGAGAATTTTACCCATCATGCATGCGCGCTACCTATCGGATTATGCTATGAACTACTTGGCGCTCGAGCGAAAATGTCCGATGTAGACCTCTGAAGTACAACAAAAAAACACGATCAAGGAAAAAAGTAATCACAACTTAAGACACTTACTATCGAGCATTTGAAATGCCGATTTTTACTGACTGTTAAACGAAGTACCGGTATGTCCACATTAGGAAACAATGGGCGATTTTATAGAATTCCATGTCTACTGGGAAAAAATATTAGGGAATATTTCTGTTGTTATTTACGTGAAGTTTCGGACTAAAGCGTTCAAATAGATCCATAAATAGTTCATTACTTTTAGAGGGTCCGCAGACAAATTAAAAGTTCCCCAGCGTCCAAATGCCTCCGCACCATTGCATATTCGAATCTAATCAAAGAAAGAGGGTTGCAGGGAAGGAAATAGCCCACAGCCCTCCTCCCTTACTTATTCTCTTATTTCCTAATTAAACCCGTATTCAAATCTCATCACAATTACGCAAAAAAGAGATTGGAGGAATGGCGAACTTTTTATTCCAGTTGGGAAACGTGAATTTCAGTTCGAAATATGCGGACTTGTCTGGAATCTAAGGGGTAAAGAAAAATTCAGGCTCTAGGAAAAAGAAAAAGACAAAGGAGAGAGAGGAACGGAGAAAGGAAAAAGTAGAGGAAGGAAGGAAGAAGGGAAAGAGAAAGAGAAGGAAGAAACAAAAGATGCAGAAAATGGAAAGAAAAATGTATAGCGGAACCTTGATTCCGAAGAATTTGACGTAAATGCATCTTCTATTAAAACTACTATTTAGATACAATCTATCCCGTTAATGCCGTCACGTTTTGAAGTTGTGTTTATATTCATTACTGTTATGCTAGTAAGTACGTATACAAGGCATAGAGACAGCCATTCCTATGAGCAGTGCCCTGCCGCTGCACCTCTGAAATGTTGGCATACATCGCAAATTATTTCTAATTTGTGATGAAGGCGCAGCTGGTACTCTAGCATGAACACCACTGAAAGCTGGAACACAAATACAGGCGAGTCAAGCCGCACGTACACGGTAGGGGTGGGGTGGAAGACGTAGTTTCGTTGTGGATGCGACTAAAGAACGAGAAGGCATTAATGGAATCCAGTTTGCAGTGACCCTTTAATATGGACTTAATTTTATTTTTAAAATTCCAATTATGGTTTCTGATGTATTTTGAACCACATTACTTTAGATTAATACATCCAAATGAATGAATGAATGAATTAATTAATTAATGAAGGGACGCATGAATGAATGGATGTATGAATGAAGGGATGAATGAATGAATGAATGTGTGAGTGAATGAGGAATGAATGAATGAAGGAATGAATGAATGAGTGAATAATGAATGAATGAATGAAGGGATTAATGACTGAAGGAATGAATGAGTGAGTGAATGAGGAATGAATGAATGGAGAAAGAATGAATGAATGGATAATTGAATGGATGAATGAATGGATGAATGAAGGAATGAGTGAATGGATGAATGAATGAAGGGATGCGTGAATGGATGAATGAATGATTGAAAGCATGAGTGAATGAATGAAGGGAGGAAAGGATGAATGAATGAATGAAGATAAGAATGAATGGATGAATGAAGAGATGAATGAATGGACGAATGAAGAGATGAATGAATGAATGAATGAAGATAAGAATGAATGGATGAATGAAGAGATGAATGAATGGACGAATGAAGAGATGAATGAATGGATGAATGAAGAGATGAATGAATGGATGAATGAAGAGATGAATGAATGGATGAATGAAGAGATGGATGAATGAAGGAATGAATTAATGAAGGGATGAATGAATGAGTGAATAATTAATGAATGAGTGAGTGAAGGAGGAATGAATGAATGGAGAAAGAATAAATGAATGTATAATTGAATGGATGAATGAATGGACGAATGAAGGGATGAGTGAATGGATGAATGAATGAGTGAAAGGATGAGTGAATGAATGAAGATATGAATGAATGGACGAATGAAGAGATGAATGGATGAATGAAGAGATGAATGAAGAGATGAATGAATGGATGAATGAAGAGATGGATGAATGAAGGAATGAATTAATGAAGGGATGAATGAATGGAGTGAATGAGAAATGAAGGAATGAATGAGTGAATGAGAATGAATGAATGAAGGGATTAATGAATGAAGGAATGAGTGCGTGAATGAGGAATGAATGAGCGAATGAGGAATGAATGAATGAGTGAATGAAGAATGAATGAAGAAATGAATGAATGAATGAATGAAGGAAAAATGAATGAAGGATGAATGAATGAAGAGATGAACGAATGAAGAATGAATGGAGAGATGAATGCCTGAATGAATGGAGGGATGAATAAATGAATTAATGGATAATTGAAGGGATGAATGAATGAAGGGATGAATGGATGAATGAAGGGATGAATGGATGAATGAAGGGATGAATGAATTAATGAAGGGATGAATGAATGAAGGGATGAATGAATTAATGAAGGGATGAATGAATGAATGGATGAATGAAGGGATGAATGAATGAAGGGATGAATGGATGAATGAAGGGATGAATGGATGAATGAAGGGATGAATGAATTAATGAAGGGATGAATGAATGAAGGGATGAATGGATGAATGAAGGGATGAATGGATGAATGAAGGGATGAATGAATTAATGAAGGGATGAATGAATGAATGAATGAATGAATGGATGAATGAAGGGATGAGTGAATGAATTAATGAAGGGATGAATGAATGAATGAAGGGATGAATGGATGAATGAAGGGATGAATGAATTAATGAATTAATGAATGGATGAATGAAGGGATGTATGAATGAATGAATGAATGAAGGGATGAATGAATGAATGGATGAATGAAGGGATGAATGAAGGGATGAATGAATGAATGAATGGAGGAATGAAGGGATGAATGAATGAATGAATGAATGAATGAATGAATGAATGAATGAATGAATGAATGAATGAATGAATGAATGAATGAATGAATGAATGAATGAATGAATGAATGAATGAATAGGATGTGAAACATTTGATAGGTACGAGAAAACTGACCTTACGAGCGAAATTTTGGCTCGAAGGAAGTGTCTACGTTAGCTCCAAGCCTATCTTCCACTTGTTCCACTCCGATTTTCGCCGTTTCATTTGAAGGAAGATTAAATAATTTTGAAGGGGGGAAAGCCGAAAATGAACGTAACCTAATGCCTACCACTTTAAGAGGGGCCCACTCTGCCTCTAACAGAAATGAGTACTACAGACATTTTCTTGGGGACAAATATAGCGAACACATAACAACACATCATTACAAAGACTAAATGCAAACAAGAAAAATCAACAGAAACACAAAAACAAAATAAATATCTCACACTAACACAAGAAAGCAAAAACACGTACAAAATTGCATCATACAACATTGCATAAAGAACACAGAAAACGCTACAAAAACATCTTAACACACAGACAAGACATACAAACAAATACAACTTAACATGCCATAGTTGCAATGACTTCTACATTGGACAGACTGGAAGATAATTTCAAACACGTTACAAGGAACATATCACAGCCATAACCAAACCACACAACAATTCAACCAACGCAAAACACATCAAAAACTCCAACCACAACTACAGCAATATAGACACTGACCCACACCTGTGGAGTAACGGTTAGCACGTCTGGCCGCGAAACCAGGTGGCCCGGGGTCGATTCCCGGTCGGGGAAAGTTACCTGGTTGAGGTTTTGTCCAGAGTTTTCCCTCAACCCATTACGAGCAAATGCTGGGTAACTATCAGTGCTGGACCCAGGACTCATTTCACCGGCATTATCACCTTCATCTCATTCAGAAGCTAAATAACCTACGCTGTAGATAAAACGTCGTAAAATAACCTACTAAAATAAAAAAAATAGACACTGACATGAAAATATTACACATCCAGCCAAAAACCAGAAACTTGGCACTTTAGAACAGGCATTCTCAACCTGGTACTCGCGACATACCACTGTGCTCTCTTAATGGTATACTTTATTTTTTTTCATGGAGTGCAGTTTCATAGAAAGGACTTTGCCGACAGGCCTTCTACTGCCCCCTACTAATTGGTTGTCATAAATAAATATCTTCCTTACTGTGACGGAAATCTTGTCTTCTCTTGTTAGTAACAAATCACAACCCTCGTTCAGAAGAATTGACAGGTGCCCGTCAAATCCACGTGGAGGCAGAGTTGCCGCATCTTTTCCGAATTTCAAGAATCCCGTCACTTTCACAGCATAATTTCGAAGGTCACCAGGATTGTGGCAACTGTGCAATGTTGGGACGAGGGGACAGGATGGAATTCTTGTGTAGGAAGTCATAAATCTGTAAGTGGGTGTTCAAAGGATCCACCGAACTGCACTCCTTGAAATAAAATAAGGTATATTTGGTGCACTCGTCATGAGAGTAAAAATGTTCTCGCGAGCAAACGCTCCTGAGATTCTTTTTGCAATGCAAACTTTGTTGTAAGAGTCGAAACAAATAGTGTTCCTATCCACCCATTATACTAACAAATTCGTTTTGGCTAAAAAAAATTAACTTGTGTGGTTTCTGAAATAAGAGATTCAATTGCTTTCGGGTCTTAAATGGGACAGCTTCTCTTCAGTTACCTAACGCCTGCAATATCATTAGCTGTTTATATATGTCATTTCTTTCCTTACGTAGGCCTATGCTTCTGAATGTAAGATTTCTTGTTTAAATTCGATGTTTTCAGTGTTTCGTTTCATTTATTGACAGTAATATGTAGACTTCTGTTTTTTCCTTTATTTTGTGAAATAAACTTCCAGTAATGTATATTTTATGTGCGGGGAAGTAAAGGAAATAGTAAAAAGTGAAATTACCACCAAAAATAACGTGAGCATGAAGGTTGGGTTTCTTATTGTTCTGTAACCAACTTGGTAATATAAAAAGTCCCTGACTGACCTCAGAAAGTTCAGCCACGGTCAGCTGCAGCTGCTACAGTGAGCGCTTGTTCTGGAACGTGATTTCCGATCGCGTTCAATTACCTGTGACAGACTACAAAACCACAAAGTACAGAACATTACATTAAAAACGATAGACTACTAGAAAGTGTAACGTATAATATATTTTTTTACTACATGGGTGATGTAGAGATTGTAAGTGTTTTGTTTCAGTCCGTTAAAGGATTTGCTTTAAAATTATATGAAAGAATTGACTGACGCATTTTAATGGGCTTGCGTTGGAAAAATGAAGCTTGGGTCAGGACGTCTTTGTCTTTCGTTCCTTAACCCAGTGGACTTTCCGTGAGAAACGATTAAATTCTAAACGGTTTGGTTCTTCCAAGACATTTCAAAAATGTTCTTTGTTTCAACTTGAGTTCATCCCGCTCAACGGACAAGTAATTTCCAATCATCTCTGAAGCAAAACTTGACTGTGGATTATAACCCATTTCTACTTCATTGATCCTTTCTTTCATGCTACCCTTCTTTTTATTTTTCCACAACTCGTTTTGCTCTTCATCCTCAGATTATATCTCATCTCATCTCATTTTTCATATTAATTTTTTCTATTTTCTCTTCAGCTGGTCTTCGTCCTCAACAATTCCTTTTCTGCTCTCACAATAATAATAATAATAATAATAATAATAATAATAATAATAATAATAATAATAATAATAATAATAATAATCTATACTAATAATAAATCTGTAGCCGAAATTTTTCTGGTAATTTTCGATTTTCCAAAAATAATTGGTCCTAACATATATAATTAACCACCCTGAAACCGAAAATCGCTTTTTTGAAATTTTTGTTTGTATGTCTGTCTGTATGTTTGTTACCTTTTCACGCAATAATGGCTGAACCGATTTATATGAAAATTGGAATATAAATGAAGTTCATTGTAACTTAGATTTTGGCTATATGGCATTCAAAATGCTTTATTTAAAAGGGGGTTATAAGGGGGCCTGAATTAAATAAATCGAAGTATCTCGCTTATTATTGATTTTTGTGAAAAATGTTACATAACAAAAGTTTCTTTAAAAATGATTTTCGATAAGTTTTATTCCTTGAAAATCTTGATAAGACTGATATTTAATGAGATAAATGAGTTTTAAAATTAAAATAACGCCATCTAAGACGGTGCAATGAATTAAGAACAAATGACTTCGTCTATAAGGGGCCTTGGACAGCAACAATCGAAACAGGGGCCTTGGACATCAACAATCGAAAGCTATTAAACATAGCCTACAGAGAATGTTTCTATGTTCGTATGAAGTAATATCAGAAGCTAAATTAACCGATTTGTATAATTAATTATTATTTCACCATTGGAAAGTATAGTTTCTCTAGATGGGCATAATGCTATAAAGTTATTACAGTAACTTCTGAGTAAATCGAGGACAGGTAAGATTAAAATAGCTTCTTATGCACAGAAAATTTGGTAGGCTATTTTGTACATTCGTTTTCTGTACTTCTTAAAATGATATTTATGTACACTCATTTTAATCTCAGAGAATTAACGAACAACGAGAGTGTATTGATTTAGTATGCAGTAATAGTACGTTAGCTTAGCAATCCATTATTTTATAATTCAAATTTTAACTATGATCAATTGAATCGTGTTAAAACACATAAAATATATATGCAATAAATGCAATGCAAAAAAATTGGGTAATAAGCGAAGCAGATTATCTTGGGCTGTTGTAAAAGTTGTTCCCTGGATCAAACGTCCTATTTTAATTATGTAATTACTTTATATTTGTTTCTAACAGGTACAGCGGAGCGCACGGGTACGGCTAGTAATAATAATGATGATAATAATGATAATAATAATAATAATAATAATAATAATAATAATTATTATTATTATTTATTTATACTGGCAGAGTTAAGGCCATAGGGCCTTCTCTTACACTCTACAAGGTCACAAAGTATACAAGCAGTTAAAATTTAACAAAAAGTTAAAGAACAGAATACTAACATATTACAAAAAATAATAATAATAATAATAATAATAATAATAATAATAATAATAATAATAATAGCATAATAAAATCCACACTAAACAACATGAAAATAATACCATAATATAAAAAAGAAAGTAAGATACATTAGAATATAGTAAAAGCAACTCATTTAGTAGAAATGGTTAATATGGAAGACGTAAGGTAGAATATAACAAAATGGAATGTAATAAAATAATAATAATAATAATAATAATAATAATAATAATAGTAATATTAATAATAATAACAATAATAAATAAAATAAATACGAATATTAAATAAAATTCACAATAAAATGGCTATGCTAATAAATTCATCTGCTGATAAAGAGAACAAAAAGGGGAAGGGAAGGAAAGAAATACATATATAGCCTATATTTTTACAAAATATCGCAGAGAAAAGGGCTTATAACTGAAAGGAATCTGAATTGAAAAAGTGCAGTTTTAATTTATTTTTGTAACTAGACAATGTCCGATAGTCTCTGACATGTTGTGGTAGAGAGTTCCAGAGATGAGCTGCAGAGACTGTGAAAGATGAAGAGTAGAAGGATGTTCTGTGTTTAGGAATGGAGAGAGTGATATGGTGTTGTGAGCGAGTATCTATTTCGTGATATGAGGACAAATGTTGAAAACGAGAAGCGAAGTAGCTATGGTTAGAGTTTTGAAGAATATTGAAGAGTAAAGTGAGAGAGTGAATAGTTCTTCGCTCTTTGAGACGGACTCAGGACAGCATATTTAGTGAAGGTGTGATACGGTCAGATCTACGGACGTTGCAAATAAATCGAACACATGCATTATGAACACGCTGTAGTCTGTCAGTCAGTCTCATGTTAAGGTCAGTGTAGACAGTGTCACAGTAATCAAAATGAGGCATCAAGAGCGACTGCACACTACTCTCATGGAAGAGAAGGCCTAATGGCCTTAACACCACCAGAATAAATTAATTGATTATTTATTTATTTATTATTATTATTTCTCCGTCTCGTAAATCTCATTTTACTTTCTCCCTTTTCCACCGCTACTTTCTCTTCCTCCTCTCCTCCCCATTCCAAATCTACCTCTCCATACTTTATCATAATATTGTCTTCCACTACTTCCTGGTCTAAGGCACCCTGCCTACGACTCGCGTTACGGAATGCGCGCTGATTCGAGTCCTCATGGAGGAAGAAATTTTCTCATGAAATTTCGGCCAATGTATGGGACCGGTGCCTACCCAGCATCGTGATACACTTGGAGAGCTACGATAGGCAGCGAAATTCGTTTACGAAAGCCAGCTGTAACGGCTGGGGATCATCGTGCTAACCACACGATACATCAATTCTGGTTGGATGATCATCCACCGCTACTTCGGCATGTACTGTATATGTGAGGTCATCAGCCAGCTGGTCGGTCATGGTACATCCTGGACTGTAGTATCACGGATTATTATTATTTTACTTCCTGACATTCCTACTTCAGGGTCTTTCTCTTCACCAACTCTTCTTCGCCTTCTCATTATTCTAATTCATCTTCGGTTTCCTACTACTATTTCTCGCTTTTCTACTACTCTTCTTGTTCTCCTTTCTACTCCTTTTATTTTTCTTCGCCTTTCTAGTCTCGTTTTCTTCGCCTTACTGCTCCTCTGTTTCTCCGCCTTTCTAGTCTCTTTTTCTTCGCCTTACTGCTCTTCTTTTTCTCCGCCTTTCTAGTCTCTTTTTCTCCGCCTTACTAATCTTCTTTTTCTCCGCCTTTCTAGTCTTTTTTTCTTCACCTTACTAATCTTCTTTTTCTCCGCCTTTCTAGTCTCTTTTTCTTCGCCTTACTGCTCTTCTTTTTCTCCGCCTTTCTAGTCTCTTTTTCTTCGCCTTTTTACTTTCTAGTCTCTTTTTCTCCTTACTCCTCCCCTTTCTAGTCTCTTTTTCTTACTGCTCTTCTTTTTCTACTGCTCTTCTTTTTCTCCGCCTTTCTAGTCTCTTTTTCTTCGCCTTACTGCTCTTCTTTTTCTCCGCCTTTATAGTCTCTTTTTCTTCGCCTTACTGCTCTTTTTTTCTCCGCCTTTCTAGTCTCTTTTTCTTCGCCTTACTGCTCTTCTTTTTCTCCGCCTTTCTAGTCTCTTTTCTTCGCCTTACTGCTCTTTTTTTTCTCCGCCTTTCTAGTCTCTTTTTCTTCGCCTTACTGCTCTTCTTTTTCTCCGCCTTTCTAGTCTCTTTTTCTTCGCCTTACTGCTCTTCTTTTTCTCCTCCTTTCTAGTCTCTTTTTCTTCGCCTTACTGCTCTTCTTTTTCTCCGCCTTTCTAGTCTCTTTTTCTTCGCCTTACTGCTCTTCTTTTTCTCCGCCTTTCTAGTCTCTTTTTCTTCGCCTTACTGCTCTTTTTCTTTTCTCCTCTTTTTTTCTAGTCTCTTTTTCTTCTAGTCCTTTTACTGCTCTTCTTTTTTCTCCGCCTTTCTAGTCTCTTTTTCTCGCCTTACTGCTCTTCTTTTTCTCCCCTTTCTAGTCTCTTTTTCTTCGCCTTACTGCTCTTCTTTTTTCTCCGCCTTTCTAGTCTCTTTTTCTTCGCCTTACTGCTCTTCTTTTTCTCCGCCTTTCTAGTCTCTTTTTCTTCGCCTTACTGCTCTTCTTTTTCTCCGCCTTTCTAGTCTCTTTTTCTTCGCCTTACTGCTCTTCTTTTTCTCCGCCTTTCTAGTCTCTTTTTCTTCGCCTTACTGCTCTTCTTTTCTCCGCCTTTCTAGTCTCTTTTTCTTCGCCTTACTGCTCTTCTTTTTCTCCGCCTTTCTAGTCTCTTTTTCTTCGCCTTACTGCTCTTCTTTTTCTCCGCCTTTCTAGTCTCTTTTTCTCGCCTTACTGCTCTTCTTTTTCTCCGCCTTTCTAGTCTCTTTTTCTCGCCTTACTGCTCTTCTTTTTCTCCGCCTTTCTAGTCTCTTTTTCTGCCTTACTGCTCTTCTTTTTCTCCGCCTTTCTAGTCTCTTTTTTTTCGCCTTACTGCTCTTCTTTTTCTCCGCCTTTCTAGTCTCTTTTTCTTCGCCTTACTGCTCTTCTTTTTCTCTTTCTAGTCTCTTTTTTCTTACTGCTCTCTTTTTCTCCGCCTTTCTAGTCTCTTTTTCTGCCTACTGCTCTTTTTCTCCGCCTTTCTAGTCTCTTTTTCTCGCCTTACTGCTCTTCTTTTTCTCCGCCTTTCTAGTCTCTTTTCTCGCCTTACTGCTCTTCTTTTTCTCCGCCTTTCTAGTCTCTTTTTCTCGCCTTACTGCTCTTCTTTTTCTCCGCCTTTCTAGTCTCTTTTTCTCGCCTTACTGCTCTTCTTTTCTCTTTCTTTCTTTTTCTCGCCTTACTGCTCTTCTTTTTCTCCGCCTTTCTAGTCTTCTTTTTTCTTTCTAGCCTTACTGCTCTTCTTTTTCTCCGCCTTTCTAGTCTCTTTTTTCGCCTTACTGCTCTTCTTTTTCCGCCTTTCTAGTCTCTTTTTCTTCTCTTTTTTCTCCGCCTTTCTAGTCTCTTTTTCTTCGCCTTACTGCTCTTCTTTTTCTCCGCCTTTCTAGTCTCTTTTTCTTCGCCTTACTGCTCTTCTTTTTCTCCGCCTTTCTAGTCTCTTTTTCTCTTTCTCTTTTCTCCGCCTTTCTAGTCTCTTTTTCTCCGCCTTACTACTCTTCTTTTTCTCCGCCTTTCTAGTCTCTTTTTCTCGCCTTACTGCTCTTCTTTTTCTCCGCCTTTCTAGTCTCTTTTTCTCGCCTTACTGCTCTTCTTTTTCTCCGCCTTTCTAGTCTCTTTTTCTTCGCCTTACTGCTCTTCTTTTTCTCCGCCTTTCTAGTCTCTTTTTCTTCGCCTTACTGCTCTTCTTTTTCTCCGTCTTTCTAGCCTCTCTTTCTTCGCCTTACCACTCTTGTTTTTCTCCGCCTTTCTACTAATCTTTTTCTTCCTTCCTACTACTATTTCTCGCTTTTCTACTACTCTTTCTCCTTCCTACTCTTCTTTCTCTTCGCCTTTCTACTACTCTTCCTTTTTTCTTCTATGTCTTTGTCTATCTGCTAGTTTTCGTCTTCTATTTCTCTCCTAAGTGTCGTTTTCCTTTTCTATCTTTATTTCTTCCTCCTGCGTCATTTCTGCTTGATCTTACTTTCTCCTCCCTCTGCTTGTACCTTTTGCACTTATCTTCAGCAATCATATCAAGAATTTTCCAAGAATTTATTTTCTAGTTATTTCCTGAATCACTTCTGTTTTGTTTTCCAGTAAGTTCTTAATTCTCCACAGTGAAACCTCTTGTTCTCGGTATTTCTCACACAGAATAGCCTGTCTGGTGGTACTGATGAACTCTACTTTTTTCTTAATTACTATATATTTTCTATATTACTTGGACTTGGCTTAGCTTTATTTCCGCAATAAGTTCTTCAATTATTTTTATACCACGTTTTGCAGTCAGCTCAGCTATATATTTTGGTATCAGCTTATTCTATGAAAATTCTAAGAGAGTTGTGATTGAAAATGCATATTACAGTACCGATGGTGGTGGTGATGGTGGTGGTATAGTAGTACACCCGACACCGTCCTAATTTTTCCCTTTATATCCACACAACTCAAGTGGGCTGACAAGGCGCCAGAAGTTCCTGGGTAGCTCAGTCGATAGAGCATTCGTGAGCTAAGCGAAGGGCCCCGGGATCGATACCCGATCCCAGCGCAATTTTTCCCTTGAAATTATTCAAATCTACTTCATAGGGAGCTTTGCCTGAAAGCCAGATTTGCAACCTGTTTCACTGTAAGTTTGATATTAGAGTGTATTAATTGGATTTTTTCACAGCAACATGAAGCTTTTATTATTATTATTATTATTATTATTATTATTATTATTATTATTATTATTAATTTAAATTTAAATATACAGAATACAGAACATAATTACAACAATAGAAATAAAATAATACAATCAATATAAAAAGTGAGATACAGTAATATTAACAAAATTTGAGGACCGAATGAGCAGCGCTCGTGTTCGGTAACAGTTCATATATATTATTAATAGGCATATAACAGAGTATACAAAATAAAATAAAATAGAAACTAAAATTAAAATTACAGCTACAGTGAAATTATATAATACAATAGGCCTATATTAATATAAGAAGAATATAGAAAATGAAATAAAATAAAATAGGAAATAAAAATTAAAATAACAGCGGAAATTAATTTATATAATATAATATTAACATAGAGAAGAATAATATCGTCCGTGAATAAAGTAGGACAATTTATAAAAAAATATAAATTCCAAAATTATAGAATAAAAATATAATATAGGCTGATTAATTCATATACATAGGCTATATATTTATCTAATCATATTGAAGACATTAACATGTTTCTAATTTTCTTGTTATACTTTTTGTGGGCTATATGTTAGAAGTTCTGGGTGTAATTTAGCTAAAGAATTATACAATCGAGGGCCAAAATTAATGCTATGCTTTAGACCAGCAGATGTGAAACATTTAGGTTCTACTAATGTTGAATTATTATTTCGTCTTGTGTCATGATTATGTGCCTGTAATATAAACTTATTACGATTTTTGTGATACAATTTTAACAGAGTATATTTATAAATTTGTTCAATATTAAATACATTAAATTCAGAATAAATTAATTTAGTTGGATAATCAAAACGTTTCTTCAAACAAAATTCGTTTTTGTAGTAAATTTAACGGACTAAGATTAATTTTTGTACTTCCACCCCAAACAATAATACCATATTGAGTGACAGACTGAAAAATGGCCAAATGAACATTTCGTAGAACTCTAATGGGTAAGTAGCATCGAAGATTAACGAATTTATAAATTGTTTTACGAAGCCTCTTACAAAGATAAGTAATGTGATGAGGCCAGTTTAAATTTTGACCAATAATTTAAAATTCAGCTTTAAAATTCAGGTTTCTCAAAACTTTAAATTTGGGTCGTTTCCCTTTTGAACTGGGCCGTCGATATATAAAATCTTGACTGTGTGTTCGTGTGCTGTTGTTGGATATTCTGCCTTGAAAAGTCTATCCAGTTATGGATGCAAACCTCAGATTATACGCTCCACCCCTTTCACCCATAAATCGCTCTCATCTGCCCTTAATTTTAAGCATCGTTGTTCAGACCGAACCTCCACCCACTATTTACCTTACCGTGAAATGAACGCAGTGTTTTATCAAACAGAAAATCTTGATTACACTATTGTATAATCATTCTGCAGATGTACAGCCGCTGCCGTTAAAAGTCACGGCCTCTCTTTTATTAGAGTAAACATCCAAATTACTGGAATGAAAGCGAGCATCCAAAGCCACCCACAACTCTGCATGCATGCAGCTGCAGCCGTGGTAGTCATGGTGAACATTAGCTGCTCTCATTGGTTCCCTCTCCGACTCCAGAGCCCTCTGCGTCATGTAAAAACAATCGATGGACCTGCCTGCCTGTCGAAGCGTGAAATGACAAAATTCCATTGTAATCAGGCAAGCAGGCCGTGCCCAATGGCGGCAACAGCCCTTGCTATGCTGTTAGAAAATGCGCCTCCATTATTTTTATTGAAGAGAGCACCCACTCCCTCCCCCGCACGCCCTTTTCCAAGGGACAGTGTGTTTTCACAAGCGTTTTTATCACAAAGTTTTTACCTGATTGCGTGGTGCATGGTGGAACGGAAGGATCCATCTCCCACTTTGTATGATTTGAGGTCCTGCTGCCATCACAAAGCTTTTTGTTCATCCCTAGCCAGTCCGTGACAATCAACTGATGCTCTCCTGTATTTTCTTTTTTTTTATTTTAAGAATAAAACACCTAGTTTCGAGGTCAGTACAATGTCACAGAGAGAGCTCCGAAGATAATGGATTTATAAAGATGATGATGATGATGATGATAAATAGTAACTCATAAAAAAATGGACTTAATACAATATTATAATAGTAATTTATTTATTTACTTATTTATTTATTTACTTATTTATTTATTTATTTATTTATTTATTTATTTATTTATTTATTTATTTATTTATTTATTTATTTCGAATATTAATGTGCAAAACAACAGCACAAGCCAATTACAGTTTAGCACAAAATAAAAAACAAAACAGAACAAATGATGATGAGAATGAATGACAGAAAATGGCAGTGAGATGAAATACAATCATATAATAGTCAACATTAATCATTCACTAAATGCAACAAAATAAATGGCAATATCTAACAAATAATAAAAGATATTAAATAACAAGTAAGAATACGAGTATATCATGCATAAGTAAAATCAAATCAGATCTTGCAAATTAGCACTTTTAATACACTTGGCTATTGGAGAAAGGGATTTCAATAATTTAGTGAAGAAAATTCTTTGACCGCGGAAACCTTTCACGGGAATTCTAAGGTAGGTGTTATGTATAAAAGAATCACAATCAATGACACCATTAATAGCATTATTAAAGAAAGTGTAATCAATATCCTGACGTCTCGAATACAGACTGGTATAGTTAAAATATTTACTAGATAGTTCATAATTTAAAGAAGAGGAGTTGGGTACAAATCTGAACGCACAAAGAGAAATGAATTTTCTTTGGATATTTTCTAGTTTAGCTGAATCAGTACACGTAATTGAGTTCCACGCAACAGATGCGTATTCTAATTTAGACCTTACTAAAGCATGATATAATGTAAGTAGTGTATCAGGAGAGGAAAAGGAATAAGTAATAGACCTAATGAGACCAAGCATTCTTAGTGAATGATTAAATAAATGATCAACATGGTCAAGAAAGTACAATTTAGAATCAAGATATATACCGAGATTCTTTATACAGTCCTTCCTGATTATGGCGGCATTCAATAGCGAATAATGATAATAATAATAATAATAATAATAATAATAATAATAATAATAATAATATCTTCCTATCATGTATTAGAACGCTTCCAGAATAAGAAGGCATGTAAGGCGGAGCTCGTTCAACCCGGTCTACGTGAGGCGATGTTGTCTAGTGAAATCGTCGCGTATTACTTTCTTTCTTGCGTGCAGAATATTTATACCCAAGGTAGAATTTTAAGCTGTGTCATTGGATATAGCTACAAAAATCAGAATCTGACCATATAGTCCGGATAAACTTACTTAATACCGTAAGGGTGAAATCTAACCATTTTCCCCCATTACGTACAAATGGCTTTTAAGGAACCCGGAGATTCATTGCCGCCTTCACATAAGCCCGCCATCGGTCCCTATCCTGAGCGAGATTAATCCTGTCTCTATCATCATATCCCACCTCCCTCAAATCCATTTTAATATCTATTCTATATCTACCTAGCTGTAACGGTTAGCACGTCTAGCCGCGAAACCAGGTGGCCCGGGTTCGATTCCCGGTCGGGGCAATTTACCTGGTTGAGGTTTTTTCCGGGGTTTTCCCTCAACCCAATATGAGCAAATGCTGGGTAACTTTCGGCGTTGGACCCCGGACTTATTACACCGGCATTATCACCTTCATCTCATTCAGACGCTAAATAACCAAAGCTGTTGATAAAGCGTCGTAAAATAACCTACTACTCTACCTAGCTTTTTTGCTACAATGTTGCTCCTCCTGTTCTATCAAGACTAGTTACGTTCCACGTACCAACTCTCATAACCTTATTCCTTTGCTGTGGTCGTGCCAGAGAATCAGTCCCATTCCGTGGCTTATTGTATGGATTCGTAACAAGCTGTGATGGGTTGTTAGCGCTTCTCCCAACCCCAAGCTGGAGGACCACCCCTTATCGGCTGTCCACGACTGCTTATTCAATATATTCGCAGCTACCCTCCATATCTGGAGGCTGTCTCCTCTATCCGCAACCTGAGGACGCAGCAACTAGTAGTGATTTCCTGTTATGTTGGCAGCAGGAACAGCAAATTCTAGAAATTGAAATTGTTTTAGGCCTATATTTCTGAGCCGATTACTGGAAGCTAATGAAATTCGAACATACTAATTTAATTAATTAATATCAGTATTATATATTAATATATACTAGTTTTTTGTGTGTGTTGCGTTGTTGTTAAAATTCAAGGTTATAGTGAGATAAATGTAAATAAATATAGTTCATTCTTTATTTGTAATATTCTTTTACCCTTAAAACTAAAGAGTAATGGTATTTTGCAAACAACTTCAAATTAGTACAGGGACATCACTTTATTTTTACTAACATTTTTAACATTAACCTGGCTATACTCGAAAACACTGTTACCCCCCTTCCATTACAGGAGTTTGGAGTTGCTAGTGCAATATGTAAACAAATCATTTTACTAGCTATAGGAGGAGAGAAAAGTAGTGTATCCATTTATGTTACAGGGAAATATAGTATTACGATTTTCAGTTTGGTCATTACTTTACAGTATTTTATCAAAAAAACAGTAGAATAGTAACAATTTTTTTTCACAAACTCAAGTCTTCAGGTGGTTATATATATTATGTAATGTCTACTTTATTCAGCATATTACTTACTAATCTAATTTATTCTTGAGAATTTTGCGAGCACTTCCGTAAGAAACCCCAATTTCTACAGCTAACTTCTTGACTGACTTATTAGGACCTCGCTGCATCCTTTCTCTAGCATCTTCTACAGCATCGTCTGTCACCTTTGTTGGCCATCTTACACTTTTCTTCTTTTCTGTTGCTCCAAATTTATCTACCAGATTAATGGCATTTCTACGAAAATATTCCGTAATGATATAATCAGGAAATTGTGAAAAAAAAAACTGTTGTTCACATTCGGTTACATTGTAATTGCAGTTTCCATCATCGTCCTTCATACCTACAAACAGTAAAACAAAGCTCTTGTTTAAATAATGCTGTTAAGTACCGTACCGTATTATAGGGTGCCGTACTTTCGGTAACTCTAATCTTCACTTGTGCTCAGTCCACACTGATAAATTCAGTTATGCTACACATACTTGTGTGAAAATAAACTTCAATAATATAAGCTCTTTCTTCTATAGAAAATGCAACATATTTCTGAAACACACTGTACTCTGTACTGTTTATTTCATTGCTAGCAACAGCGGCCGTAAGTTTGTGTGACTGACGTTAGCAAGGACATTAGAGAAAGGGGTGGGAGTCAAGTACAGTTAGAAACGCAGGTACAATAAAAATTGAAGTAAAAATAAAATGATGTCCCTGTATAACCACAGTCTAGTATATACAGTCACGAAGCTTGAGTTATAAGGGTACTAGAAACAATAGACTGTGCAGGTACTATTTCGCATTGTCTGTAATGAGGCGATAGTAGTGATCCTAGTGGTTAGCAACTATCTATGGATGCATATTTACTACGTATTGAGCTTCGTGACTGTATATACTAGACTGTGGTATAACTATGAAAATATTGAGATTAGAACACATGTTTATATGACATTTTTTGCTCATAAATAAGCACCGTAAGTGCCGGTAAATCCTCGTGAATCATCCTGTATATATGAAATTGCAAAATATTACAAAAAGCTCCCTGTGGTTGTACAGACGAATCCCGTTCTAATCCAAAACCTCCGCCCATCTAAGGTACCATCCCTTTTAATCAAATATGGCCAAGATACGTTGCGTGAGTAGTTGAGAGATGTGTTTTTTATGTTTAAAATTTTAAGCAGTTCCTTGAATAATAAAAAAAGCCTCCTTGTACAACAGTTATTATCAGTAGGTCTGAAATTTCTCACAGAGTTCAATTAAATGTTGAAAAATAAAATTTAATCAACATTTGTATGAACTATTAAGTTTCTTCGGGGCATATTCATATTGCACTTAGATTAAATTATGCTGTAATGGTAAGTTAATAAAATTTAAAAATTCATCACACTAACTTACGAAAATAAAAACACACACAAAATTGCAACCTCATTCAAGAAATTAAATTACAACATCGCATACAGAACAAATAACACTCTACAAAAAAATATCTCAACACACAAACAACACAAACAAACAAATACAAGCACACAGGCGTATACAAACTCAAATGTAACACCTGCAACAACTTCTACATAGGACAGACAGGCAGATCATTTCAAACACGTTACAAAGAACACATCACAGCCATAACAAAATTACAAAACACCTCCACATATGCAGAACACATCACAAATGCTAACCACACCCACAGAGACATCAACACAGTCATGGAAATACTACACATTCCACCAAAAAGCCAGAAACTAAAACACACTAGAACAATATGAAATGTACAGACACACGAAAACACACGCCAACGAAATTCTCAACACACAACTCAATTTCAGAACACACACACTCTTTGACTCTACATTATACCACACGAACACACCCTCACAGGAAACAAAACAAGAGGCGCCAAGACCAACAACGTCCAGTTCTGAGGATGACCCATAAATAGGTCGAAACATTTGTAAACAAGGTACGTTAGAATTTAACACAAGAAAGTCTTATACACATTCCGAAGTGATACAGTGTTAAAAGTTGTGTAATCAAAATATTTAAAAATTTATTGTTACTTTCTATTTGGACTGAGGTCAAAAAAACTAATTAATTTTTATTCCCATGACTATTTTCAAGCATTTGAACAAATATGAACTAAAAATTTAGAAAATTTGTCTCAAGGAGTATTTTTAGTGATGTCAATATAAAATATATTTAAAAAGTATAATTTCAAAACTGTTAGTCCTTATGGCACCAGATTTTATACAGATGATAGTGTTGTAGGTACGTTTATGTAGTTTAAAATTAATTAATTTTTGGATGAAAATTGTAGAAGTTTTAAGAATCAAATAAACGTCACCTTAAGTATTAAAATTGTAGTCGCTGTCTATTGATTAGAACACGTTTGAATCAGTTAAAAGAATCCTTCAGTGCTACCATCTATCTACGTTCCGTTGAATAGATTCCTAATCATTCGAAAATTGTCGTATATTCAAAAGTTACTTGTACGTAGTTCTGAGTTGCGTGTAATTTCAGTCATTTCCCTTCACTCACATTCAACTCAGACTTTACTGCAATTCTCTTTTATTACTGGCTACCCAATCTTGTCGCAAAAGTGTGTATACTATGTCGAATATTGTTTCTGAAACAGAAAGATTGCTGAAGTAGGGAGGAAAACATTGCACAGCTCAAAAGTCTTTTTTAATTGCAAGCCAAAGTTCATATTTTAAAGAAATAGAGGTTAGTAATATGACGTCCACATCTAGCTATTGAAGTTGGATGTGTCTATGCTGACCGAAGACTGACGCTCTTACGTTTTGTTCGTTGGTTCGCCGTAGTCTCGCAGTGCAGTCTAGCAGACACAGAGGTCGCTCCGTCGGACAAACGCATGTGCATACAGTACTTGTTCTGTGACTGCTGCAATCCGGAAGTCTTAGACGTGGACGTTCCTAGTTTCGTCTTCCTGCAGACTGAGGTGTGTGATAGGCTGCTTCTTTTCTTTTAGGTTTCTATTCTGTAATTTCGTCTAAAATTGTGATAATTTTTAGATGATTAAGTTTCTCATTTTCGTTAGTAATAGGTCTACATATTGCCATCAGTTTATTGACTGTGCTCTTAATGGACTTCAGCTGAGGAAATTTATAATCGATTTTCGATTTCTCTTGCAATACTGACGTTACAAGTCCATGTATAATAATAATAATAATAATAATAATAATAATAATAATAATAATAATAATAATAATAATAATAATAATAATAATGATAAAAATAATGATAATAGATAATAATAATAGATAACAATAATTAATACTAATAATTAATAATAATAATAATAATATTAATAATCACTATCCTGGAGTCAAGGCATTTATAATCCAATGAAGGAAAGGCAGCTGAAGATTGGATGGGTAGAAGGTTATGGCTGTTAGAAAAGAAGATGTCATCGATATTTCATAACCGATATATAATAATAGTAGTAGTAGTAATAATAATAATAAAAATATATTAGATATAAATGCATGCCAATTTCACAGAGGTGATGTAATAAGTAATTATTTATTTTATTTTTTTCTTACTAATATTGTGCTAATCAACAGTAACCTGCTAGTGATGATGATGATGATGATGATGATGATGATGATGATGATGATGATATATTAGATATTATAAACAGCTCTTTCATAGAGGCGGTAAATAACAAATAATGCTTTATTTTATTTCATTCTTATTAATATTGTGCTAATCAATAGTGACATGATGATGATGATGATGATGATGATGATGATGATGATGATGATGATGATGTAAACTAATGATATAATATCTGCAGTGCTTGGAAAATGTGACATAAATCAGTTTCCACAAACCTTTTTTGATAATTTATTGACAACTTACACTGGTTGATGTCGATTTGATTTTTTTCTGTATGAATTATTGTAATGGGAGAAATACGTATTTTTTCCAAGCGAGCAGATGTTCCGTAAGCTGTCAATAAATTATCAAAAAAGGTTTGTGGAAACTGACTTATGTCACTTTTCCCGAGCACTGCAGATATATTAGATATTATAACCAGCTCTTTCATAGAGACGATAAATAACAAATAATAATTTATTTTATTTATTTCTTATTAGCATTGCGCTAATCAACAATGATCTACTGGTGGTGGTGGTGGTGGTGGTGGTGGTGGTGGTAGACTAAGATATACTGTATATTGGATATATATACAGCTCTTTCATAGAGGCGATATAACAAATAACTTATTTATTTATTTATTTATTATTGTATAATTCAAGAGAAATTATCTAATATGTTAGCACAAGAGTTTCAATAATAAAACAAGAATCTCAGTGATGATGATGATTATAATAATGATAATGATATTGATCCTTTTAGATATTATAAACGTCTCTTTCGTAGACAGGATATAATAAATTATAATTTTATAATAACTGCAAAGATACTTTGTAACTATGCAAACATAACAACGACGTCATATTCTGTTGTATACTTCAGCACTCTACGATTGTGTATTGTTTCCAAATCACGTAAGCAAACTCCAGACTTTCATGTTAACGTCTAACCGTAATGTTAATGTCAGTATTTATGTAAATCATTGTGAATGATCATATTTCGCAAACTTGTGTGCTTATGTTACGTTTGTGATTAATATTCATTGTGAATTGGCCTTAAGTTTCTTAAAGTAATCTTATTTCTTTATTATGTCTTCAATAAAATAAAGTTTTTTGATACTTCAGCAGCCATAATTTCCCATTCAATCACACTACCGCTTCAGCTTTTACCAGTTGGACGGAGATTAGATCTTCTCCAGGTTTTCTCCCTATACTTTAATTTTTACTGTAATTGTAATTGTAAATTTAATGTTAATTGTAATTTTATTGTTCATATTATAGTTGTAATCCCCTGGTAGAGGGGCAGAGAAGGCCTGACGGCCTTGTTTCTACCAGGTTAAATAAATAAATACTAAATACTTCTTGATGCAAAAAGACTAAAACCGCTAAATTTTTACTGTACTTGCTTTTGTTAGCAAAGGAAACTCTCCCGCAGAATTCTGAACCTTTTTGTAAGTAATATTTTCTAAACGTTCCATTTGACTTGTTTGGTTTTTCTTACTGACGTATGACCTCCTTCTAGTCCGTCTTCATATGAGTTGTAGGCTACTTTTCCAGTACCAATCGGACAGTTTCAGCACTGGAATTCTTGTATACTGTTCTCGTATTTTCGTACGTATTTTTGTGGCCAGTTTTGTCGTCTTTAGGTTCAGATGCTTAAAGATTCGACTTAAAATGTATCTTTCACATCTTATGATCGTATAATTTTCTTGTAACTCTTTTTCGCTTTACAAAAGAGGTATTTACTCTTCTGTAGTTTTGAATGTTAAGTTGAACGGTTGTGTGACTTCTTTCGACGATTTCGACAGATCTTCTCTTTGGATTTTTTTATTTTTAATTGATTATTTTACGACACTTTATCAACTACTGTGGTAATCTAGCGTCTGATTTGTGAGTAATGCTAACGAAATGAGTCCAGGGTTCAGCGCCGAAAGTTACCCAGCATTTGCTCTTAATGGGTTGATGATAAACTTCGGAAAACATCGACCAGCAACTTGTCTCAACCAGGATTTGAACCCATGTCTGCTTTTTCATGATCAGTCATGCTAACCGTTACTCTTGGTTGAGTGTTAGACAAGGACCTATAGTCTTAACTATGACAGGTTAAATAAACTATTATTATATTATTATTATTATATTATTATTTATTATTACTATATTATTATTATTAGTATTATTAGTATTAGTTCTGATGTCGACCTGGTTGGCGAGTTGGTATAGCGCTGACCTTCTATGCCCAAGGTTGCGGGTTCGATCCCGGGCCAGGTCGATGGCATTTAAGTGTGCTTAAATGCGACAGGCTCATGTCAGTAGATTTACTGGCATGTAAAAGAACTCCTGCGGGACAAAATTCCGGCACATCCGGCGACGCTGATATAACCTCTGCAGTTGCGAGCGTCGTTAAATAAATCATAACACATTAGTTCTGATTCGGCAAAACTGGAAAATATTCAAAGGAAATTTATTTCATTATGTTCGTACCGATTCCTGCCTAATAACTCTGAGTAAAACTATGATAAAAATGCGAGCACTTTAAATGTCGAAGCCTGTATGGCAGACGTCATGATCTCGATTACTTATTCTTATGTAAGGTCCTTAAAGGTGACATTAATTGTCAATCTTTCTTAAACGGTGTCAGCCTTCGTATTCCTATGAAAGACATGAGACATCACAAACTCTTCTATATTAGAAATACTATAATCTTTCTCGCCGGTCTCCAGATGTATTAAACATGCTAACTTACATGTAGGCGATTTCGATGCATTCAATGTATAGAAGTATTAGAATATAGCAATGTCTTTGCTAATATTATTTGCATAATCCTTGTACACAAATTAGGAGCAAATGCTGGGTAACTTTCGGTGCTGGACCCCGGACTCATTTCACCGGCATTATCACCTTCATATCATTCAGACGCTAAATAACCTAGATGTTGATACAGCGTCGTAAAATAACCCAATAAAATAAATATAAAAAAATATACACAAATTGGTAGTACGAATCAACTCCTTTTCCTAATAATTTATAGTTTTAATTCTTGTAAATTAATTATTGTAATCTATGTTCTTTATTGTGTTGTTAACTCAAGTATTTAATTGTACCATAGTTGTTCATTTTAATGTATTAATTGTATCACTATGCTGGACTTTTATTGGCCTATGGCTGTTGTCCAGCACATAAATAAATAAATGAATGAATGAATGAATGAATGAATGAATGAATGAATGAATGAATGAATGAATGAATGAATAAATGAATAAATAAATGAATAAATGAATAAATAAATGAATGAATGAATGAATGAATGAATGAATAAATGAATAAATGAATGAATGAATGAATGAATAAATTAATGAATGAATGAATAAATGAATGAATAAATTAATGAATGAATGAATGAATGAATAAATGAATGAATGATGAATGAATGAATGAATAAATGAATAAATAAATGAATAAATGAATAAATAAATAAATAAATGAATAAATGAATAAATGAATAAATAAATGAATAAATAAATGAATAAATGAATGAATAAATGAATGAATAAATGAATGAATAAATGAATGAATAAATGAATGAATGAATAAATGAATGAATAAATGAATGAATAAATGAATGAATAAATGAATAAATAAATAAATGAATGAATAAATGAATAAATGAATAAATAAATGAATAAATGAATAAATAAATGAATGAATAAATGAATAAATGAATGAATAAATGAATAAATAAATAAATAAATGAATAAATAAATAAATGAATGAATAAATGAATAAATGAATAAATGGATAAATAAATGAATAACTAAATAAATGAATAAATAAATAAATAAATGAATAAATAAATAAATGAATAAATAAATGAATAAATAAATAAATGAATGAATAAATAAATAAATGAATGAATAAATAAATAAATAAATGAATAAATGAATAAATAAATGAATAAATGAATAAATAAATGAATAAATAAATAAATGGATGAATAAATGAATGAATAAATGAATGAATGAATAAATGAATAAATGAATGAATAAATGAATGAATAAATGAATGAATAAATGAATAAATGAATGAATAAATGAATGTATGAATGAATAAATGAATGAATAAATGAATGAATAAATGAATAAATAAATAAATAAATAAATAAATTAATTAATTGACTCTTGACTTTGTTAAATTGGGAAATATCAAATAAATTTTATTTCCTCATGTACTTTTCGATTTTTACCCAATTCTTGTGTTTATAATTGAGAGTATCTGCAAATATTTTAACTGTTGTAGTCTATATGCCAGACGTCAAGATCTTGAATATTTATTTTTGTAGGGTCCTAAAAAGTGAAATTGATTGTGAATCCTTCTTAAATAATATACCTTCGAATTTCTATAAAAGGATTAAGATTTAAAAATATATATATTATAGTAGGCCTAAATTCAAAATCTGCTTCTCCGGTCTACAGATGCATAAAGGTTGCTAATTTACATGAAAATAATTTAGATACATTTAATGTATAGTATTTACTTTACTGATATTGTATGTCACTTCGTCCTCATTAATCTATTATGTATTTTGTTAATATTGTATTTTTATTTATTTATTTACTCTCGCTATCATTCATATTCAATTGCTTTTATACATATTTATTTTAATATTTTATTTTTTTGTATTTTCCTCTATTCTATTGCATTGTATTGTTTTGCACTGTGCTGCACTATTATTATTATTATTATTATTATTATTATTATTATTATTATTATTATTATTATTATTATTATTGGATAACAGGCAGGGTTTGGAATTGAACGGGTTACATCAGCTTCTTGTCTATGCGGATGACGTGAATATGTTAGGAGAAAATCCACAAATGATTAGGGGAAACACGGAAATTTTACTTGAAGCAAGTAAAGCGATCGGTTTGGAGATTTATCCTTCGAAGTGGTGGAAAAATTCATATATATTGGAGCAACAGTAACAAATATAAATGACACTCTGGAGGAAATTAAACGCAGAATAAATATGGAAAATGCCTGTTATTATTCGGTTGAGAAGCTTTTATCATCTAGTCTGCTGTCAAAAAGTCTGAAAGTTAGAATTTATAAAACAGTTATATTACCGGTTGTTCTGTATGGTTGTGAAACTTGGACTCTCACTCTGAGAGAGGAACATAGGTTAAGGGTGTTTGAGAATAAGGTGCTTAGGAAAATATTTGGGGCTAAGCGGGATGAAGTTACAGGAGAATGGAGAAAGTTACACAACGCAGAACTGCACGCATTGTATTCTTCACCTGACATAATTAGGAACATTAAATACAGACGTTTGAGATGGGCAGGGCATGTAGCACGTATGGGCGAATCAGGAATCCATATAGAGTGTTAGTTGGGAGACCGGAGGGAAAAAGACCTTTGGGGAGGCCGAGATATAGATGGGAGGATAATATTAAAATGGATTTGAGGGAGGTGGGATATGATGATAGGGACTGGATTAATCTTGCACAGGATAGGGACCGATGGCGGGCTTATGTGAGGGCGGCAATGAACATTCGGGTTCCTTAAATGCCATTTGTAAGTAAGTATTATTATTATTATTATTATTATTATTATTATTATTATTATTATTAAAATATTTGGATCTAAGAGGGATGAAGTTACAGAAGAATGGAGAAAGTTATACAACGCAGAACTGCACACATTGTATACTTCACCTGACATAATTAGGAACATTAAATCCAGACGTTTGAGATGGGCAGGGCATGTAGTACGTATGCGCGAATCCAGAAATGCATATAGAGTGTTAGTTGGGAGACCGGAGGAAAAAATACCTTTGGGGAGGCCGAGACGTAGATGGGAAAATAATAATAAAATGGATTTGAGGAAGTAGGATATGACAACAGAGACTGGATTAATCTTGCTCAGGATAGGGACCAATGGCGGGCTTATGTGAGGGCGGCAATGAACCTCCGGGTTCCTTAAAAGCAATTTGTGAGTATTATTATTATTATTATTATTATTATTATTATTATTATTATTATTAAATGCAATTATTTCAATTGCGGTAGTTTGTTCATCAGAAGTCAGGATCTTGATTATTTATTTTTTTGCAAAGTCATTAAGGGTGATATTGATTGTGAATCTTTCTTAAGCAATATCAGTCTTCGTATTCCTGCTAATGGTTTAAGATTTCATAAATTGTTTTATAATAAGAATCCTAAATCTCTCTCCGGTGTGCAGATGCATTAAATATACTAATTTGCATGGATTCAACTTGAATCCATTTAATGTGTAGTATATCTTTGAGTTTTTAGCTCACTGATCTAATTTTATAATTATTTGTCCATTTTATTTCTTGCATTTGGTCAATTGATTAATGTAGACTATTCCATTATTTCAATTATCTCATTGTACAAATTTATAATTTTATAATTATTATGTGATCAATGATTGATGTAGAGTATTATATTGTTTGTATTTCATCTCATTGCCATTTTCTATCATTCATTCTCATCATCATTTGTTGTTTTGTTCTGTTTTGCATCGTGCTGAACTGTAATTGGCCTTGTGCTGTTGTTTTTGCACGTTAATATTCTAAATAAATAAATAAAATAAATAAATTATTATTATTATTATTATTATTATTATTATTATTATTATTGATTTTAGTGATATTAGGCCTATTATGATTATTTATTTTTGTTTCAAGTTAATTTATAATTCACATTTTGATTAATGTTTATGATATTGGTGATTAAGGCGGTGATAAATCATGGTATGTGAATTTCCAATCCGGCATTTGTCTTTCCTGATTGAGGGGAAACTACGACAGACCTAAGTCAGATAGGTCGGCCACGAGGTTTGAACCTGGGACCTTCCGAATACGAGTCTCAAACACCCACCGCCTGAGCCAACTGTATCGGTTATTATTATTATTATTATTATTATTATTATTATTATTATTATTATTACTATTATTATTATTATTGATTTTAGTGTTATTAGGTCTATTATGATTATTTATTTTTTTGTTTCAAGTTAATTTATAATTCACATTTTGATTAATGTTTATGATATTGGTGATTAAGGCGGTGATGAATCATTGTATGTGAATTTCCAATCCGGCATTTGTCTTTCCTGATTGAGGGAAACTACGACAGACCTAAGTCAGATAGGTCGGCCACGAGGTTTGAACCCGGGACCTTCCGAATACGAGTCTCAAACACCACCGCCTGAGCCAACTGTATCGGTTATTATTATTATTATTATTATTATTATTATTATTATTATTATTATTATTATTATTATTATTATTATTATTATCGTTGTATATCTCGGTTTAATTTAATTTAATCGTCAGTAAAACCTAGTTTTAATACTGAGCCTAACTGAATTTATATGAGATTTAAGTGAAGATGCAGAAGTGCTGATAGTTCTGTGGAGAAAAAGTGACCTCAACAATAAAAATGTATAAACGCTAAAAGTCTGTAAAATATTCATGTAGGATAGGCAGTAATTCTGAGTGCAGTTATAATGTTCCAAATGGACTTCAGAGTGGTAATAGGGAATTGATAAATTAACACTCGCAGGTCGCAGTTGCCATGGTAACTTACATGCAGTGATGCTTTTCGTTTTGGCATTTGCTTCTCATCGTTGCACACATTTATTATTCACCGTGTCACCAGGATGCTGAGCTAATGTACAAAGTTTGCCCTCACAATGAAACATTTATGCATAGGAATAACAGAACGTGAACTCTAATTTGCATGGGATCTATGCGAGTTTTCACAAAATTTGGCTCCTTGCTTCCATTATCAAAGAACGAGCTTTCAACTCTGCAGATCCTTGTTTATTGGTGGTGATTTTATATGGATCTAACATTAGTCCCTTCATAGGGCCTTGGTCAACGACAATCTTATAGGGCCATATTCATAGACATTCTTAGCGCTGGCTTCCGGTGGATGATCAGCGAACTAGCGTTTTTCGTATTCATAAACCAGTGTTAGCGTTATCATATGATATGAATCTTGTACAAGTAATCACTCGATAGCCGGGGCTAGTTTAGCACTCTCGTAGAGCGGACTAGCGAAATGTCTATGAATAGCACCCATAGATTTTAAATTCGGAAACGAGTTTAAAAGGATAATCTGTAGGGGTGCTATTCATAGACATTTCGCAGCACACGCTACGATCGTACTAAGTTAGCCCCGGCTATCCACTGGTTACTAGTACAGAATTCAAATCATTCCTATCGCTAACACTGGTTTATGAATACGAAAAACGCTGATCATCCACCGAAAGCCCGCGCTAAAAATGTCTATGAATACGCCCAGCATCGTGATGTAGTCCTACTTGGAGAGCTGCAATAAGTAGCGAAATTCGGTTATGAAAGCTAGCTGTAACGGCTGGGGTAATCATCTTACAAACACAGGATAACGCCATTCTGGTTGGATGATCGTCCACTTCTGCTTCTGCATGTGGGCGTGAGGCCAGCAGCCGGCTGGTTCGTCTTTGGCCCATTAAGGATTGTAGCCCTTTCGGAATATTATTATTATTATTATTATTATTATTATTATTATTATTATTATTACTACTACTACTACTACTACTACTACTACTACTACTACTACTACTACTACTACTACTACTACTACTACTATAAAATACAAGTGGCTTTTAAAAAACCCGGAGTTTCATTGCCGCCCTCACATAAGCCCCCTATCGGTCCCTATCCTGAGCAAGATTAACCCAGTCTCTACCATCATATCCCGCCTCACTCAAATCCATTTTTATATTATCCTCCCATCTACGGCTCGGCTCCCCAAAGGTCTTTTTCTCCCTCGGCCTCCCAACCAACTTTCTATGTGCATTTCTGGATTCGTCTATACGTGCTACATGCACTGCCCATCTCGAACGTCTGAATTTAATATCTCTAATTATGTTAAGTGAAGAATAAAATGCGTGCAGTTTTGCGTTGTGTAACTTTCTGCATTCTCCTATAGCTTCATTCCTCTTAACCACAAATATTTTCCTAAGCACCTTATTCCCGAACACACTTAGCCGCTATTCTTCTCACAGAGTGAGAGTCCAAGTTTCACAACCATACAGAACAACCGGTAATATAACTGTTTTGTAAATTCTAACTTTGATTTTTTGACAGCAGACTAGATGAGAAAATCCACAGACGATTAGGGAAAACACTGAAATTTTACTTGAAGCAAATAAAGCGGTAGGTTTGGAAGTAAATCCCGAAAAGACAATGTATATGATTATGTCTTGTGACCAGAATATTGTACGAAATGGAATTATAAAAATTTGAGATTTATCTTTCGAAGAGGTGGAAAAATGCAAATATCTTGGAGTAACAGTAACAAATATAAATGACACTCGGGAGGAAATTAAACGCAGAATAAGTATGGGAAATGCCTGCTATTATTCGGATGAGAAGATTATGTTATCTAGTCTGCTGTCAAAAAATCTGAAAGTTAGAATTTATAAAAGAGTTATATTACCGGTTGTTCTTTATGGTTGTGAAACTTGGACTCTCACTTTGAGAGAGGAACAGAGATTAAGGGTGTTTGAGAATAAGGTACTTAGGAAAATATTTGGGGCTAAAAGGAATAAAATTGCGGGAGAATGAAGAAATTTACACAATGCAGAACTGCACGCATTCTATTCTTCACCTGACATAATTAGGAACATTAAATCCAGACGTTTGAGTTGGGTAGGGCATGTAGCACGTATGGGCGAATCCAGAAATGCATAGAGTGTGTTAGTTGGGAGGCCGGAGGGAAAAATACCTTTAGGGAGGCCGAGATGTAGATGGGAGGATAATATTAAAATGGATTTGAGGGAGGTGGGATATGATGATAAAGAGTGGATTAATCTTGCATAGGATAGGGACCGATGGCGGACTTATGTGAGGGCGGCAATGAACCTGCGGGTTCCTTAAAAGCCATTTGTAAGTAAGTAAGACTAGATGACAAAGCGTCTCAATCGAATAATAACACGCATTTCGGATATTTATTCTGCGTTTAATTTGCTCTAGAATGTCTTTTATACAGGGATATCATTTTATTTTTACTAACATTTCTAATATTAAACTTGGCTATGCCTTTGGATCAGCGATTGAGACCCGGAAACGGTTTGCTACCCCCTTCCACGACTAGAGTTCGATGATACTGGCGATAAAATGTAAACAAATCGCTTTACTAGGTATAGGAGGGAAGAAAAGTAGTTCATCCATTTACGTAAACTAGGTAATATCACGCTTTTGAATTTGATAATTTTCATTAGGTTTTTGTTTAATCATAACATAGTACAGTATTAACAATGAGTGTTTTTACTCAAGAACTGAGCTGTCCATGCGGACGTATTCATTATGCAGTGTATATTATACTGTCTACAGCACATTAGCGTACAATATAGAGAATGAAGTTAAATTGAAAAATAATCATAATATGGATATTTAAACAGATTTTTGAAAATTGTGGCCGTTCATTTCGATACAGGCTTCAGTTCTAATGTGCGTATTATCGCACTATAGACTATTGTACGTAATTCCAATTACCAGATTCGTACTTCGTATCAGTAACTCATGTTGAAATAATTCTGTACCTACTCTATAAAAGAGTACCTTACGTTCTGTAAATTCAGTCTTCACTTCTGCCCGATCCGAAAAGATAAAATTACTCAGACATGCTATCTACTGTCCGTCCGAGTGGTTATGTCCCAGGGTCGTAGAAAGGGAGGATATCACGTGACAGTTAATTACTTAACGAGGCCCTTTTATTTAAGTTATTTTATACAATTGTATGGATATAATATTATGTTCTCAGAAAAGATCTTAGGCAGCCCAGCCACTAGCCTTTACAGAGAGGCGAATAGAAGCAGGTGGGGGAAACCGGGATGCGATGAAGGCAAATGGACGACAGTACCTGTGCGAAAATGATTCAATATTGAAAGCTCTTTCGTCAGTGGAAAACGTGAACATATTTTTGGAACGTACTGTTTACTATGACCGTAAGGTTACTAAGACTGTATATGCGGTCTTGGATCTGTGTGGAGGACGGTTGAGCTTCATTAGTCGAATGGGTGGGAGTGAAATACATTCAAAAACTCAGGTACAATAAAAATTGAAGTAAAAATAAAATGATGTCCCTGTTTATGTTACTGTTGCTTCAAGATATTTGAATTTTTGCAGCTTTTCGAAGGATAATGTGCAATTTCATTATAATAATAATCAGGGAACGGATTTATATGGACTAAAAATATATGAAATATGTAAATATATATGTAGTTATTTTTACCAAAATATGGAATTAAATATGGATTTTTACCAAAATATGGAATTAAATATGGACTTAAAATTATAAAAAAATGACTATGTACGTTAAATATTGGTACATTTTAATCAAACTAAACAAAAAATATAATGGACGTACCTTATCTTCCAATGTAGTTTCAACAAAACACAATTTTTATTGTCTGTTACCATAACAATAGGTTACAAACATTTCTTTCAAGTGCTGAAAAGTGAATCTTCTTCTATTGTCTCTGAGGATAGATTTATACTGACTAAAAGAGCGTTCGACGTCACAAGAAGTAACTGGTACATAATTCAATTTCACAATGTCTGCTGGGGATAAGTCCAAGTTAATCTTCACTGTTGATTCACCACTCATCACAGCAACAACCTTTTGTAGTTCTTCATATCCAGGGTTTTTGAAAGTACAGTGTCCACCTTAGCTCTTACTGCATCTGCAACTTTACCTCTACCACGATTCAGTTGTTCCACAGTACTATTTATAATTTCAAAACTTTCAGATAGTGAAAGGTGCCTATTTTGGAGACTTTTGAGCGTTTTTATGATGCATGAAAATGTATGCTGAATGTGAGCTAAGTCATTCTTCACACTTATGTCACAGGTAACTGTTTTCGCAGTATCAATTGAGACTGCATCTTCAGAGTCCAATGCAAGGAGAACATTGTTAATAGAGTCTATATGTTCGGCATAATATTCAACTGCTTCTAGCCATGTACCCCATCTAGTTAAAATTGGCTTTGGTGGCAATGGAATTTCAGGGTACATTTCTTTCAACACGTTAACTCTACTGGGAGCTTTGAGAAATACTTTTTCACTGATGAAATCAACAAATCTACTTTAGGAAATTGTCTCTGACCACTTCTGCCACACGATGAAATGCATGCGCCACACAAGTAAAATGAGTCAATTTAGGATATACAACAGATAATGCTTGTCCAGCTTTGACCATATAAGGGCAGCATCGCTAATAAAGAATAACACATTATCGTACATAATACCCTTTGGCCACAGGATACCCATAGCTTCGTTGAACAGTTTAACTATAGTTTTGTTATTGCACTTTTCTAGAACATCACAATGTAAAAGAATTCGTTCAGAATATTGTTCACTTAACAAACCGATAACTACATTACCAACAAGTCTACCTTCTTTGTCGGGAGTCTCATCAATGGAAACCCAAATTGAACTATCTTTAATTTCATCTCTTATCTTCTGTATTGTCTCATCGTAGATGGATGGAGCATACGTCTTCCTAAGTGTTGACTCATCCGGGATTGTATGTTGAGTATATTTTTCAAGGAATTCCCTGAAGACCTTATTCTTTAGTTTGTAGAGAGGAATATCAGCAGAGATGAGAGAACGGCACAGGTCGATGTTAAACTCAGATCTTACATTCGATGTTGTTGGTTGTGTTAAAAACAATTGTCTCTGCTTGGAATTTAGTTGTTTGTTGGCCTGATGTTTACTAGTTGTAATGTGTTGTTGCACCAGGAACTTTTGTGTAGATGATACTGCACACTGACACAAATTACAAAATAATATTTTATTGTCAGTTGATAAACCATCTTCTTTAAATTCTGAAATGTAACTTGTTAGTTTTGATTTTAAATTGACTGAATGACGTACTTTTGGCATATTTACCGTCTTTATAGTATGATTTACAAAACTGAACCTATGTGTACTCTGACTGGCATTTAACTGTTGAGCTGCACAACTGAAGTCTGTTAAAAATTTTAAATTAAATTAATACAGTTTTGTAACTTACTTTCCCATTGTTGATAGGACTGCTAATTTTCAAATAACTCTGATGTTAAAGGGATTACTGAACATGTGTTTAAATCTCTATTGTTGAAATGTATTTTTAAAAGTTAATGGAATTTTGTTTTGTTTTATTGTTAAACCTAATATAATATGGACTGTTTTATATGAAATATGGAAAATATATGGAAATTAACGAAAATATGTACTAAACTCTAAAATATGGAAAAATATGGAAAATAAAAGTAGGATTTTTCAACCCTACACATTGTGAAACATAAAGATAATGCAAAATATAAATTATATTAGCTTTATAAGTAAATATGTATTTACATATAAATCCTTTCCCTGATAATAATAATAATAATAATAATAATAATAATAATAATAATAATAATAATAATAATAGGCCTTATACAAGATTTGAAATAATTGATAATGTAAGTTGTAAATAATTTCAATAACAATTCCCCTTGACAAAATTCTGCGTACGCCACTGCCGTAATAACAATGGCGACGAAGATGATGTAATAATGACAACAATGATGATGTTTAATTTGATCATCATAATAATTATTGTTTTCAATTTTAGTTTCCTAGCCGTTGCCAATCTCAGTATTTGCATTACTTCCAATTCCTCATCCTATCCGCTTTAAATTTCGTGCCTAGTTGAAAAAGAACGTTGAATAGTCAGCAGTTACCATCTCGTATGAAATTTCTAGTTACAGTAATCCTGATTAACAGTGATGAGATCCTACATAATTGTTGCAGCCACGCCACTGAAGAAATGGCACACAACCACGTGTAAAACAGAGCTATCAGTTGACCCGGTGTATAAATAGCTTTCATATAGTCATACATGATTCAGGATGTTTTAATTTGTATCGTGCGTACGGGTCGTTGTACGTCCACACTTATTCGCGGATATGCAGACATAAAATGGCTGCTATGAGCTGAGCTGTAATAAAGCTTATTTATTATTTAAAGTGCAGCCTCATCAGAGAGCTCATATGTATTAAAATCTGTTTTATGTATAATTCACTCGCTGCCATGTATAAATAACAGCAGAGCCGTCGATGCGTCACACGGATTGATGTCGGAGTCTCTGCTTTATGAAATTGTGTTAAACCGTCTCTCCCGGACGGACAATGGCTGACATTAATGCTGGTTGTCATGGCATTCCTTTCATTCGTGTACCACTTTTGTACACAGATTTGACACAAATGCTAGTGACTCTGCCCACAGTGTTGTATGCAACAGCTGAAATACAGCTTTGATAGTGCGTGTGTTCGAATACCGTCAAAGATATGAGAATTCGACACAGTCGTATATGTATATAGAGTGGGGTGAGATCTTATGCCTTTATATAGGGTGAGTTGGGGTAATTTCGGTATAAAAACAGTCTCTTTTAAGTTTAGAGATCCATAGTCTGTGACTATTACACTTTTACTACGTCACACTACTTTCGACCAATAAAACGGTACGAAAGGACGTCTTTCAACCAATCATGGCCGCTTATCGCACAATTTTATCGCGTCCCTAGCATTTGTTTAATTTTATCGCGTCCCTAGCATTTGTTTATTTTTATCACTACTCTGGCATTTGTTTCTTTGTTTGCCAACATTTCAAACTGCACTGGTCTGGCCGTCAAAAAACAGAAAATTACAAACCACTCCAGTCGATGCACAGCAGTTTCAAATATGACTCGCATTTTGGCATTCAAAAAACAAGAATTAATAAAGATCACTGGTCATATATGAAGAGCACCATTCGGAAATTCTGAATGAGTTGAGGGATACACCATGTACACCAACGAGTTCACTTCTTTTACGCACACGTCTACTATAACATCAACTGAACCACCAAAGCATTCAAATTTGAAAATTGTACTTTCAATGATTGTTTCTTTTAAAATCATCCATGTTTATTTTTTATTCTATCATCTTTAATTAAAACGTTTCTTGTTTATTTCATCATCCCTAATTAAAACTTTTCTAACACTTGTTTATATTATTTAGGTTATGTTTGTTGTAGCTTCTGCTATATATTATGGATAGTCACGTAACAGAGATTGTTTAATACTAAGATTTATTGAAAATCATCTGTCAAGTGACGTTGATTACTGGGATCCGGATGATTGAAATGGAATGCAAATGTTTTAATAAAAATGAAACTGAATCAACAAAGCCTTCTTGACTAGTAACAGCACAGTCTTATACATACAGTCGCGCAACTTCAACACTTTTTTTGCCAACATTCGCGACACTAGCGCCCAAGCGGCAGGCAAGGCACTGGTCATAGGGTTGATACAGCCAGCACGTGCTTTAAAGGGATGCGAGATGTTATAATAACGTTTTGATCATGCGTCGGAATAAAGGCAATGTGTGCAATGACGAAAATTGCAGTAACAACAAGTTTAAATCTCCGAATTTGTCGTTCTTCAGATTCCCTAAAGACCAAGAGAAAATCATAACTAGTCATAACCAATAATCCACGTTGTAGATAGCCTACGTATTGTGTTCTATAAAACATTTATTAGTTATCGGTTACCTATTTGTATGTCAGGAAGGACAGTTTAAATAAAAACAAAGTAAATACCTGTTACAGTACATTATTTTTTTGCAGAGATCATATGTGTAAATGTGTAACCATTCCGATTTTGGATAATATATCTACAGTTTTTAATGCAAGTAATTCCATAATTTTTGTATTCGTGTTTTTTTTTCTTTATATTTTTAAAAAGTTGAATGTTATATAGCATTCAAGTGGGTATCATGGTGTTAATTTTGCAAGAATTCATGGAGTATAGTAATCCTTTTGCAAAATATTCACTTCTTGAATAAATCCAGACTGTGTCGATAAATTTCTGATGTGCTGGTGTAGATTCATGTGGCAGACGTATTAAGTTCTCAAGAAATAAAAGAGCCTTTTTAAATGTAATATAAAAGCAATCTTTTCTGTAATAATTTGCATGACTGTTATTGGTGTTGATTTTACATTCCCAGCGATTATTTGAGCCGTTCAGTGCAGAAGTGGTGTAAGTCAAAAGCAGGTAATGAGGTTTAAAGTAAGAATTCTGTAAAATACAGCGCAAAGTAGCAATTAATATATCCTTCGTTCTATTCACCGACTATTAATAGTTTAAATACATTCAATATTAACTGCCACTTTGCGCTGTATTTTACAGAATGTTTACTTTAACCCCACATTACCCATTTTTGACTTACATCACTTCTGCTCTGAAAATAAAATTAGGCCTACATTTTCTGAGTTAATTGAAGTTACAATTTTTTTAACAAAATTGTGTGTTCATTTATTTGTTCTCACCTACGTCATATTAACAGTAAGTGCATGTAAATTACGTATTATATAGGTAGGATAAGTTAAACTTAGGCATTATGTGTGAAAACTGGAAATGTAATGTAAAATGCGGTAAACTTGCCATAAAAATTTAAACCATAACATCAGCACTATTTGTGACTCAAAATAATAAAGGAAATACCGGTTCTTAAGAAATGGAAAAATAATGAACTTCATATTAATGTTTAAATCCTCCCCTTTTCTTTATTTTCAAGTTTACCTCAGCGGCCGAGTTTACCCCAATTTGCGGTATGCAAAATCGTTAATTTCTCAGGAAATAGGGAGAGGAGTTCACCACGCGATGTACCCTACGAGATATGCCCTACAATTCTGAAGCTACTAATTTTTACTCTTCTCACAGGAAATACAAAGTTCCAATGATTCATAAATATATTTAGGAATGAATGAATTAACCGACCACGCACGAACAATTATATTATTTGAAACCATGATACGTGATCAGAGCCATGATTCAGTTGTAAGGAGCAGAAAGAATTACGTTTATTCCCAGCTTCTGAAACTTGTAGATTAGCTGCGTGGTCGCAGGATTCTGAAGTAGAATTAATAAGAACCATATACACTTATTGTATAGCATAAAAATATAAAATAAACTACGCAAAACCCGTTTTCTAATGTGTTATCATAAGTCGTGTGCACACTTTTAACTTGCCTGCCGCTAGAGGGCTACTGTCGCGCCAGCTGTCAAATGTTGGCATATTTTATACGTATGAGTTGCGTGACTGTATCTATTAGACTGTGGTAACAGTTCACAGAGTTCAATGATGATTCCATAGTTGGCACAACTGATACCGGTAACAAGAAAACATCATCATAAAACACTACTGCCATCTAGCGTAATGTTGAGATGGTACAATGATACATTTGAAGACAGTTGTATTTTCGTAAGCCAATTAATATTTTATTGTACACTTTGTTACTTCTAATCTTTATATAGCCTACTTTCTTCTAATCGTGTAATAGTCAATTAAATCCCACTCGAGTTTCGATTTTCTCTAGATAAATCAAAACCTCTAGTGAGATTACTGTTGATAAAATTTTCCAGTCAGTTTTTTTATCAGCACTGTAACCTTCTACACGGACATCATTTTATTTTTACTTCAATTTTTATTGTACCTGAGTTTTTTAATGTACTTCACTCCCAGCCCTTCTACTAAAGAAGTTCAACCGTCCTCCACATAGATCCAAGACCGCATATACAGTCATAGTAGCCTTACGGTCATAGTAAACGGTACGTTCCAAAAATATGTTCACGTTTTCCAATGATGAAAGAGCTTTCAATATTGAATCATTTTCGCACAGGTAGTGTTGTCCATTTGCCTACGTCGTATCCCGGTTTCCCCCACCAGCTTTTATTCGCCAGCTAGTGGCTGGGCTGTCTTAGCTCTTTTCTGAAAACATTAATTTATGTTAGGAACTGGACGTCTACGTAATATTATAGGACTGTTTAAAATAACTTAAATAAAAGGACCTCGTTAAGTAGTTAACTGTCACGTGATTTCCTCCCTTTCTACGACCCTACGGCATAACCACTTGGACGGACAGTAGATAGTATGTCTGAGTAATTTTATCTTTTCGGATCGAGCAGAAGTGAAGATTGACTTTACAGTACGTAAGGTACTCTTTTATAGAGTAGGTACAGAATTATTTCAACATGAGTTACTAGTACGAAGAACGAAACTGGTAATTGGAATTAGGTACAATAGTATATAGTGCGATAATATGCACATTAGAACTGAAGCGTGTATCGAAATGAACGGCCATCATTTTCAAAAATGTGTTTAAATATCCATATTATGATTATTTTTCAATTTAACTTCATTCTCTATATTGTACGCTAATGTGCTGTAGACAGTATAATATACACTGCATAATGAATACGTCCACATGGATAGCTCAGTTCGTGAGTAAAAACAGTTATTGTTAGTACTGTACTGTATTTTGATTAAACAAAAATCTAATGAAAATGATCAAACTCAAAAGCGCTTTATTTCCTAGTTTACATAAATGGATGAACTACTTTTCTTCCCTCCTATACTTAGTAAAGTGATTTATTTTAGCTCCCGTTACCAATTTTAAGGTTAAATGCCTTTTTTGTAGGCTTTTTACGTAGTTATTGTACAATTGATATATTTTTAATGCACTTAAAATAAACCGCACATAAATTACATCAAAAGCAAAAAAGAACGGTTGTACAAATTAAAAATATGTATTCAATTCATATAAATATTTGCTGAGAATCTTATTCTCCAGCAATACATATGTTTCCAAGAAGTCGTAAACTTTTCTCCCCTACCTATTCCATCTTTTATGTCACTTAACAAAGATGTTTGAATAGTATAACCCTTAGTGCTCAGGTCACTTCGGGGTTTACCAGCGAAAGAAAGAGGATGAGGGAAGTATTAAAAGCAAGTCTCCAGATCCCGTTACTGTTGTCGCTTGCACGCACAAGTCACGCGTACTTTGAAGTCTCTAATCCCTTCTCACACCCCTCTTTTTGAGATAATACACAGTCGGTTTTTCCCGAACTCAGAACGAAAGTAGACAGTCCTTCTGAAATAAGTTGTTTTAGGTTTGCTCCAATCACTTCAGTAGAAGTATAAAGATCTTTTTCCACCATGAAAAACGTTCTCTTTGACAGGCGGCTCACTATGACAGTTGACAACTTAAAAAAGCATCTTGTTGTAACATGCAAGCAAGGAAAGTGAGTACCGTATGGGATAGTTTATTAAGTATTTGTCTATTTTTTGTCTGTTTCCATGAATAATAAATGCCTATTTCACTGCTTATTTTTACTATTTTAGTGCCTATATGCCTGCCTATTTTAACAAAAATAAAAGCCTAAACATCCGGTCTCTAGTTATAATGTAAGTGGCAGTGACGGACCCTGGTCCATTTGCGGCGAATTTCAAGCTCAAAAGAGAGAGAGAGACAGAGACAGAGAGACAGACAAAGAGAGACACAGACAGAGAGACAGACAGAGACAGACAGACAGAGAGAGACAGACAGACAGAGAGAGACAGAGACAGAGAGACAGAGAGAGAGACAGAGAGACAGAGACAGAGACAGAGAGAGACACAGAGAGAGACCAGACAGAGACAGAGAGACAGAGAGAGACAGAGAGAGACACAGACAGAGAGACAGACAGAGAGAGACAGAGAGAGACAGAGAGAGACAGACAGACAGAGAGACACAGACGGAGAGAGACAGAGAGAGACAGACAGACAGAGAGACACAGACAGAGAGACAGACAAAGAGAGACAGAGACAGAGAGACAGAGAGAGACAGACAGAGAGAGACAGAGACAGAGAGACAGAGAGAGACAGACATAGAGACAGAGAGAGACAGAGAGACAGAGAGACACACACAGACAGAGAGAGACAGAGATAGAGACAGAGAGAGAGAGAGTGTGTGTGTGTTTTTTTACAAAGCCTGCACGAACTACCACAAATTTTTTAAATAAAAGCAATAATTTCACATGAAGTCTTTTAGATATGTGTAAATCTATCCAAAAATTCACTATTGTAGGCTAAGTCAACTCATTCTGGAATAATTTATCTTTTTGCTACAAAATATGTAATTTTTCAATAAGTTTCATAACAGAAAAATTGTTATATACTCCACAGTTTGGAATATAGTTAGAGTGGGTTTGCAGTAAAACTTCACTTTTCACAGGCATTTGGTTCCTATATAGACACCAGGAAGTTTAACGTAAGTAGGCTCTGAAAGGAGAGAAACATCACTTATGGTGGGGTGTTTTTTAAACTTTTGGTAGGGGCTGTACGTGACATGATATGGAACGAAAACTAGATTAGTTACCAATTAACCTATAATTATATCAAAATTGACCCACGTTTGTAAATTGTAATTTAGTAACAATCTATTAATGATATATCACTAAATTTATTAAAAAAACATATTCTAAACATGTGTAACCTACACATACATGAATTTGGTTACTGTATTACAGCTGTTTTCCCAACAATATTACTTTGGATGTGATGTGTATTTCACACACTGGTAAATAAAAAAACTAAATACTAATCAAATATGTAAAACAAATTCATCAGTTCTAGACACTGGATAATTTGTTACATATTGTACTATTTAAGGAAAATTAAACAAATCAGCCACTGATAGAAAATTTCTGCTATATATTATTTATATTATTACGATATACCGGAGTACATATAATATTTCCGTGCAGAAATTCTGCGTCATCATATGATGAAGAATGAGTGGAACAGTGAAAAATTCTCTCCGGCACCGGAATTTGAACCCGGGTTTTCAGCTCTACGTGCTGACGCTCTATCCACAAGCCACACCGGATGATGATAATAATAATAATAATAATAATAATAATAATAATAATAATAATAATAATTCTTTATTTATACTGACAGAGTTAAGGCCATAGGGCCTTCTCTTACACTCTGCCAGCTCACAAAGTATACAAGCAGTTAAAATTTAACAAAAAGTTAATGATATGCGAAAAATAATCACTTATTGATTGAAGACTGGCTTACTCCGTAGGATCCCGGCCACTTCATCACTCATAACGAGTGGACCTCTGCACATGTGTGGACATTGTGCCACTGTCATACATCTAGGACGCAGTTTTCTTATTTATTTTATTGGGTTATTTTACGACGCTGTATCAACATCTAGGTTATTTAGCGTCTGAATGATATGAAGGTGATAATGCCGGTGAAATGAGTCCAGGGTCCAGCACCGAAAGTTACCCAGCATTTTCTCGTATTGGGTTGAGGGAAAACCCTGGAAAAAACCTCAACCAGGTAACTTGCCCCGACCGGGATTCGAACCCGTGCCACCTGGTTTCGCAGCCAGACGCGCTGACCGTTACTCCACAGGTGTGGACTCTAGGACGCAGTGCATGAGGGTAGGCCACTAGAGGGAACCCAAGAGGTGGAACTTAAACTGAGAGAATTCGATCCGACATCGGGATGGGAATCCGGTGTGGCTTAGTGGATAGAGCGTCAGCACGTAGAGCTGAAAATCCGGGTTCAAATTCCGGTGCCGGAGAGAATTTTTCTCTGTTCCACTCATCCTTCATCATTCCTGCTATAGCTTTGTATCTTTTCTGCAAATTCCTCAAATGTACGAGTAGTTGGGAGATTTTAGATGTGAGCCAACGATTTCCTTTCAATGGACTGAGGTAAAACCCCGGAAAAACCTCAACTAGGTAACTTGTGGCATGTAATATAATCCCCTACCTTTATTTTATTAACTTTTAAGATCATCGTTCTTTCCAAACTTTTAGGACATTTTTATGTAAATGTGAGGTCATTTTTCAGCTATTTTAGGTCATCAACATGCGCTCCCTATTAATAAATGATCTGGTGTGACCTCGTGAAATAACGCTGGTGCCTTCATTTCATGCAGGACAGGTCAGCCGCTCGTTTTTCACACGGCCCGAGTGTCTGCGAGATGAATGGAAGACGTGGAGAGCGAGAGAGGCGTCCTACCCATCGATACGTAAGTAGCACTTCGCCACCCATTTATGAGGCTGAGGCCAGTTTAAGCCCCACATTTACATTGTGCTATTCGTTATTTGTTTTCATTATTATTGCACCGTTATCATTTTGATTCTCTACGTTATTGGTTGTCTTAGATATCAGAAACGAGAAACTGCCTTCCTGCGAAGCGATACGTCATAACCCTAATCACTAGGGCTCGGATTTTTAGGTACTAAAAATCGGGAAAATGTTTATTTTTCTATGTGCTAAGAATCGGGGAAAATATGTGACCAAAAAAAAAAAAAAAAGGAAAAATGTTTAATTATGTTTCAATTATTTTATGTGAATATAAACACTATGCACTACTCGGTAGTATGAATTATACCGTCTCGCCAACTGCTGAGGAATTACAGTACACAATGAGATTCATCCTTAAGTTGTCCATTACAAATGGTTGACGATTATCGCGGAACACTGCTTTGTCCTGGGGAAAAGAGCGCCCTGGCCTTTGAGAAACAACATGCACTCCCTAGAGACATGTTTATGATTGGAAACGAAAACAGAGGCAGCTGATGTTTATGAAATTTTAATTGCTTCCGGAATCTGCGTTATGATAACTTACAAGACACTCCTAAATGACACATCAGTGTTTGTGTGTGTTAGTTACAGTAAAATTTTTAGTGGTGACAGCTCTTATATAGTACCTTGTGGTGAGAGAGCAGACTGCAGTTCCACAGGTCACAGATAGGCAATTAAGAGAAACAGTTGTCAGCTGTCACGTCTATTCAACTGCACTGAACATTCAGGTGATGATTAATCTGAAATGTGCCTTTTCACGAAAATTATTGGATGAAAATTTGATTTTATGATATATTATGATTATTGAGGCGTCGATTATGATTGCTGAGGCGCCGATTGTGATTACTGAGGCGACGATTATAATTGCTGGGGCGCCGATTATGATTGCTGAGGCGACGATTATAATTGCTGAGGCGACGATTATGATTGCTGAGGCGCCGATTATGATTACTGAGGAGCCGATTATAATTGCTGGGGCGCCGATTATGATTGCTGAGGCGCCGATTATGATTACTGAGGAGCCGATTATAATTGCTGGGGCGCCGATTATGATTGCTGAGGCGACGATTATAATTGCTGAGGCGCCGATTATGATTGCTGGGGCGCCGATTATAATTGCTGAGGCGACGATTATGATTGCTGAGGCGCCGATTATGATTACTGAGGAGCCGATTATAATTGCTGGGGCGCCGATTATGATTGCTGAGGCGCCGATTATGATTACTGAGGAGCCGATTATAATTGCTGGGGCGCCGATTATGATTGCTGAGGCGACGATTATATGATTGCTGAGGCGCCGATTATGATTGCTGAGGCGCCGATTATGATTACTGAGGCGACGATTATGATTGCTGAGGCGCCGATTATGATTGCTGAGGCGCCGATTATGATTGCTGAGGCGCCGATTATGATTGCTGAGGCGACGATTATGATTGCTGAGGCGCCGATTATGATTGCTGAGGCGCCGATTATGATTACTGAGGAGCCGATTATAATTGCTGGGGCGCCGATTATGATTGCTGAGGCGACGATTATAATTGCTGAGGCGCCGATTATGATTGCTGAGGCGCCGATTATGATTGCTGAGGCGACGATTATGATTGCTGAGGCGCCGATTATGATTGCTGAGGCGCCGATTATGATTACTGAGGAGCCGATTATAATTGCTGGGGCGCCGATTATGATTGCTGAGGCGACGATTATAATTGCTGAGGCGCCGATTATGATTGCTGAGGCGCCGATTATGATTACTGAGGAGCCGATTATAATTGCTGGGGCGCCGATTATAATTGCTGAGGCGACGATTATAATTGCTGAGGCGACGATTATGATTGCTGAGGCGCCGATTATAATTGCTGGGGCGCCGATTATGATTGCTGAGGCGACGATTATGATTGCTGAGGCGACGATTATGATTGCTGAGGCGACGATTATAATTACTGAAGAGCCGATTTTGATTGCTGAGGCGACGATTGCTGAGGCGACGATTATGATTGCTGAGGCGACGATTATAATTACTGAATTGCTGAGGCGACGATTATGAAGAGCCGATTTTGATTGCTGAGGCGCCGATTATGATTGCTGAAGAGCCGATTATGATTGAGGCGCCGATTATGATTGCTGGGGCGCCGATTATGATTGCTGAGGCGCCGATTGCTGAAGAGCCGATTGCTGAGGCGCCGATTATAATTGCTGAGGCGCCGATTATGATTGCTGAGGCGCCGATTATAATTGCTGGGCGCCGATTTAGGCGCCGATTGCTGAGGAGCCGAGGCGGGGCGCCGATTATAATTGCTGAGGCGACGATTATGATTGCTGAGGCGCCGATTATAATTGCTGAGGCGACGATTATGATTGCTGAGGCGACGATTATGATGATTGCTGAGGCGACGATTATGATTGAGGCGACGCTGAGGCGCCGAGGCTGACGATTATAATTGCTGAGGCGACGATTATGATTACTGAAGAGCCGATTTTGATTGCTGAGGCGCCGATTATAATTGCTGAGGCGGGGCGCCGATTATGATTTGCTGAAGAGCCGATTTTGCCGATTATGATTGCTGAGGCGCCGATTATGATGCTGAGGCGACGATTATGATTACTGAAGAGCCGATTTTGATTACTGAGGAGCCGATTATAATTGCTGGGGCGACGATTATGATTGCTGAAGGGCGATTTTGATTGCTGAGGCGCCGATTGAGGCGACGATTGCTGCGATTATGAATTGCTGAGGCGACGATTATGATTGCTGAGCGCCGATTATGATTGCTGAGGCGCCGATTATAATTGCTGAGGGCGCCGATTATGATTGCTGAGGCGACGATTATAATTGCTGAGGCGACGATTATGATTGCTGAGGCGACGATTATGATTGCTGAGGCGACGATTATGATTGCTGAGGCGACGATTATGATTGCTGAAGAGCGACGATTATGATTACTGAAGAGCCGATTTTGATTGCTGAGGCGCCGATTATAATTGCTGAGGCGACGATTATGATTGCTGAAGAGCCGATTTTGATTGCTGAGGCGCCGATTATAATTGCTGGGGCGCCGATTATGATTGCTGAGGCGCCGATTATGATTGCTGAGGCGCCGATTATGATTGCTGGGGCGCCGATTATGATTGCTGAGGCGCCGATTATGATTGCTGAGGCGCCTGATTGCTGAGGCGACGATTATGATTGCTGAGGCGCCGATTATGATTACTGAGGCGCCGATTATAATTGCTGGGGCGCCGATTATGATTGCTGAGGCGACGATTATAATTGCTGAGGCGCCGATTATGATTGCTGAGGCGCCGATTATGATTACTGAGGAGCCGATTGAATTGCTGGGCGCCGATTATGATTGCTGAGGCGCGACGATTATGAGGCGCCGAATTGCTGAGGCGACGATTATGATTGCTGAGGCGCCGATTATGATTGCTGAGGCGACGATTATGATTGCTGAGGCGACGATTATGATTGCTGAGGCGACGATTATTGCTGAGGCGCCGATTGCTGAATTGCTGAGGCGACGATTATGATTACTGAGGCGCCGATTATGATTGCTGAGGCGACGATTATAATTGCTGAGGCGACGATTATGATTACTGAAGAGCCGATTTTGATTGCTGAGGCGCCGATTATAATTGCTGAGGCGACGATTATGATTACTGAAGAGCCGATTTTGATTGCTGAGGCGCCGATTATAATTGCTGAGGCGACGATTATGATTACTGAAGAGCCGATTTTGATTGCTGAGGCGCCGGCGCGACGATTTGATTACTGATTAAGATTGCTGAGGCGCCGAGATTTGCGAGGCGACGATTATGATTACTGAAGAGCCGATTTGATTGCTGAGGCGCCGATTATAATTGCTGAGGCGACGATTATGATTACTGAAGAGCCGATTTTGATTGCTGAGGCGCCGATTATAATTGCTGAGGCGACGATTATGATTACTGAAGAGCCGATTATAATTGCTGAGGCGCCGATTATGATTGCTGAGGCGCCGATTATGATTGCTGAGGCGCCGATTTGCGAGGCGACGATTATAATTGCTGAGGCGACGATTTATTGCTGAGGCGACGATTATGATTGCTGAAGAGCCGATTATGATTGCTGAGGCGCCGATTATGATTGCTGAGGCGACGATTATGATTTGCGCCGATTTTGATTGCTGAGGCGCCGAGCCGATTATGATTGCTGAGGCGCCGATTATGATTGCTGAGGCGACGATTATGCTGAAGAGCCGATTATGATTTGAGGCGACGATTATGATTGCTGAGGCGCCGATTACTGAGCGATTTTGATTGCTGAGGCGCGATTTTGAGGCGACGATTATGATTGCTGAGGCGCCGATTATGATTGCTGAGGCGCCGATTATGATTGCTGAGGCGCCGATTATGATTACTGAAGAGCCGATTTTGATTGCTGAGGCGCCGATTATGCTGAGGCGACGCGCCGATTATGATTGCTGAGGCGCCGATTTATTGCTGAGGCGACGATTATTGCTGAGGCGCCGATTATGATTGCTGAGGCGACGATTATAATTGCTGAGGCGACGATTATGATTGCTGAGATTATAATTGCTGAGGCGACGATTATGATTACTGAGGCGACGATTGCTGAGGCGACGATTATAATTACTGATTAGAGCCGATTTTGATTGCTGAGGCGCCGATTATGATTGCTGAGGCGACGATTATGATTACTGAGGCGACGATTGCTGAGGCGACGATTATAATTACTGAAGAGCCGATTATGATTGCTGAGGCGCCGATTATGATTGAGGCGCCGATTATGCTGAGGCGCCGATTATGATTGCTGAGGCGCCGATTATGATTGCTGAGGCGCCGATTATGATTGCTGAGGCGACGATTATGATTACTGAGGAGCCGATTATGATTGCTGAGGCGCCGATTATGATTGCTGAGGCGACGATTATGATTGCTGAGGCGCCGATTTGATTGCTGAGGCGACGATTATGATTACTGAGGAGCCGATTATAATTGCTGGGGCGCCGATTTGATTGCTGAGGCGACGATTATGATTACTGAGGCGACGATTTATGATTGCTGAGGCGACGATTATGATTGCTGAGGCGCCGATTATGATTGCTGAGGCGCCGATTATGCTGAGGAGCCGATTGCTGAGGCGACGATTATGATTACTGAGGCGACGATTATGATTGCTGAGGCGACGATTATAATTGCTGAGGCGACGATTATGATTACTGAGGCCGATTATGATTGCTGAGGCGCCGATTATGATTGCTGAGGCGACGATTATAATTACTGAAGAGCCGATTATGATTGCTGAGGCGACGATTTGAAGAGCCGATTATGATTGCTGAGGCGCCGATTATATTGCTGAGGCGCCGATTATGATTGCTGAGGCGCCGATTATGATTGCTGAGGCGACGATTATGATTGCTGAGGCGACGATTATGCTGAGGCGCGATTATGATTTGCTGAGGCGCCGATTATGATTGCTGAGGCGCCGATTATGATTACTGAGGCGACGATTATGATTGCTGAGGCGACGATTATGATTGCTGAGGCGACGATTATGATTGCTGAGGCGACGATTATGATTGCTGAGGCGCCGATTATAATTGCTGAGGCGACGATTATGATTACTGAGGCGACGATTTGATTGCTGAGGCGACGATTATGATTGCTGAGGCGACGATTGATTACTGAGGCGCCGATTTTGATTGCTGAGGCGACGATTATGCTGAGGCGACGATTATTACTGAAGCGCCGATTTTGATTGCTGAGGCGCCGATTATAATTGCTGAGGCGACGATTATGATTACTGAAGAGCCGATTTTGGCGAGGCGCGATTATGATTGCTGAGGCGACGATTATGATTACTGCCGATTATGATTGCTGAGGCGCCGATTTATTGCTGAGGCGCCGATTATGATTGCTGAGGCGCCGATTATGATTGCTGAGGCGCCGATTATGATTGAGGCCGATTATGATTGCTGAGGCGCCGATTATGATTGCTGAGGCGCCGATTATGATTGCTGAGCGCCGATTATGATTGCTGAGGCGCCGATTATAATTGCTGAGGCGACGATTATGATTACTGAGGCGCCGATTATAATTGCTGAGGGCGCCGATTACTGGCGCCGATTATGATTGCTGAGGCGACGATTATGATTACTGAGGCGCCGATTATGATTGCGAGGCGCCGATTATGATTGCTGAGGAGCCGATTTTGATTGCTGAGGCGCCGATTATGATTGCTGAGGCGACGATTATAATTACTGAGGCTGAGGCGACGATTATGATTACTGAGGAGCCGATTTTTGAGGCGCCGATTATAATTGCTGAGGATTGCTGACGATTATGATTGATTGCTGAGGCGCCGATTATAATTGCTGAGGCGACGATTATGATTGCTGAGGCGCCGATTATGATTGCTACGATTATGATTGCTGAGGCCGATTATGATTGCTGAGGCGCCGATTATAATTGCTGAGGCGCCGATTATGATTACTGAGGCGACGATTATGATTGCTGAGGCGCCGATTATGATTGCTGAGGCGACGATTATGATTGCTAGGCGCCGAATTGCTGAGCCGATGGGGCGCCGATTTGATTGCTGAGGCGCCGATTATAATTGCTGAGGCGACGATTATGATTGCTGAGGCGCCGATTATGATTTGAGGCGCCGATTATAATGAGGCGACGATTTGCTGAGGCGACGATTATGATTACTGAAGAAGAGCCGATTTTGATGCTGAGGCGACGATTATAATTGCTGAGGCGACGGCTGAGGCGCCGATTTATTGCTGAGGCGACGATTATGATTGCTGGCGCCGATTAGGCGCCGATTGCTGAGGCGCTGAGGCGCCGATTGCTGATTATGATTTGCTGAGGCGCCGATTATAATTGCTGAGGCGCCGATTTGATTACTGAGGCGACGAGGCGACGATTATGATTGCTGAGGCGCCGATTATGATTGCTGAGGCGCGATTATGATTGCTGAGGCGACGATTATGATTGCTGAGGCGACGATTATGATTGCTGATTACGATGAGGCGACGATTATGATTACTGAGGCGACGATTATGATTGCTGAGGCGCCGATTATAATTGCTGAGGCGACGATTATGATTACTGAAGAGCCGATTATGATTGCTGAGGCGCCGATTTATTGCTGAGGCGATTGATTACTGAGGAGCCGATTATGATTGCTGAGGCGCCGATTATGATTGCTGAGGCGACGATTATGATTACTGAGGCGACGATTATGATTGCTGAGGCGCCGATTATGATTGCTGAGGCGACGATTATGAGGCGCGCCGATTATGATTGCTGAGGGCGCCGATTATTATGATTGCTGAGGCGCCGATTATGATTGCTGAGGCGACGATTATGATTACTGAGGCGACGATTATGATTTACTGAGGCGACGATTGCTGATTTATTGCTGAGGCGCCGATTATGATTGCTGAGGCGACGATTATGATTGCTGAGGCGACGATTATGATTGCTGAGGCGACGATTATGATTACTGAGGCGCCGATTGCTGAGGCGACGATTATGATTGCTGACGGCTGAGGCGCCGATTTGATTGCTGAGGCGCCGATTTATTGCTGAGGCGCCGATTATGATTGCTGAGGCGCGATTTTGAGGCGCCGATGATTGCTGAGGCGCCGATTATGATTGAGGCGCCTGAGGCGCCGATTATGATTGCTGAGGCGCGCCGATTATGATTGCTGAGGCGACGATTATGATTGCTGAGGCGCCGATTATAATTGCTGAGGATTATGCGACGATTATGATTGCTGAGGCGACGATTATGATTTGCTGAGGCTGACGATTATGATTGCTGAGGCGACGATTATGATTACTGAGGCGCCGATTATGATTGCTGAGGCGCCGATTATGATTGCTGAGGCGCCGATTATGATTGCTGAGGCGACGATTATGATTACTGAGGCGCCGATTTTGATTGAGGCGACGATTATGATTGCTGAGGCGCCGATTATAATTGAGGCGACTGATTGCTGAGGCGACGATTATGATTACTGAAGGCCGATTGCTGAGGAGCCGATTTGATTGCTGAGGCGCCGATTATAATTGCTGAGGCGACGATTATGATTTATGATTACTGAAGAGCCGATTTTGATTGCTGAGGCGCCGATTATAATTTGCGAGGCGATTGCTGAGGCGACGATTATGATTACTGAGGCGACGATTATGATTGCTGAGGCGCCGATTATGATTGCTGAGGCGACGATTTTGATTGCTGAGGCGCCGGCTGAGGCGACGATTATAATTACTGAAGAGCCGATTTTGATTGCTGAGGCGCGATTATATTGCTGAGGCGACGATTGCTGAGGCGACGATTATGATTACTGAAGAGCCGATTTTGATTGCTGAGGCGCCGATTATAATTGCTGAGGCGACGATTATGATTACTGAAGGCGATTTGATTGCTGAGGCGCCGATTATGATTGCTGAGGCGACGATTATGATTACTGAGGCGCCGATTATGATTGCTGGGGCGCCGATTATGATTGCTGAGGCGACGATTATGATTTGAGGAGCCTGAGGCGACGATTATGATTACTGAGGCGCCGCGATTGCTGAGGCCGATTATAATTGCTGAGGCGCCGATTATAATTGCTGAGGCGACGATTATGATTGCTGAGGCGACGATTATGATTACTGAGGCGCCGATTATGATTGCTGACTGATTGCGATTTTGATTGCTGAGGCGACGATTATAATTACGATTGAAGAGCCGATTTTGATTGCTGAGGCGCCGATTATAATTGCTGAGGCGCCGATTATGATTGAGGCGACTGAGCCGATTATGATTGCTGAGGCGACGATTATGATTGCTGAGGCGACGATTATGAGGCGCCGATTTAATTGCTGAGGCTGATTACTGAAGAGCCGATTTTGATTGCTGAGGCGACGATTATGATTGCTGAGGCGACGATTATGATTACTGAGGCCGATTATGATTGCTGAGGCGACGATTATGATTACTGAAGAGCCGATTTTGATTGCTGAGGCGCCGATTATGATTGCTGAGGCGCCGATTATGATTGCTGAGGCGCCGATTATGATTGCTGAGGCGACGATTATGATTGCTGAGGCGCGCTGAGGCGACGATTATGATTACTGAGGCGCCGATTATAATTGCTGAGGCGACGATTATGATTACTGAAGAGCCGATTTTGATTTATTGCTGAGGCGACGATTGCTGAGGCGCCGATTATGATTGCTGAGGCGACGATTATGATTACTGAGGAGCGATTATGACGATTATAATTGCTGAGGCGACGATTATGAAGAGCCGATTATGATTGCTGAGGCGACGATTTATTGCTGAGGCGACGATTATGATTGATTGCTGAGGCGACGATTACGATTACTGAGGCCGATTATGATTGCTGAGGCGCGATTATGATTGCTGAGGCGACGATTATGATTGATTACTGAGGCGACGATTATGATTGCTGAGGCGCCGATTAGGCGACGATTATGATTGAACTGAGGCGACGATTGCTGAGGCGACGATTATGATTGCTGAGGCGACGGCTGAGGCGACGATTATGATTGCTGAGGCGACGATTGCTGAGGCGACGATTATGATTGCTGAGGCGACGATTATTGCTGAGGCGCCGATTTGATTGCTGAGGCGACGATTATGATTGCTGAGGCGCCGATTATGATTGCTGAGGCGACGATTATGATTACTGAGGCGACGATTATGATTTGATTGAGGCGCCGATTATGATTGCTGAGGCGACGATTATGATTGCTGAGGCGACGAGGCGCCGATTATGATTGCTGAGGCGACGATTGCTGAGGCGCGACGATTATGATTACTGAGGCGACGATTACTGAGGCGACGATTATGATTACTGAGGCGACGATTATGATTGCTGAGGCGACGATTATGATTGCTGAGGCGACGATTATGATTACTGAGGCGACGATTATATTACTGATTGCTGAGGCGACGATTATGATTACTGATTATGATGAGGCGACGATTATGATTGCTGAGGCGCCGATTATGATTATGATTGCTGAGGCGCCGATTTGAGGCGACGATTATGCTGAGGCGACGATTATGATTACTGAGGCGACGATTATGATTGCTGAGGCGACGGCGAAGAGCCGATTTTGATTGCTGAGGCGACGATTATGATTGCTGAGGCGCGATGATACTGAGGCGGCGATTATGATTGCTGAGGCGACGATTATGATTGCTGAGGCGGCGACGATTTTGATTACTGATTATAATTGCTGAGGCGACGATTATGATTGCTGAGGGCGACGATTATGATTGCTGAGGCGACGATTATGATTACTGAAGAGCCGATTTTGATTGCTGAGGCGCCGATTATAATTGCTGAGGCGACGCGATTATGAGGCGACGATTATGATTGCTGAGGCGACGATTATGATTGCTGAGGCGACGATTTGATTGCTGAGGCGACGATTATGATTACTGAGGCGACGATTTTGATTGCTGAGGCGACGATTATGATTACTGAGGCGACGATTATGATTGCTGAGGCGACGATTATGATTTGATTGCTGAGGCGCCGATTATGATTGCTGATTGCTGAGGCGACGATTATGATTGCTGAGGCGACGATTATGATTACTGAGGCGACGATTATGATTACTGAGGCGACGATTATGATTACGAGGCGACGATTATGATTACTGAGGCGCCGGCTGAGGGCGATTATGATTACTGAGGCGACGATTATGATTGCTGAGGCGAGGCGACGATTATGATTACTGAGGCGCCGATTATGGCGACGATTATGATTTGATTGCTGAGGCGACGATTATGATTGCTGAGGCGACGATGAGGCGACGATTACTGAGGCGCCGATTTGATTACTGAGGCGACGATTATGATTGCTGAGGCGACGATTTATGAGGCGACGATTATGATTGCTGAGGCGACGATTATGATTGCTGAGGCGGCGACGATTACTGAGGCGACGATTGATTGCTGAGGCGACGATTATGATTGCTGAGGCGACGATTATGATTACTGAGGCGACGATTTGATTGCTGAGGCGACGATTATGATTGCTGAGGCGACGATTATGATTGCTGAGGCGACGATTATGATTGCTGAGGCGACGATTATGATTACTGAGGCGACGATTATGATTACTGAGGCGACGATTGATTGCTGAGGCGACGATTATGATTGCTGAGGCGACGATTATGATTACTGAGGCGGCGATTTTGATTGCTGAGGCGACGATTATGATTGCTGAGGCGACGATTATGCTGAGGCGACGATTATGATTGCTGAGGCGACGATTATGATTACTGAGCTGAGGCGATTTTGATTTGAGGCGCCGATTATGATTGCTGAGGCGACGATTATGATTACTGAGGCGACGATTGATTGCTGAGGCGACGGCGAGGCGACGATTATGATTACTGAGGCGCCGATTACTGAGGCGGCGATTGATTGCTGAGGCGACGATTATGATTGCTGAGGCGACGATTATGATTACTGAGGCGACGATTATGATTGCTGAGGCGACGATTATGATTGCTGAGGCGACGATTATGACTGAGGCGACGATTATGATTGCTGCGACGATTATGATTGCTGAGGCGACGATTATGATTGCTGAGGCGACGATTATGATTACGATTGCTGATTATGATTGCTGAGGCGACGATTATGATTACTGAGGCGATTACTGATTACTGAGGCGACGATTATGATTGCTGAGGCGACGATTATGATTGCTGAGGCGACGATTATGATTGCTGAGGCGACGATTTGATTACTGAGGCGACGATTTGATTGCTGATTGCTGAGGCGACGATTATGATTACTGAGGCGCGATTATGATTGCTGAGGCGACGATTTGAGGCGACGATTATGATTACTGAGGCGACGACGATTACTGAGGCGACGATTATGATTACTGAGGCGACGATTATGATTGCTGAGGCGACGATTACGATTATGATTGCTGAGGCGACGATTATGATTACTGAGGCGACGATTATGATTACTGAGGCGACGATTATGATTACTGAGGCGACGATTATGATTACTGAGGCGACGATTATGGCTGAGGCGACGATTATGATTACTGAGGCGACGATTATTACTGAGGCGGCGATTACTGAGGCGACGATTTGAGGCGACGATTATGATTACTGAGGCGACGACGATTGCTGAGGCGACGATTACGATTGCTGAGGCGACGATTACGATTACTGAGGCGACGATTATGATTACTGAGGCGACGATTACGATTACTGAGGCGACGATTATGATTGCTGAGGCGACGATTACGATTGCTGAGGCGACGATTATGATTACTGAGGCGACGATTACGATTGCTGAGGCGACGATTATGATTGCTGAGGCGACGATTACGATTGCTGAGGCGACGATTATGATTGCTGAGGCGCCGATTATGATTACTGATTCATAGATTATGATTACTGAGGCGACGATTACGATTACTTAGGGATCGATTATGGTTACTGAGGCATCGATTATGATTACTTTGGAGTTGATTATGATTACGACTTCGATGATTATGATTACTTCGAGGGGAGATGAAGAGGAGACAGGGTAGTAAGGGGGAGGGAAATTACCCGTGTCCACATTTCATGGTCACTCTACAAAGAAAAGTTTGTTCAGTGCTTCAACCCGAGTGTCGATCTTCAATTTGTCCTGAGTCACATGTCTTGTGGTTGGCTGAAGACTAAAATTCGATGTGAACTTGAAACAACAGCTAACAACGTAGCCCATGGTCGAGTGATTAGTTTCTCTGTCTTCCACGGTGGCGACCTTGGTTCGATTCTCTTCTGGTTTTGAAGGACACGTGAGATTTATATCGAGGTTGTCCCATTTGACCTCACATTACCATCATTCCACCAATACTCCTCAATCACCCTCACTCTGCGAGAACCCTGGGCAGGCCTCCACAACAAATAGAAAATGACAGAAAGTTGCACACAGTCGTATTTAATAAAAATCTTCATATATTCCTACTTCAAATCCTGCGATGGTCTTCGTATCACATATCTGAGGATTCGTGGAGTTACAGAGCTTTGCCTGAAGGGCAGCTTGCGTCCAAAACTTGACAACAGAACTCTCTTTTGCCGGACCTGTATTATTCATACGGGAAAGGGGGGCTACTTCCGGAAATAGCCTTCGATGCAGTAATTGAGTTGCGACGCACCAACCTGTACTTTAAATTAAAAAGCATCCGCCAGAAATTATTAACATAGGCTCCGGAAATGTGAAAATGAATATTTTAAAAACTCAACGCATATGCCAAGTACGACGCCAGCATGAAACAAAACCGATTGTGTGTGCTTGTAATTTTTATTAAATGGTTTTGCTGGCTGCGGGCAAGCAATACTGGACCACCTTATCCGGGCAACAGAAAGCTTTGCTTCGGGACACGTGGTCTGGAAAATTGGAGAACTGAATGTTACATGCGCGAGTGGTAACATCGAATTCCGGTTTTACGTCAAAGCCCGCAGAATCAGGTGCGCGCGGGCCGACGCCAAGCGACGTCTTTAATCCGGAATGTCTCCTCTGTTGTACGCGCGGAACTGATGGGATTTTCATACAGGCCTGCAGTACCCTTCCTGCTTTTATTGTAGTAGTGCAAGGAGCCTAAATAAAGACATCAAGTCTCTTAAATTATTAATAAATAACGAATATTTAGACTACAAGACGGAAGATTGCGGGTTCGAGTTCCGATGTGGCCATGAATTTTCCCCGTTAATCTAATCCAGTCATACGATGAAAGAGTAATGGAACGGAGAAAAACTCTCTCTGGCGCAGGGATTTGAACCCGGGTTTTCAGCTCTCCGTGCTGATGCTTTATCCACTAAGCCACACCGGATACCCACCCCGGCGTCGGACAGAATCGTCTCAATTTAAGTTCCAACTCTTGGGTTCCCTCTAGTGCCCTGCCCTCTGCACTACGTCATAGATGTCTATGAACGTAGGACTGAAGTCCACACATGTGCTGAGGTGCACTCGTTATGAGTGACTAGTTGGCCGGGATCCGACGGCCTTCAGTCCTACGTTCATAGACATCTATGACGTAGTGCAGAGGGCGGCCACTAGAGGGAACCCAAGAGTTGGAATTTAAATTGAGACGATTCTGTCCGACGCGTGGGTGGGTATCCGGTGTGGCTTAGTGGATAAAGCATCAGCACGGAGAGCTGAAAACCCGGGTTCAAATCCCGGCGCCGGAGAGAATTTTTCTCCGTTCCATTACTCTTTCATCGTATGATGACGCAGAATATCTGCATGGAAATATCATATGTACTTCGGTACATTAAAATAATATAATTCAGTCATGTCAATTGATGCCCATAGGAGCAAGCGCGCGCTTTAGAGCTCAGGAGAGCCTGAGGGCTTTACAGCGGAAAGGAAAGAGACAGACGAAAGAAGTAATACAGGGACATCATTTTATTTTTACTTCAATTTTTATTGTACCTGAGTTTTTGAATGTACTTCGCTCTCACCCCTTCTACTAACGAAGTTCAACCGTCCTCTACACAGATCCAAGACCGCATATACAGTCATAGTAGCCTTGCGGTCATAGTAAACAGTACGTTCCAAAAATATGTTCGCGTTTTCTAGTAACGAAAGAGCTTTCAATATTGAATCATTTTCGCACAGGTACTGTCGTCCATTTGCCAACGTCGTATCCCGGTTTCCCCCACCAGCTTTTATTCGCCAGCTAGTGGCTGGGCTCTCTTAGCTCTTTTCTGAAAACATTAATTTCTGTTAGGAATTGGACGTCTACGTAATATTATACAACTGTTTAAAATAACTTAAATAAAAGGACCTCGTTAAGTAATTAATGTCACGTGATTTCCTCCCTTTCTACGACCCTACTGCATAACCACTTGGACGGACAGTAGATAGTATGTCTGAGTAATTTTATCTTTTCGGATCGGGCAGAAGTGAAGATTGAATTTACAGTACGTAAGTTACTCTTTTACAGAGTAGGTGCAGAATTATTTCAACATGAGTTACTAGTACGAAGAACGAGACTGGTAATTGGGATTAGGTACAATAGTCTATAGTGCAATAATATGCACATTAGAACTGAAGCCTGTATCGAAATGAACGGGCACCATTTTCAAAAATGTGTTTAAATATCCATATTATGTTTATTTTTCAATTTAACTTCGTTCTCTATATTGTACGCTAATGTGCTGTAGACAGTATAATATACACTGCATAATGAATACGTCTGCATGGACAGCTCAGTTCGTGAGTAAAAACACTAATTGTTAATACTGTACTGTAATTTGATTAAACAAAAACCTAATGAAAATGATCAAACTCAAAAGCGCAATATTTCCTAGTTCACGTAAATGGATGAACTACTTTTCTTCCCTCCTATACCTAGTAAAGTGATTTGTTTGTATTTTATGCCAGTATCATCGATCTCCAGTCGTGGAAGGGGGTAGCAAACGGCGTTGATCGAGAGGTATAGGCAAGTTAATGTTAAAAATGTTAGTAAAAATAAAATGATGTCCCTGTATATGCCGCTTGGTCGAGCTATATTCAGGGATAGCTAGCACTGATTCAATAGAGAAAGGGAAGAGAACTTATTAAAACTGTATCCATGGTAATTTTTAGATATGTCTGAGAAGTTTAAGTGCATTACAAGAATGAAAGTTTTAATTTTAATGTTCATTTTTCACAAGTTTGATTTTTTTTTTTATTCAAAAGAAATATTTTCTCAAATTTTTTAATAGAAAAGTGAAATTTTCAGATATAGGCCTATTTATTTAGTAGCCTTACAGAATGTTTTCGTAAATCTAATATACCGTATATACGTATTACTGAAGATAGTGTATTAAACATTTTGAAAATATTCGCATGGAAATTGTTTTTAAGGAAATTAATTAACAAAGCAACTACTGTTACATCATAAGCAAAAGATACGTGCCCATATGTTGTAAAAATGTCATCTCTATAGCTTCAGCATATTTCGAGAAAATAATTTAATATTCTGATGATAGGAAGTTGAACACCAATATCACCCTAAAAGCATAATGCGATAAAAAGTTTTGTTATGGAATATTAGTTACACTTAAAACATATACAGCATCTAGGTAACTTTGCTTTGTACTGTAATATTGTTTTGATTAGTTTGATTACTTTTATAAAGCTAAAGATACCATCAATATCAATTCCAACTTATGTCATACTCAGTCTATTTTTTCGGGATATCACTTTCTTTATGAATTATGTGTTTCATCTATTTAGTACAGTATAATTGTACCACAGTCTAGTATATACAGTCGCGAAGCTCAATACGTAGTAAATATGCAAACATTAGATAGTTGGTGACCACTAGCAACGCTAATATCGCCTCATTACAGTCAATGCAAAATAGTACCGTCACCGGTCACAGTCTATTGTTTCTAGCACCCTCGAAACTCAAGCTTCGTGACTGTATATAGTAGATTGTGGTTGTACTACAATGGAATTTATGTGAATATTCCTTCTTAACTCTTTATTATGTTATTAACATTTAAAACATAAGTGCAATATTAAGAAACTGATATTAGTACTTTTGTTTTACAGACAATATAGATAATATCAAACAGAAAGAAGCCATATAAAAATAACGACATAAAATTTCACGTTCCGTTTGAAGTTTGTGCACCACTGTTTTCTTAATCCAACAGGTTGCTTATTCATATACACAACCCTTCCTCTTTCCATACTTAGCGCTTGCTGCCCGCGCACGACGTCAAGGTCAGAAAAATGCGCTTGCTTTGACATCACTGATCTAATCCATAGTTTCTCATAGTGCGTCCCGCGGAACCTCAGGGTTTAGCGAGCAAATTATAGGGTTTCCGTAAGTTTTAAATAGTTTGTAAGTGGTATTTTGTTTCTATAGGGTACATAGGCCTACATAGGAGTGCAATGTGCACACCTACATATATATATACACACACACCTACCCAAGTGGCAGGTCTTTCACTACAAACCCAGCTTTCTCCAATCTTTCCCATTTTCTGCCTTCCTCTTCCTTTCCTCATATGTTCCATATATCTTAATGTCGTCTATCATTTGATATCTTCTTCTACCCCGAACTGTTCTCTCGTTCACCATTCCTTCCAGTGCATCCTTCAGTAGGCAGTTTCTTCTCAGCCAATGATCCTTCCTTTTCCCCTTCCTGATCAGTTTCAGCATCATTCTTTCTTCACCCACTCTTTCCAACACAGCTTCATTTCACACGTTCCATTCTTCCCCATATCCACATTTCAAATGCTTCTATTCGCTTCTATTATATAGTCTAATTTTACAGCAGATTAACTGGACGTTCCTCTTTCTTCGCAAACCGGTCAATTATGTCACAACATTCTGAACAACTGCTTCTAGAAGAAGCTAGAAACAAATCTGCATTTGTTTCTAATCTCTCGGTATATATTTAAAATACTGTATAAAAAAATATATCTCGTAACGCAAAAGAAAAAATAACAGGAACACCCGCAAGCAAGAAAAAAATCTGCCAACAGAAAAGAAAACTTTTACGCAGGGACAGAAAACTAACAACACGTGATTGAATTTTCTAAAAACAAACTAAGAAAGAAAGACAGAGAGCTTGCAAATACAGCAGAAAGCAGGCGTGACTAGCAGCATAGTTGTCAGCGGTGGGTAGGACGTCTCCAAATTCGGCTCCCCTTAAGCTTTCTAGTTAAGTTTAAACACTCCGCTAACCAGCTATCTTATTGGATGAACTGCTGTTGTCATGGTTACTGTGGAGCAGAGTGATGTAGCTGTCTCCTCTTTTCTGCAGGCTACTAGATGTCGACTACAAAGGTTATAGCGCTAGCTGTTATTTTTTGGTGCAAATTATTTGTACTCTTCACACAGTATAGCGAGCATCACCAACTGGATGTGGTCGACTTTACGTAACTTACATCTTATCCGTAATGAATAATAAAGTTGATATAAAAGGAAAAATGTCCGTTATTTGCTATAACTTACTGGCTTTTAAGGAACCCAAAGGTTCATTGCCGCCCTCACATAAGCCCGCTATCGGTCCCTATCCTGTGCAAGATTAATACAGTCTCTATCATCATACCCCACCTCCCTCAAATCCATTTTAATATTATCCTCCCATCTACGTCTCGGCCTCCCCAAAGGTATTTTTCCCTCCGGCCTCCCAACTAATACTCTATATGCATTTCTGGATTCGCCCATACGTGCTACATGCCCTGCCCATCTCAAACGTCTGGATTTAATGTTCCTAATTATGTCAGATGAAGAATACAATGCATGCAGTTCTGTGTTGTGTAACTTTCTCCATTCTCCTGTAACTTCATCCCTCTTAACCCCAGATATTTTCCTAAGCACCTTTTTCTCAAACAGCCTTAACCTATGTTCATCTCTCTTAAAGTGAGAGTCCAAGTTTCACAACCATACAGAACAACCGGTAATATAACTGTTTTATAAATTCTAACTTTCAGATTTTTAGACAACAGACTGGATGATAAAAGCTTCTCAACCGAATAATAACAGGCATTTCGAATATTTATTCTGTGTTTAATTTCCTTCTCAGTATCATTTATATTTGTTACTGTTGCTCGCAGGTATTTGAATTTTTCCACCTCTTCAAAAGATAAATTTCCAGTTTTTATATTTCCATTCTGTACAATATTCTCGTCACGAGACATAATCATATACTTTGTCTTTTCGGGATTTACTTCCAAACCTATCTCTTTACTTGCTTCAAGTAAAATTCCCGTGTTTTCCCTAATCGTTTGTGGTTATTCTCATTTGCTATAACAATGATTTTAATTGACCTGGATTTAATACTGTCATAGTATTCTGATAAAATATTAGGGGAGGCACGGCTTCCCTTGCCTCCACTGAAAATCCACCGCTGGTCATTGTACATTTAGCAAGTTTTCTGACGCAGTAATTTGATCCCCAGCAACAAGGTCATAAATTTGTACTTCCCTCTCCGGGAATCGAACCCATGTTCGTTGGTTTGATAGCAGCATACACACACATTGCCATTGAACAACAGAAGAGGATTACTGCCCGCTATATTTATTGTAAAGAGGTAAACAGTGCATCTGTATTGCTGGCTGGATCATAAAAACTGATTAGTCGGCAGGTATTTGAAGCTGGAATAAACAGATACGATACGAGGGCCGCACGTGTTTTGTTTGAACAATGCACAAACGCACTCGTGGCGCGATCTGTGGAGGACTCTCCGAATTGCCCCTGCGTTAAGAGGATTGTAAAACCGCCTGAATTAGTTGAAAATCCAAGAGGGGCTCCACCCCATTCATTTACAGACTTCAACTCAGCCCCGTCGACTTACGAAGCAAGTCCGATTCTCTGCGCTCTCACACAATTGAAATTAAAATACTCGCGGACGCAATTGCAGTTTTCACAGAGCGTTCAGGACGAGCTGAACTGCAAGAACTTGTGTACATTTTTCAACGAAAGACAGGTTTATGCTAAGTTTATTTCGTCCTTGGTGACAGAGTTGATTACTTATACATTAAATGGTGTTTTCTGCTATAAACCAGACACAAATTAAATCAAAATAGCCTATTTAAAACACTAGCCGTACCCGTGCGCTCCGCTGCACCCGTTAGAAATAAATATAAAGTAATTACATAATTAAAATAGGACGTTTGATCCAGGGAACATTCATGTTTGAGAGAAGGATAAATCGTTTAATATGTTACTTAATTTAAATTGTATTTAAATAATTAAAATGCGATCATTTTGGTCCAGAGACACTCATTTCGTGCAATGACAATTCCTTTAACATGTTTCTTAATTTTTATTACATGCAACCATAGTTTAATGAACATTGACATCATTTAGATTTAATGTGTATATTTTATTTTACTTGCTATATGTTTCCATTGAATTATGGTAATAACTTCATTTTAACCCTTTTTTTCTACGTATTCAGTAAATGGCTCTTGGCCCACTATGGTTCTGAACCTTTCAAATAACTTAAATTATATATTATATTATATTAGGCCTATATTATATTATATAAAAAGTGTGTTGATAACGGATGTAACTTACATAAACATTATTTTAAGAAATACAGGAAACGAATATACAGAATAGCCTATCAAGTTTTCTGTGCATGAGAAGCTATTTTAATCTTATCTGTCCTCAATTCACTCACAAGTTACTGTAATAACATTATAGCATTATGTCCATCTAGAGAAACTACACTTTCAAATGGTGAAATAATAATGAATTATACAAATCGGTTAATTTAGCTTCCGATATTACTTCATACAAACACAAAAACATTCTCTGTAGGCGATGTTTCATAGCTTTCGATTGTTGTTGTCCAAGGCCCCTTATAGACGAAGTCGTTTGTTTTTTATTTCATTAGACCGCCTGAGATGGCAGTTATTTTAATTTTAAAACTCATTTATCTCATTAAATATCAGTCCTATCAAAATTTTGCAAGGAATAAAACGTATCGGAAATGATTTTCAAAGAAACTTTTGTTATGTAACATTTTTCACAAAAATCAATAATAAGCGAGATATTTGGATTTATTTAATTCAGGCCCCCTTATAACCCCCCCCCCTTTTAAATAATGTATTTTGAATGCCATATAGCCTAAAATCTAAGTTGCAACGAACTTAATTCATATTCTAATTTTCATCGAAATCGGTTCAGCCATTATCGCGTGAAAAGGTAACAAACATCCAAACAGACAGACAGACAGACAGACAGACAGACATACATACAAACAAATTTTCAAAAACGGGATTTTCGATGTCAGGGTGGTTATTTATATATGTTAGGACCAATTATTTTTGGAAAATCGGAAATTACCAGAAAAATTTGGGCTACAGATTTATTATTAATATAGATTGCTTAGAAATAGCAAATTCATCAGAATTTTGGAATACGAAATCACAGTCAAAGACAACATAAATGACTGAAGTAATGGATTTTTGGAGACGATCTGCAAAGATACATCGGTGGAAAAATATAAATTAAATTGTTAAGAGTTTAAATCAATGTTCAGATTTCAATGATTCAAGAATTCTGTACGAAGCAACTATGGAATTGACAACACAGTTTTAGCTCCAGAATATTAGTTAATTAAAGAAATGATACTCCTGAATAGTTCATTCTTTATCTTTAATATTCTTTTACCTTTAAAACTGAAGAATAAGGGTATTTTACAAAGAATTTCAAATTAGTGTAATTCTGAAAATATTGAGAATAGGACCCATGTTTATATGACATTTTTTGCTCAGAATGTCTTCGGAAATAAGCTCCGTAATGGACGGTAAATCCTCGTGAATCACTCTGTATATTTAAAATACAGAGTGATTTATATAGAACTGACACATTTCTTTCTTTAATTATTTCGTTGGAAATTCATTCAATGACCCAATTTTAGCACCAAATTCAGCAGAATGTTCTGGAGTTTCGATTCCTTGTCACTAGATGCGCAGATGTTTATGTTTTATTCCTATTGTTGGCAGCTGTTTTCGACATTTGTGTCAACATGAAAATGCCGTACATATTAAATCAACGACTCTTCCTTGTGAAGCAAAACTGGATTACGAATTCAATTACAGCTACTCAAAGGGCATACCAGAGAGAATTTGGTGTTCGCAATCCTCCCAAAAGAAACACAATACTGGGACTGGTAAACAAATTGGAAACAACTGGATCTCTGGTGAGTGTAGTAAATATTAGACTATTTTAATAAACTAAACACCAAATAAAGTAGAATGAACCCTACTTTCATAGAGTGTAAAAAAATTATATATGTATTTATATTTATTTATTCACTTATTTATTTATTTACTTATTTACTTATTTACTTTCTTACTTATTTACTTACTTATTTCTTTACTTATTTACTTGTTTACTTACTATTTACTTATTTATTTGCTTATTTACTTATTTGCTTATTTACTTATTTACTTAATTATTTATTTATTTACTTATTCATTTACTTATTCATTTACTTACTTATTCATTTACTTACTTAATAATTTACTTACTTATTTACTTACTTATTTATTTACTTACTAATTCATTTACTTACTTATTTATTTACTTACTTAGTTACTTATTTACTTATTTATTTATTTACTTATTTATTTATTTACTTACTTATTCATTTACTTACTTATTAACTTATTTATTTACTTACTTATTTACTTACTTACTTATTTATTTACTTATTTACTTACTTACTTAATTATTTATTTACTTATTTATTTATTTACTTATTTATTTACTTATTTACTTTCTTACTTATTTACTTACTTATTTATTTACTTATTTACTTGTTTACTTAATTATTTATTTATTTACTTATTCATTTACTTATTCATTTACTTACTTAATAATTTACTTACTTATTTACTTACTTATTTATTTACTTACTAATTCATTTACTTACTTATTTATTTACTTACTTAGTTACTTATTTACTTATTTATTTATTTACTTATTTATTTATTTACTTATTTATTTATTTACTTACTTATTCATTTACTTACTTATTAACTTATTTATTTACTTACTTGTTTACTTACTTACTTATTTATTTACTTATTTACTTACTTACTTAATTATTTATTTACTTATTTATTTATTTACTTATTTACTTTCTTACTTATTTGCTTACTTATTTATTTACTTATTTACTTGTTTACTTACTATTTACTTATTTATTTGCTTATTTACTTATTTGCTTATTTACTTATTTACTTAATTATTTATTTATTTACTTATTCATTTACTTACTTATTCATTTACTTACTTATTCATTTACTTACTTAATCATTTACTTACTTATTTACTTACTTATTTATTTACTTATTTACTTGTTTACTTACTATTTACTTATTTATTTGCTTATTTACTTATTTGCTTATTTACTTATTTACTTAATTATTTATTTATTTACTTATTCATTTACTTATTCATTTACTTACTTATTCATTTACTTACTTAATCATTTACTTACGTATTGACTTACTTATTTATTTACTTACTAATTCATTTACTTACTTATTTATTTACTTACTTAGTTACTTATTTACTTATTTATTTACTTATTTATTTATTTACTTACTTATTCATTTACTTACTTATTAACTTATTTATTTACTTACTTATTTACTTACTTACTTATTTATTTACTTATTTACTTACTTACTTAATTATTTATTTACTTATTTATTTATTTATTTATTTGTTTATTTATTTATTTATTTATTTATTTACTTATTTATTTATTTATTTATTTTCATTTTGCGTCTTGATGACTCCCCTAAGTGTGATATAATTGGGTTCCCATAGTGACCAAGTACGAACTGTACAGAAGTTTGTTTCGCCGGTCATTCTTTCTCCATTTATCGCTGCAGTTTAGAGTTGTCTGGCCCAGAGCAAAATGACACGGACAGTGATTTAGGGCTGCGGAAAGAATGTGACCATAGAACTATATCGGCTTCCATAAAGTGCCGGTTATACTTGCTCGGTAATTGAAATATGGACACGCTTGGAGTTGGGTTCAGAGTTCATTCTAATTTAAGTTTTCTCAATTTTTCAAGTGATTTATTTGCCTAAAGTGACTTATGGTGGTATGGGGTGTATCTAACGGGATGCAGATATAGTGGTAAGCGCTCTTATGGAACAGCTGGAAGCAAGGACGACCTGAAAGCTTGTCATGTTCGTGATGTGAGAGAGAGGTTTCAATGTAGGCCTATTATGTATGTATGTGGTATTCAGAAAGTAAACTTAACTAAGTTTACAAAGATTAAAAATGAGAAAGTAAACCAGAGTTGTGACAACTTTATCAGTGTACGGAGCAAATGTTGCAATATGTAGAACTGCAGGAAAAAAACTTAACAGGTTCACTGCTTTTAGAACTGGAGAATATTGTCACTAAAGGCTGGTTCAGAATAAACCGGGAACGGAAACGACAACGAGAATGAGAACGGAAATAATGTTTAAATAAATGTATTTAAATGTGAGCATTCACAATAGTTAATCATGAATGCTCAATTTAAATACATTTATTTTAACAATATTTTCGTTCTCGTTCTCGTTGTCGTTTCCGTTCCCGGTTTATTGTGAACTAGCCTTAAGATGGTTACCGTATTTACTCGCGTGTCACTTTTCGAACAGCGCCGTACTAAACGAAACTGGTTTTCAGGCGTACATCCGGTATTAACCTGCCAACTTCTATAATGCACAAGGCACCCACAATTACCTGGCAACTTCCATAATGTGCAAGGCACCCACAATTACCTGGCAACTTCCATAATGCGCAAGGCACCCACAATTACCTGGCAACTTCCATAATGCGCAAGGCACCCACAATTACCTGGCAACTTCCATAATACGCAAGGCACCCACAATTACCTGGCAACTTCCATAATGCGCAAGGCACCCACAATTACCTGGCAACTTCCATAATGCGCAAGGCACCCACAATTACCTGGCAACTTCCATAATGCGCAAGGCACCCACAATTACCTGGCAACTTCCATAATGCGCAAGGGACCCACAATTACCTGGCAACTTCCATAATGCTCAAGGCACCCACAATTACCTGGCAACTTCCATAGTGCGCAAGGCACCCACAATTACCTGGTAACTTCCATAATGCGCAAGGCACCCACAATTACCTGGCAACTTCCATAATGCGCAAGGCACCCACAATTACCTGGCAACTTCCATAATGCGCAAGGCACCCACAATTACCTGGCAACTTCCATAATGCGCAAGGCACCCACAATCACCTGGCAACTTCCATAATGTGCAAGGCACCCACAATTACCTGGCAACTTCCATAATGCGCAAGGCACCCACAATTACCTGGCAACTTCCATAATGCGCAAGGCACCCACAATCACCTGGCAACTTCCATAATGTGCAAGGCACCCACAATTACCTGGCAACTTCCATAATGCGCAAGGCACCCACAATTACCTGGCAACTTCCATAATGCGCAAGGCACCCACAATTACCTGGCAACTTCCATAATGCGCAAGGCACCCACAATTACCTGGCAACTTCCATAATGCGCAAGGGACCCACAATTACCTGGCAACTTCCATAATGCGCAAGGCACCCACAATCACCTGGCAACTTCCATAATGCGCAAGGCACCCACAATTACCTGGCAACTTCCATAATGCGCAAGGCACCCACAATTACCTGGCAACTTCCATAATGCGCAAGGCACCCACAATTACCTGGCAACTTCCATAATGCACAAGGCACCCACAATTACCTGGCAACTTCCATAATGCGCAAGGGACCCACAATTACCTGGCAACTTCCATAATGCGCAAGGCACCCACAATTACCTGGCAACTTCCATAATGCGCAGGGCACCCACAATTACCTGGCAACTTCCATAATGCGCAAGGAACGCACAATTACCTGGCAACTTCCATAGTGCGCAAGGCACCCACAATTACCTGGCAACTTCCATAGTGCGCAAGGCACCCACAATTACCTGGCAACTTCCATAATGCGCAAGGCACCCACAATTACCTGGCAACTTCTATAATGCGCAAGCACCCACAATTACCTGGTAACTTCCATAATGCGCAATGCACCCACAATTACCCGGCAACTTCCGCTCTTTCACATTGACACAGCAATCTTCCGGATTTAGAGATTGCATATTTTTCGCTTTTAATGTCACTTTCCAATCCATTGTATTATAAATAAATAAATAAACAATTAGATAAATAAATAAACAAATAAATAAATAAACAAATAAAATTCATTCATTCATTCATTCATTCATTCATTCATTCATTCGTTAGAGTTAAGGCCTTCTCTTCCATTTAACTACTACAACAAATTTGAAACATAATAAAGAAAATAGATACAATAAAATTATTATTATTATTATTATTATTATTATTATTATTATTATTATTATTATTATTATTATTATTATTCATAAACTTCTGCTCAAGGGCAGGTCCTTCACTGTAAACCACGTATTCTCAAATACAGTGGACTCTCCTAAGTTCGACTGAACATAATAATTGAAAGTTCAATCCAATAAGGGTAGTTGGTGTGGCATTATTATTATTATTATTATTATTATTATTATTATTATTATTATTATTCATAAACTTCTGCTCAAGGGCAGGTCCTTCACTGTAAACCACGTATTCTCAAATACAGTGGACTCTCCTAAGTTCGACTGAACATAATAATTGAAAGTTCAATCCAATAAGGGTAGTTGGTGTGGCAGGTGAAATGAATACAGATTCTTATTGGTTATCCCACAACGAATACAGTGCTGTACTTGCATTTCCTGCCCGCCCAGAGACTTATGTATGTGCTTCTAGTACCACAGTAGGTTTCGACAGTTCCGTCTCACAAATGGCACAGTTCTCAAATAGAAAAAGAAGAGTTCATTAATTTAAAATCAGTGATCAATATGGATGTAGGCCTACTAATCAATAAAATATTCTGTTTTCCTTTAACAAAAGTATCACTACAAGACACAGAACCAATTCCCATTCAAATGGCAAACCCATTTCTTAGTGCCCGTATAGGGGCGTGTCTAATTCTCCTACGTAAGCAATCTAACTACGGGATGTCGAACTTGTTTTCTGGTGAACTTAAGAGCTTCCACTGTATATCCTGTTTCTTGTCTTTCTCTTCATTTCCGCATATGATCCATATATCTTAATGTCGTCTATCATCTGATATCTTCTTCTACCCTGAACTCTTCTCCCGTTTACCATTCCTTCCAATACATCTTTCAGTAGGCAGTTTCTTCTCAGGCAGTGAGCCGACGAATTCCTTTTTCTCTTTTTGATCAGATTATTATTATTACATTATTACTATACTATTATTATTATTATTATTATTGCTATTATTATTATTATTATTATTATTATTATTATTATTATTATTATTATTATTATTATTATTATTGTATTCCATATTTTTCTGAATTGCTGTTTTTGTATTTTCTATGTATTTTTATACTATTTCAGTGGAAGAGAAGGCCTTATGGCCTTAAGGGTATATGTACGTGAACGACCACAAATACAGTAATAGCAGAAAATACAGGCTCAAAATTTCTAAAATTTTACAAGACAATGAACTCACAAGTACACAAAAATTGCAATGTACCATAACAATAATTAAATAGCTGATAAAAGTATGAAAAAATTACTACTACTACTACTACTACTAATAATAATAATAATAATAATAATAATAATAATAATAATAATAATAATTTTTAAAAGCCAGTTTTTTCAGAGTACGAAATAAAGTGAAGCAGTTATAGCAACGGGTAACCATAACATTGTTAGGATCTCTCTGACATCTTTGATGTTTTACTGATGTTTTGTGACCTTTTTTTATTTTCAAAGATATGGGTATTATTGCAGTCTACTTTTTGCATAAATGAATGTGAAATCAATGTGCAAAATTTCAGCATTCTTTCTTTAATGATTGTGGAGTTATGAAATAATATGTGTGGAAAAATTGCAAGTTTTGGGAAATTTAATTTAAAGTAAAACGTGAATGTCTTAGCTGATATGTACTCTATCGAACCATATCCAATTAAATAGCACAAATAAACAAATAGATGAGTGAATAATGAAATGAATGAATCAATGAAACGAATGAATGATTTGAATGAATGAATGAATGAATGAATTAATTAATCATACAAGTGATTCATGAGAATTTACTGTCACTTACAGAGCTTATTTCCGAAGACATTCTAAGAAAAAAAGTCGTATAAACATTTGTCCTAATCGTAGTATTTTCAAAGTTACACTAATTTGAAGTTGTTAGTAAAATACCTTTTTTCTTTAGTTTTAAGGGTAAAAGAATATTACAAATACAGAATAAATTATTCAGAAGTGTCATTTCTTTAATTGACTAATGTTCTGAAGCTAAAAATGTATTGTTAATTGCTTTGTAAATTTTTTTTTTTTCAATTTTTAACTAAAATTACATCATTCTTACGCACTTATCACAAAAATTGTTACAAATCATACGACTTTGGGAACTTGATTCTTTACAGTTTAATTATGCATCCTAATGTACAGTCTTAAAGAATTTACAAGAGTGGCGTGAATTGTTACAATTGTTCTGATAAATGCGTAAGGAAATATAATTTTGTAGTTAAAAATCTAAAAAAAAATCTGTACGAAGAAACTATGGAATTCACAACACATTTTTGGCTTCAGAATACTTACTTACTTACTTACTTACATACTTACTTACTGGCTTTTAAGGAACCCGGAGGTTCATTGCCGCCCTCACATAATGCCGCCATTGGTCCCTATCCTGAACAACATTAATCCAGTCGCTATTATCATATCCCACCTCCCTCTAATCCATTTTAATATTATCCTTTCATCTTCGTCTCGGCCTCCCCAAAGGTTTTTTCCCCTCCGGCCTCCCAACTAGCACATTATATGCATTTCTGGATTCGCCCATACGTGCTACATGCCCTGCCTATCTCAAACGTCTGGATTTAGGGGAGAGTCGGGTAGTATCGGACATCGGGTAATATCGGACAGTGCGTTTCTTTCATCTACCACCATATGGTAGTACCTGAATGACATGGTTACGTTTCTCTATGCAACATCACAGAAACGTAACCATGTCAATCAAGTACTATCATCGTGTGGTAGATGAAAGAAACTCACTGTCCGATATTACCCGATGTCCGATACTACCCGACTCTCCCCTAATGTTCCTAATTATGTCAGGCGAAGAATACAATGCGTGCTTTCTGCGTTGTATAGCTTTCTCCATTCTCCTGTAAATACTAATTCAGAATACTAGCTAATTAAAGAAATGATACTCCTGAATAGTTCATTCTTTATCTGTAATATTCTTTTACCCTTAAAAAATAATTATATTTTACAAGCAACTTCAAATTAGTGTAATTCTAAAAATACTGAGATTAGGACAAATGTTTATATGACATTTTTTTGCTCAGAATGTCTTCGGAAATAAGCTCCACAAGGGACGGTAAATACTCGTGAATCACCCTGTATATATCACTGAATTCAGAAAAAAAAAACTGCATAATTTTTTAATACAAAAACAACAGAAATGTTTTTTTTTTACATATATTCACGTACATATACCCTTAACTCTGCCAGTAAAGAAAAAAAAACAATCTTAAATAAATGAATAAGTACACGTAAAAAAAAATGCGTACGAAATACTTCAGCGGCATGTCACATGACGTCATGAGTTACTGAGATAGTTGGTCGATCAGTCGGTGGGTGATGGAGCCAGCCGACCAGTAGGCGTACACCAGTAACTTATCCTCTTCATTGCGATACCAGCGATTGCTGTACAAGTGGAAGAGGCAACGCTGAAGAGAGGCAGTGAAAATGTTGACGGATATCAACGTGGTATAGCAGAGGTCTGGACCATATATTATGCAGACTCCATATGAGCTATGCTAGAAATAGCTCGTCCAAGGAATAAATTACTGAGCCGCGATGAAACGTTAATTCTGGTCGCGACATAACGACACAATAACAAAACACTGTCTCGATCCCAAACCAACCAGGTCAGCAGTGCAGGGCCCGAGTGTGGATCGAATGGTCATTAGTGTGATTATTTTAAATACAGTTCAGGCCCACAGAAGTGTTACTGTATTTATTGTTTTCAATTCTACCAGTCAAGTTTAATATATTTACTGTTTAGTTCATTCCACTAATTTTAAATCTGGTATGTATGTCTATAGCCTTCAACTTACTTACTTACTTCCTTCTAAGGAACCCGGAGGTTCATTGCCGCCCTCACATAAGCCCGCCTTTGGTCCCTATCCTGAGCAAGATTAATCCAGTCTCTGCCATCATATCCTACCTCCCTCAAATCCATTTTAATATTATCTTCCCATCTACGTCGCGGCCTCCGCAAAGGTCTTTCCCTCCGGCCTCCCAACAAACTCTATATGCATTTCTGGATTCTCCCATACGTGCTACATGTCCTGCCCACCTCAAACGTCTGGATTTAATGTTCCTAATTATGTCAGATGAAGAATACAATGCGTGCAGTTCTGCGTTGTGTAACTTTCTCCATTCTCCTGTAACTTCATCCCTCTTAGCCTCAAATATTTTCCTAAGAACATTATTCTCAAACACTCTTAATCTCTGTTCCTCTCTCAAAGTAAGAGTCCAAGTTTCACAACCATATAGAACAACCAGTATTATAACTGTTTCAGATTTTTTGACAGCAGACTAGATGACAAAAGTTTCTCAACCGAATAATAACAGGCATTTCCCATATTTATTCTGTGTTTAATTTCCTCCCGAGTGTCATTTATATTTGTTACTGTTGCTCCAAGATATTTGAATTTTTCCACCTCTTCGAAGGATAAATCTCCAATTTTTATAGTTCCATTTTATACAATATTCTGGTCACGAGACATAATCACATACTTAGTCTTTTCGGGATTTACTTCTAACCCTATCGCTTTACTTGCTTCAAGTAGAATTTCCGCGTTTTCCCTAATCGTTTGTGGATTTTCTCCTAACATATTCACGTCATCCGCATAGACAAGAAGCTGATGTAACCCGTTCAATTCCAAACCCTGTCTGTTATCCCTAACTTTCCTAATGGCATATTCTAGAGCGAAGTTAAAAAGTAAAGGTGATAGTGCATCATATAACCTATGCTCTGCTCTGCTGCAATTTTGATATTATCTCGGATGTTGTCCCACATGCTATTAACATCTAACTCTTCCTCAGCTTCGTCGGAAGTTGCTAAAGCAGCAAACCTATTGGAAGCCTTCAACTAACCATAAAAATTCCTATCTTAAAAGGCTCAATTTTTTTAATCTCATCTGTTATAATTGAAAGTTCTCGCTCTTATACAGGGTGGAAATGAAATAATATTCCAGACTGAAAGAGACGATAGGGTACTCCGAAATGAATACGAAATCTATATCAAGTTTCGTGATTAAATGCACGGTTAATTAGAAAATTAAGTTTTGAAGTTTCAACAGTCTGGCAACATCGCCGCTGACACACTCTTCTCGTGATACAGATGTAAGAGCTCAACGAATTCTGTTTGTCTCGCTAGATGAGCTGTTCTCTGGCGCTGTGTTGCTGTATCATAACTGATGTGAAAGCCGACTCACAAGGAGAGGACACGCTCTGTATATCACCGAATGGAATAAGATTGTGTGAGATGAAAGTACAAGACGTACTGTTTAAAGTCATACCTGGTATGGGTGGCCAATGATCCCTCGTTTTGGAAATATTGGCTATTGTTTGTGACATACTTCTGTTAGGTGCTCAATAGGGAAGCATTAGACTGTGTATAATCTTTTCGCTGTAAGAAAAATCCTAATATAAACAATAACACGTGACTGAAGTGAGACTTCATTGACCGCTGTTTGGCGCCATAGATTCTCAGTATATGTTCCTGCCTACTGTTGTACATTCTGTTTCATGTTAGGCATTTCCCGTTACTCGTCCAGTAGGCCTAACCTCACTACTATGCATTCGTTTCCTTAGGAAACATTTACTTTATAATTACTCTAATTAAAACTCACATAACTTAGTAATAGTTTTAATAATAGTTTTATTTTCCCTGGCAGAGTTAAGGCCATCAGGCCTTCTCTTCCACTCAACCAGGATTATATACATTTAAGACTATTTGTTTTTCTCCGCTTTTGAGAGGGTTTCTACTCTTAGGATTAATAACCACACACACCCAGGATGCAGAAGCCATACTTCAGTACCACGTGATTACGTGAACAACTACGAGCTGAAGTGACGCCAGCTTGTTACAAGAACAGACTACCTCGGTATTACTGTTTGTATTCATCCACGTTCACAGTACATAACAAAATATGAAAGTAGCTTTTCTTTTACATATATTTTACATATTAGTGAAGTTATATGTTTCATTGTATTTAACAAATAGAATTCAATTTTTAATTTTCAAATAATACAAGATGATAGTTTACAAATACGGACTATGTTTCCCTGCGTCGTGTGAGTGTTTCGACTGGCAGCCAATCACAGGTATGACAGCCACGTGCTTGTGTTTACATTAGGATTTTTCTTACAGCGAAAACAGTATAGGAGCATAGCCCGTATGGTTGAATGCTGAGTTGTTGTCCAGGCAACGAGAGTTCGAATCTTAACTGGTCCTATATTTTTTTCTTTTAATAATGATTAATATTGTGATCACAGTTATCTATTTACATACCTATATCATATTTCTCAATGTATTGAATGCTTCATCATGTTTTAAACAAATTACTAATTAACTAACATTGTATTGTAAAGCATAAACAATGAAATACTGCTCACGCAGGAAGGTAAGATGTCTCACTGGTGTCTGTTCTATTTCTGTAGCAGCTATTCCATTTCATTTTGTACCCGATTCATTATTATGTCATAAAACACACAAAACATACATATTTCCTGCACCATGCACAGCAAATGAAGAAAGGTTGTCCACAGTCACACACATTTTTCCGCACTTCTGCTGCGAAACACATATCCTTCACATTCACAAACACTTCTTGTTCGTTAATCAATTTTGATGCATACCACGTATTTCAACATGGTTTTGAATATAGGAGCTGACAACAGAAAGTGAATTAAAATAATAGTAATAATAATAATAATAATAATAATAGTAGTAATAGTAGTAATAATAATAATAATAATAATAATAATAATAATAATAAGCTTGAAAACATGAGAAGGCATTAGAATTTGAACTCGGGTTGCCTGGATGACAACTCAGCATCCAACCACATGAGCTACGTCGTTACACAGTCTAATACTTCCCTATTAGGCACCTAACGGAAGTATGTCATAAGCAATAGCCAATATTTCCAAAACGAGGGGTCAATGTCCACCCATACCAGGTATGACTTTAAACAGTATGTCTTGTACTTTCATGTCACAAAATCTGATTTAATTCGGTGATATACAGAGCATGTCCTCTCCTTGTCAGTAGAACTGATTGTAAACAGAAGACACACGATATCAGGGGACTGCAGAAGTCCTCAGCCCATTTTGTTTGCAAACCGTGAAGCGAGAGATTTTAAATCGAATCGATCTTCAAACTTATTTTGCATCGAAACGATACATTACCGGACATGGGTTCCTAATCAAACCTTCATCTACTTAGTCCCCTCTACAACCTCTAGAAGTTTGTAATAGGAATTATGAAACACCCTGTATATATGTGTGTTGATATAAAAATGCAATGAAGGTGGTAAAAAATAATAGAAAGTGAAAAAGAAGAAAAGAAAGAGGAAAATGGTAATAAGAGAGAAAGGAGACTACGTTTGTCACCCACTCCTTTAGTTCCACAATCCATTAATGCATAACTGGCATATCTGAAAAGATGGCGGCTACGGTATTGTGCTTTTGTTCCAAAAAATATAGTCTATCATTTTTCGTGTTTATCGCGTAAATTGAAACTTTCATAAGGAAACGTAAAATCCGCGAGAAAAATATGGTCATAGATGAATTACTTTTGAGACTCAACGTGTAGCTACATACTTCTTACTATAACTAAAAATCATTTATGCTCGATCATACCGAAATGTAGTAATTATACACCTGGTAGCAGCCCTTTAATGGACCTCATTAAAGTACACCTATGTATTCATTAAAGTTCAGGTGTTCCACCAATCAGAAAATACCATTGTAGCAATATGAAAGCGCAAGTATCGATTATTCTCGGATATGCCACGGAGGCTGGAAGGTTATGTTGAAGAATCGATCCAAAATAAAATTGAAATCTCAAATACAATATTAAACTCAGTCGAAAAAAACAACACGCAAATTTAACATCAATTCACCGTCATCTTCCAGCCTCCACAAAGCACATTCATGCAAATTCATTTTACCAATTGCACAATAAATCACCTATATTTGAAATTAAGTCAGTTCTATTACTATAATAATTAGCGTTAATTGTAGATAATATTAAAATAAATTCAATTTGTCATCTCGTTTTTCAATGTCTAATTCAATTTCAAGGTTATATCAAGATTAATGTTTATTTTACTCTCTAGATTATATCAAGGTCAATGTCGATATTTGTTTCTCGGAAAAAATCAATACTTTCGCGTCTACGCACATTTCACAATTTACGAGGTATTGCACAGGTCAGTTCCGCTCCTCATTCAGATAAGAATAACATGAATACATATGAATAATTTCAAGTTAGAAATATGGTCGAGCATAAAAAGTCGTATGAAACTTGACTATAATGGTAATTAAGACGCTCGTATGAAAATTATGAAACTGCCTTGCGCTCCTTTCATAAACATACTCGCGTCTTAATTACTACCATTACAGGCTCGTTGCTTAATGTAGGCTACTATTTCCCCTTTGTCCCTAACAAGAAAACACGACTCTGCCGAACATAATAAAAAAATCTCTGAATAATCTGTAGTTTAACTAGTTACCACTATAGTCGGACTCAATGTGCACAAATTGAAGCGACACGCGAACCACAATGTGCCGACCTCTTCCCGCAAGGCGTCATTACGAACATTATTGTGTCATATGAATTCTATAGTTGTCGGTTCCCAGACAATAGGGTCAAATTGTGTGTTGACCTCCTTCTTGTAGACGCTGGTTAGCATTGTTTTCTCGTATCTGCCCTTGAAGGCGTCTAGAGCCTCCCCAAAGCTGTAAAGCTCTGACGTAACGCAAGTTATTGCAGCCCAGAAAAATGAGAACTCCTTCGAGATTGTAAACCACGTACTGAGACGACTTTGAATAGATACGAACCCGCATCTTCTAGGGATTCGAAGGTCATAACAAGGTCTGGAAGTCAAGATCACTCGCAAGTTGGTAACATTGTTTCGCGTAATGCAATATCGCATTACGTAGGCCAACTTTTAAAGTAAGGGAAATACAATAGGATTAAGAACTAGTTCATGGCGTTGCCTAAATGTGAAAGAGTATTCAATTTTACTAATGGCAAATGCTGCAAACTAAGTTCATTAGACGTTCCAATAAAAAATTTTAAGATTTATTTTCAATAAAGAATACCAGACATTTTGAAAGTTTTTTTCCTTCTGTAATAATGGAACATACTCCCTCTGAATGTTTTTTTATGGCAAATACTTTCTCTTGAACCTATCAACCTTCCAGTTTTGAGTTTCAACGCGAAAACGCAAGTAACAATGTCAGGAAGATCAGTGGGTTTTTCATGCGGGAGTAAAGCAATAGCTATTTCAGGTTATTGTGGATTGTAGGTGAAACTTAAAAAAATGTCAGGTTTGCTATGCTTTCGAACAATAGCACAGCATCTTGGTATAGCTGCTGCATGTAGAACTTGAAATGTAGAGGGTAAAATCATTTAACTGCTAAGAGATCTTGCTGAAATGATCGGGAGACTACATAATTTTGTAGGCTTCTTATTTTATCTGTAAGTAATACCTTTTGGTCTTTCCTCAGGAACTGTAATTTTTGCGCACTCTCGAACCAATACTGAAGAGAATGACGCATATAAATATCTACACCATACCGCCATTAAGTATATGAAAAAGACCCAAACTCACTTGATTAATAACTATAAAAATATTTGATTCTTAATAACAATATTATTATCTTACGTAAGTTTTGTAGTTATATACTATATAGCCGTCACTCAGTAAATTATAGAAATGAAGAACTAATTTAAGATATTCTCTATTCTACAACCCCAAAACGTTTCACTTCCATATCATCAGTATAGCATTAATATGTATAATATTAATGAAAAGTAGTCACATCATGGCATTAACTATAATAATATTTCATTTCTAATGGTAATAATGTCATCAAACTACCTCAAATGTTGTACATTTTAATATCCAATAAACCACAACTCTATTCAGGAAATTACGCACCGCAGATTTAGACATGTAAATTATTTTTAGTAATTCTTGTATTGTGGGTCCCTATCAGCACGGCATGGCGCGTCCTCAGGTTGCGGATAGAGGAGACGGCCTCCAGATATGGAGGGTAGCTGCGAATATATTGAATAAGCAGTCGTGGACAGCAGATAAGGGGTGGTCCTCCAGCTTGGGGGTTGGGCGAAGGGCTAACAACTCATCAACATAAAAAACAGCTTGTTACGAACCCCTACAATAAGCCTCGGAATAGGATTGATTCTCTGGCACGACCACAGCAAAGGAATACTCCGTACGTAGATGAAATTATTGGGGATCATCAGTGTGGTTTTAGGCGTAATAGATCGACTATTGATCAGATATTTTGTATTCGAACAGATAATGGAGAAAAAATGGGAGTATAAGGGTACAGTACATCAGTTATTCATAGATTTCAATAAGGCATATGACTCGGTTAAGAGGGAAGTATTATATGATATAAAATCTCGTGACCAGAATATTGTACGAAATGGAAATATAAAAATTGGAGATTTATCCTTCGAAGGGGTGGAAAAATTCAAATATCTTGGAGCAACAGTAACAAATATAAATGACACTCGGGAGGAAATTAAACACAGAATAAGTATGGAAAATGCGTGTTATTACTCGGTTGAGAAGCTTTTATCATCTAGTCTGCTGTCAAAAAATTTGAAAGTTAGAATTTATAAAACAGTTATATTACCGGTTGTTCTATATGGTTGTGAAACTTGGACTCTCACTCTGAGAAAGGAACATAGGTTAAGGGTGTTTGAGAATAAGGTGCTTAGGAAAATATTTGGGTCTAAGAGGGATGAAGTTACAGGAGAATGGAGAAAGTTACACAACACAGAACTGCACGCATTGTATTCTTCACCTGACATAATTAGGAACATTAAATCCAGACGTTTGCGATGGGCAGGGTATGTAGCACGTATGAGCGAATCCAGAAATGCATATAGAGTGTTAGTTGAGTGGCCGTAGGGAAAAAGACCTCTGGGGAGGCCGAGACGTAGATGGGAAGATAATATTAAAATGGATATGAGGGAGGTGGGATATGATAATAGGGACTGGATTAATCTTGCACAGGATAGGGACCGATGGCGGGCTTATGTGAGGGCGGCAATGAACCTTCGGGTTCCTTAAAAGCCATTGGTAAGTAAGTAAGTAATTCTTGAAGTTTTTAATAACTAATTGAATTTGAGCTCTAAATATGTCAGCAGTCCTGCAGGTCATGGCCTTCGTGTAATATCCTATTGTTTATTGTAGTGTGTGTTTTGTTTTATATTGAAATCCAATTAGTTCTCAAAACTGACGAAAGATGGATTTTGGAAAATAGGAAAATTATGTAGAAAAACTAATGCTTCACTGAAAGTTACTATTTTTCTGAAAAACTTCGTGTTCCAAGCTTCAAAATGAGGGGTCAGTTATTAAAATCCGTTCAGCCGTTTTCCCGCAATTTCCATTACCAGTTCAAATATATATATATATATATATATATATATATATAAATTGCTTATACATCTCATTCATTTGTTCTCACATCTTTTATTTCCTATCATCGCCAGACAACCTCGATTGCTTTTATTGTTGATTAGAGCTGAAGAGATTAAAACTACACAGACTATTGTTGATTACAGGTTATTTCAGGTAGTAATACAAACTGATGTTAAGGAATATTACGGTTGTGTATTACAGACTAAAGGCTCATTGACAATGAAAATTAAACATAACGTAAGCGTTAACTTAAAAATGTAAACGTTACGGTAAAATCAGGAGCATTCACGATGGGAACATAAACATAACCGCAAAGATACTTGGTAACCATGGAAACATAACGACGCCATTTCCTCATATTCTGTCGTATATTTCAGCGCTCCACGATTGTGTCCTGTTTTCAAATCACATAAGCATAAGCATGAAAGTTTGGAGTTTGCAAACTTTCATGTTAACGTCTTACGGTAATGTTTATGTCAATGCTTATGTGAATCATTGTGAATGATCCCATTTGGTAGCCTGGGCGCAAACTTCTGTGTTTATGTTACGGTTATGTTTAATTTTCATTGGGAATGGGCCTATATTCTTTTAAAAATTTTAAACAGAATAGAGGATAATAAAAGCCGAAATTTGGATTTAAGTTATTTATGAAAGGTTTTGATACTCGTACTATGGAAATGCAATGTAGAGAAAGAGATTCCCATGTTTGGTACGTTCAGAATGGTGCTGAAACATGTTAAAACAGAAATGTTGAAACTTCACCATTGACTCTATCTGAATAACTGGTTTTAGTTTCAAATGAATATTTTCATTTATGTCGTAAAACTATAGGCACCTGTTGCAGTAGTTGCACTTTGGGATTGCCATCTATTCAGATCTCTCTTAACTTCTGGCTAGAGATGAAGTGAGTGGAAATTTTAGAAACAAATAAATCCTGCTGTACTTTGCTGCGAAATGCTTGTTTGTTTTCGTTTTTGTACAATCACGCTGGCTGCGAGTAAAAGTACGATGTGTACGATTTTCAGTTGTTATTCTCCTGTCGTTTGTTTATTGTCAAGAAGACAGTCCATTGTTGAATAGCGTTACGCTTTTGATGCCAGATTGTATACAACTAGGCATGAAGCCAACATCGAAATAGTGAACATTTGCAGTAGTGGCAGTATTGCTTAATATTGTATGAGTGCAGTTCATGGATGGAGATACAAACATAAAGCTGACAGAATTTCGTTAGTTTGCTTTGTGGCTGACATTTTACATAAAGTAGATGGAACTTGATATGTTGCAAGGGACATAACAGTATAGTTGAATTCATTATTCCTTTGTATTTTGCATGAATCCTTTGATTGAGGTTCTGGCTGATATATACAGTACATCTATTATGAGGCAGTACATCTCACTTGACGATATATGTCAGAGGAAAAACAATAATTGTTTGTATGCATCTGAACTCAAATCTTCGTGTGATTCCCTCTGCCTTTTTTTTTCCGAAGACTTTACTAAAGCTACAATTCGAAATTTTCGAGAATTACGAGGTCGTGAATGTGAATCATGGAAGGCCCTTTCAGGACGGGGAAAAGGTGTTGAGATGTATAGCGAAGTAACAGCCGACATCAGTTGGATTGCTAACAAGAAAGGACTTTCTACTAGTGAATGGATATCTAGCCTGAAAATGACAGCAAATTTAGCAGCTGTTCGTTCCGTTCCGTTCCGGGCAGATCTCTCGACGGTACCCGGTGCAGACATGGCTGCCCGGAGATTGAAACTTTAGCACACGTCTTGGGATTCTGTGGACAGGAATTGCTCTTGAGGAACTCTAGACATCATCTTGTAAGATCCAAAATTGCTGCCGCATTAAGAAATAAGGGCTGGATAGTAGAAGAAGAAATCTCCTGTCTAGCTGAAAATGGGCCAACACGAGACGAGTAGATATTTTAGTGTACAATGCTGACACTAAACAGGGCATCATTCTGGACCCCACGATACGTTTTGAAGTAAGATGTCATCAGTCAGCCGAGGTCCACCTTGAGAAGAAGTCGATCTGTGAGCCTACAGTCAACTATTTCAAGCTGAAATATGCCTTAATTCACGTTGAGGTATTCGGCTTGCTCATAGGTGCTCGAGGGACTATACCAGCTTTTTCGAAGAATTTCGACGGCAGTTTGCTCTGCCAACATCTCTGAGGGATGACATTGTGATAATTGTGTTAAAAAATCTGCCAAATCCTAATTAATCACATGGTGCCACATTAATAACAATTATAATTTTTCACTCCCTTTTCTTTGTTTCCCTTCTTTAAAATTTAATATCTATGTTTACATATGTATAATCATACGATGAAAGAGTAATGGAATGGAGAAAAATTCTCTCCGGCGCCGGGACTTGAACCCGGGTTTTCAGCTCTACGTGCTGATGCTTTATCCACTAAGCCACACCGGATACAACTCCGACGCCGGTTAGAATCGTCTCAGATTAAACTCCAACTCTTGGGTTCCCTCTAGTGGCCGCCCTCTGCACTAAGTCATAGATGTCTATGAACGCAGGACCGAAGTCCACACATGTGCTGAGGTGCACTCGATATGAGTGACTAGTTGGCCGGGATCCGACGGAATGAGCGCCGTCTTAAATCACGAAGTGATTTACGCATATCATATATATTATTTTAATGTACCGAAGCACATATGATATTTCCATGCAGATATTCTGCGTCATCATACGATGAAAGAGTAATGGAACGGAGAAAAATTCTCTCCGGCGCCGGGACTTGAACCCGGGTTTTCAGCTCTACGTGCTGATGCTTTATCCACTAAGCCACACCGGATACAACCCTGACGCCGGTTAGAATCGTCTCAGATTAAGCTCCAACTCTTGGGTTCCCTCTAGTGGCCGCCCTCTGCACTGTCATAGATGTCTATGAACGCAGGACCCGGGTTCAAGTCCCGGCGCCGGAGAGAATTTTTCTCCTTTCCATTACTCTTTCATCGTATGATGACGCAGAATATCTGCATGGAAATATCACATGTGCTTCGGTACATTAAAATAATATATATGATATGCGTAAATCACTTCGTGATTTAAGACGGCGCTTATTCCGTCGGATCCCGGCCAACTAGTCACTCATATCGAGTGCACCTCAGCACATGTGTGGACTTCGGTCCTGCGTTCATAGACATCTATGACAGTGCAGAGGGCGGCCACTAGAGTGAACCCAAGAGTTGGAGTTTAATCTGAGACGATTCTAACCGGTGTCGGAGTTGTATCCGGTGTGGCTTAGTGGATAAAGCATCAGCACGTAGAGCTGAAAACCCGGGTTCAAGTCCCGGCGCCGGAGAGAATTTTTCTCCGTTCCATTACTCTTTCATCGTATGATGACGCAGAATATCTGCATGGAAATATCATATGTGCTTCGGTACATTAAAATAATATATATATGTATCATCATTTTTTGAAGATATACCGAGTCCGTAAGGGCTACCCTCAATGGGGGGCAGTTTAGTATTATTATTATTATGTAGCTAGTTGGCGATGTATGCAATGGAGGGGGAAGGAACTGGCTACCCTACCCCATTGTCTCTTGGCCTAGTTGTCTCATAAGCGGTGCCTCGGTATCACTTGTGAGGTTCAGATCTATCTTCGGATAGTTGACTAAACATTTTGCATGAGTACGCTATTTTATGTCTTCAGATATGAGTAAAATATTATTTTAGAGAAAATTAAATAAGAACAAATTTATTATAGGCATATTTTTTAAATAAAGTTCACTATTTTCGGTGGTATTTTGCCACCTTTCTGCCAGAACAATTTGACATTTTTTTATCTGAAGGCAATAGGCTATATTCGTGTTTGTATGTACTTGATTAATAATGAAGTAATGACGACGCAGAAAATGATCCACAGACAGGAATAAACCGTGATCGTGATCAGAAGGTGAAAATATCTTGGCTATAAGCTATGTATACCCGATGGAACCTCAAAGCCAAATAAAATGTTTGTGTTAGCACTATCGTTTTGTTTGTTTGTTTGTTTGTAAATTCTATGTGCAACAAAGTGGGCGACTTCTGTGTGCCGTTTTATGTTATACAACCGTTTTCCTCGTAATACTTGTGAACAAATCATACATTTAATATTCTCATCACATTGGCAGCAAAAAAAAATGCGTCCTCCTATCCTACTTGAAACTTTCGTTTTTGTAGAAGTACATGGTTTCGAGAAAGACATTGCGACGATACGCCACTCGCAGGTCAGAGACAAATAAGGTACACGTACCAAATAACGCCACCTTAACACTTCAGTCGCTTTTGCTCTGGAAATAAGTTATGTAAAAGCACGAAAATTATGAAATAGAAACTGTAATCTTATCTTTACAAAATAGCACAATGAAAATGGATATACTACAGGGACATCATTTTATTTTTACTTCAATTTTTATTGTACCTGAGTTTTTGAATGTACTTCACTCCCACCCCTTCTACTAAGGAAGTTCCAACTCCACACAGAACCAAGACCGCAAATAGTATGCAGTACTGAGTTACTGAGTATAGTACGTTCCAGAAATATGTTCGCGTTTTCCAGTGACGAAAGAGCTTTCAATATTGAATCATATTTTCGCACAGGTACTGTCCGTTTGCCTACGTCTCATCCCGATTTCCCCCACCTGCTTCTGCTCGCCCCTCTGTAAAAGCTGGGCTGTCTTAGCTGTTTTCTGAAAACATTCATTACTCTTAGGAATTGGACGTTTACGTAATATTATACAGCTGTTTAATTTAACTTAAATAAAAGGGCCTCTTAAGTAATTAACTGTCACGTGATTTCCTCCCTTTCTACAATCCTGCGGCATAACCACTTGGACGGACAGTAGATAGCGTGTCTGAGTAATTTTATATTTTCGGGTCGGGCAGAAGTGAAGATTGAATTCACAGTACGTAGATTAGGTACAGAATTATTTCAACATGAGTTACTAGTACGAAGGACGAAACTGGCAATTGGAATTAGATGCAATAGTCTATAGTGCGATAATATGCACAAAAGAACTGAAGCCTGTATCGAAATGAACGGCCACCATTTTCAAAATTGTGTTTAAATATTCATATTATGATTATTTTTCAATTTAACTTCTTTCTCTATATTGTACGCTAATGTGCTGTAGACAGTATACACTGCATAATGAATACGTTCGCATGGATAACTCACATCGTGAGTAAAAACACTTATTCTTAATACAGTACTGTACTTTGATTAAAGAAAAACCTAATGAAAATTATCAAACTCAAAATCGCGATATTTCCTAGTTTACGTAAATGGATGAACTACTTTTCTTCCATCCTATACCTAGTAGAGTGATTTGTGTTTTACGCCAGTATCATCGAACTCCAGTCTTGGAGGGGGGAGCAAGCGGTGTTTCCGGTTCTCTAAAGGTAACTTATAGACAGGTTAATATAAAAAATGTTAGTAAAAATGAAATGATGTCCCTGTATATACCGAACAAGAATTAGAACTCAAATAGGAAAACTTTGTAAACTGGCGTTATTAGGAAGAGGTTGTCCAATTAACGCCACCTTTTTTTTAGTAACCTAATTATTAATGAATTATTTTTCCTACGCAACACAAATTGAACTAAGCAACTAAATTTTAGTTTCTGTTAATAAAAGATACGAAATCACGTAATACTAATGAAAGATTCTTGATCTGAAACTGAAACACCAGATGGATTAGGAAAATATGTTTTCCAGTGACTCCTTACTTTAAAATAAAAAGAGACAATGTGACACAGAAGAAAGTTAATAGACACAAAAGCATTTACCTTAGTTTAATATGAATGTTTTCCAATAAGTAAAACAAAAAAAAAAAAATTAAGTTATGTAAAAAAAAAAATAAGAGTTCGATAAGCAATTGAACCAATATCATCACTGCACATCCTGAACATTTGTAAGTTGAAAGCTTAGTGCTTTTCCTGATGTTTTCACACTTATCATGTAAATATCTCGCACAATATGAACATAATGACATGTTCTCAACGTGATCTTCTTCACGTATAAAACACATCCAACTAGTGCTTCCACTTTATCCCTGGGTTGCAGCTCATGTGTTGTATTATACTGGAAAGGCAAAACAGTGTGATTCCGTAATTATCAGTGGCACTTGTAATGTTTGCGTCCAGATGAGATGATGCTCCATCAAATATCAACACCACCTCTCCTGCCACCTTATATCGGGCGAATTGATCAAGCCAATGGACGAATACAGTTATAGAGTCCTTGGCACTCATGACAATCTCTGTTCCAAGAGGCATATCTGTCTCCCACTCCGGCTACAAACGCTGGCTTTTGAAGATAACCATACGTGTACAAAGAGCATTACCGCATGTAACAATACATTTATTGTGACATTTTCTGCGTGCTCAGATGCAACCAGATGCTCTTTCTTGCACCTCTCCTGCAGTCTGCTGATGCTGTACTGTCAGCCTTAGTACTAACATAACCTAAAATTTTGCCTCTAGACCTTTAACGCCACATGGCGTTGAAGCGCTACTGAGTACTTGATAACATGATATGTCTGTTTCTCTAACATTTTCAAATTTTATTTATAGCAAATAGTTTCTATGCATAGAAGAATGTTTAGGGATCACGAAAATATATAGTTTAATATAGTTATTATTTTCTCAACACACAAAATAAAATATTGCCTCTTACCTTGATATAAGAACAGCCATTCACTATTTATTTATTTATTTATTCTGGTGTAGTTAAGGCCATCAGGCCTTCTCTTCCACAACAGCAGGAATACAAATACAATAACAGAAATAAAAAGGAAAAAAAAAACACTATAAACGAAGTAAAGTCACACAAAAATATACACAGGTTGCAGTCACACAAACTTTAAATGAGTGATTAAGTATAATTAATTGTATCCTAATTAACTAACATAAACAAGAAACTTGCGATTTTAATCTGGAGTAAAAAAAACACACATATCAACACTTCTAGCAATATCTAAAAAGCATTAAACAAGACAAAATTTTCCAATTTAATTTTGAATTGTGATAAAGTCCGGCAGTCCCTGACATCATTAGGTAGCGAATTCCAGAGACGAGGTATTTCTACAGTGTAGGAGGATGAGTATAGAGACGTTCTATGATGAGGGATAGAAAGAAGTGCTATCAACACACAACAGGAAAATGATGGAATATAATGTCACTCGTAAATGTCAGCGGACAGCTAGTAACTCATTACATCACTAGATTGCAAGCGAATGCAGGCTACAGTAGTGCACTACCGAAAACTAGTGTCGTTAACAAAAATTAAAGGTATGCTGGGTGTTCAGTTCAAAATGTGTCATGGCTCGCTGTATGCCGTCATGTGGCTAGCTGATGAGCCTAGAGAATTCAGTCTTCCTACACTTCCGCAGAGGTGTATAACCTAAGAGGCAGAGAAGTTGCCTAGCAAGTACGGCGTTCATTCTGAAGAGTACGTACCGATACGTACGGTAACGCCGGTAGTGGCAGGAATGTGAACTGTTTGGAAATACGTACTGTCGGGATATGGGGAGAGGGTTAAGACGATTACTTACGTATTTGTTGACATTAACTTCGACGGTCAACATGGACACGGAGCATTTGATTTGTGTTGTGGAATGTTACCGTACGCAACCGATGATAACAAATACCCTGCGTACGACTTGCCGGCGCAAAACACAGTTCGAAAGAGGTTATGGTAGCACACAGACCGTACAGGCCGCCATCTGTTGCTACGACGTTCAAGTTATACCGTACACGTTCTCAAGTTCAGATTGAAGAACGCCTTAAATAATAGGCAAGTTCTCTAACATATAAGCTGAAACTCGCTTCAAATCGGTGACCCAACAGCAGTACTTCATGACACACTTTGAAATGAACACCCAGTAGTATAAATGGCGTTATTTGGCTCAGGGACTTTACAAATGGAACGAAGTTTGACTCCAGTGAGTGAGAGGGTGGGGGTTGGGAGAGGTAGGAAGCAAGAGAAATGCACAGCTATCATTGCGGGACACAATGTGCTTGCGAGTCACATTTTCGCTACGGCTGGTCTATGCGTACCTGCTTACAATACTACCCTGGTTATGCATCCGTGGCTAACGAGTCACGTTATGCATCGGCGTGACGTAATAGATGTACTTATTTACTGGCTTTTAAGGACCCCAGAGGTTCATTGCCGCCCTCACATTAGCCCGCCATTGGTCCCTATCCTGAGCAAGATTAATCCATTCTCTATCATCATATCCCACCTCCCTCAAATCCATTTTAATATTATCTTCCCATCTACGTCTCGGCCTCCACAAAGGTCTTTTTCCCCTCCGGTCTCCCAACTAACACTCTATATGCATTTCTGGATTCGCCCATACGTGCTACATGCCCTGCCCATCTCAAACGTCTGGATTTAATGTTCCTAATTATGTCAGGTGAAGAATACAAAGCGTGCAGTTGTGTCTTGAGTAACTTTCTCCATTCTCCTGTAACTTCATCCCTCTTAGCCCCAAATATTTTCCTAAGCACCTTATTCTCAAACACCCTTAACCTATGTTCCTCACTCAAATTGAGAGTCCAAGTTTCACAACCATAAAGAACAACCGGTAGGTAATATAACTGTTTTATAAATTCTAACTTTCAGATTTTTTGACAGCTATCTTAAAACCTTATTCCTTTGCTGTGGTCGTGCCAGAGAATCAGTCCCATTCCGAGGCTTGTTTGAAGGATTCGTAACAAGCTGTTTTTTTTTACGGTGATGAGTTGCTAGCCCTTCGCCCAACCCTCAAGCTGGAGGACCACCCCTCATCGGCTGTCCGCGACTGCTTATTCAATATATTCACAGCTACCCTCCATATCTGGAGGCCGTCTCCTCGATCCGCAACCTGAGGACGCGCCATGCCGTGGTGTACCAGAAGAAACTATTCGATCTGCTGTACGTCTGGTAACAAAAATGCGCTGTCTGGTAATGACGCAGCCAGGACGGTACAGTCAAAGCATCCACGAATTCGGCAGAAATATTTTTGTGAAACTTCGCATAAACTGTAGCGCAAACACAAAGCAAAGAGAATTTCGTTAGCTCTCATTGCAACTGAGTTTGACAACATAAAGGAGACGGCAGTTGATTGTGCTGCAAGGGAGTTGCAGTTGAGTCCTTAGAGTCCTGGATTTGAATGTGTAGCAGTTATCTGAATGCGCGCCCGGTGAATTTTCAAACACAGAGCCTGGCGATCAATGGACGCAGCGTCCTGCCTGCAGGGGCCGCAGTTACGATGATCAAAGTTTTTACAGCCATCGGAATTGAAATAAATTTTGGTACGTAATGGAAAAGAGAAGGGAGCGGGGATATAATTTTTATTACCTTTTGATCAAAAGGTAGCTCCGATGGAAAGGGTGAGGAGGGAGTTGCTGAAATTTTCACATGTCTAATCACCGAGCTGGCCGTGTTTGCGCCAAGTTGGATTTTGTTCAATCTGCTGGAACTGCAGGGTTCTTTATGACCTGCAGGTGAACTGAGTGGGTCACGTGACAGCCGATCGCTACAAACGGAATTTACAGCCACAGCCTAATAATTACGCCTACTTTATTTTAACTTTTCGAGCAACAGAAATCTGCTAATCAGCGATATGAGAATGGCAGTTGGTACTGTGATTTTGTCCCTATTATTATCACGTATGTTGTAGGAACTTTTGTGGAGTGGTGTGGAGTGGCAACTTATGCATTTATTTATATGGGTTACTTTGATCATATAGCAATCCACCAGTGGAGTATAAGAATTCCTTGAATTTCAACCAATTAGAACCATCTATCACTGCATTATTGTCAACGTCATATTATTACTTTTCTCTAATCACACATGATTCGCAATTGAGACATTCTCTGGAACAAGAACTTAAATACAAATTTTTAATTTGAGATTGAAAACATGAAACATTTTAAGATATTTTTAATTGATGAATAAAGACAAATATTTCAATGGGAATTTATGTCTCGTGACGAGAATATTGTACGAATTGGAAATATGAAAATTGGAAATTTATCCTTTGAAGAGATGGAGAAGTTCAAATATCTTGGAGCAACAGTAACAAATATAAATGATACTCGAGAGGAAATTAAACACAGAATAAATATGGGAATTGCCGGTTATTATTCGGTTGAGAAGCTATTATCATCCTGTCTGCTGTCAAAAAATGTGTAAGTTAGAATATATAAAACAGTTATATTACCGGTTGCTCTTTATGGTTGTGAAACTTGGACTCTCACTTTGAGAGAGGAATAGAGGTTAAATGTGTTTGAGAATAAGGTTCTTAGGAAAATATTTGGGGCTAAGAGGGATGAAATTACAGGAGAATGGACAAAGTTACACAACACAGAACTGCACGCATTGTATTCTTCACCTGACATAATTAGGAACATTAAATCCAGACGTTTGAGATGGGCAGGGTATGTAGCACGTATGGGCGAATCCAGAAATGCATATATAGAGTGTTAGTTGGGAGGCCGGAGGAAAAAATACCTTTATGGAGGCCGAGACGTAGATGGGAAGATAATATTAAAATGGATTTGAGGGAGGTGGGATATGATGATAGAGACTGGATTAATCTTGCTCAGGATAGGGATCAATGGCGGGCTTATGTGAGGGCGGCAATAAACCTCCGGGTTCCTTAAAGCCAGTAAGTAAGTATTTCAATGGGAATAAATCTATTATTCTAATTTCAAAATACATCACGCGATTACGTAATTCTTAATAGCTAGTACTGATTTTAAGTGAATATTTTTGTATAAGACATAAGTTCATTTTCCATAGATCACCATTCACTCATACATTGTGTTCTGCCCAAGGACAGGTCTTTCACTGCAAACCCAGCATTCTCCAGTCTTTCCCATTTTCTGCCTTCCTCTTAGTCTCCTCATATGATCTATATATCTTAATGTCGTTTGTCACCTGATATCTTCTTCTGCCCCGAACTCTTCTCCCGTTCACCATTCCTTCCACTGAATCCTTCAATAGGCAGTTTCTTCTTAGCCAGTGACCCAGCCAATTCCTTTTTCTCTTCCTGATCAGTTTCAGCATCATTCTTTCTTCACCCACTCTTTCCAACACAGCTTCGTTTCTTATTCTGTCTGTCCACTTTACTCGCTCCATTCTTCTCCATATCCACATTTCAAATGCTTCTAGTCGCTTCTCTTCACTTCGTCGTAATGTTCATGTTTCTGACCCATACAAAGCTACACTCCACACAAAGTACTTCACTAGTCTCTTTCTTGGTTCTTTCTCCAGAGATCCGCCTAAGATGCTCCAGTCCACACCTGTGGAGTAACGGTCAGCGCGTCTGGCCGCGAAACCAGATGGCCCGGGTTCGAACCCCGGTCGGGGCAAGTTACCTAGTTGAGGTTTTTTCCGGGGTTTTCCCTCAACCCAATACGAGCAAATGCTGGGTAACTTTCGGTGCTGGACCCCGGACTCATTTCACCGGCTTTATCACCTTCATTTCATTCAGACGCTAAATAACCTAGATGTTGATACAGCGTCGGAAAATAACCCAATAAAATAAAAATAAAATAAAAAGATGCTCCTTTTTCTATTAAAAGCTTCCTTTGCCATTGCTATCCTCCTTTTGACTTCCTGGCAGCAGCTCGTGTTACTGTTTATAGTACACCTCGAGTATTTGAAGCTGTCCACTTGCTCTTCTACCTCAGAGTTCGCAAGTTTACTTTCTTTACTTTTCTTCCTATGACCATGATCTTCGTCTTGTTTGCATTTATCTTCATCCCATACTGCTCACAGCTGTTATTTAGCTCCAGTAGCATATCCCTTAGTATCATCTCCTCTTCTGCTAACAATGCCTTCCTCACAATAGTAGGTGTTGTTCTTCCCATTCCTTTCTTTGTCTTCTTCGATTCACTTACTTCCTCCGAAAGGAGGTAACTAGGCGAGTGCGTACATTGAAATATGTCAAGAAACCCTGCCGGTACAGGTGAACTACACTAAAAGCCAGGTTATGAACCGACTAAACAGGAAGTAGTTGGGTAGGCGAGAGGAAAGTGAGGGTTAGAGGGATAGCGTGTGCAGTGATGACACGTTGAGTGTGAGGAGGTGGAGGGGAGAAGGAAAACGGAGATTTTCATTGGACCTCATGTGAAAATGTCGTCTGCTAACGAAACTCTGGCAACGGGATCACGGAGACAGTGTAGCCAAACTTCCCAGTTCATTTACAATACCACGTGCATTACGAGTCACATTTCGTACCAGTGTCATTAGCTCGTGCTTTCTTAAAACAGTAATTTTAATTACTAATATTGTTGATAATGTTATCGAGAACTATATACAGTAATACTTGAACAGGATAATAAATTCTCCCGTGTGTTACGATATAAAAAGGAAGCGGATTTTTAAGTCTGGAGAGAGAGAGAGAGAGAGAGAGAGAGAGAGAGAAAGAGAGAGAGAGAGAGATGATTTTGTCTGTATGCAAGCATTACCCATAAAAAACGTGTAAATGGAGGCATCATGTCCGTAGAAGAAGCAGGGCAGCAAGTTTCCATATTGTGTGTACTATAAATTAATAGTAGACCTAATACTGTCCGAATACTTATTTATTTATTTATTTATTTATTTATTTATTTATTTATTTATTTATTTATTTATTTATTTTAAACAATGGCTCAGTCGGCTCCAGTTTTCCTTTTAGATTTGTATATTTGCTTATTGATATATTATGTGAAGTAATAATAATAATAATAATAATAATAATAATAATAATAATAATAATAATAATAATAATAGTAATAATAATAATAATAGTAATAATAATAATAGTAATAAGAATAATAATAATAGTAATAATAATAATAATAGTAATAATAATAATAATAGTAATAATAATAGTAATAATAGTAATAATAATAATAGTAATAATAATAGTAATAATAATAATAGTAATAGTAATAATAATGGTAATAATAGTAATAATAGTAATACTAATAGTAATAATAATTTATTTATTTATTTTAACGTGCAAAACAACAGCACAAGGCCAATTACTGTTTAGCACGATACAAAACAAAACAAAACAACAAATGATGATGAGCATGAATGATAGAAAATGGCAGTGAGATGAAATACAAACAATATAATAGTCATCACTAATCTTTGACCAAATGCAAGAAAATAAATAGCAATATCTAACAATAATAACAAATAAGGATATATCATGATAAACTCAAAGGTGTATACTACACATTAAATGGATCCAAGCTTAATCCATGCAAATTAGCATATTTTATACATCTGCAGATCGGGGAGAGAGATTTTGAATTTCTATTATAAAATATGTTATGAAATCTTAATAATAATAGTAATAATAATAATAGTAATAATAATAGTAGTAATAATAATAGTAGTAATAATAATAGTAGTAATAATAATAGTAGTAATAATAATAATAGTAATAATAGTAATAATAATAGTAATAATAGTAATAATAGTAATAATAATAGTAATAATAATAGTAATAATAGTAATAGTAATAATAGTTATTTATTTATTTATTTAGAATATTAACGTGCAAAAACAACAGCACAAGGCCAATTACAGTTTAGCACGATACAAAACAGAACAAAACAACAAATGATGATGAGAATGAATGATAGAAAATGGCAATGAGATGAAATACAAACAATATAATAGTCTACATCAATCATTGATAAAATAATAATTATAAAATTATAAATTAGTACAATGAGATAATTGAAATAATGGAATGGTCTACATGAATCAATAGACCAAATGCAAGAAATATATGGACAAATAATTATTAAAATTAGATCAGTGAGTTAAAACTCAAAGATATACTACACATTAAATGGATCCAAGTTGAATCCATGCAAATTAGCATATTTAATGCATCTGCAGACCGGAGAGAGAGATTTAGGATTCTTATTATAAAACAATTTATGAAATCTTAAACCATTAGCAGGAATACGAAGACTGATATTGCTTATGAAAGATTCACAATCAATATCACCCTTAATGACTTTGCAAAAAAATAAATAATCAAGATCCTGACGTCTGGTGAACAAACTACCGCAATTGAAATAATTGCATTTAATCTCATAGTTATAATCGGAATTTGGTAAAAATCTATAAGAACACAAGGAAATAAATTTTCTTTGAATATTCTCCAATTTAGCCGAGTCAGTGGAAGTAATGGAGTTCCATACAACAGATGCATATTCAAGCTTGGATCTAACCAACGTATAGTATAAAATTAATAAACACATAGGAGTGGAAAAAGAATAAGTTATAGACCTAATTAGACCAAGCATTCTTAACGAATGGGTATAAATATATTGCACATGATCATGGAAATATAATTTTGAATCAAGTAGGACACCAAGATCTCTAATACAATCTTTCCTAGTAATTAAAACATTACTGAGAGAATAGTTAAATTTTAGGGAGATAGTTTTCCGTGAAAAGGAAATAACAAAAGTTTTGGATTGATTAATTTTCATTCCATTTTCAACAGACCATTGTGAAATTGAATTAATGTCATTTTGAAGAATTTGACAATCAACCAAACTATTAATTTTGCGAAAGATTTTGAGATCATCCGCAAACAAAAGGCAGCTAGAACTTATTCTTTTACTTATATCATTTATAAATAATAAAAATAAGAGAGGTCCCAATGTAGACCCTTGAGGAACACCGCATAAACTATTAAATGGAACCGAGAGAGAATAATAATAATAATAATAATAATAATAGTAATAGTAATAATAATAATAATAGTAATAATAATAATAATAATAATAATAATAATAATAATAATAATAATAATAATAATTGAATATACTCGTACATGATTCAATCAGTATAAATATAAAATTAAGATCATATCCTTTAAATTGTTATTATTGATGTACAAAAATAGCTAGATATTTATATCTTGATATATTAAGTTAACATATTATTATTATTATTATTATTATTATTATTATTGAATCATTGTTCGTTCAACTGAAATGTTTGAATTCGTTACATACTTCTTTATTATATGTAGTATTAATTGAAAACATACCTATGACAGTTGTTTTAAACATATCGGTGACAAACGCTGAACGCGCTTTGAATCTCCCGCCACTATGTGGCAACAGAGCTCTGAAAGAGAGAAACAGAACATTGCTTCCGGTTTAGTCGATTCATAACCTGGCTTTTAGTATAGATGGTGGAGGTTGTAAAGTCGCGTACTACAAGTTCTAAATGTACTACATTTGCCGACCTCTGTGCTAACCAGTGACAGCCCAGATACTGACGACGACAAAAGGTGCTTATTTTATTTTTGCAGTAATTAACTTTAAAACCAAGAAGTGATTAGAGTGGTAGCAAGATAAGTTTGTCGCACTGTAGCTACAGGTATTGATTACACTCGAAAGCAGAGAGAGCCTGTCGGACCAAAGAGAGAGAGAGAGAGAGAGAGAGAGAGAGAAAGGAAAAATGTACAGCGAGGGACTGTGTTCTTTTCAAACCGAGATAGGAAAAAATAAAAATATCTGTACTGTATAGCTTCACAGCTTGTCTTCTATAAATCTTCAAATTTTCGAAGAATTTATATGCCTTCCCTATCCCGTTGTCTTGATTTTTTTTTCTCCCCCTCTTCTACCTTCCTATGCGGAGAAAGTGTAGAGAAGTTTCTCTTTTTCGCAGTGAGTATAGAGTAACGTCACATCCGACAAAGAAAAGGGGGTAGAGTTCGGCGAGAGCGCGAGGGGGAAGGGTTGTTTTAATGCTGAAAAATCCCTGCAAGTTAAACAGGAGGTCAATGGAGCCTGTACAACTGTGGAGTAAGGAATGTCGCCCTTGGTAGAATAATGTCCTTTTTCCTGACCGTCATATGCGGATTTTCATGAGATGTAATTCGTTTTATAATAAGGAAATAGGAAAGAAGCAATTAACTTCAATTCTGGTAGAAATGCAAATTTTTTTAGAGTCCTGTTCTCGGAAAGACTTTTCGACAGCCCATTTTTTTTCTTTATATCTCTTCATCTGCATCTATTTTACTAAGAAATATGGCAGTCGCTGTAGTCTTGAAGTTCATACTTAATTTTGATGGACTCCAAATGATGTTCGGATAATTTTGTTCGGTAAATTACTTTTACCTTATTTATTTATTTATTTATTTATTTATTTATTTATTTATTTATTTATTTCATTCTTTCTTTCTTTCTTTCTTTCTTTCTTTCTTTCTTTCTTTCTTTCTTTCTTTCTTTCTTTCTTTCTTTCTTTCTTTCTTTCTTTCATTCTTTCATTCATTCATTCTTTAATTCATTCTTTCATTCATTCATTCTTTAATTCATTCTTTCATTCATTCATTCTTTAATTCATTCTTTCTTTCTTTCTTTCATTCATTCTTACATTCTTTCTTTCTTTCATTCATTCTTTCATTCATTCATTCTTTCATTCATTCATTCTTTCATTCATTCTTTCTTTCTTTCTTTCTTTGATTCTTTGATTTTTTTATTCTTTGATTCTTTCTTTCTTTCTTTCTTTGATTCTTTCTTTCTTTCTTTGATTCTTTCTTTCTTTCTTTGATTCTTTCTTTCTTTCTTTCTTTGATTCTTTCTTTCTTTCTTTCTTTCTTTCTTTGATTCTTTCTTTCTTTGATTCTTTCTTTCTTTCTTTGATTCTTTCTTTCTTTCTTTCTTTGATTCTTTCTTTCTTTCTTTGATTCTTACTTTCTTTCTTTCTTTCTTTGATTCTTTCTTTCTTTCTTTGATTCTTTCTTTCTTTCTTTCTTTCTTTGATTCTTTCTTTCTTTCTTTGATTCGTTCTTTCTTTCTTTGATTCTTTCATTCTTTCTTTGATTCTTTCTTCTTTTTTCTTTGATTCTTTCTTTCTTTCTTTCTTTGATTCTTTCTTTCTTTCTTTGATTCTTTGTTTCTTTGATTATTTGATTCTTTCTTTCTTTCTTTGATTCTTTGATTCTTTTTCTTTCTTTCGTTGATTCTTTCTTTCTTTCTTTGATTGATTGATTGATTGATTGATTCATTTAATAATTGTAACATAAAATATAAAATATACAGAGAAACTTTAGCTCGCCCCTGAAAGAGTAGAACTCGTGCTCAGGGGCGGATTCCTGAATTGAAATTAATAATTATACAATACAATTATAATTAATAATTATACAATACAATTTGAAATTATAGTATATAAATTTAAATTTACAATTTTTCAATTTTTATAAAATCCATACATAACTTTTTAAATTTAATACTAGAACTATTATAATTGACAAGATTAGGATATTTAAATATAAATTTGTTATATATTCTTGGGCCTAAATTACTACTATGATTAAATACTGTAACAATGTTGCATTTTGGTTCAAACAATCTTAAAGAATTCATACCTTTTGTTTCATAACTATGAGAATACAATTCAAAATTATTTCGATTTTTATGTATGAATTTTATTAATGCAATATAATAAATTTGTCTTACGTTAAGTACATTAAAGTCTATAAACAAATTTTGAGATGGAAAATCAATAGGTTTATGAAGACATACCCCATCCTATAATAATTCCATACATAATTACCGATTGAAATAAAGTTAAATATATTGTACGTAATAAACTTATTGACAAATAATTCCTCAATAAAACAAAATAATATACCATTTTACGTAATTTACTAGAAAGGTAATTAATGTGTTGGTTCCATTTTAAATGATTATCGAAAATTATGCCTAAATACTTAACTTCAGAGGACTCTTTAATAATCGGACATTTACATTTAAATATCTAAGTAATGTAGTGAATTAGCCATCTTTAGTAAGTTGGTAACGATATTCAATCTCCTATACTTTCCACCTGTATGTTATTCTGTTACTCTGTCTACCTGTTTCGTTTGTTGGTACGTCTGTTTGTATCTCTCTGCATTATTATGCCTACTTGCACGTCAGTCTGTGAAGGAAGCAATTTTTTACCAGGTTTGCGTGGGTGGTTGCGAGCAAGAAAGACAGTAATGAACGCCAGGCCAATTATCATACTAAGCAGATATTAATATCACATGCAATGACTGTGCCCCTATGCGTCTCATCTTGAAATGGTCTACAGTTCTGCCAATTACACGCTTTCTTATTTGGTACAACGCATCATCTCTATGCTGAATGCAAATATCTGCAAACACTGCTGTACTTCATGAACTTTTCTGTTTCATTTATTCTTGTTTGAAAACACAAAAAGCAGACTAAGCTTGTAGCCAGAGATTTACGTTACTCCACATCTCTTTGTCTTCGTATAGTACTTGTCAAAACGTAGATAATGGGAGCTTATCAACAGTCAACTCTGTTAAATGTAGTAAAGGTAATTGCTTATTATAAAATAGTGAGAAAACTTTTTTTGATATAGTGTTATCATTGATTAATTTCTCCTATATACAGGGTGATTCACGAGGATTTACCATTTTACGAAGCTTATTTCCGAAGACATTCTGAGTAAAAAAACATCTGTCCTAATCTCAATATTTTCAAAGTTACATTAATTTGAAGTTGTTAGTAAAACACCTTTACGAATTGGAAATATAAAAATTGGAAATTTATCCTTTCAAGACGTGGAAAAATTTAAATACCTGGGAGGAAATTAAACACAAAATAAATATGGGAAATGCCTGTTATTATTCGGTTGAGAAGCTTTTATCATCCAGTCTGTTGTCAAAAAATCTGAAAGTTAGAAATTATAAAACAGTTGTATTACCGGTTGTTCTTTATGGTTGTGAAACTTGGACTCTCACTTTGAGAGAGGAACATGGGTTAAGGGTGCTTGAGAATAAGTTGCTTAGGAAAGTATTTGGGGCTAAGAGGGATGAAGTTACAGGAGAATGGAGAAAGTTACACAACACAGAACTGCACGCATTGTATTCTTCACCTGACATAATTAGGAACATTAAATCCAGACGTTTGAGGTGGGCAGGGCATGTAGAACGTATGGGCGAATCCAGAAATGCATGCAGAGTGTTAGTTGGGAGACCGGAGGAAAAAGACCTTTGGGGAGGCCGAGACGTAGATGGGAGGATAATATTAAAATATATTTGAGGGAGGTGGGATATGATGATAGAGACTGGATTAATCTTGCTCAGGATAGGGACCGATGGCGGGCTTATGTGAGGGCGGCAATGAACCTTCGGGTTCCTTAAAAGCCAGTAAGTAAGTAAAATACCTTTTTCTTTAGTTTTACGGGTAAAAAATATTACAAATAGAGAATGAACTATTCGGATGTGTCATTTCTTTAATTGGCTAGTTTTCTGAAGCTAAAAATCTGTTGTTAATTGAAATACAGATTTTATTTTTCAATTTTTGACTAAAAATGACATCATTCTTACGAACTTATCACAAGAATTGTTACAAATCGTATGACTTTAGGAACTTGATTCTTTACTGTTTAATTATGCATCCTAAGAGTGGTGTGATTTGTAACAATTGTTGTGATAAATGAGTAAGAAAATGTAATTTTCTAGTTAAAAATCGAAAAAAAAATTCTGTACGAAGCAACTATTGAATTCACAACACATTTTTAGCCTCGGAATACTAGCTAATTAAAGAAATGATACTCCTGAATAGTTCATTCTTTATCTGTAATATTCTTTTACCCTCAAAACTCAAGAATAATTGTATTTTACAAACAACTTCAAATTAGTGTAACTCTGAAAATATTTATCAGGACAAATCTTTATATGACATTTTTTACTCAGAATGTCAAAATAAGATAATGCATTACGCATGAATTCAGTCCCAAAAAGGCCAAAACATGCAAACATGCACGGCAAAAGTACGGTTATTTGGATTCTATAGGTAGGCCTATAGGTCATAAAACGAAGATTTGCAACGCTTGAGAAGTGTAACAAGCTAATTATCGTTTGAAGCAGCTGTACGCCTATAGTAATATTTAATTATGTAACCATGGCTTGAATCTTCAAAATTGTTGCAGCAGTACTAAAATGACTGATATTTAATCAACAAAATGGTAACTATGGCAATGCTAAATGTAACAAATGAAAAATCCCATTTTTTTGCGCAACAAAAGGGTTTTATTTTTCATAAAATATTATGTTGTTTAAAACGCTTTAAAGTTTCAAGCTACTTTTGAATGATCTTATATTATATATGGAATAAAATGTTTGATATTTAAGTAACAAAATGGTAACTATGGAAATGCTAAATGTAACAAATGAAAAATCCAATTTTTTTTTTTTTGCGCAACAAAAGGTTTTTTTTGTCATGATATGTTATTTAAAACGCTTCAAAGTCTCAAGTGACTTTTGAATGATCTTTTATATATATATATATATATATATATATATATATATACATACTAAATAAAATTATATTTAAGCAACAACATGGTAACTATGGCAATGCTAAAGGAAACAAATGAAAAATATAATTTTTTTGTGCAACGAAAGAGTTTTTTTTGCATAAAACGTTATGTTATTTAAAACGCTTTAAAGTTTCAAGCTACTTTTGAATGATCTTATATTATATATTAAATAAAATGGTTGATATTTAAGTAACAAAATGGTAACTATGGAAATGCTAAATGTAACAAAAGAAAAATCTCATTTTTTTGCGCAACAAAGGGGTTTTTTTTTTTCATGATATGTTATTTAAAACGCTTCAAAGTTTCAAGTGGCTTTTGAATGATCTTATACTATAATACGATTATAAACTTATTACACTTATAGCCTATATACTTATTTCCTTCTGACGACGGAGAACCCAAGATATATCGGCGACGTATAACGAACACAAGACGACGCCGGATCACTAAATTGAATTGAGACAATACGGACATGCTCATTAAGAGTAGACAAATATGCGAAATTCACGTGGAATTGGAAGCATCAACTCTAAGTGCATCTTCGTTCAAAGCCATGCTGCATGCTACAAGCTGACGTTGTTTTCCCGTCAAATCGTGTCTGGGGAGTCTGGATCAGTTTCTTCGGGATCCTTCACGCCGGCCGTGGGCAGTATTGACCTGCATTATCAGGCTAGCCATCGCTTTATTTTTATTTCTTCTCTTGCTACGTGTGCCTCGCCCGCCGGAGTTTCTGAGTTCGTGCTCTGAGCGATACTCGAAAACTTTTCTCCTCGGAGAGTGTTAGCCAAGTTGCGAACGGAGAGAAAATGAAGGACGTGTACTGAGAGGAAACGGAAAGATCAGTAGTTTGAAGTCTGAAATGCACTTGTAACGTCATGGCAATTTTATTTTTGTACAGAGTGATTTATATAGAACTGACACATTTCTTTCTTTAATTATTCCGTTGGAAATTCATTCAGTAACCCAATTTTAGCACCAAATTAAGCAGAATGTTCTGGAGTTTCGATTCCTTGTCACTAGATGCGCAGATGTTTATGTTTTATTCCTATTGTTGGCAGCTGTTTTCGACATTTTGTGTCAACGTGAAAATGCAGTACACATTAAATCAACGACTCTTCCTTGTGAAGCAATACTGGATTACGAATTCAATTACAGCTACTCAAAGGGCATACCAGAGAGAATTTGGTGTTTGCAATCCTCCCAAAAGAAACACAATACTGGGACTGGTAAACAAATTGGAAACAACTGGATCTCTGGTGAGTCAAAAGGGCAAGCATCGTTCATCTAGGCTTCCCACTGTTGTTGTTGACGTAAGAGCACGACTGGAGCAGTCACCCAAAAAATCATTAAGACGTTTGTCGCAGGAGACAGAGTACACCTACTCAATGTATTAGAGAGCCTAAAGCCATATAGGGTTACGGTTGTTCATCAGCTACAGGAACCAGATAAGGATAAAAGATTGAATTATTGTCGTTGGTTTCAGACGTTCATTGTGCAAAATCCTGCCATATTGTCCATTACATGGTTCACAGATGAAGCATGGTTCCATTTATCCGGTTATGTGACTACCGAACAAATTCCAGCAACCTGTGGCCACCGAGATCTCCGGATTTGACAACGCCGGACTTCTTTCTATGGGGTTACTTAAAAGACAGGGTTTACGCCACACGTCCCCAGACATTGGACGATCTGAAGCACAACATCACACAGGAGATTCAAGCTATTGACAATAGAGTCCTCCAACGAGTGGCCAGTAACATGGAACGACGTGTTGAGTTGTGCCTTATGCAGGATGGAGGACATTTTCAACATTTGCTATATAGGTAAATATATATAATCTCCCAAAATTCCTCTACATTTTAGGTATAATAAGTTGTCGCTAGCACAATTCGTTTTGAAACAATTAATGAAAGAAATGTGTCAGTTCTATATAAATCACTCTGTACCTCACTTAACAGCAATGCAGCAGTGACAAAGCGGAATTAAGAAGAAGAATTTCTGAAGACAAAGAAAACATGACCCTTAGCCGCTTTGTCAAAAACGAATCTCATGTTCTGTGGTTATGTGTGTGTGTGTGTGTGTGTGTGTGTGTGTGTGTGTGTGTGCACGCGCAATATAATGTAATGTATGTATGTAGGCAATGTATGTATCAGTGGCGTACTCAGAATATTTGTCAAGGGTGTTACTAAAATTGTTTACAGTTTACATTATCGGTATTTTGAATTTTTGTATTATTATTATTATTATTATCATCATCATCATCATTATTATTATTATTATTATTATTATTATTATTATTATTATTATTATTTGAAACGTAATTTTTTAAAGCCATCCAATTTGTATTTTTTTAATTTTATTTTCTGTTTAATTTAGTATAATAAAAATGCTTGTCATTATTACACTTACACAATAATTATATATATATATATAATTATTTATATATTATATATAATTATATATATATTATATACAGTCAACAGTTATTTGTATATGATAGGAGGTAAGACACTTTACTTTAAATAACAGAAAAATCCATGGCAACAAACAAATATATTGTAATAAATATAATTATTGAACACAATAATGAAATATGGATTTCATAAGGTTAAAGAATGAAACTGCCATTGTGAATATATTGTAGGAGGAATAGGAGAACGAAACCTTATGTCGATGTAAGTTTTGTTTCTCTCACAGTGAAAAATTAGAGAAAGCGATTATGGATAAAAAATACTCAAATCTAAATGTCTTTTTTTTTTAACTTCAAGGGGAAGGGGGGGTTCAAACCCGGTAAGCCCTCTTGCGTATGTCTATTTTTATTTTATTTTAGTAGGTTATTTTTCGACGCTTTATCAACATCTCAGGTTATTTAGCGTCTGAATGAGATGAAGGTGATAACGCCGGTGAAATGAGTCCGGGGTCCAGCACACAAAGTTACCCAGCATTTCGTCATATTGAGGGAAAACCTCGCAAAAAAACCTCAACCAGATAACTTGCCCCAACCGGGAATCGAACACGGGCCACCTAGTTTCGCGGCCAGACGCGTTAGCCGTTACTCCACAGGTGTGGACCTTGCGTATGTTTTTGGTATGTATGTATGTATGTATGTATGTATGTATGTATGTATGTATGTAAGTATGTATGTATGTATGTAGGCCTATGTATGTATAGCTCTGACACTATGACTCTGGATCCAACACTGCGACTCTAGTTTCGACACCGCGACTCTGGCTACGATTCCGCGACTCTGGCAAAGTCTCCACGACTCTAGCTTCGACACCGCGACTCTGGCTACGACTCCGCGACTCTGGCTACGACTCCGCGACTCTGGCTAAGTCTTCACGACTCTAGCTTCGACACCGCGACCCTGGCAACGACTCCGCGACTCTGGCTAAGTCTTCACGACTCTAACTCCGACACCGCGACTCTGGCTACGACTCCGCGACTTTGGCTACGACTCCGCGACGTTGGCTACGACTACGCGACTTTGGTTATGACTCCGCGACTTTGGCTACGACTCCTCGACTTTGCTTACGACTCCGCGACTCGGGCTAAGTCTCCGCGACTCTAGCTCCAACACCGCGACTCTGGCTAAGTCTCCACGACTCAAGCTTCGACACCGCGACTCTGGTTACGACTCCGCGACTCTGGCTGAGTCTTCACGACTCTAAACCCGACACCACGACTCTGGCTACGACTCCGCGACTCTGGCTAAGTCTTCACGACTCTAACTCCGACACCACGACTCTGGCTACGACTCCGCGACTTTGGCTAAGTCTTCACGACTCTAGCTTCGACACCGCGAATCTAGCTACAACTCCACGACTCTGGCTAAGTCTCCACTACTCAGGCTAAGTCTCCACGACTCTGGCTAAGTCTCCACGACTCTGGCTAAGTCTCCACGACTCTGGCTTAGTCTCCACACTCTGGCTAAGTCTCCACGACTCTACTTCGACACCGCGACTCTGACTATGACTCCGTGACTCTGGCTAAGTCTTCACGACTCTAAACCCGACACCACGACTCTGGCTACGACTCCGCGACTCTGGCTAAGTCTTCACGACTCTAGCTCCGACACCGCGACTCTGGCTACGACTCCGCGACTCTGGCTAAGTCTTCACGACTCTAGCTTCGACACCGCGACTCTGGCTACGACTCCGCGACTCTGGCTGAGTCTTCACGACTCTAAACCCGACACCACGACTCTGGCTACGACTCCGCGACTCTGGCTAAGTCTCCACGTCTCTAGCTTCAACACCGCCACTGTGGCTACGACTCCGCGACTCTGGCTAAGTCTTCACGACTCTAGATCCGACACCGCGACTCTGGCTACGACTCCGCGACTTTGGCCACGACTCCGCGACTTTGGTTACGACTCCGCGACTTTGGCTACGATTCCGCGACTTTGGCTACGACTCCGCGATTTTGGCTACGACTCCGCGACTTTGGCTACGACTCCTCGACTTTGGTTACGACTCCGCGACTCTGGCTAAGTCTCCGCGACTCTAGCTCCAACACCGCGACTCTGGCTAAGTCTCCACGACTATAGCTCCAACACCGCGACTCTGGCTACGACTCCATGACTCTGGCTAAGTCTCCACGACTCTACCTTTGACACCGCGACTCTGGAAAAGTCTCCAAGACTCTAGCTTCGACACCGCGGTTCTGGCTACGACTCCACAAACCTGGCTACGACTCCATGACTCTGGCTAAGTCTCCACGACTCTAGCTACAATACCGCGACTCTGGCTATGTCTCCACGACTCTAGCTCATACACAGCGACTCTGGCTACGGCTCCATGACTCTGGCTGTCTCCACGACTCTAGCTCCGACACAATGAATCTAGCTACGACTCCATGACTATGGCTACGACTCCATGACTATGGCTACGACTCCACGACTCTGGCTAAGTCTCCACGACTCTAGCTCCGACACCGCGACTCTGGCTACGACTCCGCGACTCTGGCTACGACTCCGCGACTCTGGCTAAGTCTCCACGACTGTAGCTCCAACACCGCTATTCTGGCTACGACTCCACGACTCTAGCTACGACTCCACGACTCTTGCTAAGTCTCCACGACTCTAGCTCCAACACTGCGACTCTGGCTAAGTCTCCACGACTATAGCTCCAACACCGCGACTCTGGCTACGACTCCATGACTCTGGCTAAGTCTCCACGACTCTACCTTTGACACCGCGACTCTGGAAAAGTCTCCAAGACTCTAGCTTCGACACCGCGGTTCTGGCTACGACTCCACAAACCTGGCTACGACTCCATGACTCTGGCTAAGTCTCCACGACTCTAGCTACAATACCGCGACTCTGGCTATGTCTCCACGACTCTAGCTCATACACAGCGACTCTGGCTACGGCTCCATGACTCTGGCTGTCTCCACGACTCTAGCTCCGACACAATGAATCTAGCTACGACTCCATGACTATGGCTACGACTCCATGACTATGGCTACGACTCCACGACTCTGGCTAAGTCTCCACGACTCTAGCTCCGACACCGCGACTCTGGCTACGACTCCGCGACTCTGGCTACGACTCCGCGACTCTGGCTAAGTCTCCACGACTGTAGCTCCAACACCGCTATTCTGGCTACGACTCCACGACTCTAGCTACGACTCCACGACTCTTGCTAAGTCTCCACGACTCTAGCTCCAACACTGCGACTCTGGCTAAGTCTCCACGACTATAGCTCCAACACCGCGACTCTGGCTACGACTCCATGACTCTGGCTAAGTCTCCACGACTCTACCTTTGACACCGCGACTCTGGAAAAGTCTCCACGACTCTAGCTTCGACACCGCGGTTCTGGCTACGACTCCACAAACCTGGCTACGACTCCATGACTCTGGCTAAGTCTCCACGACTCTAGCTACAACACCGCGACTCTGGCTATGTCTCCACGACTCTAGCTCATACACAGCGACTCTGGCTACGGCTCCATGACTCTGGCTGTCTCCACGACTCTAGCTCCGACACAATGAATCTAGCTACGACTCCATGACTATGGCTACGACTCCACGACTCTGGCTAAGTCTCCACGACTCTGGCTAAGTCTCCACGACTCTAGCTCCGACACCGCGACTCTGGCTACGACTCCGCGACTCTGGCTACGACTCCGCGACTCTGGCTAAGTCTCCACGACTTTAGCTCCAACACCGCTATTCTGGCTACGACTCCACGACTCTAGCTACGACTCCACGACTCTTGCTAAGTCTCCACGACTCTAGCTCTGACACCGCGATTCTGGCTACGAGTCCACGATTCTGGCTACGACTCCACGACTCTGGCTAAGTCTCCACGACTCTAGCTCCGACACCGCGATTCTGGCTACGACTCCACAAACCTGGCTACGACTCCACAAACCTGGCTACGACTCCATGACTCTGGCTAAGTCTCCACTTTAGCTCCGGCACCGCGATTCTGGCTACGACTCCACAAACCTGGCTACGTTTCCATGACTCTGGCTAAGTCTCCACGACTCTAGCTCCGGCACCGCGATTCTGGCTACGACTCCACGACTCTGGCTAAGTCTCCACGACTCTAGCTCCGACACCGCGACTCTGGCTACGACTGCGCTACTCTGGCTAAGTCTCCACGACTCTAGCTCCGACACCGCGATTCTGGCTACGACTCCACAAACCTGGCTACGACTCCATGACTCTAGCTAAGTCTCCACGACTCTAGCTCCGGCACCGCAATTCTGGCTACGACTCCACGAATCTGGCTAAGTCTGCACGACTCCACAAACCTGGCTACGACTCCATGACTCTGGCTAAGTCTCCACGACTCTAGCTCAGGCACCGCGATTCTGGCTACGACTCCACGACTCTGGCTAAGTCTTCACGACTCTAGCTCCGACACCGCGATTCTGGCTACGACTGCGCGACTCTGGCTAAATCTCCACGACTCTAGCTCCGACACCGCGACTCTGGCTAAGTCTCCACGACTCTAGCTCCGACACCGCGACTCTGGCTACGACTGCGCGACTCTGGCTAAGTCTCCACGACTCTGCCTCCGACACCGCGACTCTGGCTACGACTGCGCGACTCTGGCTACGACTTCGCGACTCTGGCTAAGTTTCCATGACTCTAGCTCCGACACTGCGACTCTGGCTACGACTGCGCGACTCTGGCTAAGTTTCCATGACTCTAGCTCCGACACTGCGACTCTGGCTACGACTGCGCGACTCTGGCTAAGTCTCCACGACTCTGGCTACGACTGCGCGACTCTGGCTAAGTCTCCACGACTCTAGCTCCGACACCGCGACTCTGGCTACGACTGCGCGACTCTGGCTAAGTTTCCACGACTCTAGCTCCGACACCGCGACTCTGGCTGCGACTGCGCGACTCTGGCTAAGTTTCCACGACTCTAGCTCCGACACCGCGACTCTGGCTACGACTGCGCGACTCTGGCTAAGTTTCCACGACTCTAGCTCCGACACCGCGATTCTGGCTACGACTCCACAAACCTGGCTACGACTCCATGACTCTAGCTAAGTCTCCACGACTCTAGCTCCGGCACCGCAATTCTGGCTACGACTCCACGAATCTGGCTAAGTCTGCACGACTCCACAAACCTGGCTACGACTCCATGACTCTGGCTAAGTCTCCACGACTCTAGCTCCGGCACCGCGATTCTGGCTACGACTCCACGACTCTGGCTAAGTCTCCACGACTCTAGCTCCGACACCGCGATTCTGGCTACGACTGCGCGACTCTGGCTAAGTCTCCACGACTCTAGCTCCGACACCGCGACTCTGGCTAAGTCTCCACGACTCTAGCTCCGACACCGCGACTCTGGCTACGACTGCGCGACTCTGGCTAAGTCTCCACGACTCTGCCTCCGACACCGCGACTCTGGCTACGACTGCGCGACTCTGGCTACGACTTCGCGACTCTGGCTAAGTTTCCATGACTCTAGCTCCGACACTGCGACTCTGGCTACGACTGCGCGACTCTGGCTAAGTTTCCATGACTCTAGCTCCGACACTGCGACTCTGTCTACGACTGCGCGACTCTGGCTAAGTCTCCACGACTCTGGCTACGACTGCGCGACTCTGGCTAAGTCTCCACGACTCTAGCTCCGACACCGCGACTCTGGCTACGACTGCGCGACTCTGGCTAAGTTTCCACGACTCTAACTCCGACACCGCGACTCTGGCTGCGACTGCGCGACTCTGGCTAAGTTTTCACGACTCTAGCTCCGACACCGCGACTCTGGCTACGACTGCGCGACTCTGGCTAAGTTTCCACGACTCTAGCTCCGGGACCGCGACTCTGGCTACGACTGCGCGACTCTGGCTACGACTGCGCGACTCTGGCTAAGTCTCCACGACTCTAGCTCCGACACCGCGACTCTGGCTACGACTGCGCGACTCTGGCTAAGTTTCCACGACTCTAGCTCCGACACCGCGACTCTGGCTGCGACTGCGCGACTCTGGCTAAGTTTCCACGACTCTAGCTCCGACACCGCGACTGTGGCTACGACTGCGCGACTCTGGCTAAGTTTCCACGACTCTAGCTCCGGGACCGCGACTCTGGCTACGACTGCGCGACTCTGGCTACGACTGCGCGACTCTGGCTACGACTGCGCGACTCTGGCTAAGTCTCCACGACTCTAGCTCCGACACCGCGACTCTGGCTACGACTGCGCGACTCTGGCTAAGTTTCCACGACTCTAGCTCCGACACCGCGACTCTGGCTACGACTGCGCGACTCTGGCTAAGTTTCCACGACTCTAGCTCCGGGACCGCGACTCTGGCTACGACTGCGCGACTCTGGCTACGACTGCGCGACTCTGGCTACGACTGCGCGACTCTGGCTAAGTCTCCACGACTCTAGCTCCTACACCGCGACTCTGGCTACGACTGCGCGACTCTGGCTAAGTTTCCACGACTCTAGCTCCGACACCGCGACTGTGGCTACGACTGCGCGACTCTGGCTAAGTTTCCACGACTCTAGCTCCGGGACCGCGACTCTGGCTACGACTGCGCGACTCTGGCTACGACTGCGCGACTCTGGCTAAGTCTCCACGACTCTAGCTCCGACACCGCGACTCTGGCTACGACTGCGCGACTCTGGCTAAGTTTCCACGACTCTAGCTCCGACACCGCGACTCTGGCTAAGACTGCGCAACTCTGGCTAAGTTTCCACGACTCTAGCTCCGACACCGCGACTCTGGCTACGACTGCGCGACTCTGGCTAAGTCTCCACGACTCTAGCTTCAACACCGCGATTCGTGCTACAATTCCACGATTCTGTCTCCTAGACTGTGGCTCTTACCCCCGGTTATTCGTAATCAGGGCTCGTACTCAACAACTCAGATATAGACATAACACTACAAGATCCGAACATTTAGTCTACGTGACCCGCTTACACGTATGAAGCATGACTGATAGATGTTCTACAATGAAATTCTTAAATAAGTTTCATTTCATTCTGAATAGAGAAGATGAACTCATTGTCATGATATTTATTCTGCTATAATGACGTCATTTATAATTGCAGTGCTGTAATGAAAGTTGTAGTAAACCGCTCTGTGTGGTTGTGTTTGTTTTGCAGGTATAGTACATAGAGCTTGCCGATTATGAAAATTAACTACTCAATTACCAGTATATGATACCGTGATTATTAAACGTACATAGTACAAGTAACGTGCAACTAGCTACATCTACTGTTACGATGTCTAAGCGAGAGGATATATTACTTTTTGCGCGGTATTTTATTGTTTCTGATTTAATAGACTGGCATTCCATGTGGAAAGTAGGAACTGTTTCATGGTTTTTCATAAATACAGCCAGCTGCGCCTGAAAACAAGTGAAGCACGCTTATCTGTAGAAGCTGATGTGTCATAACTGCTTCCCAGTACAGGTTGTCTATCGCATTTATCGTAGGCACTTACGTACAGATCTTGTGAACATTTTCATCGCACGTTGATAGCAGTCTTCATGAACGTGGACATAACTCTAAATTTTGGGGAAGATAGTGCCGGCTGTATCATTGCGAGTGCCGCTTCGGCAGGCCTTGTAAATACATAATCGATTTCCCACTATAGCAAAGTGTGCGATTTGATGGATTCTGCCAGACTAAGCTTATATTTCGCTGCCATATAACCTCGGTTAATTACTGGATTTGAAGGTGTTTGCGTGTATTTCATTAGGTTGTTTGGTTGCTTATTCTGTTCATTAAGTACATTCTCAACCTTCAATTTAATTTGTGAACAGGAAATTATAACTAAATCCACGATATAGCGGAAGGAATTCAAATTAAGCTATACGCATATAAAAATATTTCGTTTTTTTTTCTACAATTTAATGACAGATTTACTTGCAAAAGACAATTCTGTCCACCATATTCAATGTTCATATTCAATCTGTTCCTTAATTTATCTGTAGTAATGTCACGAGAGGTCTGAGATCTGCCGATAAATCTCAGATCTCGAGTGACATTTATTAGGACTATTTCGTGAATAAAATAAAAATTTAAATAATATATCCCTAAAATTCGATCACAAAATGTTAATAATTGTATATTAACGAATACTTAACCTATTCAGACATTGTGAGATGAATAATCGATTATTGCAATAAAGAAATTCGATGTTATTATTCAGTAATGCCAATTGCGAAAATCGAAATACAGGTTTAACATTGTTAATTACTGCAGTTTTCTCTTATTATTATAACAAATACATTTTCATTATCTGCTGAAATCATAATTTAATTTAAAGTAACAGTGGGGACAGCTATATACCAATGCTTATGTATTCACAGCGAGACATGTTGCTACACAGTGAAGCCATCTCTGTATAGAGAGGCCTAATTAAAACACGAATTTTATTGCGCCATACGAAAGGCAGTTTGATCAAAGACATTATTACTATGCAAGGTCGAGTTTGATATGCGATGATGTTACATAAATTTGAACGTCTATTAATTGTTTAATTTCAATACACATGTTATAGGCTACAATTTTATAGGTTACGTTAGGCCTACCTGTGGAAGCAGGACCAATGTCAGCTGTGCCTTGTTTCGACCGTCACAATTAGTGCTACACGAAAGCATTTTTTATAGCTCGACAAACGCATTCTCGCTGTAGTGTGTAACGGAACTAAAGCTGCATCTACACAGTTCAATATTCCAATCGCGTATGCGTGCAATCTGGGAAGAATAGAATCAAGTTTAAAAGGTACGTTCAATTAAGATGCATAAGGATTTTGTGTCTACATAGTGCGCCGTTTTGAACGTGGTCTTCACTGCGTAAATATATTAATTAATATTAAATATCAATCTTGCATTCATTGCTTTAAAGTTGAAAGAAAAGTTTAACCGTGTAGTTGCATCTTAATGTATTCATGATCATCAATTTACGGGGAAACGGTTGGCGACAACGACTAAACAAAAGAACGACCATGAGATAAATTGATAGCGATAAATCTAGCTGCAGAAATTATCGCAAAGTCTGACTGTGATTGGTTGGAATTCAAAATTTCATTACACTTCATTGGTCGAAAATGGAATGACGTCATATAAACGAAATAGTCTACGCTATTTCTAGTTTTTCCTTCCTTTTAACTAATTCTATGGTATGATAAAGGATGGATAGAACAGAGAAAAATTCTCTCCGTCACCGGGACCCGAATCCGGGTTTTCAGCTTTATCCACTAAGGGACACCGGATTCCAGTTTCAATGCCGGATCGAATCCCCTCAGTTTAAGTTCTACCTCTCTATAATAATAATAATAATAATAATAATAATAATAATAATAATAATAATAATAATAATAATGATAATGATAATTATGATAATGATAATGATAATGATAATGATAATGATAATAATAATAATAATAATAATAATAATAATAATAATAATTTTATGGTCTTTTGTTTTTCTTTCTTTCGGTTTAATTTTCTAGCTTTCTTTCTCTCCTTTTCTCTACACATTTCTCCTTATTTGTTCCATTTTGTGTCTGTTTCTCTCATACAATACATTTCTTAAGTCCATTTCCTTTCTATGTGCTCCTACACGGTGAACTGTAAGCAATATCATTAATTTAAAGGGATAATTCTTTGAGATATTTCAAACAAAATAGTTTCATACAATTTTGCTCGTGTTTGTTTCCTTTTTGAGATAAAAATTGTTTTATATGAAATATTTCATGGCGTGTTTTGGGAAAGTCATTGATTGAATTCCTAATGTGCTCAGTCAATTTAGGATAGCAGTGTATTGTGATAATAAATTATTGTAAAATTCATTTGCACAACGAAAACTTACATTTGTTCGTATCAAATGTCTGCAGATTTAAGGACAAAACAAAAATTTCTTCAATCATTCATCAACAGTAATCTCACTAGAGGTTTTGATTTATCTAGAGAAAATCAAAACTCGAGTGGGATTTAATTGACTATTACACGATTAGAAGAAAGAATATAAAGATTAGAAGTAACGAAGTTACAATAAAATATTAATTGGCTTACGAAAATACAACTGTCTTCAAATGTATTATTGTACCATCTCAACATTACGCTAGATGGCAGTAGTGTTTTATGATGATGTTTTCTTGTTACCGGTATCAGTTGTGCCAACTATGGAATCATCATTGAACTCTGTAGACTGTTACTAGTGAAGAAGGCTTTGTTGATTCAGTTTCATTTTTATTAAAACATTTGCATTCCATTTCAATCATCCGGATCCCAGTAATCAACGTCACTTGACAGATGATTTTCAATAAATCTTAGTATTAAACAATCTCTGATACGTGACTATCCATAATATCATATAGCAGAAGCTATAACAAACATAACCTAAATAATATAAACAATTGTTAGAAAAGTTTTAATTAGGGATGATGAAATAAACAAGAAACGTTTTAATTAACGATGATGAAATAAAAAATAAACATGGATAATTTTAAACAGAAACAATTATTGAAAGTACAATTTTCAAATTTGAATGCTTTGGTGGTTCAGTTGATGTTATATTAGACGTGTGCGTAAAAAAGATGAACTTGTTGGTGTACAATGGTGTATCCCTCAACTCATTCAGGATTTCCGAATGGTGCTCTTCATATATGACCAGTGATCTTTATTAATTCTTGTTCTTGAATGCCAAAATGCGAGTCATATTTGAAACTGATGTGCATCGACTGGAGTGGTTTGTAATTTTCTGTTTTTTTTGGCGGCCAGACCAGTGCAGTTTGAAATATTGGCAAACAAAGAAACAAATGCTAGGGACGCGATAAAAGTAAATAAATGCTAGGGACGCGATAAAATTAAACAAATGCTAGGGACGCGATAAAATTGTGCGATAAGCGGCCATGATTGGTTGAAAGACGTCGTTTCGTACCGTTTTATTGGTCCAAAGTAGTGTGACGTAGTAAAAGTGTAATAGTCATCATAATACATTCATTCATTCGTATTTTTCTGTCCAAGGGCAGATTTTTCACTGCAAACACAGCACTCTCCAAGCTTTCCTATTTTCTGCCTTCCTCTTTGCCTCCGTATATGATCCATATACATTAATGCAGTCTATCATTCAGTATATTTATGCCCAAGGTTCCGGGTTCGATCCCGGGCCAGGTCGATGGCATTTAAGTGTGCTTAAATGCTACAGGCTCATGTCAGTAGATTTACTGGCATGTAAAAGAACTCCTGTGGGACAAAATTCCGGCACATCCGGCGACGCTTATATAACTTCTGCAGTTGCGAGCGTCGTTAAATAACACGTAACATTTTAGTATCTTCTTCTCCGAACTCTGCTGATACAACTAACATTTCTGCTGCTACTGCGGCTACTACTACATCTGCTGCTACTGTTGCTAAGGCTACTATCACTAATTCTACTAATGCTACTATTACGTAGGAGAATTGGTACAGACAATTCTTAGAGTAAAATTTATTGGTGAAAGAAAAATATAAAAGTCAACCGTTTGCTCTTAAGGATTCTAAACACTATACTGAGTGTTCATTTCAAAGTGTCTCATGACGTCACTGTTGTTGGGTCACCGATTTGAAGCGAGTTTCAGCTGATATGTTAGAGAAGTTGCCTATTATTTAAGGCGTTCTTCAATCTGAACTTGAGAACGTGTACGGTATAACTTGAACGTCGTAGCAACAGATGGCGGTCTGTACGGTCTGTGTGCTACCATAACCTCTTTCGAACTGTGTTTTGCGCCGGAAAGTCGTACGCAGGGTATTTGTTATCATCGGTTGCGTACGGTAACATTCCACAACACAAATCAAATGCTCCGTGTTCATGTTGACCGTCGAAGTTAATGTCAACAAATACGTAAGTAATCGTCTTAACCCTCTCCCCATATCCCGACAGTACGTATTTCCAAACAGTTCACATTCCTGCCACTACCGGCGTTACCGTACGTATCGGCACGTACTCTTCAGAATGAACGCCGTACTTGCTAGCCAACTTCTCTGCCTCTTAGATTATACACCTGAGCTGCGGAAGTGTAGGAAGATTGAATTCTCTAGGCTCATCAGCTAGCCACATGACGGCATACAGCGAGCCAAGACACATTTTGAACTGAACACCCAGTATTCTCTCCACAAAGCATACAAGAGAACGAGGTTCAACAAGTCCATTAACTTACTAGTGATTCCATATGCTTGTCTTGAGTGGCAGTACATTTATCTCTTCTGAGAGAGTGTGACTGAGTAGCTGAAGCAGTGTTGTGACTACTTAAGCATCATTGAAAATGTTCAAATGTACTTCAATCTTCGATTCGAAAAATCACCAGTTTTAAGTTGAGTGCAGATATAAGCTCCTATAACCAACTCATCAAATGCAATTTCTCTTATTGCCTATAGATAGACTTGATTAAGACAACATTTCACCACCTTAGGAGTTGCTAGGAGTTAGAGAACATCGTGCAATGTTGACAATTTCATTTCCAATAAGCTGCGCATCCGTAGTTTTTACTCGTGTGCGCGGTGTATTCGAGAAAATATGGAATGTAGGCCTACGTAATTTACTAAATTTATAAAATAACTGGAGTTTTTTCTTAGGCTACTTTATTTAGTATTTTCATTTTGTATGATTCTCCGATAAGCAAGTTGTAATATAATAATATTAGATTGGGCTAACCGTCTATACTTACCTAGTTTTTATTTGGATTAAACATTAACGTTTTCGGTACTTATGTGCCATTTTCAAATGTATGGAATTGCCTTATTACATGATCAAACACCTTTTAAACGAACAATTAGTTAATCCCAATAACCCACTATTCAATTTATTTAAATTAATTTCGAAAAATCGAACACCATCCCATAATATTACATCACATCCCCCTACCCCCACATCACTTCCGGTTCCGCCAGACGTTCATTAAAATAAGAATTGTTGTGAGTACCGATCGATTCTCAGTAACAGCCTGACTAACGTCGAGCACACAACACGTCCGACCAATGTAAGTAAAGTTAACATTTTCAATCAATGCATTTAAACACCAGTATATTCACACACGTAACAACAACATTTTATGTTCGCAGTGTAAAAGGCTTAACTGAAAATCGTATGGTGGCAATGATGAATTTGTAACATCCAACCTTGGCAAACCGAAGGAGCACAATAACAAGCATCAATGCAACTGATATTACGCAACATTTCATCGTGGTACAATGCTTCGACTTGCGTAAGTGAAACTTGAATTCTTGATGTGTTAATATATAACAAACAAATTTTAACATTTTAATACATGCAACACAGTGCAACTCAAAAACATTTTAATAAATATAGGAACTGCATGTGATAACTTCAAGATAACCATATTGTCACATAAAACAATGGGACTTTTATTGTAGATTTAAATTAGTATAGATTTTAATTATTAGCAAGTGTTTTTAATTTAATTTATATACTACTAGGTTCAAAAAGTTCCCGGAATTTTACTACCATTTTTCGTATTAATATATAACAAGGGATATTATACATTTGTTTTGTTGGTAACATTCATGATGTCATTTCCTTAAAGTTTGTTGATAATGGCAATTATTGGTTTTGAGTTGTAGGCAATTGTTTATCATAGTGTTTTGTTTGTTCGTCGCATTTTGTAATTATGTCCACAGAGCAAAGTACAAACATCAAGTTCTGTGTTTTGCTGGGGACATGATCAGTATGGCTGATGAAGATGGTGATTTCTTAAACAAAATGAAACTGGTGCTACTTGTACGACCCAGTCCCTAAACGACAGTCATCTGAGTGGAAATCGAAAACATCTCCTCGGAAGCAAAAATTTCCTAGGGACACTTCCAAAGGCAAAGTTATTTTAAATGTTATGTTTTATTTAACGACGCTCGCAACTGCAGAGGTTATATCAGCATCGCCGGATGTGCCGGAATTTTGTCTCGCAGGAGTTCTTTCACATGCCAGTAAATCTACTGACATGAGCCTGTCGCATTTAAGCACACTTAAAGCAAAGTTATGTTGGAAGTTTTCTTCGACTCTCAGGGTCTCATGCACCATGAGTTCATTCCAGAAGGTCGTACTGTAACGAAAGAATTGTACGTTGAAACCCTCCATCGCCTCTGGGACGCAGTGAGAAGGAAACGTCCAGAAAAGTGGGTAGAAAAAAAACTGGTTCCTTATGCATGTGACAATGCACCTGCTCATCGCGCAATTATTGTAAAGAATTTTCTTGCCAGGCACAACATAACTGCTTTGGATCACCCACCATACTCTCCTGATCTCTCACCACCTGATTACTTTCTGTTTCCCCGTCTGAAAAGTCATCTGAAAGGACGGAGATTCAATGCTGAAGAGGTTATCGCAAACGCGACGAGAGCACTAAGACGGGTTTCACAAAATGGCTTCCAGGCCTGCTTTCAGGAACTCTACACGCGTTGCCAAAAGTGTGTAGTTGCGGAAGGCAACTATTTTGAAGGGAATTCTGTAGAATAGTGTTTAAGGTACGTTGTTTCTATGATGCTAACAAATTCCGGGAACTTTTTGAACCTAGTATGTATTATTTTGTAAACGATGGTAGATCAAGGGTACATACCATATATGTCACACACATAAGGTGTATCTATTTGATCATGTAATAAGGCAATTCCATACATTTGAAAATGGCACATAAGTGCCGAAAACGTTAATGTTTAATCCAAATAAAAACTAGATAAGTATAGACGGTTAGCCCAATTTAATATTGTTATATACTTTATTTAGGTTTGTACAGTACAGTAGTTTTCCTACAACCCACCAGCAATAAAATTATTTTTCTCCGTAAGTTCCTAACCTCCGTATCTTATTCCTTAAACCATACCTGCACAAACAGCGCTCTAATAGCGCGCGCGCTCCTTCGGAGCGGGAGAGCCGTGTTTATAGTCCGGGTCAGCTTACTTCATACCTTAAGTGTGAAACCTAACCATTTCCCCCCCCCCCATTACTACATATGCTAGTGGATTGTGGTGATTTTCTAGTTTGCAGGTTGAATTTTCTTTTGCCAACTTCGTTTCGAATTTCGATACTGACAAATACAACATATGGTAGTGATTTTGTAACTGGTATGTTGGCAGCTGAGACAAATATCGACAATATTTGTACTGGAGTTCCATGAAATTAAAATTGTACTAGATTCCTGAGCCGGTTACTGGAAGCTAATGAAATTTGAACATACTAATAATTAACTAATATCAGTATAATATTAATACATAATAGTTATTTTATGTGTTGCGTTGTGGTTATAATTCAAGACTATAATCAGGTAATTTTTCGGAGTTAGTACTAATAATTTCATGTGGTCAAACAAAATACATTTTTAGGTTAGGTCTCGTGAGTCAATTGTTTAGTCAAACCAATGAATTTCGTATTGCCAGACAAAATACTTGACATGTTGATACCTTTCTCGTATAGTTTGCCTACGAAAATATGTTACAAATTATTGAATTATTTAGAATAACCTTCCAACATAAAGTACGGTAAGTAAATAAGTCATTTAGTACGTAGGATCGTGTGATATTTGGTAACAATTGGCAACACTGACAAGACGGCAGTATTTTATATTTAACGATTTACAGCTCGAACTTATTGATCTTCAATGTGAACTAAGGACTAAAGATCGTTTGAATAATGCTACTAGCCTAGTTGAGTTTTACAAGACTAAACATTAGCAATAATATCCACGACTACACAGGCTGGCTGTGAAAATGATTGCTATGTTTGGCACAACATTTATATTTGTGAGCAACTGTTTTCTAGAATCAACTTTAATAAAGGCAGACATCTAACATCTGTAACTGATGTTTCATTACGATCAGTAGGCTACCGTTCCTTTCAGGTTCGAACAGCATAAAACCTCGTTTTGATGTACTGATAAATAAAAATATAACAAAACGATACTGTACATTTACGTAGCTATAGAATTTCTATTATTTCTGTAAAATAACTATTTCTTTATTAATTAATAATACTCCAAGATAGTTTTGCAAACACTGAAGGAGAATTCATTTCATAAACACTCGTACTAGTACTTCCTTTTGTGTAGGGGAGAGTCGGGTAGTATCGGACATCGGGTAATATCGGACAGTGCGTTTCTTTCATCTACCACCATATGGTAGTATCTGAATGACATGGTTACGTTTCTCTATGCGACATCACAGAAACGTAACCATGTCAATCAGGTACTATCATCGTGTGGTAGATGAAAGAAACTCACTGTCCGATATTACCCGATGTCCGATACTACCCGACTCTCCCCTATATTTTGTACGGAATCACCCCTTCTTCTAGGCCATCCTTATACAGAGCGCAGCTAATATCTGCATTCCGCTCACGAGCTGTGAGCCGGCTCGGAGAGCGCAAACCTTGTGCAGGCCTGCTTTAAACCCTCTACAATCCATACTTCTTCCGACATTGTTCCTTAGGTCTTCCCCGCCTTCTGTTATCCTCTGTTTCCTACTCCAGCATCATCTTTGATTTTCTGTCATTTGTCATCCTCTTCACATGTCAAAACCATTTCATTCCTCTTTCTTCTGTCACCCTTAGACGTTTTTTAACATCCATAATTTATGTAATTTTTATCACTGGACAATGGCGAGTTAGGAAATTGTGGTTAGTCAACTGTCCGTAGACAGGTTTGAACCTCATAAGTGACACTAAAGGGCATCACTTATGAGGAAATTAAGCCAGGAGATAATAAGGTAGAGTGGCCAGTTCCTTTCTTCTTCATTACGTACACAGCTGACTAATAACATATTAAACTAATCAGACTTAAGATGTATTCAAACAATTACTCATTCTCTGACACATATCGTCAAGTGAGATGTGCTGTCTGATAACTTAGATATAGGGTAAAGTTGCCTAATGCCGTGATATCCCTAATCCCGTGATACTTTTTTAAAACTGAATGTCTGTCAAAGCTTTGCCGTTCGATATAGCGCCAGAGAACTTTCTTGAAAGAGTGCATCTTTCAGCTACTTTTGAGACATCGGTGAACTTCATAGCAAGATACCCAACCCCGTGATAGTGAAAAAAAAACGTATCACAGAATTAGGGGTATCACGGCATTAGGCAACTTTACCCTACATATCAGCCAAAACCTCAATCAGAAATAGAACAGGGGAAAAAAAGAAATAGAAGGTATATGTGGAACAATTAGACGGAGCTTAGGAAAAAGAACAACGAAAGAAACACAGTTGAAACTCTACAAAACAGTAGCCCTTCCAGTACTACTTTACGGAGCAGAGACATGGACCTTAACAGAAAGAGACAAAAGACGACTAGAAGCTTCAGAAATGAAATTCCTAAGATCAGTGGCGGGATATTCTTTATTACAACACAAGAGGAATGAAGATATCAGACAAGAATTAGGGATAGAGGAAATAACACAAAAGTTAACAAATCAACGAAATGGTGGATGGAACATCTAGAAAGGATGGAGGATCGCCGAATTCCCAAGAAAGCTTTCCAGTATGCTCCAAGAGGAAGGAGAAATGTTGGTCGTCCTAGGTTTCGTTGGAGAGAACAATTCTAACGGGGACGGAACGGGCCTAGCGGCTCAACCCGTGATGTTGATGATGATGATGAAAAAAGAAACCTGTGTCTGGAACCAAATGTTGTAGCAGTAGTTAAAAGTAGAAATCTAGGCTGGTTAGGACATCTAATAGGAATAGAAGAACATTCCCTGATAAAATTTACTTGAAAAGAACTAGCAGATGGAATGAGACATTTGGGAAGAGCAAGATTCCGCTGGAATGACCGGATGCAAAGGTAACTGGAGGAAGTAGGACCATGGCGGAAGAGAGAGAAGCTTGGAGGAAAATTTTGATTGCAGCCTAGAAACCTTCTGAGGCGTGATTGAAGTGATTGTTTTATTGATAGATTGGTTTATAACTTTACCACTCCTTGATTTTTCGAAAGATTATCCTTCAAAAATTTATCTCTGTTACTAACAGTTTTATCTTTCTACTCTCTTTATCCATAAAATGTTTTTTTTTTTTTTTAATAATGACATTTACTTGGCCAACTATACACAAATATACATCGAACCTCTGTATTCAAGAAAGAATACTAACACACGTGCGAAATTTGTGTTTCGATAGCTAGTTCATATGACGTTTACTTGTCAGTCCGTACCGGTCTTGAAGACTTGCGGATCAAGTTTTTATCAAATTTTTCTTTTTCCGTGAATTAATAAAATAATAAAGAGAACTTCCATAAGAAGCCGATTCAATTTGCTAAACAAGCAGAATTCGTCAGAGTCACCCATCAAGTAATGAGTTTGTCCATCAGATCGACGACTCATCCTACCTTTCGTTTTACGCGTTCAGTGTAATGACTGGATGAAACCTAGAAGGATTGGGCAATGAACCTGTCCCTCCTCTCAAAACGTACATACGTCTATCGGGTTAATTATCAGTTTTTAATTTGTCGAAATTAAAATGTTATTTAGTTGTTATTTTATATGAAGCGAAACATACGCATGCACAATATATGCGTAACTACAGAAAGCTAATAAAAGCTTGGCTTTACTCACATACAGCTGGATAAGTACCTATAACATTATTTACAAGATAATCTCGTATGTTTAGGTATTCAGACAATTCATATGCAGATCGGTCCCACTCTAAACTCTACCTAACAAAATCGGTTGTCGGGATGCGAGCGGTCGTAGGCCGGCTTACGGACGGGTCCGTGCACGCTTCCCTACGCATACCGTTCCCACTCCACTCCTTACAGCTTAGCTTCCTCGGGACAGCCGCTCTGCATTATAGTCATTAAGCCGATGGAACATTACTATCTGAGCGTATTCCGAATCTCAGCGCTGAGCTATCTGATGGCATCACGGTGTTCCGAATTCCACCGATGGCTTCACTGATGCTCCACCGGTGTCGCACCGGTGCCATCAGCTTGCAGAGGTGGTGGCAGTCTCCATCAGCTGCCATCAGTGAATCTGATTGGTTCTTGTCTAGGGCGGGAATTAGCAGATGAATGACATCGTGCACTGTTGTGTCATGGCTGCTGTTCTGCAGTTGGTTCCCAAACAAAATATCAACAACGTGAGTTGGTTCCCCATGTTCAAATATCATCAACGTGAGTTGGTTCCCCATGTTCAAATATCCAAGGCTGTGATTTTGTAGCAGGCTGTGTGGGACATGGATGTTACAGTGCATGGTGTGACAGATATTCATTACGTACCTTTGGTGTTCTTGCTACAAGATCAACATGAGATGTCATATACTTACGCCTTCAATTCAATTAAACAATATATAAATCCAGTTGTTGTTTATGCCGACTTCGAAAAAGCAATCAAAAATGGAATTTCAAACGTATTCCCTAATGCCAAACTGAAAGGTTCTAGGTTCCATCTTGCACAATCTTGGTGGAGGAAAATTCAATCCTTAGGTTTGAGTGCGGAATTTAAAAGTAAGGAATCTGAAATTGGTCAGCTTCTAAAAACTATATTCGGACTGCCTTTATTAGCTCCTCAAGAAGTTGAAGATTGTTTTGTTAATGACTTAATGGCTGTCAAACCTATAGACGATCGATTGGACCAGTTCTTTGATTACCTCCTCCATACTTATATTACACCAGCAAGTGAGCATCCACCTCCAATATGTACTGAGTTTACTTCTTCCTTAGAGCGAACAACCAACTGTTGTGAATCTTTTCACAGTAAACTTAATGCGCATTTTTGTGCTCCACACCAAAATATATTTGCACTTGCAGATGCTCTGAAGGAGGTTCAGTGCGATACTTACATTAAGCTTAGGAGTAAAAGTAAATGTAGGCCTTGGCCTAAGATAATGCAACAAAAGGAAACTTTTGTGAAAGATTGGATGGAAAAGCTTTCTGATGGCAGTGTAAGTAGATATGCATTCCTGCGACACGTTTGTTTCAAATTGTTACCAGTACAGAAATAAAATTGTGAAGTTATTCGACGCAGCGTGTCCGCCAAGCACAAAACATTTTTAACCCACCTACTACTGTAGACAGTAGCTGACAGTCCTAAGTCTGTATAAAATGGGAAGGGAAATTTTTCTGTCTTGATCTAGCGCGGGAACCAATTGCAGTACACAGGAGAAATCAACCTGGAACCAACTCGAGTATAGCTCTGGGACGAACTGGGAACTAATTCACAGATTTGGGAACCAATTCCAGTACAGCCGTCATGGCGGTGTGTTCTGCTGTATTGTTTGTAATGAGCACAACGTAAAAACAATATGTTAATGGCTTATGAGCGAACATGTCAATGGACCAGTTATTACTACCGGTTCAAGAAATAGATTGTTTATGCTCTGTTTTCTTTGAACGAGATGGCAGTACGGAAATTTCGCAAAATTTTGCTAGCGTAGCACAGACAACTTATAAAGTCGCCATGACAGACATCGATCCTTCCAGCAGTTTTGTTCGTATTTCGCTGCAGCGTGACGTCATTGTTGTCCACCGGTCCGGTGAGATTCGGATACTGGTCTGCATAGGAACTCTGTGCAGTACTGTACCAGTTAACTTTTATAGTCACGACGTTGTTATTCCCGGCGTGACTCCGTAGGTAGTATCGTTCGCCATTTTTGCTCTTTCGTTGCCGAGCTACCAGACGAGGGATCTATTTGCCACACCGTTAAACATTATCATGTCGTAGCTCCTATGATAATAAATCAAACGCACTGTAATTCAGCAAATAATTGAGCGGCAAATAACGTCCTCGTGTGCTTTCTGCGAACGCAAACGAAAGAGCCAAAATGGCGGGCGATTATATTAAGTATTTATCGAGCCTTAGGAAATTAATAACTTCATCAGCGAATCACACACGCACACGTTTAAATGTAGCCGACTTGTAACGTGACTGGCTGCCGGAAATTAGAGCGACAGGACTATAGTTGTCTGCGGATTAAAATACTGTAGTTATTTACATGTCCTCTTAATAGTACATTCTTTTCAATGCGCTATTATTATTATTATTATTATTATTATTATTATTATTATTATTATTATTATTATTATTATTATTATTATTACTATTATTATTGTTATTATTGTTACTATTATTATTACTATTATTATTGTTATTGTTATTATTATTCTTATAATAATAATAATAATAATAATAATAATAATTATTATTATTATTATTATTATTATTATTATTATTATTATTATTATTATTATTATTACTGTACGCAGAGGAAATGGACCGCCTGAAATAAAGGCTCATAGAAGTCATGTCAAAATCACTCCCACCACACTAACACAGCATTTGGTGTAATAAATATTTGAGTTGTTTCTCACTCTTTGTGAGTGGACGGCAAAGACAGACCACACTGAGCCATGCACGAGTTTTAAGAGCTCTTGCAAGGACGCGATTATCATCGTGTAGGCCTATCATTTAATTGACAATTATTCCTCTCTCATCGTGTACCTACATTTAATTGATAATTCTTCCTAAATCAGTCAATGAATTATCCATTGATCCACCCTTCCTTCATCCATGGATTCGTTTATTCATTCATCCATGGATTCAATGATTTATTGACTGATTAATTGATTAGTTCATTAATTAATTGATTCATTGATTAATTCATTAGTTGATTCATTGATTGGTTGATTAATTCATTAAATGATTCATTAGTTGATTAATTAATTTATTCATTACATCGTCCAGGTAATCACTTCGGTATCGTCAAGAGCAACAACATGCAGCGTTCGACTAGTACCATAAGAGCCTTAGAGTGCTTTTCGTTTTATTAATAACATTATATCTTCTTAAAAATGATTTATTAATTAAATACTGTTGCATCTCCTAGGCATTATTATATTAGCAACTACTGTTTTAGAGGTATGCATTTTGAGTTTAAATTGCAAACGTTATAATAGAATGTAGGCCTATGTACTTCTTGCTCTTCTATTTAGTAAGTAATTGTGACTTACTCTATACTTGCATTTCTTTACACAACAAATTTCATATTGTACATTACACTTACCTCCTTTGTCCTTACCGGTGTCCATTTGTTCATTTAATGAAGATAAATGTATCGAGTCGGCTTCGGTAGCGTAGTCGGTATAGCGCTAGCCTTCTGTGCTCGAGGTTGCGGGTTCGATCCCGACCTAGATCGAGGGCATTTAAGTGTGTTTAAATGCTACAGGCTCATGTCAGTAGATTTACTGGCATGTGAAAGAACTCCTGCGGGACAAAATTCCTGCACACCGGCGACGCTGATATAACCTCTGCAGTTGCGAACGTCGTTAAATAAACCATAACTTAATTTTTTAAATGTACTGAAGTGTCCAATCAATTTTAGGTCTATATAAATCAAATATTATCGCCGCGCTCTCATGGTTATCATTCGGCAGATTTTTGAGCGGCCTCGCGCATAACATTCGGCAGGTCTTTGAAATTTAGTTGTATTATTGTTTTCAATTTATTATGTCACCGCTCCAATCGCTCGCCTCAATTTCAATATTGCAACCAATAAGCTGCTCCAATTATTAAATGACACCTACTTGTCTAATCCACTTGGACTAAAACCGAGGTTGCAATGTCTTGTGCTGAGGACGAACATTAAGGTATGTGATTAAAAATTATTATTAAAGAGTTATTATTAAGAGTTAAGAATGTCAACGTACTCGTATATGAAATAATAATAATAATAATAATAATAATAATAATAATAATAATAATAATAATAATAATAATAATAGCCATTTAACAATATAACAAACTAGTGCTTATTCTTATCGGGGAAGTAGACGTGACAACGTGACGCTTAGAGTGAAACCTACAGAGCAACAATCGGTCGGCAAAATTATTTTTAAAAGCACACCGCACGTTATTGTATGATGCCGACATGTTAAGCATGAGGCCGCGGCGATAATACCTACATTTTTTTTTTAAATTACGCATAGTATATCTACTTCAATTGTTACTCCGTTCGCTGGGCTGCTGATCCAGAGCTGCGTTCGGGCTTGGGTTGGATCCCCCTTTGGTCTTTGGTTTCTTCCGAGGTTTTCCACAGCCGTGGGACTGAAGCCGGATGGTCTATGGCGAGTTCTTGGCATCAACCCCTTTGATTAGATTACCCCCCTTTGATTTGATTACCTGGTTGGGTTTTTCCGAGGTTTTCCCCAAACCAAAAGGCAAATGCCGGGTAATATTTTGGCGAATCCTCGGACCTCACCTCATCTCACTACATCTCGCCAAAACATTGTAAAAAAATTGCACAAAATTGTAAAAATTGTAGAAAATTACTAAATTGTAAAACTATAAAAATTTAAAATAACTACTGAAGCTTTCCTGGCGACGTGATAATTCGAAATTTTCTCGGGCTTCCAGCCAGGTCATAAGTTGGTAATCCACCGACGTTTCGAGGATGTTCATCTTCCTCATCTTCAGGGTTAAGATCTATGGAATAAAATGAATGAATGAATGAATCAATGAATGAATCAATGAATGAATGAATGAATGAATGAATCAATGAATGAATTACCCATAAAATGTCAGTGTTCTGTCTAGCCTGCAAAACATTAGGGGTAACAGGTTGAAGTTCGAACTTTCGATCAGATGTTTTCTGATCGGTCGAATATAAACCGGTTGTAAGCCCTATTCTGCAACTCTCTAGCCCCGACCTTAGGATCGCTGTTGACTACAACAGGAACATTATCTGTGTCCATAAATGTCTTGCCGTGACTGTACCAGCCTAAAATATTTCATATATATGTTAGCCTCTGGAAATTGAGACAGTGTTATGTATTGGACTGCTGTTTCAAATTTCAGGTAGATAGCATTTAAGTATACTTTATAAGAAGGAAGAGACTATAAAATTTAATTGCGTTTAACAAAGAAATTTGCTATTAATTATTTTGAACTCGGCACGTTAGTGCGTTTTTATTACATACGGAGATGCTACTAAATGCACTGCCGTTACATCTCCCTCGCAGTGTTTGCCCAATTACACGAGTTTGCAAATTATTAGCATGTTCTGGTTTTTCATCACTCTGAAATCCTACATCAAGAGGATCCAGTGAATGTTCCAAACAATCGAGGTCCAAACTGTGGCATATGTTTTACATTTTCTCTTTTTCTAATCTTACTTCCTTTGGCGACATTTCATCTATTCTATTCTTTCTGGTAATTCCAACCTTAAAATAGTTAAAGTAGGACACACTCGGCTAATTTCGTGATACTAAGGTTTTGGTGCAAAAATAAGGTTCACAAAAAAAAATGGTGTTTTTAATATACGTACATTTTTAAATTTCAGGATGTTACATGTCAGCATTTTTACCTCAAATTTATACAATATTTACAAACAAGCAATAAATATAAACAAACAAATTTAGCACTCTAGAAGGACTGGCATAATTTCGTGTTGGTACAAGGCTATTTTCATGATAGTCCTTAAATTCAAAATACTGTATTTAGGTATATTCAGTATAATTTCAAATTTCTCAGTCAGAGTCATACCTACAAGCTAAACAATTAAAATTCTTTCGGTATTTTGAAAGCTCTTGACAGGTTTCATGAAACCATTGATCATAATTGACGCAATGAATCCATCTTCCACCATGCTTGCCATCCTCGAAATTTCCTGAGCAAGATCGCAACAAATCATTAGGTTATCATTCTGTTTTTCTTTAAGCATAGATCTCCTATGTTTGGCTCTTAAGATGATGCTATTTCGTTGTCTACATCTTTAGCTCACATAGACTAGAAATGTCATTCTCATTGACTGCTGCTTTGGTCCCTTCTGGTTCTCGTCGAACTTGCCAAGAAAAAGACGAGTTTTCTCTGCTCATTTGTTTAAGACACAATCAATTATCTCTCTCATATCATTTATATTGTATTTCTTTCCACATTTTATTATCTGCCATCTGCAACATTCTCGACGTGCACAATATATCAGAGATGCTATGAATACACACACTAGTAATATACGTTACAAGAGCGGTATGTTGACGTTTTCATGTTCGAGGAAAAGATTGAAAAAGCGAAACGTAGTTGAGCTTTTTTAATTTCCGAGAACATGAAAACAAACATACCGCTCGTGTATCGTATATTATTTTGTGCGAAGATCGTTTATTACATACCTGAAAGACGAATTTCTAATTAGTTGCAATGTAATCTCCATGTTGGTTTCTGTTTAATGACGCCAACTTCGGAACACCAAAATATCTTTCTTCAACATTGTTGCTGTAAAATGTTTCTGTGTTTACTATACTCCAGCAGGCCGTGATATACGTCTGTCTCCCCCCCCCCCAGTCTATAAATGCGAACTTAAAACAAACGGTAAGGTTATGTAATGATTTATTTTTCATTTTAATATTTTAACAATATTATTTATATAACATATTGCAGTAATAACATCGGCATCTGGAATCTCGTCGATTTTTTCACGGCTTACTTAATGTTACTTGTATCAGGAATGCAATAAGTTTCGTGGAGTAGTAGACTTTACTTAATTTTTGCAAATATTTAAAAACAATAATTAACATTGCAATTTAGGTGAAATTGCAGTGGTAAGTTTCCAATTTATAATTATTACTATGTTAAACGTCTCTAAAAATAATATGTTAAAAGCCTAAAGCAGTAAAATGAATGTCGCGCTTAAGCGGTAAGAAGAGGGAAATTGTTATGTGTGTTACGTTGGGAATACTGAATGTGGTATTTCACACTTACCGCGTATTGGTTCTGTGTGGAAAACAAGCAAATACGCACGATCTCGCACAAAAATATTTTACGTTTCGTGCATTTGATATTTCTTCCACTAGAGAGTGTTATAACATGGAAAATAGCCAAGAAATAAATAAATAAATTTAAATCATTATCTCAGCTGTAGTGAACATATTTGTGAAATTCATTATTTTTCTTCATTTCTTAACTACGTTTTATTATTTTAAGTGGCAATCAGGGCTGATTTATATTTTTATGGTCACGTTTACCCCATTTTATAGTACATTTCAGTTTCCACACAAAGGCCTAGTTTTAACTACTTCTCCTAATTATATGATACGTAATGTATATGCTTTTGCTATTGATATGAGCGAATAAGACTCGTTAAATAAATCACAAAACAAAAATCGGACCTACATAAAAAACTAAAGATAATATACAATAAAAAAAAGTAAAAGCCGAATTTCTCCATGTATGGATTTTAACCAACTAGGTGCGAACAGATGAACACGCACAATTTTATTGATAAGAAAATTTTAATTTCAGTTAAAAAATATACTTTTGTGCGAGATCGTGCGTATTTGCTTGCTTTCCGCTCAAAACCAATACGCGGTAAGTGTGAAATACCACATTCAGTATTCCCAACGTAACACACATAACAATTTCCCTATTCTTACCGCTTAAGCGTCATATTCATTTTATTGCTTTAGGCTTTTAACATATTATTTTTAAAGGCGTTCAATATAGTAATAATTGTAAATGGGAAACTTACCACTGCAATTTCACCTAAATTGCACGGTTAATTATTGTTTTTAAATATTTGCAAAAATTAAGTAAACTCTACAACACCACAAAAGTTACTGCATTTGTAATGCAAGTAACATTAAGGAAGCAGTGAAAAAATCAACAAGATTCCAGACTCATCATAGACTGGGGGGGAAAAAAAGACAGACGTATATCACGGTCTGCTGCAGTATAGTAAACACAGAAAACATTTTATAGGAACAATGTTGAAGACAGATATATTTGTTTTCCAAAGTTGCCGTCATTGAACAGAAACCAAGATGGAGATTTCATTGCAACTAATTAGAAATTCCTCTTTCAGGTATGTAATAAACGATCTTCGCACAAAATAATATACGATACACGAGCAGTATGTTTGTTCTGAGGTTCTCGGAAATTAAAAAAGCTCAACTACGTTTCGCTTTTTCAATCTTTTCCTCGACTATGAAAACGTCAACATACCGCTCTTGTAACGCATATTACTATTTCGTACGATAAGCAATAACCACTATCGTAGCTAGGCAACGCCTTGGTTTAATTTGAGCGAAGTCATTAAATAGATCGTCTTTTATTACTTAAACATTTATACGAGTATTATATGAAAGTGTATTAAAAATAGCTTTCAAATTTTTTATATTTAGTATTACTACTCAACTAGTAATTTATTTACATCTAAAATGCGGGGAGGGGGGGCAGTTTCCATCTTGATCGCCCCCTAAATGACATGTCTGACGGTAAATCTATGATAGAGCACTCACAGCATTATTTCCATATCAGAGAAGCCCTTGCTAGGACTTTTATTGCATCTTAAAATTATCGCGCATGACCGGGTTTGAAGCTTCGAACCTCAGACCTAAGAAGTATTGTAACCTCTACAACATATAGGATGACGAAAAAGAGGATATTACTACTTTTAATATTTAGAATACGTAATATTTGTTACATAGTCTAAAAATACTTTATATAAAGTAACGCTAGTGTAATAGGAACACGCTGTAATGTTATTCTTCCCTCGTTCTGTGGTCTTAGACTTCCAGGACGCAATGACATTGACCTGCTTTAGGATGTAATTAATGTCAAGACCAAAATGTAATGTAATTTAATTTGTGCAAAAGCAGTTAAATTTAAACTAGCTGGCTTCAGAATCCGCCTGCTGCGAGTGCCTCTTTCAAGATGTAATACTGCACAGTAATTACAAGGAGGTTTTTTTCCTTAAAAATATATCATTTATATTACAACAGACGACATTGCTTTCAATATTCAGGAGATTTAAAATCACTAAATTCTCAAATAAGTAATAGTGAAGGAATTGCTATATGCTGAATAAATTAAAGGCAGAAATTTAACAAGGTGTCTAAATTACACTTTGTGGGAGAAGAGTATATCATATAATACAAAGAAGAGAATAATATATAAAAGCATTTCTCCCGGACAAAAACACAAGTACCTATTAAGAGACATAGCACTTGCATGGCCGGCCCTTTTGCTTCCTGTGTTAAAAATCTTGAAGTTGACTTGGATAGGTATTTAAACTGGAACGCCCAAGTAGAGGAGAGTTGGGTAGTATCGGACATCGGGTAGTATCGGACATCGGGTAGTATCGGACAGTGCGTTTCTTTCATATACCACCACATCGTAGTACCTGAATGACATGGTTACGTTTCTCTATGCGACATCACAGAAACGTAACCATGTCGATCAGGTACTATCATCGTGTGGTAGATGAAAGAAACTCACTGTCCGATATTACCCGATGTCCGATACTACCCTACTCTACCCTAACTCATATTAGGAAAAAAAAAGTGCTTTGTATAGCTACTACATTTCTTAGACGGCAATCGAAAATTTCTACAACATATTTGCCTAGTCTTGAAATCCTTATATTCCATTTTTGTTGTGTTGGCAACAGAAATTGTGAAGTTTTGCATTGTCGACAACACAACTTTCGGAGTTTTGCGTTCTTTATCTGCAGGCGAGACTTATTATGTACGAAGGATCCTAATTGCAATCACCAAACTAGCTTACTAGCGCGGCCTCAAAGAACACTCATCTTACCTGCTTTCTCTCCGTGGTTTTCCTCGGATGCAATGATTAATTTTGAGGTATTTACATTGGTGATGGCGAGATGAGACCAAGGATTTGCAGTAGATTACCTGACATTCGCATTAATATTGGGGAAAATCTCGGAAAAAACCCAAACAGGTAATCAGCCCAAGCGGGAGTCGAACCCACGCCCGAGCGCAGTTCCGGATCAGCAGGTGTGTGCCTTTGCCGACTGAGCTAAGCTGGTGGTTGATTTAGTCTTTTTCAGAAAATGTGTAAATAAAATACAGTGTAATTGAAGGGTTCAGAGCAATAGTGGGCCAAGCGCCATTTATTAAAAGCGGAGAAAGCAAGGATCAAAGTTAAGTTAATACTATACTTTAATGAAGACTGACATATCATTTAGTTTTAATGTGTATACTTTATATTATTCGCTATATGTTTCCATTGAATTATTTATTTATTTATTTATTTATTTATTTATTTATTTATTTATTTATTTATTTATTTATTTATTTATTTACTTATTTATTTATTTATTTATTTATTTATTTATTTATTTATTTATTTATTTATTTATTTATTTATTTATTCTGGTGTAGTTAAGGCCATCAGGCCTTCTCTTCCACAACACCAGGAACGCAAATACAATAATAGAAATAAACAGAAAAAATACACTATATACAAAATAAAGCTACACAAAAAATAAAGAGAGAGGGAAAAAACACTATAAACAAAGTAAAGCCACACAAAAATATACACAGGTTGCAGTCACACAGACTTTAAATGAGTGATTAAGTATCATAATTAATTGTATCCTAACTAATTAACTAACATAAACAAGAAACTTGGAATTTTAATGTAGATTAAAAAAAGAAAAAGAAAAAAACACAAATCTATACTTCTAGCAGTACCTAAAAAACATTAACTAACACAAAATTTTCCAATTTAATTTTGAATTGTGATAAAGTCCGGCGGCAGTCCCTGACGTCATTACGTAACGAATTCCAGAGGCGAGGTATTTCTACAGTATAGGAAGATGTGTATAAAGACGTTCTATGATGAGGGATAGAAAGAAGTGCTTGATGTTGATTTCGAAGAGTTGTAAGAAATTGAAAGCGCGATAAGAGATAATTCGGAGTAGAAGTATGCATGATTCTAAACAGAAGAGACAGTGAATGTATTGTTCTTCGTTCTTTCAGACGCACTCATGAAAGTAACTGGAGGGAAGGTGTCATGTGGTCAAATTTACGAGTATTGCAGATGAATCGTATGCACACATTATGAACACGTTGTAGTCTCTCAGCTAAGAGTGAACTTATATTAGTTAGCAAGGAATCGCAATAATAAAAATGGGGCATTACAAGTGTCTGAATAAGATTCTTCTTAGACTAAGTGGTAGAAATTCTTTCATATGGAACAAGGAGTGAAGTTGAGAAAATATTTTTTTGCAAATGTTGTTTTGTGCAATTATGGTAATAACTTAATTTTATCCATTGTTTTCTACGGTTTTAGTAAATGGCGCTTGGCCCACTATGGTTCTGAACCCTTCAGTTGTATTAAGTTGCAACAAAACCGGCGAAATCAAAATTAAAAACAAGTAAAAAGTTATAGATTTTTAAATGAGGAGAAACTAAAAGTACGAGACTTAACTATGTAACAATGAAGATACATGTTTTTTAATTATCATCGGTTTGTCTCTGGAGGTTTTCGCTTGATAGTGAAAAAATTGCCTTCAATGACTTGGCCGGTTTTGATACTAGACGCCTCAGCCATCTAAAGCTAAACCTACCTTAAACCTAGGGACAACACAAACATCCAGGCCATACTTAACAAAGAACAATACTGGGTGTTCATTTCAAAGTGTGTCATGACGTCACTGTTGTGAGTCAGCGATTTGAAGCTAGTTTCAGCTTTTATGTCAGAGAAGTTGCCTATTAATCAAGGCGTTCAATCTGAACTTGAGAACGTGTACGGTATAACTTGAACGTCGTAGCAATAGATGGCGGTCTGTACGGTCTGTGTACTACCATAACCTCTTTCGAACTGTTTTACGCGGGCAAGTCGTACGCAGGGTATTTGTCATCGGTTGCGTACGGCAACATTCCACAACACAAATCAAATGCTCCGTGTCCATGTTGACCGTCGAAGTTAATGTCAACAAATACGTAAGTAACCGTCTTAACTCTCTCCCCATATCCCGACAGTAAGAAAAAAACTCACCTCAGTATGTGTTTCCAAACACTTCACATTCCTGCCACTACCGACGTTACCGTACGTCTCGGTATGTACTCTTCAGAATGAAAGCCGTAATTGGTAGGCAACTTCTCTGGCACACAGGTAATACCTTTGCGGAAGTGTAGGAAGATTGAATTCTCTAGGCCAGCCGTGGCGAGAACGTGACTCGCGAGATATTATGGCTCGCAGTGATAGCTGTGCATTTCGCTTGCTTCTAACCTCCGCCAACCTCCACCCTCTCACTCACCGAAGTCAAACTCCGTTCCATTTGTATTTGTCTCTGACCTGCGAGTGGCATATGTCTCTCTCGAAATCATGTACGAAAGTTCCAAGTAGGATGGGAGGACGCATTTTTTGCTGTCAATATGATGAGCATATTAAATGTATGATTTGTTCACAAGAATTACAAGGAAAACGGTTGTATAACATAAAACGGCATTATACTACATGTTACTGATGAAACATTAAAAGGTTAAGTGTTATTGTTGTTATAATCATCATCATCATCATCATCATCATAATCATCATCATCATCATCATCATCATCTCTGTACGTCGACCCTTTTTCAACAGATGTACGAATAATGCGGTTAGCTCTTCAATTTGAACTCACTGATTTACAATGTGATGTCAAATGAAAGCTAGATGTAAGGACTCGACAAATGTTGAACTTTCAAATCTTTGCCAAAAAATAAATATCCGAAGCTTCGTTCTTTCGCTTGCTCTGTTGAAGCCATGTTCGCTACAGCTTACGTTTGTGAAAAATATTTTCAACAATTAAAATAATAAAAACCAAATTTAGATCACGACTGACAGACAGATATCTTCGTGATCAACTACGACTGGCAGTAAGTGACATAATTCCTGATTTTGAAACTTTGTCGCAGAGACATTCTGAAGACAGTTAATTTTAGGTTGTGATATTGTTCATTTATTATTCATTTCTTTCTTCGTTACACGTACTAAACATTAGTTTGTAGCCTTATACTGTATAAAATTATATTTAAGTGCTTGATGTAAGGAACATGAAAATTCGTTAATAAGTTAGACAGTTGCTTCACTTCCCCTTCGGGTGTCCGCCTCCCTCCGTAGGTGCTATGTATGTTGCAGGTTACACAGTGGCTCGGCGCACGATTACATTTTCGCCACCGCTGCTCTAGGCTCATCGGGTAGCCACATGACGGCATACAGCGAGCCATGATACACTTTGAACTGAACACGCAGTATTCACAACTAAGGAGAAATCCCTTTGCACAATCGGGACTCGAAACAGAAACCCCCTAGTTAGAATGCAGTGTCGCTGACAACTAAACCAAGAGAAGTCAAAATAGTAATATACGTTACAAGAGCGGTATGTTGACGTTTTCATGGTCGAGGAAAAGATTGAAAAAGCGAAACGTAGTTGAGCTTTTTAAATTTCCGAGGATTTCTAATTAGTTGCAATGAAATCTCCATCTTGGTTTCTGTTTAATGACGGCAACTTCGGAAAACCATAATATCTTACTTCTACATTGTTGCTATAAAATGTTTTCTGTGTTTACTATACTCCAGCAGGCAGTGATATACGTCTGTCTTCCCCCCCCCCCAGTCTATAAATGCGAACTTAAAACAAACGGTAAGGTTATGTAATGATTTATTTTTCATTTTAATATTTTAACAATATTATTTATATAACATATTGCAGTAATAACATCGGCATCTGGAATTTTGTTGATTTTTTTCACGGCTTCCTTAATGTTACTTGTATCAGGACTGCAATAAGTTTCGTGGAGTAGTAGACTTTACTTAATTTTTGCAAATATTTAAAAACAATAATCAACATTGCAATTTAGGTGAAATTGCAGTGGTAAGTTTCCAATTTATAATTATTACTATGTTAAACGTCTCTAAAAATAATATGTTAAAAGTCTAAAGCAGTAAAATGAATGTCGCGCTTAAGCGGTAAGAAGAGGGAAATTGTTATGTGTGTTACGTTGGGAATACTGAATGTGGTATTTCACACTTACCGCGTATTGGTTCTGTGCGGAAAACAAGCAAATACGCACGATCTCGCACAAAGGTAATTTCGACCGGATGTACAACGATTCAAATGATGAAATAATTTAACAATAAATATTATTATTGTCTTTGACACTACAAATTCATTTGAACCCTCCGATTAAAAAGTGGACGCTTTGACCAGGTTTACGTTATTTTGTATTGGGCATCATAACATTATCTCGTGAATATGCACTTGGCTATATTTCGGCTTTGGAAATGTTTAGTGTGCATAAAAGTGTTAATTAAACATTGCATATTGCTAATAACGGGTTCCTAATGCACAGTAACATTTACACACGTAATTGTTTATATTGTAAATGGATTGTGGGAACTTTTTAATTCCGATAGTTCCGCGAACCACTCGGTCGAAATTTTCCGCGAAGTGATTAAACAAAACCGGTGCATATGTGTGTTTTACGATGACCAAGATAAGCAATCTGATGTTGTGCTATTTATATTAATTTTATTGAAGCATGGGGGCACGGTTATTAAATTTTATTTCTGCAAGCGTACAACCACGCACATGTTTTCCACTCTGGTTTTAATGAAAGTTGCAGTCATGTTCAAAAAATCAATGTTCGGTATTAACAATATTCTTTCTACCCTGATTACATCCATTGCGTAGTCTATAGGGTAGAGTAGCATAAATCGCACCGTTTCTAGTTTGAAACAAATTACTGTAGTAATGTTGCATCTAGTGGTATTGTTACAATCTACCATATGAATTTCCACCATGTCACTTGATTTCTGCCACTTCTTTATGTCAGCAGCGTGGTGATAGTGTATCTAATATAATCACTCAGGTGGATGTATATTTAGCTAACATTTTGTAACTAAATAACGGATTTGTATGCAAAGGAATCCATAATCTTAAGATGTTATTCGTTTAAGGAGATATTAAAGAACATTTAACTTAGTAGGATTTTCGAACATGTGGTGATTATAGGCTAGAATGTAGCAAATAATAACTTATGGCGTAGTTTCTCAATTCGCACCACTTTGTAGGTGCCTAATTCGCACCGGTGCGATATGAGCAACTGTAGCAATTCTAACCGTACAAAAGAAGATCCCAAAAATTCTAACTGAACTAGGAATGCATCAGGTGGGTGCAATATCAAGTGGTGAAAAGGGCGTTAATACAACAAGTGTGTGTTGTACAAGCGCACCAGGTATTCTGTGCCACCTGTGATAACTTTTAAACGTCAAACACTGCATCCTTCATTATCAGCTGGTGCTCCTCCAGGATCGTTATTTATTTGCTCTGAGTCAGGTTACATCAACGGTGAACTATTTGTCGAGTAGCTCAAACATTTTATTCGCCACTCAAACCCGCCATAGAAAAAAGTGCTGCTTCTGTATGTCCACCTATTACGACCCATTCCAAAAATTTAGAAGCTAGATTATCTCGGGAAAATGGTATGCTCCTGTTTCAGCTTCCTCGTCATAATACTCATAGGCCCAGCCTTTAGATGTTTCTATCTTCAAATCATTTCACACAGCTAAATCATGAAGCAGTTCTAAGTTGGCTTCGAGATAATCATGGAGAAAAGGTGACGCAGTTTACAGTCTGAATGCCTGGTAAAGCACATGGCAAATGTGTAACAATAAAAAACGCATTCGGAAAGCTTAAATGTTACCTAATTTACGCTCTATTTTTTTCAATTTCTTTTGAAGATGCGTTACTCTCTTTCATTAATTTCTATAAACTTGGAATTTGCATTTATTACATTATTCATTCAAATACTGTTCAATATGTTCAATATTAAAAGCTTTCCTTCATCCTGTTACCTGCAGATAAAGAGGTGCGATTTAAGAAACGGCAGGTGCTATTTAGGAAACTAGTTGCCTAAATGGCACCATTGACATGTGTTTCGAAAATGTCATTTTAATTAAAAAATATTAAATCAAATTCAATAATTCTTTTTTACATGAAAAGTAAATGTTCTGGGAATGTATCTCTGTAAAGGAATGCAGAAAATAAAAACTGTATTGTTCAATAAAAATTATAAATGCTAAAGTGGTGCGATATAGGCAACCTTACTCTAACATGGCCAGTATTTCAGGATACAAAATGCCTCATTTCCACATACAAGAACCTGATAATTTTGTCATGATTGAAACTAAATATAGCCTTTCTGGCATCGAGTCAAGTATTCTCAGCGTTCGAAAGATTTTATTTTTGAAATGTCTAGTTCAAGTTTAAGTCCTGTTAAGTGACCTAAGTTCTGAACTGTGAGTCAAGTTACAGCGAGTTCAGAATATGTGCGTCAGATACGTGTGCAACATCCGACGATATGATCACATATCGCCGTCCTTCGCAAGTATTTCGTGGCTCCAGCTTAAAGAACGCAGAACTTTACACTCTTTGTCTTTACTCTTTCGAATTCTGCACACTTCAACACCAAATTACCTTTCGTCTCGTTTCTCTTATCTATACTCTAACTACGACGTAAATACCAGATCACTTATCTGTGACGCGTTAAGAATACCTCTTCATAGAACATCTCGTTATTCATCATCTTTTACAGTATCTACCTCGCGACAATGGGATTCCCTGTCACAAAGTATTAGGGGCTGCAAGACAATAAATACTTTTAAAAACAACTTAAAAGATAACCTTCTTAGCATTTCACTCCAATCATACTGACTTAAACTATCACTGTCTACATTGTTACTCCTTCCTTTAGACATGCATCCTGATAGTGCTGTATTTTCAAAATTGTCTCATAATAATCTCTTTCTATTATGTAACATTATTTGAAATATAGGGGAGAGTCGGGTAGTATCGGACATCGGGTAATATCGAACAGTGAGTTTCTTTCATCTACCAAACGATGATAGTACCTGATTGATATGGTTACGTTTCTGTGATGTCGCATAGAGAAACGTAACCATGTCATTCAGGTACTACCATATGGTGGTAGATGAAAAAAAACGCACTGTCCGATACTACCCGATGTCCGATACTACCGACTCTCCCCTATTAACATTCTATGTATTTTAGCTTAATTCTGCTACGTAGTTTGTATTTCAGTGTTTAATTAGCCTAATAGTTCATAGTATTTTGTTGTTTAATTTGTAAATAACTCTTGTATACATGTAGCTCTTATCTAAATCAAATTGTTGAATTCTTTGTAAGTTCATACATTTGCTGGTTGAGTGGAAGAGAAGGCCTTACGGCCTTAACTCTGCCAGCTAAAATAAATAAATTATTATTATTATTATTATTATTATATTATTATTATTATTATTATTATTATTATTATTATTATTATTATTATTATTATTATTATTATTATTTTAACTCTAATACTAAGGTGCTTTTAGGCAGTAACCTATTGAAAGCAAGAACTTCGTATGATACATGCCAAAGCAAACAGTATTGAAGTTATCAGCGCTTAACTACTGCTCATACTTGCCTAGCAACCATTTCTTTCTTTAGGGCTAAGGCTCGGTTGCAGAAATACTAATCAGATATGATCAACGATAAAGAGGATTTGATTGGCCATCAGTTCTATTTTCGTTGCAGAAAGAACAATCAGTATTTGGTAGGAAATCATTCTTCCATCAGATTTTTTGCTGAATTAGTAACTGATCATTGACCAAATATATGTGAACTTATAGTAATTTATAGGGTAAAGGTTGGTAATATTGTGATAGTTCTTTTTGAGAATTTATTACAATTTTACTGAGCGAGAAGAAGATCGGTTTTTACGTCAACGTATTAAGGGGTATTCCTGGACAAGTTGCTGCCGATCCTTCTCTCGCTCAGTAAAATTGTAATAAATTCTCAAAAAGAACCATCACAATATTACTCGTATCATAGTATTACCAACCTTTACCCTATAGGAAACAGTTAAAGTAGGTAGCTATATTGTTCTAAAATGACATAATAGATTTTTATGATGAAGAAATATTCGGTAAATATCCATAAGTGGTCTGATGTCATAGCCTATGATGAATGAAGTTGTGATTTCCCAGACCGGAACCGATACATAATAATAATAATAATAATAATAATAATAATAATAATAATAATAATAATAATAATAATACCGGTTCTTTTGTATGGTTGTGAAACTTGGACTCTCACTCTGAGAGAGGAACATAGGTTATGGCTGTTTGAGAATAAGGTGCTTAGGAAAATATTTGGGGCTAAGCGGGATGAAGTTACAGGAGAATGGAGAAAGTTACACAACACAGAACTGCACGCATTGTATTCTTCACCTGACATACTTAGGAACTTAAAATCCAGACGTTTGAGATGGGCAGGGCATGTAGCACGTATGGGCGAATCCAGAAATGCATATAGAGTGTTAGTTGGGAGACCGGAGGGAAAAAGACCTTTAGGGAGGCCGAGACGTAGATGTAAGGATAATATTAAAATGGATTTGAGGGAGGTGGGGTATGATGATAGAGACTGGATTAATCTTGCACAGGATAGGGACCGATGGCGGGCTTATGTGAGGGCGGCAATGAACCTTCGGGTTCCTTAAAAGCCATTTGTAAGTAATAATAATAATAATAATAATATAATAATAATAATAATGCTCCTTGTGGCTGTACAGACGAACCCTGTCCTAATCCATAGCCTACGCCGTTCCAAGGTACCGGTCAGTTTCCAAAAACATTTTTTATTAATTTATTGACAACTTACTGAACATCTGCTCGCTTGGGTAAAGAGACATAAGTATTTCTCCCATTACAATAATTCATACAGAAGAAAATCAAATTGACATAAACCAGTGTGAAGACAGTTTTTTTCCTTCTCCTGCAAAATTAACATTTTTGACTTGTACCACTTTTCCCGAGGACAACAGATATTGTATTCCTAACTGGGAACTAAATAAAGATATCTGGCAGAAGATCGAACCCCGGACCCAGGCCACGATATTGACTGCAGGCGAGGTGCTGGTTGCAGTAATGCCCCGGCTTCAATCATGCATAAATTGGGGAAGTGTTTCCCGGCAAGCTCCATTGAGCCCGCTCTAAGACAACATTCCCTAGACCAAGTCTGTATATAGACGTAGATCAAACCGAACCGGGGCTCAAGCAAAGCCTAGATATTCTCGAGTCGGCATCAATTTCCTTGGCGTATGGGTAATTCCAGATGAGCAAGAGTGAGTTAAGATTCATCTCCTTGAGCTTCCTTTTTCTTGGTATTACGTTGGGACTGTATTTGCGCTTGTACGTTAGCAGGTCCCGCTAGGACATCATCGACTTTCCACTCCGGAGACCCGTGTTGGAATTGAGTGACTGATAGAAAGACGGAAGTACGTCCAAGTATTGTATATCTGAGAAAATCGGAAAGCAAAATGACAGCGGGTTTGAGGAGATATCCATGATTAAGGCAATCAAATACAATATTACCCATTCCTGTTGTGACGGATGTTCCATTTTTACTATTTGCAGAGTCATATATTTATTTATTTATGTATTTATTTATGTATTTATTTATTTATGTATTTATTTATTTATGTATTTCTTTATTTATTTATTTATTTATTTCTTATATTGAAAATTAAATGAGTTTTGTGAGCTTTTATTATTAAAATCAATTTAGGAGATCAATATCATTTTACAGAACAGACTTGTTGGATAATAATACATTATGCAACAAGCCTAAAATGGTAGTAATTAAGCGGGTATACTTATGAAACGAGCGTCTTAATTACCATTATAGGTAAGTTTCATAAGACTTTTTATGCTCGACCATATTTCTAACTTGAAATTATTCATAAGTAAATTGTGAGATGTGCGCAGACGCGAAAGTATTGATTTTTTCCGAGGAGCAAATGTCATTGACCTTGATATAATCTAGAGAGTAAAATGAACATTAATCTTGATACAACATTGAAATTGATTTAGACATTGAAAAACGAGATGACAAATTGAATTTATTTCAATATTATTTACAATTAACGCTAATTATTATAGTAACAGAACATAACCTTCTGCGACAGTATTGGATTTCCAGCCTCCGTGACGTTTCGCTAGTTGTCTTTCGATTGCATATCCGAGAATAATCGATACTTGCGCTTTCATATTGCTTTCTGAATGGTGGAAAACCTGAACTTTAATTAAGAGGTGTACTTTAATGAGGTCCATTAAAGGGCTACTACCAGGAGTATAATTACTACATTTCGGCATGGTCGAGCATAAAATTTATTTTTATTGCAGAAAATAAAGAAAAGGTTCCGTCACGGATGTTACAAGATTTGTGAACTCACTTCACACCTTATTAACAAAAAGTGTAAAACTCTGTTCTGTGCCTCAAGCAAAAGAGATTCATTCTCATTGTGTCCATGTGAAATCTGTGCAAATATCATTACATTCAATTAGTTCACATAAACATAATCAGCAAATATATATAGATATTTCTTCCATGTCACGGAAGTTACATGTGAGTTAATGCCCTTAATTTTTTCAATTTCAAAATATCTATGACTTTCTAAGTCAAAATATTACTTGAACTATAAGATTAATTGTTTTCAACCAAAACTATCAGAATTTTGTTCGAAATGGGAGTATAAAAATTGGAAATTTATCCTTTGGAGAGGTGAAAAATTCAAATATCTTAGAGCAAGAGTAACAAATCTAAATGACACTCGGAAGGAAATTAAACGCAGAATAAATATGGGAAATGCCTATTATTATTCGGTTGAGAAGTTTTTGTCATCCAGTCTGCTTTCCAAAAATCTGAAAGTTATAATTTATAAAACAGTTAGGCCTATATTACCGGTTATGTATGGCTGTGAAACTTCGACTCTCACTTTGAGAAAGTAACATAGGTTAGGGATGTTTGAGAATAAGGTGCTTAGAAAATATTTGGTGCTAAGAGGGATGAAGTTACAGGAGAATGGAGAAAGTTACGCAACGCAGAACTGCACGCATTATATTCTTCACCTGACGTAATTAGGAGCATTAAATCCAGACGTTTCAGATGGGCAGGGCATGTAGCACGTATGGATGAATCCAGAAATGCATATAGAGTGTTAGTTGGGAGACCGGAGAGGTCGAGTCGTAGATGGGAGAATAATATTAAAATGGATTTGGGGGAGGTGGGATATGATGGTAGAGACTGGATTAATCTTGCTCAGGATAAGAACCGATGCCGAGCTTATATGAGGGCCGCAATGAATCTGCGGGTTCCTTAAAAGTCATAAGTAAATAAGTAAAATCTTATATTAGCATTGAAGCTTTAAGATCTGATGGAACAAGTCAAGATTTTATAAGTTATAACTTTTTGGCGAAATGATAAAAACAATGAGGCCGATGATTCAGCCATAGATTTCTATGACATTTACATTATAGTTAGGGAAAACCTCGGAATGAAAACCTGCCAGGTAATCAGCCCAAGCGAGAATCTAACCCAAGCCCGAGCGCAGCTCCGGATCGGCAGGGTAACGAGTCTGCAGACTGAGGTACGATGGTGACTCTACAAACATCTTTTGTACATAGCAAGCAGGCGATTCAGTTACAAACCTAAACAATTATTCATCAATTGAGCTATAAAAATATTACATAGCAAGTAAATTAATTCAATTTCAAAATATAAATAATTCAATCAGTTGAGATGATTTAAAATTGGTAATACATGCCTTGCAGTTTACTTCAATTTACAAGCCTGAACAATTTATCAGTTGAGCTATACAGATTACTATTCAATTTACAGATATACAATTCATCAGTCAATCTGTACAAAAAAGTATAAAAACTTGAATAAAAACTGCAAATCCCAACAGATTCTTCTAATTCCTTAAAAACGTGGTAAATTCACGTGTCTGCACACTTATCTATCAAAAGTTTCATGGTCCCGTGCAGAGAAACACAAGTTTGTTAGTGTATGACTTCCAAATGGGAAAATCGTTCGTTTCAGTAGACGAAATTGCGATTTGTATAAACGCTAATAAAATCTATAAATTCCAACCGAGTGTGCTAATTCCTTCAGAACGTGTTAAATACGCGTGTCTACACCAGTACCTACAATAGGTTTCGATTTTCGAAGCAAAAAAAAGAATTTGTAAAATTTTATTTTCTTGCGTGGCATATAAGTATGAAAACATAAATAAAAATTACAAATCCCAGCAGATTCTTCTAATTCCTTAACACAATGTTAAATTCATGTGTCTGCGGACTTATCTATCAAAAGTTTCATGGCCCCGTGCAGAGAAACATAAGTTTGTTAATGTATGACTTCCAAATGGGAAAATCGTTTGTTTCAGGAGACGAAATTGCGATTCGTATAAACGCTAATAAAAATCTGTGAATTCCAACCGATTATGCTAATTCTTTCAGAAGGTGTTAAATGCGTGTGTCCACACCAGTATCTACCATAGATTTCGATTTTCGACGCAAAGAAAAGAATTTGTAAAAATTTATTTTTGCCAGATTTATAATATGCAATGCATACTAAACATATTAATTAAATTTACAAGCATATTTTAGTTGAGCTATACAAAATTGTACATTTATATCAAGTAGATTAATTCAATTTACAAGCATAAACAACTCTTCGGTAATGTAGAAGATACTCGTACGAGTATGTAGAAATTTGGTTATTTCTGTTCTGAACCTCCTCTGATGATCTTCAAAGCTTTAAGATAATTAGGCAGTGCATTGAAGATGGTACAGCTGGCGCCAGCGTTTTCGGCGCGTGTCCTAGATATATAGTGCCCAGTTTTTGAGCATGTTGCTAGTGCAGCTGAGAATGGTACCAATTCCTGTACACGTCACAGTAGCCATTTGCCAAACACAGTTGTCAGACTGATTGCGGCAAGTGTAAAACACTCGCAACTTGACGTTCCCATTACTTATTTCACACGCCAAAAACGGTGACGCGGACTTTAGTACATGAATAGTGAACTCCTTTTTTATAACAGCTTAGATTAACAGAGGATAGGTGAAGATCTGATTATGTCTTGTATTAAAATCATGAATGTCTGGATTAGTACTAAATGTGTCTTGGTTTTAATATAAATCGTGATTAGGAAAGAATGTACTCACAGGGTAAGGTCAAGATTTTTAGATTTTGTAAAGTCGTTTTACATTATGTCCTTTTATGTACACCACCCATTATTCTTATAGCTTTCTTTTGTAAAACAATCAGTAATGGCACTGGAAATTACTGAACGAGACGGTCCACACCTGTGCAGTAACGGTCAACGCGTCTGGCCGCGAAACCAGGTGGCCCGGGTTCGATTCCCGGTCGGGGAAGGTTAACTGGTTGAGATTTTTTCCGGGGTTTTCCCTCAACCCAATATGAGCAAATGCTGGGTAACTTTCGATGCTGGACCCCGGACTCATTTCACCGGCATTATCACCTTTATCACATTCAGACGCTAAATAACCTTAGATGTT